>JALMGA010000003.1:30525016-31952516 GCA_023333525.1 Aspidoscelis tigris stejnegeri | reverse complement strand
GCTTTGATCCGATGACATGGGTAATCCCAGCCCCCTTCCCCCTCCTTTTCCTGCCCATTTGAAAGGGGAAAGCTTGTTTGTCAAGGCAAGCCAAGGCAAGCCAATGAAGACTATTGCAGGAAGTATTTTTTAAAACAATCAACTCAATCCCCTCCCCTTCCTCATAGCAATATAAGATCCTTCAAGCACACAGAGAGAGAGAGAGAGAGAGAGAGAGCAGCCCTTTGTCCAAGGCAAAAGAGAAACTTGAAAGGCAGAATCTTCTGATCTCCTCCCTGTCTCTCTCTCTCTCACACACACACACACGCTACTGCTGCTGCTGCTGCCCTGTCGGCTCCTTACTCTTGCCTTTCAGGGAAGCCAAAAACTGCTGGCAATGTGGCAACATTGTTATTCGTGTCCTTGGGTGTGAAGGAGTATTGTCTGAACTGGTACTTTGTGATCAGGGAGAGGCTGGCTGAGAAGGAAACTGCTGAAGAAGCCCTGCACTTTAAAAATCTGGCCATGGGCTGTCCTGTCCTGCTGGGAGAAATCCCACTCATTTCATGATGGATTTGCCCTGATAATGCTATAGTGTTCCCACAGCAATAGGGAAGAAATGTTTCAAAAGCAAAACTGGGAAAAACACCTGAAAAATCAGGTGTTTATTTAATTCTGTTTTAAAGCCAAATAATCCTCAAGATAGCCCTAAAACTGATTGTAAATGGGAACAATGAGGATCCAAACCATTTTAAAACTGTTTTACTTGATTGGGGGTGGGAATGGCAAGGATCCAAACCGTTTTTAAACCATTTTCAAACAGTTTTAAGTGATACTGGGAATGGGCCCTTACATAACTTACTGGGTTTGGGGTGAAAATGGTAGGCATAGCATTGGAAAGGACTTCTTGGAGCTCAGCCCACACGTACAAAAAATAAAACAAAGGGAATGGGCATGCAGCAAATTCTTAAAATCTCTTCCAACACTATGCAAAACAACTTCACCAGACAACTGTTAAGTCACATACATGCTAGGAAAGCTCCATGCATGTCTGAAAGGCAACAGCAAGAGGCAAAGCTGGCTTCCATTTTGTATTCATCTATCCCCTCACTATCTGGAGGATGCTTCAGGCAGGTTCCACGTGAGGATGCAACCTGTGCTTTAAACAAAGATCATTTTTAGAGGGATCTTTGTGGTTTTTCTCCATTGCTTACAGCAGTGGTTCCAAAAGTTGTCTGGGCTACGACCCATCTAATATAAGTTTACCAACTCAGGACCCACCTCTAGGAAATTTAACCGTTACCAATATGAATAAAGGACTTTTCAAATAACAAAGTTTTAATATAATTTTTTTATTACTTAATTAAATAATTACATCAAAAAAGTTATTTCAAATACGGTTAAATTTCCTAGAGGTGGGTCCCGACCCACAGTTTGGGAAACCCTGGCTTACAGCATTGGCATTGTGGTGTTTGCATGCCTGCCACAGTTCTGATTCTGACAAACACTGAACCAGTGAGGTTTTGTTCCCTGGTTCAGTGTTTCCAAGGGGTTCCTTCAGAGAACACAGGAAATGGTCACAGAATGTCAGGTAGGGCTAGCTGCCTGCCATAATATCAGCATGTAAGATCTCTGCCATCTATGGGATTCTGTATATATGTATATATTATTATTACAGTAGATAATGGCTGCCTGTATTTTTGCCTCAGCAGGGAACTGACAATTGACTCCCGCGTCCCTGCTGAGGTCAAGTGATACATTTGAGTAAGAAGGTTTTGGCGCCAAGTTTAAATTGGTTTTGAAAGATAGTTATTGTTCATTGGTTAAGGGCCAAACCCCACCCAGCTATGAAACATATACATAGGCTGGGTTTTCTGTTCCAAGTTGCTCCCAACAAGAAATGTCCTAACGCTGAGCTGAAATAAATCACTGTTGATTTTTCAAGAAAGAGTCTCGTGGTCATTCTTTGCCAGCCTGACACAGAAGTAGGCCACCTTCCTGTGCTTTCCAAAGAAAAATAAAGGATGGGACATAATCAATCAAGGGCCCTTTCTGCACTTGGCCTTATTCTGGAATATATCCCAGAATAGGGACCTGCTATCTGCATGCTAGTGCAGACTATGGAAGCCCCCAAGTGAGGCCTGCCATGGTCTGCATTAGCTTGTCCCCAGCAGATTGCTATCCTGAGATATATTCCAGAATAAGTCCAAGTGCAGAAAGGCCCAAAGTCTGGCTCAAAATACCATCTGAGAATGGATAATCTATCATATTATAAATATTAATTAAAAAATACTTGAGGGTACTTGTTACAAGTTATACTGGGATCACACACTCTTATTGAACAATCCGAAAAGACCAGATAGCACTTTGGTAGATAAAATAAGCCAATCAGCCATTTTAATTGGCATAACAGAACCAAATAAAGGCAATCTCATTAGTACAGCAGGTGTAATACTCAAAGTTGAGAAGCAACTTAAACATTCCTGAATATTGATAAGAAGAAATATACAGCACAGATCAGGAAAGCAATTATCTCGCTTACATGTACTGTGACAAGAACCAAACACGAATAGTAGTAATCAACAGCATATCCAGAATTCTCAGCCCAAGTGAACTCACAGTTCTTGAGACAAACTTACCACCAAGCCAAGAACAAGCTGATTGAAAAGGTATAGTAATAGCAGCAGCAGCAGTAGTAATATCATCATCATAACAATAGCATTTCAGGTGAAGTACATTTTGATCCAGTCTACCGTATAGCAGCCTGACTTATATTGAGCTACATCCCATGGGATTGCCTTGGGGTTTTTTTACCTACCTCCGTTATCTGCACAGGTTCAAAGGTATATATCATGGGGCCCTTCTTGGCATATCCCTGTGCAGGGCTTGGGTAAGGCTTTGCCTGTACTGATGTCCTATGCTCAGAATTTCTCTTTCAAGTGTTTTTTTTTTTCTGTTTCAACTTACTTGCCTGGCAAACAAGACAGATTTTATTTTAAAAAAACAACAAAAGTTCAAAGAGAAAAGGATGGGATAAATTAACTCCCTACCCTTCTGCTGAAGAACTGCACAGTCTGGGACACTCAAGCCTGTTTGAAATTGAGGGTATTTCAAGGCTTTGTTGTGCTTATTTCTAAGGAGGAAAAAGGTGCTTGGAGTGCAAGATGAAGGTGAAATGTATTTTAATCACTCTGATCATTGTGGTAAAAATAAAACCTCTCCCCCTTCCAAATTCTTTGTATTCACAGCACAGGAAGAATGGGAGACATATAAACCTGAGGTCCATGACCAACTACAGGAAGGAGCAGGAAAAGGAGTAACTTCAAACAGGAATCCATTGGCTGGAAGATGGTGAAGGAAAAGAGCATGAGGCAGATACATATGGAAATCCAAATTGATTGCCAGAAATTTTTTTTTCAGAATTTTTTTTCAGAAGTAGCAATGAACCACCCATCTTCACTGGGCCACAAAAACATATCACATGTAAAATGATACTGGAATTTCTAAAAATATGACACATTATAAATGTGAAGGCTGGTAAAAGTGATCCAAATGTGAAGTTGCACTACAGGCTGATGGAAAGCACAGCAATTTTGAAATATAGGTGTCAGATGTAGTGGGTACTCTGAACAAACATCAGGCTGGTGACTTGGCCAAACATTCTATAAGCTGGCCTTTGGATGAAGCAGTTGCTACTGACTAGACCTCCACTAGTTGCACCTAATATACAGATACAGAATAGTTTCCCAAGGGGGATATGCATACAATGAGAAGATTCTAGGGAGTATGAAATCATTTCTTTAAAAATAAATTTAAGCGAAAACTCTGTCCAGAAGGTAGGTAGGCACACTGTGGCTGCATCCCCAAAAGACTTATTTGCCTCTCTAGTGTCCTCTACTGTCACTCAATTCAAGCGGACTTTAAAAGCGCCATGCACTTCCGGAATAAGCGTCCGCATGAGGCTCAGAAAAACATGCATTTAAAATGCACCTTCCATCCCCACGGAAGCATGTTTTCTTTCCCTGCATCTTTTTCTTCCAGCCCCCTCTCTTGTTCAAAGGAAAAATAGCCATCGGTTCTCTGTTCGTCTCCCAGATCTCCGTCCCCCGAAATGGCTTCCCGTCCTGGCTGCAGCCATCAGCCGGGCAATCCTTTGCTTATTCACTCTTAGCACTTTCACAGAACACTTTCAAAATGCACCCGGTAGAGCAGCAGTGACTTTAAATACATCCACTTCACGCCTGATAACAATGTTGCAATCCATCCACTTCACACCTGATAACACTTCACACCTGATAACAATGTTGCAATTCTCCACAATTCTGACTCTTTGAAAGTTCTGTGCTTTAGAAAGGGAAGGAAGGGAAGCTGCTGCAGTTATGGCTGTGTGTGCAGGCAAGCAGTCCTTGCCCCTTTTGCTACGGAGCGTCCCCAAGGTAAATGCTGTGAGGAAAACCCGCGACTTCCAAAAAGAGCGACAAAAGTCTTCTTTAAAGGGCACGTGTTTTGTCACGGGTTTTCCTGCTTTTGTAGCGCTAGAAGCTTGTTAAAAACCCTGGCATGGGGGCGCTCAGAGGCAAAAGAAGATTTTTAGCACACTTTAAATTGCTTGGGGATGCAATAGTTGTTTATGCATTATGGGGAGGCAGGACTATTGTGACTATAGTGATCTGTGCGTCACATATAGTGCATCATAATGGTACTATATTTCCCCTGTCTGGATGGGGCCTAAGTAGCAACAGTATAGGTGGTACATGGATAAGAAAAAATAAGGAAGGTGGCATATGAATGACAGAAGTTTGGAAAATGTTAGCTTAGGTAACATTAGGCATTTGGATTCTCAATAAGCTGCCTCAGTATCAAGTCACTTTCACTCAACAAGGTTCTTTGTACTTTTCTTTGTCTTCTTTTCAGTCTTTGTCTATACCTTGTTGCTACCATTAGCTTCCTGTCTTGTGTCCACACCTTGTCCCTGTCTTGGCCTAAAGCCTTAGTTCCTGGCTTATCTCCAATGTAATCATACCTCCAGCCATGTCTCACCCAAGTATTCTGCCTCAGTAATTGGTCATATGGTTGAGTACTACCCTAGCATTTATTGTGGACCTTGGTCTTTTCTAGAGGAGCTAGAGGAATCATCCTATTAAGAAAATCTGCAATATGTGAGGCTTTTCCGCCCCACCTCTCCTTTCCAAAATTCTAGACATAGGGGCCATCCAATAAAGCTGAATGCTGTAATAATTACAGAAAAAAGGAAATACTTTATCACACTTATCTGGAAGGAATGGCTCCAGCAACCCCTGAGGCAGTGCATCCACACACTGTGCTGCTGCAACCATCCCAGACAATCCAGGATCGCCTTCCAGCTGTCCTAAGAACATAAGAACATAAGAGAAGCCTTGCTGGATCAGGCCATAGCCCATCTAGTCCAGCATCCTGTCGCACACAGTGGCCCACCAAATGCTCATGGGCATCTCAAGCAGAGACAAGGACAAACCTTCTCCTGCTCTCGAGTCCCAGCAGATGGCCCTAGAAGCGCCCCATTTCCTCCCCCCCCCCTCAGCCTGAAAGATGCACCTAGGCATTCGTTCTAGTAGCCATTGATACATCTGTCATCCATAAATTTGTCTAACCCTACCTTAAAGCCATCCAGACTGGTAGCTGTCACCACCTCTTCTGGCAGCACATTCCATAGGCCGATGACCCTCTGTGTGAAGAAATACTTCCCCCTGTCAGACCTTACGCTCCTACCCATCAGCTTCATAGAGTGCCCCCTGGTTCTAGTGTTGTGCGATAGGGAAAAGAAATTTTCTCTATCCACCTTTTCTATGCCGTGCATAATTTTATATACTTCAATCAGGTCCCCTCTCAAACGCCGTCTCTCCAGACTGAAGAGGCCTAGACGTTGCAGCCTGGTTTCGTAAGGGAGGTGTTCCAGACCCTTAATCATTCTGGTTGCCCTTCTCTGCACCTTCTCTAGTTCCACAATATCCTTTTTGAGGTGTGGTGACCAGAATTGTACACAGTATTCCAAATGTGGCCTCACTATAGATTTATAAAGGGGCAAAATGACACTTGCTGACTTATTTTCTATTCCCTTCCTAATTATTCCCAGCATTGAATTTGCTTTTTTTGCTGCTGCCGCGCACTGGGTTGACACCTTCATTGAACTGTCCACCAAAACCCCGAGATCCCTTTCCTGGCGTGTTGCAGAAAGCTCAGACCCCATCAGTTTATAGACGTAATTTGGATTCTTGGCCCCAATGTGCATTACTTTACACTTGTTAAGATTAAAGCACATTTGCCACTTGGTTGCCCACTCACCCAATGCTAAGAGATCCCTCTGGAGCTCTTGGCAATCTCTTTCAGATTTTACTACCCTAAATAATTTAGTATCATCAGCAAACTTTGCTATTTTACTATGTACCCCTTTTTCTAGATCATTGATGAATAAATTAAAAAGCATTGGTCCCAGTACTGAGCCTTGAGGGACCCCACTTTTTACTTCTTTCCACCCTGAGAAATTGCCGTTTACTACTACTCTCTGCTTTCTGCCCTTAAGCCAGTCACAAATCCAGGACAGAACCTGTCCTTTTATTCCATGGCTGGTGAGTTTACTCAGTAGCCTTTGATGTGGGACTTTGTCAAAAGCCTTCTGAAAGTCCAGATAGACAATGTCTACTGGTTCACCTTTATCCACGTGTTTATTGACACTCTCAAAGAATTCCAACAAATTTGTGAGGCATGATTTACCTTTGCAGAAGCCATGCTGGCTTTTGTTCAGCAATGCCTGCTGCTCCATATGCACACTAATTTTGTCTTTAATAATGGTTTCCATCACCTTACACGGAACTGACGTTAAGCTAACTGGTCTGTAGTTGCCTGGATCACCCCTGGATCCTTTTTTGAATATTGGTGTTACATTTGCTACCCTCCAGTCCTCAGGTACGGAGCCTGATGTTAGGGAAAGATTATATATTTTTGCTAGAAGGTCGGCAATTTCACATTTGAGTTCCTTAAGGACTCTTGGATGAATACCATCTGGTCCCGGTGACTTGTTAACATTTAGTTTATTAAGACATGCCAGGACCTCTTCCTTGGTTATTTCTGTACAGTTTAACTCTTCAGAAAACACAGGCTCAGCTACTGGCATGTGTCTTCTGTCTTCCTCCGTGAATATGGAAGCAAAAAATTCGTTTAGTCTCTCTGCAATCTCCGTGTCTTCTTTAATTACCCCTTTCTCTCCTTTACTATCTAGTGGTCCAACTGCTCTCCTGGTTGGATTCCTACTTCTGATATACTTAAAGAAGTTCTTGTTATTTCTTTTGATGTTTTTAGCAATGTGCTCCTCAAAATCTTTCTTAGCTTTCCTAATGGCCGTCTTGCATTCGTGTTGCCAGTGTCTATGTTCCCTCCTGTTCTCCTCATTTGGACAAGCCTTCCATTTCCTAAATGAACTCTTCTTGTTTTTAATGACTTCATCTACTGCATTTGTGAGCCACATTGGTTTCTTCTTGGACCTAGAAGTCCCCTTTCTTCTTTTAGGAATGCATTCTAGTTGCACTTCCGTTATTGTGTTTTTAAGTAGTCTCCATGCATTTTGAAGTGATTTAACTCTTTTGACTTTCCCTTTCAATTTCCTTTGTCATTAGCTGTGGACAAGTAAAAAATTTCCTGATTGTCATTAGCTGTGGACAAGTAAAAAAAACCTGTCCACAGCTTCCAGGAACAGCTGGTAAGCTCCTAAATGCAACATTTGCACTCTCTTCCAGGAACAGATGTTACAAGTGGGCAGGATGGCATGGCTGCAACTGGTCAGTTGTCTGCTACAGGTTAATCACCATGGTAATGTCCTGGCACACACCAGATGTTGCTACAGCCATTACGATGGTGATCTGGTCAGGCCAGGCTGGGCTAGCTGCACTTGAAGTGCTGGTGATCCAGTTGGGAAGTACACCAGGACTTTAAGGGCAGATGTCTCCCTCTGTGCCTGGTGTCTGAGCAAGGTGCAAACAGGCTCATAGAGGCAATGCTAGTTAGATGCAATGGAAATTTCTGTGAACCAGAGATATGTGCCAACACTTCTAAATGCAGGGATGATTCAGCTAAGGGTTGTCTTTATGGCTGAAGAATTGATGAGTTGAGTCCAGGGGACATGGGGAGGGAGGGCTTTGGACTACTCTGATTTCTAATAATAGAATTATTTTATTAAGCAAACAGTAGAACAATACAATTGACTGCAAACCAAACTATGTGGGGGAGCTTTAACACAAAGAACACAATATCTAATTTGAGCAATGTCTTAAGATTAAAAAGCCATGTGATTGCAGGAATAATTTGTGTAAAAGTGAAGAAGGCAGAACATCTAAGACAGTGATGGCGAACCTTTTGAGCTCGGTGTGTCAAAATTCACAAGAAAACCTAGCTTAACTTGGGTGCTATGTCACATCTAGAAATGTCCATAATTGTATGATATTTGTAGCTCTAGTACAGGGGTAGGCAAACCACAGCTTGGGAGCCTTTGACCCCTTGAGTGTGGCTCTTCCAGCTTAGGAGTATCCTAATTAAGTTAATAACAATGTACCTACCTATATGGTTTAAGTTTTAAAAATTTGGCTCTCAAAAGAAATTTCAGTCATTGTATTGTTGATATTTGGCTCTTTTGACTAATGAGTTTGCCCACCACTGCTCTAGTAAAAAAGTTATATTTTTTATATATGTATTTTATTAAAAGCAAAAACAAATAATTCTTTACCTTAGTGACTTTTGTTGCTGAACTTCGTTTGCTAAATCTTCAACTGAAAGTTGGTATTTCATACACTTCAAGAACAAGCAAGCACTATACGCCCAGGTGCCAGGGTGACCATGTGTGTTACCCAAAAGGGCTTGGCATGTCACCTGTGACACGCGTGTCATAGGTTGGCCATCACTGATCTAGGAAGTATAAGGAGTTTAAAGGGTGCTCCAAGTGATTCATTTCCTTCTGTACTTGGTTTGAGTGAGAGAAGAGCACAAAGGTTTGTGTATATGTGTTTGTGGAGGTGCAACTGAGGTGTTTGCCTGTCATCGCTGCAGCTGTTTGCCTGTCATTGCTGCAGCGTGGGATGGGTTATGGTGACGTCAACCTGGCTTCCTATCAGAGGAGAGGGTGGGTGGGGAGAAAAAGATGCAGGGCGCGTCTTCATGGCATGTGTTATTTCAGTTTAAAGAATTCGAAATAAAAGAAACGGAACAAAGCTGTCCAGACGACTTGCAAGTTGATCCGGTTCCGATGGCAGCCTTAACACGGGATCAATACTCGGAGTCCACACGGCAGCATTGTCCTCCTGCCCATTGCCCACACTCTCTCCTGTGATTGGTTTTCCCTGCCAGGATCCCACCCTCCCTTCTCTTTGCGTCATTCCCTGCCCAATCCACCCTCCCCCTTCCCAGCAGCAGCAGCAGCAGCATCCATCCATCCATCCACCCACCCATCCATCCATCCATCCATCCATTCATCCAGGCGCTGCGGCATGAGGAAGATGAGGATGGGGGGAGAGGGGGCAGCAGCAGCTGGGTGGGGGTGGGGAGGGGAAGGGAGGCATTGCTAAGGCACCAAGGAAAAGAGTCTTGGGGGGGACTAGCAAAGGGGGGGTGTCGTCCTTGCACAGACGGGATTCTAAAGTGAGAGAAGCCCCCCTTTCCCAAAAAGAGAGAGGGAGGAAGGAAGGAGGGGTATCTGAGAAGCCCCCCTTTCCCAAAAAGAGAGAGGAGAGAGGGAGGGGTTCCTAAGAAGCCCCCCCTTTCCCAAAGAGAGAGAGGAAGGGGGGGTATCTGGGGGGTGGGAGACATTGCATGAGCATCTCACGTCTCCTGCCCTCCCGAAGGTGTATATGGTACACTCCTGATTATCAATGTTGCAAATTTCTGCAATTTCAATACAGCTCTGTATCAAAGGACCGGGGCTTTAAACATTAAAGAGGCATAGGGTGGATGTGGTGGGGTGATCCCACTCTATACACAAGGCTCTCAGTGCGGGTCACAACACATTGGTTTTAATGTGTTCATATTAAACATATTAAAGCCATAACTTTGCCTGAACGTGGGGAGGAAAAAGCTGTTTCTTTAGTCCACCCTCAGAGTGAGAAAACATGAGCAAAGTGACCAGTAATTTTCTTTCCACATTATCTCTCCCAGAGGTGAATTTTACCCTAAAAGAAAACAGCTTGCCACTTTGCTGATATATTCTCTCACTCTGAAAGTGGACTGAAAGTGGATTAAACCTTAGGTGTGACCACATATTCTCTCATTCTGAAAGTAACAGAGATCAGAACTTTCCCCATGCACAGAACTTTATTGACCCATGGCCAGGCCTGGTAGTGCGGTGCAGGATTTTGGGACATGATTGATCCTGCCCTATTGGATTTCCTAGTGGTCACCTATCCATGGTCCGCTTTGCCCTAATATCCTGGCAACTGGAATCTTATCTGGGAATTCCAGATTAGATTCCACTTCCCATCCTGAAGCAGGCTGCCCCTGGCCTCCCATTGCATCACCACCCACTCCTCCTGGGCTTGCATGGCACTGCCACCCCCAAACAAAGGATGCCCAATCTGGGGCAGAAGGCAAAAAAAGACACTTCTTTTTTTAACTGTATGAAAATGCTGCCCACATGAGATCTTTAAAACACTCTCATGCTCTGGTGCTTGGCCATTTAGTCAAGCAGAAGTGTTGTTAGTCATGGCTCTCTTCTGAGCTCTCACAGGGTGTGGGGAGGAGAAGGTTTGTCAGCAGCTTTGAGCCTCCTTAAATGGGTGAGAAAAGTGGGGTAAAAAAGCCAACTCTTCTTCCTCCTCCTCTGTGAAGCCAGCTCAGTGGCCTTCGGCTAGTCACAGCTCTTACAGGGCATCTGTTGTGGGGTGAAGAATGGAAGCTTTGTCAGCCTCTTTGAGTCACCTTAAATGGGTGAGAAATGCCAATTCCTTCTCCTTCTGGGAGGTTTGGTATGGGGTAGCATTATTATAAAGAGGTATAGAAATCCAAGTCAAGGTTCCTATCTTTTTTTAACAGTTGTGCAAAGCATGGAACTTCAGCAAGTGCATCCTTCCTTCCTTCCTTCCTTCCTTCCTTCCTTCCTTCCTTCCTTCCTTCCTTCCTTCCTTCCTTCCTTCCTTCCAGCCTCGCGCCGAGGGAAGAGCAGCCGGCGGCGGAGGCGGCAGCGGTGGCATCCATCCATCCATCCATCCATTCATCCAGGCGCTGCGGCGCTGCGGCGCTAGCGGCTTCTCCCTGGGGCTCCGCTGCCGCTTTTCCCCCGCTTTGCCGCCACTTTGCCCCGCAGAGGAGAGCCAAGGGGTGGATAAGAGGGCGAAGGGGGCTCCTCGCTTGCTCTTCCCCCCGTGGCCGGGAAGGAACTCCGCCCCCCCCACCTCACAGGGACCGAAGCTGGATTAAAACCTTGGCTTGTGGTCACACCTAAGGTTTAATCTAGCTTCACTCCACCTTCAGAGTGAGAGAACACATCAGCAAAGTGACCAGTAGTTTTCTTTCCACATTATCTAGTCTAAAGGTGGATTTTCTGAGTTATTAACCCTGAAAGAAAACCAGCTTGTCAGTTTGCTGGTGTATTCTCTCACTCTGAAAGTGAACTGAAACTGGATTAAACCTTAGGTGTGACCACAGGCAGAGGCAAAGCGGTTGACATTCTGTTTTCACCCTTCAAGGGACTAAGTGGCTGACAAGCCTTCTCACCCTTAAGGGGGCTGAAAGCGACTGTTCCGAACCTTCAAAGGTCTGAAATTGCGCAAAATTGCAACATTGTTTTTAAGGTGTGAAGTGCTTAGATTGATACAGTGTTTCAGCTTTAAGGACTGGAGGTTTATAGTGGGTGTTTGAGGGTGGATTTTTTCAATGAAGGAAACCCTAAACATGACGTGCTTCTAATACGTTCAGCCATTGGTTACAGTGCGATTGGGGGGGTGGGACAGCCTTAACACTGAATCTCATCCCGGAACGATACTGTCCACACAGTTAAAAAGGAAACACGTATCGACGCACGATCCGGAGTGAGACCTGTTGAGATCAGGATTTATTTCTAATCGGGATAACGTCCTTTAACACGGAAATACCGTGTTAATCCGAAGTGCCGTCTGAACTGCGCGAACTCAAAACGTTTTGAATTCGAGATAACTATGCCATGAAGACGCACCCGCAGGTTCACACTGCGGTTTGCATTGGGACAGGCACATATGATTTGAATCCATGTTGCCCCAAACCACATGGGAACCCTTTATTGCAAGTTACAACACATATTTTTATGACACGCATCACAAGCGAAGCAACTGGTTTGCATGGGGACATGGCCTAAGTAAGCTGACTGCAGTTTATGGTTCTCAGGCAACTAAAGCATCCAGCTGAAGTTTTTGGACACTTTCATATAGAATAGGAAAAGCATGGAAAAGGACAGAAGTAAAACCATGGTGCTGTCTTGGTTATTTCAATCAGTACCTTTGACTTTCCAAGGAAAGGAGCAGATTCAGTAAAAGTTCTTCTTCTAAATAGAAATGTGTAAGAACAGATCCAAAGTAAAGCAGAACTCAAAAGCAGGAACAAGACAATGGTTCATACATAGTCACTGCTCTAGAAGATTCAGTACTGAATTCTTGGGTCAAATGCTGATCTTCTCACTGGGCTTTATTCTGGATTATATCCTGGAATAGGGACCTGTCTTTTTCATGCTGGTGCAGACTACAACAGGCCCTGTGTGGGATCTGCCATAGTCTACACCAGCATGTGGAAGGCAAGTCCCTCTTCTTGAGATACAATCCAGAATAAAGCCATTGCAGATGGCACCCTAGTCAGAAAATGTACTAGGGGCTTAATGCCAGGCTTCTAGACACAAGCATGGGGAATCTAGCTCCTTTTTTTTTTTTTACCTTTTCAAACTATATCTACCTAAAGAGTGGAAAAATTTTAGTGACTTGTGATATGGACTCCCTCAGAGACAGGGTAGTAAAACCACTCAACCTGAAGCAGTTTTGTATTTCTTCCTGAATATTTTTGTTCTCATCAAAGTGAGCCTGATAGGCCAGCCTTCTTGAATAACCAAGTGATTAAATCTATTCTGTGATTTTGTTGGCTATGTAAATCAAGGTAGGTTGCACCAGTTATGTATTTCCATGTTGACTGACACAACAGAATCTTCTGGATAAGGATCATCTTTTCCATCTCTGTTCTTCTGTTACTGTTGGCCTTAAGCTAAGAGCTTTTGACTCCAGAAGCTCCTGTCTCTGCTCAGTCAGGTATCTTGCCCTCCACCCAACAAAACTACAGTCAGACCCCCGTATCCACTGATTCAGTAACCACAATTTCAGTTAACCACGGTTGCCGGATCAGCCCCACCCCATCCCCTGTGGGCGCCATATGGGGAAAGCACCCAGAACCAGAAGGCCTATTTCGCTCTCTGTAGAGCATTGGAATAGGCATGTGACGCCACCGGAGCCTGTCCCAAAATGTAAGGGGGTACATGGGAGGCAGGTGGTGTCACACACCTATTCCAACGCTCTCCAGAGGCCGAAATAGGCCTTCGGGAGGCCAGAAAAGCACTTCCGATTATGGTGCTGCACAACCCCAGAACTGGAAGGCCTGTTTCTGATTATCCATGGTTTCAAGTAACCATGGTAGGAGCTGGAATGTATCCCCAGGGGATATAGAGGTCCGACTGTACTGAATATTTCAGAGTTAGGAAGGTATGAACAAAAAGAAATAAAAGAGTCTCAAGTTACATGCTGATATTATTGCACAGCATAATATGTAAGAGAGGAACAGCTTGTCCAAATGCTTTATGAAGCATTTATAACAATGTTTGGACATCACTATCCATTACATTTTTGCTGGACCCGAGTTCAAAAGGCCCCTTACAATACAGACTAACTCTTTCTCATGGGATGTATTGGCAACTGGCAAGACATGATTCATTTTGCTTTTATCCATAATGGATCAAAGCCCAGTTAGTGCCTCAGATATGCTCAAACATGCCACACCAACTACTGGGCTGCTGCTGTACCAGCATGTTCACACCAGCTTGACAGTAAAAAAGAAGCATCACTTCACTTCACTCATCACAACAGAATAGACCTGATAATGAGCTCTTGTCCTAGGGTGTGTGTTTTTTCTGTATTCCAACCATTTTCGTATTTGCTTCTTCACCATTACCTTAATTGTATATTATGGAACTATAGGGATTCTGTTCAATGGGAGAAGACACTTAGCAAAAATCCTTTCAGCTGCCCTGGATTGTCTCTTCATTTAAGAAAATAGCTAGGGCTCTGACAAGGACTACCAGCCATAACATCCCAATAATTTTTCAAAGCCTTCAGTAATCCATCAAAATGCAACTAATCCTAAACCCTTACAAACTACCACAACATGAATTGAAAATGACAAAGAATTATCCTATTGTCTACCTGTCCAGCTGCAAATCAAATCCAGATTGTGCTTGTAACATATGAGGTCAGCCCCACAGTTACTATAATTACTTGCCATGGTGGTTTTCTATACACTTTTGCCTCCTGAGTAGGTATCCTTGAATTATTAATGTTTGCAAGCATGTTTGTTATTGCCGCAGTTTACATTTTAGGTGATGATTAAGGCATTTACACAATTGAAACTGTATTGTGTGAAAGCAGTCACAGGCAGAGAGAAATCCCCTCATTGCTACTGCGAAAGTAGAGGGTGTAAGTAGGCATAAATTTTTAGATCATTTTCCTTCACTTGTTTCACTGGAGCAATGATGAACAGAGATTGCATATATTTTTTTAAAGAGCTGTCACTTTGGGGCACCCACTCATTCAGATGGTGCCAAATGTTGCTTTGCCAAGGCCCAACTGCACTCTGTGTAAACATGTTGGTCTGGGTGTGGATCTTGGAAAGATGGCATTTTCTACATGGAACATTCCCACTACAGTCTAGGTTGGATCTAAGCAACGTTTTTAAACAAGACAGTGCATCTATTCTTATTAGCCAGTTTGGTCTAGTGGTTAGGGAGCCGGACTCTTATCTGAGAATACCAGGTTTGGTTCTGTGCTCCCCTACAAAGCCAGCTGGGTGACCCTGGGCTAGTCACAGCTCTCTTCTGAGCTCTCACAGCCCCACCTACCTCACAGGGTGTCTGTTGTGGGGAGAAGAACAGAAAGCTTTGTTGGCCGCTTTGAGTCCCCTTAATGGATGAGAAAATTGGCATATTAAAAGCCAACTCTCTTCTTCTTCTTCTTCTCATTATGAACCCTCATTTTTGTGTGATAACAAAACAGTAGTTTATATAACTCTCAGGAGATAAGTACTAATTTTTCAAAATTCACTATCAGAGATCACTGACATGATCTGAAGACCATTTTCACATTATTCTTGTTATTCTCAGAGACTGTTTAAAGAAGGATGTAAACAAAAACTTCTAAATAGTGCAAGCATTACACAGAAGAAAGTGAATGTTTGTTACTCCAGTTGATACTACATGCTTAAAATTGTTAATGTGGGCTAACAACAATAACTGTTGATGAAAGAAGTTCATGTTCTTTTGCAGTACATAATAAAGGCTTAGTATTCCTATCTGTGTTAATAGTATAAACAATTACATGCATACAGTAGGATGTTTTCCTTGTCAATACTCAAATGATATATGGATTAAATGAAGTGCTTTAAAGATGAGAAATTCCAGATATATAACCCTGAGTCCATTTAGTATGCTTTCCTAGAGTTCTTAAAACCTACATGGAACTGCCAGATTTCGTACATATTATTAATATGCCATTGACACTCAGATCTATTCCTCAATGTCATCTAATTCTTTATCTTGACAGTAGCAATCATTTGACTTTTAATATAATTGCTGAACATTTCTCCCTGATTCATGTAATGTTAACCTATTTTATTTCTATCCATTAGAGGGTATTTATTGAATTTTGAAATCTTTTTAATTGATCCATCATGTATATTTTGTCACTATTATATCAATTAATTAAGTTTGTTATTTCAGTCGTCTCATATGAATCAGCACAGACACAATCACTACATTTTAGGAAAGTAGTTCTTTTTCTCTCTTTTCTCTTGCTAAATAATCTTTTCTTTACATAAAATATTATACTGTCACCTAGTGGTCATTACATGAACTGCTTAGCTTCTCAATTTAACAACGGACATGACCTGAATTAAACAATATGGAATGCAAAAAAAAAAAAATAATAAAAACAAAAACTATAGAATATAATGTCTAGCTAAAAATGGTCTACATTATAAAATAACAAATGGTTCACTATAGATTTTCTTCCTTGTACGTTATTCAGAGCAAGATAAAGTAAAGTTGCCTATTGCCACAAAAGCATCCTTTGCAAAGCTAGTAAAGCTTTCAGCCTTCCATCATAGCTCTGGAAACTATGCTGAAAATACAGGTAATAGGAGAAGATATTTCACAAAAATACTAAAAGAGTGGCGAAAGATTCTGAATGTGTTACCTTCACCTTATATGCTTAGTGGGATTGGATGCAGTTAAAATAATATCCATATTCTATGACTTTCTTCAACTCCCTAAAATCCACAAGAGGAAGAACGGGGGGGGGGGGCAGGGGGATGTAGTCTTTAGCACAAGATCTACATGGATCTTTTGGATCTACTATTATCCTGTGGCAATGGGAGCCTGAAAAATATTTTCTGCTTCTATTTCCTAGAGGTTGTTCAATGCCTTCTCTTATCAATCGCCATGTGACCTTATGAATCTTGTCACAGTCACATTGGAACATGCTGAATGTTTTACCCAGCAATCTCATATACAGAATAAAGACACACACATCTCTGGGTATTCAGCTGGTGTGCATTCCCACCACTGCGCATGTGTGGCTGTTTGCATAGGGACACCATAATGGCACCATATTCCTCCCATCTGGACAGGACCTTAGACATTATGAATTCCTCCAAATGGAGAAGAAATAGAATGTTATTTCAGGGTGAAATCTAAAACATAGCATACACCATCTCAAATGAATAAACCATATCAAAGTGCCTTCCTTATAAATAAGGCAATGGTCATCTCTGTTATATTTTCAGTACTAGTTTAACACATGTGCACTCTGATTTTTGCTAGTGCTTGACATCTAACTACTATTGCTCATTGTTAGGATCTTATTTTGGTTTTAACATTCTACAATTTGATTTTTTTTCTTGCTTTAAGTGTGAACATTTTTTATTATCATTAAGCCTCAGATGATGATAATTATGGTGTGTGCTGAAAAATATATTAAACACAGTTAATTATATATTATATTGCCCTCAGATACATAGTATTTTCTGCTTGTCAAGACTTTTACACTATCTTATTATATTGTCTTTATTCATCTGTCAGTTTACCTCATCAGTTCAGTTAGCAGTCTCTTGACAGCCTGGCAGAACCTATTTTCTTTCTGAATAGCAAAGTGAATAGTCTTCTTCATCCCAAGGAAAATGGCATCAAAAAAGAGACCATGCATGGGAAATATTGAGAGCTCTAGAGAGAGATTTAAATATTTCTAAATAATACAGATAATTTTGATCTCAAATACACTTAATATTTAATACTTTGGCTATTTATTTTTCAAAACTTACACACTGCCTTACACATGAAAAACTCCCAGGGGTGTTTACAACTAGGAAAATATAGAAAACAAATATTGAAAAATTCCCATTTATCACTCAGTTGCATTTGATTCTGTTCCTTAAAACTGTTAGTATCTTTTTGTTACATAGTTTTGGTTGCCTGGTGAAACAGGAAAAAAAATCTCCTCAGGATATTTTAGTTTTTAACCTCATGAGATGGGTGAGGATATTTTGTAGAAGATGATTAAAACTATAGAATGACATTGAACCTAGGTGGGGCGATCACCTTTTTCTAAAAAGCAGAGCCTTCTGAGAAATAAGAGTGTATAGTCTATAAGCCAAAAACTTTGTGTTTTGTTTTTTTGTTTTAAGGAAGACAAGAGTATTTTTCAAAGTGCTAAAAATCATGATTATGGCCTATGAGACGCAGCTTGTGTGTTCTAGATGGACTAAAATATTTAAACAACCATATTAAAAAAACTATTATATCCCTGAAGAGAAAACATTTGGACTCTGAAATAAGAACAGAGGGTTTATCGTACACTTCAGACAGCTATTTTTTAAAAAGCAGTTCACCTGACAGCCTCTCTGGAAATACTGCCCTTCTACTTCAAAAAGATTGTTCTTTCTGCAATGGACTTTATTCCATACCAGGATGTACCCCAGAATAGGGGCCTGCCATCCATATTCTAGTGCAGATTAAGGCAGGCCTTGCCCAGGGCCTCTTGGAGTCTGCATGAGCATATGGACAACGGGGCCCTATTCCAAGATAAATTCCAGAATAAGGGCCAGTGCTGAATGGGCCAATGATATAATGTGGAGACTGAAAGGGCCAGAAAAAAAATGTAAAAAGAAATGTGTGTAAACATAAAGAGAAGACATCAATGCAATTTCCTTCCTCAAAGAACTTTTCCACTTTAAATTCTAGCTAGGGCCCTTTCTGCACAGACCCTTAATCTCTATTAAGGGTCTGTTGTATATATTCTGGGCCTCCATATCTGCACATTAATGTGGGTCACAGAGAGGGCCCCCTCAGATTAGACCGAGCCTGATACTAAGGAGGCCTTCATCCAGATCTCTGGTAGTTCTGTTTAATCAGTACTACCAGAGGGACCAGAATTCTAATCGAAAACAAAGGAAGTATGCAGAAGCTGCCCTCTCATATTGTGGATTATTGGGGGTGGGTGAGTGGGGGCTTTTCAGTGGTGCTGCGTTGACAAAACACATTTATTCCCCCAGGTCCTGAGTGCAGGAACCCTCACAGTTTGGATCAGCAGGCCAAGCTCTTATGGATCCACTGATCCAGGATTAAAAGCAGATAAAGTGTAGAAAGGGCCTAGATATAATTTACACGATTGCCTTGAGATTCAAGCAAGAGGAACAAGTCTACATCAGGCTAGCTTAAATGCAGCCACAAGGCTATTCCACACTGTTATGGCTTTCTGGGTTAGATGCCATTTTAGATGGTGCTATGCTGTGAATCATGCTTTTTATGTGGAGGTTTGGATTAATGAAATGCCAAAGTGCTCCTCCCCCCCAAAAAAATATTCTACAAACTTAGATCTTTAGGAAACTAGCAATTTTATCTTGCAGTTTTTGTCCTCTGAGGTTGGATTTTTAGTGAGGTAGTTGCAGAAACGTACTTATTTGTGATCACCATGTTTGCTCACACCACCCCCATTACACTGATTTTTGAAGGAGTAGATTGCTTCTCCAACAGCAATGGAAATGAGTTGCTTTATCTGTTCATTAAGAATGTGGGAGGGAAAATTAATTTCCTAGTATAGCTCTCCAAATTAATTACAATAACTTCTCATTAATGTTACATCAATACATACACACAGCTTGTGGTTGAAAGAACTGTCTACATTAATCCTGAACAGACAATTTAAGATTGCAGTTATCTATATACTTACCTGGGACTGGGATTAATCCCATTAATGGATTGTTCCTCAAAAGATACATATTAAAAATTCCACTGTTTTTATAATGAGGGCAACTAGTCCCACCTTGGGATGGGTTCCAGATTGAGGTGTCCAGCCTTATGCTTCAATAACACCACAACAGAACAGTCCAATTTTTTTTATCCAACATTGTGACAGCAATAACAATACATTAAAATAGTCTTAAAGCATCTTTAAAATATAATCCTCCACACATCAACTTTAATATGTATTCTATTCAGTGTTCTTTGTTCACACTTTTCATTCCCCCTGGCCTCAGTATGCTGAAACAGTACCTTTTTCTTCTCCACCTCTCCCATTCTTGACCTAGGTAATTAGATGCATGCACATCAGTCAAATTTTGGCTTTTCAGGGGAGGGGAAGGCTGGGGGCAGGAGCATGATGGTTTGAATGTCATGGACAAGGAAGTAGGACATGCCCTTTTAGGTGCATTAATTCACTGCTAAGGTTGTAATGGTCAAGTTGTTTGGGGAGTAGGGATGGAATAAAATAAGACTGTACTCGCAGCTTAAACAGGCACCCAGCTGGTTTCTTTGGAATCCTTGCCATGTTTCACCTCCTTTCTTTAAAAAAAAAAAACATATGTGCAAATCTGCACTTCTGCCTTGCTGGAGTTTATCAAGACACAAGGTGTGGGCCAGCTTAGCTCTAAAGCCCTGGCAGCACATGGTGTGGCTAAGTCTATAGGACATCTGCAGGCATTTCATTCCCAACTTCACTTTCTTTAAAGCAGAAGTACACAAATTAATCATCAGATGTGACCATCATATTAGTGTGAAATAGCCTTGAGGAGTCCAGAAACATACCAAAAGTCCGAGTACAGAAATGAGCTTTCACCAGGTGTTGTGACATAATCAAGGCAGGTGCTTGGTAGCCCTCAGTGGGAATGCTGTTTCATAATGAAGAAGCCACTACTGAGAAAGGCCTATTTCTTGCAATGCTCTCATGGATCTCTTCTAATAATAGAATGACCAAAAGAAGTCAATCTAAAATGTATTTATATCAAATTCAATCTAAAATATATTTATATAAATAACAAATAGAAACATTAAATGTTATAATAGCAAAAAATAAAAATACTGGAATAGTCGTAAGCAAATACCGTAATACTAATGAAAATATACAAGTAACACTATTCATCTGTATAAAATTGTCAAAATACAAGGCAATAGTCAAAGAATGTATAAAATGAAATATATTTGTATATTATAATTATAGTCGTGAAAGTCTCTCCAGTAAAGTCTCTCCAGATGATCTCTATTATAATACCAATCCTTGACACTAGTTCAGTGAGGGAATAGCATTAACCTATTACACTTCTGGACTGCTTGAACATAAGAGGAGTCCTACTGGATTAGACCACAGTACATCTAGTCCAGCATCCTATTTCACATAGTGGCCGAACAACGGCTTCTGGGCATTCTCAAGCAGAAGACTGGGGGGGGGGGTGTCCCACTAGCACTATTAAGGACCCATTAGGGACCCATTAGGATCAGAGCATGAAGACCCTGTTTCCACTGCAAACCCCATTAGAGCCACATTTGTTTCCACCTGTTCTAGGGAAATCCGGATTAAATGGATCCTTCAGAACCTATAATCCAGATTTCTTGTAGACTGGGTTCTACAATGGGGTTTTCAGGCATCAAATCCAGATTATACAGAGCGCGTTTCCACCGCGATTGGGCAGTGGGGTCTAGGGGTGGGTTCCAGGAGGGGGCACACATGGGGGGTGCCCCAGAATCCCAAGCTCTGAAGCCTGTGCATAATCTCTGGAGTGACAATCTTTGAAGATCTGCTCCGGAGGATCTTCTAAGAATCTCTGGAGTGTCTACAGAGTTTGCACATACTCCCGTGTTGCCCCTCAAAAAACATGTTGTGACAGGCAGGCCGCACAAGGGTAGATTTGGATTCGCCACATGGTTGCTCCGGCGTTTCTACTGCGAGCACGCCTAGCACCCATTGCTGTTGGGTGCTACACCACCCATGGAGACGCATCAGGTTCCTCCTTAGATCCAGATCTACTAAATCTAGATGCATGCACATCAGTCAAATTGATGATGTTGAAGTACCCATTCCTTAGATCCGAATCAGCTTAGATCCGGATTAAGGGAGGTAAATAGAAAACCCCCCAGGGGGAAGACCTTCACCTGAGAACTAATCCAGCTTCAATCCACCTTCAGAGCGAGAGGATGCATCAGCAAATGACCAGTAATTTTCTTTCCACATTATCTATCCCAAAGGTTATTTTCTGACTTATTTAATACTGAAAGAAAATGGCTGGTCACTTTGTCAATGTATTCTTTGACTCTGAAAGTGGACTGAATCTGATTAAACTTTAAGTGTCACAACAGCCCTCCTCTCAATTCCTTGCAAATAACTTTTAGAAGCATCCTGCCTGGAGAGAGAGTATTCAAGGGACAAGAAAGCCTTCCTTTGATTTCCAGTCCCCAAACCACAATTGCATCTGTAATGGAAACGCTGGTTCAGAAAGATCGAACCAGGCTTTCCAATTACATCTTTACTCTCTTCCCTCCACTATTAAAACATTCTACCATTTACTGACTCATGAGAAGAAGAGCATGGTATATGTAGCATGTTACCCTTGTAGCATTCAACAGCATTTTAGCAACTATAATTATATAGTCGCGTACTGCATAGGCCACGAACCTTAAGGAAACAAAATAGCAAATTATCCATTTAACTGGGGCATCACAATACCTGAACATTTGAAGTACAATATTATTTTTGCTGTGTACTATACCTCTTCATATTCATGAGCTTCCACCAAGCTCACAAATACTGAAGAATCCAGGAAGTATCATTTTTTAAACCTTTCACTGAATCACCATGAAAACCACATTCTATCAGGGCAGGACTGATAAATAACGGTCACATTTTGTCTCATGAATGCTGTTGGAGAGTCACAAACCTCACCTATTAACATTCCTTTATACCAGAAATAGATTTAAGTTTGCCAGATTTAGAACAACAGATAACGAATACTGTACTTAGATTTTGTAGAATACTGTATCATAATTTGTGTGATGGGATGGTTGCCTGAAGTATAAGTAAATATACTCCAGGAACAGTTCAAGAGTTTCGAGTAACCAAATGCAACTGCTCTCAGATCTCTCTAGAGGGCATCAGCTTCCTTGTTTTCAAAGAAAAATGTCCAAAAGAATCACTTGCTCCTTGCAAGGAAATTGACAGCACAGGGGGCCATTTACTGCAATTAAGCAATGCTGCTTATAACACAATCAACCATTTTTCCAATAGGGGGCAGACTTTATAAGGCCATTATTGTACACAAAGGAAACTTTATAAACCTTGGAGCAATGCTGAGAATAATGTATTGCTGAAGGGTAATAATCACAACCAAGACCTAACCTAAGGTAACTATTTATTATAAAAATAAGGAAGGAAACACTGCAACATAAACGTCAACTAACAAAAATTCTAAAGTTTTAAGTGCCTATGCACTGGAGGAGATTTTTTGATTTTCATCCAAAATGAGTACTGTATGCATTTTTTCATTAAGATTAGCAGCCTATGCGTTACAAATGAATGCAACAAACTACTATTAGGAATGTATTCCACAAACCTGCATCCTTACTAGACAGCTGGTTGACAAAGAATGCCAAAGAATGATCCTCTTGAAATTCTTAATTTCTTTGCAACATTCTCTTACACAATATTTATCTTGCTCATAGACAGCAGTGAATCCAAAAAGTCTCAGAAACAGAATACAGGATATCTAGAATATTCCACTAATTATTCAGTTAAAACTTTTCTATACAGTCTAAGTATTAAAGTAATTAAAACTGTAGCACTAGCGTACCTTTCACTGGCAGTGAACACCAAATCCTGTTGGCATAAAAGTTTTTATATCTAGTCATCAACCAACATAAAAAGACATTGACAAACCAGAGCAAGTCCAAAGGAGGGCTACCAAAATGGTTAGTGGTCTGGCAACAACTTCTACGAGTAATGGTTGAAGGACCTAGGAATGTTTAGCTTACAGAAGAGAAGACTGAGAGGAGACATGATCATGGTCTTCAAGTATCCGAAGGGCTGTCACAGTGGAGAGGGATTGTCCCTATTCTCACTTGCACAAGATTGGAGAGCTAAAAACAATGGTATGAACCGTGGAGTCAATACAGATTAGATATTAGGAAAAACTTCCTGAGAGTAAGGGTGATCAGTCAGTGGAATAGGTTGCCACTGGAGGTAGTGAGCAGAGGCTGGATCTACATCTTTCTGGGATGGTTTAGGAAATCCTGCATGGAGCAGGGGCTTGGACTTGATGACCCTAGTGGTCCCTTCCAACTCTATGATTCTATCATTCAAATTAGGACTGTGCCTTATTTTATTTTTAAAAGGCCATTCTGCCATTTCTGTTTTCTGATTAAATTAACATCAGGGAATTATGGTCAAAATAAGGTGAAAAAATACTTTGGTGTGTGGGTGCACCCCTTGAGTAGAATTCCCTAGAGCAGTGATGGCCAACCTATGACACACGTGTCACAGGTGACACACCAAAACCTTTTGGGTGACACACCTGGTCACCCTGGCACCTGGGCGTGTAGTGCTTGCTTGTTCTTGAAGTGTATGAAATACCAACTTTCAATTGAAGATTTAGCAAATGTGAAGAATTATTTGTTTTTGCTTTTAATAAAATACATATATCAAAAATATAACTTTTTTTACTAGAGCTACAAATATCACAAAATTATAGATATTTCTAGATGTGACACAGCACCTGAGTTAAGCTAGGTCTTCTTGCGAATTTTGACACACCGAGCTCAAAAGGTTCGCCATCACTGCCCTAGAGGTTCTCATTTATCTTGTACAATGGGTATCTTTAAATGTTTTAGCCTGGAAAGCCATTCAGTTTTAGAGGGAACTTTTTTCTTTTACAGAATCTCTGCACTGCTGGTATCTGTTGTGTATAAATACAAGTAGCAGAAGGAAGTCATGGTATTTTTGTGTAAAGTAGGGATTCCATTGATGGCAGTGACTTGGTTGCTCTTGTAGATAAACTTGTCCTGGGCTTCCACACTTAATCAGGAATTCCTAGGGCTGCACCCAAATGGGGGAAATATAGTGACATTATGGTGCTGCTGTAGTGAGGCAACAACACTATACCCACCTTCCCTCCCCCCCCAAACACACACACACACACAAACAAACAACTATTACTAGTTGTGGGTTTTCCAGCAATAGTGCTTTTTCAGGCTGCCAACTTATCATATGGACGGAGCCACCACAATTGCTTCCGTGCACGCGTGGAGGTGACGATGAGCACTTCTGGGTGCTCCGGATACCTGGATGTACGGATAACTTAACATGTTCAAATCTGGCTAGCAAGGGATAATGTGGGGATCAGTATCCCATGTTATCTCTTCCGAGCAGGTTATTCACCGGTTTTCCTACAGACTTCATTCCAGTAGGGGCTGTGGGCTGTCCCAGGGTATGGTGAAATCTCAGAGGAATGTGGCCTCTACCAATTTCAGCGCAGTGAAGACCTGTCGCTACTTGTTCTGTGAACTAAATCACACCCATTTCAGGTGAGGTTTAAGGTGTAAACTGCAACGAGAGTTAACCTTTTTAGAATATTAACATTATTTAAACAAACTGTTCTGCTCTCTGAATTGAAAAACGTGAAGAATAAAATACCACTATGGAACAAAAACAAATTCCATGCTAGTGCAGAAAGTTTGTCATTCAAACCACAACAGTCCTGAATTCTTACCCAGTCGTTTTTGAAACATACGCCACACCATATAGGAAACAGAAACCCAACCCTGCTCCAAGTCAGTCGCGAAGAATTCAAGGGTGGGGTTGCAAAGCAGTTGTAATGTTGCTCACACTCTTACAAAAAGAGGACTAAGGAGAGCTAGGACACGTTTTCTCCCTATGATACACTCGACACTGACAAGTGAAGTCAAAATGGGAAGTTATTTATTATGCAAACCAGCTTATTTAAATACCGTCTCCCTTCCGCTGTCTTAGCCCGCCCTGTATTCAGACGAGATGGGCGGCTACGAAGACCGTGACAGCGAGTTGGGCTCGAGAATGGCAATGTGATCTAGGTTCGCCCAGAGCGCAGAAGGACCTTCTCCGAGAGCAGAGCCCAGTAGGAATGGAGCGGTGAAGAAAAGCCGGATTTTGGAGTTTGCACGCCGAAGCTAAGCAGGTAAATTAATGAGAAGGGGGGGGGAGACTCTAGGGAATGCTAAACAGTGAGCGAGTAGAGTCTTCCCCCCCCCCCCACCCCATGGAGCTGCGGCTGGTTAGACCAGTTTTTGGGAAGTCGGGGCGGGATGGAAATTGTTGGAGCCCCACACACCGCCAGCAAGCGCCTTTGCCTCTTAGGCCAGGGTTTCCCAAACTATGGGTCGGGGCCCACTGGTGGGTCGCGAGCGAATATTGAGTGGGCCCTGCCTGTAGTATTAAGTAATAAAAAAATTGTATTAAAACTTTGTTTGTTATTTGAAAAGTCCTTTATTCATATTGTTAACAGTTAAATTTCCTAGAGGTGGGTCCCGAGTTGGTAAACTTATATTAGATGGGTCGTAGCCCAGACAACTTTGGGAACCACTGTCTTAGGCTTCTCTTTTGGTCTTCCTCGAGGTTAGCTCTTAGATCTGTCCTGAAACATTTTAATGATCTTCGGCAGATGTAATTTAACGATCAGAGATAGTGAAAGAAAAGTTGCTACTGCAGCACAGAGCATTTGTTCTCTAGGAAGTTTACTGAGCATGATGTGAATTAGACTCACCGCTTTCGCATCTCATGTTTGGTTCTTAGGATGTCCATCTTTACGGTTGTGTTGCTCATAGGTTTGTATTATTTTAATATCCATATATATTTATCGTGTTATTGTAATATTTTTAATGGGGGGAGTTTGCAAATGCACTGCTACCCTCCCAGAAACCTTACCATAAAGGATTTTATTAAAAAATAAAAATAAATCAAGACACAGCATTTTATATACACATTGGACAACCATGCCTTCCCCCCCCCAGTCCATGTGTTCCCCACAATTTTTTTTATACATTTCCCTTTGAGAAAATTATTAGGAATTCTGTGGAATCAAAAAGGATTACAGGTTCCTTTGCCTCAACAAGACACAGTACTGGAGATCATGATTCTGATTGTGTGTGCCAGCCTTAACTTGTAGAGGTGTGAACTGCGAGGAGGCATATGCTTATACAAAAAATAGTAAATGTACATTAAATACAGCCATAGAGGACAAATCTAATACAGGCTTGGGTAATCACCTCAGAAGATAATATTAACAGCACAAATTAAATTTTAAAGGTTAGTTTTAGTTGGACTAGGCTGCTTTAAATTCATTGCTAACATACTGAATACAGCTTCTTTGTATATATTGAGTGGGAAGTAAAGAACAGTGACAAAGACTGTTGTGTAGTTCAAGCAGACTGTGGCCTGCTCATTTCTAAAGCAACAGCCCCTTAAGCCATGCCGAATTGCTTTCATATTTTGGTAATATGGGCTAATGTGGCCTAGTTGTGAAACTAAACAAGTATTGGATGTTCAAGAATTCTCTATTTTTCCCAATGTAACTTTGTGAAACTTGGACTCTTTCTGCACTGAGTCTTATTCCAGATTATATCCCAGAATAGGGACTTGTCATCTGCATATAGAGCAAACTGTGGCAGACACTGCCATAGTCTATACTAACCTGCAGATGACCAGCCCCTATTCCTCGATATAATCCAAAATAAGACCCAGTGTAGAAAGGGCTTTGGACAGAATCTTCCACAAGTCCCAGTTTTTATTGTTTGCTTTGTAGCAGGTACATAGTGATAATCCACAACACTTGGCTGTTTGGAGTCTTGACAGGGAAATGGCTTCCCAAGACTCGTATGTGCGTAAGAAATGTGAGAGCAACCTAAAGTTGCTAAGCCTCTAGTACTGAAGTTTTTCATTTCAATTCTTAGTAACAGTCCTTCTAATTATTATGTAACTCTGATGATGTACATGTTAGACTAGTTTTTCAGAAGCCTGCAATCTGTTTCTAAACAAGAGTCATTTGAGTGTCTTGTGAGGACGTGACTGATATTACCTTGAGTTCCGTAGGTGTTTTTAAAAGCCATTCTATTAACAGTTTTTTGACAGGTACCACGGGATGTTCTTTCTTCCCATCTTGGTGCTTCAGCTGCCACTAACACCTGCCTTTCCTCAGTGCTCAAAACAGTTAAAGAAATCTAAGGATACAGTGAATGAAGGTACATTTTTAATATATAAACTGTGTCTTGGAAAAAGAAACTATGGCTGCCTCCAGACGGGGCCAAATAACCTTAACACATTTTAAGTTACACACGCTTCTGGGCATCCAGGTGGCCAGAATGCCCAGATGTGTTTGCTGTCACCTCCCTGATTGCCTGGACATCTGTTTTGGGCTGCATGTATGTGCACTGGATGATGCAATCATGGGGCCTACATCCAAAAGATAAGTAGGGGAGCTAAAAAGTGCCATTGCTGGGAAACCCATAACCAGTCCGGGGTTTTCCAGCAATAGTTCTTAGCATGTTTTCAGTAGGGGGGAATGGGGCTATGGTGGAGTTGGCTCAGATAAGTGAGGCAACCCCACCATGGCAGTACTGTAATGCTCCTATATTTCCAGCCATCTGGTTACAGTGTTTGTTTTAAACAGCTGAAATTCTGTCCTCAAAACCAAACAATGGCAGAAAATACAAAACAATGGATACAATAAACTTTCCCTTATTCAGATTTTAAACCGTGCCTCCTAAAAGTTACCCCATATCATACATGTTTTGCTGAAGATCACAGGTCATGTTATATTATGGCTATTTTCACACAACCAGCAATATAGCATACTTTATATATTTGTCAGATTCCAGTGCAAGCTCCATCCATCCATCCATCCATCCATCCATCCATCCATCCATCCATCCATCCATCCATCCATCCATCCATCCATCCATGCCCCTCAGTGTTGCATGCATTTTGTGCATTTTTGTCCTTGTCTTCTTGAGATGCCCATAAGCATTTGGTGGGTCACTGTATGGGACTGGATGCTGAACTAGATCGGATGTGGCTTGATCCAGCAGGCCTCCTCTTATGTTCTGATATTCCTATACAAAAGGATCATCATATAAATTCTGTAAATTAATGCTGGGTCATTGGGACTCAGAATGCAGGGACAATACTTTATATCCTTCTCTTAGTAGCTGAAAAGTGACAGTTTCCTCACAGGTTACTTTTACAGTATAGTTGCATTCTTGGACAAAATCCTATTATACCATGCTATGGGAGAAGGAAGATAGTAAGGAACTGTTGGAATGAAGAAAAGAGAGTCATAGCTCTTTATTTAAAGAGAGGGTGTCAGAGGAAGGGGTGGCCAACGGGTTCTTCTTGGTTGAAACTTACCAGGCTTTAACTTAAAGCAAGAAAAATCATTTGTGTTATCCCAAGTGACTGTCCCTGATACTGCTCTCCAGTTTCAGAAGACAAAACATTTTCAGAACTATTTGAGGTGCAGTCCAGAAAAGGGACATGAAGGTAACTTGCCTTAGAGATCAGCTTGCCTAAAGGTGGAAAGAGTAGAAAGTAGGAAGTCATCAGTTCAGCACCAAATTTACAGGGCAGGAAAGACAGTAGCACCTATTGGATCATTATTATATTTCCCATAGTCAAGATCAAACATATGTGAGCCAGTTTGGTCTAGTGGTTAGGGAGCTGGACTCTTATCTGGGAATACCAGCTTTGATTCTGCATTCCCCCATGAAACTAGCTGGGTGACCTCGGGCAAGTCACAGCTCTCTAGCTCTCTTCTGACCTCTCACCCACCTCACAGGTGTTCTGTTGTGACAGAATGAACATAATGGATTACATAACAATATCCAACAATTTGAACATTTCAAGCTAAAACCAAAGATGATAGCATTAGTATCCAGCAATGGAAAACTTGGAAAACTTATACAAAGTCATCCCTCCCTGTACATAGTTCTGGAGTTTCCCTATTAAACAGTTAAAAACAGGTCATGTGTAACTCCAAGGCATCCTTGGAGCTCCTTTTTACCCTAGGAACATTTTACTCCTTGTATGTTTTTTGCAACATGATACTGGCATACTACATTTTTATTTATACATAGCAATTGGAGTGAAGAAAATCCCAGTTTACTCAGTGAAAGTCAATTGACAATATAGATCCTACCCCATGGTTACTCCTTCTATTTGGCTTCCTTATACACATAATGTTATACAAGCATAAAAGAAGAGACAGGCCGGAAAGTCACTCACTGTTCTTTCTAGCAGTAGCTCACTCATTAAAAGCTGAAAGGTAGGGAAAAGCATGTGGAATCGGCCATTTCCAGATGCAAAATACAGAGTTACTCACCAACCAGAGCTATAACTACCCTGAAGTCATTATACCTTTTTTTTAACCTTATGCAAGAATGAGTAGCCGTGCAGGAATTTAAAGAAAATGCTTTTGTGATATCATTTCCCCTGTTAAAATTGTTCATCATAGCCTACCTCCAGCTCTTCTCAATTTTCTACAGCTTACATTGATCCATTCTTAGGCCAACTAACTTGAAAAGGTTCACTTACATTGGTAAATACAGTTTCAGCCACCCAGTCGTGTCCGACCTGCCATGACCCCATGGATCACAGCAGTCCAGTCTGTGCTCTATTTCTCTCAAAATTTTCCCAGGCTCATGTTTGTTTCTTCCATGACACTATTTATCCATCCCGTCTTCTACCATTCCCTTCTCCTTCTGCCTTTTCCAATCAGTCCTGTCTTCTTATTATGTGGCTTCAGTTTCAGTATTATCCTTCCAATAAAAGTAAGGGTGGATTTCTTTTAATATTGACTGATTTAACAAATACGTTAGTCTCACATTATTTGTTAAAATTCTTAGAAGACCTCATGGATTTCAAATTTACAAATATCAGATCATTGGGTGTAGGGGGGAAAGGTTAGGGTGAGCCATATCTGAAAACGTCATAAAATAAACGAAGTAGAATGTGTACCTCATTCCTAACACTTCCCAAGACTATAGGAATCTTTGCTACATAGATGTACCTGTCATGTGGGCGTCTCAGGCTCCTCAAAAGTATGAAAATAGCAGTGTCAAAAGGGACAACTACCGTATTTTCCGGCGTATAAGACGACTGGGTGTATAAGACGACCCCCAACTTTCCAGTTAAAATACAGAGTTTGGGATATACTCGCCGTATAAGAAGATGACACCTGGCATATAAGACAACCCCTGACTTTTGAGAAGATTTTCCTGGGTTAAAAAGTAGTCTTATACTCCAGAAAATACAGTAATCAAAATTAGCAGTGCCGCATCTCAAATGCCAGAAGTGGTGAACTGACCTGTTTAGCAGCTACAACTCCCCCATACCTGAGAAAACTGTGGAAAAGTACCAGTGTCTGGTGCTAAGTCATGAATATGAAAGACAGAGATACTAAAATCCTTTACAGTTCTGCAGTCAAAGATATACAATATTTGTAGATATTAAAAATGTGAATAAAGTTGGACTGTAGCTCTGTTCTGCCTTATGAAGGCTGTAAACCTATTGTGTGACTCAGACTGAGGAACACCTCAGAGAAACAGACTGTGTGGCACTCGTGTTCCCAACCCTTCCACCTTTTCTAGCACAAAATGTTCAGGGGCAGACTAGTATTTGAACCTTCTTGTAAGATGCCTCAGAGGTGCTTTTTTTTTGCTGTGTCTGATCACAGCTTCATGGTGACCACATATTATCTGGAGGTAAGTAGTGTATAGAAATTCTCAAGAGCTTTTAGTGATACCCACCTCTCTATGCTAACTGTGTGCATATAAAAGTTTGGGAGAGAATATACTGCTAATATCTACAAGCTTTTCCTAACACCCAACTGTTTTAAAACTAAGGACTTGTTCATACCAACACATTGCTGTTTCAAAATTTGCACCAAGAGCAAAGACAGATCTCACAATTACTACATTTTTTTCAGCATATTTAGTAATCTTGCATACTTTTTGCACCACAACCCCACTGGTTTGCACTGTCTGGCTGATTTCACGGTGGTTCTGCAATACTTCCTGACTCATCTTCTCAGGAAGTGAGTCTGGTGACCTGAAATCAATCATGGTGTTGGGAGGAGAATTAGTGGGCCTTACTGACAAATCACTAGGTCCTGATGATACAGTACTCTCCCAAGAATTACTAAAGAATTAAAATGGTGAAATCCTTTCTGCCCTGGGTGTTCTTCTGGATTATATCCTAGACTAGGAATTTGCCATCCATGTGCTAGTACAAACTGCAGGATATAATCTAGAGTAAAGCCCAATGAAAAAAGGTTGCAGATGTTATATCATATATATTCAGTTTGTCAATATGCTTGGCTTCTGTATCAGAAAACTGACCAATAGGATGCTAGTTTTTTTAATAAGCTGGAAGTAAAACTGAGGAAATTATAGATCTATCAGGTTAAACTGTTTTCCAGGAAAGACATGGAAAACAATATTAAAGAAAACACAGGTCTTGGTAAAGGATAGCCAAGATGTAGAATTAATCTTCTAGAGTTTTCTGAGTGTCAAACATGCAGATAATGGTGATCCACTAAACATTGTCTTCTTAACACTTAAAAAAATGGAAAACACTCCTTGGTATATGTAGCAGCCATGGTATATAAAAGATGTTCTTTTATGGATAAACAACATATTACAAAACAGAAAACAAAGGCAGGAATAAACTGGCACTTCTTATAGCAAGTGGGGTCCCCAAGGTTCTTTGCTGGAACAATAAGTGTTTTTTAACATAACTATATTCATTAATTGTCTAGAGTCAGAAATGAGTAATGAAGTGACCAGGTTTGATTATGACATCCAATCTTGGAGAGTGTGTTTTTGTTTGAAAGAGAGAATTTATTTAAAAAAACTGCCAAAGAAACTCTTTACAGTGGAGGATTTATCATTAGAAAGACCAATGTTATTGAATATGAGTGAATGCAAAGGGGGGCACATTGGAGCAAAAAGTCAGAACTTTATGTATAGCCAAATGGGATCAAAGTTGATTGTGACTAAGCAGGAAAAAGATCTTGCTGTACTCGTAGATAACAATCTGTCAATCTAATGTATATTGGCTGTTAAAAAAGGCTGATATAAAATAGTATTAAAATAAAATGGGCAATTTAATAGAGCAGTCAGGTTTGGAATACCATGTTTGGTTTTGGTAATCACACTTCAAAAACAGTATTGCAGAGAAAAGTTTCAGAAGAGCATGAATGATCAAGAGGCTAGATGACATTCTCTAGAAGGAAGGGTTACAACATTGGGGACTTTTGAACTTAGAAGATGAACAATTAAGACGAGTCATGATAGAGACAATGGCTGCTGACCCAGAAGGGCACAGTGATCAGTACCTCAGCGTGTCTTGTGATCTAGCCTCCTGTTTTCTCTCATTGGTGTTCTCTCAATTCTCAGTTGACTTCCACGCTACTGCTTTCTCGCTGCCTTGCCTTTTGCCACACTATTAACCACCTATAAAATTATATGTGGTGTGGAAAATAGAGAGATTGAGAAGTCTATTCTCAAATACCAGTAAGAGTAAACTAATTATGATGAATTTCAGAACAGACAAAAAGTTTTTTTTTCCAGTTACACCCAGATTTTCCAGATTCTGCTCCTGTCTCCAAGGCTGATGGCAGAGAGTGGTTGCAGGAAATTCATTCTCAGAACCTATGGTGTGAGATTCCATGGGGGTTGATCTTGACTTCCATGCTCTTTATTAGCTATATGAAGCAAATGGGAGAGATTGTCAGGAGATAAGTGAGGTGTTATCAATATGCAGATGACAGCACTATCTCTCTCCATGCCATTTGAATGAGGTGTTTGGACAGTATTGGGCGGGATGGGAGCAAATAAACTGAAGCTGAATTCAGACAAGATTGTGTGTCACAGGGTCTCAGGTCCATGAAGTTAGGAGGCATCCTGTTCTTGGAGTGGTAGAGACAAGTTAGAAATCTGGGAATCCAGAGAAGACTTAAGTTCAAATCTTATCTCAGCCATTGTTGTGAGGATAAGTATTTGAGTGTGGTAAGTGTTAAACTGTAACAATTGGTATTTTATGACTGTTATACTTAATAAAGCAACACTCTCTAAAATCTGTTAGGCAAAATTTGTTCCATTAGTCCAAAATACAAGGTACTCGAATGGAATCACCAAACTTTCCAGTGCAGAGTCTATAGAAGTAGATTTTTTTAAAGGAAGTATTTGGAAATTACTGTTGAAAAGCTACAAAGTTTGGTAACTGATATCTGATTTTAGATGTAGTGAGACAATTCCATCTGGCATATCTTAAAGTACATATGATATGTAGTTTGAAGCTTTAAGAACTTTTCTGTGTGCATTTATTAAAGGATTTTAAAAATAGTCATAGTTGCATTTCTGATATGAACATCACTGAAATGGTTTTTCTCAGTGTTTTTATCAGCAGAGAAAGCCAATTTTTTCATTGGACGACACCTTCTATACAACAGATTTGACTTTGAACTTGTAACTAAAGGGGATCTTGAAAGAGAGTGCTATGAAGAGAACTGTGATTATGAGGAAGCAAGAGAAATTTTTGAAGATCCAGGACAAACGGTAATTTATTTATTTTGATGGCTACAAATGAAATGTCACAGTTGTCAGAACTGAAGACTATTTTGCAATTATTTACTTTACTTACAGATGAACTGTTGATGTTATTTACAGTGCTAAGGATGAAATAATCTGCTTTCAAAATCAGCCCAGGACTAGAGTTTCTTAGGTTGTAGAGTTGGAATACTTTCATTGTATAAGTTATTAACAAGTACTTCGAAGAACTGACAAATGATATAATGCTTTTTCTGTTCCCATACTGTATTATAAAACTGGCACTGGATTAGGACTTGCACAGATTTGGACAAATGACTGGAAAACACGCTTAGAACAGAGACTTTAAAAGTTCATATTGGTTGAAGCTGTCTAAAACATCTGAAGGGAACTAGGTTGGTAAAACCTGGCATATACTGTTAATTGAAGGAATGATAAGATTCATGAAAGGTGTTAAGGTCTTTAACTACATTCCATTCGACACGTGGTACGCCACTCCAGTATGGTTGAATCATATTTCCCACACTGTATCAAAGAAGTGTTGGCATGGATGTAAGTTAACCAGAACATATACCCACGTATGGTGGTTTTGCCCAACGATTAGCAAATTTTGGAGGTTAATACACCAAGAAATAGAAAATCTTTTACAAATACAATTAGAATTCTCTCCAAATATATTTTTGTTACAAATAATACCAAAGGACAGAATAAAAAAAAAACCCAAATAATCTTATTACATTTTCTATTGTTAGCCAGCAAAAAGATAATAGCCAAAAATTGGAAAGTGATCAAAACCTGATAAAATTTTGCTATTAATGAACTCATTACATTTCAACATAATAAATATATGGGCATAAAAGAGAAATATAGATTTCTTGAAGTGTGGAAACCTTTTCTTGATTTTTTACGGTCCAATCGAGAAGCGTTTAACAAATCAGAGTCAGCCATTAAATTTCTGTTAGAATAATTATGAGTAATATAGAATTTTATTGTAATATAGTCTTATGATTTAGTATAGCAATAACCAGTAATATAGCTGAGTAGAAAAAGTACGACATATACACAACCGAAATTTAAAAGTTATGAGTTTATTATTTTGGAATTATTAAGGTTATAGTAAAATATATCATTTTAATTTGTATAAGGAAATGTTTAGTAAGTAGGAAGTTCCTAAATATTTGTACTATTGTTAGTTTTTCTTTGTAATTTTATTTATAAATAAACCTATGTTCCATACGGAGTTAATTTGCACAATTTTTGTTGCTTGAAGAAAAATTACTTTTTAAAATTATTGTGTATATGTGGCTGTACCTCAACAGATAGTAATTTGCCTTTAGTGAGAGGTGTTCCTCTTGAATAAATCATAAGCATTACTTTTATTTAATTTTTTTAGGCATCCTTCTGGAAGAAATACATTTCGAGGGGCCCTGGCACAAAGACACGTAAGACAAAATCTACAGTGAAAGTTATTGTTTTTTCATATTACAAATCCTACTGTAATGATCTACGGTAATATTGTCTGCATAGTGATTTAATTTGTGTCTTCAGTTGCATTCAGTTCATTCTAGGAAAGGATTGTGCTCTAGCAAATTCTTTTTCAGCTTTAGATGTCAAGGCTTGTGAAAGAATTTGTTTAAAAGGGAATAATGTCATGAAGGGTTTTTCCCTTCTACAATACACAGCTTTGTTTCTCTTTAAAGACTTGATTTATCTTAAACTGTCTGTTGGACAGGCATCAAATACACTGAATTTGTTCATGTTATATTTTGTGGCAGGCACAGTGAAATCTAGTTAGTTGTTTATTAGTTTTTAAATAACAGCTTTCTTCCAAAAGGAGCCCTGGGCAAGAAAAAAAAGTGCACAAAATAGATGGGTTAGTCTCTGTAGGTGAACGCATAAAAGATTTGGATGCTATTTTATGTGCTGTATTGGTATAATTCAGGAATCTTTTCTGAAAGAGCTTGATATTTCATTTATTTATACTCTGCCCTTTATCTAAAGGTCCCAGGATGAGTCACGCCAATAAAAAGATAAAAACTATAAAATGTAATATAAACCATTCTCCCTCCCTCTCTGGCAGGACAACACGCAGAGAAAGCTAAGCATCGAAGGCATGGGTGAAGAGATGTTTTAATCAAGCACTAAAAGACATAAAGTTGGCATCTGGCATACTGCCAAAAAGAGTTCATAGTCTGGGAGTCACTATAGGAAAGACCCTCTCGTGTGTCTCTGCCCTCCCACATCTAAGAGAGATGGGACTACAAGAATGCCCTTGTCTTTTGGTCTTAATACTCAGGCAGGTCTATATGAAAGAAGACACGCCTTAAGATACCTGGGCTTTATATAATAATACGAAAACCTTGAATTGTGCTCAGTAGTGAATAAACAGCCAGTAAAAGATTGTTCAGGACCAACATGATGTGCATTGGGATAGAAAATGCTGTAAGCAATCCTCACTAGCTCTAGCGTCTGGACCTTCTTCAAGGGTAGCCCCATATACAGCCCTTTACAGTAGTCTAGTGTCTATCAGAGTATGGATCAGCCTGGCCAAGTGTCCTTATCCAGAAAGAACCAAAGCTACTGAACAAGTCATAAATGAAGCTAGGTACTTCTTGTTCCCACCACCACACGGTCCTAAAAAGGAAGCAATGAATCCAGAAACATCTCATCTGTTCTTTCTGGGCAAAACAATTCCACTTAACTTCCTGGACTCTTCCCACAACACACAGTATCTCAATTTTGCCTTGATTCTGTTTTAATTTATTGGTCTACATACAATTCATATGGACATTAAGTACCTAAACTTCCTCCCCTGACTCAACAGAAATGGAGAGATGGAGTTGAGTGTCATCAGCATACTGATGGCACCTCACTTCAGAACTCATGATGACTCCCAGCAGCTTCATATAGAAGAAGAAGAAGAGTTGGCTTTTCTACCCCACTTTTCTCACCCATTTAAGGGGACTCAAAGCGGTTGACAAAGCTTTCTGTTCTTCTCCCCACAACAGGCACCCTGTGAGGTAGGTGGGGCTGTGAGAGCTCAGAAGAGAGCTGTGACTAGCCCAAGGTCACCCAGCTGGCTTCATGGGGGAGTGCGGAATCAAACCTGGTACTCCCAGGTAAGAGTCTGGCTCCTTAACCACAAGAACAAACTGGCTTTGATATAGATATTAAAGAGTGTAGTATACAGAATCGGCCCCTGATGAACTCCACGTGAGTCTTCCCAGGGGTGCTTTCTGGACCCTATCTCTGAGAGAAGAAGCAAACAGTGATGCCTCCAGGTTCCTCCAGCAGGATACTATGATTGATAACACCATGACTGATGATATTGAAAGCCACTCAGTAGTTGAGAACAAACAAGTTTGCACTATCTGTTTCCCTCTCCAACAAAGGTCATTCTCAAGTCAACCAAGCAGTCTCAGTGTCACCCACCCACCTGGAGACAGACTGGATTGGGAATAGAAAATCTGTTTCCTCCAAGCATGTATGCTGTTGGGCCACCACTACTCTCTCCAGCATCTTGCCCAAAAAGGGAGTTTTAGCAACTGGGTGAGATTTCATCTTTTTGGATCCAGGAAGGTTCTCGTACAGAGATGGCATATTGCAGCTTCCTTAAGTGCCACTGGTAAACCCTCCTCCTGCAAGGCATTTATCACTATACGGACCCACCCAGCCCTACTTCTTTTGCTAGCTTTTATTAGTCATGACTAGCAAGACCAGGGAGAAAAGTGGTTGTCCAAATCCCTGCAAGCAGCTTCTCCACTTCCACAAATCACAATTATTGAAACTGATCCAATATAACAGGACCAGGCAGTGCTTTAGGTATTTCCACTGCACCATTTCCAACTATGGGTGTTTTTCCACTGTCAGTTGTACCCATTTTTACACCCATTTTTGTACCTCTTGGCTGTGAGCCGGATTATCCCATTTCCTCTACGGCACCCATTTTGAACCCGATTGTTTCCACTGCCACGGGGGAAATCCGAATCTTTTTGGCCTTTAATCTGGATTTTCTGTAGACCTCATTAATGGGGGTCTACAATGGGGTCTTCTGCCAGAAAATCCGGATTAAAGGGAGCCTCCAATGGGGTCCAAAGGAGGCTGGGGCAGGGGATGCACCTTTGACCCCCCCCCCAACATTGGCTTCGCAGTCACTTCGCAGTCACTTCGAAGTTGACTTCACATTCACTTCGAAGTCACTTCGAAATCACTTCGAAGTTGCTTCAAAGACTGCACGCCCTGCCCCCAAAAACACCTGGGGTAATGGACCGACCCCTTGTGGGTCGATCCGGATTCCCCAGATGGTTGCAAAGCTGTTTCCACAGCAGGGATGTTAGCACCCATTTCTAATGGGTGCTACACCTCCTGTGGAAACACATTAGGTGTTTCCCTTAATCAGGATCTACTAGATCTGGATTAAGAAATGTACCCATTCCTTAGATCTGGATCTTCTTAGATCCAGATCTAAGGGCTGCCGTGGAAAAACACCCTATGTTATCCTATTCTGAGTGAATCTGAGCAACTTTGCCCTGACAGTGCCTGGCAAATCTATCACAGCAAGGTTCTGAAGGTAGCACAAACAAATCCTTACAGCTAGATGGCAATAGCCTCCTAAGTACTTGGAACAGCTCTGCTGAAATACCTCTTGAGGATGCAGTGGAAACCTCCACTGCCCCTATAGGCTATAATAATGAGCTTTTACCAGTATTTGTTCAGATTTCACATTGGGATTTACACCATTTCTGCTCTAGTATTTGCCTTTCCTGCTTCATGTCAACGTAGCTCCCTGCTATACCAAGCTATCTCTGCACTTGCTTTAAATCTGGAATAATGAGCCTGTTAATTTGAATCATAGACCTCACATCTGTATGTTAATGTACATCAAGGAGCCCTTCCCCAATCAGTCAAGCTTTGTTTTCACAAGACGGAGCCGAATCTATATTAAGAGACCTTTAATCTAGATCAGTTGTAGACCCATTTAATCAGATCTACAAGTGGACCAAGGCCCACCATAGTGAGCTGCTAACCCACCACCACCACAACTATCATTCCCAGCCTTCAGAGGAGTGGCGGACTGCTGAGCTCACACAGATTTTGCAGCTGCAGGGAAACATGTCACACTTATGAACAGTGATGGCCATAGTGATAGAGGCATAGGGCATAGTGATAGAGCTGAAAAATGATTCCCTATTCAACCTTGATGCCTTTGAAAGGTGGCAAAGAGACTTTGGGGTTTTTTCCACTGTCACTAGAAGTACCCATTAAGGGTCCATTAATGGATACTTAATGGGTACTTCTAGTGACAGTGAAAAAAAACCCTTGATATGAAATGGAAGCATTTTCACATCAGATCAAAGTCTCATTTTCTGAACTTCAAAGCTGAATAGTGAATTGTCTTTCAGCCCCATTTCTCCCGTGGTCTGCATGGCAGCCACCACTGCTGGAAATAAAATGGAATAAATAAGAAACAATGCAGCATTTCAAGATACTCACCAGTTCTGTTTCCTGTATAGCTGAGCAAGGAATACAGAAGATTGATGTTATGGGACTTCTGACTGGCCTAGTTGGGGTTGGAGTGCTGTTGGTTATAAGTGGATTGCTTATTTATTATCTCTGCCAAACAAGATGCAAGCGAAGAAGGTTACCAAGGTAAGGATTTAACTGTTGTAATTGGAAATGTGTTTAGTGTCAGTAACAGGTTTTCTGTAAATTGGTAGATTCCGGTTTATTTTTTTAATTGGTGCCCCTTTTGAGTTGACTGCATATCTGGACACATGTTTTAGCACACAAATAGCACAAAGCATGATTTTTCCAAACAATCTATAAAGTTATACTGTGCTACTGAATTCTGTGGAATTAGTATTCCCCCCAACAAGAAAACAAACATCTTGGAATTGAAAAAAGGATAAAGGTAAGTCATTTTAACTCTTTTAAAAAGCCAGCAAATAATGAAAGAGAAGATAGGAAGTTTCCTCATATTGGGTCTGATAATTTGTCTGTTTAGCTGTAGTAGTTTAGGTGCACTTCTTTTCCATTGTTACTCAAAGTTGGCAAGGCCTTATACAGCATACGTACACTCAGTGGCACAATCCATGTAGCATTAGTTCACCCCATGCACATCATTGATGCTACATAGCCATCCCCAGACCAGACATGCAGGTAAGCAAAACTATTACAGGAAACCTAGCACTTGCTGATGGTTTTCCCAGAATAGCATCACAATGCATTTTCAGTCCTGTGTTGCATTGTATAGGAAGACCACATGGATGTGTAGCAATTCTAATGCAGTGCTAGTAGGATTTTGCTGTTTTAGTTGTGTCTGGAAGTTGGTTAAATCTGGGATTTTTACTGAATGATGGCTTCTTTTAAAAAGTTGTTACTGATGAGCATTATGTATTCTTTCAATAAAGAAATGTGAAGGAAAACAGTGACTCTCGTTCAAATTGATATCACTGGCAATGAAAACATAGCATTGTTAAAGTACCTTACTTCTTCTGAATAGCAAACAAATAGGAGTTGCACTTCCATAAGCTTTGAAGGACTCTTAAGAGGGGCCCTGATTGAAGATTATAAACTAATGTAAAGCATGGAAAAGATGGAGCGAAAAATTGCTCTGCCTCATGCACAACATTATAAACAAAGGTCACACTGTGAAGCTGATAGTCAGGAAGGTTAAAAATGACAAGGGAAGGTATTTTTTTACCCAGCAGGTAATTGGACTGTGAATCTGCTACCAGAGGAGGTGGTGACAGCCACTAGCCTGGATGTTTTTAAGAACAAGTTGGACATATTAATGGATCACAGGTGTTATCAATGGCTACTAGAATGATTGCCTAGGTACCACCTCCAGGTTGACTAAACAGGCAGAATCCCTCTGAAGGCCATTTGCAGGAGATTTAGAGCAAGTGGGCCACTGTATGAGACAGGGAGCTGTACTACATAGGCTGTGCCCATGTAAGCCAGCTGGGCTTCTCCTATATTCTTGTGTGAGCTAAGTAAAGAGATCTAAGTATAGGCAGCACTCCAGTATGCCCTGTTGAGCATGGTAATTCTTTTAAAAAAAATGTAAGGGATTCTAGTTTTAATGCACTGTTCTTTTAAACCAGGCTACATCTTCTGTGATGTAGCCGTGAGTTTAGCTCTTGAACTTACAGTAAGCAAGTCAACAGCACAAAGTTGTTGATGATGAAGACAAGAACATGTAGCTTCCCTGGGCTCTTTTTATCACTTACTTGGGCTACTACTAGAGCAAGCATTTAATTGGTAGATGGTTTGAAATACCTCCTTTTTGATTTGTGAATTCAAACTACTGGTTGCTGGAGAACAAGGTAAGGAGGAACCAGAGAGCAAAAGATAATTGGATTAACTAAGTTCCCCCCCCCAATCTTTGACCAACTGTTGAAAGCGAAAGCATTAAAACAAAAGAAGGAATGCCTTCTCCCATATCTACCTGCCCGTGCCTTAAGATCTCCTGGTTGTCTCACCACCCTCAGCAGTAAAACGGGTGGGCACCACCTGGAGAGGGCCTTCTCAGTGGTGGCCCCTGGGCTATGGAAAAATCTCCCCCTTAGGTGTGTCAGGCTCCCTCACTGTATATGTTCAGGAAGGCAGTGAAGACACAGCTCTTTGCCCTGGCCTTCGGCTGAATGGGGACATCCCACTTGTAGCCACTAGTAGTTATATATCATTTTAATATAGACTGTTTACTGTTTTAATGTAGTGGATTTTTAATACTGTTAACCACCCTGAGACCTTTGGGTATAGGGTGGGATAGAAGTATAAATAAATAAATAAGATGGGCTTTGTGAGTGTACATAGCCTCAGGGCGCTTCCTACCTCCACTAAAATTATTTTGGGTGAGAATAAAGTTGTAAAGATTGAGAATGGGGGAAGGAAAAAAAATCTCAGTTATAGATGGAAACCTGTCTTTTTCAAGATAGTTTCTTTATCATGCCTTTTACAATATTTTTAGGTGCCTTCTATGACAAGCCATGGTCAGAACATCTATATAGTTGCACAGTCCAGAGTCTATAGATACGTATTTATTTGTGTATGCAAGCCTACCTTACACATATGCAGAGTAATGTTCATAACAGATTCGCTCCATTCATGGTTTTGAAGGATGGAGTTTTAAATACCACAAGTAAACTGTAGAGACTTCAGGTGCAGAATGAATTGGTACAATCCACTGGGGCCATTGGGTCTCAAGAATACATTCTTGACACCTTGCAAAGTGCAAAAAAAAAAAAAAAAGAAAGACAAAACAAACCACAACTTGGCACACACAAAATTTATAAAAATTGGATATAGAGTCCAGGTGAAAATAGCCTGATCTGTTGAGCTCCAATGAGTCAGTTTATCCCATCAGGAATTTTGGGCTGAATCTTTAATCTCTTCTAATAGTTTTAGCTTCATGGTTTATTAAAATCCTAACCTCTTTCACAGCATAAGAAAACTGTAAGTTTCTTTTTTTAACCAGTCAATAATATGAAGCTCTTCCTCCAGATAAAAACCAAAACTTTCTGAAAAAGGCAAAAATCTCTTCCTGTGGAGAATCCTGTAAAGATTCCTTAAAAAGAAGCCTTTTCAAAAAGAATTTTTTAAAATGTGCAACAGGAATCTCAAAAAGGTTCAACAAGAATACTAAAACAAAGGGAATAGCAATATTCTGGCATACATACTGTAGGGTGTTTTTCCACTGGCAGAAAGTACCCATTTATGCACCCATTAAGGACCCATTTGGGTGTGAGCCAGATGACCCCATTTCCACCACGGCACCCATTTGGGACACATTTGTTTCCACTGCCGCTGGGGAAATCCGGATCATATGGGTACATCTCAGCCTTTAATCTGGATTTTCTGTATACCCCATTAATGGGTCTACAATGGGGTCTTCAGCCAGAAAATCCAGATTAAAGGGAGCCTGTTTCCACGTTAGTTTGGCAATGGGGTCTAGAGGGGCCACCCATGGGGGGAGCTCCAAAACCTGGGCTTCGAAGTCATTTCGAAGCCATTTCGAAGTGACTTCAAAGTTGCCTTTGGAGGTTAGCAAAGACTCTGAAGACAAACCTCCTGAGAACAAAGGAAGAACAAAGTGGACTGTTACCTTTAGGCATGGAAAGAGGTACATACTAATGAGGCTGACTCATCCCTGCTCACAAGGAGCTAATTAATATACAAGCTCTCACAAGGGGTTTGTCTTCGGAGCCTTTGCTAATCTCCAAAGTTGCCTTCGGAGGCACTTCGGAGCCTTTGCTAACCTACGAAGGCAACTTCGGAGGGACTTCAGAGAGACTTCGGAGATTGCACCCCCTGTCTCCCAAAACACCTGGGGTGACAGGCAGACCCCTTGTGGGTCAATCCGGATTTGCAAATGGGTGCTCTGGTGTTTCCACAGCAGGGAGGCTAGCACCCATTGCTATTGGGTGCTAGACCACCCATGGAAACACATTGGGTACTTCCCTTAATCCAGATCTACTAGATCCGGATTAAGGGATGTACCCAATCCTTAGATCTGGATCTTCTTAGATCCGGATTAAAGGAGCGCGGTGGAAAAACACCCCATTATACTTAAGATTTACTTAACCTATGGTTAACCTAAATAAGGGGAAGGAAAGAGAGAAACAGGCAAACCATAATTGAATCAAACATAGCATAAAACATTTGCAATTAATCCTGCCAAAGTGTCGTGACAAATGTGTTCCAAAACTGGGGTTGTTCTCTACCAATGAAAGCCCAATAGTCAAAACAACCATAGCAATAAACCAGCAATACTTTTAGGTGCCTTCATGGCAAGCCATGGCCAGAGCACCCATATAGTTGCATAGTCCAGAGTCCATAAGTCCATAGATAGATGATTCCGTGTATGCCCCCCTGCTATACACATGTTCAGAGTAATGTTCATAACAATGGGCCACACTTGCTTTATCGTGTCATTTTCAACAACTAGTTAAGAAAAAACTTATTAAATGCTTCCTGAATTCTTTTGCACTTATTTTTTTTACAGCTCCACTAGCTCAGTCCTGAACCATATGCCTTAGCAAACAGAAGATAGACAATTCTAACAAATTGATGGTGCCTTCAGTTTTATGGATCAATACTAGTATCAGCCACTGAAAATATAATTCTCTTAAGAAAGGAAATTTACCAAGTTAAACTTTGAACTGATGTATTTATTGACTTGTAAAAGTTGGTATAATTAAAATTGTGTCTTGTTTTGTGTTTTGAAATTTTAGGAACCCAAGCAGCAGAGGGCATAACTCTTCCATCATCTTTGAAAGACATGAAGAAGTTTCCTTAAATCCTCTCTCTCCAGACACAGAACAGACAGGGCTGCCAACCTATGAACAAGCTGTGGCACTAGCAGGTCAATGTGATGTTCCACCTCCACCATATCCAGGCCCATCAGGCAAATTTAAAGTGTTCAAGAAGTCTATCTCGCTTCCCGGTCCTTAATTAATAAATATGGTGAGGGATAGATGAGAATTAACTAAAGAGCTGAAATGCTGCTGTATTGTGCTCAGTTCAGGAGCCCTTCAGTTTGAAAAGGATACAGCTCTCCAATGTGCCTGAAAGCAAGTGAAGGGTGTCAAGGGACTAAGAAAAGCATTCTTCTGCATGTCCTTATGGCAAAAGGAAAGGAGTTTTTGTTGTGCTCTTTTTTAGATGCTAAGAACTATAATAAACTTTGCTTCCATGCATTTTGAGCCAATCAATGAATCAGTATTCCAGTTTTATATCTCTTATGAATTTAAGTATCTTTTTCAGTTGTCAAAAGATGAACTTTTCTAAATAATCAGTTCCAATCAATAATAAGGTAGAAGAACCAGATATAGTAAAATATCAGTTTTTTCAAAACATATCTTACACTAACAAAATGGATGACATGGTCCCACAGCAAAAGGTTCAAGTGACATTTTGTGTTTATATTTCCCTTTCCTGATTCTTTTAAATTAATATACATAAGGATATGACCAATTTATTACAATTTATTACTATTAATGCCTATGAACAGAATTCCCTTGCACTATCAGACCAAAGAAATATTGAGAGTAATGGAATTTCAAAGGAATTGCTGTACATGCATGGCCCCATATCCTTGTGGGATATGTTCCAGCTCCTAGCATGGATAACAAAAACCACAGATAATACAAACATGTTTACTATACTGTATATATGTTTTAGTTGACCGTGGTTGAGTGGATCAGCAGATACTGAATCAGCAGATGGGGGTACACCTCTATTCAGAAATGTCCTTTACTTTTTTAAAGATCTCAGCCTGATAATAGGAAATATGAAACATTACTGAATTTAAAATGTGAGAATTGGTTATTTTGTCTATCTGAATGCACATTTCATAGTTTAAATTTTAAAAAGCCTAAAAAGCCAAGAACTGGAAAGCAGCTTCAAATAATCTTGGCCTGTAACATTAGCCTAACAAATGAAATTCAGCTTGCAGTACTGAGAACTGTTTTAATCGTTTTGACAAAAAAATACACACAAGCATAATCCTTGTAAAACTGGAAAGTGATGTTTGAGAAAAACTAGGTAAAATTGTAACCTAATAAAATCAGTGGGATATGTTTTTTACTGTGTAATTCTTTTAGAATACTATGTATTCTCATAAAGATGGGAGCAAGTTGGAAAACCATTTGCAAGTAGCACAGTTTGCTGAATAGAATAATGTATCACAGAACTTTTTAAAATGTATCAGTTCTTGTTTGTAGCAAAAGCTATGAATAAATTTTTTTAAAACCAAATTTGCTTCCACTTGTTTTCCTCTTCAGTATTATACCTACAAACATAATTGACATATCAGTGTTGCTTTGATCTGAAGATGCCAATAGAATAACTTTATTAGATTTTTTCAGTTAAAAAAACTTTGGAAATCTTTTCAGAATCTTTCTGAAAGCTGTGATTTCATTTATCTGCAGAAATAGGAAGGACTGCATTGACTGTCTTCTCCTGACAAGATGCTACCATGTAGCTGTGAAATAGTTATAAGTATGTTGATATAAAGCCATCTAGAAAAAGTTATATTAGAAAACACTTTTAAAGGATCTGTCTTGTAATGGGAAATCGGATCACTTTACCTTCCTATTCAGTTATCAGAATCATTATAGGAACTAGTCACAGAACATTACAATGGGGCAACACTCAGTCTTCTCTCTCCCCCAACTGGCACAGCATTACTGATTAAACTGATTAAATAGTATGTTTAATCAGTTTTATAGAATTCAAATGCCTACAGATGACATGAAATGGGAAACCTTGCTGAAATAACCTCATTTTCAGTGCATCGTATTATTTTATACAGAGACTTACATAGTACACAGACATTGATCTCACAACACATGTACATGCATCAGGGATAGCAAATATGGCTCACAACTCCTACTGTCCTTAAATACTGGTCATCTTCAGAACTGAGAAAGTAACTTGGTTTCTCTGTTGCAGCAAAACACAGAATCTTCCAATCTTTTTGCTTAACAGCAAGCTTTCATAGTCCATAAAATGCCAAATTATGGAGTTTTGGAATAAAACTGGATACTCAGGTCTGAGAATTACAGAAAATACAGATGATGGTAATTTAACAGCAGCTATTCACAAGTGGTTGGATAACAGTTATAGCTGTGATAAGCTAATTGAAAGATGAAGTGATTGTTTAAACCCTTGGTTCCAGCTCAAGCCACAGGTGAAAGCAGTGAAACACCTGATGAATTTTAATTCTCATGTGCAGGTACTATTTAAAAGGCCTTTAGACTTCTTGAGTAACTATCAATGGATGTTAACAAAACATCTCTGTATACAGCAGCTGCAGTATTTCCTTTCACAAAATGCAAGGAATATGTCATGTATTTTAAGAATGGAAGCAGACAGTGTCTTTTTCCATGGAGAAAAAAAATACACGTATGTTAAATTCAGAAAAGAAGAATCTGCCTTACTGACCTACAAGAAAAAACCCTTCCCACCCACTCACTGGCATTTGTATGAACTCTTCACGCTGGTTAGCTAAATAATTTCCTAGCGTATACTCTCCAAAGAATAATATGCTTTGAGAAAGAAGACATTTACTTCTTTCAGTTCTAGGTATGTATTTGAAAATATTTTTAAGTGCTGAGGCGACCCATGGACAGAACAGAGCAGCTCTGCCTGTTATTCCAATGACTCCGAGGTCATGTCAGCCAAGCCAGGGCCTGGTTTTTGAGGGAGAGAAATATTTCACCTGTACACACAAAAGGTGTCAAATGTCACACAGCTGTATATGAACATAACAATAAACACCCCGGAAGCCTCCCACCGCTGTCCCCACGTTCATCCCTCCTCGAATATAAAGCTGGAAGGGAGAAGACACGACACGGCTTTATTCTTCCCCCCATACGAGCACGCTCGTTTCCGCTGCGTTCAGACGGCCCTCCGGACCTTACTGACAAGCGTATCGGCGCTTCTCCTGCAGCCACAGCAGCGGAAGCAGAGAAGCAGCAGCAGCAGCCTCCTCGGCGGCTTCCCCTGCTCTGGAGCCCGTCCATCGGCCCCACACACTCCCTGACCGAGCTTGGCGGCGGGTGGGAGGGGCATCTTGGAAAGCAGCTGCCTGCCTGCCTGCCGCCGCCGCCGCCGCCGCCGCCGCCGCGCCGTCCGACATGGGTTTCGGCTGGGCTGCTGCTGCTTGCAGCCCCTGCCGCCCATTCCGTGGCCCGGCGCCGCAGCTCCCTTGACTCCCCTAGCTGCCCGCCCGCCCCTCGCTCGGAGCGGAAATTGAGGGGAGGACCGGGCCGGGGGTGGCCGCCAACGCCGCCGCCCTCCTTCTGCTGCGAGAGGGAGGGAAGGGGGAGCTACTCCCACCCTGCTGGTCCCTGCAGCCGCCCCCTTGCCTCTCCCTCCCTCCCTCCCTCCCTCCACCCGCGGCTCCCCGCTCCTCCGGCACCCAGGCAGGCACGCCAAGCGGGGCCCCGGCCACGTCCCCTCCTTTCCCCGCTCCGATGATGGACAGGAACTACCCGCCAGCCCCCAGCTACGCCGATCCGCTGGCATCGGTCGCCGCCGCCGCCGCGTCCTCGCAGCCTACCACCGCTTGGGCCTACGAGCGGGGCGCCAGCAGCCTCAAGCCCAGGTAGGTAAGGAGGGTCCGCCCTCCCTCCCGCCGTCCCTCCCTCCCGCCGGCCCGCCTCTTCGGGGGGCTCCGCCAGGAAAGGCCGGGGATTGAGACGAGGCCTTGGTTTTCCTCTCGCCCTCGTGGTGGTGCGCGGTCGGGGCGCCTCGGCTGCCCGCGGGGTGGTTATTTCGCTGGTTCGAGGCGGAGGCGGCGAGGCTCCTCCGGGGGTCGGGAGGAGGCCGAAAACGCGTCGGAGGCGGCCGGAGTCGCCTGAAGGGGAGGACTCGGGCCGGAGCTCCGTACGTCGTCGCCTTGAACAGCAGGGCTGGGATTGTCAGGAGGACTTGGGAAGGTGGGGAGGGAGGGAGGGAGCGAAGGGGAGAAGGAAGGAGCAACAATAAATCCTGCGAAGGGCAAGGAGCCCCTGTCCTGTGGCTTTACGGGGTGGAGGGCAGAGAGGAGCCCTGCGCTCGCAGGAGGGTCCTGGCCGAATCCGGCGCGGGTGCGCTTCTCTCCCTTCGTCGCAAGCACGCCGTCGGCTCCTGGGACCCTTTCTTTCTTTCCTTCTTTCCTTCCTGCCCACGAACTGAAACGTACACGCGTGGCACTAGCGATGCGTGCTTCCTCTCTTGTTTCCCTCCCTTCCCCATGTTAAATATATTTAAGGCTGCTGCCGCCTCAGACAGCCGGGGCGAGCGGGAAAGTTGCCCTGCTTTCTTCTCCTGCTCCAAAAGGGGTGTGTGTGTGTGTGTGTTCACAGCCGGGCATGTTCGAGTTCAAGAGTTCATGTTTACTTTCTTACGTTGCCTAGGGAAAACCTAGCATATTCCGCTTCAGCCTTTTTTTAGGGTGGTGGTGTTTTTTTGGAAAGACAAGGGGGGAGGCATCTTCTCTTCCCCCCCCCCCCCCGCAAAGGGTATCAAGGGGAAGGTGTGGTTCAGCTTGTTAGAACTACACGGGTTTTCTAAGGGAAGAAGCAAAAAGCACAATACCCGAGCGTTGAAGACTGAATGTGCAGAATTGCAGGTCTAGAAATGATGGCAGTCGGAGGGATCAACATTGCCAACTCTTGATGATCTCATCTCAAGCCACTGGAGACTCTTTGGGCGCATCATTTTTCTTCCCAGCATTTATAAAACAGTTGAGTTTTATGAAACTATCAATAGGTTTACTGTGGAAAAAGATTTCAAAGGTTTTTGTTTCTAAATGCCCCTGTTCTCAAACCACACTTCATCCTGACCCTTGCCCAAGAACATTCAGACTCTGGGAAGGTAAACATGGAAGATTGAATGGGGGGTCTCTTGGTGCTTTAGAGATGCCTTTCCTGCTTTGGATGAAAATCTAGGGCTTTTCTGCATTTGGACTTATTCTGGAATATATCTTGGAACATGGGCCTGATGTCCACATGCTTGTGCAGACTGTGGCAGGCCTCTGTATTAGCATGCAGATTACAGACCCCTATCCTGAGATATATTCCACAATAAGGCCAGGTGCGGAAAAGGGCCCTGGTTTCACTATTCTGCAAATGTTAATATGTAACATGTCATATTATAGTTGTTTCAGAAATGTGTAATGATATAACCTCTGCTTTCTAAGATGATTAAGGAATTTTACAAATTGTTTCTAGTGTGATTATTCTGAAACCCATGTAGTGTGGCTGGTGGTGGGAATGGAGGGAGATTAGTTTACCTTACTTTTAAACTATGTTAATTTATTTCAGTTTTCCTTATTTTCTCATATCATTTTCTTTGATATGATTTTGGTGAAATATTATTTTAATGAGAACAACAGTTTGGTATAGAAATTTGCTATCATTATAGAAACTGTCATCTAGGTGACAAAAGAAGTAGGTCATGAAGCATAATGGTCTGTTGAATGTACTTTGTGCATGTATGGCTATAGTAAAGTTGAAATGCAGTGCTTGAAATTCAGCATATAACCAAATAAGCTGCATCGAAAGCAGCAGCAATAATTCTGTAAAAACAAAAAGTTAACTTTGTCTTAGGACACTAGCTGGAATCAAGAACTTTGGATCATCTGTATAGGTACAAATACCCATACCTAAACAAAACAAAACCAACAGTGCAGTGTTTTGGCCCCAAAAGAAAGTAAAGCAGCCTTGCTGATTTGGAGCTGAAGTCAAGTACTTTAATTCACTCCTATTTCACACAACTATTTTGACAAGTAGCCTACTTTGTTACAAGATGAAATATAACTGAAGTCAACAGCTAAGTGGATATCTTCCTTAGTCTGACACTTTATTCACATAGACGTTTTCATCAGAATAAGAACAAAATCCAAGCATTAAAAGAGATTACGTTTGTCATAGAAATTATTATACAAAAAAGTGGAATATGAAACAAATGAGTAAACTAAGAGTTCATTATTACTCATAAACAAAACAAACATAAGATGTTGGAGAGGATTTTACATAATATTGTAATCCTGAAAATGACTTTCCACTTTTAATAAAATCTGCTTGAATTTGATAATCTCAACTGTCCAGTAATCAGTAACTGCAGAATTACTTTTCCCCAAAGCTTCAAATACTGGTCATCTGTGGAAGGGATGGTACAGTAGTAAGCATAACATAATAGATTCTAGCTACAAAGATCGTCTTCATTCAGTAATGCTAGATGGAGTGGATGAAAAATCTTTTTGAGTAAAAATAAAGTTGCATGAAAAATAATTTGCAGCCATAATGCCTCTTATATTTGAGAGTAAATCGAGTTACAGTATTGTTGTGTTTTAGCACATTGATGAAAAAGGTACAAATACATTTTGAGCACATTTTATAATCAGGTGGATAGATCTTTGCAGTTGAAACAAGAATGATCATACTGATAGTAAAATGTTGTATTTTGTTCAGTTAGAGTTTGCTGTAAATAAATACTTTCATTGCATAAACATTTCTACTGCTTCCTATTAGTGATTGAAGTCCTGCACTCACTTTATTATGCACTTTATTATTATTCCTTCATCTGCTCAGGTCCTGATTCTCATTTATTCAAAAACATGAGATTGAACCTATTAAGTGGCAATTTATACACTAAATAGTTTCCCCCCCCCCCCCCAAATTCAGCCTGGGCCCTCAATACACTGTGATCATTTTATAAAGCTTCAGAAACAAAAGATCTAATGTTCTGACCGTTGAGGAGATTTCTCCTTTTCATTCGTTAAAGATTTATGAGATTTTAAAAACTGTGTTATTATTACTAGGGCATAAAATCTGTTTTCTTTGAGACAGAATTCATAATTTTATGAATGCAATGCAAGTATGCCCTTTTCTGGGGCTTTAAGAGAATTTTATTCTCATTTATGAGGACAATGTAAAAAGAAATGTATTTTTACATAGCCTGAGAGTTTTCTTGGCTCAGAGTTCAGATTATGCAGAAAGCATTGCACTTCATGGTCTTAAAAGACAAAGTTATGTTTAGAGGCTCAGCCTCTTAGAATATGAAACTGATGGCTTCGTTCAATTTTTTAAGAGGGTCTTGGGGATAGGATAAATCATGTTATGCTGTGAGAAGTTGATGGGCCTACATGGGGAAATTTGCACTTTGCCTCCATTCACTAGAAGGCATAGTGCTGGAATGCTTTAGCCATCCACATTTGCGGTAGAGCATTTGAATCCTTGCCTGCGTGCAAATGGCTGCCCGGATGGCAGAGCTACAATGATGGCACCAGTGCATGTGAGACAACTGGTGACAGAGCGCATCATCATGCCTGCACCATGAGTCAGGTGCTCCTCCTGCACATCTTGCTGTGTGGGTGGAACATCTAGAGCCTTAATGGCTCTGCCGCTAATATAAACATGGTGCATTTTTAATTATATAACAGTTATACTGCTTCAGGGATGCTGTGGGATGTATGGAGCCATTTCTAGTCAAGCAGTGGCTCCGTGATGTGAAGATGCACCATCTGGGACCCCCGCACACCTTGATTACTAAGTCAAGGGCTGTAAGTTGGAGTGGGTCTAGTGATTTATTTATTTTGCTCATTTTGTATTCCTGTATATTAAATCTTCACTGAATTTTAACTTACTCTAAGCTTGTAGGGGTGGAAGAAGGTCAGTAATATCTTCCCTCTTTCTTTCTATTGGCTGATTTTTATAGTTAGATCAGCCTTTTCAGATCCAGTATCTTCCAGATTCACATGTAACTGTAATGGCAGTTGTATTCTGTAAAATCTAGGATTGGGGAAAACTGCAAAAGAATGTTCTTATTTCTATGCCCTTGATGTTCTGTGGTTAGCATGGACTATTTTCATTTTTAAAAGTTGTTTTAATGTGCAAAATTATGTTCTTTATACAAAGAGGTCCCAAGTACATAAAATGCTACGTACCAAATGGATAAGTAATTAATTTGTCATCTGAGTCTTATCATAAGAGGAAACAAGCAGGACTTACAGAACATATTTACTCTGTGTTCTAATAGGAATGTTTCTGTTCAGCCTTTGGGCTAGCTGTGTCTTCTCCCTACAGGCCATTTGTTTTGCTCTGTGCCCAATTTTCTGAGAGGGTTCTTTGTCTTTTCCAGATAAAAGTAGCCCCATCAGGGTTAATCAGTATGTTCAAGGCTTATCTGACTGTGCTTTTGTGGAAGAAGTAGGTAGCCCGTGGGTTGCAGGGTGTTTGTTTGCTTTTGTTGTTACTGCAAACTTTGCACTTCTTTTGAACATGCTTGTTTCTTTCTCTTGTGATTTGCTTCATTTTTTAAAATAATTAAATATTATTAAAACTGTTACAACCCATACCCCAGAATAATCCTCTTTATTATTATGTAATGGATTATTTATGATTCCATAATGTATTAGTTGTTAATACTAGGTTCGGATTAAGGGAAGTACCCATTCCTTAGATCCGGATTAAAGGAGTGCAGTGGAAAAACACCCAATATTATCTTTATTTAGATTCCATAGGTTGTTATTAGAATTCTGCACATTGATTATGATATATATTTGATGTTTTAGTTACTGAAATTGATTTATTTACTTGCTGTATTTCTCTAATGTATTTGCATTGTATTTTTTTCTGTTTGTTGTAAACCGCCTTGGACACAATTTTCTTTTTGAAAGGTGGTATACAAGTAAAAATGGAAATGGAATGTTACATTATATATATTGTTTAAATTGACTACCTAAAAGTATATTTTAGATTCTGAAGAAGTGCATTGTTCTCTTAGTATCAGCTCTACAGTGTGATTGTTGACACCTCAGTCCAGGAAATGCTTGTTAACAGAGAGCAGGTCTGTTTATGCAGGACAGAATGTGTGCCTAAATATTATTACCTGAAGTATCCCAGTGTAATAAAACATTTTGTAGTGTTTTTCTTACATACCATTAAGCTGTTATTTTTAAGCATCCAATAGCAGCAGCAGAAAATAATTTTAAAACGGTGCTGATATTAGAATCTAGTTTTAAAATGAGTGCCATAAGCACCTATTTAATTCCAGAATGACAGGTAAATGTTCCACACTGGGTTTGCTTATGTGCTGGAACAAGTAGGAAAGTCTAATATTTGCCCTCAAAATACAACATAATCTAACATTCACTTTGCATTTTGGTTGTGAGGAACAGAGTTTTCTTAGTGATGTACTTTAAGGTAGCATGTGTTCTACTTGATGAGCATAGAATCTATAGCTGTTTGACTACAGAAACGCAAAATGCCACTTGAAAAGCATGATTTGGGACTGTATGATATTCAGGTACTTGCCACGACCTCCAGACAGACCGTCCAGTGCCTGCTGTCCTAAGAGTAGCTGGGCACTATTAGGTCGCTGGAAGTGTGCAATGGGCCGAGCGAGTACTACAGTCTATAAGCAAAAACTGTAGGTCCCAGCCTCTGGTCAGTCCTTTGGCAAAGTTCCTTCAGAACCACAACCCCCCACGATTGTTTCCTTCAACTCTTCCCCAAAGAAAAGACCCACTGATCGATTCCCCTCCAGAGAAAAGATCCAGACAGCTCAGAGCTCAGCTTCTTATACCCTTCTGATCTTAGCCTCCTGGTTGGCTGTTGCCACTAACAACTGAGGGAAACTCCTCCTGCCTGTCCATCAAGCCCCCAGGTCCATGGGCAGGTTTTCCCTCCAATTTGCCAGCAGCCAACCAGTTCAAAAGGGCCCGGGCAATGTTTCCCGCCCTTTCTGCTGTTTGCAAACACGGCTTGCAAAAGAGGCTTGCCAGGGAGCAAAGAAATATTACTGCCCTTTGCAGCCTGAATCCTGAAACCATCACAGTACTCTTGTGACATCACTTTACTTTTTTAGACGGGACTACTAAAATAGGAATTATTAATAAGTTTTCATGCTTCTAGAAGAAAGAATAGGACTATCTTGCAGAAGCCCATGAGGCATATGGGAGATAATTTAATTTAAAAAGTTCCCTTCCTTCCTTCCTTCCTTCCTTCCTTCCTAATTAAACTTTCAGGCACTGTTGTGGCTTTAATTTGTTCATTTTATATTTGGCTTTTAATGTTGTAATTTGCCCTGAGACCTTCAAATATAAGGGCAGGATAAAAATCCAAATGAATGAAAGAAAGAAATCATAATATGATTTCTAATCTTTGCTTCCCTTTAATTCCAAATTATTTTGTAGCCTTTATGAGCTATAAATATGACTAAAATCACTGTTTCTGCTTTGAGACTTTTCAGGTAAATGGTTGGATATTAATTAAATAAATAAAGATGTGGGAAAGATACTATTGTAGGAATATTTACCATATGAATGTGAACTTATTCTGTCGCATTTTTACCTTCTCAGTCCCTGCAGGTAACCTCAGTGCTTTAAGAGAGTAATTGACTTTAGCTAATAAGCTAAAAATAAATGAATTATTCGGCTCTTTGGTCCAAATGTGACATTTAGTTCACTATGCAATATTGTTTGTTTTAAATGCAACTTTGTTTCTCTTCATAAAGTTTGGTGATTTTTTTCCCCCTGTATATAAGGTGAAAACTCAAACTGTCTGACCTCTGGAATGAAAGACTAATTGACAGGAAATAAGAAAGTAAGAAATTTGAGATAGTTAACCTGGTGAGGAGTAACAAACTATCAGTGCTGGAATTTAGTATTGTTTACGACATGAGATGCTTAGGATATATTCAGTGGTACCTGTGGTACCCTGAGTACCTGTAAGGTTTCTCCAGATTGCCACAGAATATATTGTTATTGTAGGGATGGACTTGCTTCATCACAAACATCCCAGATTTGGGGTGCTCACTATTGAACAAACCTTCACTTCAACTTTGGTGTTCTATCTGGTAGTAAGTTGAATGGAGGGTAGAGCCAAATAGTTGTTATGGTTCTATTTCTCCTTCCTCAGCTGTGGCCTCCCTTTTCCCTTTGTGATCACGGTTTCCTCTCTTTTCTCTTCCTGCTCAGGATTCTTCCAGAAGCCCATACATACCTTCGCTTTATGAAAAGCCTTCACTGGTCACAATATCCTCTCTTGAAAGTGGAAGTCTACATGTTATGCTCATGGCCTACTGGGAGGGCCTGTGTGGAACTTCTGTAGTTCATGTTTGAAACAACCATGTGGCCAATGATAGTGACCCTCTATGGCAGGTTGATTAGGCACATGCAGTTATGAATGAGTCAGATGCAGACGATGGCATGAGGGCGCAACATAAGTGCTTTAATCTTTCAAAAACTTTTATAGATTAAAGGAAGTAAGAAAAAATTGAGATCAGTAATGAATATTACAAAATTACTCCTTATTTCAGGCACGGTATTTTGCATCCAAAGTATGTGTTTACTTAGGCATCTTGTATCTGAAGTAAATTTTTAGAATTATTTGATCCATCTTTGCCCTCCAGATTCAGTATTGCTAAATTTAGCTGCCATTGTCTTACCACCATGGTATTATTTCATTCAGCAGGATTTGGAGGACTTTGTCTTAGCTGCCCTTACCGTAGTGATTTGAACAGTATAGTCCTTGGCTGGTCAAGTTGCAATTCCTACCAGCAAATTGGTACCCTAATTTCATTCAAACATTTTTAATTAGGCCACTGTCAGAACAAGTTTTAGGGGTGCACACAAATATTCACAACATTCAAAATTCATACGTATCTGGACTTTCAAATTCAAATCAAATGTCGGCCCATTTGAAGATTGACATTCGAATTTGAATAGAATGGTTTGATACATTCATATGAAGCTTTGTTATATTCGTGAACCTGGGAGGTGGGAAAGCAGTTGCCCAAGTCACACCTGCAATGGATCCAGGATGGATTTGAAGTGGATTGAGAGCGGATTCAAAGTGGATTCAGGGCAGAGTTGACATGTCTGAGCAGATTCAAAGTGGATTCATATGTGATACATAGTGGGGATTCGAATAAAATTTGTATCAAATATTCATATTGAATTTGAGTTCTACCACATTCAAAAGGGATTTATTTGAACAAGTATGAATTTTCTTGCATTAAATTTGATGCAAATTGAATGCAATATATATATATATATTGATCGTGCACACACACACACACACATATATATAGTTGCTCAACCCTGAAGGAATGTTAGGTCCCATCTGCATTGAGATTTATTCCAGATTGTATCCCAGAGTAGGGGCTTACTGTCCGCATGCTGGTGAGAGTGGTGGTAGCCTGCTAGTAGAAAAGCTGCCTGGAAAGCATTTCCCGGGAAGAAGATAATCGCAAACGTTTTCTGTTTATCAGGAAAACATATCAGTAGTGTTAATGGAATTGCCAGGAATCAAGCCTGACTCAGCAGTTCCAAACAAAACTTCCTCATGCCTTAATTTTTGAATCTCTCTAAATTGTGTCTTAATTTTTATAGTTTCTAGGGTAAGAGTAAAGAGGCTAAGGTAACCAATTTCTCCCTTTTCCTTTAACTCCATTTTTTATTGGTAATCATAGAAATGGAATAGGAGTCCTGGAGTTTTCATAATCTCAATTTTTAGCAATGAGGGACATCCTTGGGAAATGTCACGGCTCTTACTCTCACCCTCATCAGCAGTTGTTTGTAGGTATCGTATTGTTAATAAATGAACTAGCTGGACAGTAGGATATGCTGAATTTCTTTGTATCTAAGGAGCATGTTTCTGCAAGATGTGAAAAGCAATCAGATTATTATTCCTTCTATGAGTCATATACACAATTCAGAATGACCTTTGTGACATTTTCTCAGAGAAATGGAAACGATTCAGGCTAGGATGTAGCAAAAGAAACAAAATTATCTGTTGTTTGCCAGGTGTTCTGACTCTCCGTACTTCTTTACTCTTTGATTGTCTCCTAGATCCATGAGTTGGTTGAGAATCGGTTTGGGTTAGGATGGCATCCTCTGCAGAACAAGTGTGCAGTTCAGTGGTGTTTCTAGACTCCACACTGTTTGAGGCTCTTGGCAGACTTACTACGTAGGCCTAACTTCAGCTGGTTTACTAACAATACTTCCTGGATAATACTAGCCTGGCATTTATAATCCGTGCTCTAATATTTTTCCTGTGTTAAGGAGGTGCATTGGTTGCCAAACCAGCTACTGGGGCAGATTCAAGACTCTGTGCTTGGCATATAAGACGCTTTAAAAAATTCTGATTATGGTACTTAATAGATTGCTTTTCTTCTGCAGCCCTTTCTGCACTCCTCTTTATCCTGGAATAAATTCTGCATGTTATATTAGGCCAAGCCCTGCCCATTCCAGTCATGCCTCATCTTCGTGGGCCAGAGTAGGGTACCCAAAATGATGCCCTGCAGTCCTCTTTAAACTAGCTCTGTGCTAGTATACTGGACCAGAGGCACGTCTGATATGTCACAGGGGACCCTTTTTAACAGCACTCCAGAAAGCATTGCCAAAAAAACTCTCCCCAAAATTTCTCCAAGAGCTCTTTGATGGTGATGACTGATACAGATGGTGCTATTCTGTGCCAGCAGCAGCCTATCCCAACTTGGGATAGGTTGGTAGTTCTAGGACAGGCTGGCCCACCCTGTACCAGTAAAACAGATGTAAATGCAGAAAGGGTCTGTCAGACCAAGAGATCAGTGTGAATTGTATAGGGTGATCCTACTGCAGGCACCACCAATAAGTGGATCCGGTGCTGTTTCCATGTCAAATGCTGCACTTAAAAATGAAAATGCTGTGATAAAGTGCCTTGAATTCTCAATCCATAGCACTACACCAGCAAGGCACAATGGCAACTTATAGTTGTTACTTTTAAATATTTAAGTTACTGTAAGCTATAGAAGGAAATGAATCCTATTTCAAATATTTCTTTTGAAAAATGAAAGTTTCGGGGTGTTAAGTCCTGACTGAATAGGGATAGATGCATATTACTGATAGAGCTGTTCCTCTTATAGTGGCTGTTTCCTGCAAACCACCATAGAGTATGGAACCGTGTTATAAAGGTATTTGCCCCTTGAGACTTCTGGGTATAGGGTGGGATAAAAATGTAAATAAATAAATAACATGCCCCCCTTCCATTGGAGAGAAGGAGAAACAGCAGAAGCTGAAGAGGAAGGGACAGGCACAGTACTAAAGCAGCCTGTTTCCCTTTGTCCTCTCTTTCCTCCCCTGTAAGGTCCAGTTTTCCTCACAGCCAGTAATGCAGAAAAGGAGCAGGCTCCCTCTGTCACTCTCCCAGCTAACTCTTCTAAAAGGAGTTCCCTTGTTGCTGGCATCCTTGCCTTTTTGCTTTTCCTTGCTTCAACTTGAGCAAACTTGACATTCGGTGCAAGGTCAAAATAAAAGACCCAACTTATAAAAAATTGTTATGCAAAAGAAAAGAAATAGAAATATTGGAATCCCAATCAATCACTAAAGCCCACTTTTATTTGAAACATAAAATGGAGACAAATAGCAATAACAATATGAAATTCCTAGCTAGAAGATTAAAATGCAAAGCAGACAAAAAATATGTCCATATGATTCATGACCCTCAGACAAACAAGCGCATTACAAACAATGAAAAAATAATACAAATTTTTAGGGATTTCTGTCAAAATCTATACAAAGCAAAACCAACCTCAATGGAAGATAGCATGCAATATATCAGCTCCTCACTAGTAAACCAGCTAACTGAAACAACAGCTATCCCTAATTGAACCAATAGAGATTACAGAAGTTCAATCAATAATTAAAAAATTAAAAAATAATAAATCACCGGGACCCGATGGTTTCTAATCTATATTCTATAAAACATATATGGATATTTTATCTCCACAATTAATCAAATTATATAACAATATCCTATGAGGGGGACCTCTTCCCAACTCATGGAGCTGAGTATAATCCCGTGCCATAAACCGGGCAGGCCAGAAGATATTGTGGATTCATTTAGACCTATTTCACTATTAAACCAGGACTATAAAATCTTTACAGCCATCCTTGCAAATAGAATTAAAGCAATTTTATATGACATAGAACAATTTGCTTTCATGCCCGATAAGCTAATATCAGACCCTATCCGTATAGTCTTCAATCTCATACAACACAGCAAAAAAAAAAAAATCAATTAGGACTATTCTTTCTAGATCTTTATAAAGCCTGTGATATGCTGGATCATAAATATCTATTAGGCATTCTCAGTAAAATGAAATTTCCAGAACCTCTTATAGATATATTAGCAATAATTTATAATACCACACAAGCTTCTATTTTTCTTAACAAAATTAATTCTGCAAGCTTCAACATCTCTAAAGGCACAAAACAAAGCTGTCCCCTATCTCCTTTCCTCTTTGCCCTTGCTATGGCCCCCTTAGCAAATAATATACCCATATTTTCCGGCGTATAAGACGACCCACAACTTTCCAGTTAAAAGATAGAGTTTGGGATATACTCGCCATAAAAGAAGACAACACCCGGCGTATAAGACGACCCCCGACTTTTGAGAAGATTTTCCTAGGTTAAAAAGTAGTCTTATACGCCAGAAAATACAGTAATTAAAAATAAAAGTATAAATGGGTACGTAGTAGGGAAAAAAGAGGTGAAAATAAATTTATATGCAGATGATATCGTCGTGTTTCTTGCACAACCTCAGACTTCGTTACAAGCATTACTGCAAGAATTAAAAAATTTTGAAGCACACTCAGGCCTTGAAGTAAATTTAAACAAATCCAAAGCATTCTATATGAATACCCCTCCAACTGTTATTACAACAATATTAAAAGAAACTGGAATAAGCACAGCTGTAAAAGGTATAAAATATCTAGGAGTATTCATTCCAAAAAATTTGAACCAAGTATTTAAATTTAATTATGGCAAGCTTTGGAAAAGTTTAAAAAAAGAAATAGCCTCTTGGAAGAAAAAACATTAACAATTTTGAGTAAAATCACTGCTATAAAATTGTTTATATCTAAATTATTATTTCTATTTCAGACAATACCAGATACTATTCCCCTTAAAACTCTAACAAAATGTCCAAAATTGTATTAAAAGAAGTATTTAAAGGAAAACGTAATAAAATCCCACACACAATAATATATCGGCAGCGAGACAAAGGGGGATGGGGGTTGCCAAATATAATCACATATTATAATGCATGCAAAATCTGCCATCTATTTCTGATACAATCCAAACACCAGGAATGGTGGGCACGATTGGAACTAGAATCACCAGAAGTACAATCTTAGAAACCACTATTCTCAGATACATTTTATTTAAAAAAATCTCTCCTTATTTATTAAGTAACTTAATGGTCTGGAAAAAAGTAAGAACTAAGTTGCTTCCATATCTATCCAAAAATATGCCTCTTCAATTTGTAACTGAGCTTCAGTCTATAGTATCAGAAGAAAAATGGGATACACTTAAGTAACAAGGTCTTCATAAAATAAAAGATTTTTTTAACCCCAAACATCCCAAATAAAAAGAAATTATAGGGTGTTTTTCCACTGTCAAAAGTACCCATTTTTGCACCCATTTAGGACCCATTTGGGTCTGAGCTGGATGACCCCATTTCCACTACGGCACCCATGTGGGACCCGATTGTTTCCACTGCCATTGGGGAAATCTGGATCTAATGGGTACATTTTGGCCTTTAATCCGGATTTTCTGTAGACCCCATTAAAGGGGTCTACAATGGGGTCTTCTCCCAGAAAATCTGGATTAAAGGGAGCCTGTTTCCACTGGAAACAGGCAATGGGGTCCAAAGGAGGCTAGGGGGAGGGGATGCACCTTTGCGACCCCCCCCCCCCACAACACTGGCTTCGAAGTCACTTCAAAGTTGACTTCACATTCACTTCGAAGTCACTTCGAAATCACTTCGAAGTTGCTTCGAAGACTGCAACCCCTGCCCCCCAAAACACCTGGGGTAATGGACCAACCCCTTGTGGGTCGATCCAGATTCACCAGATGGGTGCAAAGCTGTTTCCACGGCAGGGGTGTTAGCACTCATTCCTAAAGGGTGCTACACCTCCTGTGGAAACACATTGGGTGCTTCCCTTAATCAGGATCTAGAAATGTACCCATTCCTTAGATCTGGATCTTCTTAGATCCAGATCTAAGGGCTGCAGTGGAAAAACACCCATAGACGCAGTTCTTGACCCTAACTCAGATACATGGTTTCTAAATAGAGCTTTAAAAAGTATTTTGAAATCAGCAGCTATTCAACAGATGGTAAAAAGAGATGAAAGTAAACTTGAAACTTTATTGGAATATTTATTGTCTTTACCAAAAAAACTAATTTCACTTATATACGAAATACTTTCACAAGACAAAGATGTCTATATGGACCACTACAAAGATCTCTGGGCAACAGATATACAATCCAACATCACCTCCACACAATGGCAAACAATTTCGTTGAATAAGTTTCCATGTGGTAATATATATTATAGTAGAGAATTTTTTCTTAAAATAATTACTAGGTGGTATGCAACCCCTATTTGGTTAAACCACATCTCATCTGTTCACACAAAAAAATGTTGGCATAGTTGTGGATTACCAGGTACCTATATTATTTATTTATTTATTTATTATTTATTTATTTATTTGTTCAATTTATATGCCGCTCCTCTCCGAAGACTCGGAGCGGCTTACAACAGGTCAAAATATCAGACAGGTTAAAACAATAACAGTTAAAAGCAAAACAGTAACATCAAACACCCACTCTCAAACCCATTCCCGAAACAGGGAGGTCTTAACAAGCTTTCTAAACTCCAGGAGGGTGGGGGCATTTCTTATAGCGTGCGGGAGCTCATTCCACCAGGTGGGGGCTGCCACCGAGAAGGCTCTCCCCCTCAGGGCCGCTCTTCTGCACTGTTTCAATGTTGGAACTTTCAGGAGCCCCAGTCTATGGGTCCTAATCGGTCGGAGGGACTCATGAGGCAGGAGGCGGTCTCTCAGATATACTGGTCCTAAGCCATGTACACCTCTGGTGGTTCTGTCCCCATATCAACAAATTTTGGATGCAGGTAAATCAGGTGATTGCCAAAATATTAAAAATAAATATCGAATTTTCTCCATCCGTGTTCATATTACATATTTTCCCCTCAGAGAACATATCCAAAAATGAGGCCCATCTATTGCATTTTCTGCTATTAGCAGGACAAAATATTATAGCCAGAAACTGGAAAAAGTTAGAAACATTAAACATTCAGTCCTGGTTTAATAAAGTAGTGGAATATGCAATAAATGAGCTTATTACCTCTCAGTACTGAAATATACAAATAGAAAGGAACGATATGTGTTTCTAGAAGTGTGGAAACCGTTGTTGGACTTCCTGACATATAATACAGAGCAATTAACATCAGAAAATGCCATAAAGTTTTTGTTGAAATGATAGTATTATTATATCGTAATACTATAAGATGTATGTATCTTATGTAAATTTTGGTCAGTGCCATTCTAAGATTTATACAACTTCATAACTTACCCGTAACATAACTCAAGTTTTGACATAGTTTTGTTCATTATTTTATTTAAATTTGACTATTAAGTTGTATTACAATTGTTAAATAAAAGTTCTTATTTAAGTAAATAAATAAATAAAAGCAAAGACCCAGAGTGGAAAAGGTGGAAATTTAGGCCTAAACACTGTTCCTATGTTCAGTGCTTGGAAAGTTCCCAGAATTGCTCCTGATGGTAAGTTTTGTAGGTGGAGCACAGGTAACTGGAGGCCCTACTTACATGAATATAACCTGGCAACAGTGACCTGTTTTGGATGCTCCTTTCAATGTATTATAGTAACGAACTGGTACATATGGCAGGGTTACTGCCAAGACCCCCCTAGGCAGGAATATATGGAGTCGTCCCTCTCTGTTTGTGTAGGTCAAGTTATTGAAAATCCTTGAGGGGCGGGGAATTTCTCAACGCTCATAGGAAGCAAGAATTATGGGGACATGCTGCCTCTGTGTTCCCATCACTAGCAACAGCAGTTACAGAGTAAAAGGGAAATGACTGAATTTTTTTTTAAATGGATTAATAAGGGACTCAGATTGAATTCAAGAAGAGGTGTGGGAGCAAAACAAAACTGATGAAAACAAAACAAACAGGATGAAACAGGTAGAATGGTGGCTACAACAAAGGCGGCCAGAAAAGGCAGGGGAAAGAATTGGGCAGGTTCTCCTTTCCTGACCGTGAATATGTACATAATGAGTAAGGGGAGTTTCCCAGTGGCCTGGTTGCAAATGTGCAAGTGTCACTGATACGAAATTTATGAATAACAAAGCGCCTGTAGCACCTTTTTTTTCCTGCCTGCAGTTGCTGCCTATACATTTCTGGGCTCCAAACTACAGGCTACTGATGGTCTTCAAAGCCCTGCTTAGCTGCTTCAGTACGAATATCAGTTGCCATGGAGTCCAGCTTGGGCACTGTTCTTGTGTGAGGCCTTTCTTTCTCTCCCTGTGGCTGAGGCAGGGAGGGCAGCAACCAAGAATCTGATTTTTTCAGTGGTCTTTGGGGGATTTTTCTAGTGAAGCCTTTGTGGCACTAGACATCCTTATGGAGCTAGAAGATGAAGATGTTTTTCTTCCAGGCATACAGTGGCTCGTAGTAGTAGCTAATTCTGGCAGCATCCCTTCTACCAGGAGTATTACTTTCCTTTTGCGGTGGTTAATAAACTTTTATAACACCATGTTCTGTGCTTGTGATATTGTAATACTGTGGTCTTTGCAACAAAAAGAGAAAGGTGGTTAAGGGTAGATGTTTACCATAAATCTACTTATACTCCTCAAGATGTGTTTGTTTTTTCTATCTTTTGGAACAGTCCTTTTTGTAGGCCAAAGCGTAATTATCATTTTGGTACATAACGATTTCAAATAATCACAATCATAATAAACAATCATTGCTCAAAATCATAATTGTACAAATTGCAACCATTACTCGGCCATTAAATCCTTTCTGTCATGTTATTTTTAACTGTTTGCTATTCATTGTCCCTAATCATATGTTTTACTGTTATTTCTTTTTACAGTATAAGCTATGGAGGAGGGCCCTCATCACATTCAGAAACTGATCTTCTTCACAGACAGACATACACAGCACCTCATCAACTTCCTGCATACACTACTACACCCCACCCTACTGGTAAAAGTATTTGAAGTTTCAACTTAAATGAATACTTTTTTTTCATCCACATGTAAAGTCATGTGTGAGTATGTGCACTAGCACACAATCAGAAGAGATGGGAAAAGACTGTATGTGGACAGCAGAGAAGTGTGTTGCCAGTTCTGTTCCTGTGTTCAGTGCTTGTAAAGTTCTTTTTAAAGGGATGTTCTCTATTCAAGCTCATCGTTGGAGGTGAAACTCTACAAAATTACAGTGAATGAAAATAAAAGCACAGGCAAGCGTTCTGTGTCAGCAGTGTGTAGCACTACATCTCAGTGCTGTGCAGGGTATTTCTAAACTAGTCATAACAAGCTCAGGGGCCTATGTTACAGGTGCTGATTGAATTATTTGAAATCGTGCATGGTATAGAAAAGGTGGATAGAGAAAAATTCTTTTCTCTGTCAAACAACACTAGGACCAGGGAGCACTCTATGAACCTGATGGGCAGGAGAGTCAGATCAGACAAGGGGAAGTATGTCTTCAGTCTATGGAATTTGCTGCCAGAAGAGGTGGTAACAGAAACCAGATGGATGACAAGAGTATCAGTGGCTACTAAAATGGATGTCCAAGTACATTCCCTAGGCTAGGGAGATAGGCACGATGCCTCTAAGTCCATTTGCTGGGATTCGAGAGCAGGTGAAGGTTTTGCCCTCATCTTCTGCTTGAGATGCCCATAAACAATTAATGGGCCACTGTGTGGAATGGGATGCTAGACTAGATGAGCTGTGGCCTGATCCAGCAGGACTCCTTTTATGTTCTTATGTTTTGTGCATTGGCCCCTGGGTTTAGTGTCATTTAAGGAAAGCAAAAAATGCTTGCGAGTGCTTTAATTTTCATTCCTTTGTTATTGTTTTTGGGAAGCTTCACTTTTCTAAGAATTTTTTTGAAGCAATCGTATATGAGGAAAATTAATGTAAAATTAATTTAAACATTTTAAAGGGCTGTTCTCATTATCAGTGGTCAGGTTACAAGCCAGCTCTGAGTCAGCTTAGAGCACCAAGCTGGTTTGTCTCCTCACCTTGGCAGTGCCTGTTTATAGTGTAATTTAGCAGTGTTAAGGATCAATCAAAAGAGGTTTGCACTCCACATGGTCAGCGGTTGCACTTTTCCTATAGTTTCTGAAATAAAAGAAACCTCAACAAATGTGTTTTAAGTTTAGAGACTAGGAGGCAGGAACCCATACTTTTCTATACCCCTGTTGAAATTGATGGACCTGCTATCTTAACAGGAAACATGAGTTCGATCATTCCAAGTATCTCAGAGTCTTAGTCCACTTTTTACCATATTCTAGTGCATCACAGAAAATGTGTGATGTTCATTTTGCTGAGTGATAGTAACCTATTTATGATAAGCCACCATGTGTCATAAATGACTGAGCTTTATGAATAGTGGCAGTGTGGCTGTACATGTAACTATGACAATATAGTATGTGCATAAATGTTAAGAAAAATTCCTACAGAGATCAAGGCAAAGTTGAATATGATTTGGCTGCAGAGGTATTAAAAAGAGGAATACAAAACAACTCTATTGCCTACAAATTGCATGCTTCTTTACTCATACTGATGAGGCTTAAATGTGAAGAAGAAAATTGTGTGATTTCTAGCATCTAAGCTCAGACTTATGTTTATCCCTCATCTAGGTCTTTCTGGAATTTTTGATAACACTATGCACAGCAACAGTAGCAACACTAAAGAAACATCAGTTATGAATTTTCTCACTGCAATTGAATCTCGAAATGCTCAGGCTGTTTCTTCAGGAACTACTCTATTACCACAATTCAGGTCTCCAGCATGGCAATCAGGTGACATTTTTTCTAATTTTCCAGAAAATTGGTTTCTTCAAAATTCCAGAAAGCTATTCTTTAAAAATATTAAAAATCAGGGCTATGTAAATCAAAAAGGACCTTTCAGAGTTTCTCCACATAGCTGTGCATTTTCAGAAGCCATCTTTATGTGAAATGTTTTATGCCTTTGTTAAATAAATATTTTGACAAACTGTACTGCTTTGATGGTACTGTGATTATAGTACTATAAACTGCTGGTTTGAATTACTAAGTGCTTTTTATGCAGTGTATAATCCAGTTATGAACACTTGTATAAACACATTTTCCCATAAAGCTAGTATAATTTTCTTTCAAGGTGAGATTGTCTTTTATTGGATTAATGTAAGGTCTCTCAGGACTGCAGCTCGGTATCAAAAATCTTTGAGGTCCTCAGCACATAGGGCAGCCATATTATAGACTACATTTCCAGAACTCCTTTCCATAGAGCAGAAAACTAATACAGTGGCATAATACAGATTGCCTTTTAAAAAAAAATTATTATAGCATGGCAAAGTGCATCTTGGTTACAGCCATTGAAAATCATACGCACTGTAAACAGTCCAGTTTGCCATTTTAGGAATTTATTTACTGAGATAATTTTACTGTGATTTGAAGCATTATTTGAAACACAAATATTAAGAAGAGTGCAAAAAATTCTTACATAGTCTTATAAGATTTTCTGATGCAAATGTACTTAAAATAACTACAAGCCTTTTTGAAATGTTTGATGTTGCTTAGGAAGTTGGATCTACTACTATACTAATCAAATATAAAAGACTTCATTTTTGAAAAGTAAATTAAACCTGCAACACAACAAATTTGTGCAAAAAGCATACCGAAGCAAACAAAAGACCTCAATTAGGGAATTAAAGAGAAAATGTCAAGAACCTAATACTTCTGTATATGGAAGTCATTTCTTGGCTCAACTGAATACCTGGAAAAGCCTTGCTTCAGGTACCTGATCACTAATTTCTTGTAAGGGGAGTGCCACAAAAGAGCCTCAGATGCAGATTTCCATTCACAGGCAGCCACTTGTGGATGCTCACAACTTGATTCCCAACTTTAAAAAAAATTTAAAATAGTCATATACCATTTTCCATTAAAATAATCTTGAAGCAGTTTATAGAACATTTTAAAAATAAAAACAGTTAAAACCATCATTTTTATAAAAACACTTTAATAGATAGCAAAGGATAGGGAAATTAAAACAAAGCAAAACATTCACTCTGGAAAGGTCTAAGTTAAGAGACAGAGTTCAAAGCTAGAAATTTAGTTGTCCTATAAATATCAAAGGGGAGCTGTTCCAGAGAGAATACCTGACTGTGGATTGTCACAGGATGGCATTCAGTAATTCATGATACCCACAGCAAGACCTTCCCAGAAGATCTTGATGATCGCACAGATTTATTTTGAGAGAGTTGGTCTCCTGAGTGAGAAAGCTGGCCCCAAGTTGTTAAGGGCCTGGTATGGCAAAGACAAAACCTTAAAACTGGCCTTGTAGCTAAATGGCAATCAATAAAAGTGCTCAAGCATCAGTGTGATAAATGCCCAAACAGCCCGACTGCTGCATTTTGCACTTGTTGCAGCTTCAGGAGAAGGTACAGTAATCTAACCGATTGCTTCAGATTCAGCCTGGAAACCGTAACACATTCAGCACCGTTTATGTAAGCAATGCTTTCTGACGATTCTGTCCCATATAACAGTCTGGCTCCTGCACTTCAGATGATTTAATTTTCAGATTAGCTTAAAAAAAAATATCTTGATAAGAGTGTATTTCAGGTGTCCAGCTAGGGAGTATAAGCCTGTGAATAACTGAATTGGGTAAAAGATGCAAATTGCATATTTGGATATCTAAGTGACAGGGCAGCAAGCAATTCCAGTAGTGCATTCCAGCAGTGATAGCTGTGCAGAGCAGTTAAGCCAAGCTTTACATTTACACTGTTAGAATCCTTCCAGAAACAGAAAGGGGCAAAATACTTGCTGCTGTTGAAGCACTGATTATCAGAACTTAATGCTTTAGGTCAGGAATCAGATTATTTGTGTGAAAGCGCTTCACTGAACAGTAGTTCGGGAAGTAGTCCCTTCTCTACTTACCTTCCTCAGGCCTAGCCCGTACCCAGCTGAGGAGGAGGTAGGTAGGAAATTCACTCACTGATCACATCTGCCCAACCTGGATTGCTTAATGAACCTGAAATAAGGCCTCTTCCACTGTTGTATCCTTTAGTGAAACACCTCCACAACTGTGCTTGTAGTTATTTAAAAATATTTATAGCTTACTTCTTGTTTTTGTTATGTTTGAAACATAGGATTTAATAATGATTATGAATTGCTGGGCTTGTAGAGTTTTATATGTAGATTTTTTCAAAGCTTTATGGTTGTAGTCATTTTCCATTATAACATTCTTTGCTGTTTTATATGTGTTGCTCTGGGTTCAGATTGTTGAAATGTAGAATATAAATTGACTAAAATAAATAATACAGTTCATATTCAATCTGAACTGATACCAGATACCAGCTTGAAGACAGGAAAACAGGCATGAAACAAATTCTAGAAAGATTTTACAAACTGCTGCATCAGAAAACCAGCAGACCTGATTCCAAATTCAGTGGTGGAAAAAAACTGAACAAAGTAGTTACATGTTTTTCTGAATAATCTCTCTTGTCTCTTTCTCTTTTGACATCCTTGTTTGAAAAAAAAATCAGGTATGCATTCATCAACTGAACTTTTTGTTACTGGATCTTTGCCAGTCTCTGGAACCTTTCCATCAACATCAACGTATCAGCACCCCAACTCCTTTAGTGGTAGAAACTTTGCAACTATTCCTTCTCTAACACTTCAAGATGCAACTTTCAGTGCAACATCAAATGGGCTTCTAACTGCACATGATCCTTTATTGCAGATCAAGTCATCCCAAGGCACAATTCCCACTGCACTGACATTTGAACGTCTAGGCAGTTCTGTGTTAAGTACCAGCATACCACCGCAGTCCTCAACTTATCGTTCCGCTCAGGAGTCTGCACCCCATCTGTTGCAGCCACAGTTTAGTTTGTTGCCTTCATCGCTCGGAGGAGCTCAGCAGACTCCTCAGGTATATAGCTCAACACTGTTTACTGGTTCCACTGCCTCTATTGAAAGAGCACTGCAGCGAGAATGTAGTGTAATTAAACACCACCAGCGGCCTTCAAGCACACAGTCTGTTCAGGCACAACTGACTGGTTCACAGCATTCCTTACACAACTACTTACCAAATGCAAGCGGAACTGATTTTCAAGATACGTCCCGTCAATCCCTGTCTTGTAGCCCAGCTGGCGATGCTATTCAGGTGAGCAGTGGTGGACCACAGCAGAAGACCTCTCAAGTTTCAGTGGAACTTGCCCAGTCATATTCTTCAGCAATTCCATCTCCCAGTTTTCCATCTGTTTCTACTGCAAAGGCAAAACAATGTTCTACAAAGCAAGCACCAAGGTCAGCAAAGACTCCCAAGCCTCAAAGTATAGCCTCTACTGTACAAACACAATCCTTTTCCAAAGCTGCACAAAGTCAGAATTCTGTAATAGCAGGTCAAGCACAAATCTATTCTACAGCACAGCTTCCCAGTCTCTTATCAGTAAGCCAGTCACAGAATTATGGTCCGACACAATCGCAGAACATTCCATCAGTTAGTCAGGCACAAGTATTCTCAGCTATCAGGATTGAAAAGTTGCCACCACTGTATAAAACACTTGCTTTTGCTGGGCAATCACAAGCAGTCACTTCAGACAGCCAGACACTAAGTTACTCTTCTGGTCAAGAAGTATTAAATCCAGTATCAAATGACAATTACTCTGGGCAACCAAGAGATCTTTCTTCAGACAGCCAGTCCCAAAATTACTCTTCTGGTCATTCTCGGGATTTATCAGCAGTTAGCCAATCACAGGTTAGCTACTCATCTCAATCACAGGTTTTATCAGTTGTTAGTCCTTCAGAAACGTTTACAACAGGGCAATCTCTAACATCATCATCTCTTCCATTTTCTTCCTCTCCTCATGTTCAAAACCTACCAGCGTCCAGTTCTCCTCAGAACTATATTTCTCTACATTCTGAGGCACAGGAATCATCATCTTCACAGTCTCAAAAATTTTTGCCAGTCGTCCAGTCAACTGCTTTTGTGATGCCAGCCCACTCACAGTCACTGCAGAACAATAGAGCTTCATCCGATGCAAAATCATACATCAAAAGAAAATCTGACCCTAACTTGTATCAAACATCTAAACAAGACGAACAGTTCCCAATCCAAGATTTGCAGACATTAGAACAGCAAGCATCTCTCGATTCCTCCACACAGAATCTAACCGAGGGTGCAGCTGATGACCAGGACTCAGCTTACAAAGTTTCCAAAGCAAATAATCGATATTCCCAAAGTGTAATTAGGAGTAACTCTCGTCTTGAAGATCAAGTTGTTGGACTTACACTTCAGGGATCAAAAAAAGATGACAAAATTGTTACTTCTGTGTCACAGCTCACTCAGCAAATTGGCCATATAACTAACGTAAGCCATGATATTAAAAAGATTGTTAATTTATTGCCAGCAACACAGGTAAATATGGACTCTAAAGAACTAAGCCAACAGCATTCTCTATTGCAAAAGGTACATGAAGCCAAAGCCTCAGAGCAGCAAGGCCAAGTCATTTGTACACCATCACAGCTTCAGACTCAGGCTATAAGGCCTACTCAGTTGTGTTTGTCTAACGCACATGTGCTTCTCGAATCTGATTTACAAATACTGCAACAGTCAATATTGCAGTCCGGCTTAGGACACACAAAAGGTTCTTCACAAATGCAGCGTATTCAGAGTTCTCACCAAGCAAGTCATCAGTTTCTTCAGGTGGATGGTCACATGATTCAGAGTAATGGAGGACATTCTCTTCATCCTCAAAACTCTGAGGTTATGAAAATGAATATTTCTGAGCCATCAAAGCCACTACAGCTCTTGACATCAAATAAAGAAAGTTTTGTGCAGCTGAATAACGAATCTAAGAACCAATTTGTTTCCCTTAATTCTGTGTGCTTTCCAGAGTCTATGCTTCTCAATGATGAGAGGAACATACTATCTAATGTTGATGATATTTTGGCAGCAACAGCTGCAGCTTGTGGTGTAGCTCCACCCGAATTTGCCAAATCTACATCTAATGAAGAAATTCAGTCAGCTGAAAATGGAGAGAATTCAAAGTCCCAGTTCCAGACAGTAGATGTAAGGCATGTGACTCCTAGCTTCAGCTCATCACCAACAGTTGTTGGAAAGCCGCTAAGTATAAACAATATTTCCTTAAATGGAGGCCACGTAACACTAAACCTAACAGCAGTTCCTACAATGCAGCCAAAAAGGATTCTTGACCAACAGCACATTGATCAAAGTATTTCTACTCAAGTTGCCACTGCAGAGCTTAAACAGAGGCAAGAACAGGGTTCTGGCCTGGTTAAGCAACCACCTAGGGCCAGTAATGAATCTGAAAGTAAAAGTGATGTGCATATGGAAAGTACGTTAAATGTAAAAGATATAGATCTTGTTTCAAGTGGTCATACTTTAAATGAAGAGAGTATGACACCAAACAATGAATTTAACATGGAGAGTTGCAACACTGTGACAAGCAGCCAAACTATGCAACATACAGGAGATGAAAACTGTAGTGTAGCTGAAGGCCAGAACTTACCACAAGAAGATCTTCACAAGCAAAGTGACAAAGGACACAATCAATTCAAAAATGCCAGTGAAGATGACACAAATCAGAAGCAAATGAAGCGAAGTGGACAGTGCAAACGTCAAAATTCAAGAGCAGCTGATGCCAGCTTGTCATATTCTCCTGTTCCAGAAAGTTGTCATGACACCTATCAACATCAAGAGAAAATGAGACAGAAAATTAAAGAGGTAGAAGAAAAACAGCCAGAAGTCAGAACAGGATTCATTGCGTCATTTTTAGATTTTCTAAAATGTGGACCAAAACAGCAGTTTTCAGCACCACCTGTACGCGTACCCAATCGAGTGAGGAGACCGGTTGCCCCTATCATTAGAGCACCGTGTCCACCTACACTTCCAAAACTTCAGCCAGCAGCAGCTCCCTCATCTCTTGAGGGCAGTATTGAAAACTCAAACAAAAAAGGTAGTGGAGAACCTAAGAGGAATCCAGAAGCAATGCCTTCATTTTCTTCTGATGAAGATTCGGTAGGGGGTAATCAGGATCTCCAAAAGTGCATCACTTCTGCTCTGTCAACCTTGGGCGACACTTCTGACAAAAGGAAAAAGTCAGGTAAAGATAATTATGTTCATAATTTAAGAGAGTAATTAGTTTATAAATAGTGTAAAGTAAAACTATGCATTGTTCATTCTTGTTTCTCCAAAATATATTGTAAACAGAAACTGCGGTTCGGTATGCTTTAGGCTGGCCCGGATCTTGATAGATGAAAATCTCATTTGAAGTAAAGTGTCCTGAAACTTATTCAAGCGTTTGTTTAGCCTCCTAGTTGGAAAAGAGGCCAGTCTAATTTGTTGTATTATGTATGTATTATTATATACAGTTCTGGTATTTGATAGTTTTGCTAAACTGAGTTCTCATTACTGTACTAGAACAAACAAGAGGGTACAGTCCTAGGGGTGACATAGTTAATTTCCTTGTGTCCTTATGATATTGATTACTTGTGCCAGTTATTTAGCTAGTACAGTTTTGCTGACAGCAACATTAGGAGGTCTTACGCTCAGCAGGATCTGGAAGGGAGATTAAGCATAGTCCAAATTTGATTCAGAATTTCTGTTCCAAAGCGACAACAGCTGCTGACAGCATATTTGCAGGCATCAGATCTCTGGGGCACAATAGTAGAGTTCTTACCACACAAAGGACAAACGTAAGATATCTTGTCCACCAAGTTCAGAGTTGTACATTTGTAGATTAATTAGAATATGGCATAAGAAAAAGATATCATTACAAGGAAGAATTGCAGCAATAAAAATCAATATCTATTCCTGGATCTCTTTGTTGTGGTAGTTCAGTGATTTACTCCAGTCTGGCCCTTTGTGATCCCTTAGCCTATAATCATCAGCTGTTCCATGTTAAGTTCTAATGGTTGCTCCTTAACCCACATAACAAGTTCCTTAGAAGACTGGTAAAGTGGTCAGGTATTCCCAACTCTTTTAAGAACTTGTCACATGATCCACAGGAATCCCCATTCAAAGACTTCAGTGTAGTCAAAGAAGCAGAAGTAGATGTTTTTCCAGAACTCCCTTGTTCTCAGACAGATGCAGCAGACTACGACAGGGTATGTGATGCTGCAGGTTGCTGACACGACCAGTAGGTGGCTCTTTCAAGGATATATATATATATAGGGCAGCAGAGCCAGTCTTCCTGGTCATGTTGCTGACTGACCATCTTTCTTCATAATCCAGAGAATATTGGCAATTTGATCTGTAGTTCCTCTGTGAAAATCAGCTTGTAACTTGTGCTAGTTCTTGGTTCACAGAAACCTAACTTGCTGGGGGTTGAGTATAAACTTGTTACTGTGTGAACTGAGTAGTTTGAATGTTATTTAGGATTACCCTTCTTTGGGATTGGAATGTAAGCTGACCTTTTCCAACACGGTGGCCACTGCTGTTTTCCAAATTTGCTGGCATATTCAGTGCAGTACTTTAACATTTTCATCTTTTAGGAAGCATTGCTAACAACAATAGGGGATGAAATTCCAGCTGAACTATTTACAATCCAAAGGCCCACTTGACTTCACTTTCCAGAATGTCTGCCTCTAGGTCAGTGGCCACGCCTTCATGGCTATCAGTGATGTTAAGATCTTTCTAGTTCTTCTGTGAATTCTTGCCACCTCTTCTTAAACCCTTTTACTTCTGTAAGGTGCCTGCCATTTTTATCTTGCCCATTTTTGCATAAAATGTTTCCTTGATACCTCCAGTTTTCTTCAAGAGATCTCTTGCCTTTCCCTTTCTGTTTATTTGCATTGTTCATTTAAGAAGGCCTTCATATCTTTCCTTGCTGTTTTCTGAAAAGCTGCATTTTGTTGAGTGTATCTTTCCCTTTCTCCTTTGCCCTCCACATTCTTTCTTTGCTCACTTATTTGTTAAGCCTCATCAGATAGCCATTTTGTTTTCTTGTTCTTCTTTTTCATTGGGATTTTGTTGTTGTTGCCTCCTGTATAATGACACACGCGCATCAATCTATCATTTGAGAAATGGTATGTGCAACTGTTGAAAATATTATTTCACAACTGAGAAAAATGCAGGGTAAACTACTGAAAGAAGATAGATAAAAAGATAACAATTACTCTATTGAAGGCTTCTAAGCACTTACAGTAGCAATGCAACATCAGCCTAATTAATTTTGCTTAATTTGGGAGCCAGAACTAGTATGAAGATACGTTCCAGAGGAAAGATTGAGAGAAGCCTACAATAGGGTATTTATTGAAAGAGTAAATTATAAAACAGCGGTTTAAAAAAAATCATCTAAATTTGCATATAGTAGCAGTGCCTTTATTTTTAAATGTTTGTTGTCTGTAGTTTAATGGGGATTATCTCCAAAAGCTATTTTAGAAAGAAATCCATATTTTTTTTTACATACTGTATTTTCTGGCGTATAAGACTACTTTTTAACCCAGGAAAATCTTCTCAAAAGTAAGGGGTCGTCTTATACGCCAGGTGTCATCTTCTTATATGGTGAGTATATCCCAAACTCTATATTTTAACTGGAAAGTTGGGGGTCGTCTTATATGCCCAGTCGTCTTATACGCCGGAAAATATGGGTAATTCTTTTTTATTAAAAAAAATGTTTTAAATTGGCATCAGTATAGGTGTCTAACCATAATCAGTAAATTACGTGTCAGTTGTCTGTTTTTTTTTAATTTTTTATGTTAATATATTGAATATGTGACTGCTTATATTCATTCAGGTTTTGGGATGGCGTGGTTGTTTAAAAGAGTTTTGTTTTTCCTCATCCTGCTGTGTTCTAATATTTGATGAAGAACAAATCTATCAGGCCCAGAGCAATCTTGGATTTCATCCATACAGGGAAATTCTGCTCATCAGCTGTGTTAGTATTTTGATCCACAAAATTTAACAGTTTTCAAATAGTTTACCATTGGCTATTCCTATTTTAAATAGTGAAAGTCAAATGAAATTTGCTTCCCATCCCAATGGATAACATTATTTTCTTAATCGTTCTTTTTGAAAGTCGTGTTTTACTGCCCAAGTGGATTCTAAATTATCCATTATAAGGCAGGTCTAGCCTCCAGGTGTGTGACACAAAGTATAAGAAAAAAAGGATAACGAAGGTTGTAGTTCTGAATTATATGACATTCTCTGCAATTTGAGGTTACACTCCAGAGTTTGGGAAAGTCCTTATTTTGTATTTCAGAAATGGACAAGACAATTCCTAATGTTACCCCAAATACTACTGAAAAGAAAGAATCTTCCGGTACAGCTATTTCTGTGACAGATGCCCAGGTGAAAAACTGTTCGGCACAGATGGAGAAGGACAGTGGTGAGACTGACCAGTTAGCCAGAACACAGGCAACTGCTGCCATAGAAGGATCCATGGAGGATGACAATGGAGATAGTGGGGGTGAGGGCATATACAAAGAACGTGATGAATTTGTAGTGAAGATTGAAGACATAGAATCTTTAAAGGTAATTAATTGATTTTTCTTTTGAATAATTCAGAAGAACACACAATTCAAATACATTATTGAACCCTTGTCTCTCCCCCATGATCCTGTGTGGCATATGGAATCTCCCCATTGCATTGCACCCTTGCTTTGTCTATCATGTCTTACTTTCAAGATAGCCAGAAGGGCAGTGGGCTACAGCCACCAGGCTCTGTGCTTCTCTGACAGCTGTCCAGGGCAGTTTTGGAATAGAAGCATGGATCTTTCTAGTGGGCCACGCATACCCAGGGGAGCCGGGGCATGACTGGGGAAACCTGACCCACAAAGTTGTGGGAACTGTATAGTAAACTGGCCAGTTGGTTCTTGGTGCTAGGTGAAACGGTTTGACTCAGAGCTGGTTAGGGTTCGTTATGTTCCAAAGTGACTATCTGTGTGCACATTCCTAGATTTTGCTTCGTTGTAAGATTTGCTTTTTAAAAAAAACTTTTTAAAACCTAAGTCAGTGTTTCCTTGAATTAATTATTTGTCTGGTAACTCTGCAGTAAGGCCCCGTTTAAAACTAATTGAGCTAGCAGAATTCCAGTATAACATGACATACTAATTGAGATCTGGTACCATGTTAAGCATTTCCTGGCCCTTTGTTATTTCCCTGCTGGCAAACCTAACTCTAGAACACAACAGAATACTCAAGAAATATGACAGTTGGATATGAACGCCTCCATTCTTACATTGTTTAAGATCCTTTTTCATCTATGTATTCCAGATACCCAGATCTAGCTGCCACCTTTGACCATAACATATTTGCAAAGATAATTATAGTCACAGAATTGTATGTTGAGAATAAATAGGTCTGGATATAGATCTGAAGGTGGGAGAAAGTTGTTGTTTTTTGTTAACAGCTTGAAGGCAAAAACTAATAAACTGATTAATTAATTTTGCTTCTCACAGTTTGCTTTGAGAACAGGAAAGGAGCCACCAGCCATTTGGAAAGTTCAAAAAGCTTTGTTGCAGAAGTTTGTTCCTGAAGTACGAGACGGACAAAGAGAATTCACAGCTACTAACAGTGTAAGAGTATATCTTAAGTGTGATGTGCAGCAACAAAGATTCCTGTGACACCTATAGAGATTAACAATTAAAAATTACATAAATTTAGGAATACAGCAATATTTTTTTCTAAATCTGCAAGCTGTAATTGGCTGGAGTCTATTTTAGCTAAAATGTGAAATGTAGGAAATGATTTGATACCCTGTATAATTTTTGATCCCTCTAATAATCAAAGTTACAGTACTTTGTGCCCTATAAGATGCATTTGAATGCATGACACACCTGTAATTTGGCAATCAATTGGTAGTAAAAAGTAAATAAAAAATAGCATGCAGGGTGATATTAGATTTTTTTTAAAGTGGGTTTTGTATCACAAAATTAATCATTTCTTTGTTTGTGGTTTTAAGCGTAGAGAATGTGTATAGTGGAAGGGGCTGTGTCTCAATGGTAATGCAAGCAACCTGAAACTGGTTCAGTTCCCAGCCTTTCCCCAGAAGCAGGCAGTGACAAAACACTTTTGTATCTCTGCCAATAAAATTGCATAGAGGTGGCCAAAAGTGGGATGAGACTCAACAGTATCAAAAGATGTGCATACTGCCTTTTTCTCTCTCTTGCACTTATTGGCTACCCATCTTTTTGTTTTATGATATGTATAATCTGTTGTAATTGGCAAAATCAAGAAATACTAGCCATAGTTCCTACAAATTATAGCTACCTGGTTCCCCTTCAAATCACAAAATAGCAACTTCTTATTCTCTCAAATGTAATAATAATAACCCAAGTTAATTAGCTCTTCCACAGAGAGAGGTGGCTTGTTGTATCCTCTGTGCCTTTGGCTTAAACTGGTAGAATTAATTATATCACAGTCTTTACGTTAACATATATACTTTTAAAATGACAATATATTAGAATTCTATTGAGATAAATTATATATAAGGTATTGATTCTTAACTTGAAATATGTGATGTTGCACTCTTAATTGCACTGTATGTCTGGATTTTTCACAAGTCAAAAATCTACATGTAAAAGTTGTCTCTCTGCCCAGTATTCACCTGTTTCCCTTCCTATTATAGACTTCCATATCACATTTCAGTCACTTAAATAAGGATTTTTAGGGAAAGATTTATATGGAGACTTAGAGGTCTGTAGTGGGGTGTCATGACGCGTTCCTTGCCCAGCCCTCTGCCACTCGAAGCCACTCAGCCCCAGCTTCGTTTACTGCAGCCCTGGGTTGGCAGGCACCATGCCACGGCAAACTCTCCATTGCTAAATATCAACGTCAGAGGCTTCTCGCTTTAGCCGAATGCCGGCCCCTGTGTACTATCCTTTACTCTTAAAGGAACAGTAACCGTAATGAGATCTCTTGCTTCAACACACACACGGCGCTCAGGCTCTTTTAAAGAGAAACAAATGCTTTATTAGTTACAACTTCTTACAGAGGCACGCGATCTTCAGTATTTGTTTCTCAACTGTCAACTCTACTTATATTCATCAACACTTGGAGCTCTCAGGACTTGTATACCCAGATTCCCTCCTGAGTAGAACAATAGCTCAGTTCCTTCCTGCCCACCCCACAGTGAGTTACCCCAGGCAAAGAACGTCTGACGTTCATTTCCAGAGCTTTTATAGTGTCTGTCCCGCTGTTCTCCAACTCTGATTGGTTCCTCTGCTGAGCTAGCTTACCCCTCCCTCCAGAATACTGTAAGCCACACCATTCAATAACAGTTATCCTACATCTATACCTATCTGTAACTAACTAAACTTTCCCCCGCTGTCATCACATGGGGACATAGTAAATCCCTGAGAGAGGACAGTAGTTAACACAAAGTGAGGGGTCTAATGAAGACTTCTTTAGCAAAGGGCTCAAGACAGCACGCTTGAAGAAATACCCCTTAAAAAGGAACTGTTCACTAGGTGAGTTGTAAATGGCAGAAATAAAAGCGGAAAGGTCATATAAAGAAAAGACAACAATACAATTTGATCCATTACTAGCAAGATCCCATTATTGAAAGCTCTTTCTTATATTTGCTGTGACTTTGTATTCTTTTGTAGTATCTTGGGTATTTTGGAGATGCAAAATCAAAGTACAAACGGGTATATGTGAAATTTATAGAGAATGCAAATAAGAAAGAACATGTCAGAGTGTGTTCCAAGAGACCAAGAAATAAACCTGTACAATCTGCAAGGTACTTGAATCTTTTAACACTTTATATTTTACAATGGCCTTCTTATATGTATAACTTTTAGCAGTGAATTCAGATTAATTTCAAACTTGGTGGCTTTTTTAAAATAGATTGCCAGTAGGCTGCAGCTTGCATGTGTCTGAAATAATCTATTGATGACAAAACTTTTAAATTTGATAGTTGAGGTATAGAAAAAATATTCACTATATGCAAAAAAGAAGCAGAGGGGAACATTCATTCTCATCACAGGACATAAATAGAAATTTAAATGGAGTGTTCCTACCAAGGTATTTTACAAGAAGATCTGAGGCTGTTGAACCAAAATGGGGCAGGAGGACAGTTGATTTTCCACTTTCCATTCTCAGATCATTCTTTTTGTTTTTCAGCTTTTGCTTGCTCTTACCTTTACATCCAGTTTTGTTGCTAGCCACACATGTAGATTAAGAGGCTCTATTTTGGATCTGGCACTGGTTTTTTTCCAGACCATGAGACAGGTGCTTTGTGTGTGGTGCCCCCAAATTCCGTGTGTGTGCCTCAGGGCCAACAAAATTTAGGACCCTTAATTACATCATGATTTTGGTTGGAATATGTGATTTGTTGTCTTCCTCCAGGTGGTTTTGAATTCAGACTTTCACTGACCAACTTGGTTAATGATCAAGATGATCATTGGAAAGCATTACGTTGGCTGTCTCTACTTAAGTGGTCATCTTACTGATTTATTAGTAGCTAATGGCAACTTAATTTTTCTTTGATTACCAATGAATATTGCATATTAGTATAATGCCCATTGGAACATAAGAGGAGCCCTGCTGGATCAGGCCACAGCCCATCTAGTCCAGTATCCTGTCTCACACATTGGCCCACCAATTGCTTATGGGTACCTCAATGAACAGCAGTAGAAGAGTTCATTTTTCTACCCCACTTTTCACAACGACTTTAGAGAACTCAAAGCATCTGACAAAGCTTCCTATTCTTCTCCCCACAACAGAACACCCTATGAGGTAGATGGGGCTGTGAGAGCTCATAAGAGCGCTGTGACTAGCCCAAGGTCACCCCCAGCTGGCTTTATGGGACAGTGCAGAATCAAATTTGGTATTCCCAGATAAGAGTCCGTCTCCTCATCCACTAGACCAAACTGGCAAATCTCCTGCTCTCAAATCCCAGCAAATGGCCTTAGAGGCATCCTGCTTGTCCCCTCCACCTGAAAGATGTACTTAGGCATCCATTCTAGTAGTCACTGATACCTCTGTCATCCATAAATTTGTCTAACCCTTTCTTAAAGCCATCTAAGCTGGTTGCTGTTACAATCTCTTCTGGTACCAAATTCCATAGACTGATGACCCCCTGGGTGAAGAAATACTTCCCCTTGTCTGATCTAACCCCTACCCATTGGCTTCATAGTGTGCCCCCTGGTTCTAGTGTTGTGTGATAGAGAAAAGTTTTCTCTACCCACCATTTCTGTACCATGCATGATTTTACATACTGTACTTCAATCAGGTCCCCTCTCAAACACCATCTTTCCAGGCTGAAGGGGCCTAGACTAGCATAAGAAACTTTATAGTACTGCTTTTCTTTTGTTCGTCCGCACATTGAAGAGCATTCATTTTGGCTAAGTTTGATTTATAGAACTTCCCCCCCAGTAACCATCATTGTTTGTGATACCTCTCAAATATGTTTTTTTTAAAATATTACAATGAATATTCAGACTCATAAATCAAATGGATTGCACTTTTGATATTATGCCTGTCTGAACATTCAGAAAATTCTGTTTCCTCTACTTGTGCTTGATAAAAACCCAATGGCTATATTTTCTAGAGTTAAATTTTGCTTTAAAGCAATGGTTCTGCACAGGTGGTTGATAAAGGACTTATAACTAACACCGTTCAGAAGGCTCTTGGGCATATTGTAACAGTGCAACTAGCTAAGATGTTCTGCTTTGATTCTTGGTTGTAGACTGTAATAATGTTGTTATTTGTAGATTCAGTTTCCTATCCAGTATTCAATAGAATACAATTCCCTGGGAATTTCTTTTTGACCTATACAGATGTCCTTCTGCTGGATAAGTCCTTTGTTTTTAAGTTAATACTTCCAACGGCACTGGTTAGGTTCTTTGCCATAGGTTTCAGATAGGAAAAATTACATGTGTGCATAGGTGAACATGAAACTAGTATCTGAATAGATGCACAGACCCAATATTGTGATATTAGTTTATAATCTTCTTTGAGACAGATGTTCAATTGATGGACCAATGCAGAGGGATTAAACTAGCTAGTAGCTGAATGTATGTAAATCCTATGTTGTACCGTGAGTTTCAGTGAGTTTTTCTGAATTGTAGGACTGTTCACTGTAGGCCAAGCACTAGCATTAACAAAGGGCCGGAACCCCCAGCACCAAAACCTACGACAGTAACAACAAAGGTTTCTTCAGTAAAACCCAAAGCTAAACAGCCAAAGATGAAGGCTGAACCACCACCAAAGAAACGTAAAACGTGGAAAGAAGAATTTCCGTCTGCTCCTCAAGTCCAAAATGATGAAGAAGGTAAATGCCTCTAGGTCATTGTTGTTAAGGTGCTGTTTATTTAATATGTCCAAAAGATGCAATTGCTGATAGAGACATTGTCTTGACAGTTATCTCTGAAGAAGCTTATTTTAACCTGAAACATGCTGAACTTTATAGTTCAGTAATCTGTCAAATTTTCTGAAGGTTTGGTTGCTTTAAAATGTTGGGAATTTTAAATTTGCAAATATTAACTTATTAAAACTATTTGCAAATATTAAGCAACAAAAAACTACAAGTCAAGAAGAATTAAACAAATCCCTTTTCCCCTCTTCCAAAACAAACCCCTTTTCCCCATAGACATCCTTTTTTAAAAGCATGTTTCTGAAGCAAGTTTTTAATATTTCCCATTCTTCCATATGCACATTTAATATCGTTATCAACCAAGCAACAAAATATATTCTAATATTTGATGGTACGTTGAGGGCAAAGGAGCCACACATTGGGATGGGTAATATGGGAGGATGGCTTTTCTACCCTGCTTTTAAGTCATTTTTAATGATTTTCTAAAGTTGTAACTTCAAAAGCCCTAAAAAATAGAACTAATTCTCCATTTGCTTTGCAGTTTAGGTGGTTCAGAATTTTAGAGGTGCTACCTCATTTTAGCCACGCATCCTGTTTTGCTTCAAATTTGAAACAAGCCCCTAATTGAAAAGCTTTCATGTTTCTAACTAGAAACTATTAAAATACCCTTTTGAGCTTGAAATTGTTTTAACTTAAATTGCTTTTGCACTTCTCCACTAATTTACTTGCCTTGCAATCTTCCTACCCTCCAGCAAATCCTGGTTTCTTCACCTTTGCACTTGCCAAGGAATAAATCAATAAATTGCAACAGAGAATAGAAACGGATCTATCTTCTCTCCCAGAAATAGGATGTTTTCTTTGGGTTGGTGATGAAGAAAAGTTTTTTTAGTTTCAAGAGGTGGAAATCGGGCCCTTCCTCCTTTTCTAAATAGGGAAGCTTACAAAAGCCCTTATACCAAATTTCCCAAACTTGTTTTTTTCATTTGCATACTATGTGGCAACCTATTTCCATAAACTGTACCCTTTGTGTCAACTATAGTAACTGCAAACATTATTGCTGACTTGCACTGTTGATGTGTGTGTCCTTTCCTGTCAATATTCAATTTTTTTGCACGCCCCTATAAATACCGTGGTTCGTACCCCGTGGTTCGTACCCATACCCCAGGTTGGGAATCAGTGCCCTGTACTGTGCCTTCCACCTACCCTTCTAGGGTTTTTTTGGTTTTATTTCAGCTGCCTGATGGGAGGAGTAAAGGAAGGCAGCAGCCCCTCTGAGGCACCTCCATTCTTATCTGTATAATCAGCAAGATGGGAAGGAAGGTCTCAGAAGCCCTGGTTCTGTGCCCTCCCTCTTCCTGTCCATCCCATCAGGGAGCTTAAAAAAGGAAGAGGAATGGGAAAATGTAACTTTTCAAAATTGCAAGTATAGATGTCACAATTGTTTTAAATGCTGTTTATTTTCCAAATAGAATTTACACAGAAATCAGAAGTTTTTAAAAAGAGTTTTGAGGGACTGCGCTTAGGCTTTTCCTTCATTTCTCTTGATATTTGTTCTGTCCTTTCTCCTCTCCCCTGAATTTAGTACATTTTTATCCTGCCCTTGGCTTACAAATATGTGTTACTAGGCAAACCTTTTATTTCAAATCCAACAGACGGGATATACGGGGAAAGGGGGATTGAGAAAAAGGGGAAGGCTGGTGGTCTTGGTCCTGCCTGGGTAGAATAACAATATTTTAGATGTTAAGAACATTTTATGATTGCATGGAGTTTAATTTGTTGGTTTTTTTCAAGGTAATTCATACAGTTGCAGAGTTAACATTTGTGAAAAGTACAACTTTCTAGTCTATTTCATAATGTTTCATGACTGAACTCTTTTGCCAGTGATGTTTCACTGTATACAGTAGTCTGTGGGTATTCACAAGCCAACTCCTAAAATGGCACAAATCCTAAAATTCATGGATGGTAAGGGAGCCAGGAACAAGTATTTTCCAGCTCTCGCCTTTGAATGCTCTTCAGATAAGGCAGTCTGGCATCAGAAAAATTGATTTCGAGACAAATCGAGCTTGTTGTTCCAGAAGTTGTGTGTTATATTGTTGTGCTGTTATGAGTTCATTAGTCAATAAAGACCATGTACAGTATTTATAGTGTATTATTTGAAACACTTTGCAAATCCTATTAAGAAAACAGGTCAGAACTATCTTTGATAATGCCTGCTTATAGTCTTGTGTTACTTTATTTTGGTCACTAGAGGTCACCAGAGTCACTATAGAGAGATCATTAAACCCATGCAAATTTTTAAAATTAGAACATTGCTTTTATTTTTCATACTGTAGATAAACGACCTGCAGCTCCAATTATTGCTCGTTTTTTAAACACCAGAGCTATGAAGGAAACATTTAGGAGTTATATGGAACTACTTGTTAGCATTGCCCTGGATCCAGATACTATGCTGGCCTTGGAGAAGAGCAATGGTACAGTGTGTTCAACCTTCTACTTGCATTATTTTATTGTTTTGACATATTTCTTTTCTTCAAATCAAAGGTCATACAGGAATAAATATCAAATGCTCTGTATGAGTTACAGCATGTTGTGCTGAATTCCTGCAAACTGAGTTTTATTTAATTTACTTTGATACTGTAAACCAGGGGTGTCCAACCTGCGTCCCACAGGCTAACTGTGGCCCAAGATAACTATGAATGCAGCCCAACACAAAATCATAAATTTACTTAAACATTATGAAATTATGGATGGACTTTTTTTTTCTTATCTGTTTTTGTTAGTGTTTGTGTACGTAATGTGTGGCCCAAGACAACTTTTCTTCCAGTATGGCCAGTATGTTCCTTATTTAATAAACACTGCCATGATAAACCCTACATGCTTTACCTGCTGTATATCCAACATACTATAATTAGTTACCATAGGCCATGTTTATGAAACATAAGCTGTAGTGAATCATAGCTTCTTGAACTGTTCCTCCTGCTGTACCTTCCAAGACCAACTTTTCAAAAGAAACCAAAAATAAATTTCCCATGCTTCTGATCCTTGTGAGAGGATATCAGGCCTCCTTGAAAAATCTAAGTCTTATGCTGCTGTCCATAGAATACCTTCGTTAAGATGTGCAAATTATGGTTTACTTCTCAAAATCAAGTATGCTATAAATCTTACTATGTATTTTTGAAGTTGTACAGTTACACTGCATGAGATTCTGATGTCCAGCACAAATAGAATTTTGATTATTGCCAGGTCCCTTCCGTAAAGTATGTCAACAAGGAGAAGAAAGCTGCTTTTTTTATACTGAAAGCTTCATTTGTACATTTTGGTTACTTTTCTAATGGAATGAATTTTATTTTATAGATGAGCTTCTTTTGCCTCACATGAGAAAAATCGACGGTATGCTAAATGATAATAGAAAAAGGTTGCTTTCCAGATTACGCTTAGAACGTTCATTCAAGGTACTGATCGTTACGATTTTTAAAGTTATTGTGTTTCTGTATTATTTCAGATATTATGGGGAAAGCTGTTTAATGATGCAAAACAAAAAAAGTCTAAATAAATGCTTGACTAATAACTAACTTTTTTCATCCTTTCCAGTGAATATGATTTGCTAACTTCTCTGGTTAGAATAATTTCAATCTAAAAGCCCACTAAAACCATTAAACAGGAGTGAAGAATGATGTTTTTAAAGAGTTGCATGACAATAATTTTCTTCCCATGAATTTGATTGTTTTTGTTGTAACTTGTTTTAGAAAAGCATATAGTAATTAAATTTTAGCATATTAATGCGATAGAATTCTTCATTACTATAGTTAATTCAGTAGAGTGAATCCTCTAACGTACTTTTCTCATGCTCTTTTCAAGGCTGCATTGGAAAGCTTTCCTGAACTAACAATAATCAATTGTGATTCTAAAGCAAAAACTGGAGTGATTACAGTTCCTAAAATTAAAATGAATGGAAAAGCTTACAATAAGAAAACATTAAGGATTTCTAAAGCAAACACTAAATTAACACAGGTATGTGCCTCTTTCTTTCTTTCTTTTCTTTCTTTCTTTTCTTTCTTTCCCTCTCCACCTTTCTGCCTCTTTCCTTCTTTCCAGTTTTCATTTTAACGAAATGTTAATAATCTTATCAACCCCAGGATTTTCTTGGATTGTTCTGTGCATTTTCTAAATGCTGATCTGGTGGAGGGATGTTGCTGAAATGTTTTCAAAAATCAGTCAAACAGTCTGTAAAACAGCTGTTTGTTAAATTGCTTGCTCATTTGCCAAAAAAAGCTGGTAGAGTATCCTGAATACCCATAGGCCTTGTTGGTTCTTCATTATGACCCCCATTACTACCCTGTATTACACCTATCATCTTCTGTGGTGTACCATCTTCATAAAGCACCCCACGCATGGGCCCCAATCCAGAAGGCTTTGTGGGGGTGAGGAACAGAACACCAGCAGAGGCCTTTCCAAGCCCAGGCACCTGGTGTCAAGCAGCCTGGTATGAGTATTAAGGGAAAAGGTAGGATTCTTCAGACTTAATGGAAGTACATGGCAGGAGAAGGCGAGGTGACAGCCACAATCCAAGGACGCATTGGCTGCAAAGGAAGAAGGCAGGCTGGGATGCAACAGGAAGGGCTTGTAAACTATTTGTTGAACTGCTGTTCCACTCCATAGTCCAGTTTGGGAGTTCTGAACTTTGTCTGGAATGCAATTTGTGGTTCAGTCAGTTCATGCACATTCCTGTTGTGAATTCCTTGTTTTCTTTGAAATGCTGCCTCAAAGAGGTGATGAATACTTCAAAAGTAACAGGGCAACAATACAGGAACTTCTTTGGATAGGCGGAATTGCCATCTTTAACCCCTAGAATAGAACTCTGTTTGATAGTTTTGTGAGTGGAAGGAAGGCTGTGTGTAAAAATCAACAGAAGTTCATACATGAATAGATTTCCCCCATACATACACACTATTGGGGTGGTAGGGAGTGGAGTGATTTTTTGGCTAACCAAAACTCTGTATTTTTGCAGGAATTTCCTATTGATCCAGAGAAAATACCATTATGTTCTTTGTATCATTCACTTCATCATTACAAATACCACATGTTTCTGAGATGTAAAGTGGAGGTGAGTCTCTGTTTAGTTTCTTTTTGTGTCAGTCATCAATCATAGCAGAACCCGTGCAGAATGGTATCAAAAAATTTACTAAATTAGTGTTCCATAATTACTACTCTAGAATTATACTCTTGCTAGCAATGGTGATAGGTTAATTGGCAGTGCTTTGAATTTTTTTTCAGGATGATGTATCCAGGTATACCATTCAAAACACTGAAATCATATGTCTGTTAACAATGCAAATGCCATCTCGAGTCAACATCTCAGCCAAAATACTACTAAATAGGGCATGTGTTTTGAGTTCCCTAGAACTCACCATTAAACTGTAAAAAGCACAAAAATAGGGGAGGGACAAAGAAAGAACGGCTGTTTTGAAAAGCTTTAAGATGGTTATTGGAGGAAGAGGCATTACTGGTGCTTGTATGTTTCAAACTTAACCCTGGCTTTCTGCCAAAGAGAGAACCCACAGCAATTTTTAGAGAACCAAAAGCTGAATCTTACTAGTTATATTTTTCATCCTTAAGTGGAATATTAAGGTTCCTTTACTAGAGAAAAACATGTTTTAAGAGGCAACAGTTCCTTCCTTCCTTCCTTCCTTCCTTCCTTCCTTCCTTCCTCCCTCCCTCCCTCCCTCCCTTCCTTCCTTCCTTCCTTCCTTCCTCCCTTCCTTCCTCCCTCCCTTCCTTCCTTCCTTTCCTTCCTTCCTTCCTTGTTAGTAAAAATCCTGCTACTGTTCTCTATCTTAGTGCCAAAGCTCTTTCACTGACAATGTTGAATTCAGCTTTATGTCCTTGGCTGTTCTTGAACAGCAACTATACTGTTTCTAGTTATAACTAAACTAGTTGCTTGATCTGCACTGTTAAGACTGCATTACATGACCACCACATGTGGTCCACTTGTGGACCAGCCCAGTGAGTTCAAATCCCTATAAGGGAATAGAACTTGGAATACAGGCTGCAGGCATCTGAGGAGCTGCAAATACAGCAAAGCCGGTCATGTAATGTAGTCTTAACACCACAGGTTGTTGCTATACTATAGCTGATAAGTGTCCTCCATAGTTGAGGACTCAGCTATGCCTCTCTCTGCATAAGAGAGAGAAGTGAAGGAAGGATAATTACCTGTAAAGTTCCTATATAAGGTCTAAATGTTTTATTCAGTTTTACCAAATAGTTATTTCTGTTTGAATGTTGTGACCTTCTATGGGACCTGCAGGTGAAGCGGGGAGGGGGGGGATAGGAGTGAAATCAATTAACATATAATAGTTCTCTTTCCTTTCTTCAATAGATTTCTTCTGTCCAAAAGAAAAATGCAGATCTAGGCCAAGAAGAAATTGTACAGCAATGCATGAAAAATATAAAATGGGTAGAAGATCTCTTTGAGAAGTTTGGTGAACTTCTGAATCATGTACAGCAGAAATGTTCATAACAGACTTTGTTGTCAGACTCCTACTGTAGCACTCATCAAAAGAAACTGATCAGAGAAGGTCTGGTGGTCAATCTGCCCAAGCGAGACTCTGTTCCAAGTCAGGGGAATTTGTGTTCTTGGTTCCTTGGCTTCTCATAAGGAAAAATTATGCTGCCATGCAAATGGGACTACAAACAAACCTCACTGCATTTTTAACCCGAAGAAGGATTTTTTTCTATTTTGTAAACTCTTGTATTGAAACAGCTTAGGTTTATTTTTGACAAGTGATCAAAGCATGCACTAAATATATATATTTTTGGCTATGTTGAAAATAACATTTAAAATATTATGACTTTTTCTGACTCTGAACACTAGGAAGAATCTGGGTGGTACACAGATATTTACACTTGTCTGACATTTCTCGGGAACACAAAACTAGTATGACATGAAACTCTGTATATGAGTTCTCACCATCACAAATTCTGAAACGCCGTTGTACTTTATGGACTCCTTTTACTGCTGTTATGTTCAGGAGACTAGGCAAGGAGTTGGTGCAATCCTACAACTGCTATTTTGTGTCAAATTATATTGTGCTAAAAACAGTGACTATGACTATTTTCCCTTCCCCCCTTTTTTTTCTGAAGAAAAAAAATATTTTCCTTTATATTTTTTTTCCCTATGGAAAGAAATCAATTGTACATTTTATCTCACTAATAGTGGTATTTTCACAGAGGACATATTGTGGCTTAATTTTTTCCCTGTATCTTTGTAATACACTTTCCTTTTTTTAAATTCTGTTCATTTTTATATATGAATTCCTTATTGTAAACTATATATCCTGAGATAAGCTTTCTGTTTATACAGGTTTACTTCAGTGTTAACCAGGAATAAAACATACTAGACTTTAAGTATAGCTGTGTTTAAATACTGTATTTCTTCTAATCGATGGCAAATCTAAAAATGTGACATGATCAATTGAACATTTCATTGAACAAATGTGTCCTTTGTCTTTTGGACATTGGTAACTAATGACAGAATGGGCTGTATGCAGTGTTAAACGCAGCTGATACTGATGTTTTTTAGAACTGGTAATAGCAGAACTGTTTGCTTCTTGGTGCCTTTTCAGACCCTCAGACATACTTTTGTATTTGTTGTTGCTGAGTTACTTTTTTAATGAGTAGGACCAGTAGTCACACATAGACTACAAATGTGTTAAACTCAATCAATAGGAAAGTTTCTTCATTTGCCAACAGAATGCCTTACCTTGGCCATTGATTCAGAGTGTCTACGTCTTCTGTTTCAGTTCGTGAAAAGGCTGAATATGTATTGTACTTTCATCAGATGATGTATAAAAATAATTCATTTGTCCTTTCACTGCCACTTAGTGCCTTAATTTCAGCCAAGAAAATAAGATTCCTCATTCATCAACCAACCAGGATATTCTTGTATGTAGCATGGTGTATTTTCCTTAGTTGTACATATGTTCATTGCACCTTAGATTTGTAAAGTATAATGAAGGGCTGTGATCATGAGCAATTAAAACAATTTCAAAATATCCAAGAACAGCATTTTTTATCTTGAAATCTTATATGTTTACTTCTGCATTTTCAAAAAAAAGCAGCTTTTTACAAAATGTTGTATGCAATGGTACTCTGAGGGGAAGAAAAAACTCAATGAAAAAATGGTAAATTCTATGTTGATACTTTCTTAGAGCTCCTTTGTACTGCACTTGCCTTGAAAAAGTCTAATTCTATTATGATAGGAATGCTTTACTCTCACTCGCCCTCATATAAAAACTGGTGGTAACCAAGATCAGTGTATTGGCTGCATCTTGAGCTTTTGCTTATAAAAACACTTGAGGCTGTGTCTACCTGTAACAAAGAAGGCACTATTGCTCAATCATTTTTGGAGGATTCAGGATTTAGCACATGCAAGCTCCTTTGAAGGAGGTGCCCATCCAAACCCTTAAAATCATACATAAAGTGGCAGTCCTGTACTCATATCTATGAATAAACCCAGATCGTGTGGGAATTAATTTTCAATTGATATATATGGGAATGAACTGTGTGAATATTTTTAGATATTTAGCAAAAAAACTGAATGTTCCTTTTATAATACAGATTCTGTATCTTTGGACATCCTGTGAATAACCTAATTTGGAGTAGGTATTGGAAGGACTCAAATCCATATTTATTTCCTGTTTTGGAATTAAGACTTCTAAAGAACTTGTGGTGTAAAACAAGAAGAGTTCCTCAACAACAAATCAACATGTGCCTCAAAACACGTTGGAGAAACATGCATAAGCATGGTAACTTGTATTCCGATTTTATTTTTTCCCTTTATGAATATGTGAAACTTGAAAAAGTTGTGACATTAATTCTTTGTTGTTGTTGTTCAATTAAACTGTTACATTTATCAGAGGACAAACATTTGAGGAGTTGTTTGCACTGTGTTGTGCAAAGAATACAGCTTGAAGCTGCTGTCTTACACTTTGATATGAGTAAGATTTTGATAGTTCCCTAGTACTTATAATAATAAGGAATAGCTTGCTATAGGATTGCACTGTCACTTTTTCATTTGGCCACATCTCCTTCCAGATGTTGATGAACTACAACGCCAATAAGCCCTAGTGGCAGGAGATGTTGAGTGTTGTGGTTCAACATCCTCTGAAAGGAGGAGTAGCCAAATGAAGAGGTCAGCATCTGGCTGACCTGGTCTTACAATGAGTAGCTGTGTCCAGTAAAAAATGCACAAGATACTTTTCAAATTTATATAAGCTTGAACACAGAAACCTTCCATTCAGTTTATGTTTATCTTTTCTACCTCCATGGAATAGTGTTCCACCAACTTGTTTGATCTGTGTCTGTTACAAGGAGCATTGCCACAAAGCAAAGAATCTGGAAATTCCAAGTACTTGGCTGATACCGATTAGGTCTTTTCATTGTTTTGTGTGAACCTACAGTGCCTCCTGAAACACACAACACGGGGTTGTGGTCCTAACAGACAACATATAGTCAGGTACAATAAATTACCTACGGTAACTTTATCTATTCACCAAAGAGCACCTTAAAAAGTAATGTGGTGCTGTCACAGTTACTCTAGGCCCAGGGAAAATTACTAAACAGACAACAATTGTATGTTACAGATATTCAGAATGCAGCAAGTTTAGAAGGAAATACCATTTGCACAACATAAGACAAATCCAATCTTTATTTTATTCAAGGAAATCTTAGAAGCTCAAGCCTTTGAATGCGCCCAAGACCCTAATGGAGTGATATCACACAGTAACACCATAAAGCAAAGTTATACCAATGTAAGCACCTTAAATAAGAAATTTTCTAGACATGTCTGGGATTATATAGCATTTATACAATAAAGAAGCTTAGACCACTCCTTTTATAATATTCCTTCCAAAAACCTTCACAAATTATAATTTGGGATACATGCTGGAGATGGTTTGGAGACCTGTCTTCTCTGTTTCAAGTAGCCAGAGTTTGCAGAAGATTTTACCATTAAAGCATGCTGTATCAGTTAAAACGTGTTGAATTCACTTGGAACTTCTGCTGATACATTTAAAATTACATATAGTTGAGTTTAATATTACGCTTTAGACACATGTCTCTCCATGATATCAGAAGAGAGTAGAATTGATTTTGAGGTAAAAATGACCTTCATTTGTTTCTGGACTACCTCAGATGTAACATCTGAAATGTCTCAGACATGTAGTTTAAAAATATAAACGCATTGGCGCAAGTAACAAACTGAGTGGATCTATTAAAATTTTAAGTTGCTGCATCTTTAGATTGATACTCCAGTATATATTACCTGACATTCAGTTTTCCAAAGAGGGGCATAATATTTTCTTTTAACACTTCTTCAGTTATATGACTGGATTGTACACTCTTCCTATACAGACTTTGCATCATTTATTTAAGTAATACATCTTAAAAGGAAACTGTCTTCCAATAAATGGTCATCAGAGAGGAAATATATTTTAAATATTTAAAATTTTACTATTTAAAATAATTTAAAAGTGAACAAGCCAAAACTAGGAAATTGAAAATCGGTGTATAGTACCTGTAGTATTTGTTATCATATACTAACATACTTTGTTTGTAATACAGTGCACATTCTTCTGTATATATTCCTATTTATATAAATGTTGATATCCCATTCACAAATGCATGGTAATACCTGTCTTCTAAGTACTGCAGAAACTTAGGGAAGGGCTAATGGGACATGCCTTTTGTCCAGTTTTCAGGTGGTCCACAATAATGTACAGAAATATTAAAAAGCCACATTTTTTTGTATTGTTTTGATGTTGCTAAACTTATTAAAGCAAAAAACCTTTTTCAAACTACTGTTCAGTGGTTTATTTTTGTGCTTCAAAATGTTTATCTGGGGAAAAAATAGACACCGTGTGTTCAGATCAGCTACTAAATGTATGTTATTTCATTTGTTGAAATGCAAATGTTTTATAACCAATTACGTGCAAAGGATTATTTAATTATGCTAAATTTTACAACATAAACAAGAAAAAAATCCGCATTCCATTGAATAGTATAGTTACCCCTGAGACGCCCCCCCTTCCACTCCCTTCTTCTCTGTATATGCAGAGGTTTAAGCTCATGCAGTAAAATGAAATATTTCCCCCTATTTTTGCTTTGATGCAGATGTCTGTGTCATTTATAAATGTAGGTAGTGGCATGGGAGCAGAATAACATTTACCCTTTTCTATTCACCGCAGCTCTGCTTAGCAAGATTTGGAGAATTTCTCAGAGAGAGGGTGGGGATTGCAGATCTTTTAAAGAGTATGCTTCCAAAAGATACTTCCAGTCACCACACAAAAGCTTTTGCAGATTGGGGGGTTTTTTAAACACTTTTTAAAAAGTTTGAATCATGGATTGGGCAGCAGAGAGTGATGCAGTGCACTCCCAGCACTTCAGAAACCCAGCAAGCTGTTTATTGTCATGGATTCATCCTTCTGGGTGATGGTCAGGTTTGTTGCTCAGAAGAGAAAAACAGTGCAGAGGTGCTGGGATGCTATGCTCCCCATTTGGGTGTTTGATGTGGGGAAGGGGTGAAGCAGGATGCTCTGTGGAAGGCTCTCTTTTCAAAAGCATGGGAACCGTAATGGTGACCAATGTTGCCTGCTCCAGGGGATGAACAAATGTATCACTGGAGCCAGAGACAATCTGAGGAACTGTCCCATAAGGTTTTTTTAAAAGGCACTGAGTAGGACCCAATCTACAGGTCCTCATTCTGATGGGGGGGCATTTCTGCACTTCCTTCTGGCCTGTTGGATGGGGAAAGTGCAGAAGAGACTATCATGTACTAGCGTTTGCACTAGGGAATGCTAGTACACGGTAGCCTAAGCCCCATGTGCCTGGACACTCAGCTCCGTCCAGTCATGCACCTGATCCCCAGCAGGTCACCACTATTTTGATTGTGGTGTCTTGTGTGACTGCACATGCACCAGCACTGGCACTATAGCAACAATGACATTAGGGGTCATCTGAAATGCTAGTGCACTTGCATGGCACCTCAGAGGACCGCTCACACCAAAAGTGGTATGGTCATGGCTTGGATGGGACAGGTAAGTTTTGGATCGGGATTGGTTAAGGTTAGGTTGTGTGCAGTGCATGATTTCATGCACCACCGCTAGTTTGCAATAGGTGAAGGCAGGCAGGGGGTCTTTCTAGGCTGTCAACACCTCCTGCAAGTGAAGGTGCATCTTCCCAGATGTTGACCTATCGCAAACTACGAGGCCAAGTGCAAATTGCCCTCAGCTCTTGCTTCAGCAGTTCAATGACTGTGGGCCAATTTGCACTTTTATTAGGTGTGATGACCTGCTAAAGTCTGGAATGGATTGTGTGTCTGCATCTTGCGATACTTGATCTATTCCAAACTTAGCTGGCGCTTCCCCAAGTGGCGCTGCTGCCGTGGTTATTAGGCAATGCAGTTGTGTTGTCCAGCACCAGGCTCTATTCTCCAAGAGGATGTGCGAACTGTTTGCCTGGCCAGGCTTCCTATTGCCTTCCTCAACCCCAAGCCTAAAATACTCAAATGGAAATTTGACTCAACAATAGGCCATTCCAATCATGGGGTGTTTTTCCACTGTCGCTAGAAGTACATTAATGCCATTTAGTACCCATTAATGGGTACTTAATGGATACTTTTAGTGGCAGTGGAAAAACACCCATGATCACACCGCTTCTTCAACCCAGTAGCCATGAGAAACCAATGCATGTTCTAGTGAAACTGCAACCTATGTAAATCAAGGTACACTGACTGGCTTGATGTACAGATGAAAAGTCTTCCAGGAAGGCTGTGGGTCTTTTTTGTTAGAATCCAGAATGTTGCAAAGAATGATTCCCAATTTTAATGACTATTCTCTTCTGAGTTTGAAGCACCAGAAATGTCTTGCTTCTAGTTCTGACCTCACAACACATCCCTAGAGGGAAAGCATTTTCATGGCTTCCCTAGAAGAAAGAGGAAATACGTCTGGCCTCTGCAGGATGCTGCCTGGGAAGTACAAAACTACCTACACCTACTCCTAATGCCTCTAGTGGCTGTTTGGGATTTTGTCAACAAAGATGGTATATTGGAACTGCATTTCCAGTATTCTGAAGTATGCTGACACATTCTCTTTTTCTCAGCCTTAATTTGACTTCTATAATCACCAGTTTCAGCAACTCCCCTCTCACTCTATTTATACTTTCTTAAGAATCTGCTTTATACATCACCACACCAACTAAATTCAGAAATTGGAAGTTAGCAGTTTGGGGTAATGTGGAGGTAGGCTTCCCTCATTCAGTAATGCAGCTACAGTTGGGCAGCAAACTAGCGCTGAGGTTTAGATCAAAAATCCCAGTGTACCATACCTGCTTATTTAGTACAATATTTCACATAATCTTAACTTTTATTCATAGAATAGCAATTAATGCATTTTTTGAAAAGATGATGAAAAGAGAGAATGATATTTATTTGCTTGCCTCTTATTCCTGCAGTCTCACATTATTCTGGAAGGTCCCTCAGTCCTTAAGTAGATCTTTGGAGTACACAGCAAGATGAATGAAGTTTCTAAGAGAGTTTACACCACACCCTCTCCTCCCCTGCCTGAGAACATCACTTGAATGGAATTCCATTCATGAAGCACTTGAGTGCACCTAATGTACTCATATCACAAAGTCCAAAGCATTATGTTAAAAGATGAGCTACTTATACAGTTGGGTGCTACAGACAGCGAATTATTATTTCTGTACTTTTCCAGATAACCTTATTTGGTCATTTCTATCTATTCCAAAAAAGATATAATGAGCATAGAGCATATTTTCTCCTTTTAAGAATAATGAATATTCTTATAAGCAACTGTTTAAATTTATTTTAAGAAACCAGCACAAGGGTTTCTTCAGAATGGTTTTACTTTGTTTGAATGAAACCATTGTTGCTGTTGAAATAAGATGCAAATGGAGGCCCCCTAAAAATTACTGGAATGTTTAAAAAATATTGCAAATACCAATTGGTCTAATCTAACAGCACCAAAGAGATCCAAAAGTTAAGTCTACTGATTTCTCATAGAATAAAACATACTAAAATATGGAAGAAATTCAGAAGAAATTAGCCATAATAAGAAATCTAACCATTACGCACAATCTAGCTACAAATGTAATCATGCTAGTGCATTTCAGAATGCCTATGTGTGCTTGTGTACATTTTTTCTTTTAAAAAAGCCTGATTTGCTGAATTAGATTGGTTGTGGTTATATTCTTATGTGTCTTATTACCATATATAGCCACTGATTTATTTGGGGCTTTTCATTATATCTGAAGCAAGGACAGAAATGTATGTGTGATATAAGCTACATTGTTGTGTCGGAAAGAAATATTGTTCAGCAGGCCTGGCACTTGGAGGAAATCATGCCTTGAAACAAAGTTCTCCAAGGTGAAAATAATTTATATTTCTTTCCAGCAGATAAACTGCACTTGGGGCAATCTCCTCAAAGGTAAGGGTGAAGCCATAAGCTTTACTAGGGTCTTTTATATTATTTCTATTCTGATCCACAGCTTTTTGTTGGTTACTTTCTGGTTACACCACAGCTTATATATCATTATGCGTTGGTGACCACCAAAAACATAGGTCTCCATATAACAGTACAAACACTACTGTTTTGTTTGATATTGTTTTGTCTTTAATATGCTGGATTTTAAATGTTGTGGTTTTTATTGTTTTAATATATATCTTGCTTGATATGCTGAATTTTAAAGGTTGTTACCCACCCTGAGACTTTTGGGTATAGGGCGGGATAGAAATATAAATAATAACTAAATAAATAATGCATGTTCATGCTAAGGCCCCAGCCCTCCATTACTTGACCCCATGCTCATTTATGCTCTTCCATGTGTATGTGGCTTTCTGTATGCCATGTTCCTGGTCTTTGCAGTTTTTCTAGCTCTGCAGACATCTGCTCAGCTATTTGGTAACTGGGGGCTGGTACTTTTGCAACCCTATCCCCTTGAGTGTCACCTTTTTAATCTCTAATTACAAATCTGTAAGGCAAGCAGAATACAGAAGCAAAAAGCAGCATTATAAAAATGTATTCTGTTGCCAAGTTCTTTCAGCATCTTCAGCAAGGAAAGTTTCAGAAGCAAATCACCAGAATATTTTATTGTTTAGGCCATCAGGCACCTCAGCATCTCCACATGGCTTTCAAACTGGCTTGGGGACTTGTTGAAGTCTGCCCATCTCCACAGTATTCTGTGCCAAGGGAGTGTGAGAGCACAGGGGGAGATTTCAGGCCCGCTCCAAACCATGAAGACTTCAGTGTGTGATGAAATGAGCCAGATTTCCATGTGAGCCAAGGCCCAAAGACTTCAAAATAGCAGCCTCAGGCACAGCAGCAGTGGAGTTGTCCAACTCCTTTCAGAGTCTGCCTGAAACTAGGGCTGTGATCACTGCTTCATTTCAAACCTTCTTCAGTCCATTTTCTGATCACAACGCTCACAACTTTTCATTTCTATCCTTTTTGCAGGAGCGTGAGAGAGGACCTCAAGCTATTTAGGGCCACTCAAAAGAGTCAGGAGCAACAAAAGACACTCAGCATACAAGTAGTATGTCCTGATCTTCTTCAGAATCAGCTGTGCTTCTTTAAAACCTGGCTTCTCCTCTCTCCCTGTGCCCTTGGGCTGGACTGAGACACACACACACACACGTCTTAATTATAGCTTCCTTCCTCAGCTCCTCCTTTGTCCATTTTTCACCCTCCATTTGGACTTCCCAGAGTAAAGCCAATATTGTGCAGAGGCAGCAATAAAGTTTACATAAGTTTTTATCCTCTTATTAGCAGGGTGTTAGCACACACCTGTCTGTAAGAAGATGAGTTTGTGGACACGATTTGTGCAAATGCAGGCAAGGTAAGGATGGCATTACAGGAGAAAGGGGGAGAGGGGTTAGGACTTCAGAAAAGTTAGATAAAAATCAGCCACCTGTCATTGTCTGTGACTGCACCTTCTCCAGTGACAGAGCGTCACTCCGGCAGATTAAAAGAAGAGGCAAAAATCATGCATGGAACCTGACGGGATTCTATTTCCTGTAAGGAGTTCCGCATTGAAAAAGGGAACATATTATTATTATCATAACTTCTGCATCTGTACTTCTCTCTGTTCCATACATAAACCTTTTTCTGTAACAACCCATTCACACCTTGACCCTTTCTGCACTGGGCCTTATTCCATAGTTTGCACTGGCATACATTGGTCAGATCCCTATTCTGGGACATTCCTTGGAATAAAGCCCAGTGCCGAAAGGGCCCTTAAGATGTGAGGCTTTCCCGGGTCTTCTGTGCCCTGGAAAAAAATAGGTCAAATGTTAGCTTCTCACAGCCTCTGCCAAAAAACCTTCTTATTACACAGCCTTTTGCTGCATCCTCATCCTCATCTCTATTATTTCCAAAGCAAGGTTTGAAAATGTTTTAAATAAACAAACAATGCACCAACAAACAGGTGCACATTAAAACAAAACCCTAATTCATTTTTCCTTCGGGTTCCAGCATAAAAATCCAGGGTCCGTCCATAGGAAAGCAGATTCTACAGTACTGTAACTACTTAACAACTACATTGCCACTGCAAATGTTACCCAAATTTGGGGGTTTTTTTCCACTTAGCACTTAATGGGTCCTTAATGGGTACAATAGTGCTATTAGGACCCCCGAGTACCCATTAAGGATCCATTAAGGACCATTTAATGGGTACTCTACTGCTAGTAGAAAACCCCCGAGTACCCATTAAATACAAAGGGTCCTTAATGGGTCCTCTAGTGCTAAGTGGATTGCTCTGAACACGTGTTACCATGCCTCCTGAACAGAGCTAGCACAAGAGCCGTGCGTTAGACCCAAGAGCTGTGTGAAACGAAGGCCAAAACGAAGGGTTACTCCTCTGTATTGTATGGCCTCTAATTGTCCTAATTATATGCCCAAAAGAACCAAGAAAATTCGCTCCAGGAAGACTGGAATCAAACTCAGCCATCTCTGCACAAGGCACGTCCTTGTCCAACACAGGACAGCGGGGATAGTCGTCAGAATCAGGCCCCGCCCCGCCGCCCCCGTTAGAGGGCTCAATGGGCGCCCATGGGCGGGGTGGTTCCCGCGTGGAGGCGCCACCTATTTCAGCCCGCCTGTGCGAAGGCGGCTTTCTGGCGGTGCGCGTTTTCCCCTCTGTTCGAGGGCGGGACGGATGAGGAGCGAGCAGCGGGATGGCTAGTAGTGTGAAGGAGAAGGCGGCAGCTTTGAATCTCTGCGTTATGTACAGCCCGGCTAACAACCCCTCAGGTAAATCTGGATTCACCTTGGAGGGGAAGGAACTGGGGTGGGGTGGGGGCTGAGCCCAGCCCAAGGGCGCAGGCAGAAAGTGGAAACCGTATATTAAAGAAAGAAGCGCAGCAGCTTCAGAAGATTGGGGCGTCCCTGCATACTGGGCTTCGTTTGCTGCTCTGGACTCCTGCGGTGGCCCTAAATAGCTCCAGAGCCCCCCTCTCTCCTGTGGGGAGTTCCTGCACCGACCCGATTCTTTTCTCCCGGCTGGGAAAAGAAGGTTTAATCCACGCTTAAGGTTTAATCCAGCGTCAGTCCACTTTCAGAGCGAGCGAACCCATCAGCAAGGGGACCAGGCATTTTCTTTCCACATTATCTGTGTGAAAAGGTGAAATTTTCTGAGTTAGGTAACACTGAAAGAAAACTTCGCCGATGTATTCCTCTCACTTCAAAAGTGGACTGACGCTGGATTAAACCTTAGGCGTAGGGGCAAACGCCAGAGTGACCTGGTTGGACCAGAGACTTGGGGTCTAATGGGCTGCAGGTGCTTCTTACCTAATTGGCCGTGTCTTTGATCAGACCGGGGGGGGGGGGGGAGGAAGCGTCTCTGAGGCGCTGTTACAATAGCTCCATTTCAGAAGTTATCAGACCATGGATTTTGCTGTATTTGCCAGCCTAGCATGGAGAGAGGCTGTTTTGGAGTCTGAGGAGCAGCCTGTCCCCTGCTCCTTCGTGATTGTTTCTGTGTGCATTTGTTTGTTGACAAATATAATGTTATAGATTGGTTTTTCATACTAGTTAAGGAAACAGATGTATGTAGTAATAGCTTGTTCTGTGTTGCAGCTTTCCCATATATAATTAAACAGCACAAACAGTAATTGCAATGCATGTTTTGAAAACTGGTTCTTTCCCCCCCCCCATAATTTTAATGTGGGAGGCTTTAAAAAGCTTTACAGTTCTTCCAAAACAGCTCCTTCTCCATCTGAAATGGCAGCCCTGTTGGAGCACCTAGATGGGGTGGATAAGTTTCCAGATTTAATGCAGAAGACATTAAAAAATCAGATTCGCTCAACATGCTTTGAATCTGCTTTGTAGTTTGCACAAAGCAGCCCTTTATATTTGCATTTATTAAAGAATTAGAAATCATCATTGATCTTTAAGCCACTTAGATTTGCCAGGAGATCCTTATTTAATTTCTGCCTACTTGGATCTATGCTAGTATAAACTTTGTTAATGTTTTATTATTTTTTTGTTCTGATAAAACTACGAAGATTCTAAATACTACCTATTTTTGCTCACAGCTGCCCTGTGCTACCTCTGTCATGGACAGAGAAAACTTTCCTGGCCCTTATTATTATTGATTATGATAATTTAACTTTAAGCTCTTTTTTTTGGGGGGGGGTGAACTTGAAACCTTCTGTATAGAATACAAGGAGCTATTGAATTATGCCCGGTCTTTTGAAGTGTCTTGAATGGAATGTTTAAAATTTGTATTGTAGACTGCTGATAAAAGTACAAAAAAATTCCCTTCAAGATAGGGCAGCCTGGAAGTGCACCAAAGGGATGAATCTGAATCTTCCCCTCTCAGGGTTTCCCAGGAGGTGGTGTTCAAAATCAGCCTGCCCCTCCTGTCGGAGGAAGTCATATAGCCATTCAGGCTAATAGAGCCCAATAGCCCTATCCATCATGAACTGGTTCAAATCCATTTTGAACTCTTCAGGTTGATGACCCACACTGCGTCCGTACTTTAGTAGTGAATTCCAAAGTTTAACTATGAACCGTGCGGAAGAAATTTTTTTGTTCACCCTGGTTTTTCCAAAAGTTCATTTTGTCTGGATGAACCCTTGTTCTGGTGCCTGGGAAATTAGAATACAGCTCTTCTTCTGTTTGTTCAGATGCCAATTGCCTGGTTTTATTTCAAGACAACATTTCTGGTAATGAAAAGGAACTAGGCTGTATTGTACCTTGCAAGGGAGAAAAAAAATCTTGTAGCCAGTTAGTCAGCAGACATTAGCAATTTAGTGAGCAAGTTTGGTCTTCTGATTAGAGTGTCAGACTCTTAGCTAATAGTCTCCTGGTCCAATTCTGCACTCCTACGTGAAGCCAACTGGGTGCTCTTTCTGAGCCCTCACAGCCCCACCTACCTCACAGGGTATCAACATCTTTTAATATTATTTTTCTTTGCTCATTTAGGTTTCACCTTGGCACAGAGACCTTTTAGAGCCACCTATGTCTGGATCAGTATAATCAACGCGCTTCAAGCCCAAGTTGAAGTGAAAAGGCGCCGTCAAAACCTGAAATATTACAATGACTGCTTTATTGGCTCTGATGCTGTGGATGTTGTTTATGCCCACATTCTCCAGAACAAATATTTTGGAGATGTAGACATTTCTCGAAGTAAAGTGGTGAGGGTGTGCCAGGCCTTGATGGACTACAAAGTATTTGAAGCAGTTTCCACCAGAGTCTTTGGAAAAGACAAGCGGTCTGTATTTGAGGACAGCAGCTGTAGCCTCTACAGGTTCCCAAATGCTCCTGACCAAACAGAAAGTCCCTTTGGGAAAGCAAATGGCCAGTTTGGACACCAAAGGTCAGTTCCAAGTAAACTCTAGAGGAGTGGGCAGTTGCCATTTCTCTTTCTTTTTAGCTTGTACGCAACCCAGAACTTAGCACGTATCTTCGTTGTTCAGTTCAGTTCTGTGCTCCTCTTTTGTACAAGCTTATTCAAGGAGTAAATTATACTTCTGTTTCTTCATATTAATTCTGTGCATTGGCTACAATCCATAGAATGTGTATTCAGCTTAAAAATGGTGGGTGGGGAGAAAGGCCTGGCTGTGGAAGTGAAAACTGTAAGCCTGTATTGTTCTACAGTCAACAAATGAGGAGGATCTGTGGAACTTTCTGTAGTCAGTGCTCTCAGTTGCTCAGATCTTGTTCTACTGGAAAGGGTATCAGATCACAAAGAGAAAGAAAAATACTTGATTCTCCCACTGCCTCACTACTAGCTTGGTACTGTGAGTGGATAGCTTTGTGGCGGAAGAGGAATCGCCTTTCACTATTCCTGAAGAGATAATTAGTGCTGTCAATGAACCATCTGCCTTTGGTTGGGTGATGGCAGGATATCAATTCCATGTCTCACCAATTTGTGAGAAAAGTGCATTATACATAAATATGTTTTAGTCTCTGGTTGTGTTCGCAGCTAAGTTTCAGTTCAGTTTCAGTCCACTTTTTGAGTGAGGTAAGGCAAAGTAATAAGCTGTTTGCTTTTGGGATTATCTGACTCAGAAAATTCAACCTTGAGTAAGATAAAGTGGAAAGAATATGACTAGTAACTTTGCTGATCTGTTGATTCACTCTGAAAATGGACTGAAACTGGATTGTAACTCAGGTGTGAACACAGCCCCTATGTTTTATCATACATTGTGGCCCATCCTGGGACCTCCAGGTGTAGGACTGGATGCAAGCTTTTAACTAAATAAAAATTCTTATTCAATAAGAGGGGTGTAATGAATAATATAAAGATGGCTTTCCTCTTTTCATTGCCGTCACCCATTTTTATTGCATAGTTTAAAAATTTCAAATGCATAGTTGCTTTTCAGTATAAAAGCTTCCGTGAGAGGAAGCAGCATCTCTCAAAAGACAAAACAGCAATAAAAGTAGATGCATCAGTCAAAGCAAAAAACAAAGCAAATTCTGTCGTTAAGGTGAAGGTGTCAACATTCAGGGTGGCTGGGATTAGTCACTGTTGTATACACTTCTTTTCCAAAACAACATGAGCCTTGGACATAAAAGGTTGACTTGTGTTTAAACCTCTACCATAGAAGGAAGCTTGAGAAAGCCTTGTGTGCTGGTCACATTGAGGCTGCAATACCGTGCCCCCATTTTGGGAGTAAATGTCCACTTAACTTTGCTGGACTCCACTGTTTGAGTTGTCTGGCACATGATTTGTTGTGACTGCAGAGTTCTGGATAAATTCTAGCATTATGTGGTTCCAGATGGGACAATTGGAGAAGAATATGGTTTGTATTTGGGTGCGTGGCACCTGCACCACCCTCTGCCACAATGTCCCACTCTGAAGCTCATTCCAACTGTTCTGGTCTAGGTGGTCATTTGGAGCCTTTTTGACCAACCTACACCGCGTCCAAGGCAAATATGGCATTCTAGCAGGGACCACACCAAAGTGTGGAAGAGAGAGGCCCTCTAAAAAGGGCTTATCTCTGCAATTTGCCATTCTACAGGTAAGCGAAGGTGTGTATGATTTATGATATGTTAAGACAACTCAGCTTCCACATATGTGCCGTAATTGGATAGGATGTTTGTTTCCATCAATCTGATGGAATAATTCTGATCTTAAGTCCTTTTAATGTTAATGTCTATCAGAATAGGTGTAGCCAGGATTAATACAGAGGTAAAATGTCAGAGTGTGATTTCTGGTATTTAACTAAGATAGTGTGTAGGTTGTCATTTACGAAATGAGAGAACTCACCTGACTACAGTGTGAATGATCCTAGCAGAGTATATTCTGCTGGATCCTTAAAAATAACTAATTTGCAGTTTACAGTCCAATGTGTGTTTTGTACTCAGAAGCAAAGTCCCACAGAGTCCATGAACAAGTAAGTAAGGATTGTCCTTGAGTGCCGTGGAAAAGGCATCAGCCTAGATAAGCAGGTTGGTTTCCTTATCTGTATGTTCTGTTGATAATGCAAAATGGCATGTGTAAAGTTGTGGGCAATAAAACACTTCCTCTATTCCCTAGCTAAATAGAGAAGCTGGAGAGAAAATTCTCTGAAATGCCTGTTCACCTGGCTTAGGACATGTGGCTGAGAAAGGGGAAAGAAAATGAGGATTTAATGAACAAAAGTGAAGATACTGAATGGCAAAATCCCCTGAAATCTTGTTACTTCTTACATCTGAGAGTGAGGAAACCTTGGGAGTATTTTGTTTGCATTTTTATCTCACCCTAGGCTTGAAGTTTCAGGGCGCACTATAGCAATAAAAAAAATGCAAAATGAGCTTACTTCAGTAGTAGCAGTGACTGAAAGTGGGGAGGAAAAGCTTTTTCCGTAGCGAAAAGCCAGGGCAAATGGGCATGTCTTCACTGCTGTCCTGAACGTATGAAGGGAAGGTGCCTGACACATCTCAGGGGATAAACTTGTTCCATAATCTGGGGGGCATCACTCCCTTTGGCTACTGAGGGTGGTGGTACAATCAGGAGGGCCTCCCTCACAGATCTTAAGGCATGGAGACATTGAAATGGGTGAAGGTGTCTCTCGCAGCCTGGAGGATGTACCTGGGCACCCATTCTAGTAGCCATTGGGTGTTTTTCCACTGTCACTAGAAGTACCCATTAAGTACCTGTTAATGGTACGTAATGGGTACTCCTAGTGACAGTGGGAAAACACCCATTGATTCTAGGTTCCATGTTCATTTCTATCTAAATGAGTATTGATGTTGTAGCAGGGAAAGGAAGGAAGCAGAAATCAATGTTGTATCATTCCATTAAGGAATCACATTATGACTGTGGTTTCAGAATCGATCCCAGGCCCTGTTCAAGGAACATTGGCAGAGAGTAGATGAACCATACTCTCAAGCTTTATTTTATAACAGGTTACAAAGATCCTAGGGCGGCACTGAGCATATTAAACATTCTGTTCCCATTTCATTCCCACATGCCCCATGCTATGACCAGTCTAACCCTGAGTTCCCAAAACAACCAGCAGTCCCCAGCAGCTCTACCATCCTGGGCAGAGATTAATCATTGCATGGGGGAAGCACCATCTGTCATGAAAGCCAATAGAGATTACTAGGTCTTGGAAAATGACAAAGATGGTAGCACAGTAGGCAAGTGGACAGTGCTGACATATGGTACATTGGTTAACTTAGGGAAACTAAAGACCTTTTTACACTTTCCACTGTTTCTGTTCCACTGAAGTGAAGATCAGGCATGGAGGGAGCCATCTACATTTCAAGTGCTGGTGCAGTCCTCAACTGGACCACCAGCTCTTGAAGTATGGATGGCCCATCTTGGGCTAGTTGCTGATAGACCACAGCAATGGCTGCAGCAGCATTCATCCAGCACACATCTAGACATTATCATGGCACTAGGTGCATGACACATGGCAGTGCAGTTGCACTGTAACACTGACTTGCAGCTTTGCACCCAGAAGAAGTTACAAATGCTACTAACTGGGAGTTCACTAGGTGGTCTCAGTCAAGCTGAGGACACGTTTTTATTTCTCCACAGCTAGTTCAGACAGGGGCAACTGAAGTGAGTTTCTGAATGCTCTGGGATGGTAGTGGCACCATATGGATGGGCCTTCCCACAAGTGACAGGAACTACTCCTGAAGGGTAGGTGTGAACAGGTCCTAACTTGCATTTACGTGTCTTAAGTAGATATTGGGAGCTTGAATGTGTGGCATGTATTGTCCTTCAGCTTGGGTGGTGGTGAGTTGAAAGCTCCCATATACAAGACTTGACCAAGGTGTTGCTACAATAACATTTCAGGATAAAGAAAAAATACATAGATCCTCCTATTGTTCTTCTTTCAGACGGGAGAAAAACACGTTACTTAACACACCAGTGAAATCAAGTTTGGAGAGTCTCCTGGAAGACTTGAGTCTGAAGCCAGTTAGCTCCCCTCAAGTGAATGTGTCAAATTTGTCTCACCAAGGTAGGTGATGTAACAATGTTGCCAGTTCCCAAACTCTAGAAAGCATGGAGATGTGGGATAAACTAAATCTTACAGAAAAACAAAACAACAACAAATACACACTGCTTTTGGCCAAAAGGACCTGCGCTTCTCTTTCAAGATGTGGTGATTTACTGATAAAGTGTAGCAGCTTTTATACAGTCTTTTGTTCTCTATCCAGTCAAAAGGAAAATTCCTAACATCCATTAATTATCTATATTGATAATTGACCCCAGACACTAAGTCTCAATGCATTATAAGGTTTGCATTCCCCAATTCTTGATGAAACTCTTGCAAACTGCAGAAGAATGGGACAGAGGTGAAACTGCTGTTAAATTTTCTTAAAAAGCAAATTGATATTGTAGTATTTCTTCATTACAATTATTCACCTTAGTTTGATGGCTACACAACTATCATAATTTTTGATAGCGAAGGGGAGGCTTTTGTTTCCTTGAACGGTGACATGCTGTCTACCATTTCAGGAGCACTGGCTCTGCAGGGCTTCAGGCAGAATTCTATTCCAACATTGCTTAAGAGATGCTGGCTTTAGACCTAGAAGCTTCAGCCTGCAAAGCAGGCCCAACCAATTTTTACTTCCTTACACACTACCTGCTTTCGTTGGGATGTGCACGGATATTCATACAAATTTGTACGAATTTGGACATTTGTATACGAATTGAACGTTACAACATTCGTATTCGTAATGTTTTGGAACATTTGTGAAATGGGGAGGTGGTGGGAAAGTGGCTGTGCCAGTCACATCTGTAACGGATCCAGAGTGCATTCAGCATGGTTTGAGAGCAGATTCAAAAGGGGATTCAGGGTAGATTTGACACTTTCAGAGTGGATAAGTTCCGAGATACCTATTGGATACATATGGGTTCATATTGGATATTTGTATGAATTCATATGAATACATTCGTATCTAATAGAATACTACCACATTCGAAGGGGATCTATTTGAACGAATACAATTTTTTTACATTCAATTCAATATGAATCAAATACAAAAAAATCATTTATGCACATCCCTAATGCAGACAATTTTCTCCCCCATTGTATCTGTAGTTGGTTTTGTTTTCCAACTAGCCATGCAATCATCTTTGGGATTTCAACTAGATAAAGCTCAGATATTGCTGTCCCTGATCTTTAGTTAAAAACAAGCTATTGATGATGATGTTTTTCTGTACTTGTCTTCTTGTCCTGAGTGCAACTATTTTAACAAGTTCTTGGTTCTCAGTTCTGGAATCCCTGAATGTTGCTGAGGGACTGGAAGCTGAGTGAGCCGTTGTTCTACTTCTGAAAACTCTAACAAAGCCTTCTTTCTTTACGCATCCTTATTAGCATGGTTTATATCATGGATTCACTGTCTAGCAAAGATCATTTGCAAGTTACTTTGGGGAGGGAGAATGTATAGCATTTTGACTATGCCTAAATTTCAGCTGTTCCTTCTACACTGTATGTGACAGTAAGTTACTTAACTGTTTTGGCACTAACTAAACTGTTAGGTTTCTTAAGCTAAAAAACAAACACAGAAAAGTCAGATTATTTCTTGAGCTTTTTCAAATTTAAACTTGGCATTTGGTTTGCATTTTTCACTCCTCCCAGTTATTAATGAAGTCTGGAGAGAGCAAACAATTACTCGCCTGCTGCAGCTTATAGATCTTCCGCTACTTGACTCATTACTGGAATACCAAAAGGCAGGAGCCAAACGTCCACAAAGCAAAGAGGAGCCTGAATGTAGAATGACAAGTAACTACCTAGACAGAGAGGTTCTGAAAGCATTTGGCGATTCTCAGTAAGTACTTTTTTAAGAATAAGAAGGTAAAAGCTGTTTTGCAGCCCCAACATATTTTGCTTTAAAGGACTTGGAAGGAGGACAGATTTCACTTGGAGGGAAGGTTTGCTTTTACTCTCCATTATTTTGTGAAACTGCTGCTTAAGAAAACCTTTCACAAATCTCTCATCACATTTAGTTTGGCTGTACTTTGAATGAAACTGGATCATTTCTCATTCTTTTTGAATCTGCAGGGTTTTCAAAAATCCATGAACAATAAGAATTTTTACTTTTGTAGGTCAGATGAATGGCTATCAGGAGCAATAGACTGCTTGGAGTATCTCCCAGATTCATTGGTGGTTGAGATAATCCGAAACCTGCCTGATCGACCCGACAGAGTACACATGGGGCGATTACTACTCTTTGATACCATTGGTAGATACTACAGTCAAAAGAAAGAGCCGCTCTTAAATCACACACCTGATGTCCACCTGGGAATTGCAGAGCTTCTAGGTAAGGACAGTGAAAATTGCCTAGTGAAAGGTCAAATGCTCGATTTGGTATATATCTCTTTAATGCTGAAGTTTTGATAATGCTTTTAGCAGTAAGGTACTATGGGTAAGAAGGTACTTACCTTGTCCAGATTTCTTTCCTTAAAGGGAACCCCATCCTTAAAGGCTAAAAAGTTACTTAGCCATGGGTTGGTGAACTGCCACTTTTTAATTGATAGTACCGAGAGCATTGGATATTGCTGGAATACATATCCCATTATCACTAACCGTGAAGCAGACAGAAATTACACTCCAGTGACATTTGCAAGGGATCAGATAACTTGGCTATATTGATATTGCTAAAATGTGTACAGAACTTATTGTGAATCTAAAAGAAGTGTCTTTTCAATTTCCATGTAACACTATAAGGTATAGTTTGTCTACCTTAAGCTTATAATAGTTTTCAAAAATAGTGATTTATGTTGTGTATCACACAGGCAAGTTTTAAAAGCCTGTCTTCCCATATTTCAGAATATCTAGGACTTGTATCAAAGGGGTGGGAATATCATAAATAAGAGTGTGAAATACAGTCTGTGCAGAATCAGTTTGGAGAGATGTGATTAATGTGTTCCAAACTCCTTGTTGACTAAACCTATTCAGCAAGCAAGTAATGAGACTCAGGAAATTTAGAAGCAGCAATCCCTTTTATCTCAAAGTTTACAGCTCAGGAATTTTGCATATTTGTGACTTGAGGGTTGGAGATCTTCTCTTACTGCTTGTGTTTCCCCAAAAATAAAGATCAAGAAAGCTTAGTTCATCAAACAACTGGTTTCAAGAATCAGGGGTGGTCAGAGGTGTGGCGCCCAGTCCCCAGTCAGGGTGGGTATTTAACCTTCCAGACCCTCCAGTCCTTCTGTTATATTCTATTTGCTTTAAGTAGTGTTAAGTAAGCCGGTTCAGCCAAGCACTTCCCAGCCCTGCACTGTGAAGAACGCCACTTTTGCTCCTTTCCTATTAATAAGCTGTGAAGCAGTTCCTGTAGCAGCCGACCATGGCACCACTCTCTCTTCACTCTCTCTCCCTTAAAGCTACAGAATCCCCTTTTTCACTAATGTTCTGTATATAGCTTTAGGAAATAATTACCATAGAATGAGTTCTTTCAAAACAAGGAAACTGTTCTTATTGTTTACACCTCAGTTATAAATAAAGCAAGGAATGAATTATTCACTTTATCAACTCAGCTTGCCTAGCCTTGAGCTAGTGTTAAGGATCCCCTGTGCCTGCCTTCCCAAGACCAGAAGACCCGGATCTATCTATATTTCCTTTCCCTCACAAGTGCTACTAGCCTCCTTGTGAACCCTGGACCAAGAAACAAAGCATAGAATATGCTCAGTACGTACCACTTCTAAATGGCTGCTCCAGTGGGTTACTCTTCTCCCCTCCTTTAGGGTAATCTGCATAAACTCCGCCCACTGCTTACCTGTTTCTCCAACCTTAACTCCAGTTAAATATATATGATACAATGCATTCATAGTTTGCAATAAATACAATAAATACTTTAAATAAACACGAGGCACCACAAGAGGGACTGAAAAAGCAGTTGTTTACTCATTCACTTATTATTTATTCATGAAGTTTGGGATTTATGATCTTTTTCTAGAACCTAATCCTGGAAAATTACGAAGAAATTCCATACAGCTTAATAGAATCTTAATTGTTCTTACTGGGTCTGGTAGTGCATGTGGGAGTCACACCAGCATGGTGCATTCACCCTGTGTGTGGCCATTTTTAAACTAGAAATGGCTCTCGGTGCATACCAGTTATCGTAGTGCCAACTGCTCCTCACTTATCCTAGCACCAGAGCTACTTAAGCCATAGCTGGCCCATATGCGTGGCTGCCCCCATGTGCAGGAGGGGCACATGGCAGACCAGCACAGGTGTAATGGAACCCTGCATTGCCAGGTTGCCCTGGTGATGTTGCTGCACAGGCACACTGGTGGCACCAGTAAGGATCAAAGATGGCGGCTCTTAAGAAAAGCTTGGAATGCTGTGCCTTCTAGCTCCTGGAGACATAATGCAAAAATGCGTAAGTTTATGATGGTGTAAATTGCTCAGATTTAAAAAGCAAATGATGTGAGTGTCATTAACCTATGTTTTCTTGTTTATTTTAGTTAATGGGAAAACTGATCAAGCTTTGGAAGCAGTTCAGCTGTATTTGAAGTTACTGGACAGCTCCACGAGAGAGGAGTTCAGGAGGCTACTTTACTTCATGTCTATTGTAGCTGAGAATTCAGAGCTTAAGTTGCAATCAGAGGTTAGCGTGAATTCCTGGGATCCCTTTCTGGGTTATTTTAGTGGCATGAAAATCTTTGGAAAGTGGTGCCTTCTGGTACTTTTTGTTAGGACTGTAATTCTGAAATGTAGTAGAAGGGGATGCCATGATCTTTTCCCGTTTTTAAAAAAATCTCTCCATCATAAAAAGCAGTTGACTACAAATTGAAACTTCTGATAATAATGGACATTGGAACATGCTACTATTCAAGATAGCTTTAGGAGGTCTTAAGAAATAATTTTTTTATTATTATTATAGCAGAATGTCTTCCTATCAAAGCTGTCTAGGCAGCTAGGAAAAAAATCGAACATGTAAAATACAAAGTTGTGCAAAACTCCTTTGAAACTGAGTAACTTTCACATAACCTAGAATTACTTGATTCAGCATCAGATCTGCAGCTGTCTTAATGTTTGCCATTTCCTTTGCTCGCAGAGTGAAAACCGAATGGTTGTGAAAAGAATTTTCTCTAAAGCTATTGTGAACAATAAAGCATTATCTAAAGGAAAAACTGATCTTCTGATTTTGTTTTTGATAGATTATCAAAAAGATGTCTTGAAGGTAAGAGCCTGAAAGATTATTTTCCATTTCTTACTTGTAACTGAATAAGCTTCCTTATTTCTTCAGACTGAAAGCAAATACTGTTTCTTTTCCTTTAGATTCCAGGGACATTACATAAAATGGTTAGCGACAAGCTTGTGGCTATACAACAAGGAAAAGACTGCAACAGGAACACAGGTAACCTTTTAGCCAAGCACTACGGCCCTGTCTCCATGCAATTGAAAGTCTGCTGGAACTCTTCTTTTGCCTCTGAGTGGCCCCATTCCAGGCTTTACAAGGCGCTTAGGGAGCTTAGGAAAGTGAGACACCCACAATAAAATACGTGCACTTTAAAAAAGAGTTCCAGCGCTCTTTCGGCGATTTGCGGGTTTTGCTCGCTATATCTGCCTTGAGGATGCTCCGTGGCAAAAGGGGCGGGAATTGCTTGCCTGCACACACAGCCAAAAAGCATTCACACATCTGAGAAATGCAGCAGGTTCGCTTCCTTTCCTTTGTAAAAAGAGCCAGAATTGCTCAGAATTGCAACATTGTTATCAAGTGATCTGTGAAAGCCTTAAAAGAGAATGAGCGAAGGATCGCGCTGCCGATGCCTGCAGCCGCTGACTTTGCCGGGGCAGAAAGCCTTTTCTAACAGAGAACTGAGTGAAAGTAAGTGCTGAAAGTGAATGAATGAGCGATCATCTGCCTTTGCTAGGGGCGGGAAGCTGTTTCAGGAGACGGAGATCTGGCTATTTTTCCTTTTAACAAGAGAGGGGGCGGGGGGAAAAGATGCCCGGAAAGAGAAGACGGCTACCATGGGGACGGAAAGTCCGTTTAGATCGCGGCTACCATGGATAGTGGAAACATTGGATAGCAGCTACACCAGTTTTCTATCACCACTTTAGAGCATTTTGCATTTCAGCTTTAAGGGGGAGGTACTGCGTGCACCATTTGCATTTTGTGGAGCTGCATCTTCTCCAGATGCAGTTCTGCACATGCAGCACTTCCCTCAGAGCATGTGGTTGTAGAGCAGTTTTAACTACTCTACATTTACATTGCCTGCCACCAGGTTCGGCTCTCTATGCACTTCTCCCTCTGGGAGTACAAAGGGGAGCCGAGGGGAGGGAGCTGGGCAGCTCTAGTGAGCACCAGATTGCCCCATCACCCTGGCAATGGCTCCAGGAAAGCACATTGGTGCTATTAATGGTGGCAGTTCGCACCTTGCCAGCCCCGAGAGAACCACTGGTGAGATTAGAGAGGGAGATGGCATCCGAAATGTGGACACCTGAACTCTGCCCTGTGTTCGCTTCCCAGTGAAATTCTCTTCAGGAAGTGAAGATGCGACTTTGCCCAGAGTTAGTTCTAAAGTAATCTCCTGTGACCTATTCTACAGCAAACTGGAATGTTTTATAGCAAGCAATCATCTGTGTGGAGTAATAAAGCGTAATAGTGTAAGTGATGCTTTGAGTACATCAAGCAATATCACTTGAAAAATTCACAATTTCACTGAAATGAAAGCTATTATTTCCAGCTTATACCCTCAAATATTTCCTTAGCCACACTATTCAGTCTTTTCCCTTTTTTCCAGAACTGCTGTATATTGTCTGCTCGTCAATGCAGTACAGTTGTTCTTAGTATAACAATGATCTATATAAAGTTTAGCTTTTTCACTGTCAGCAAAATGCAACTCTTCTCATTTAATACAATGCTCAAAGCTTGCAGAACACAATTCAGTTTTTGCAGTGTTTTTTACTTACTCTGGTAGACGATGCTGCTGCCGTGCCCTAGGTTACATTAGCAATCATGGTTTAAGCGTATAGAAAAACCTCTATTTAAATGCCATTAATTACTACTAGATTTGCATAAGTAGCTTTTCATGTTTTCTTTAGGATATACTTTCTGCCAGAGGCTTGATGAAAATGAGTATAGCTACAGTACCAAGAAGACTACAGAAGAAGAACTTGTATCTTTGCTAAAATCTATTGATCAGGATTCCTGTCTCCCTGCCAAAGAAAGGAAGAAACTGCTAGAGCAATTCTACATAAGTAATCCAGTAATTTTTTTGCAATATTTTCATAACAGAACAGATAAGGATGTGTAATTTTTGACAAAGTAGGCATGATGGATGTTAATGGCTTTTGAAAAATTTAGTGTTTTTAAAGTTTTGTACGTTTAAATAAAAATTGTTTAGTAAATATAAGCAGAGTATTCCCCTGTAATATTTAAAAAGAATTAAAGGTGCTGATTGAGTAATCTCTTTGCTTTATTTTTTAAAAAGATGTGTGGCAGTAAGGGAAAACTATGCCCAGTGTGTAAGCTTCTGATAATACAGATTTAAACCACTGGTTAGAAAAAAAAACACTTCTGTATTTTCTCTGTTTGGTTTACAAAAATTGGTTTCTCTTGTAGATGAATTCACAAGTTGAACTAACAGAGTACTGTTGCTTTAAAAAACTATTTTCCATATTAATTGTGCTTCCATACAGAAATACTCAATGGAATTATACAAAGCACAACTTTTCAAAAGAAAAACATCAAATTAAGGAAAGGCCAGCTGAGTAACACATTCAGTCTAAGCCTTTCTTTATTGTTTGTAATGGCCAATGGCATCTTTCTTAACATACCTTGAATTTATTTTCAGGACTCCATTAGTGGTTTTATTTATCCAGAACGTTGTGTTTCTTCAAAATGCTTTTCAAGCTTGTCCTTGTCTCAGTAATCAGATCATCTAGTAGGACTTCCCAGAGTTTATTATTGCTTTAATGTCAGCTTTTCAGCCTATTTCCACTATCTTTGGTGGTGTTAGAGTACTGTTGTTAACTGTGCAAACATCTGAGCCCTTCTGGCACTAGACTGTATTCTGGGACATATTCCAGAATAAGGCCCAATGCAGAAAGGGTCGGATTTTCTTACTCTGTTCAAACTGGAAAAGGCATTGAATTCCAAAGACCAGATAGTCCGCTGTTAATTTTATGGCAGTGATATGTTGTTTGACCATAAACCCTAGTACAGTGGAAATCAACGAAATGATAAATTACCAAAAAGCATGGAGCTTCTGTGAGACTGAGATGTAGCTCTTACCTGCACTCCGTGGGGAAGTTTACATTTTGTTTGCCCCAGCACATCCAGACACTTGCTAGAAATGCAAATGGGTATCCAGATGCCACCATCTTCCTCTGTTGTGTTTGGTCGCATGATGCAGAAGCACCAGATGATTTGTGAATAGGCCTGCCAAGAACCTTACTGGCTTCAGGTCAAGGTAAGTGGACCACTTAAATGTGCACCACACATAGTGGCTGCGGGGGAAGTTTCTTCACAGGAGGAGCCATTTCTGGTTAGGAAACAGCTCCTTTATGTGCAAATGTTTGATCTCAGAGCTCCCCCTACAGCGACTACAGGGCCAAGTGCAGAAAGATTCTGTATCTCTATGTGCTATTACCTGAGGTGCTCCTAGACATATCCCTTGCTCTACCCTAAATACGAAGCTCCTTCTGGTCCTCCAAACAGGAGGACGGGAAACTTCACATTTCCAGCAGAGCTGCTTCCTGTCCACCAGATGAGAATCTTCTTCAGGAGCAGTAGGTATAAGTAAATACCTCCTAGTGCACAGTAAAAAGGTGCGAGTTATGAAGCATCTTTTTACTTCATGGGGTGCAGGGGGGTTCTGCACTCCTATTGCGGGGCATGGAAGCAGTAAACATGCTTCACTGCTTCCGTCCCTGCCTGAAGGCACCCCTGGTTAGGATATGTTCTTGCGTTACCGCAATGCCTCAAGTTTATCTGAACTGAGGTGGGAGCATGAACCTTTGGAAAGTATGTTGTATTTTAAGAATGTGTCTCCTGTTAACATTTTGCCTCTGTCTCTACCTACCACTGATATGTGACACTCTCCTCTCCCCATAAGGCACACATATAGGAATTTACCTTTAGGATTAAAATTGTAAAGCACATCTTGTCTACAGGCCATTTCATGTGATCCAACACTTCAGCATCTGCTATCAAGAGTTATGTGTCACCTCAATACCAAACTGCTGTAGCTGCTTCTCAGAAAGGCATTATCCATGTTTCCACGGTTTGCTTAAACAGCTCTTCTGCCTGTTCACAAGTGGCTCAAAAGGAGGGAATTTTGTAATTATGGCATGAGCTTTCTCTCACAGTCAGAACTGCTAACAAATCTTTGATGCTGACTTCTTGGTTCACAGGCATAAATCTATAGATTACTATCAGGAATAAACTGTATTCAAACTGAAAACATGGTCTGTGAAACATCTACATAAATCTGAAGTGGAAACTTAACTGATTGTACCATGGAAGGTTTCTGTGTATGTTCTCTTATTTGAACAGAACAGTTGTAAGTCATCATTGATGCTTATAACTATTTCTGCCCTTACATGGACACAAGAAGAATGACATCAGTATAAAAAGATTGTTCAGTAGTTCTTTTCTAATGTGTTAAATTATGAGAGCTTAAGGTTAATTGCATTCATACACAGGCCAAGTGTATGCCTAAGTTTCCTCTTGAAATCATTATTCACAAGGGATGGACTATCACTCTCCAAATCTTATACTTTGTTAGAATGCTTGTCCTAACTGTTTCTAGTTTTCCATTTCTTCATTTCCTATATGCTCCAGGGATTTCAGGATATTTCAATGAAAAACATATAAAACATTCAGGAGCATTTGATTCTCTAAAAAGTATGAAACTCATTATTTTAAGCAAAAAAATGGAACATTTTAAGTGAAAAACATGAGAAAGAAGCTGTGCTACAGTGGGGGGACAAGTGGTAAACAAAAGCTGCTGTCAAAGGACTCCAAGGTGGGGTTTGAACTGCCTCTCCTGATGAAGTCAGGATACGACGCTGTCCAATTGCTGACTGAAGAATGGGGGGGGGGTCTGCTGAGGGGAGGAGGGGGTTCATCCCCTGCTGGGCACTGAAGAATGGAGAGTGAGTCCACATTATAAGACAGCACTGGGAACACAAAAAAAAGACCTCACTGCTGATTTTAAAAATCCTGATTTAAAATCAGATTAAATTGCCTAGTGGGAACGGAGGTATACATTGTTAGTATTCCACCTTCTGCAGTAGTATTGTAAGGTTGCTTCTGCATTTACCTTCAGTGATGTCGTTCTGATTTGGTCCAAGGAATCAATCCCAGGAGTGGATATATCCATTCCTAGGCTGGAACAAGGCCTCTTCCTGGGGAGGGGGCTTAAAAACCTTGAAAGGCCAGGAGCTCCAGGGGACCAATTTTGGCCTAGTATGGCGGTAGATGAGATCAGGCAGTCATTTTGGACCTCCTAGACTGGGTTCTGACCAAGTCCACACTCCAACCGGGGTGGACAGTATACTAGGTACTTGTGGTTAAGGAGTTGGACTCTTATCTGGGAATACTGGGTTTGATTCCACCGTCCTCCACGACCTTGGGCAAGTCACAGCTCTTTTTTGAGCTCTCACAGTCCCACCTATGTCATAGGGTGTTCTGTTGTGGGGAGAAGAATTGAAAGCTTTGTCAGCTGCTTTGAGTTCCTTTAAATGGGTGAGAAAAGAGCGGTAGAAAAGCAAACTCTTCTTTAGACCACATTAGTATAGGAAGGCTGCCTCCTAGTACAGTTCCTGGTCTGGTTTGTTATACACCTAAGATTTCAGCCTTGAATTCTGCTTATTCAGCTGAAAATAAAATAATTCTCTGCAAAATATTGCTTGCATGTGAAACTAAGCAATAACTCTGCAGCTGATGTATTGATTTTCATCTGTCCTGGCAACTGGGACAAGCACAGAATCTGTCTAGTCAGTTGGTCAGTCCTTTTCTACATGGCTGCACATATTTTTGCACAGGCTGAGGCTAAATTGCTCTTTCCCCCATGAAGAAGAAGCCCATTAAGACTCACTGTATACTAGAATTTCATTTACTATCTCTTACATAAAAGTTATCAGAATTTGGATTCACTATTCCTCCTTTTCAGATTATATTTTCCAGTTTATCTGTAGATCGTTGGTATTGTAGAAATAGTTGCTATTTGTTCTCTTCAGTAAAGAGCTATCACTTCTCTTTTTGGAGTACTTCCACTACTGTATTATCTACTTTAAGCTTGTCCTGTTTCCTTTCGAAGGATTCAGTTTTTTTCTGGAAGGAAACCAGTTCTTGGCTGTGGGAAATTTCCAAACAATGGTGAAATACTAGTCACAGATTCACAGAAGCCATTTCGATTGGTAGCTACAGTAATAGGCTGCTGCAAAAATAACCAATTATTATATGATGTCTTGAGCAAACCGATTTCAGCATTAGAGACTGTAGGATCATAACTCACCTCAACAGAAATTTAAAGAAATAAAAGTTTAAGCCTCCTAGCCTTGGGCATGAATATTTGCAGAAGAATTATATGTAAATGATATTTCTAACAAGAGGATGTCAGTAGCTTTGTACAATGGACTATGAACCATTTTATACAGCTTTTCATACTCAACTGCTGTTGGCCATATTGTATTGTGAGCCCCAGCCCCATTCCAAACTTCATCCAGACCTCCTGGGACAGGGCCATTTACTTCGTGTGCCAGGCCTTGATACAGCAGTTTGGTAATGCAGTGTGGGACTACACTTTGCACATCGGTGTGGCCCTGCCCTCACTGAACCTTTGCGCAGAAGTAATGTGAAGACTGCATGTGAGATACTAAGAATGCCGTAGAAGCTCCTAGAGAAACCATGGAGGAAGGTTTACTGCTTCACAGCTTCTGAAGATCAGGAGCAGCCACACTTGATGGGAGTTTCTCCAGGACAAAAGCGGCTCTACGTTGTGTGCACACATCACCGTCGGAGCGTGTGCAACTATCCTTGAGGGCCAAATGCAGAAAGGCCCAAGTTTTGCCTCAAATGTTAAATAATTCTTGATAGGTTCAATGGAGCTTTGACTTCTGTCTCGGAAAGTGCCTGCCAATGGTGTGGATTTTTCAAGAGGGGATCCAGTTAGAAGAAGAGTTGGCTTTTTTACCCTGCTTTTCTCACCCATTTAAGGGGACTCAAAGCGGCTGACAAACCTTCTGTTCTCTTGCCACTTAACATACACTGGAGGCACAAGGCGCTCAAGCCAGTGCGTATGCATGTGTCTCTAATGTGTGTTGTAGTGTGGACAGGGTTTTAGAAATCCGTCCTTAATGGGTACTTAATATGTGTTAAGGGTCCAATGCAGAAGCACCCGAAGAGTTTGCTTTTCTACCCCTCTTTTCTCACTCATTTAAGGAGACTCAAAGTGGCTGACAAAGCTTTCTGTTCTTCTCCCCACAACAGAACACCCTGTGAGGTACGTGGGGCTGTGAGAGCTGAGAAGACAGCTGTGACTAGCCCAAGGTCACCCAGCTGGCTTCATGGGGGAGGGTGGAATCGAACCCGGTATTCCCAGATAAGAATCCAGCTCCCTAACCACTACACCAAACTGGCTATGATACCTGTCTTTGCCATTTCTCTAAGTGTTCCTTTGTGCAATAAGCTGAATGTTTCTGTCCCAAGATTTCACGCTGGGCTTAATTTTCAGAATACAAAGTTCTCCTGCACTTCAGATCAAAAAGGAGATCTATAAAGAAACCTGAATTTGAGGAGCATATCAAGTCTCTAAGAGGATATCTACAAATAAAAAGAAAAGCAAGAGCCCGACTAAAATTTTTGTTGTTTTGTTTATAAAAGCCCTCTTTTACAGTAAACAGCAAATAGAAAATAGGCTGACCCTTGATGATATATCTAAAGAATAAACGATGCCTGTTTGACATATTTGGGTTTTTTTGCTTTCAAACAGCATAACCATTCCAGCATAATTTATGTTACAGACCTATGGCACTATGTACCATAAAGCTTTACCGCATCAATCGAAGGCTGCATTTTGTGGGGTTCAACAAAGAGGGTACTGTATTTAAGTGCCCTTCTCTTTCTCCGCACCACCACCAAGAGCACCACAGGAGGAAAATCCAGGATGATTGTACCGCCCCCTCCCCTGTCCCCGGGTCGAGGATGATGATATGGGTCCCTTCCCATCACTCCCTCCCCGTTCCCAACTCCGCCTCTCTTCCTCCATTGTTGGAGCCTGGTGTCGTGACCCTCCCCACACCAACCGCGTGCCAGGCCTCCTCCCCTTCTCCGTGCGTGGCCCTTCATTAGTGCCGTTTGCGCTGCTGCTGCTGCTGCTGTGCTGCGCTGCACCGACTGACTGACTGACCGGCCGTGCGTCATATCCATTCCCCCTTTGGCAAGCGCGCAGACATGGCGGCGCCCAAGGAAGAGCTGGCACCTTCCGGCTATCTGCACACCCCCGGCTGGCCATGAGGACACTCGGAGCAGGCAGGCGGCGTTCAAGCGAGGCTGGCGCGGCGGGCTTCCCTTCCTTCCCGCGCGGCTCGCGTTCCCCGGCGCTGTCCGTCGTTGCCGTTGCGCCTTCACTTCGCTCCCTCCGCTGTCGCGCCCTTGGGCCCGCTCTCGCGCAGCCGGACGCGGCGGCCGGACGCTGCCGGTGCCCAGAGTTGCCGCCTTTTAACCGGGGCAGTTGAGGAGGTGAGTGGGCGAGATACTCGCTGTTGGCGAGACCCACTTCGGCGTGCGCCTCCCTTCATGGCTTCCTCCCGCCTCACTCCTTGGGGCCGAGGGCGAGGGGAGGCTTCCCGACAAAGGAGACCCCCGACCGCTTGGGTCGCGTCGCCTTGGATCTGCAAGCAGCAGCAGCTTCAGGAAGAAGGGAAGGGAAGGGTGGGTGGGTGACGTAAACGGCTGCTGTTTCGTTGCTCCAAGCGGGCGCTGCCGCAGGCCGGGCCGGCGGCGTTGTGGTGATGATTTCATCCCGATAAGTGCTGTGTCAGTCGGAGGCGCGTGGATGGGCTCGTCAGGTGCGCGCGCGCCAGCGAGGCGCCACTTCCTTGCACTCTGGGCACCCTCGTTTTGCAGCCCTTACCTCGCCGCTTCTATTCTGCATTACTCTTGTTCGGCCACCGGTGCAGCCACCGTTGTGTCCTTCTTGGAGCGTTTTCGGCAGTTGAGTTTAGAGAACAATTAAAAAGGGGACACCCGTCGTGCCTTCCCAACGCTGTCTGCTCTAATGGGCCAGTAAATGTACAGCATATTTCCTTAAGGCTGTGTTTAGAAGTGACACTCAACCAGTTAAGTGATGCTTGGGCCTCCATCTTTAAGAACAGATAGTATATTTTTATTTATAGTATTAGGATATCTTCTAACACACACACACATACACACACGTGCTCTGCAGCAAGGTGTTTATGCAAGGTGTTCACTATTCACTATTAGGTGCGAAAGCTCTATTCACAGTTGTCTGCCCATTTAAAATTTTAAGTTTTCCTGCTCTCATCCTCATGTAGTTCTTGGCTTATTAGAGCAAACAGTGTGGGAATAGATAGGTGGGTCCAGCTTTACTAAGAGATGGAGTGGTACCTTGGATCCTGAGGTGTGCTCAAACTATCACCCAGTTTCAAATCTTGCCTTCCTGAGCAAGGTGTTGTAAAAGGTATTTGCTGTACAGCTTTGGTTGCCCTGATGGATGACCTTCTGAGTGAGGGAGACACCGGGAGTCTGTGGATCCTCCCTGATCCCTCAGCAACTTGCGATACCATTGACCATGATATCCTTTTGGATATCCTCTGAGAGACGGTGAGTGCTACCTGCAATCTCTTTTAGAACTCTCCTTGCCCTCACCATGGAAGAGAGGTGCACTTGTGGCTATGGCATGTCAAGTTCTTTGTCCAGCTGGGGCTTATTCCTTTTGGAAAATGCTTTTGGAAGAAAATGATGCTAAGAAGCTGGAAGGATTAAAAATGGGGGAGGAAAAATATTGAGTAAAAATGGGGAATGGGAGAGAGATGCAGGCTTGTAGATGGTGCCAAAAGTGAAAACACTTAGTGCGGCCCAAGACTTAAAGCCCATGAGACAGGAGGTAGGGAAAGGCAAGTATTAGACAAATTCATGAAGGTTAGGTATATCAGTGGCTACTAGAATGACTGCCAAGGCACTGCTGAAAGGTTCAAGAGACAGGGAGGATACCTCTAAAGACCATTTGTGAATGCCTACCTATAGTCTAAGGCAGTTTGTCCTCTTCTCAAAACCATGCTGAAGATTTCAATATTTTACTGAGCACACTAGGAGCCCAATAAACAATTTGGAATGTACAAGGAGGGAGGGGGTGCCTAAGGTACATGATTTCTGCCGGATATGGTCTCCAGGATTACCAGTGAGCTTCAATGGCAGAATAGAGATTTGAACATAGGGGCTGGTGTTTCCTAATAGCCTAATAATACTGAAGGTGAGCTGGTTTAAGTTTAATTAGCATCTGCATGGAAGACCTCACGGGAGTCACATGTTTTCAGAAGTGCAAGAGTCCTGTTTGTCTACCTCTGGGCTCCCCAAACCACAGCCCTAGGCATCAAGAAGACCATGGCTCAGGATGCCTTAGCAAGGTGACCAGTTGACTTCGTCTTGGCTTGTAAGTAGCCCTGCAAATGGCCTTTAGAGGCATCCTGCCTGTCTCCTCGGCCTGGAGGATCTACCTAGGCATCCATTCTAGTGGCCGTTGATACCAGGCTACTTTATCAGGCTTAATCTACAAAAGCTCATGCTACTATCTTTATCTTTGTCAGTCCCTAAAGTCCTAGTAGACCCCCTTGATTACTCCTTCTAATTGTGTCTTTGGAATAGACATGAAATAGGAAGCTTGAAACCTTGTGGCCACAGTAACTATGATAATTGCAATGGTAACACCTAATCAACAGAGACACAGAGAAAGAAAAAAGAGATGCAACACTATTCAGAATATGCCCAAATAGGTTTTTTTTTGCTCAAAAGCAACATGTTTCTCATCTGAGCTAAATGTCAATTTATTTTCTTACATCTAATCCAAAGATGTAATTTAAGATCTCTAAAGCCTCCCTATCATTAAAAAACAGTGGGAAAATAAGGTTAAAAAAAGTTTAAATAGCAGGCAAAATAACAGCACCATGTTATACTTCAAAATTATTAAGAATTTCATTTGTAGCAGTTCTGGGGCTGTTATGCCATGTTGCAGGTTGTGCTGTGTTCCATAACAGCCCCAAAACTGCTACAAAAGAGATTGGATCTGGTCATGAAAGCCTTCTTACGACTATTATTGAGTATTGAGTCTAGATCAGGAGAAGTAATTATTATTCTTTACCTTGGTCAGACCTCATCTAGAGTACTGTGTCGAGTTCTGGGCACCCCAGTTCAAAAAGGACATTGACAAACTAGAGAAAGTCCAAAGGAAGGCTACCAAAATGGTTAGTGGTCTGGAAACCATGTCCTATGAGGAAAGGTTGATGGATCTAGAAATGTTTAGCCTACAGAAAAGATGAGAGGAGACATGATAGTGGTCTTCAAGTACCTGAAGGGCTGTCACAGTGGAGAGGGGTTGTCCCTATTCTCGCTTGCACAAAATGGGAGGACTAGAAACAATGGTATGAAACTTCAAGGGAGTCAGTACAGATTAGATATTAGAAAAAACTTCCTGAAAATAATGTCAATCAGTCAATGGAATAGGTTGCCATGGGAGGTAGTGAGTTCTCCTTCACTGGAGGTCTTCAAGCAGAGGCTGGACCTACACCTGTTTGGGATGGTTTAGGTAATCTTGCATTGAGCAGGGGGTTGGACTTCATGGCCCTAGAGGTCCCTTCCAACTCTATATGATTCATTATAAGAATTGCTTTGTTTTATGAAAGTTTGGTCAAGGCCTTTGCTTTAGCCATGAAGATTTTGGAATGGAATCTTATTCATCTGATTACCTTTCAAATGCAAATATAGCTCTTTATATAATTTCCATTCTAGATGTAAACTCTGTATTTTTAAAACTTGCATTAAGACATGAATAGATAGCAAGGTTGTTACAAAAGAGCCATCTATACCATTGTGCTTCTGTTGGAACTGATCTGATGTTTGGGAAACCTTTGTGAATTGTAGGAGTATTTTCAATGTGTATCTCCTTTCCTCTGAAGTATGTATGAAATTTGCCAAAGAGAGTGGCTTGGAATAAATTATGTAGAAAGCATTTTTAGTTCTGAACCTAACTCCTTTTGTCCGTTGTGCTAGAAAATTTCATTAAAATGCTGAGTGGTTTCCAAACACTTTTCAATGATACTAGCAGATTCGAAAGAGGCATTGTGAATCCAGAACAACTAGGATTTGTTCTGCAAATACACAGACAGCAGAAACGGCAGAGGTGACTGCAAGTGGAAATTTGACCTAGCAAGTAGGTTCGCTTCTGTAACTTTGTAGAAGGTTGTTGAGCTGTGTAACTACAAAGGGAAGAGGTAGAATTTTGATAAGAAAATATATGGTGTTAGATCACTTTCATTGTAGGAAGCACACTGCTATAAATTAAGAACCTAGTTTACTATTTTTCTGTTTTAAATTTTAGAGTTTCTTTGCAATTTAACAAATGGGAATACTTCCAATTTAAGAAATTTTAGATTGTCTTTGTGTCATTTGTTCCTTCTATTTGCTTCTGTAGAGCCTAAACCTGTCATGGTCTCTCTTTTGCACTTCTATAGCTTTGCTGGTCTGGAAATTACAGCCCAGAGGAAATATTTGGTTGCCTTTCCTTCTTCTTCCTGTATCTTAAAGATTCAATTCAGGAGCAGTAAGGGAAACGTAAGTGCATGCTTTTCAGTAATATGACAAAAGGAAATGCTTGACAGTTAGTATCAATTGTCAAGTTGAAACATTATAATATTTCCTTAACTGTGTCCATTTTCATTGTCTTCCCACCACAGTCGGCCCTGGTGGTTTCTGTGCTGGATGCATAGAAAAAGCTTTGCATTCTAGTGTGAAGGATGAGAAGAGGCTATTGAAATATAAAAGCAAGGTTCTGGTTTCCCCATTGGACTACCGCATTGGAGGCAGAATTTGTGTAACGTGTAGCACAAGCAAAAGGGATGTTATTTATTTTAACGTATTTCCACTTCAGCCTGAATAGCTGAGAATGTCCCAAGACTCAGAGAGGCCTGATACAAGTGAAGGAAAGTCTGGAGCTTTGGAAGACAACCAGCAGGGCAGCCAGAGCAATTCTGAACAGTCTGTGAGAAAGAAGATTCGTCAGAATACGCCGAGTCCCAGCCGACACCAGGCTCCTCAAGGTAGCTGTGGGAGCAGCAGACACAGCCTGCATGGTGGGCAGGGGGACAATGAGGCAGTGATGGGCGCCTGTGCCCTGGGTGGTGTTGAACTCTGCTTTCATCCACAGTGGATTAAGGCACAATCTGCTGTTATTGAAGATGAAACACTAACTGTTGCTAGTTTGGTCTTGTGGTTAGGGTGCTGGACTCTTATCTGGTAATCACTGGGTTCAGTTCCCTATTCCTACACAAATCCAGCTGAGTGGTCTTTCTGAACCCTCACAGCCCCACCTACCTCACAGGGTTTCTGTTATGGGGAGAAGAACAGGAGGTTTGTCAGCCTCTTTGAGTCCCGTAAAAGGGTAAGAAAAGCTGGATATAAAAACCAAGTCGTCTTCTCCTCCTCCTTTTCCCCATCCCCCATCCCCATCTAGGCAGCATCCTGTCTCCGACAGTAGCCCATCAATTGCTTCTGGGCATTCTCAAGCAGAAAACAAAGGCAAACGCTTCACTTGCTCTCAATTTCCTGCAGATGGCTGATTCTCGTGGCCAGTTTGGTTACGCAGTTACCAGACTTCACAGAGGAAATTTTCTACTATTTCAAAGTTTGCAATGGGTTCTGTTTGGATGATATAACCATTGCAGTGTTTCTCACCACGAGGGTACGAAGACGCAATGGTGGCCGGTGATGCGATGTGGGGACAAACAGATCCCCTTCTCCTGCACTGTGTTTGTGTCTGGCCTTTTCCAGATCACTCATAATGAGTACAGGGCAGGGATTCTGCTTGCATCACTGTCCAGTTGTCACTACTGCAAACAGCAGGAGAATTCTATGCATCCTGGGCTAGTGAATGTGTAAGTTTTTGGAAGGCATTTTAGAATGGTGAAGGCCCCTCTGGGTTTTGGTAATCTCATGAGATGGTACCTTTCAGATTCTGCTGGCTCAAATTCCAGTCAAGACAATTCTTGCTCATCTTTCCCATTCTTAATGCTGTAAATCATAAACACCAGGGAACCATTTTATTTCAGTCAGTGACTGGAACTTAAGCATGTTTTAAAAAATGAGTTTTTGAGGTCAGAGAGCAACTGAATTGCTCTGTTTTGGAATGGAAATACTACTTCCTTAAACTGCTAATTTTTGCTGGTTTGTGTTTCTTTATCCTGCAGCCAGCCCTCCTCAGTTTGTGTCAGTGGATGAGCTAATGGAGACAGCAAAAGGTGTTACTAACATGGTGTTAGCCCATGAGATTGTTGTCGATGGAGGCTTCCAGATTAAGCCAGCTGAATTACCAGAAAACAGGTAAGAGGCCACAAAGGCAGATGGTGCAGGTGTAGTTTAGCTATAGGGGAAGCAGAAGCAAAAAGGCTCCAGAAGTAGCTCTTAGTCATCTCTTGCCATCTTTGCAGGGTAATAAGAGAATATTTCGTGGGTGGTCAGACCTTTACTAACAAAATGAGCAAAACAGTGTTGGGCTAAGAAGGAAAGAAAGAAAGAAAGAAAGAAAGTGGAAGGAGCATACAAGGCTTTCCTAGCTGTGCTGCTAGTATAGGCGTGGAACAATTTTAACTGTTACATGGGGGGAACTCCAGCAGATGTGGAGCCATTTCAAGTAAAGAAACAGCTCATTGCAGTGTGGATGCACTTGGAAGGAATTCCCCCACCACCACCACCTGTACTGCTAACCAAAGTATGAAAGAGTCCTTTGATTCTGGCAAGACTCTGCCTTCCTTTCCCTTTCTGAATTACAGCTTTCTCTTGGGCACAGCAAGTGCATTATCTCTGGCCAAAGTATTTTCTGCTGTCAAAATGTCAATCGTTTCACTGATTATTTACAGCTAGTTACTTTCCCACCAAGTTGTATTTCACTTTTTATAGGAATTGCCATTTCAGTTTCTTCTCTCGTTTTACTCGTCAGCCTTGAAAAAAGAGTCAGGGATATTGTCCACAAGGCTTTTTGGGAGTGCCTGGAAGCCCAGTTAAAAGAAGATCCACCATCGTATGATCACGCAATTAAACTTGTGGGAGAGATTAAAGAGGTAATAAATAATAATTTGCTGTAATTTGAAACACATTGCCTACTTATTTACTGATGGTCAGTTCAACAAAATAAATGAAATTGCTTTAGTCTTGTACAGCTATAAGTGATAAAAGCTACATTTCTTTCTACTTCTTGTTTCCTGAACTATTATCAGTCTGTAAGACAGTAGCCCATGCTGTAGAGAGTTTTTAAAACACCAAGCTTATGCATCATCTTTCAAGTAGGGTGCGTCCAGACTTGTTAATAGTGCGCAGCGGAATGCGCAGTTGCTGTGGGGGCATCACACACGACGATCGATGGATTGTCGTGGCAGCGCATTATCCCACAGCTACTGCGCATTTAGGTTAATGCTGATTTAACAGCACTCGCAGCGCAGTATTACGAAACCTCGAATCTTCCCACCAGTCTGGACGCAACAGCGAGAAGATCCAATGAGAACAGGGAGGGCAGCTCAACTCCTATTGGCTGCATCATCCCATGTGACTGCGCGCACCGGCTCCAGCTCTCGCAGCTTCCAATGAGGAAGCTACAGGAGGCTGCTCTAGTTTGGATGCCCAAATGCTGCTTTGGAGCAGATAAGCTGTGATTTTTCCCTTAACTGTGGATTTATTCCACTATTCTGGAAGGGGCGGTAGACTTTCCATTTTCCCTAATGTCTTCAAAATAGTTGTGAAAGAATGGGGATGTGTGTTCAGAGAGGCCAATTAGCTTGCTGAAGAATTGTGATCAGTAGCAGTAGCTTAGCCCAGGTCATCTGGAAGATGGGGACCAAAAATGGTAAGAAGTCCATGGATGTAACCAGGAAAGCCATGGATAGAAACAACAATGCCACAAGTGTGATCACTGGAGGCTGTGAGTGCAGGGAAACAGTAAAGGGAGGTGTGTGTGTGTGTGTGTGTGTATTTGTTAAGACATGGTTCAGTGTACAGTAAACCAAACTGCAAGAAAAGTTTGCACAAATCCTTAATGCTTACTAGTTGTTTAGTAAATGTGGCCCCTGTGAAGGAGGACATGGCAGGCTCAAATGTTTTATGAAGCATCTGAAGTGGTGTTAGCACATTCCCAATAATAATACAATATATGTGTAACTTACTCACTTTGAAATACTATTAAGAACTAACTACAGGAATGCTGTTTTCTTGCAGACTCTCTTGTCTTTTTTGCTACCTGGCCACACCAGATTAAGAAACCAGATTACTGAAGCTCTTGACCTGGAGCTGATAAAGCAGGAGGCAGAGAATGGTGCCCTTGACATTGCCAAATTGGCAGAATTCATTATTGGAATGATGGCAACCCTCTGTGCGCCAGCAAGAGATGAGGAAGTTAAGAAGCTGAAAGATATTCATGAAATTGTCCCCCTGTTCAGGTACTAGAATGAAAGTAACACTTGATATGAGTCTTCATTAAATATATATATATAAATATATATATAAATGTTTGGCTAAAGATGCCCAGAGTGAAGAAGTTATTCCTCTCAGCTGATGTTTGGCTGAGTTCAAGTCCTTACTGTTTCAGTCTATACAAGAGAGAAGTGGAGATTCTCAAAGTTTGAATGCTTTTATGCTAAAATGATGTTTCTTTCCATATGCACGTCTGGATGTCATATTTGTATTTGATTTACCATTTTATTGTGAGGGATACATTATTGTAATAATGTACACATCACCCACAGTTTGATGTGGTGTATAGCAGGAATAAGAACTAGTTGACAAATGATCTTAACAACTACGAAGGTAATTTTATTAGATTTTGCGCCCCTCCCGGCAAGAGGCCTGCACAAACTATGCTCAACTCATGGTTTGACATCGAGTGCAGAGAAATGAAAAAAAAACTGAAACAGGCTATGAGACAAACCCTGGCCACAGCTATATGCTCAGCATTAGACATCACTATAAAAGCTTCCTCGCATCAAAAAAGGCAGCCTATAACACAAATATCTGGAGAGAATTGAAGTCATCTATATATATGTGTAATTCTGTCTTCCTTTGGCAGACAGTCTCGTAGAAATTGAGGAAAGTAAGGTTCTCGCTGGATATACCCATTCCTATCAACTGCAAAAAATTTTCACTAGAGCCAGGTTTGAACAACTAGACATAATGAGTAAGTTGGGCCGCTACCAGAACATCCCTTACTCTCAAAGATACTGTGTTTGTGGGGCAACAGTTCCAGAAGACCTGATTTACTTCTTACTTGAATGCTGTCTATATAGTAATATCAGGGATTATTACCTTGTTCCCCTCTTAAGTGACAACACACCCCATGGTAACCAGACAAAACTGCACTGATTGCTCAGGGGACAAGATAAGTACACAACTCTTAGGGTGGCCCTGTTCATTCTGAAGGCCACGAAGATTAGAGATAAGTACCGTAACCCTGGAGGAGTGTGATAAAGAGGGTTATCGCTCTTGTTTTTTTCCTTCCCTTTTATACCTTTTAATACAATACATGGTTTGTTACTAATATTTGAGAAGGTCATAATGACTAATCAATAAAGTTATTATTATTATAGATTATGCAGGTTTCAGTAAAAGAGCTATTTGCAAACTTCTCCTTAACAAGAGATTTCTGATGCTATCCACACATTTTCTTTTTGTAACTTACTTTCTGCGCTTCCTTTGCTTTGATCCTGATCAGTGGGTCTGTATCAAGCAATGCGTTCTGGCCAGGAGCGTGGCAAGGGGTGTGCCAAAAGCAATGCCTTCTGCCAGGCAACGGCGTGTTCTTGTCCAATCGCACCCTGGCCCTGGAGCTTGTGCAGGCTTTGGAGCTGACCTGCACAGCTCTGATGGCCACAAAATAAAGTTCCTGGCCATGGAGCTTCTGGGGAACCCATTTTGGCAGCAGGCTTTCATGTGCTGTTGAAATAGGTTGCCCGATAGTCTGGAATCTTAGTGGTCTGGACCTTCCCATGCTAGTATGTGAAAGTCTTCAATACTGAGGACAACCCAAGAGCCTCCTGTTCTTTATCCTGATCTGATGCATTGACATGCATGTGAAAGAGGCCTTGATAGGATCCATAATCTGGAACTAAGGTAACGCCCTAAGTTTTTAATAATGTGCAGTAAATATTTTGTGTAGTTTGAATTTACTGCAGACATTTGTGCATGTGTGTGCTCTTACACAACATATCTTTTTGATTCTTACAGAGCAATATTTTCTGTGTTGAACCTGATGAAAATGGACATGGCTAATTTTGCTGTCACTAGCATCAGGCCACATTTAATGCAGCAGTCTGTTGAGTATGAGAGGAAAAAGTTTCAAGAACTGTATGAGAAACAGCCAAGTATGATTTGTTATTGTTCTTTCCCTTTATTAATTGCTTCTGTTCATGTACGTTTATTGAGCTCATTGATTCTTTAGCTTGTGAAACATGTGCCAGAGTAACTCTGTATGAATGATGATATGACTGTTAACTCAGTTCATATCTAACAAACATGTACAGGAATACTGTAGTCCTTAGAACATAAGCGGAACCCTGCTGGATCAGGCCACAGCCCATCTAGTCCAGCATCTCAAGCAGAGACAAGGGCAAACCTTCTACTATTCTCAAATCCCAGCAAATGGCCTTAGAAGCATCCTCCTTGTCCCCCTTCATCGTACAGTAATGTGGTAGTTTCAAAGTTACTCAAGAGGGATTATGCTTGAGAGTCAAGATTGCCTCCATGGAAAAAATGGTGCTGATAAAAATGAATACCAGGTATACTTTGCTATCAGTGCAAGTTTTAGAAGCAAAATGATAAGCAAAATCTTTCAGTCAGTGGAAAGTGTTCTAGAAGAGAGTTGAGGCAAATCAGAGAATGAGTTTTCCAAGCTCAAATATGCTAGATATTGCCTATGAAATATCAGGACTGTCAAGAGCTTGGACTATGCTCTTCTGAAGAGAGATCTCTAATGTTTGCCTTGGGGCGTCTTTAAGCCATTATTCGAATCTGTGGGTCACTGCCCTGTGGGTCACTGCCCTGTGGGTCATTGCCCATTTGCCTTTACCTTCCACATCTCCAGTTCTCCTTTATTTCTCCAGTTTCTCATATTCTTTCTTCCTGGTCTTGCCATCTCTTAAGATTTATTATCACTTGGCCTTTGCTTTCAGGTTGATTGACCAGTACTTGTTTGTCAGTCTGGATACGGAAATCCCACAGGATCTCGGGCACTTTTTCTTGTGAATTTACCATTTAGATTTTGGGATGTCAAGCCTGTACTTATTTCAGATACTAACAGATGCCAATGTAACAATACGCATGGGCGTTTTCACATTTACCAGTGAAGGGATCAACCTTGGTATGGTCCGATGGAGACCACACCCTCTGCTAGTATGCTCTCTTTTTTGGATGGAACATAGTCTAAACTAGGCAGCCCAAAATGGCCATCTAGTTCAATTTACAATAGACCTGTTTAGAAAGGTCTACCAGTGTACTGATGCCTGGTAAAATGCACTATGGAGAGTGCAAAAGGCACTTACTTTTGTGGTCTAATATACCAGGGGGACTCTTTTCAGCAGCACGACAAGGTGTGATGCTGAAATGTGTTTCCTGGACCTTCCAGGCCAGGAACTTTTCTGCCTTTCTGTTAGAGCTTTCAGAGGCTGAGTCCAAAGCTTGTGCAAACATTAGAGTTGGTGTCAGGGCTATCCTGGAACAACTGTCCAAATGCAAATGGTCTTGTTCTGGAGTGGGCAGACTTCCCTAGCTGGTGCACCACTTCAGCTGATCTGGTCTCACTGGCCCACTGAAGGTAAGTGTGGGAAACGCTTGGACTCTTAATCGTAATCCCTCTTGAGCAACTTTGAAACTACCATACTACTCTACTTTACGATGAAGTAGTCTTAATACTGCTCTGGAACTAGGTTTGTTGGAAAACAGTCTATTTTAAATAATAGGAAGAGAAAATGGATAATGAGAATGTGGTCTGGAAATGCGTTTATCTTAAAACAGATTCCTTGGATTTTGTCATGGAGTGGCTGCAAGAAGCTGCTGATGATCTGCAATCCAGAGCTGTCTCTTATATTGATGACGGTGCTGCCTCTGCCAGTAAAGCCCCTGTGCTCTGCCCTGTTGCTATACAGAATCATGCATACCTTAAACTGCTCAAGTGGGATCATCTGCAAAAGCCATTTCCCGAGGTAACTTGGTGCCTTTCTCAGAGCCAACCCGCTTGTGTTATACTGTACAGCATCATCACTTGCTTTCTCAGAGCATCTTCTAATTTTGTTCTCCCTTATGAATGTGCTCTCTGCTCCCTCCTTTTAGACTGTGCTAATGGATCAGAGCCGTTTCCAGGAAATGCAGCTGGAATTGGACCAGCTCATCTTAACCGGAGCAGTTCTCCTGGTAGTATTTAATGCAGCAGGAACGGCCCTTTCAGGGTTGCCAGCTTTTACGGACAATCTCAAAATGATTATCAGGGTACTGCTGACGGGACTACACTTTCCGTGAGTACCATGAGCTTTTCTGCCCTCTGTAGTAGGATATGGAATAAATCTGAGACAGAATTGGATGATCATGGGGAATATCTAAGGCTGTTTCTGCACGGGGCAGTAGATCTGGATCAGGGGCTCTAATTTAGATCTGTGGCCTCTTTATTTGCATGTTGTTCTGGATTGTGGAGGCCGCATCCTCCTGAAGATGGATACAGCCACACAGGAGGAAACAGATCCATATAGAAAGGCCCTTGATCTGGATCTATTGTGGAATCCATTGATGGGATCTACAATCTGGCCTTGGGGCCTCGGTCTGGATCACAGAGGTGTGAAGATGGCACACCTCTGTGATCCAGAATACCAAGATTGGTGCCAGTTGTCCTTGCCTCCCCAGAATCTGAGAAAACCAGATCTACTGATCCAGAATTTCTGCTCCTTCAGTGCAGAAATAACCAATACTGAGATTTATTTTATGAACATAAATAATTTGTTCCTTGTGAAAATAAATCTGTAGGGGGAAACCTTTCACTAGCAATGCTTAACTGTTCAGAATGTCTGCTCAAGTTGCTTATGGTTTTGTTTGCCTGTCAGACTGTAGCTAACAAATCAGTTACATTCCAGATTCTGATTGCTCTTTCTCCAGTTCCTTTAGCCTGAGTGAAGCTTTGGCTGTCGTAAGTGAGAAGATTTGTGCTGAAGTTAATTGTTGCCTTTCCCAACATGGGTTCACCCCTTTCACAGCAGAGAAAGAGACTGCCTTGAAAGGACAAATCCAAGCACTGGAAAACCCTAATAACACCGTTTGCAAACTGATAGGTATGCTTGTGTATTTGTCTAATGTAGACTAATCCTTTAATTATCTGCTGTGCATTTGCATCAGGTACACATTTTAAGATATGATAGTATTCTCTATGGTAGAATACTTTGATCTGATGCCCCACTTGGGTAACTCTGCTCCTTTTACATGTAATATTAGGATTGTACCTACACTTGCTGTTAAGGGTGACCTTTGGTTGGCTGGTGGCTGAAGCAGGCAAATGTCCATATTCTGTTCCAGAATCTGAACATACGAACATAAGAGGAGCCCTGCTGGACCTGGCCACAGCCCATCTAATCCAGCATCCTGTCTCACACAGTGCCCCACCAATTGCTTATGGGCATCTCAAGCAGAAGACAAAGGTAAAACTTTCACTGGCTCTCAAATCCCTGCAAATGGCCTTTAGAGGCATCCATTCTAGTAGCCATCAATACACCTATCATCCATAAATTTGTCTAACCCTTAAAGCCATCTAGGCTGGTTGCTGTAACCACTTTTTCTGGCAGCAAATTCCATAGACCGAAGTCCCTCTGGGTGAAGAAATACTTCCTCTTGTCTGATTTGACTTTTCTACCCATCAGCTTCATAGATTGCTCCCTAATTCTAGTGTTGTGTGACAGAGAAACAATATTTTTCTCTATCCACCTTTTCTATACTATGCATGATTTTATATACTTCAGTCAGGTCCCCTCTTAAACACCGTCTTTCAAGACTGAAGAGGCCTAGATGTTGCAGTCTGTTTTGATAAGGGAGGATTTTCCAAAGGGTGGCTCTTCCTAAGACCTTGTAAAGCAGCTCTTGGCTTGTTCTTTCTCATTGAGGCAACATCAGACTGGTTTGTTATACTGCATTAGACTCAGCGGCTGGATATCCATCTTCCTGTTCCTGGTGCTTTTTCCACTGGTTGATTGTGGCAGCCTCATAGGGCTACTTTGGAAGTGCAGAACTGTGGGCAGGCCTCTTCCACAGGTATCACAGCAGCATCTCGCTGCTGAGCACAAGCTGTCCTATTGTACAGCCTGTGTAGTTATAGCCTGGGCCAACAAATTTCTTCCTTGTGTTTCACTTGTCCTAAAAAGCAGTAGTTAACTGGAGCTTCCCATTCTGCACAGATCTCTAAAACTGTATGAAGGGCTTTTCAATATAAGCATCTGCAGGACCTTATTTTTTTGATACTGTTAACCATAGCCCCTAGACTTCTATATATTGAAGCTCTATGAAACAATAGGCGGGAAAGTTTGGACCAACAAAGGAAGTCATTGGTGTATGGAATCTACTACCAGAAGATGTGATAGAAACCAGCCTGAATAGCTTTAAGAAAGAATTAGATATTTCATGGAGGACGGGTGTATCAATGGCTAGTAGAATGGATGCCTTGATACTGCCTCCAGTGTGTGGAGAGAAGCAGGATGTCTTTCAAAGCCATTTGCAACCATTTAAGAGCAGGTGAAGGTTTTGCCTTTGCCTTCTGCTTGAGAGTGTCCAGAAGCAATTGGTTGTCCATTGTGTGAATCGGGGTGCTGGACAAGATGGGCTATGGCAGGGCTTTTCTTGTGTTCTTATGGAAGTGGAAATTGTGACTAAAAAAGGGGTTGGCTGCCTGTACATACAGGAGTAAAGTGGTAGGGATGGGAGTGTATAGGAATGTTTGTGACTTGTGCATATCCTGGGTTGTTTTAAATGGCATTTTTGGGTTAGTGTTATGGTTGCACATCACCATTGACCTTAAAAAACAAAGTAGATGTCAGGAAGGAAAGCTTTTTCAATATGACAAGTTCCTTCAGGAGGAACAGCACATAAAGAACAGCAAAGCATATCAGGTTTGTGGTTCTTAATCACTGGATTCCTTTTTTGGACCTGGGAGGAGAAAATACATCAGGGTATTTAAAATCTTGATACAGACAGATGTTTATGATTGGGTTATAATGCTGGGAAGAAATTAGACCCTGGTGTGCAATTTTTAGAATACTGTTTATTATTATCTCTTATCTCAAGGGGAAGTCAAAAGCTCTTTGCATTACCATTTTGTTTATTTCCCACTCCAAGATTCAAGAATCCAGTCCTTTCTGGAGAGCTATCTTGCTTCTGGTTATCAGAAATCTGTTCCTGCTGTTCCTGGTGGATTGGGGCCTATTCAGAGAGAGCTGGAGGAAATTGCAGTCAAATATGGCCGCCTTGTCAACTACAACAAATTGGTCTTCAGTCCTTACTATGATGCAGTTCTCAACAAAATACTGAATAAAGAACCAACACCTTAGGTATGAGAAAAACTGGGAAGATCCCTTACTCACTTGTATGCTGTTTAAACCAAGATAGTAGAAAGCTGCGTACCCACTATTATGCTTCGTTCTGCCAAAAGTTTGTGAAGGATGAAGAATGGAAGCATCTTTTAGACCTGGTCATATTCTGGGGCTCCTCTGAAGGCAGTGTTGCTGTCCCTAATGCTCCTTTATTCCTCTTCAAGCAGATGAGTATTGTTCTAAGTATGGAACGTGACACAGCACAAGTTAATATAGGAAATGCAGAGGGGAAGAAAGTATTGAGATTTAAATATTCATTTTCTCCTTTATCTGTATAATCCTGTTGATTATTAAAGAGGTTTTCTGCAAAGGCCTCCAAAAGTGTCAGTCTGCTAAAAAGTGCTGACATTGTACTACTCCATCCCATCGTGCCCTTCTGGTTGCTTTGTGGGGCTCATGGTGGGTTGTGACATCATCTGTGTGCAGAGTCTGCTCTGTTATGCCAAGCAGATCTACACACAGTGGTCTTCTTTGCATGGAGGTGGGTCAGTTTTATCTGTGCTGGGAACTTTGCAAACTTTGGAAAACGCCTTTCCTACAGCACACTCCAGTAATTCAGTAGCAGTGGATGAGTCTGGAATGGAAGTTAGCAGTAATGTAAAAATGTACGGCCTATGACTTGACACCAACTTAGTACTTCATTCAGTGCAAGAAAAGACATGGGGAATTTGGACTTTTGATAGCTGAAAATGCAGTTCGAGATGAAGATTAAAATAGTACATGGTGCAGTCATCTGATTAGCATGTACACTGATGCAAACGGGATGAGTAGAATTCTCTTTATACAGTAAAGTAAAGCTTGTCCTAACAGCTATAACAATTATTTAAGATTCAACATTTTCAGACCTTGAATATTGATATTTGAAGCACTTTCTATGTAATCTTTGTGTCAGCCACATTTTTTTCTATGATATTGTTTAGGTATTTGCAGTCATTCTGCCAAACAACATATCTATATTTTTATAGAGTGTTTTCTGGTTTTCCTTTCCTACAATACTCAAAGGAATGATATTCTGTAGGCTCAAAATTCTTCTTTCTCCTGAAGTGTGAGAACAAAAACTTTTGATAAGAATGCTGTTTCTTGGATTTGTGTTACCGAAAGCAAGACAAGTAATTTTTTGTATCTGAAACAGTTGGACAAAAACCTTTGTCTAATAGCTAGATTTTTATCTACGGTACCTATCATAAAGTTTGTAAATTCAGCGAGAAGGTGGAATAAGCATCTTGTCAGAGACAGTCTTAGTAGTAATATACTAATTCCTTGGTGGATATGTTCTTAGTACTCAGCCTCAGTCTACAAGGATGCTCTTTGGCAAGTACAGCTGTCTGGAAATGGTAGCTCCCTGTCCCCCTCCGACCTCCGTTTCCTAAAGCAGTTGTTAGCTGGCATAGGCAGAAAGTCTGCCTTGATAGATATACATGCAAGACAGTGTATGACTCCTCCCAGACTTACCTTGCTGGCCCAGTCCAGCATGACTGGGTCAGCCTGGTGCAGTTCCAGCAGCAGGAGTGGCCCCACTGACACAGAACAAGCCTTCTGCATTTGGAAGACTGTTCCTGTGCTGATTTCAAAGATCATACGATCTTCAGAGCCAGCTTCTGGGGCTAAAGGTCTTCATTGAAACCCTATGGAACCCATTTTGGTTGCACTATCTGGTGTGCCACTGAAATGGTCCCCCTGCTAGACAGAAATCAGGGTGGTGTGTGCTCTTCTGCACACCTTCCTCTTCTGTTCCAGAGGCCCCTGGACTGACAGAAGGCCTGTTCCTGGTTTGCTCACCTAAGTAGTCATTTTGCTCACCTAAACTGGGCAACACTCCATCCTATTTGGATGGAGCAGGCTAAGCAGGGATTGTGGAGAAGATGGCACTGGAGAGGGCTAGGCGTCACACTGTACTGGGATACTGGTAAGTCCAGAAAAGGCCTATGTTAGATAGAGCAATTTTAAATTCTTGGTATATTTTAAATGCTATATAAAACGATTGATAGTCTTTCTGCTAATTTTTGGCATCGTTTTATATGAAAATGCAACTAAGTAGTGCAGTGAACTTAAAATGGTTCTGAAACCTAATCAAAGTAGCAGTAGAGGTGAGCTTTCACTCTGCATGGAAGAGCCAGAGATGGGGCGGAATCCTTTTGCCAACACCAGAAAACCTCTTTCTGCTGCCCTGTGGTGGCAGTAGACAATCCTTCCACAAATGACTAGGAACATTTCCCTACAGTCCTGAGTTAGTGTGTTACTGTTAGCTGGGAAGACTGTATGTGCAATCAGATTCTCAAATGTTTGGCAACTCTTTGTTACGCCTGATCTCAATTGGCACAGTGGAAGCAAAGTGAAAAACCTCACCCTGACTGTTCTAAATGGTTTCCTCTAATTAATAGAATTACTTAAAGATTAGGAGAGATCGATTTGACGTGACAGTTTAATAAAAGTTGACTGCATAAAGAACCAACCAAAAATACATCAGTCTTGCAATTTGTCCTGTTTGTGCATTCCATGACACTTCTCACTAATTTATGATACGAAATGCTTCCATAATTATTTGGGCTTTTAATTTGGAAATGTGATGCTTGTAGTGCTTTAATGTAAAACAAAGGAGCCCCAAAGATTTATCTGTGAAGACTCAAGTCAAGCTGTACCTTGTGATACCACAACACACCAGATCAGTGGGTTGTTTTTTTTTTTTAGCTATCTGGTAGAATCCAGTCTAAATTAGCTACTTGGAAGCTCTGTAAATACCATTGGAGAAGGACAGCACTTTGTTAAATGCCCTTCTCAGTATCAGTTGGTGTTCAGAATTGTTGGATCATATTTATTGGAAGTATAATTACCAAAGCAAGTTGCTATTTTCTGATTATGCCATAACTAGCCAATGAATTGCTATTCTAGAACCCTAGCAGACATTTTTTTTAAAAAAGAGAGAAAATCCTGCTTGTTAATTTGTAACAGTAACTTAGAAAGCAAAGCAGAAATCCCCCCACTATAGATTGAAATATTTCCATTACCATTTTCTGGAGTGCATGTGATTTGTGTCTCCTTGACTATTACTATTATGAATTTGCTGCTGTTTTTCTCCAGTGTTTGTGTTTCTCTTGACAATGCCTTCAATGCACCTTTGACATGAAACTGTAGCTTGTCTGTAATAAATCAGTTTTATGTGTGGTATTTTGCAGTTTGGAATAATGATAAATCACTGCAGTTTCTACCCTTTTATTTGCACCTTCATAAGTGAAGATTTTTCATGTTTGCTTATCTTTTCTGTGTATATTAAAGTCCTACATTAAAGGTGCAAGTCTTCAAACTCAGATGTGCATAACAAGTAGTGATGGCTCTTTTAGAAGACTGCTCCAAAGAACAACAGCCTGTGTTTCTGAATCTGGGCTTCTGAGAACCATGTAACATCTTGCTGAATTTAAAGTGTGCCAGAGCAGTTGGGAGAAATAGTGATTTGTTAAGTATTAAATTAACTATCAGCAGGAGATGGTAGCATGGTCCTTTGGTTGGAGGCTACAAGTGACCTACAGTAAACTATTGGCCATTTTGCACTTGACAGAAAGGAAATACTCTGGTATGTTTGCAGATTCTGCATATTTATTTTATTTATTTATATTTATATCCCGCCCCATACCCAAGGGTCTCTGGGCAGCTCACAACATTTAAAACAAACATATCAAAACTGCATAAAATACTAAAACCAGTACAAAGTTTAAAAGTCGAACATAATAACAATTTTAAAAAATACAAAACGAGTTTAAAAAACAGTAGAGTCTGCAGTGGGGAAAGCAGAGGGAGCATTTAACCAAAGGCCTGTGTGAAGAGGAACATTTTCACCACCTTCCTGAATAAGAACAAAGAAGGGGCCTGATGCACCTTGAGGGGGAGACCATTCCACAGCCTGGGGGCCGCCACTGAGAAGGCCCTCTCCCGGGTACCCATCCGCCTAACTACTGAAGGCGGAGGGATCACCAGAAGGGCCTCCCCTCCAGATCTTAAAACAGGGGCAGGTCGATATGGGAGAAGGTGCTCCTTTAGATATCTGGGGCCCAAGTCATTTAGGGCCTTATAAGTCAAAGTTAGCACCTTGGATTGGGTTCGGTAGTGAATTGGCAGCCAGTGCAGTTCTTTTAAAACCGGCGTAATATGCGTCCGGCTAGATGTTCCTGTCAGCACTCTGGCTGCTGCATTTTGTACCAGCTGCAACTTCTGAACCGTCTTCAAGTGAAGCCCCAGGTAGAGTGCATTAAAGTAGTCCAACCTGGAGGTTACCAGAGCGTGGATAACTGTGGCCAGGTCATCTCTGTCCAAAAAAGGTTTCAGTTGACGCACCAACCATAGTTGGAAGTAGGCACTCCTAGCCACGGCCTCCACCTGAGCTTCAGGTGTTAGCACACTATGTGAGACTTTGCAGTCATGTTGTCCATCATCACAAGGACGTGTTTTTCTAGTAAGTGACCGGAGAACAATTTGACTGCATTAAAAATTGCCTTAAGCTCCAACCAGTTGATATGGAAAGATTTCTCAACCTTGGACCACCTACCCTGAGCAGAATACTTGCCCAGAGTAGCACCCTGTTACGTTCCCCAGCGTTCCAGTAAGTGCCTGCCCTCTCTAGGAGTAGCTTGGCCCTGTTAGGATGCTGAGTTCGTGCAACGGCCAAGTTATACTACAGCGTGGACACAAAACACTGGTAGCAAGCATTTCAACAGTAAACTAAAACAGGTTTATTATACACAAGCAATACTAGAAAGATAATAAGGTTATTTATTTATTATTTATTTATTTATTTGTTCAATTTCTATGCCGCTCCTCTCCGAAGACTCGGAGCGGCTTACAACAAGTCAACAATAGTAAAATAGTTAAAACAATGACAGTTAAAAACAAAACAATAACGCCAAAACACCCACCCTCATACCCATTCCCGAAACAGGGAGGTCTTAACAAGCTTTCTAAACTCTAGGAGGGTGGGGGCGTTTCTTATAACGTGCGGGAGCTCATTCCACCAGGTGGGGGCTGCCACCGAGAAGGCTCTCCCCCTCGGGGTCGCTCTTCCACACTGTTTTAATGTAGGAACTTTCAGGAGCCCCAGTCTATGGGTCCTGACCGGTCGGAGGGACTCATGAGGCAGGAGACGGTCTCTCAGATATACTGGTCCTAAGCCATGTAGGGCTTTATAGGTTATAACCAGCACCTTAAATCGGATCCGGAGACCAATAGGCAGCCAGTGCAGCTCGCGGAGTGTTGGTGTGATGTGAGACCGTCTAGGAAGTCCCACAATTGCTCTCGCGGCTGCATTCTGGACCACTTGTAGTCTCCGAACATTCTTTAAGGGCTGCCCCATGTAGAGAGCGTTGCAGTAATCTAACCTCGAGGTAATAAGAGCATGAGCGACTGTACGTAGGGCCTCACGATCCAAATAAGGACGCAACTGGTGCACCAGGCGAACCTGGGCAAACGCCCCCCTTGAGACCGCAGCTATATGATGGTCTAAACTAAGCTGCGGGTCAAGGAGGACTCCCAAGTTGCGAACCTTCTCTGAGGGGGTAATATGTTCACCCCCCAGGTAAATGGATGGACAGTTTGAAATGTCCCTGGGAGGCAATACCCACAGCCACTCCGTCTTGTCGGGATTTAGTTTGAGTCTGTTCTCACCCATCCAGGCCCTGACAGCCTCCAGACACTGGCACATCACTTTCGCTGCTTCGTTGACTTGGCATGGAGTGGAAATGTACAGCTGAGTATCATCAGCGTACTGATGACATCCCACCCCATGTCGTCGGATGATCTCCCCTAGCGGTTTCATATAAATGTTAAATAGTAAGGGGGAGAGCACCGACCCCTGGGGTACCCCACAAGGGAGCAACCTAGGGGTGGACCTCTCACCCCTCACTAACACCGATTGCGAGCGATTAGAGAGGTAGGAGGAGAACCACCGTAAAACAGTGCCTCCCACTCCCAAACCCTCCAACCGCCGCAGAAGGATACCATGATCGATGGTATCGAAAGCCGCCGAGAGGTCCAGGAGCACCAGAATAGTGGACTCACCTCTATCCCGGGCCCGCCAGAGATCATCCATCAACGCGATCAAAGCAGTTTCCGTGGAATGGCCAGATCTGAATCCTGACTGAAAGGGACCCAGATAATCGGCTTCCTCCAGAGCCCCTTGGAGTTGCAGTGCCACCACCTTCTCCACTACCTTCCCAACAAAAGGCAGGTTGGAGACTGGACGATAGTTGTTTATAACGGCTGGATCCAGGGAAGGCTTCTTGAGAAGGGGGCGCACAATTGCCTCCTTGTAGGGAGCCGGAAAGGACCCCTCTCCCAAAGAAGCATTCACAATAGCCTGGATCCAGCTCCGTGTAGTCTCCCTGCTAGCCGAAGCCAGCCAGGAGGGACACGGATCCAGCAAACATGTGGCGGAACTCACAGCTCCAATGGCCCTGTCTACTTCATCAGGTGTAACATGTTCAAAACTATCCCAGATAACATGCTCAAGACGTGTCCCTAGTACCTCGGTATCTATGCAACAGGAGTCTAGGCTCGCCCGGATCTTTGCGACCTTGTCCGCGAAAAAGTTGTTAAAGTCCTCGGCACTGCCCTGCAAGGGATCTGTCACACCCCCTGTACTTAGGAGAGTGCGCGTCACCCTAAACAGGGCCGCTGGGCGGTTTTCCGCGGACACGATTAAAGCGGAAAAGTACGCAGATTTTGCCGCTTTAATCGCTCTCAGGTACCTCTTAACATGCGAGGATAACCTGGTTCGCGCCGACTCGGACTTACTGCGTCTCCACTGCTTCTCTAGACGTCTACGCAGGCGCTTCATCCCTCTGAGCTCCTCTGTAAACCAAGGAGCCTTCCTCGGGCCAGCGCCTCGTAGAGGTCGCATAGGCGCAATCCGGTCCAGAGCCCTCTTAGCGGCCACATTCCAGGCCTCCGCTAGGGACTCTGCCGAATTGTGGATAAGGGAGTCCGGAATAACCCCAAGCGCCGCCTGAAAACCCACTGGATCCATCAGGCACCTGGGGCGGAACCATTTAATAGGCTCCGCCTCCCTGCGGGGGAGGATTGGCTTCCGAAAGTCAAGTCTCAGCAGATGATGGGTCTCAGCAGGTTCAGGTAGTTGTTGGCTTAACTCCATAAGTCTCTTAAGGTTAGGAGCTACCCCTTTCCCTAAAGGAAAATAGTTCCTTTTTAAAAGACAAACCTCTCCACGTTCCTCCCCCTCTGGCTTGCTCTGCCACAGCTCAAGCCTAGCCAGTGTCCTAGAACACAGCTCTGGATGATCACAAGGCCCAATCTGCCCTTGCTTGACCGATCACCCTCTGGTCAGTTGCTTGCGAAGTCTTCCTCCAAGATCTTCCAGTCAAAAGACCCCTGGTCAACCTCTGGTCCGGCTCCTTCAAGATTCAGCTCTTCTTCTCCTTTCAGCTCTTGTCCCAGCATGAAGACATAGTCTGCTGTAATCTGTGTTCCTTTATACCTTTTTCCCTTGGCCCTGATTGGCTGTCACCTCCTGGAGAAAACTGCCGCAATAAAATGCTGCTGGAAACTCCTGTTAGAAACTCCTGTCCCTCACCCCTGATTGGTGGGAACTCCTGTTCTAGCCCCCTCCAGCTGCAACCAATCATTGCACTCAGGCCCGCACAGGATTTCCCGCCCTTTTTGCAGCCCAAAACCCAGGTTTTGCAACAAGGCTTGCAAAAGGGGCTGTCTAATGCAGCTTGCTAGAAGCCTGCAAAGACAGAAAGCAAAGCAGTTTGCAGCCTGTACCCAGAAACTGTCACACACCCCAACCCGAGACTGGCATCTGTATGGATGACAATAGGCTCTGGCCTGATGATAGGAACCCCTTGCGCCAAATTTGAATATTTAGTCCACCAGAAGATCGAAGCTAAGGTGTCCTGATCCAAAGAAATAACAGTCTCGTGGTTCCTCACAATCATGCGAACATAAGGGCGCAAAGCCCACTGTAGAGGCCTTGAGTGAAAATGTGCCCACTGATGAAGGTCAATGATTGAAATTAATCTCCCCAACAAAGAAGCCAGGGCAGACAATTTTGATGACAGTGACCGTGCAACATGGGCAACCAGGTCCACAATCGTATTGATCAGCTGGACGAATAGTGAAAGATCTAGAGTCAATAAAAGTTCCCAAATGAACGATGGTTTTGATGGAACAAGAGAGCTCTTCTCCAAGTTGATAAGAAATCTAAAGGATTAGAGGGTATCCATAGTCAACCTAAGATCCGATTCCAACTGAGTCTTAGATTTCGAAACCAATAGGAGGTCATCCAAATACAGAAAAATTGCCACCTTATTGAGCCTCAAAAGTTCTACATGACATAGCAGGGTCTTAGAAAAGACACGAGGTGAAGCAGACAAACCAAACGCCTCCCATTGACTTCAAAACGCAAATACTTCCTATCATTGGAGTGAATAGGGATATGGAGAAAGGCATTGGTTAAATCCAAGGAGACCATGAAACAGTCCTCCTCTAGCTGAGTTCTGATAGAATTCAAAGACTCAAACTTTAAATAAATTTTCTTCATAAATTTATTCAAATACCTCAAATCCAAGACAGCTCTAAACTTTCCCTTTTTTAGTAACCAAAAACACAATCAAATAAACACCAAAACAAAACTGTTCTATAGGAACTGGCTCAATAGCATCCATAACTAATAACTCATGAAGGGCCTCTTCTAAGACCCTTGCCTTTACAGAAGAAGTTGGGATCAGCGTTGCAAGAAATCTAGGTTTTGGAGCACACTTAAACTGTAAAGTATAACCTTGTACCACCGTATTAACAACCCAAGCATCAGAAACATTCTGCTTCCAAACATCTGTGAAATCCTGCAACCTGCCACCCACCCTCTGGGGGGCTAAGTCCTTAGTAACCTTAAGTCTGGCAGCCTCTGCCACGGCCGAGGGGCTGCTTATTCGCGGATTGCTGCTGTCCCCAGGGTCTGCAACCCCCTGAGGACTTGTTGCGAAAGGGTTGCTTCTTATAGAAGCCAGCATAAGGCTTTTTAGTAAAAGAGGACCTACCCTTACTCTACTGATTCGTACGAGTATTTGAGGAGGTAGAGAGGATGAGGAAGATGAAGGTAATACTTTCTTTTTATTCTTCTCAATCAAAACATCCTTCAATGCTTCCTCTCCAAAGAGTTGTGTGCCTTTAAAAGGAGCCCCTATAATCTGAAGCTTGGATGAAACATCCACACCCCAAGACTTCAGCCATATTATGTGCCTCGTGCCAATAGTACTGGCTGCTGACCTCGTTGCCAGCTGGAACGCATCCATGTTAGCATCTGCTGTAAAAGCTACCAAGAAGGGGCTGTACATAAAGAGTCTAGTTCAAAAGACTTCTTCATTAAAACTTCTAGCTTCTTATCAATAGTGTCCCGAAGCTCGACTTATGAATCCTGGGGAAGGAGGTGGTTCGAGGACAGCTGCAGGACAGGAACGTCCACTGTGGGCGTAGCCCAGATGGAGGATGTGTGATCCGAAGGCAGGAACTTCTTCATCAAGGAAGGCAACCTCTGATGGATAAAGGTGTGGCCCACTCAGCCAAAAGAATTTCCTGCATCAGCGAAGGGATTGGAAGTACCCACTCCTGTAGGGGAGGATTCATCAGCAAATCCTTAGCCTGGCGGGCCTTCTCCTCCGAAGGCTTAGTATCAACCGAAATATTAAGAGCAGATGAAATCGCACCGACAACCTGTGATATATGCTCAAATGCAAGCAACCTGGCTGTTTGCTGGGTAGCTGAGGATGCGGGTTGCTGCACATCTGCTTCCTCCCCTGAAGCATGCACTTCTTCAGGAAGAACACGCTGAGGATTTGGAACAGAATCCGTAGAAGGCTGCTTAGCAACTCAGGTAGCAGAAGGCTGAGCAGACTGAGCATCAGGAACAGTGCGTTCAACATAATGATACTTTGCTTTCTTCTTCCTAGCCCGCCTCTTGGTCAAGGAAGCCGCCAAGCACAAGAGCAAATCCCCTTCAGAAGAGAGTCACCCGACACATCTTCAGGAACCTCCACATAGGCTCCATGCTGCTTAGTAGGTGAAGGGAGCTAACATCTGCGACCTCCTGCTTTGTTAGCCAGGTAGGCCCTACTAGCAACTCCCTTGACTTCCTTCAAGTTGCTCTCATAAGGTCGCTCCCCTCTTGAGACAAGATTTTTTGAAGTAGAACAGGCTGGTCTACATCCGGGACTCTGCCTGTTCACTTCCCTCAAATAGCTCCTAGAAGATCGCTCCCCCTTAGAGGAAACATTGTTGGAAGCAGAACAGGCAGGTCTACATTCGGGACTCTGCCTGCTAGCTTCCTTACGCTGCTCGTGAGCCAGCTCCCTAGCTGCATAGTGGAGGAGATCTGGAGAGGGACAGCCCACAACCTCCCCTTCGCCAGTCATCTCTGACCACGGAGCGTCTGCGATGCCTCAGAGCTTCAGCAGGCGACCTTGAACAGCTGCAGCCTAACTTGCAAGGGCTCGTCATCATGGCGGTGGGCACGAGGGGAAACCGACCGCTCCTCGCACTGCACGGCGCGAGATGAAGCCGATTGGTCCCCACACCTTTGCCGCTTGGAAGGCGGGGCACGCGGCGACAGCCTATGGCCATCGTGATGGCAGCTCGAGTGGGGAACGTTAGGGGAGTACCCATCCTCCACCGCCTGCCTTGTCCTAGGAGGGCTGGGCGAAATGGCCCAGCCTGCGCATCGATTTACGCGCTGAACAACTGCCACCTCCATGGCTTGGCGCAGGTCAGACCTTGTCGGGGAGCGGGAGGAGAGGGAATCCTTGCTCACCTCCCCAGACTTGAGATCTGAGAAAAGAAATAAAAGGGAAAACCCTGCTAAGCTTAATTTGAGAAAAACCCCAACCTAGCGCTAGGGGAGGGGAGGGAAAAGTCTTACCTACTACCTCCCTCCTTAATCTGGCCTGCTCATAGCTCACCGAGGGTAGAGCTAAGCCAGAAGGACTTGGGGACAGGGAAAAACCTCCGAAGGAACTGCTGGAGGAGGCCATAAGAAAAATCCTTTGGAGGCAGTCAGCTGGGGCAGCTTGTCCAAAGGGGCTGCCTCCCATAAAAGAGCCCATGGGGGAGGAAGGGGACAATTGATCCGTACCCTTGATATCCGAAGCAAGCTCCTCACAGGAATAAATACCGGACATCCCAATGGATGAAGAGAGACACAGTGTGGCCAGCTGTACGACCGTGGAAGAACTGAGGAGCTCTGGAGTTGGCAGTTGATGATTGAAAATTCTACAGGGCTCCTTCTGCGGTCATGGTCAGCTACAGCCTCCGGAGATGACCCACAGTGAGTCTGCTCCATCCGTCAGGGACTTTGCCCTCTTTTGAGATCAGCAGCAAAGTAAAGGGAAGATAAGGAAGAGGTAAGGCCAGGTAAATCAAATGATGAGCACATTTCCTCTGTTCTCCATTGCTGTATCCTATTTGCCAAGCCTCTGTGCAGCCTGGAGTACCTGGGGGTACCCTGGGTTTCCATGTGACATTATCACATAGGCGTGGTGCAAAGTAGATGTCTGAGAGCTCCCAGAAAGGGAAGATATTATTCCATTGACATCAAAAGGGCTGAGCATTTGAAAAGGTGTGGAAGAACAGCATGGGTTTCCACAGGTACCTGAGAGGAACTGATGTTAATTCTTCCATCCTAGACATGTCCTTGTAATCTTGTGTAAGGTTAATAGTAGTTCCTGCTGTACTAAAAATAAAGCAATACGAGACATGATATTATGGAGATCCTTTATTTGAAAGGAATGTTTTTTTTATTTTAAACTACAAAACAGCTTCCATTCATTCTGCCATAAATAAAAGCAAAGAATAAGGCAGGACAGACGTTTACATGAGCAAACAGAACAACTGCTTGTTTTCCAGAAATGCAAATTTAAAATATTTCACAATTATAAACTATCCAGTTTTTAAAATAAAACTGTCAGAGCCCCACAAAATTTGAAGAATGACCAAAATGCAATTCGCATTATTTTTCATGGTCTGTATTCAAAATTCTTATTTCTGCCAGATCTCAAATTTGCTTGTTCTGACAATCTCTGCCTTTTTAATTTTCTGATGAAGAATCAGCTGGTAAAAAAGAGGCACCACAGTAACAAAACCACCTCGTTTGCGAGATCCATGTGAGAAACCTCAGTCCCTTTCAAACATTTCATTCGTAGAAGGAAAAAATTGTTCCAGGTCCTTGACATTTCACAGTTGCATCTGCACACTGTCTCACCGGATTCGCTTTTGTTGCCGTGCTCTGTAAATGTCGTGAATGGGAGGAACAATGGATCCTTTTTCTTCATCATCATCTGAATCTTCATTTGGTCTTTTCACAGATTTGTTGAGAAGGGCATTATTTTCTAAAGGTCCATTCCCTTCCATTGTGAGCTCTGGAAGCCCCCCGGTAATGATCCTTATGGCTTCGTCCACAGCTTAGGGATAAGAGAAGAAACACATTAGGTTTTTTGACTCAATAGTTACAGAAATCATTGTTATTATTAGTTATGTCAGGTTTGTTGCAAATTATTAGAATGCTACACAATAACTTAATTCTATAGAGATACACAGGAAATCTAGTTTGCATACCAGCTCTGGGAGCCTTATTGGATAGCTGAGTCATATTGGGACAGATGGGCACATTGTCTCACTCTAAAGGACCACAAAGCAGTTGTAAAAGACCGTAACAGCACTTCTGTCTGCTTCATGGCACTTTTGCAGCTATGGTGGCAGTTTACAAAAGCTGTAAAAAGCCACTAGGGCCACAAATGTGCCAAGAAGCAGCTGTAAAAATTGCAGGAGCTACCAAACAACAATTTGCACCACTGGCGGGTATTTGACTCCTGATCCTCTGGGCCCTTAGTCCTAGAGTTGAGCTTGGCCTCCACTGGCATCACATATTTAATTATTCTTATTAAATTTTTAATATTTGTAATTATAACAAATTTTCATAATCCCATTCTTCTCTGCCAACAAAAGGGTTTAAAGAGCATAAAAAGCTTCAACAGAATGTACCAGAAATGAAAATAATTCATATCATAAAGGTCATGAAATATACTTGTACAATAAATGCAAAAGAACATGAACAAAGGCAGTGATCCAAGAAGTAGTAATTCAACTAGCAACAAATACCTTGCTGAATCAGAAGGGTCTGTGCACCAAGAAGCCTTAAGATGGGAAATGGCATATAAACATTTCTACAAGGCATGGGCAAGAGAGTGGCCCCTGAAGAAAGGCTTGGAACAGGATACTCTTGCATCATAGACTCTCCAGCTTGGTGGTTCAGCTGGTTAGGTAGTTCAAAATGTACCAAGCCAGTTTCGACTGAGCAAAAACAACTTCAGACAGGCCAATACAGTGGCTCAGTTTGATGCAAAAACAGACCTTTGCAAGCTTTACCTCTGCTTCTTGGTGTGGCATGGAACTGGAAAGCCATGGTTTGAATCGGGAGTTGCAATACACTCAGCATGCCTAGATTCTACTCCCAGTATTTCTAAAAGGAATGTTCCATAGGCCAATTCGCACTTGGCCTCTTAGCAGACAACTGGGTAGCTTCTGATAAGAAGCAACTGCACTTGCAGGAGACATTTTCAATCTAGAAATGTCTCTTGCCTTCCCAGAAGCTACCCCAGCGTCTACTAGGGGTGGTGCATGAAATGGTGTACTACACATGTCCCACCCTTACCTTTCCCAGCCACAGAAGTGATCATTCACACCTCTGTCGGTACCAGAGTGTATATAGAGCATCACCGTCATGATGCCATTGGTGCACGTGCAGTCGCACTAGGCTCTGCATGGAAGATGGCAGTGTCTGAATATGTGCCCAGACCCAGGTAAGTCTCCGGGTGTGTGGGGTGTGTGAATGCTAGCGCACACAGTGGGGTTTCACTATTCCTGTCCTCCAGATGGGAAGCAAAGTGCAGAAGAGTCCCAGGTTTCCTGGGAACTTGTGAGATTCCCCAATGTTTCATATATTCATGTTTCCTGTAACTGTGGAAGGGACAGACCTGAACATCATTGCAGTCTATTAATTATACAGATATCTGGCAATGTATCCCCTCTTGAAAATTGTTTGTAAATAACATAAAAAAGTTCTTGCCCAAACTCAGAATTTCAATGAAATATAATTACACAATGGTAGAACTGCACATTATCTGAAAAAAATTACTTTTTCATTATGCCCCTTCTTAAGTCAACTACAAGAAAAGAAGGGGATATTTGCCTCATTCACCTGCATCTTCCCAGCCCTTCTCCGATACTGCCAAACCAGTCTGGCTGTACTGAGATCAGTTTGACTTAGATACAACATGCCACCTAGTTGATTCAGTTTGCATTAGAACTACCCCAAAGAGAGGTAGTCTGGGACTGAACTGAACTGGTAATAGGAGTTACATCCTTATGTAATCACATGCCACATGGATTTAGCTGGACAAAACCTAACTTACTGTCTGGGATTTTACATCTCCTGAAAATTTCCATGAGTTCATCTACTTGCACAAAGGGGCCCTGCAAGATACAATTTTGAAATGTTAAGTGAAGAGGAAATACTGTTATATACCCATATTTTACGGCGTATAAGATGACTGGGCGTATAAGACAACACCCAACTTTCCAGTTAAAATATAGAGTTTGGGATATACTCGCCGTATAAGAAGATGACACCCAGCGTATAAGACGACCCCCACTTTTGAGAAGATTTTCCTGGGTTAAAAAATAGTCTTATACACCAGAAAATACAGCACCTATTTTAACAGAACAGAACATTTGGTACATTAATGCTACTCTATAGGTTCCAAAATAATCATGACTTACCTGAAAACACACAGGAGGTGGGAGAAGCTTCATTAGAACTACAGCAGCAGGTGGGACTGGAAAAACACCACCAGGGACTGGATGCAAACCTGGAGCTGGGAGATAATAGTACTTATTCAGTACATTCTGATAATTACTGTAGATAAAAGTAAAGGAAAAAAAGAAATGAAAGTTGCTGTATCTTGAATTTCTTAGAGCATAAATACATACTTTATACCAAGTTCATTTAAAATGTTGAGTTAACTGTCCCTTACGTATCAGTCTGAAAAGAGCTTTTTTTTAAGGTACTGAAAAGAAAGCATAGGGCAGATTTTTTTAAAATGATGCAAGTTTAAGGAGATAAGCTTACGTGCTAAATGTCTTGGCTGAAAAGGAATCATCTGCTGGGTATCAGGTTTTGGATATTCTGGTTTCCTGTCTACCTCATCTTTTAGTACAGGCACTATTGAAGGAGCCACAACAGGATCTGGGATTATGGCTGCTAGCTTAGCACGTGAAACATCCTGCAAAAAATGAATTGTGAAAAGAAGCATAAACTAAGGACAACAGTAGTTTACCAGATGGAGGAAATAAGCTCAAGAGAAAAATCCTTTATTGATAAAAAATGTCTTAATGAAAGACAGTGTAGTTAATGGCTACTCCTAATAAATTTAAAATTATTTCCTGCCTCGGTAGTAGAGATAATCCTAATATTCCATATTGGTTTACCACCAGCAACACAATCATAAACATTTAACAGTGAAAGACTCTATTTACAAAGTATAAATGCTTTTTTTAAAAAAATCAGAATTTTTAAGATCAAACATTCTTAATACAGCCTTCTCTTTGAAAATTCTTGAGGAGATACTGTCACTTGGTTTCTCACCTCACAGGCCAATAGCCAGAGGCCATCAGGATTCACGATGTGGAGTTTCAGAATGACATTAGCAGATGTCTCTCTTATAAAATCTCCTATTCGTCAGACTACTTATACAACTTTAATGCTAAAATAACACTGAGCATTTATTCCTACAGCCTCTGCCCTAATGTGTGGCAAATAATCCACAATACCCAATACTAAGTGATTTGTCCAAGCCAAGGTGAGAAGGAAAGTATGGAACACGTATTACACTCGCTGCTTCACAATCAAGATGTTTATTCTCACTGATTTGTTAATTTCCTATTTGAACATACAGTCTTTGCACCTCTCCCTTAACTTAAAAATGTTGTGAAATTATGTGCTAATATTATCACTGTAAGAACTGGCATGAGAGATGCTATAATGCATTAAGGTTAATTTTATTCTGAAACTTCTGTGTTTTATTGTTTGATTTTTCCTGTATCCTGTAACCAAAAATAAATACAGTATTTTCTGGCGTATAAGACTACTTTTTAACCCAGGAAAATCTCAAAAGTTGGGGGTCGTCTTATACACTGGGTGTTGTATTCTTATACAGCGAGTATATCCCAACCTCTATATTTTAAAAGTTGGGGGTCGTCTTATATGCCCAGTCGTTTTATACACCGGAATATACAGGTACTACTATTTAGAACTTCATACAGTACAGCTTTTTTGACAGCATAATTTTAATTGCTTCAGAATGCAATGATAACATATTAAGCCTCAATATTTTTGCATTCTAAATGGTTATCAGTAGAAGCAGCAAGTTTTGAAATAAACTTGATTGTTGGAAGTTACAGTTTAGAACTCAGTAGAGTTTTTAGTGGCAGCCTTCAAGAACAGTATTGTTGAGTTGGAAGACATTGAGAAATTAAAATTAAAATGGCCAAGATGCTGCAATAACATTCCCATAAGGAAATGTTACAGCATTGGGTTTTCTTCCATTTTAAAGTTTAGGAAAAAGGAAAATCATAGTGGACATGATAAGAGTTGTATGATATGAATGTGAAGAAAGTGAAGTGTTTCTCATAAAATGAAAAGGTGAATGTTGGAAGACTTGTGGAAGACAAAGGAAGCACAGTACTTAAAGAACATGGTGACTAACCAAGATGGCTTCAATTGTTAGTAGTCATAACAGTACTTGGAGGGGGTCCCTTTAAAATCACATGCTTTGAACTGTGAATAAGTACAAGTGTTAACATACAGAATATTGCTAATTGAGCTTCCTATAGTGAGAACATTAAAAAAGATGGCTATTTGTTCAACCCAAAAAGAGAATTCTTATCTTTGTATGACATATATGGAGGAACACAGGTTAACTACTTGTGTTAACATTTTGTCCCATTGAAAAATGTTCATTTTAATCTCCTGGGACTTCAAAAAGAAGGTTAATTGTGAAAACATTCAGTAATAACATAGATGGCTAGAAGTTAGGAAAATTATTAGGATTCCATGGAGGAATAGGGGCAAAAATGTTCACAATGGAATATGAATATTTGCAATCTGTATCAGGTAAAATTTTGATAATGTAGTCACTGACACTTTGAAATGGAATAGGATAAAACTGGGGAGAGCATTAATCTTGTCTATTCAAGTGGATCCTTAGGTGTTAATTTTCATCTTAAAGCTACAACACGGAAGTGGCCACAGCTTAAAATGCACTGTTTAAGTGCTAATAAGAAGTACAAATTTATTATGTAATCAAACTTGTTTTTCTTTCATCTAAACATGAAAAAGAAAATTGGCCCAATGACATACAAAACTGAACACACTGATTCAAGAGATGGTGGGCACTCCTTGGCTGAAAATATTCAGAGTATGAAGGGTCGTATGTCAGGGATGCGGTACCTGTATCAGTTATTGACAAAGCAGAGATGGGGGTCATCTTGTTCAGTCCCACAGCTGACAATAATAAGTGTACCTATTTATGTGTATTTCTACCCACTCTACATCTGAAGGTCTTGGGATAGGTTCTCACTACAACAACAACTAAACAGTGCCTCAAAGGGGAGGGCAAGTTACATTGTCAGCCAAAGACTAGGTGAAGGCACAGGATTTGAGGGTATCATATATTGAATTTCTATTTTAAAAACAGATATTTAGACAAAGCAGAGTTAGAAGCTAGATTGTGAAATTTAAATAAGTTAAATATACCTGAGACCTTCAGGTACAGGGCGGGAATAGAAATACAAACAAATAAGTCCATAACAACAGCTTACTGAAAGTTCATTATTTCAATAAAAAGTTAAATGATTAAGTTTCAGTGTTACAGGATTGCATTGTTTCTCCATACAAATGTTTTGGAATGCCCTCACCTCCTTACCTTATAACCAAGAGCTTTGAGTTCACTGGCAGAACAGGGATACAAATCCATAAACTTGTACCTATCTACTAGTAGAGCTGTTTCTTTGCCCTCATATTCCTCTTTAAAGGCTGTGAAACGTCGCTTCTCCACCTTCAATATACTAGCCAGGTCACCAATATTACTTTCAAAAGCTAAAAATCGGGCCCATATCTCTCTGTGAACGGAAGCAAAGAAAGAAAGCGACTCAAGAAAAAAGAAATCTATAGATAATTTTTAAACAGGAGAGAAAGGTTGGGATGAACATGCCTAGCACACGTTATATGAAGTAAGGGTAGACTAAACCATCATAATATGCAACTGCTTGTCAAATGGAAAGCACTCCTCACTTCTTTTCATTGGCTTGCAGCCAGGATAGCTGGTACTCCAAGCTGGCACAAAATCTATTCCAGGAGAAGGAGTAATGAGAACAAGAATGGTGGACATTGCCAGAGAATAGTATGTATTGATTATTCCCTCCCTCTCCTACAACCAATAGTAATTATAGTTTCATAGTTCAGCTAAATGGCTGCTTTCCTCCATTTTTCCTGTTGCCATGTGTTTATGCTCAGAAGGTTCTCTTGTCCAAGGCGAGTGCTAATCAACATAGGAATACAAGAGGGAAGGTCAGAGGTCACCCACTGCTTCCCTGCTATTGCCGCCACCACCAAGTTGCTTTAGACTGAAAACAAGAGACACCTTTTTGATATATATGCTCTCACTGCAATAACGGTGGAGGCAAAAAGCTGTCCTGTCTCTCAAGGCCTTTGTGGTTAAAACAATCTGTTCAGGGACACTCAAACAGATGCAATAGCATAACTATGAATCTCTAGCTACTATTTATAGAATTCCTCTGGTTCCTGGAATTGATTTGAGTTGACTTTGACGACCTGGGGACCATTGGCCAAAGAAAGACCATATCAGTGAACAGACATTGATGAAACTGTTGGGATGGAGAAAAACAGAATGGAGGAAAGTGATGTGTGAATACACGCAAGCCAAATGCCAGGAATTCTGGTTCCCTGTTCTACCACTTGCCTATTTATTCTTTCTGGAATCTAAAGAATTAATGCCATTGAAAATTCCTATAATCTGAATTTTCTCCCAGTAGGGGCCCTTTATTTAGGAGTAAAACTATTTCCTTATGAATTGGTGATATCGTTTGGCATTCAAAGGCTTGAGAGTACAACAGAAGGAGCTTCGATGGAAGCTTACCCAGATTTTTCAGGCGGAAGGCTCCCTGAGGTTAACACACGTTCAAAGAGAACTCTTGTATTATTATCCTCTATTTAAGAAAAAGAAGTTTTACATTAGAACATCTTAGTTTTTTGAAAAATAATTACAGTAGGCAATAAATGTACTGCTTTATTTAAGAATTTATTTCCTATTCTTCACAATGACAAAGTACTTGTGATTCTTGTTTTTAAAAAACCCTATACACAACCTATGATTTCTTTATGTACAAAAGACCCTAATGCTGATTCTCCTACTCCAGACCTGCAAGTCATCTGTAGTTAACTGGCCGTCGTGTCTTACTATGTTTGAAATATACCCACCAATCTCAAGGCAAGGACACTAGCAGAGAATGACTCAGCTAGGAAGTTGCACTACCATTCTTTAATAGACAATATACTGAAATTTACTTTTCTTTACATTTTTATACTGCCCTATACCTGACATTCTCAAAGTAGCTTACAATTAAAACATACTAGTTAAAGAAAACCATTCAAGAGTTCTTTATGCATGCACGTCACAAATCTTACACTGGTCAGCAATTTACTCTTCAGACCAATTCAAATTGTTTTTGTGCTAACGTACATGAACTCAAAAACAACTTGGATCTAAAGAAACACCTCTTTCTCTATAAGTCTGCCCAGATTTTAGGATTTGGTACTACCCTTTGTGGTTCATAATGGGTAGTAAAAACCTCAGACTATAGATAAACCTCCCCTGTGAGGGTTATCAGGCACCACAATTGTATATCCTTAAAACCATTAAAATGATACAATATTTAGCAAAGGTTTTGCTTTCTTGATGTTGTGCTTTGTAGTAGCAATTATGGATTTTTTTGTGACCATTTATTGAAGAGTAAGCTAGAAATGTACGTAAATAAAATTATGTTTGAAAAATCAATATTCATCTAATGTACAAAAAATTTTTTGACTGAAATATATATTATAAACACAAATAATTTCTAATTACTTGAAGGATTTTTTCCAACAACACTAAGAAGCATTACTATTATTAATATCCTGTTGATACAGAAAGCAAATGAAACTGGGAGAAATCACCATCTTGCCTACACTACTACTGAGGCTTGTGAATGAGACTGAACATATTCTTGGCATACAGCTATATATGATATGAAATGCTAACCCGCTTAGACAGCCTTTCCTTATCATGACTACTATTTGCCAAACAGCAAGTAAAATGAGCATCATGCTAACAGTTAAGCAGTAAAATCCTGTCTATGGAATTTTCAGTGAGAATTTGATAAACCATACTGGATTATTTCAAACCCATTCCTCAGTTCTTTTTTTGTCTTAATCCCAAATATCAATAATACGAATTCTCTCTATTTGCAAAGCTTACCATTTAGATGAGAAAGATAATCGATATAGGCCAAGACATATTCTGGAATATCTCCATACTTCTTCAATCCCAACTCAAAAATTTTAAAGGCCACTGATTTGTCCTGCAAATTTCAACATGTTATTAGGTTTTAAATATATTTACAAAAAAATTGAAGCAAACATTTCTCATTCCCTACAATTACCTTACTACAATAATACTCCATCAGAGCAGCAGTGACATAGACATGATGACGAGTTCGGGCATCTTCTCGTGCTTTCTTAAATATCATTCTGCCCGACTTTATGCCTTCTGCCCTCCTTGCAAACTTCATGTACTGAATGTATACCTGTCATGAAGACAGAGAAATGAGTTCACTTTTGAGCCACAATTCAGTTTTCAGAAGTCAACAAATAGTGAAGTCATGGATCGACTGTAATTGTAAATAAAGAAGAGATTGATTCAAGTTTAAATATGTATTCAAGACCCTATCAAAAAGGCACCATGTCCTAGTTGTGAAAATACTGATTCAGAACTAGTATGTGCACTGGCAATGTCTATCAACTGTGCACACATACACCAACATCCCCAGTCACAATCAACAATATGTTCAAATATAGGAAAGAGTGTAACTCCAAATCCATATCTCCTCCCCACAATTAAACAATTGCTTCATGGAGCCAATGAAACATTTGGCAACTTAGTCTGTAACATTCCTAGTCAAATTAGCTTTCTTTATTTCACAATATTTATAACCTTCTTACACCACTTTATGTTTTAGGAATACAACATATTTTAATGATGCCTGAAAAAGCTTAGGAGAGGCTCTACTGAGGATTCCTCAAAACACAAAATGTCATGATGGACCACAGTCAGGCCTTCTCCCTAGCAGCACAAACCTTGTGGAATTATCCCTGCTCTGATATTTGAAAGGCACCTACAATCACAACTTTCCCCATGTGAATGTTGATCTCTCCCTAATACAGCGAGCTAGCTTTGAATGTGTTTTTAACTGCTTTGATTTGTACTTTTGCTTTTTTTTTCCCAGTGAGCAATTTTGATTTCTTTTTAAGAGAAGTAGGGTGTATATATATATGTATATGTATAATGTCTGTTTCAAATAAATAAATATCAATATTTCTTTATTTGTATTTTTATATCACGCTATGTCCAAAGGTCTCAGGACAGGTTACAACATTATATGATACCCTTTATTCTGTTTGTATAGCTCTTTAAACTGTTCATGTTTTCACATATTACATGCAGCAGATGTAGCAAAAATGCAAATGTTTTTCTGCTGTAGAAAGACAATACCTGTTACATTTCAGAATAATGAAGTCATAAACCTTTTTGATGGTAGCCTTTTCCCTCAAAACGCTTCAGCCCATTTCAAGACTAGTGTCACCACAGCCAAACAATCCTTCTCATTTACTTGCACCAGCAGTTTTGCTCACAGAGATCTGCTAATAGCTCCAACTGGCAACTCGAGCCAAAGGGGAGTTTGTGCCAGTCTCTTCTATAATGCTACCACCCAGGCTACCATCAACAGCAGTGGCTGTCATATGTATGTATATGGGCAGTGGGACTGTTATTTGGGAAGGTGAGCAGAAAACAGACCCTCTTACATCACTGATATAGCAATGAAAGCCAGGTATTACTGGGTTTGCACAATCTAACTCCTTCAAGTTATCAGATTAAGGGAATGGACTACTGTATATTTTAAAAAGTTATAGCAGAATCTTGAATTATTTATGTTTTCAGATGAAATACTATAAGAAGTAACCCAAAATAACGAGTTTAGGAAAACCTACATTTTGAAAACTCTCCTTTTGAGTTACCTCAATAAGGTGAAAGAATAAAAAGTAAACATACCAAAGTAGGATCAATATCTTCAATAGCTAAGAGCCGATTATATATGCTGTGTACCTTCTCATATTTCATCCGACTCTGAATAAATAAATGAATGAATGAATGATTACCAATTTCCGTTCAAAACAACCCAATCAGAACATTCTGATTTTTGCAAAGCCTAGAACTTCCAGCAAATAATATTTAAGGGAAACAAGGAATAAACTATACGAGATATTAAAAAAAAAACAGTACAACCAGTGCACTCACCTCCTCATAATCTGCATATGCAAAATAAAGAAGCATATTTTTTTTTAGTAAAGTGCTAATCGCCCTTTCATAAATATTGGCAGCTTCATCACTGAACAGTTTAGCGTTGTTCATATCCTGGAATCAAGAGGAAAGAACAAGAAAGGTGGTTTTCAATCTTAAATCTATGACTTTCAGTTTTTTGTAACCAAATATTTTTCGAAAATCATCCTGCAGTTTTTATCCTGAAGGGTGTGTTTGAAAGTAGCTCTGGAGCAGTTGAAAGTTATTTTTTTACCTTGCTTCATTCTTTACTATTTTCATGAGTGCACTGCAAGATATTCTTGCTACTGTTTCTTCCCCACTTCTTTTGTTACAAGGTGCTGGGCTTTCTTTTTAACTCTTTAATTGCCCACAACTGGGCTTAAAAGGAGGGCTGAGGTCTCAATTTCACATGTTCACAATGGTTTTCAACTTTTTCAGAATATTTCATTATTACTAGTTCTCTGGCTACTGCTAAAACATTTTCTTGGTAGCTCTGGGAAATTTTACAGACCTTTTATTAAGTGAAAAGCATTCCAGCGTGCCCTTTACTGTAGCCATATTTTAATCTGTAACATTGAATGAGATGTTTATTTGACTGTAAAAAAATAAATGTATTTTGTTACTGTAAAAATCTCAAACTCTTTACATTGTATTTAGTATAGAATTGATTTATTGCCATAAAGCAACATCTAGCAAAAAATAAAAGCATTAACCAAGCACCACACCTACGAATGTCAGAGCTACAGATATAGGAAGGATGGCATGAATTTCACACTCTCCTGAGGGATCTGCAGGAAAGCCATATTATCATATGTCCAGTGACAATGGTAGCCCTGGCAACAGGAAATTCTGGGTGTGTGGAGTGGGGAAACCCAAAGACCAACTCCATTCCAAACTTGTTCAGGTTGGTACTGTGTGGATGGGATGCTAGTAAGCTTGCTTCAAGAGATCAGCTGGCACAGAATATTAACATGTGTTTCAAGAATGGATGGACTGAACTGGCTTTGAATTCTGACATTGGTTTACACAGCTTGAGAGCTGAAGAAGACGGAAGCATCGTGTAAATTAGTTCAACCAAGTTGCTACAGAAATCCATGCTGAACCGCAACTAACTTCACACTGATCTTAATACATTCAGCTCATTTACTCTGAATCAGATAATTTAGATATAACTGCTATCAATAATGGTATTCATCAGCTTCTCTTACCCCCTTTTCAGCTAGCAGCTTGCTGGATTGTTCAAGATATTGTGCTGCTTCGTACCAGATATCTGGATGATGTCCCAGCACCAAAAGGCATTGTTCATATGCAAACATTACTAGGGGAAGATACATAGAGATGAAATATGCCTATTTGGTAACACTTAGTAAAACCAATTAATAACACACTTTCAATTAACAGCTTCACAACTGCACATAATTTGCAATCTACAAGCATGTTTTTTAAAGATCCCCCATATAGTATTATACCTAAATTTTAAAGCACCTGGCTTTAAATATCCAAATATCACTAAATCTAAATGCAAGATGTTTACATCAGATCTCTGTAAGATTTTTCAATCTGCATTTTACCAATATTGCTGCTTTGGGCCTGTCAAACATAGCACAATCCTATACTTTGCACTTATTTGACCATTTCATTCTGCTCCTCGAATATTCCTTTTGTTGTAGTATTCCTTTAACTGTCCCCTGAGTTTTAAATGTTCCTTCAACTTAGTTTTATTGTTGATCCAACAATTCAGATTGATATTTTTAATGGATCTTATAGATTTTATGTTGTTTATCTCTTTTGCTAATCTTCCTGGGACTGCAGTAAAAGGTGGCCTAGAAATTGCTTTAAAACAAAATGAAATAAATGGGGAAACAGCAGATTCCCTTTCTGAATTACTTGTTTTGGACAGTCAACAGTATTAAGAAAACTCTTTTCTCAGAAGAGAAATTTTAAGTCAAGCACAGAAAATAAATGCTAAGGAATTCTGGTTTCAGAGTTGATAACTGCAGAATGTCATAGTTTCCTAATATGTTTTCTTAGTACAATATTAGAGGAACAACTAAAATACCTCTCTTTGTGATGAGTGTTTGGTCTTCAGTGCGTAGAGGATTGCTCTTTTCCCACTGAATGTATTTCTTCCACATGTCTACTTGCTGAGCTTCTTGGGGAGTATTTTGTGGTGGGACAGACGGAGCATTGCGATCAAGGCCTTTCATCACAGTCTCATATTCCTGGACAACAACCAAATTACATTTTTATAGCAACTTGAATACAAGGAATAATTTATTACAATGAAAGCTGATTTCTTTAAATCAATTCCACATAGTTAATTGTTAACTTCAAGCATTCAGCAAATAATGTATTTAATTAAAAGAATAAGAAAACAAATGACAGCTTGTACCTTAGCCACCCGTCTAGCATTCATATAATCTCTACTGCGGTCTTCAATCATTTTCTTAGCTAAGTGGATATTGATTCCCTGAAAAGAAGAAAACAATTAAGGATCCTTCTAGGACTGTAATTCCTTCTTAGGAAAAACTTCATGAAATTCAGCAGAATTTGCAAACAAGTAAACAACACAGTACAATTGTTATTCTTCCTTCTTTCTAGCAGCTGGTTGGTGGAGATGCAGAATCATGTGTCAAAACCCTTTTGATCTGACACGCTGCCCTTCAAAACAAAAAGATTTGCCACAAGAGAAGTCTGACAGGTCTCCATGGAGCTTCCAGATATGTCCACAGGTGCCAACAACCAAGGAGGCCAAAAAGCTCCTATTAATCGCCGTGCATTAGAGATAGTTGAAAGCCTCAGCTAATTAGACAGTTAATTAGACAGAGTTAGCAAATTTAACGTCTTTTTTTTTTTAATCAAGAGAAGGAAAACTGGAGGTGGGTCAAGTAAGAATAAACTTTCTTAGGGTGTTTTTCCACTGTCACTAAATATACCCATTAAGTACCCATTAATGGGTACAAAAATGCCATTACGTACCCATTAATGGATACTTAATGGGTACTTTTAGTGACAGTGGAAAAACACCCTTAGTCCACTCTTTTGCATCTTGTTTTAAAGCCTGTTTCTCACTGACCAAATAAGCACCTTGCCTTTGAATTAGCACCCTGCATTAGTTATCATAACAGGCTGAGAGGGGCAGGCCACGAGAATGACTGATGGCTCCCCTTTTATGGCACTGGTATCTGTTTCATACCAGAAATAAATCCTGTCCTGCGTACAGTAGCAGACTGGCAACTAAGCACAGGGTTCCTACTGGCACAGTCAAACTGCTCTTTCTCCTGCACTGGGAAACAGCTTTCAATACTCTGCAAGCAATGTTCTTAGATAATGAATTAAAAGGTGACAAATAGCTAAGCATCCAAAGAGCAATGGGAGTAGCTTTATTATCAAAAAGTGGTTCAGAATTTTACAGGGGGAAAAAAGGCAATCAAATTCAGGAGAGATGGGTTTGTAACATCTCTATTATGCATAAAAGCTTTATTTACAACAGTGCAATAGTTAAATACCTGCTTAAGCGGCAATGTAGAAGCAGTGGAGCATGTTCTCCTCTCCTGCAGTTTCTACACTTCCGCACGCCAGGACCTGGTGAATCCCAGGCTAAAAGCATACCCAGGAAGATCTGCCTCGGACTACATTAAGTTGTTGCTTAGTGATACAAACGCTGATATTACCCTAGCCGTGACAAAATTTTTGGCCATAGTCAGAAAGAGGGAAAAAACTGGAAATGAAACCTGGTAACAGAGTGAATCATTTTGAGTCACCCACATTTGATCACACGTTTTAACTATTTACTCGTATGTATATATATTTGTGTTTTTAAACAATTTACTTCCTTTTGTAAATACTTGTATTTTTAGCATTTGATATATCGGGTCTGTAAACCATATAAATAAACTACTACTACTACTACTAATACCTGCTACAAAACAATCCCCCCCATTAATCAGATCAAGTTCAAAAGCTAGACATTCTGTTTACCTCTTCATATTTGTTATAGTCTCGCCAGAGTTGCTCAATGTTGATCATTGGGTTAACACAGCCTCGTTGATAAACCCTGCGGACAGCAGTTATCCTTTGGTTTTCTGCATAGGATCCTACTGCTTCACTAAATAGTGAGGCGAGATAGTAACATGTCAGCAACTACACAGTGTAACCTGTATGAATATCAATGTTGTGCTAATTAAAAAAGAGATCAATTGATTTTACTTACACGCCTTTCAAAAAATTGATGTAATCCACCCAGATCTACATAAAAATATATAAAATCAGAGCAATAAAATGTGTGGGGGGGGGTTGTTGGTCCAATATAAAATATATAAATAAATACTAAAACTATTAAAGAATTATACCTGGTATGACATTATCTCCATGCCAATTTTGTCCAGAGCAAAGTCATATGCCTGAGCCATTTTTTCTCTAGGGAGAAAAATACACTAGATGAGTCACTACATAAAGTTTCTACTGAGTAGCAAAACATTTTTTTAACACAAATTAATAAGATTTGTAAGGGAATACTAGAAGCTTGGCTTCATCTCAAGCTACATTTTATCTTATCAATTATATGGCTCAGCAAGATGCAAGAAAGTCTTCCATATTTCTGAGTTCCTTTCCTCACCCAGAAGCTTCCAGAATGTTAGTTTTAACTCAGGTTGTAAAAACACATGAAGTTTCCTAAACAATTATTCCTGGTGACACAGTGGTACTGTCAGCAAGACCACTGCTGGCGGTGACACTACTGATCCTCTTCTCTCACTGGAAAATATCCACCTAGATATAGGTGTTGATAGGTGATTTCAAGAAGGCTCTTTCAGTCAGTATATGAGGCTTTGGTAGCATCAGGCAAAGGGTATATAGCTAATATCTGTAACAATAGTTCCTTGGTAACAGGAGTTTGAACCCAGTGAAACTCTCCAGCTGAACAGTCAAGGAGATTACAATCACTGAGTGTGAATTGCTCACTATAGTAATATTCATATAAATCTTTGTTAGCAATCTTGATGAGAAGAAGTCTTTCTCTAAGGGTTTTTTCCCACTGTCACTAGAAGTACCCATTAAGTACCCATTCTAGTGACAGTGAAACAAAAACCCTAAGATAGCAATGGAGAAAAGTAACCAACATGTTGCCTCCACCTGCTGCAATCCCATGTGACAGGTAGCATTAGCTCATATAAAAGCTTCTGGTGTCAAACCTTTGGAGCAAAAACCACAATCATTTCTGAACAGGAGTTATACAAGGAACTATTTGAACAGCTGTGAAAGAAGCAAACCTGCAATGTCACAACTGGGAGAGGTAAGAAGACATAACCTACCCTTACTCTGCTGGTAAAACAAAGGTCTATTGCCTAGACATGTGAGGGCCTGCATTCCTCCCTCTTCATCTTCATGGTACAATTTCTCTTTCTCTAAAGATGTTTAGGGGAGTGCAATCAATGGGATGTAGCAGGATGTAGGAAACCTCAGAAGCCACCACACCTTAATGTACCCTTTGCCAAGCGCTGCATCCACTGACTACTGAAGGTTTCTTTTACAATGCTTAGAAACATGGATGGCAACTACCACACAGTAGCCCTACATATCTTGTTGACAGAAGCTTGGAACACAAAGGCAACCAAAATGGTAGCTGAGCATATTGAATAAGCTAAAATTCTGTCCAGCACCTCTAGGTGCAGTTGCTTATATACATCCAGGACACATTGAGGCTTTTTGCTCTATCTTCCTAGGATGAAACAGGACAAACAAGACAAAGCTTTCTGGAAAGGCTAAATATGTCTCAAGTAAATCTTCACAGGTTTCCTGAATTTTGTGTTGTTCCAAAGGAACTTCACTCTCTGGGATGGCCTCAGGCAAAAAGGTGGCAGATGTATTTATTGATCACAGGGGAATGTGGTGTCCATCTTGGGTTTGAAATCACAAATCATCTGAAGAACGATAAGAGTCTAGGTAAAATTTATAAACAATCGTTCTCAATTGAAAGAGAACATTGAGGTCAGATATCCATTTTGCTGACACAACTGCCATGGGAAAGGCCACCTTATATGACAATAGAGATAAATTAACCTCACTCAAATGTTTAAATGGAGTAGTACTGAGGGCCAAAATCACCTTATTCAGTTGCTATGATGGGAAGTGATACCTGACCAGTTTGGAGGTTGCCATCACTATCTGTATGAAGTGCTTGATGAAAGGATGTGATACTGTGGAGCTCAATCCATCTACGTTGAAAACTGATGCCAGAGCACTGACTTGCTTTTCTATGATTTTAGGCTTAAGCTTTATGTTTAATTCTACTGTCTTCTAGAGAAACCTCCGTCTGTAACTGATGCCTGCAGAGATCAGTCTTTGTGACTTTACCCATATGCTGCCATGTGGAATTGTGGATTTATTTGGTGGTGATGAGGATTGTCCTTTAGAATGACACCTATCATGGTGTCTAGAAGAACAGGTTTGGAGAGTCCCTGGCACTGAGCTTCCAGGAAGTCTGAGTGCATAATTCCCTCCTGGAACAGAAGATCTGGCCATATTGGTAGATAAAAAATGGGCAAAGTGGCATGGTTTACAGAAGGGGAAACCAAATGTAAATGGGCCAAAATGGTGTTATCAGAATCACCTCCAGGTTGTCCAAATGGATCTACTGGAACATATTGGGAATCATCAGAATGGGAGAAAGAAGAAATCGGGGTAAACAGTGAGATAGGGTGTCTATCCCTGCTGGTCAATGATCCTTGAATCTGGTCAGATAAACTGGGATCTTGAAGTTTCTTGATGAGGCAAGAAGATCCATTAAAGACTGTCCCCACTCCCTGAGAATCTAATAGAAAACAGTTGTTCAGGGACCATTCAGCTGCTGGAAGATGTCTGCAGCTGAAAGTGTCAGCAGTGGTATTCAATTCCTCCTTTACATGGAGATTCAAAAGGGAAAGAAGCCTATCTTGTGCCTACACAAAAATGTCAGCGGCCAAATCCTGTAAGGATGTTGACCATGTACCTTCCTGCCTGGAGATATGAGCTGTAGCAGTAGCATTACTGTCCATAACCAATACATTGGCATGTGCTATGAAGACTCTGAATGCTTGGAACTTGCACTCAAGTTGAACCAACTGATAAAACAAAAGATTTCCTGGGCAGATAACTGACCCTGTATTAGCCTTCACTGACAATGTCCACTTAGAGACCCTAGCATCTGTGGTAACTCCCACTTTGGGTAGGAGTGCTAAGGGTCATTCTGAATCCCAATTGTCTGGAATGGACCACTACTGAAGGGAAACCCAAACCTTCTCTGAAAGGGTCACAATACAATGTTCCCCTAGGTCAGTGTAAGAAAAGCACATCATTGAAAATGCCACAAGTGAAAATGCATCTACAGGTGCAGGTTGAATACATACCGTAATATCATCTTGTCCAGTAAAGAGGAAAGGGATAAAATCTCTTGAATCCCTCATGAAAGGGCATATATGACCGAGGTGATCAAGCTGTCCAGCCATCCTTGATAGGGCCAAATTGAGAAAGTTTTTCCTTTTTAACTCCTCAGGCTGATTATTAAACCTGAGTTTTTATTAAGATTGGGGATGTGCATGAATATTCGTAACATTTAAAATTTGTCTGAATTCATCCAAATTTTGACATTTGAATTCGAATTGAATGTTGGTGCACTCAAAGACTGACATTTGAATTCAAACTGAATGCTTCAGAACATTTGTACATAGCTTCATTATATTCATGAACTGGGAAAGTGGCCATGCCAGTCACATCTGCAGAAGCCAGAATGGATTTGAAGTGGATTGAGAGCAGATTCAAAGTGGATTCAGGGCTGATTTAATGCATTCAGAGTGCATATGTAGGGGATATGTAGGGGATTCCTATGTGATTCATAGTGAGGATTCAAACAGAATATGTATCAAACATTTGTACTGAATTCAAATCCTACCACATTCAAAAGGGATCTATTCAAACATGAATTTTCTTGCATTCAATTCAATATGAATCGAACTCCTCAAAAACCATTCATGCATATCCCTAATTAAGACATATACTTTTATTAAGACATACATTCTAATTTCAGTATTTTTTTGTATGTATGTTAGATATTTTATGATTGTATGACATTGCCATAGGGGTTTTATATTTTATATTTTGTACTGCCCTTTGGTGGAAAGGGCACTATAAATTTATTTTGTTGTTGTTACAGATCACTACACCTAGATGGAGAAGGGACTGAGAAGATTCCAAAACACTCTTAAGTTAATCAGAAACCCATGAATCTCTAGAGACAATCTGAACCTGTCCAAATTTTCACAGGCCAATTAAAGAGAGGAGGCCCATTCAGTTAGTAATGATTCCAGCAAGAGAGACAAGGACTTGGTCCAAGTGAAACAGAAGCACCCCAGACTGCCAATGTTTGGAACCAATGCAGAATCACTGGAACTACCTACTAGCCTTGTGAATTAAAATATGGAGATAAGCCTCCAAGAGATTTAATGAACACAGGAAATTCCTTACTTGGATGGCTGCCCTAATCAAAGTGAAGGTTTCCATATTGAACTATAGCTTCCTTTGGAAATGATTCATAAAACATTGATAGCTCTCCAGTCTTCCCCTTTTATGAGGGACAATAAAATAGACGAAGTAAATCCTGACTCCCTGGCATGAGAAGGCACCTTCTTGATAGCCCTTATGCCCTTGAAAAGTAGTCATTTAAAATGTCTGCTGGAGACAGGACAGTGATGGTTTCCCTATTTCTTGAACGGCTGCAGTGTGATGGCATGGCCTTCTTTTTATCCTTAGTATGGCATGGCCTTTTTATCTCAACAGTATCCAAAATACAACAGATCCTGATGGAGGCTGCTCTGAGGCAATCATTCCAGGGGCAAAGAGGAGGCAGAAGTCCTCATTGATTGTAGCAACAAGGAACTACTGAGGCGGAGCTTAGAACCTAAAGTTATTAGTTGAGCTAATGCCACCTGTCACATTGGGTTGGAGCAGGTGAAAGCAACCTGTTGGTGACATTCCTCTCAAGTGTCTTAGGAGAAGGCTGGGTATTTCTCATGTAGCTTTCAAATGTATGCCAACATACTTTTCAAATTAGCAGGAAATGTAAAATGGAGATGATTCAAAAATAGGAAACCTTTATAAAGAAAATAATTTTGTATGGTTGGCTAATCTGGAAAATGGAAAGGAACATGAATTGTTCCATAATTTTGGAGAGATTCCCCATTAATATTTTAATATTGTAACTTACCGTTATATTTTTCTGCGCTACTGAGTACATAAGTGAAGAAGAGTGTCACAACCCTTTGAAAGAACTCCACCTTCATTAGATTAGTGACCTCAGAATAAGCAACTGAATGTCTGTAATCCAGTTTGCATGTCAATGGAAAACCGCAATTTTTGGTTACTACAGAACATCTATTTATGTTCTTCCATACTATTGCTCGGAAGAATTCTGGCTTTGTTATTGTGGCTTATTTTAATGCAAACTGGGATAATAGCTGAAGTTTGTTCTTGACGGTGCATATCATGGATAAGAATGCAAAACAAGCTACCACCTTTGGTTCTAATGTCAAAAACAAAACTGGGAACTGAGATTTATTTCCAACCTGCACAGGCTTTCATGGTCAATGAAAGGAAAGGAAAATTGCTTCACAATTTTCATTTTTGTTTTTGCTTACAAATTTCTGAACAAGACACTATTTTTTCAATGTTCAAATATGTACACTGCTTTCCCACTAAGTCTGTGCCAATCCAAATATTTAGATTTTGCCTATCTATAATATATATATATGTGCGCGTTGTGTATGTGCATTCACTAGGCAACAGATGTGGCATGTGTCTAGTTGCCTGAAGGCGGCCCCCTGCCAGGCAGTGCCTCTTCCAGACAATCTTAAATCTTTCAACTTTAAAACATAAGCCAAAGCAGAGGGGAATAATTTCTGTGCTGTGAAGCTGTGGATTTTGTGCTCTGTTTTTAAGCACTCCTAAATGGGGATGCCTTAAAATGTTTGTTTTTATGTAAATACAAACCCCTCTGAATATACCTCAGGTTTTAAACATGAGGATGAGACAGGTATTTGGAGACCATATATTTGGAAGAGAGGAAGCAGGGGGTCTTTATGTGGCTCAGACTCCTGGACCTCTATAGAGTAGTCTATGGGCAATAGTCCTCCTCTCTGGACACTTCGTTACACCCAATTTCCTCTGCTTTAGGTACTAATTCCTGATCTCATCTATTACTTGCATGTGCTATATAAGCAGGTGCTTACTAAACTGTGAATTTAAACTACAACAGGAGTGTAGGATTGAGTTCCTATGTCAATGTTTTCTGCCCCAAAGCACCAAATAACAATACAAATGGAGAATGCAATCTGTATTTACATACTTATAACTGGGTAGCTTTCCTTTGGTTTCTCGCACATATGAAAGGTAGCACTTCCACAAGTCAATGTGTAAAACTTTCATAAGGCACCGCTGAAACAGCTAAATATATTGAAGGAAAAGAAACAGAAATGTGTGAATAGACATTTCTAAAAATCCAATTATAGAGCTTTGCAGGTTCTAGTTTAAAATGTAACTTTATGTATTATAACATTGTTTTTTACAGCTTCATGTGAAAAAGATGCATATCTTCATCTGGGTGATTGCAATGTTGTACCTAGGTGTAGTTTTGAATAACACACAGAAACATCACTTGGTTCATAATATCAGTGGCAAGTCTGCTCACAGTAATCTGGAGATTAATTTTGGTGGTTTCCCAAATTCAATGTCTCTCAGTCTAGGCTCAATTTAAGAGCATCTCTGGCTACAGCCCTCATGAGAATTACTATGAAACATTCGTCTAAATGCCAGGCAAACATTAACTAAGGCCTTTCTAAACTGGACCTTATTCCGGATTATATTCCAGAATAGGGGCTTGTCAGTTGCATATTAGTGCAGACTGTGGTGACCCCGGGCAGTGCCTGCTGTGGTCTGCACCAGCAAGCAGATGGTAGGCTCCTATTCTATAATCCAGAATAAGATCCAATGCAGAAAGGGCCTCATTTTCCTAAGCGTATTCACTGTTCCTATTCTAAATTATTTTACCTAACAATTTTATGTTCTTTTATATATTGTATTTTATTTTAGGTATGCTAATTTTTTTTAAAAAAATCTTCATTATAAGCTGTCTCGAATAACTCTTTTGTCAGGAAAGATCAATATCTGCATGTCACAGAGTGCGTCTGATACGTTTATAGATCATAATACTCTTCACTAATAGTACAGATCAATATTCCATATCAGGGGAAAAGCAGACATGTAATACTTCTTGCCAAATGTACTAGTGCTTCAGTTGAAAATAGAATCTTGGTCTACTACCAGTGCAGGACTTCTGTATATAGCAAAACTCGATATAATTTATTTTATTTCTAAATATGTATCACAGAGTTACATCAATTAGCCCATCAATTTCAATATCCTGTTCTACACAAAAATCATGTGTTTTGCTATTGTTCTGCTATTAATGCAATCTGTAAAACTCACATCTAGTTACTTCAGGGATTTGATTTTGCACTTCATCGGTAACTATTCAGTTTGGTCACTAACATTTTTTTTAAAAAATGTTTTTTAAAAAAATGATCCTGTGAGAGTCTCCACCAGACCTTCCTGCTAAACTGTCCTTATAGAAACTATTCCTAGCAGAACCTGAAACAAGGGAAAGGATGTGCATTCACTCTGGCTCTATCTTCTATTTCTCTTTGCAGAGCAAGAAACATGGCAAGCATTTCAAATTTAATGTATCCTTAAAATGCCATCAAAACTGTCACAGAGGTACCATAAATTTTTTCCTGTCTACTTTAAATGTGGGCCATACATACACTCACCTTTTCTACTTTATCATAGTTTTTTGCTTTTATCTGTAAAACAAATTTTAAAAAAAGAAAATTTTAGGTCAGAAACAGAACAGCATTCTTTTTCACACAGTATTGGGAAGTCTGTAGCCAAAATTCTAAACCAGAGGTTTTTCTTAGGGCAACCCTCTACTCCAGTCCTCTTCAATGCCCTCTTTGAGAGGTGCCTGAATAGAATGCAACCGCATTGTGGCAACACTGCATAGCAGGTGCCCAATTCATGGGTTTTCCCACAGTTGGAATGTAGCTTATCCTAAGAACTATCTCAGTTGTTTCACACATAGAAAGCTTCTTGACACATACGCAAAGAATTGGCTCCTTGAAAGTTTCAAAGGCTCCAGATCAGGGATATATTTTTCTTCAACAACCTGACAAGTAATGGCAAAATACAAGACATGGAAGATTTCATGTGGAACATCTGCTGTTCAGCTACAGGTTTCCATTCCACACTGTATCAAGACAACAGAAGAGTCTTCACAACCAACCATCTTTCAGAACAAATACTAAGAGTTGTTCTGCCTTATAGCCTTAAACAGTGGAGAAAATATAGCCAAAGTAGCAAGAAAGAAGTTAAAAAGAAAAGTAAAAAGAGAGTGGAATGACCCTGAAGTAGACAATGGAGAATGTCCTCGAAGAAAAACATGATAACAGTCTGGATAACAGCATTCTTTAAAGTAAATTACTTTTTAAAGTACCGTACTTGCTACCTAGAGAGATAAAAATAGGACTAAGCAAAGATCACACATTTTGAAGTCAGGTTGAGATATTATTTTCAAGATCTTAGTAAGGCTCTTGCTATTTAAAAAGGAATGGCAAGAAGGAAAAGAAGGAAAATGTACCACATTGATGTCATTTATTTTTTAAAAATAAAATAAAGAACACTTCTAAGAGTTATCAATGGTGATTTTCAAAGTCAGTTCTTATATTAGCTAATTTTCAGAATAAGTGGAATCTTACCAGTTTATCAGAATATTAAAATAACGTATTAACTAAGTTTCAAAGAAGTGTGTGAGTCTGGGTCAGTAAGCAAGGTGGTCTAGCAGCACCTTAAAAGACTTATGCTACCAACTTCTTTCTCTCTGTTAATTTCTACAGTATTACAAGACCACCTTGCATAATAAGTAGGGGTGTAATATAAATTCACGCTCCATCGATCAAATAGAGCTAAATACAAAGAAAATATGCTCAGTCATAAGAAAAAAAATGTTGCTTTCAGAAGGCCTGTTTGCACTTTCTGCAGTGGGATGGTATAATAATATCAAGCATGATGCTATCTGCACTTCAAGTGCTGCTGCCATGATGTGACTTCCCAGCTGCAACTGTGCCACTCTATCTACTCACAGCTTCTCACCTGAAAGAAGATGCAGATACCACTGACTGGGAGCTCACTAACTGGTCCTGCTCAAGCTATGGACAACTGGAGCAGCTGGAGTGAGCTCTGAGACAGTGGCAGTGCCGCATAAATAGGCATGCCCAGGAATGGTTGGAAGGTAAGTGCAAAAAGGCCCTAGCAGTCCCACAGGAAAAGGAAATATAACCCAATATAATAAAGTTAAAAGATACAGTATGACACTGGAATATGAGACCCTCGGATTGGCAGGTGTCCAATAAAATTCTGAGGAAGAGCGAAGGGCAATTATAAGTAGCTCCAGAAACAGTAAAATGGCTGGGCTAAAGCCAAAAACCTTATTTTATAAAACAATAAAGTGTAATAAAAATAGATGTTTTCATAATTTTGAATGGTAACTAGAAGCTAATCTACTGCATCCACCAGCTCAAATGTTCTACATTCTGAATGGTAATAATTTGCAACTTCAATAGAAGGGAAAGAATTTTTTACTTGAAAGTTGACATTCACAAACCAGACAAAGTGCTTCTGCTATGATTTGTTGATTAAAAGTATTTTCAGTCTGTCCAATCCAGCACACAGCCAAAGACAGTCATATTTGGCAATATGACAAAAACTTAAGCTACTCTCAACCTCCCTATGAAACATGTTAGGACCTTTGTTGGCAATATTCACACACCAGTTATGGCTTCTGGCTGTCATTCCAGCAGCAAAAATAACAAGATCACAATGTGAAACCAGTTAAAAGAGGGTTTTGTACAAGTGTCGGACTTCTGGTGTGGGCACACACACCCATGTGGACAATCACATCATCACAACACTGTGATCTCCGAGTCAGTATATAATATACACATATGATAAAGTTTTGGCTTTGTAGAGGTGTCTAGGACAATTAATTTCTTTCCCAAGGATAACTATATACTAGAACAGCGATGCACACGTTTTGCACAGGTAGACTGTGAAGCCTGATGAGGGAAAGACCCGGGCCCAAAAATTCTGAAAAAAATCTTTTTCAATATATGTAGAATAGAATTGGCATGGACAGACCAATTCCTCGCAAGCTGTGGAAAGGTGGTGGTGGTGGGAATTATATAATGACATTGGGATTTGGTGATTTAAAAGTATTGCCAAAAGAAGAGAAACCAGTATAACAACTAGTGGTGGTAGGAGAATGGCTAGCAGTCATCAAAAGGATGGTTGGAAATTTATATATTTTTTTCTTCTCTCAAGGTAAGAAAGCTCTTTGAAAGCCTCATGTGGCTCTAGACTTGTAATCCTCACATTCCATTCTAGATTGTTAATGTCCTGTTTCATATATATTTTACTCCTTTTTGCTTCAATTCTGTCTTTATTATTTGTCTATTTCTATCTTTAATCTAAAACAAGTGGTTTAGATTATAAATTTGGATTATATTCAGATTGGTTCTGATCACACCTAATAAAAGCTGAAAGTGTAGCAACTGCTCATCAGCTCACCACATTCTCCCTTTCCTTTTCTGGAAGAATATTTCTGAAGATAAACAATTCACTAGTAACATTTTATTGTTCCCATCCTGGGTCAAATCAAGTTGTCCTATTTTGTTTTGATTTTTGGTCTTGCACTTAATGTAAGTGAACAAGATAATACTTTTGAATTTTCAAATTGAGCAAGGAAGCAAAAATATATTTTAACAATTCCAACTTATTGGTAGTGTTGCCTTCTGTCCTTGGTCCATACTTGAGTCTACTACTAAACTTCAAAATTCAAGGACAGATGATTTTCGAATGTCAAAAAGCTTTGGGAGGAAAAGACTGGTTCACTTTTATTAGGGTTAAGGTGGCATAATAATAAAGTTCTTCCATTTTAAAATTCATAATGGACTGAGCTAATCACAATCCAAAGAATTAAGTGTAAGAAACAAACAAAAAAGTATCATTTTTTTCTGTAGTGCTTGTATTTCAAAGCATGTGACCAAAGGGGAAAAAGTACATCCAGGATCTTTTTTATGGCTATATCCCAAAAATTTGCAAATTATTATTTGAACTAAAATTGAGGTAAGGTAAGCTGTGCTTCAAAATGTCAGGTATTTCTTCTCATATCATTTGGTCCACATTATGTTTCTCTTCAGATCATATGAATCTTTCACCTTTTCACATTATGTAGCAATTTTGGTAAATCAGGGTCCACTTGCCGTGTAACGACACCCAAAATTTCCAGAAAGCATCTTCTTTGCTTATACAATGCTGTGTTACAATGTATTTTTCAGTGCCCTATTTGTTTCTAAGTGCAAGCAGAATTTCATAATTTCAGTCTTGATACTATTGAGTTGTAATGATTAGTTCTGAATTTGGTTTAAAATGGAACATTTCTTTGACTTTAATTCAAAGTTCATTCTTTCCTTTTGTCATTTAAATTTCCCCTCAAGATTGTAACTTGTAATTAAAAATTGTATCAATTTCTTTGTTTTAGTAATTTTCAATTACTATGAATGTTATTATATGAATTTTCCATTTTTGATGGAGAATTTTACTGAGTCAAAAAGAGCACTTTCTTCCTTTATTTATCCCATTCTATGAATCTTGCAATATTTTAGAAACAGTAATAAACTCAGAGAGATGGAAGGAGAAGCTGTAGAAAAAAGAAAATTACTGACTAATGCTGATGGCCACAAAAAAACAAGATGATGTTTACTGTGATCTAGAGATGTTTAGGAATGTAAAGATGGTGCTTTGGTTTGTAACGGATCTCAATGGGCATCAAGGCAGATGGGTCACCCCCAAACCCAGCACTAGTTGGTCAGTTCTAAAAACTGACTGGCCTGTTGTTCACACACACATCAATCCAGACTACGTCGGATTCAAAATGCTAAACTCCAGGCCTTGCCTCACTACTGTTTCCATTCAGTCTTTTTCCAACAGGCCTGCACCCATTTGCTGTTGCCTTTTCAGGAAGTAGATCGGTGATGGCCAACCTATGACACGCGTGTCACAAGTGACACACTAAGCCCTTTTGGATGACACACATGGCCACCCTGGCACCTGGACGTGTAGTGTTTGCTTGTTCTTGAAGTGTACAAAATACCAACTTTCAATTGAAGATTCAGCAACAAAAGTCACTAATGTAAAGAATTATTTGCTTTTGCTTTTAATAAAATACATACATCAAAAATATATCTTTTTTACTAGAGCCACAAATATCACAAAATTATGGATATTTTAAGATGTGACACAGCACCTGAGTTAAGCTAGGTTTTCTTGTGAATTTTGACACACCAAGCTCAAAAGGTTCGCCATCACTGAAGTAGATGAATGTAGACCTTTTGCGAAGACATTTGTCTTTCAGGCTCAGTTCAAAATAATCAGTAAAGCACATCCCTAACTGTGATCCATAATGGAAAATTTCATACACAACGATCAAAGCTTTTTTTGTCAACAATTCACTGTAAATAATCTGAAATAATTAACAGTGTAATAGCCTGCTACACAGACTAATTTCAAACAGTGCTGAAAACAGTTCTGCCATGCAGGAGTATTTACAGGCATGATAGAGTCTAAACTAAATATTATTTGCATTTTGAAGCCACATGACAAATAACACTGTTCAAGTAGGTACACTTAAAAACTAATATACCGTATATTCTGGCGTATAAGACGACCCCCAACTTTTCTAGTTAAAATATAGTTTGGGATATACTTGCCATAAAAGAAGGCGACACCCGGGGTATAAGACAACCCCCAACTTTTGAGAAGATTTTCCTGGGTTAAAAAGTAGTCTTATACGCCAGAATATACTTACATGTAGAATAATTCTCAGCTAATATAGAGAACAAGTTCCTAACTAGATTTAAATTGTTGTGAACAGATCAAAGTTTTTCACGTCAGTCATTATTTAAAGACTTGAACATATTATTGAAAAGGTAAGGATTAAAAGTATCAGCAATAAAGCAGGTGCACAGATCCTCAATGGCAAAGTTCCAGTACGCATGCACGCACATGCACATACACTAACAGCTATAAGGTGCTCAGTTATGTAAACTTTATTGCTCCATGTAGAGAAAGTATGCCTCCTTATTTAATTTTTAGTGAAATAGTTGAAAGCACATTTAAAATCCCCCCCGATGGACATGAACTAAAATAGCTAAAATGGATTAAAATTAATTTAAGAATAAGTGAAGACAATAATTCTTGATCACTGTAAACAAACAGAACAGGCAAGAAAGGAAGGTAAATTTAAGTCTAGTAAAAGATAATCAAAATAGTAAATCTTGTTAATAATCCTCCGTCCCTTTCATTTTCTTCTCCCATATCCAAAGGAAACAAGGAGAAGAGTTGTTTTTTCTACCCTACTTTTCTCACCTATTTAAGGGGACTCAAAGCCAACATTGACATAGAAAATTATGATAGATTTTTAAACAATTATAGAAATGAAAAGGATGTGTGTACTAAGGACTGAGAACATATTATAGATTCATTGGAACTATTTCCAGAAAATATGTTTTATGGTTTACAGGCATACAAAGAATATTTCTTGCATCCAAACCCATGATGTCTTAGCAACTAAGATCTTTTTACTGCTATGCCCTCCCCTCCACACCATCTATTTAATTTGGAACTTCTGCTAATTTGGTAATTTGTGTGCTGTTGCTATGTATTGAATTATGTCTATGACAATCTAGATATATCATAATAGCTCTAATGTTTTTGGCTCTCTTAGTCTTATTTTCACATTCATTCATTCATTGAAAAAGTTTATATCCCGCCTAGGATCTCTGGGCGGCTTACAATAAAAAAATGCATGTACAGGCAAACTGTAAGCCATATAAGGGACCACTCCAAGGCCACCTTGTTTGTGTTTCTGTTGCGTGTCTGGCACCAAGCCTGTAGCTTTAATGTAGGTTATTGACATGGATGAACTGAATTGATTTTTCAAGGAATTTAACATTTTCTCTCTGATCGATTAAACTTAAAACTAAGGAAAATACCAGGAAAGATTCTCGAACAAATTATTAAACAACACATATGTCAGCATTTGGATAGGAATTCAATAATTAACAGTAGTCAACATGGGTTTGTATCAAACAAGTCGTGTCAGACCAACTTGATTTCATTTTATGACAAAATCACTGAATGGGTTGATCAAGGAAATGCAGTAGACATAGTATTTCTTGATTTCAGCAAAGCATTTGACAAAGTATCTCATGCGATCCTCATTGAAAAATTGATCAAATATGGGTTTGACAAGGCAACTATAAGGTGGGTTCAAAACTGGCTTAGTAATCGTACTCAAAGAGTGGCTTTAAATGGCTGCACATCCAAATGGAGGGAAGTGTCAAGTGGAGTACCACAAGGTTCTGTCCTGGGCCCAGTTATGTTTAATGTTTTTATAAACGATCTGGATGAGGGAGTTGAAGGGAAACTGATCAAATTTGCTGATGACACAAAGCTAGGGGGGATTGCAAACACCAGAGAAGAGAGAGAGAGGATTCAAAAAGATTTAGAGAAACTCGAACAATGGGCTGCAACTAATAAAATGGTATTTAACAAAGAAAAATGCAAGGTTCTGCACCTGGGCAAGAAAAATGAAAAAAGCACATATACAATGGGAGGAATTTGGCTAAGCAGCAGCACATGTGAAAAAGACTTGGGTGTCCTGGTAGATCATCAACTGAACATGAGTCAACAGTGCGAGGCAGCTGCAAAAAAGGCAAACGCAATCCTGGGGTGTATTAGGAGAAGCATAGAGTCCAGATCACGTGAAGTTATTATCCCCCTCTACTCTACCTTGGTCAGACCTCATCTGGAGTACTGTGTCCAGTTCTGGTCACCCCAGTTTAAAAGAGACACTGACAAGCTGGAGCAGGTTCAAAGGAGAGCTACCAAGATGGTGAACGGTCTGCAAACCATGTCCAATGAGGAACGGCTTAAGGAACTAGGAATGTTTAGTCTATCAAAAAGAAGACTGAGAGGAGACATGATAGCTGTCTACAAATACCTCAAGGGTTGTCACAGGGCAGAGGGATCAGCCCTGTTCTCACTCTCTCAAGGAAGGACTAGAAACAATGGGGTGAAACTGCAGGAGAAAAGATTTAGTTTAGATGTTAGGAAAAAATTTCTAACAGTAAGAGTGATCAACCAGTGGAACAGGCTGCCACGGGAGGTGGTTGGTTCCCCTTCGATGGAGGTCTTCAAGCAGAGACTGGACGGCCATCTGTCTGAGATGGTTTAGGAGATCCTGCCTTGAGCAGGGGGTTGGACTCGATGACCCAGGAGGTCCCCTCCAACTCTACCATTCTATGATTCTATGAAAATAACCAAATTCTATGTTTGATTAGCTCTCTTTTGTAACTGTGAAACATAGACAACATCAGAGGCAGCTCAAAACAGATTAAAAGCCTTTGAAATATGGCTAAGGGGAAATCTGAAAGTCTCTTGACAGTGGGAAAAAAAATCAATCTTGAAGTTATAGAGATGGGCATGGAGAAAGAGAAGCCTTGTAAGGGATATCAAACAAAGGAAAGTGAAATATTTGACCCAAGCACTCAAACACAATTCTCTATAAGGGTCCTTAATTAGAGGGCACAGTGGAAAGAAAAAGCGGGGGACAACAATATAATGTGCAAGAGAAGCACAGATGTGGATATGTTGGGAGGTTCATAGTCCTCAACCACCTGAAAGGAAAAGACATTTAAACTGAACTGTAGGTTTCCTCTCAACCCCCCTCTCCCTCATGGATTTCATAGAAGAAAAAATATTTCATATTGTCAGTTTGGTAGGTTGTTTGTGGGGGTGGGCACTGGGAGACACCACTGATTTATAGCATTTTACAGACTTCCATTGGGTTCAGGAATGTTTTCCAGAGACCCAAACTGGGATAGATAATACAGAATGACAGCCAACTGAGATGTCTGAAGAATCTTTAAAGTTTCCCCCAGAAAACTGGCTTCTGAAGTGTTTATTTTAAAAAAAAGAATCCATGAAAATGTTTTAGCTGGTCTTTAAGAATGCTTTTGACAGACCCTCATTAAATGTTGTCTAACAAACTCATCAGTCATGGAATAAAAGAACAGATCCTATTCTGAAGGATAGGAAACAATAAATGAGACATTTCTTCAAATGGAAGTAAAAAGTTTTATTGTTGAGAAGTAAGCAAAGTTGCTGACAACACTTAAAATATTCATAGTAGTTAAAACTGAAAGAGACTGTGAAGAGTTCCAGAGTGACCTTTTGACATTGGGCAAGTAGCAAATGAGTTTCAGTGTTAATAAGTGTAAGGTGATGCACACTGGGGCAAAACCCTCAATTCCATGTATAAAATAATGGGGTCTGAGCTTTCTGTTATGGACCAGGAAAGGCAATTTGATTTTGTTGAATATCTAAATGAAAGCGTTGACCCAATTCACAGCAGCAGTAAAACAAGCAAACTCAATAGTGGGGATAATTAGGAATGAAACAGAAAACAATTTTTTTTTAATATTGTTTAAAATTTTTAATCATCTTTCTTTTGATATGTTGGTTTTTAAAGGTTGTTACCCGCCATGAGACCTTTGGGTACAGGGCAAGATAAAAATACAAATACAAATATAAATAAATAAATAAGTATGTATACCTCATTGTGCCTCATTAAGTGAGGCCACATTTCCAATATTGTGTACAATTCTCAGAAAGAATAATATGGGAACTGGATAGAGTACAGAAAGGGGCAACCAGAATGTTTTTATAAAGTATAAAAATAAAAATAATTCCATATAACAATATGTTCATTCAGGTCTTGTGAGTTCTAGGCTGAGAGAAATTGCTTTTATATTTCAAATGCTGACAGATATAGATATAGTACTATGGGACTTGAAGAACTGTTAAGTAGTTATGGATTTCATTGAAATACGTGTATTGTGAAATTCTGCTTAAAATTTTGGTATATGTTTGCTTTACGCATGTTACAACTAAGTGGTCACTGAAGAAGCCCTAGAAAAGATTAAGTCAAACTATGACTGGCCATGGAGGTGTCAAACGAAGAATTCCACATATTATTTTGTTGTTCGTTTACAGTACCCACCCAAAGATATTTTTATACATGTCTTTTATTATGAGCTTTCATTTAGTTAGTCATCAAACTATTATATGTGCCTATTATGTAGAATGTATTTTTAGGGACTCTTAATATCCATACACAGTGTCAATTTGTGAATTTATCAATTTTGTTGTTCGTTTTGGAAAATTCTTTTTCTGTATCACCTTTGGTTTTAAATCTCTATATTGGGAAATTTTGGTTGGGTGGTTCCATCTATGAAGGTGTCAGTAATAGTCGCTGCCACATGGAGGACAGTGGAGGTGATTTTCCTGCTCAGTTTCTGTAGGGCTCACCCACACAATATCTGGCTCTAGGCACCATAGAGGCCAGACTTATTACAAGTCCCTAGTACTCTTTAACTTTTCTTTGTAGTTCAATCACATTAACAAGTCTCTTCATAATATGTAACACTTCTTGAGTTCTGGTCAGTTTTCTTGAGTAATTATTTGTGAGACTTGGGTTTCAGCAAAACCTCACAATGATGAATCCTGATGATTCTAACCCCTGTGGAAAGTGCTAGAGGCCTCATGTGGGTTGTTGTGCAGTGCACGAGGAGTGCCACCCAAACTCCAAAAGAACTGGCTGATCAAGGGCTTTTAAATGCATTTTTAAAAGCCCTCCATCAGTTAAAGATATCCCATCTTGGTTTACATTGCATGGCCTGAATCACTGCTCCAGCCTGGAAAGTAAGTACAGAAGGGAGAAAGTGGCAAAAGAAGGTTAGCAGTGCTTGAAAGGCAAGAAGACATGAGGATAGGAAGCTCCAAGGGTGTAAAGGAATAAAGTGGGATTGCTGAGCAAACAGAAGGAACATGAGGAATAAAGAAAAGGCAATATAGGACTAAAATGGAGCATGGAAATGGCAGAGAAAAGTGGGAAGCGATGCCTGAAGCAATCTTCCCTTAATCACAAATATGCAATATGAGTCATGTAGGACTGAAACATTACTCAACAGCAAGCATCTGAATTTCATGAACACAGATTTGCAAATAAAGGGAGGCTGATTGTTCTGTAATCATCTTAGTATGTTTTAAAGATATATAGAATGTTCAATTACAAGTTAGTTAATGTGGTATCTAGTTATGGATAGATTTTCAAAACATGCTTGATAAAGGCACTCATAAATAGTGGCCTAGTAGGCCAAGTCTTGTTATAGATCAGCAACAACTTTTTAAGAAAAAAAGAAACTGGGAACAGAAATGGTGGGAATTCTCACAATTCACTACTGATAAATGCAAATTAAGAGTAAGGGAATTACCTTTTAGAATGTAACAAACTCTACTGTGTCTGGAGAGAGCACAGGGCAATTTTTGGTTAACCACAACTGATGCTCAAATGTGTGTGTTTAGAGCTCACACTTCAGTACACAGATTGAGGAAAGGCTTACAACTGCAGCTGACTCATTGTTATTTATTTGCATTTTTGTACTCTATTTCACTCCACAGTTAAAATACAATTAAAATGCATTGATTAAAACAAAAGCATCTTAAACGGAAGGGAAAGCTGTTCCTTCAGATAAACTCCAGGCAAAAGAGCTGTGTCTTCATCAGGTATCTGAATGCATAATGAGGGTATAGTTACCAGGGCATAGATTGCTGTGGCCAAACTGCCCTATTTCAGAAAGGACTGTAGTTGATGGTAGGTAGCTAAAGTAGGCAGTCCTGGCCACTGCCTCCATCTGAGCTTCAAGCATCAATGCATAATCCAGGAGCATCCCCAGATTTTGCAGGTCTTTCTTCTGGAGCAATACAACCCCATCAAAACTGAATACCTCACAGACCAGAGACCCTGTGATGCATCAGTACCTCTATCTTGTCTGTATTCAGCTTCAATGTATTGCCTCCATCCAGAAGATTACTGCCTCCAAGCACATCACTTCTCTTGATCCAGATGACATAGAGATAGGACGAGATGTGATCTACATATTGATGTCACTGAGACTTAAATTTCATGATATCCTCTCTCAGCAGCTCCATATAAATATTAGAGAGCATAAAGGAGAAAACTGATTCCTGAGGAACTCCACAAGGAGTTTCCAAGGTGTCAAGCAAGATCTCCCACAATCACTTTCTGAAACTAGCCTTGAAGAAAGAAGCAAAATCATCACAATGTAGTACCTTCTTAAGCTCCATAGCCTTTCCAGAAGGATACCATGGTCTATGGTCTCAAAAGCTGCGAAGAAATTCAGGAAAATCATTCAGCTTCCTCTTAGATCCCTATCTAATGGGTTGGACCAATGCTCTCCTCATGAGCTGGGATCTAAAGCCTTTGGGGCTTTCTAAACTTCTCCTTGTATGCACAATCCTGTCCCTACTCAACCCCCTTGCAGTCAAGATCTTTCCAAAGCAAAAAAGTGATCAAACAAAAGATGGGGCTGAGCATGGAGACAGCTATTGGGAAAGTAGCTGCCAGGAAACCTAGGGGAAGAACGAGCAGAAATGCTAGTTCCCGACTCACTGGTATAACCTCATTTGTGTTCCACTGGAGTCCTCTACGGCACACCTTAGAGGAAACACTTGGGTAAGACCACATGCTTCAGCAGAAAGAATGGCCTAAACTGGCACTCAATTTTAAGATTCTAGCCTACTGAGATCTAAACAAAAGGCAATAGGTATTTTGGGCGGGAGAGGGTTTGCATGAGATTTCAAGAGGATTTTTTAAAGTTTTTTTTTTCTTAGATCTCACAAACAACTAAACAGACATACAGGTAGAAAGCTACCAGTGAAATAGAGCTACAATGTACTGTTTTGAGTGCCATATCAATCCTCTGCACAGAGACTGTGACCTTGGTGAAATGGGTTCCTAGAGCTCAAGAAACAAGGCTCAGGTAGGTTATCTGTAGAAGCTGACGGGGCAGACAAGCAAAGGATTGGGGCCTTCAGGAATGTGACAGAGCAGTTCTACTCATACAGTGACAAAGTCTGAGAAAGGAAGTAAGTGCTTCCTTAGAAAATACCTGTTCTTAAACAGTGAACAGGATTATCCAATGGTTTCTGGCAGTGGAGATTTACCTTAAGAAAGGTAGATAGTAGTGTGGCAGATATACCAACCACATCAGTGAACTTCACTCTTGATGAAAATTGTGCCAATGTCATGTTCAGCCATGCTTGGATCACGATGCACAAGGCCACCAATTAGGAACAAAAAGGTATCTGGAATATCCTGAAAGCTAAATACTAAGTAGAAGTAACTTTCTCTGAAGTGCTATGAAGGCAGAGCTGAAGCAACTCAGTACATTTAATTGATGGTACTGCTACAAGCAGTTTTGCATCTGTTACACACTGGGGTGGGGGGTGGGGATTATAGGGAAGTACGCAAAGATATAGTCAGTTTGGTTTATAAGGAACCTGAGCAACCTAAACCAGCCAGATGGTTTATCAGTCAGTTCATTAACAGACCTCAGTGCATGTGTAATATTATCTCATTCATGCCCTGCCTCTCCTATGTGTCATTCAAGGCCTTCCCGGAAGCAAAAGGTGCATGGTCCACTGGACGTTGCAAGCTCACCAGCCAGGTGGTGAAAAGGATGGAAAAGGAGACAAGCATGAAGAAAAAATGGGTGAGGGAGTCTGAACAGAATTTTCTTTTCAAAATCTCCCTAGTTCCATTTGGTACCAGACTGAACATCTTGAAATTGAGGACGGTAGGTTCAGCATTAATAGTCATGGAGGAGTATATGATTAAAAAAAAATGTCACTGCTTGGGGAAAGGTAATGAAAAAGACTGTGTCTCACCAATAAGGGAAGAGGTAAAAAATTGACAAGAAAACATGGTGGATGTGGCAACTGCTCAAAAAGATCCAAATTAACCAGGGAAAATTGCTCAAATCCAGAAGGTTGACAACTGCCAGGAGTCTCTGGACCAAGCCAAGCCACCTGGAATCGTTAATTTTAGAAGATAATATATATGTAGTGTACATAACCAAGTCCTAGTGAATGTTGATACATGAACTAGTGAAAACCAAGGGGGTACAGATGGCACTAGTTACAAACTGCTCACTGTTTTTATAGTGATTTTACTGTAACCCACCTGAGACCTTTGGGTATAGTACAGAAATATAAATGAACAGTACAAAAAGCAGGGAAGAGTATACAAGAAGAGGGGCTGTTCTGTGTGTGAAACATAACTCTGAGTCATCTAAAGCCTGAAAACCCTAAAGGAACACATGGAAAAGTAGCTTAAGATTAAAGGGTACAGACCATGGTACTCAGGAAGATCTTGAGATAATAATAATAAATAATAATAAAACGTTTATTTCTAACGCCCTTTCTTCCAAAGGGCCTGACAAAATAAAACATATACAATCAATGAGAATATATACAGACAACAACCTACATCTTGAGGCTTCTCATGAAAATCTTTTGATAATGGGAAACTTCAGTTATCTAGATATTAATAGGTAAATGTTTGCTCAAATAAGACTGAGGATACAAAATTTTACAAGACTGCACCAACTAGTTGGGGAAGCATCAATGGGAGATGTAATCCTGGACTTTAAATGGCATTCAGAATTTGCTGACAGAAGGAGATGTAATTAAATCAAATAGGAACAAGGATCACAATGCTATAAAAACTGACCTTTATAGAAGTCAAAAACTGCAAAGCAAGCCCTTGAAATATAGTTTCTCTAAACAGAAAAGTTTTTCTAACAGTGAAAAGAAAGCTAGAAGGGAAGTTCAAAAGAGCAACTCCTACAAAATTTGGATATTTAAAACAGTAAGAGATGGAAAACTAAAACTGAGGCACCTATCACTATAACTGTAAAGAACAAATAAAAATTCATTAAATAATAGCTAAGGTCATTAGTTCCAAGGATAATGAGGGAGCAAATGGTGTACAAAAACAGGAAAAGAAACTGCATGCAGGCTGAATAAATTTCACCTGCGTTCACAACGGAACTTCAAACAGACCCTAAGTCTCAAATTTCTCAGGAACTGAAATATTTTGTCCCGTGATTCCCAGAAGGGATGGAAGGAAGTGGAAGGCTTTATTAACAAATTAAAATAGATACATCACCAAACTGTGTCTAACTAACAGCTATTGAAGAGTCCAAAGGGAAGTGTGCACATTAAATTGACAAAAATACACCATTTCGCATTTTGCTTGCCTTCCATCACACAATCATCAGGAGATTTGGAGTGAGGTGTCATCAATATGCAGATGATACGCAGCTCTGTCTCTCTGTGCCATCTGAATCAGGAGAGGTGGTTGAAGTGCTTGACAGGTGCTTAGAGGCGGTAACGGGCTGGATGAGGGCCAATAAACCGAAACTGAATCCAGACAAGACAGAGGTGTTGTGTGTCACAGCCTCTCGGGTCTAAGTAGTTGGGAGAAACCCTGTCCTTGATGGGGTTACAATATCCGGGAAGGGACAGGTGCGAAATTTGGGGGTACTCCTGGACTCTGTGCTAACACTTGAAGCTCAGGTGGAGGCCGTGGCCAGGAGTGCCTACTTCCAACTACAACTGGTGCGCCAACTGAAACCTTTTTTGGGCAGAGATGACCTGGCCACAGTTATCCACGCTCTGGTAACCTCCAGGTTGGACTACTTTAATGCACTCTACCTGGGGCTTCCCTTGAAGACGGTTCAGAAGTTGCAGCTGGTACAAAATGCAGCAGCCAGAGTGCTGACAGGAACATCTAGCCGGACGCATATTACGCCGGTTTTAAAAGAACTGCACTGGCTGCCAATTCACTACCGAACCCAATCCAAGGTGCTAACTTTGACTTATAAGGCCCTAAATGACTTGGGCCCCAGATATCTAAAGGAGCACCTTCTCCCATATCGACCTGCCCCTGTTTTAAGATCTGGAGGGGAAGCCCTTCTGGTGATCCCTCCGCCTTCAGTAGTTAGGCGGGTGGGTACCCGGGAGAGGGCCTTCTCAGTGGCGGCCCCCAGGCTGTGGAATGGTCTCCCCCTCAAGGTGCATCAGGCCCCTTCTTTGTTCTTATTCAGGAAGGTGGTGAAAATGTTCCTCTTCACACAGGCCTTTGGCTACATGTCCCTCACACTTCCCCCACTGAAAATTACTGCTGTTTTTAACAATTCTTGTACTTTTAACACTGAATTTTTAAACTTGTTTTGATATTGTTTTTATATGTCTGTTTTTTAAATGCTGTGTGCCGCCCAGAGACCCTCGGGTATGGGGAGGCATATAAATGTAAATATAAATAAATAAATAAAAACGTGAAAATGTCCTAATTCCAAATAAAGGCCCAGGATATTATTAAAGCCTGTCAGTTTAACATCTGTTTCAGAGATGAGTGTGAAAATTATTAAAGATACAATCACCAAATGTCAGAATAAAGAGGTGCATCTTTACCTGTTGTCTAAATACATATAAGGAGGATGCCTCATGCAACTCAGAGGGGAGACTATTTCATAGCCTGAGGCCTATCACCAAGAATACCTTCCCTCATGTCCCCACTCCCTTAAATGCTGAAGGTGGTGACAGCATCAAACAAGTCTATATGGTGCCCTAGCTGTTTAGGGTGTTTAACTTAACATTAATACCTTAATTGGGCTTGGTAGCAAACGGGCAGCCATTGCAGTTCTTTTAGGACCAGCATGATATGCATCCAACCAGCTGTGCCAGTTAGCAGTCTATCTGCTGCATTCTGTAAAAGCTGCAGCTTCCTAACCATCTTCAGATGCAGCTCCATGTACAAAGCATTACAATAGTTCAGTCTATTATATGGATTCCTGTGGCCAGACTGTCTGTCCCAAAAAGGAATGCTGAATGAACCATTGTTGGAATTAGACGTTTGTCACCACCTCACCTGAACTTTAAGCATTAGTGCAGAGTTGGAAGAACATCTCCAGATTACACACCTGTTTCTTCCAGGGAACATAAACCCCATCAAGATGGACAAGGGACCCTGTAACACAACACCTCATCTAGCCCATTACTAGCACACTTTGATCAGCTCTCCTGATACAGAAGGAATGGAGATAAAGCTGGGTGTCATCTTTGTATTGACGACACCTCATTCCAGAACTCCTGAACTTCATAAGCCCAGGGCATGGAACATCCAAGGCATAAGCCTTGGAGAGAGGAGTGGAACTATCACAAGGCAGTGCCTCCAACTTCTAGAGCCTCTCCAGAACAATACCATGATCAGAGGTATCAAAAGTCAGTAAGAGATCCAAAAGAACCAACAGAGTGACATTCCCCTTATCTTTCTCCTGGAGAAGTTCATCAACCAAGGTGACCAAGGTGGTTTCAGTGTAATAACCAGGGGCCTATTTGCACTTGACTTTATTCTGGAATGTATCCCAGAATAGTGGCCTGCTGTCCACACTCTAGTGCAGGCTACAGCAGGCTCCAAGTGAGGCCTACTATAGCCTGCATTAGCATGCAGACCACAGACCCCCGTCCTGAGATATACTCCAGAAAAAGGCCAAGTGCGAACAGGCCCCTGGCCTGAAGCCAGATTGAAATGGGTCTAGATAATCAGCTTCCTTTAAACATGCTTACAGTTGGGTAGACAAAACTCTTATCTAGATCATCTGGATCTGGGGGAATCCCTTGAGAATAGGATGCACCACTGGCTCTTTAAAAGCCATTAGTACTATCCCATCTCTCAACAAGGCATTCACCACTCCCTGAACCCACCCTGCTGGCTAGGGTTTATCAGCCAAGAAAGCGAAAGATCCAGAACGCACATGGTCAGCCAAACCCAGCAAGCAACTTGTCCACATCCTCAGGCCTCAGTAATTGAAACTGATCCAAAATAACTGGACCAGACAGTTCCCTGGACTCTTCCTTAAGACTACTTTCAACTGTGGCACCTTGACCTCGAAGTGCTCTGGAAATTGTTGACAACAGACGCTAGGTGGCAACTACCCTTTCCTCCTTGGGTCTAGATCTCAAAACAACATTCATCACTTGAAAAATCTCTGCTGGATGACTACTTGTGGATACTATGGTGGTGGAGAAAAAAATCCTTTTGGCCACCACCTCTAACATGTGTTAGATCAGATTTGCAGCCGCCTGCAGTTTAGCTGTTGATACTGCTTCATTGCCTATAACTCCCATGGAATACCAACATGCTTTATGGGTTCCACATCTGTGTTGAGAGCACTTGAGTTTCATCAAAATGATGGCTCTGCTCACCTCATGATTTCCAAGTGGGACCAGAGCCTCAGCAGGAGCATTATCTATGTCAACTGGAAATTCCCCAGACAATTCAGGAATCAGTCAGATTCCACAAGTCTCCAAGGATGGACCATTTGCCATCACAAACTCTCCTGTCAAAGGACTCTTGCCAATCTCCTTTTGGGTATATCAATGAATGTGTGGATAGCAGTGATTCACTTAGACATCTACATTTGACTTTTAAAATCTGTTCTAGTTCCTCATTAAAGCGTTTTACTAAATTTAGTATGCCCTCCTATGGATATGCAAATAGTTAAGGAACGGAAAGCCAAGAGCAGAACGTTTCTCACAATATAGATCAAGTGAGTTCTTCCAAGGTTTTATATTGGAACATTAATAGTAAATGTTGTTGTGCAAACTGAGAGACTTTCCTATGAGATTATAGCAGTGGTGTTCATTCACTTAGGAACCCATGTGAGAATTTTTCAGAGGATTGTAAAATTACGCAGTGTGGACTTAATCTTGGAAGAATCAGCAAATAATGCTTCATTTAATATATTGTTAACTTATTACCATGAGATGTGGTACTGGTAAATAACCTAAGTGGCTTCAAAAATGGATTCAGCAAATCTATAGAAGACTGCTATACAAAGATTAGCTCTGGTGGTTGTGTGACCATTTTGGTATGGAGACAGTATGCCTCTCAAGGTCAGCTAATGGTAGGCTATGAGCAAAGCGGTTTGCTCATGTTGTGCCTGCGGCAGCCTCAATCAATTAAGTTCAGAAACTATTTAGATTCATCTAAGCCATTGTAAAATTGGGACATTTTAAAATTGTAAATCACTATTTCTATCTAGATCAGTGGTTCTCAACCTGGGGGTCGGGACCCCTTTGGGGGTCGAACTACCCTTTCAGAGGGGTTGCGACAAGCCTCCTGCTGCCCTTCCCTCCCATCTCCCAGCTGTTCCACACCTGTGCTTGGGGGTCCCCACAACATGAGGAACTCCATTAAGGGGTCGCGGCATTAGGAAGGTTGAGAACTGCTGATCTAGATTATGGTGTAACAATTGCAACACTGGAATTAAGGCTACAATCCTGAGTTCCTGTGAGCAGTTTTTCAACTTGTGCAATTTTTCCTAATTCTTTTGCAGCCCTCTACAAATTTGCTTCAACAAATACCAGTCCTGCAGAAGGATATCATTCCTCTTTCTACAAGAGAATGTATTTGCTTTCAAGTTTACTATCCTTTTTTTTTAGATGGAGAAAGAGACCAAATTCATCCTAGAATGAAAGTTGGAATATTCACATAAATATACTTAGCAATATCCCTCTTTTCTCACACAATTGCTGTCATCTAGAGGAACATACACTTATACTGATTATTTGCTATCCCAATTAAAACAGGAGAATGTATTATTGCCAAGTATTTATACTTCAACAATCTAACTCACCAGAAGAGCACTCCCTGACATATATACAACTTGAAATCAAGCTATGAAAAATTTAATTCAAGATCAGAAAGTTCATTTAACAGGATACACAAGGACACTAAGTTTTATCAGTCATCTCCCTTGTTTATACTAGGTTTAGACAAATTGACAATGCCAAATTTAATTTCCAAATGCTGCAAAAAGAAATAAGACAAACAGCCATATAAAATTACTCTTCTCCTTCTAGTGAGCCGTGTCCTTCAATGTCCAAAAGCACAGAATGAAAATATAGACTGAACAAAGATGTCTCAACCACTGAGCCTTTCAAAAGTAGTACAATTCCATCTAACAGGCATAAGTTACTGATAGTTTGGCGCTACTAGATACGATCAAGTCGGGTCCAACTCCTGGCTGATTGCATAGGCAGCCTTCTTGGCAAAGACCTTGTTTACCACTGCTTATGGTGTTGTTGTTTTTGCAATGTAAGACCTGCTCATCCCAAAGATCTCCTATCCCACACTATATTTTTCTTAACTACTCCTTGCCAAATTACAGCTGCATCTTATATTTATGAAATATGGTACTTTCAGGAGAGGTTGGGAACTGAAGTCTCTCAATGATAGTTTACTACTGAATAAATCAAACACAATTTTTTACAGAAATGGAACCATTTAATTTTTATCAGTGTTTATATGGAATCCTCCCCATCCTTGCATCACACCATGGGCAGCACTTGCTTGAGAAGATGAATAAAGGCAGAACACCAAGTTATTTGCATGTAGATGGGCAAGGAACAAATGGAAAAAATGGGGATGAACACGCCACCATATTATAACCCTAATCCTAATGCTATAAAACCCCCAGTAGAGAAGTTTTGAAAGGGCCATTTTGAAACTATTTGTATATAGTATATGCTACTTATTCTTCACCTGGGGTGTATTCCCACTTGACCATTCTGGCCCAGGTTGGACTATCTTTTGGTGCAGGTTGGACTATCCCTCCGGGAACAGCACCAAGTGTGCATTTTGGGATGTTCCCATTTACATGTTGGTAAACCGGATCCACATGTGCGCACAAGCAGATCAGCACCTTGAGCAGGGAGGGGTTCACCTTTAAAACGGTGTGGTGCGGCGGATGTGTGAGTGGGGGGGGTTGCTGGTGGAGGAGTGCAGCAGTTTTTTTCAGAGGACAGGAGACATCGCTGTGAAGAGAACGCAGAGGAAGGAGCTGCTGCCACCAGGCTCACTGTCGCCTGGGAGCCCCCTTCCACTCCCACTCCCTCCCATCAAGTCTCGGCCAAGCTACGTCTCATGGCAGTTAGCCGGTGCCTCCTTTCCCCTTCTCTTTACCTGCCCAGGTGACAACGAGCCAAGGATGAGGAATAACAGCAGTGGCAGCACCTCCTCCTCCTACCTCTGCAAGACTGCTGCATACGCACAAGCATATCAGGGGAAGAAATGGCTGACTTGCTAGGAAATTGTAAGAAAAGTCCCGTTTTCCCCAGGGTCCCCCCGCCCGATTTCTGCAGGATAGTGCTCAGAAAATCCAGGGATAAGAAGTGGAATGGGAATGCTGCTTGCCAAGTTTGGATTACTTGCCTAGGTAGTGGGAAGCATGGATGCCAAGTTCAAATCCAGTCTAGATTTTATTGCCTATGAGAACGCACCCCTACACTGGCTTGTATGGAACTTTTAAAAAGGTATTATTAAAATACAAGAATATGGCAGCACACTATTTTTAAGATTTGAGTAAAATCTTAATTTTCTGTAATTCACAGAATCTTAAAAGGATGGGGGATAGAAGTTGCACAGAAGCAGGAAAGGCCATAGCTTAGCTGTGGAGTACATACTCTGCATGTATGGTTGGGAGACTTGAAAGCCCAAAGAACTACTGCTGATCCATGTGGAAGTGTCCAAGAACAAACAACTAATTAAGTGTAACTTTTTGTGTTAAGTATGTAACTGAAGACAGAAGAAACATAGCTGGGATCTGCAAAAGGGAGGGCAGAAATAGTTAGAAATTAGTAATCTACATGTAGGGGTGGCACCAGTAAAGTTTATGGTCTGATGTTTCAAACATTACAGTAGGATACTTCCAGAAGAAATATATTTCCTCTATTCCATTTTTTGTATTTATGTAGTAATCAAATGCTGGAAGCTCCCTAGGTCTATGAAGAACAGACAATATGAGGGAAGGGTTGGTTTTTTCCTTTGCTTTAACACACAGACTACAAGTCATTCCAGCCCAGAGAAATCTTGATTACTTCCGTTAAAAAGACTGGGGATATGCTGGAACACTAGATAAAAAGTCTCAATTTTTCTGTTACATAGTACTGTACATTTACAGTTATGTATCATAATACAAAACCTTCTTCAAATGCTGTTGTAAAATGAAGAGGCAAAAGAAAACTACAAACACATAAGGTTTTCAAATAGTTTATAAACAAAACTGTAAAATCCTACAGCACTTTTAACCCTTTGCCTGTAAATCGCAAAGTATCTCCTCCATTCACTGTGCAGGATAGGTAGAAGTGAAATTTCATGTGTTGCTCTCCACCAAAAGCTATTTGATTAGCAGTTGCAGCCACGGAGCTGAGAGCTTAAACGCACAATAATTTTTTAAAAAAACAGAGCCAATTTGAAGACACCAGAAGAAACAGAAATTGAAAAACAGTTCATTAACGAGAGCTTGTCGTTTTCCAAGTAAGTTTCAGAAGAGCTTTATATCACTTCATTTTGCAATATTTATTTTTTAAAATGTCAGAATTAAAGAAAGAATTCCCATTCGAGTATTTGGGTACCACATATGTTAATGCTCAACATAACAAATAAAACTAACAGGTAATTCTATGTTGTATTCTCACATTTATCTGCCCCAATGACAATGATTAATGATGTGGATATAAACTACAGTTTTTGTACAGTTTATGCTAATTGAAGCTACAGTGTTTTTCAGTGAATCTATTATCTGTTTGTAGCACATAATATGGACTGGGCAGATTTACAAAAGCAAAAATGAATGTACTGTACTGGTAAATGAGATTTTTGCATAAAGTCAGGCTCTGGATTAGAAAAGAAAACATTTGTGGCCAGTGATGTTAAACTATTGTAGAAAGAGTGGATACAAAAAAGCTAAATATCCTTTTTTTTAAAGATCTCTTTATTCTGTATTTCTGTGGAAGAAAAATTCCAGTCATATTATTAATACTGTGTATTTCATACAACATAACAAGCATACTGTACTTAAAAAGTATTAAAAGGAATCTACAAACGAAATCTATGATATATTTGAGTACAGAGCCTATAGAATACATATGAGGAAGACCATAGGTAAATGTTAAAAAGTAGTTATATTAGATTTTCTTAGAATAAAAAATCACAGTATTTACAGAAATCCTGAACAAAATTTTAAAATACTCATGGTACATTACATTGCAAAACGACTTGAAAGAAAGATGAAAAGTATGGCTGGAGCCTATTGCCTTATGAAACCCAAATTTTGGCTCCAGAAATGAAATTCAGAGCACAACTGCTTTGCTGAACCAGAACAATGATTCAACTGATGCATCATTTTCCTTCCAACACTTCTGAAACGTGAGTAGGGAAAAACAAAATGTGGCTATCGTAAACATCACCTGAGATTTAAATATAGTAAAAATACTCTTCTGTCAAGCTACAAATTATGTCAGGCCCACGTATGCTTTAGTGATACCATGACTGATTTTTAATGGAAGGACTATTTAAAATTAACATTCATATCCTAGACTAGATTTATTGTTTCAATCAGGGCATGTTCTAATACATCAAGCAGATGTGGATTTACATTTTATTTTAAAAATTATTCTGCAGTGAAACCCAGCCCACCCCCCACCCACCCAGAATCAGGATATTCTGCCACTCAACCTATAGTTTAGCTTATCAAGACGAACATGTTACACATGAAATTATCCCATGACTATCCTATCAAGGAAATCCATTATTTTATCCAATGACCTAAGATTACTAGTCATACTAGATTGTATTTTTTCCCATAGAAAACCCAAACATATTCCAAAATAATTTCTAAAATTATCCTATGTCTCATTATTTTATTTATTTTACCTAAATGTCCCTTGGCAAATTATATATTTTACAGAGCTTCACCTGTCCTTTGAATCTAGTTTCTTTTTATACCACAGATGTTAACTGTGAGCAGACTGAGATGGCAGCTAAGACATTTAATCTTAACTGCAGCAGCAAGGGCATACAGGGAAAAGACTAGCACTTAAGGGGAAGCAGCATGGCAACCACATAACACAGAATCTGAATGACAGAATAGCTGTTGGCTGCAAGCTAAAATGGGTTGTGCACATTCTGAACCAAATAAAATATCCAAATGGATTCCCAAAGATTCTGAGGCACTTCCATGATGAGCACTTTCCCACTTTTCAGAAAGGAACAAATCTTTGAATCATCATCACATAGAAATGAAAGAACAATATAAAAGAACCCCTCAGATTATGAGTGTAGCTTAATCTTAGTAGCCCTTGAAATGGAGCAATTAAAAACTAAAGCATGTTGAAAGCCAACAAAGTGTAGTGGTTACTGGGTCAAGCTAGGATCCAAGGGTCCCTGGGCTTAAAATCCCTATTTGCGTACAGAAGCACACTGGGCAATGATCTTTAGCTAGACAGTGCCCCTCAGTCTAAAATGAAATACAACATACTTGTTGGAGGAAGCGATCTGTAATTCTTGCGTTAGCAAACATTTAGCCTTGTAATGTTGTAAGCCTTAAGACTTGCATTTTGGGATGCATCTCCATTAGACAGCATAGGCATCTTAAGTGTGGCTATTTTCCATTACTCCCAATGGAGAGCAACTGCCCTGACAAGACTGCCGAAGGTGCCTTTGTTGCATAAGAGAGACTTCACAAGCTGTGGCCAATGCCTTGGGAGTGATCAAGATATAGTTCATCATTCTTTGGCGCTTCACACTACCCTTTCAAACAGAATTAGGCAAGATGTGAATGTGTATATTAATGTGAATGCATCATAGTTTATTACTTTTTTAAACATTTACTAAGGCTAGGCATTAAATACGCAAGCCTCAGTATACAACATAAGAACATAAGAGGAGCCCTGCTGGATCAGGCCACAGCCCAGCATCCTGTTGCACACAGTGGCCCACCAACTGCCCATAGGCATCTCAAGCAGAGACAAGGGCAAATGGCCTTACAATATCCTACAACATTATCCATCTTCTAAAGCACATCTAGAAATATGCACATATACACAATAAATTCTCTTGATATATATGCCTAAAACTAGGTATTTAATACCAAACATTCTAAAATGATGTCCACTGACAGCCTTAGACACCTAAAATAATTTAAGAATGAGAATTCAGCTACTTTTGGTACTTGTATACAGTTAAAAGTCCTAGAAAGTTGGATGCTAGGAAAAAAAATGGGAGTATGGAAAACGCCATCTTAAATGCTTTCCAAAACATTTGAGACAGCTATTTTCTTGACATGGGGAACAAGTTTTCTAGGTGGTACTAGAAGCACAGCAAGCACTTACCTTGCTTCTAGCTGCATCGTTTTCTCAGGATTATCTAAAGGGTAGGTGAAAATCAAGGAGCCTGCAACTGTGTTAGGCCATGTAATAAATTCAACTGAGTGCCTACCTTGCTCCTAGGGTAGTGTTTGTCAGGTGTTCAACCTAGCAAGCTCTTTTCGTGTGCAAGTAGGATGCAGCTGGCTCAAATGTTTTGGGAAAGCACATGATATAGCATTTTTATGCATTCCTAAGGTTTTTATTTTTGAAACTGTTAACATACCTCTTGTTGTTGGACAAAATATTTATAATCTGAATAATTCATAAAATACAGGGCTAGGCCATTTGATCAAAAACAAAAAAATCAGTGACATTTTAGTAGTGACAAACAAAAGGAATTACTGTATTTTCTGGTGTATAAGACTACTTTAAAACCCAATAAAATCTTCTCAAAAGTCGGGGGTCGTCTTATACGCCGGGTGTCGTCTTCTTATACGGCAAGTATATCCCAAACTCTATATTTTAACTAGAAAGTTGGGGGTCGTCTTATACACCCAGTCGTCTTATACGCCGGAAAATACGGTATGTAAGAATTCTGCAACCATGGCTATCTAAAAGCCTCTGATATGGTTTATTTACATCCAATGAGTGGATAGATTTAGGAGTTTCCTGATGGGATTTATGGTAAATATTTAACAGATCATGTAGGGCATCACCTTGGGTGTTTTCCCACTGTCACTAGAAGTACCCATTAATGGGTACAAAAATGCCATTTAGTACCCATTAATGGGTATTTAATGGGTACTTCTAGTGACAGTGGAAAAACACCCCTTATCTCTTAAATCCTTAAGTCACAAAACACAGGGGAAATTCAGATGTTGTTATATACATTAAAGAGCAGCCTTTAGTTTTCAGTCACAAGAAATGGAAGTATTTTGGAGCTATCTAAGAGATTCCTTTAGATTTCAGTTCTTGTACTTTTTGCAGAAGTGGAAGAACTTTTATATGTATGTACACATGTGCACACGCACAAGAAGGTTTGAAGGCACTCATCTTCAAGTTGGTGACTTGACAAGGAGAAACCCATCAGATCAACTACTCATAGAAAAAATCCTTTTCATAACAGTAAGGAAAATGTATTTCTAATTGATATGACTCTATTTTTAACATGTTGGATTTTAAATGTTGTTGTGGTTTTACTGTTTTAATATATATTATTTTTTGATATGTCGAATTTTAAAGATTGTTACCTGTCCTGAGACCTTCGCGTATAAGGCGGGATAGAAATACAAACCAACAATCACATGCTGTCCAAATTCTATATTAGACTGTTTTCAAAAATGCTTATTATTAAACTGATAGCACGATTAAGAACTTCTACTTTATGATTTAATCTTTTACAAAAAAAATTACTTTCATACTTGGATAGAGATGACCTGGCCAGTTATCCACAGTTATGACCTGGCTCTGGTAACCTCTAGAATGGACTAGTGTAATGCACTCTACATGGGGCTGCCCTGAAGAAAGGTCTGGAAGTTGCCGCTAGTGCAAAATGCAGCAGCCAGTGCTGACCGGTACAGCTAACTGGATACATATTACGCCAGTTTTAAAAGAATTGCACTGGCTGCCAATTCACTACCAGGCCCAATTCAAGGTGTTAACTTTTACTTATAAGGCCCTAAATAACTTGGGCCCCAAATATCTAAAGGAATACCTTCTACCATACCAACCTGCCTGTGCCTTAAGATCCAACGATAAGGCCCTCCTGGTCATCCCACCACTTTCAGTAGTGAGGTTGGTGGGCACCTGGGAGAGAGCTTTTTCGGCGGTGGCCCCAAGACTGTGGAATTGCCTCCCCCTGGAGGTGCACCATGCCCCTTCCTTGTATTTATTTAGGAGGGCCGTAATAACATACCTCTTTGCCTTGGCCTTTGGCTGAGGTTTTATTCTCTCTTTCCAGTTACAATGACAATACACTAGGGAGTGCACGGTTTTAAATTTATTGCATTTTTAAAGGTTTTTAAATGTGCATCTTGTTTTAATCTGTATCTGTTTTAATTTGTATCCTGTGTTAATCTGTTGTTACCTGCTCAGAGAACTTCTGGTATGGGGTGGGATAGAAATGTAAATAAATAAATACTTCAGAGTAATAAATATCACAGATCAAGGACATTTGATTTCTGATAATTCAGGTACTATTTATAGATTAGAAAGGTTTGTGTGTCAAAATTGCTTAATTTAATCTTAAATCTGCTTTCTGTTTATTTTGAAGCGAGTCTCTCAGGCCTATTTCAAATATACCAAAAATCATGATTTCCCTTACAAGAACAAGTCAAGGCATTTCCCTAATTCTATTTCTTTCCATGGCTATGAGATGACCAGCACCCTCCATATAATATGTTTTCACCACCACTTTTTTTTTTCAATATTCAAGAAATACTGGTTTGTTTAGATTGTATCAGTTAGAAAAGACTGGTTTTGGGTTTCCAATCTTCGCTGCAGGACTGAAGGAAAAATCTAAAACCATGAAGGAAAGAATAAAAACTCCTGTCATCCAGTCACTTAACAGCAAATTTACTTTCTAGCTTTGATCACTCATCTGTTTATTTTGAATATTAATGCAAGGGAACACATTTAGTAATTTATGAAGTAAAATCTTGGAATGGTTGCTAGAAGCATTTCAATATTGTTGTAGAGCATAAACATTAATTAAGCCTCACAACAACCCTGTGAGGTAGGTAACAGTGGATCAACTGGATGGAAACTTACCAAAAATAATTCAGAAGAGTTAGGAAGAGAAAATCTCACATCAAGTCATCAATATTCACCATGAGGAATCACAAGATTATCATTGTTGCTTTTACTGTATTGCCTCTTTTATACTAGGTGAGAGCAACAATAATTTTATTTTCAAAGCGTGCATTCTAATGTAAAAATTGAGTGGCAGAATTCTGTGGCACAATATTTTATAACTATGCTTTTGTACAATGTAATATAACCTAAATATACTGTACTTGAAGAGCAAAAACGCTCATTGTGAGTGGTAACTTTGTTACTAACAAGTTGTCTGCATTTGTTTCTGCTCCACACCGTAATGTATTGAAGAAAAACACATTTATTCCTTTCTTTAATAAGTTTATTTTTGAAATTATTGGAAGAATATATGCACAGTATTATCTACATATGGCTAATCTTTTAAGATCAAATTTATGCAGTCATAGTCACTACATACCTACTATAATGCAAATTATACACAAAATGTGACAGAACAAAAAAATCAGGTTTTACGGTAACTGAAGAGGAGTTGTTAAAAGATCAGTATCTCTACCTTATAAAAATCATATATCCTTAAGAACCTCATAGCAAGAAGACGACTGAGACTTGGGCCTCCTTATGGGGAACAAGACTACATGTGGGACATGAGGATCACATGCATGCCATTGTGGAGGCATGTGAATAACACGCAGGCAAAAGTATGGAATTTTGCTTTCTTAGAAGATTATGGCAGCACTCCCTTTCTACTGTGCCAGAATGGTTCTGAAGTGATTATCATGACTGCCACAAGCCCATGTAACAGACCCCAGGAGAGGCCTGCATGCTCCTCCTCTCTGGCAGCTATGTGATCAGGGACAGACGTGGGAGAGTCTGACAGCGTATCAAATACATTTCAGTGCTTTATAAAAACTGTCTTTTTAGAAATATGCCAAAAATGTCCTTGAGCAGGAATCCACATTTCAAAAAGACTTAATTTTATTTTAGAAACCCACAAGGCATGAGAAAAAGGAAAAAGGAAAATAATTCTTAAAAAGGCATAACAATGCACCAAGACTCAGAATGGCAAAGGCAATAAAATGTCAGTTGCCAGAAAGATTTTCGGATTACTATACATTTCATTTCTTTTAAAAAAATTAGGGGGGATTAGCTTTAAATATACTGCCCAAATTCACTGATTATTCATCAGTTTTCACTGACAAATAATGAGAAAAAAATCTGCAGCAGCAACAGACAGGAAAGGCTTGGTTATTATTTAAAATATTTAGTATCACTTCCGATTAAAAATATAATCTTGAAGGTACCGTATTTTCCGGCGTATAAGACGACTGGTCGTATAAGACGACCCCCAACTTTCCAGTTAAAATATAGCGTTTGGGATACACTCGCCATATAAAAAGACAACACCCGGCGTATAAGACGGCCCCCGACTTTTGAGAAGATTTTCCTGGGTTAAAAAGTAGTCTTATATGCCAGAAAATACAGTACTCAAAAATCATTGGGCATAAAACCAGCTAGAACCATTAATTGAGAGTAGGTACCACCCAACTGCCAGTAGTAACAAGATGGCATTCAGTAATTTGTGGTACATAAAGCAGGACTTCCCTTGAATACCTTAGTGATCTCACAGGTCAACACTGAGAGAGGTGCTCTGTGAAGTAAGCTGATTCAAGTTATTTGTCAAAGATAAAAAATGTGAATGTGGCCCAGTAGCTAATTGGCAACCAGTGCAAATGCTTAAGGACGAGTGCACAGGCAACAGTGTCTAGGGTATAGACATAGTTGATACACCAGTCAAAGTTTGTAACAGGTAACAGAGCTCACTTGTGCCTCCAGTAACAACACTAGGGGTGTTTTTCCACTGTCACTAGAAGTACCCATTAAGCACCCATTAATGGGTACAAAAATGCCATTACATACCCATTAATGGGTACGTAATGGGTACTTTTAGTGACAGTGGAAAAACACCCTAGGAGTACCTCCAAACTATGTATCGGTTCCTTCTGAGTGACTGCAACCGCTGAAGCCGCTGAAGCACAATCACGTGGCATGATTACTTATGAAACCACTTTAACATAATGCTTACCACTCCCGCCCCGCAGAGATGAACTTCCAGCAGATAAACTGCCAGCAACTCAAGCACAATCTATACAACCATATTATCTGCATTAGATCATCCATCAAGGCGACCAATTCTGTTCCATACCAAAGTTTAAATCCAGATTGAAATGGGTCCAGATAATCAGTTTCATCGAAGAATGTCCAGACATCACACTCCTCATGCCCAGAAAGGGGATATTAGCTACTGGGCAGTAGTCAGAATAAACCTCTTGAGTCCAGAGAGATTTTTCTGGAGTAGATGAACCACCACCATCTCATTCATGGCCAGTGGGACCACTTTCTCATTCATTCACCGTTCCCTCAGCCCAATCAGTCAACACATCCTGGCTAGCACTCATAAACCAAGAAAATAAAGATCTGGAGAGAACCTTGTTGAGTGCCCATAAACTTGTTCCCTATTACTGATGAAATGCAACAACTGAAGATAAATCTCCAGGTCCTACTTCCTTACCAAGCTTGCTGAGCCCTGGTCAAAAAAACAATACTGTGCAATACTTGGCTAAGTGGGGGTACAGAACCCAGGTAAAATATTTATGGTAAAATAAGCGTATCTGAGGACCAATTTGCACTTGGCCAGGTAGTCAACTTGTGGTTAGCTCCCATATAGAGCTTCTGCACATGAAGGAGCTGTTTACCAGAAATGGCTCCTTCAAACCAGGAGCTCACCATGCACTCACTACATGTAGTGCAGGATTCAATGCACCACACGTGCATTAGTCTTGCACTACAGCTGGAGTTAGTCAAGCTGTGTGTGTCCCATCTGCATTTCCTGGTATGCAGAGGGGAGTGGCACATGACACACCACACATGAACACTGATATGTCACGTGATATGCCACAGACCCATGTGACGCACCACATATGCGTGCTGAAAACAGGATCCAAAGATGGCTGCCATCTTGACAGCTATACACACTGGAGGTACATTTTTGGGCAGGTTGGGGGAGGATTGGGATGCACTAACTTAGTGTATTCCATGCTGTTTTGTCCAAAGCTTCCCACAGTTGGAAAACCAAGGGTGAAAAGGCCCTTAATCTTTCACTATGTACTGTATATCTAATTGGAGGGTGAAAAGGAACAAGTATAAGGAAATGATAAGGCAATAGTTTTTTAAAAGAATGAGGCTACAATAAAGTAACACTGGACCGTAGGGTTTTTTTTTTTTTTTTGCCAGTCCACGGCACTGCCACAATAAGCTGCCCTGCTCCGCCATGGAAAAGGGAGCCGGTCCCTGGTGCAAAAAGGTTGGGGATTCCTGCTCTAAGAGATATCAACAAATAAAACATAAATCATCACATTTTGGAAGCAAGAGATTAAGGCAGGCATAAATATAAATATACTGGAAAGGAAAACAATTCCCTTTTTCTACATTATGTTCCAATCTAGCTTTCACTGTTTTATAAAAGAAATCTTTATTTGTACTATGACAGATGTACTATGTACTATCTATTGTTACCTTATACTTTCACACTCCAAGGATGATTGCAAACATTTCCTTTTCGTGTACAGATTTATTTCTAGGAAGGCCTCTATTCTACTATATAGTCCAGAATAAGTGCAGAAAGGGCCTTTATCAGAAATACATCTATTTATTTCAGTGGCTAATTTTATTCCCCTAAAATATTCTGAAAATGTATTCTTCAGTTTATGGGTTATTTGCTTTTTATTTATATTATTTATTGCACAATATAGTCCCCTGAAACTATTCAAGAATATATTAGACCTTTCCTAATTTTAGTCTTTGATTTTCAAGTGACTACATTTTACTTTGTATTAGAAGGGTTAATGTGCCAGGAAATGTTAAATTTACTCTTACAAAGTTAAAAAGCTTGAAACTTAAAAGAAAACCAATATTTGTTGCAAAAGATTTCAGAGTAACTCCTAGTTCTTTCTCATTTCAGAATGGTTAGAACAGAGTTAATTTTAAACCAGTTTTCATTCTATTAATTGTCAGTAAAGGATATAGGTCCTTGACCTTTGGCTATACCAGGTTTGTAAAACATTATCAGCAAACTTGCATCAATATTATCAGAAAATAATATAAGTAAACAAGAAGTGGATTACCACCCAGACTATTTTTCCCTTTATGCTAAACCATTTATAGTAATAAGCTGTTTCCTTCTGGTTCTGGTCTAGGGGTGTGTGTATGTGTTTTATTGACTTTGCCCTAAATCCACATGACCCTATGATTAAACAGCAAAGAAGGATTAGTATTTAAGACAAACCAGATGGGAAGATAAACACTGTAAGTTGCAGGGCAATCAAAAGATGTTGAAAATATCAAAGAGCAAAAAAAGAAGAAATCACACACACACAGAGCTCAGTATAGAAGCCTTGCAATATTCATCCTCCATCTTTCCTAAATACGTTTTCAAGATAAAGAACTTTTGTTTTATCACTATTACTAGCAGCAGTTTTAACAATCAAAATGATTTTTTTAAGTCTTCTTCAGTTGCTGTGTTTAAGAATAGTGTTAAAAAAGAAAATACATAACTCCTTCAACCCTGTTGGTCCGTGGTTTTAAAATCATAATCACAGCGGAATAATATACTGTATTCAGCATAATATCTTAAGCAGCTTTCTGAAGAAATCAGAGATAGATTCATTTCTTCTTGCTTTTTAACATCCAAAAAATGTAATTTGGGACTGCTGACAACCTGGAAAAAATATTTTTAAAATGGTTTCTGCTGCTTTCTAGAATTTAAACCAACAGGCACAATTAAAGTGTAGAGTTTTCTCCTTCATTTTCTCCTATTTAATGTATCATAGAAAATGAAACAGGAAGATCACATGAGTTTTGCTCCAACTTGCCAGGCTGAAGAAAACTACCCACTGGTTTTGTGTTACTGTGGCACAAGCACCAAACAGCAGTGCAGCTTCTCTATGAGTCCTTCTAGCCAGTACAGTTACACACAATTCAAGCCCAAATGCTGTCAGTGCTCAACAATAATTGTTATTACCAAATAAGTGATTTGGAGTTATAGCTGACTAAACAGGATTAGGGTTCTCTCTGATGCTGCCAATGAAAAGGCCATAGTTGTAGGATTTCTCTTGTATTCTTTTGATATTCTTATGGGCCCCTTGAAAAAACAGGGACAACTCTGGCATAAATAATTAGCACATAATTCAAAGGTCCTCTCTGCACTTACTTGTTAATCCAGATCAAGGACCTGGTAAGAACACTAAAGAGCCTTTCTGCACTTGCTAGTTTACGGAATTCTGGGGGAGCGCAGCAGTTCACCCGCAGCATTCTAACTACTCTACATCTACATTCCCTCCCGTCCAGCACAGCTCCTTCAGCACTTGTCCCTGCTAGATGTCTGAAGGGAGCCTAGGGAGCGGCAGCACATGGTTAGTGCATTGGCAGAGTTTGATTAGTACCACGGTAACCAACATAATGGTGGCATTTTGCATGTCATCAGCATTTAGCAAAGCGCTGGTGAGGTTAGGAAGAGATCTGGCATCCAAAACATGGATTCCAGAATTATCCACTATCCTTGCTTCCTGGGGAGACTTTCCCCCAGGAAGTGAAGATCCAGATTCACCCATAGTCCACAGGAGTAGATCTTGATCAAAACTGTGCTAAGAGCTCACTAATCTGGATTAGCAGTAGACCAGATAAATATGGTTTATATCTGTACTAGCACTCTCTGATCCAGGAAGAGGCATCTGTACATAGAACAGATCTAAGAATGCGGACATGGTATTAAGTGATATGTGCAGTTATAATGCAACTGTGAAGACACCTCCACCACAACAGCTACAATGATGGCACTTGCATCCACAATGAAGCTGTCTTCGCATTCCCTTTGAAGGCACCATATCCCCTGCTACCCAGAGGGATGTGGCCAATTGCACTGAATGTGGGAGATTTGTACGGAGGTAATTCACATCTATTGATATGGAACTGGGTCTAGGCATCTGCACTGTACTGCTGTTTAGCATACATTTGCTGTTCTAAAGCGCACTCCAAGCAGATGCCTCTGGCTGTGGTTGATCCAGAACAAGCTAATATGGATCTAGCTAACATGGATTAACCGAGATAAGGACAGAAAAGCCACAGAAAATGGATTTTTGAGTTTAACTGCCAATACTTCTACAAAGCAACTGAGCAATAATTTGTGGAGCTCCAATTGGACTAACTAACAAAGGATATAAAATGTCTGCAAATTTTATCCCCAGTAAACGAGAGATAAAATGGTCAATCTGGAACAATGCATTTTATACTAAGAGGCTGACAACTATCAAGACTAATACGACTGAATTAGCTGAATGGAGAATGAATCTTAAGTATAGTTTTGATAGTTGACTTTCAATATCTTCTCTTCATACTATTAGAATATCTGAGTATTAAAAACCAAATTTCAAGAGTATATTAATCATAATAATAATGTTTGGGATATGGGAGCTTCAGGGCTATGACTTAACACAAGTCTAGTCAACAGAGGGACTGAAAACAAATTTTGCATCAATACAGATTTTTTATTTAGAACTGTTACTGTAACACTTCTCAGTACCTTCCCACTTGTATTGGTAACCTATTGTTTGCTTTTTATCTGCTGTCATAAGTCTTTACTGCTCTTATTCTTCTCTCTTCCTTACTCCCCTAAAACAGGCAGCTGGGGATTATCTAGAACAAAAGGGTGGGTATAAGCATGTAGGAAGAGAAGACTTAATGTGTAAGCTGAAGTCCATTTGGAAGTTAGCAATCTTTATCTGAATTAAAAAAACACTCGCTCCCAACAAGAGCTGTTCCAAGAAGTTGACTTTTGCATTAAAATGCTTTATCTTCCAAGCAATGGAAGATCTGGAAGTAAAGAAAAATCTCACATAATAAACTGCACAGGAATAGCAGGTTTAAATGCTGGTCTTCTGACACTATGCACTTCAAATTGTATAGATATTAAGTGAATTCAGTTTGGGGTATAAAAATGCCTAAAACATGTTTTGTACAAATGTGTTGCTTGAACTGTTTAGAAGTCACAGATAATACTGTAAGCAATAGGTCCTTTGCTTCATAATACTTTTAGACATTAAGCAAAGACAAAGCATTAATAACCTTTATATAAATAAATACAAGATGCTTATTCCTGAACTTTTCTAAATATAGCATAATACAGTACTGAGAACTTCAAACAGCGTAAGAATTATATTATAACATGATCATTTACTAGGACTGTTTGGTAGCTGCATCAACACAGCGTCAGAGCTGTAAACTGGACGTGTAAATACATGCAAGTAAATACTAAGGACAGTGTTTTAGTGAGCAAACTGTTAGTTTTATATCCATAAGCATGGGTGCTGCAAATAAAAAAAATGGGACAAACTAACCACTACCTACTAAGCTAACGGTCACCTACAGCTGGTAAGTTCTCCACCTTATTTCCTGTTTGAACACTTTTGCAACCCATTTGTAACCCAGATTCAGATACTACTATATATAAGATTAATGCTCAAGATTCCCTATGATGACTCTGCCACGGATCTCCAAATACAATATCAATGTTTTTCCCCCTCCTCATTTATAGATCTCACACACAGAGATGCTAAACTTGCAGAACCTGTTTCGTACTGCAAATATTTCCACGTGATGAATAAAAATACTGGCTTGTTCTAATGAATAAAAACTATCTGTTGATGTGCAAACCACTGGCAACCACAAATGACCATGTAAACGACCTCCTAAAGTGCTTGTGAATGCTATTTTCAAATCCAAAATGGAGAGGATGATCATCTGTCAGCTTCAGTTTGTAAGAAGCTGACTACTTATGAACTGCTTAGAAAGGCCTGGATTTGTCAGATGCCACCCTTGAGAGCCCTGGGCTCTCCCTAGCACCTGCATTGACTCATAAATAGATGAGCCATACTGAAAAGATCCGGGGAACTAACCTTCATCAGAAACATGGCCCACACCATTATCATACCCCCTATGGGTTGGACCACATTGTGCTCATGTGGGACATCATCTGGGGCAGACAGAGAGCCTCAAAATGTGCCTGCAAACATGCAATGACGCTGCATGCAAGCACAATGTGACCTTGCCCATGGAGAAAGTTATGACAGCAGCCATGCTACTAGCAAAGGTGAGTTCCTCACACATTTTCAAGGAGCCTATTCGCACTTGGCTTTATTCTGGAATATATCCTGGAATAGGGACTTGCTGTCCATATGCTAGTGCAGGCTTCAGCAGGCCCAAAGTGAGGTCTGCTAGAGTCTGCATTAGCATGTGGACCACAGACCCCTATCCTGAGATATACTGCAGAAAAAGGCCAAGTGCGAATAGGCCCATGGGGACTCACTTCCAAGTTGCTACAGGTCCCAAGAAGAGTCTGGAGTTGTCGGGTGAGCCACCTAGGCTTTCTTAAGCAATTTCTAAGAAACAAAATTTATTATAAACTGTCATTTGGCATATCCCTAGTGACTAAGGATTGGTTGAGATGCAGGGACCTTATAAAACATCCACTTTATCCCTCCACTCCTATGGATGCTATGTTCCACACACACTTAGTCTTGGAAGCAAAGCTCAGAGAATTTCTGCTGGAAGAAGGAATCTGAAGATACATATTCACATGAAGATCATGTCCAAAAAAGAGAACTTCATGATATCATCCTACTACAAATAACAATCTGAAACCTGAAAGTAGCTTTCTTGTTCATAAAAGATAAATTTCAGTGTGACAGACTGCAGTTCAAGACACTGCAGAAGGATGTACCACAGGTTTACACGATCAAAATATTAGCATTATGGAAGCTATGTCCCAGACACACAAGTATAAGGAGCATTTTGAAACGTGTATTCTTTACTGACAATTAAGAAATTTAAACATTGCCTAAATAAATCTAAGAAAACAAATGTGCAACTGTGATTAGGTTTTATAAGGTACTATAACTCAATGCGGAGTATGTACATTGTATGGAAAAAGCTACGTGCCTGACATCAGAGCCTGGCACCTTGGTGGAAGAATACAATGACAAGCAACTTCCACAATTTCCAGGAAATGACATGGATGAGTCCATATAGTCACAGGAGTTGTGTCAATGTGAAGAGTAGGAGAAAAGTCATATTCACTACTGCTCATTAGTTCCCTGAGCTAAAAAAAAAAAAAAAAGGTAAAACTCTTAAGACCATAAGAGAAGCCCTGCTGGATCAGGCTACGATCCATGCGGTCAAGCATCTCATCTGACACAGTGGTCCACCATTTGCTTCTGGACATTCTTAAGCAGAAAAGCTTCAGCTACTCTTGAGACTTGCACATGGTGTTTAGAAGCAACCTGCCTCTCTCTCTAACCTGGACAAGAAGAACTATAAATGCAATAGTCTAATGTGTGATCAAGCTTTTCACATAAAAAGAAAGAACATGGATTTTTTTTTAATCCTTGAGGCCTTTTTGTTGAAACATTACTCGTACTCATGGAATTCTTCTTTCATATACATGAATGGATTCTCAAGAATGAAGCACTCTATTTGAAAGAAGATCTGACCATTTGATCACAGATGATTGCAGATAATAAATGTACACATTATGTAAGTGAGAAGAAAGAGCAATATGTAGTTCAGAGCATACTGAATGGATCACTACAGGTAGCAGGGTTGGTGGAATGCCTCTCTAAGAATCTTGCTTCCCATCTGAATGCAAAAGACATGTTTTGAAACACTAATCATAACCACAGTTTTTTAAAAATGTGTTTAAATATATATGGTACCTCTAGTCACAAATCTTAAACTATGCTAGTTAAAAATACAGATAACCATACTAACTGTAGATCATATAATAATCTCAAAAATAATTTTACTTACCAGTATCAAAATCAGATTTTACTCTAATGTCACAGAATGTTAAAATAACAGGATTAAACTGAAGTACCATTTTTATATCTACATGCCACTGAGAGGCAAGTGTATACAGACAAGTTATTATGAATTTTTCAGAGAATATTCCATGTTACCAGAACTTCCAAATCATCCTGTGCACTTTTTACATAATTTGATAAAAATCTTAACTCTTTTGATTATGTACTTGTTAGACATGTTCTTATAGCTTTGGTCTAGTCAATTCACATATAAACTGAATAAATTTTCAGTGACTTTGGTCATATAAAAGAATACTGCATTCCAACTTGCCCTAGCAAAGCCAGCCTAAGAAATAGTGTTAGAGCCCAACAAATCAGAAAACCATTTGTTAATTTATATGAATAAAAAGGAGCTCTAAATAAATGACACAGGAGGCAATAAATTGACACATGACAAGTAAATAAAAGGCTAAAGCACTCCAATACCATTGAAACGGTTTTAATGTTGTTGCAAGTCCATAATGCAACAATCATCAGATCAAAATGAGGCCCAGTACTCAGATTTCATTTTAAAAACCCTCTTTCACCTATTTTACAGAATTAAGAATTATTCAATTCCTCCCTTGTTTGCAATTGTTTATGTGCCTAACAAATTAATTTCCAATACCCATTTAAATTTCTTATCATACGTTTAAGAAAGAATATGAAAATATTAACCTCAGCTTCAATGTACAGTTTCCAGAATCTGCCAGAACTTGGGAACTGGGCAACAAGGCGTTCATAAGTCTTCCGTGCTTTGTCTATAGGTTGATTCTAAAAATTGAAAACCAATAAATATTTACAATATTTATGACAGAAAAATGTATTGGCATTTATTCCAGAATTAATCACTGTGAGTGGACCCATTGATAAGGAAACGTAATCCTATGTCACTAAACCTGTGCCTCTCGAATGAGAATGCTCCAAGCGTCAAGGTCATATGGATTCTCTTCTAGTTTCTTTTCAGCTTTCTTTACTTTTTCTGGAATGTATTCAGCAGCCTAAAAAACACAAAGCAAAAGGTTACAATTCCACAAACAGTTAGCAGATCCAATACTGTCAGCTAGCTACAATGTCTATTTTTCTGTATTCACTGTCCTCACAGTTATACTTTGTTGAAAGTGCCTAAATTTCACAAAATAGCTAGAAATTTCAGCAATGTTTAAAACTGGAAACAAAAGAAAATACTTCAGTAATTTGTGTAAGTCTCCTGTACAAATACAAGGACTTACTCATTTCATGAGTTCAACTTTAGAATACAAAACATTTTTACAGTTTCCACCTCTTCAACTCATTCAAGACACTCCTCCTGACAGGATTGTTTAAGAGGTGACCCTACTGCAGCCACCTTCTTTGGCCTGATACTACTGGCAAACAAGGACACCAAAACAGCTGAAGCAGCACAAGCTTAGAGAGGGCTGTTGACATTTCGATTACCCAAGAACCACCCACTTAAAAGGCCTGCATCTCATGAGAACTTAGTTCCACTTGATTGGTCTCAGCTAACCTTCTGGCAGCTAAACACTGGCCAGCACTTAAACAAGCCCAATGATTCACATGTAGAGAAAAGCAAGTGTTAGATATCATAAGTAAAATGGGGAACCCATACCCCAATTCTCATAATGACATTTCCCAAACAAAACAGACTTCTACATAGCCTCACAGCTTAGTCACCATAAGCACTAAGTGGCTTATCTCATGATGACTCAATGGCAACTAGAATGGATACCTAGGTACATCCTCCAGGCTGGGGAGATGGGCAGGATGCCTCTAAGGCCACTGCTGGGATTCAGGAGCAGGTGAAGGCTTCACCCTTATCTCCTGCTTGAGATGCCCATGAGCAATTGGTGGGCCACTGGTGGGACAGGACACTGGACAAGAAGGGCTTCTCTTATGTTCTTAAGTCTATCAACAGCATTCTATGTTTGCAGTCTCACAAGCAAGTTTGTTTACTGGATTTAAGTACCACAGAATTCATAAAGACTATTAGGTTTAAAGATAAAACATAGATCCAGTAATTTATTACTAATCACAATCACCCTATCAATCATTACCAAAAGACAAATATAAAAACATATAGTTTTAAAGATTTAAAAAATGTTAACAGTGAAAGAGATCCCAGTTTTTATTTAGAAATAAGTTCCAGAGAAAGGGGACTGCAACACAAAAGTTTCTTTCCCTGGCTCTTGCTCCTGTTACTTCATACAGCCCAGGATGTTTAGGATCAAAGGAACAGGCCAAGCATTGAGGACAAATGGGATAAACAAGCTTGGATATACCCAGGTGTTAAATGCTACAGGCTTTATAGATTAATACCAGCACTTTAAATTGGGTTTGGAAGTAATCAAAAACCAGTGCTGTAGCAAAGCAGAAATGTTACCCTGTCATATTTTCTATGACAAGTTAAAACATAGGCCACTGCATTTTGGACCAACTGAAGCTTCTGAGCTGTCTCCAAAGATACTGTACAGTGTGTTACAGTAGTCAGGCCTAAGTCACTAAGGCAACGGTCTGCTGGTAAAAGAATGGAGTTATTGCATCAAGTAAAGATGCGCAAAAGCTCCCATAGCAACCAACTTCACTTGCTGTTCAAACAGAAGGGGGAAGAGAATCAGAAAATATGACAGTTCTCAAAGCCTTTTCTGAGGGATTTCATTTTAATATATGCCACCAGAAAGCTGATAAGGATGAACAGTACAGTTCAGCACTAGTACAGAAAAGGATCACTCCTCAAGCTCTCATCTAATAACAATAATATATGCTTTATTGTTTTAATATATTTGATTATAAATGTTGTTACCTGCCTGAGGCCTTTGGGTATAGGACGGGACAGTAATATAATAAAATAAAATAAAAATAATTAACCAGAAACAATAATCCCATTTAGATACAATACCTAGTACTAAAACCAGACCTGCATGGCCTTTCCTGAAAACCTCCTGCAACTGTCCAAGTGCTAACGTGGATAGAGAAAAGCTATATTCCACAGGGTGATGATTATTTAAAATTTCACGGTCCAGGAAGGGTTAAAACATCACTTCCTTCAAAAGCAGCAAGCAAAATTTCTGGTTGTTCTCTTCTTCCAATCCTCCCCATTCCCATTAGCCATAACTGGTAAGGGGTCAAGAGTGTAGGTTATAATGGCAAGTCTTCTTCACATTCTCAAGATTCAATAAGTTCAAGAATGACTCCAGATTCCTTTGATCATTGTTTTTTGATCACTGTCAAATAATAACTATCATTATAGTATTATTGGCCAAGTATGGTAGCTACTGAGGAAGGTCTCTATCAAAATGTGTTTGACTAGATAAGATTGTTATACTTATCAAGGGACAACATCCCTAGATCCAATGGCAACACCTTCCACTGGATGAGGCCACAGACATTTTGGCTACTTCAAGCTAATCCTTAATAATGCACAATGTGGGAGGAATCATTTTACCCACCTGTTCAAAGATTCACCACCATCAGAGTACTGCCTATTAGTAAGTGTCCCTCATATATCAACTGGACCATTAAACCAAAGCCTTACTGGACTATTATATTATCATTTAATTTTTTTACATGTAACATTGTCTTTTGTATCTTTATAGATCGTGTTTTATATTACTGCTTTTAGCATTGTTTTTAGTACTGTTTCCAGTATATACCATTTTGCCGCATCTATTAGCACACTATCAAGTACACTTACATTAACAATTCATTTGAGCAACCAAGGCAATATTCCCCAATATATATTATAATTATTACAAGACACAGAAGAAACAGAAGAACAGGGAGGCTTTCAGTACCTATATAAACTCCAAATGACAACAGATACATAATACTTTCCACAACTAAGAGCCTATAAAGAGTATTCCTTGAAAACATGCTTAAAAGTTCTGCTGATGCTTTTTTGAAGCTTGTATAGCAACAAAAGGCATTAATTTGGTTTGGAAAGTCATATTTACTAAATGAAAACATACTAAAATACTCTAATTTTCTGTATACCCAATGTGTATTCAATTCATTGTGTGTTCACTGAACTAGGATACTTAAGGAAGTAAGCATGACGCTAAATTAAATGGCCTTTCTAGCCAAAGAAGTTTTAGGATTATAATGATATAGAAAACATAGGACCAAATTTAATCAGGCTTGCATATATGTAAACAAAGAATAAACCATGACATGTGTTTGAAGAAAAACTAACTAGGACTGATTCATACAAAATTATTATGGTCACAAGGTAAGAAAGTGCGAGGGGAAGTGACGCTCAAGAGGGTCTTTTCTGTCAAGATCCCAATATTTAGAACAGCCTCCTTCTGGAGATATGCCAGGTGCTGTTATATGGCTCTGAATAGTTTGTTAAAACATGCTTCTTCACCCAGACTTTTGAAGCTTAGCTTCATCTCTGTGTTACCCTGCCAGGAAGGAAGGATCATATTTTAAGGGTGTTTTATGGGTTTAAACCCATCTTGGAAACTTAAGACAATCACTTAGTTAACCCTGACTGATCATACTAATGAAACAATCAATACTAAAAATGGCATTTTGAATATTTATTCATTTATTTGGAGCATTCATGTGCCACCTCACAGAAAAGATTAAAAACAAGAGTAAAACAACATACTGTTAAATTGACTATTAAAAACAGAAAGTGGGTGGGTCTTTCTTAGGTGCCTGAAAGCTGTTAAGTATTGGTGCTTAATGAATAGCAGACAGGAGAGCATTCCCTAGAGAAGGTGTTATGACACAAGGCCTGACATTGGGTGTTTTTCCACCACAGCCCTTATATCCAGATCTAAGAAGATCCAGATCTAAGGAATGGGTACATTCCTTAATCCGGATCTAGTAGATTCGGATTAAGGGAAGCACCCAATGAGTTTCCACAGGAGGTGTAGCACCCATTAGTAATGGGTGCTAACCCCCCTGCCGTGGAAACACCTTTGCACCCATGTGGGGAATCTGGATCGACCCTCAAGGGGTTGGTCCGTCACCCCAGGTGTCTCTGGGGAGAGGAGGGTGCGATCTCCGAAGTCCCAGCTTCGGAGGGACTTCGGAGTGATTTCGAAATCATTTCAAACTGACTCCGAAGTCCCTCCAAAGAGATCGCCAAGGACTTCGGAGAGGCTCTGGAGCTGTCAGCGCGGTTTGTGCACTATTAGCGCAGACCGCACGGACTCCTCTCCGAAGAGATCGGCAGAGACTTCGAAGCCGCTCCGGAGTCCCTTCGAATCGCCTCCAAAGTCTGCACTGATCTCTTTGGAGAGACCGGCAGCGAGACTCCGAAGTCCCTCCAAAGCGATCAGCAGAGACTTCGGAGTCTTGCCACCGGTATCTCCAAAGAGATCAGCGCAGACTTCGGAGAGGCTCCAAAAAGACTCCGGAGCAGCTTCAAAGTCTCTGCTGATCTCTTCAGAGGGACTTCGGAGTCACTTTGGAATGATTTCGAAATCACTCCAAAGCTGGGACTTCAGGGCTCCCCCCCCCCCATGGGTGCATCCCCTCCCCCTAGCCTCCTCTAGACCCCATTGCCTCCCTTTAATCTGGATTTTCTGGCAGATTTTCTGGGGTCTACAGAAAATCTGGATTAAAGGGCAGAAAGTACCCATTTGATTCGGATTTCCCCCATGGCAGTGGAAACAATCAGGTCCCAAATGGGTGCCCTGGTGGAAATGGGATCATCTGGCTCACACCCAAATGGGTCCTTAATGGGTACTTTTTGACAGTGGAAAAACACCCATTAGCTGCAGGCCATTTGGTATTTTGTGGGACCTGCAGCAAGACCTCTCCAGATGATCTCAAGGCTCTTCAAGGGAGCCATTCTTTAAAGTACTATGACTCTAGGTTTAGTGCCAGAACCAGAACCTTAAACTGGCCTGGGAGTTAACTGCCAATTAGCACAACTGCTTCAACACAGGTTTGACATGTACCCAAGCAGGCACCCAACTCAACACCTGGCCACTGCATTTTGCATAAGTTGCAACTTCCAGAGCAAATATAACATAACTTGCATAACATAGTTGTTTCATTCTGGAAAATCCCAAATTTAGGCAAACTGCATTAAGGCAAGCCATCACTGTGATCAGTTTGCCAACGGCTGTTTTACATTACCAGAATTTGCTTTACCATACAGTTCTAATTTACCACTATACAAGGAGAGCCAACTTTTAGAAGCAAAATTACACTTTACAAGACAAGAATCCAAGAGGTACAACTGCATCTCAAGATATCTAGTAAAAACAAACACTATGCTTTAAAAACTTAAGAATCTCAACAGGAACATCATTCAGATTACTCTCGGTACTCTGCTACAAGAGATCAATTACAAAGAACCATTTCCATGAATTTATATCATATTGCTGTATACCTATTACTGTGAAAAGCACCCAAGTTTTCCAAAATTGGCTCCATCTGAAACTATAGCCATCAATATGATACTAAACTATCCTTTTATGAGCCAGTGGTCAGTAGGAAGGAATAATGCAAGCAACAAGGAGTGTCCAGTAGCAAGAAATTATGAAGCTCAGCTGCGCTGACTGTCACCCTGACCTGAGCATTTGGTCACTTGCTTTTCTGGAGGGTCAATATAAGAAAACACAGAAGATCTCCAGTCCCTAAATTTAAAATACCAAAAATTTCAGCTGCTTCAGCCTTCCTTTTTAATCTCAATCAAAAACTGGAATTCCAGTTAACATCCCACAAAGGACTGGATTGAGCACAACACTTCGAAGTACTGAATCTGGAAAAAGCAATTGAATATATGGGTTATAAACACTTAATGTGTGGGAAAGCCAGATTAATAAGCAGCAGGTGCTGAAAGCTAGGTCATAAATGAAAAAGTAACTACTATGAAATTGCAACATCATCTTATCCTAAGGCCATTTTTGCTTTTATGTCACCAGTATCTCAACAACATCACATACGTTCACATATTTGAAAAGAAATGAACTTCTTTCAAAAACAGTAGTGGAAGAAGTTGTAGTAAGAAGGCACGGCTGACCTCAAATCTGTTGCAACACCAATTTCTTCAAAGAAACTCAAAAGACTAAATGTACGGTAGTTTATGTGATAAATAATTGGATGTCATGAGATAGGTTCATATGACACAACCAACAGCAAAACCAACCAGTAGCAAAAATCAACAAAGTTTGATTCAATAAGCTGCTTGAACATTAAAATCATTCAAAAACTATATGTAAGTTGATAGGAAAGACCACAAATATATGTAGCTCTTGATATACAAAAACAGAAAGATATTTAATAAAATTGTATTTCATAAATTTGGTATTTTAAAAAAATTAAAACCTCAATTATCGAGATAGATAATTATAAGCTTATCAAACCAACTTTTCCACATAGACCTAAAAAGAGTCTTATGAATCTGAACAGGTCAGGATGGAGAAGAATTTGACATAAAACGTCAAACATGGCAGTGTTGTGGGTTTCCTAATAAACCCAAGAACTGGCAAATCAAAGCGTGTACTAAATTTTAGGAGCTGGAATATCATATCACATTAATTATTTGCTCATTGCTAACTATATACTTATATCTCCAAACTATCTCAATGTGCAACTATTTTTACCTCTTTTTCCTAGCAACTATTATACTTTGCTTATGAAAAGTTATGAATAAAGGGACTCTTAGACTTATTCAGATCAATGTATCTGATCTTCTTCACTGTGCCTCAGATCACACAAACATGAGAGACACAGTAGCTTGAGTTATGGCCAGCCAGGATTGTTCTGAAGGGTTGTTTTCACTGAAAATCTTTTAAATTTTGTTTTAGTTCAGGCAGTATATTGCTTTTCATATTTTATTTTGTATTAAATACACCTGGAGGCTGAGATCTAAAAAGACTCATGAGTTTCAAAATGACTTTTTTTTTCCTGGTGATAAAAATAAAACTTTAAAACAGGTTTAGCATGTTATTCTCTACGTGCCATTGAATTATAACTGCCATTATTCCTTTCTATTACCCTCAATACCTGAGGCTCACAGGAATCAATGATAATACACTGACCATCCTATGTTAGAATACACAACAATTCTAGCATGAATGGCAAAACAACCTCACTCACAGAAGCATAGTCAAACACCTTGGAATCACCAACTATAAACATTGTTAAGATTTCAACAGTAGAAAAACTCTACCATCTCTCCACAGGCATATCCTGAGACCAGAAAGGCCACTACAAAAAATTATCAAAAGATATCTCTGCACTGAACAACCATATTATTAGGGTAAAACTCTCATAGTCCTCCTCATTGGCTTAGGACATAAACTTGTATTTCTGGTGTGCTGGGGAACTAATACTAAAATATAAAAGCAGCTAATAAAGCACACCCAGAAACTTTGTCCAGCCTTGAAATATGTAAGAAAGATACATATAAGGTGATGCATTAGTTATCCAACCAGTGATACGCAGCAGCTAGCAACACATTTACATAAAGAACTGAAACTTCACCTATTTAATTTCCCAGACTCCACTATTTTACAGATCACGGTTCTGTTTATACTATTTACTTTAAGTGACACATTATTTCTTAGAATACAGCTGTGGTTCCAGAAAGGGAAGATTGTATTTTAATTATGCTTTAGTCTCTTTTATGAAATTTATATTTTTATTGTTGCAAAACACCCTGGAACCTTTGGGTGAAGATTCGGATATAAATGCTTGAAAATAAGTCCAGTCATGAGGAAAACAAAGTACACCCTCTTTGAATTCTATGGTTGTAAGTATCACGACATAATGAAAAACATCTGGTACTTAGAAGGTCTTAAAATTAAGTAAATACAACCTCAGATGAACAACACATAAATAATAACAGTCTAACTTGTCAATAAAAACTAAGGGAAAATACTGAAGCAGTGTGAAAAATTAAGTACACCGTTACCACTGCAGCAGAAATTAAAAGGGTAAGCAGCAGCCAGGTGCTACTAATCAAATGCCCTTTAATCAATTATCAGCAAGCTTAACCACCTCTATAAAAGCAGAAATTCTGACCAGAAATAGCTGGTCTAGAGCATTCTGACATGTGTTAATACAATACCAAGGAGGAAAGACATCAGCAAAGATCTGAGAGAAGCAATTGTTACTGCCCATCAATCTAGGAATGTCATTTCCAACCAACTTGAAGACTATCATATCAGTCAACAGTGAGAAAAATTATTCACAAGTTGAAAACATTCAAGTCAGTTGGCATATTTCCCAGGAGTGGACGTCCCAGCAACCGACCCCAAGAGCAGACTATGCAATGCTCAGAGATGCTGTAAACCCCCCAAGAACTACAGTTAATACTCTATGGGTCTCAGGATGTTAAATGTTCAAGTTCCTGGCAGTAAAATTAGAAAAAAGACTGAACAAGTATGGCTTGTTGGGAAGAATCTTTAAAAAAAAACATGACAGGGCTTAAGTTTGTAAAGTTTATCTGAACAGACAAAACTTCTGGAACAATGCCACTGGACAGATGACACCAGAACGGAGATATTTGGTCATAATGCACATCACCACATTAAGCAGAAACCAAACACCATATCAGCACAAACACCTCATACCAACTATCAGGCACAGTGGTGGACGGGTGATGATTTGGGCTTGTTTTGTAGCGACAAGACCTGGGCACCTTGCAGTTACTGAGTGGACCATGAAGTCCTCTGCATACCAAAGTATTCTAGAGTCAAATGTGAGGCCATCTATCTAACAGCTAAAACATGGCTGAAAGTGGGTCCTCCAACAGGACAATGATCCCAAGCACACCAATAAATCTATAACACAATGGCTGAAAAAAAATTACCAAGGTGTTGCAATGGCCTTGTCAAAGACCAGGCCTCAACCCAACTGAAATGCTGTGGTGGGGCCTTAAGAGAGCTGTGCACAAACAAATGCCCACAAATTTCAACAAACTAGAGCAGTGGTTCTCAACCTCCCAGCTGCTCCGCCCCCATGGTTGGGGGTCTCCACAACATGAGGAACTCCATTAAGGGGTCGCGGCATTAGGAAGGTTGAGAACCGCTGAACTAGACCAACGTTGTAAAGAAGAGTGGGCCAAAATTCCTCCAGAATGATGTGAGAGATTGATGAAGTCATACAGAAAATGATTACTTCTTGTTATCACTGTTAAGGTGATTACGCAAGCTAGTATACCTCTGCAAGCTGGGGTATACTAAGTGTTTCATACACGGTATTTCCATTTTAGCTTTTTTGTTGTTGAATAAATAACAAAACAGTGCAATCTGAATGCTGCTGTTGATCTGAGATTGTATTTACCTAATTTTAAGATCTTCTATGGACCAGCTGTTTGTGTCCTGATGCGAAAAACCACAGAATTCAAAGAGGGTGAACTTTTTTCTTATGACTTTAACTAAATACTACTGATGAATCAAGAAAAATGCCTTGCAAGACAGCCATCTCAGACCCACATATAAAACTGAAGAAATAAAGGAAGTCAACTATCTTTTGCCCAAATGCAGCATTGGAGGATAAGTTTATCCTTATGCTTCAATCCTGTACTTGAAAATGACAAGTTTAGTTTGGTTCTCAATTACAGTTCTGCAGCAAAAGCATCAATGGCATCAAACTGAAAAGAGGAAAAACAAAATGTCTATGGCCTGCACTGAGGACCTCAGTTCTTTAAATGCAGTCAAAAGCAATAATCTTGGATTTACTGTGGCATATATCTCGGGATACAGGTCTGTTGTCTATGTGCTACCATGAAGGTCATTGGATCTTCTGGTTATGGGGGAATAGCCTCACAGCCCTATAAATGTCTTTGAAAAGACAAAGCCTAAACAATTAAATCCTGACAGAAAATTCAGAGTGGATCCTCTAAAAAAGCTGGATAATGAAAGATTGTCTCTGTGGCAGCTTCTTCAGCCAATCCTGTGCTAAATGTCATGCTTACATGCTCCCAAATCACAACAGGTAAGTCCAAGAGGAAAATGCCTATGTAACTCAAAGTTTCAATACCTTAGGCCCAGGCTGTTCCATTATTTTTCAAGACAGGCCAATAGGATATGCAAAGTAAATACTCTATATCACTGTGTTTTTCTGATGTTGTATGTTCTACAAAATAAGAAAAAGAACCTGAGAAAGAGCAACAGCAGCCCAGGAAAACCAAACATGCAATCCTGCCCACTTCCAATTTCTGAACTACAACCTTCAAGCCCCTGTAGCTACAAGATCACTTGGAGACTGGTGTTCAAAACTGAGGGTGTTTTTCCACCACAGCCCTTAGATCCGCATCTAAGAAGATCCGGACCCAAGGAATGGGTACTTCCCTTAATCTGGATCTAATAGATCTAGATTAAGAGAAGCACCCAATGTGTTTCCACAGCAGGTGTAGCACCCATTAGCAATGGGTGCTAACCCCCCTGCCGTGGAAACACCTTTGCACCCATGTGCAGAATCTGGATTGACCCACAAGGGGTCTGCCTGTCACTCCAGGTGTTTTGGGGGACAGGGGGTGCAATCTCCAAATTCCCTCCGAAGTTGCCTTCGGAGGTTAGCAAAGGCTCCGAAGTCCCTCCAAAGGCAACTTCGGAGATTAGCAAAGGCTCGGAAGACAAACCCCTTGCGAGAGCTTGCATATTAATTAGCTCCTTGTGAGCAGGGATGAGTCAGCCTCATTAAATATGTACCTCTTTCCATGCCTGAAGGTAACAGTCTGCTTTGTTCTCCCTTTGTTCTTGGAGGTTTGTCTTCGGAGCCTGCAACTTCAAAGTAACTTCGAAACTCCATGGGGGCCCCCTCCCCCTAGCCTCCTCTAGACCCCATTGCCAAACTAACGTGTGGAAACAGGCTCCCTTTAATCCGGATTTTCTGGCTGAAGACCCCATTGTAGACCCCATTAATGGGGTCTACAGAAAATCCAGATTAAAGGCTGAGATGTACCCATATGATCCGGATTTCCCCAGCGGCGGTGGAAACAAATGTGTCCCAAATGGGTGCAGCGGTGGAAATGGTTATCCGGCTCACACCCAAATGGGTCCTTAATGGGTGCAAAAATGGGTACTTTCTGCCAGTGGAAAAACACCCTAATTTTCTACTTTCCTCTTCAACACATTAGTATTTTGACCTTACAGAGCTATTGCATCCAGCTGAAAATGTAGTATGTCAGAAACAATTATGGGAAAGGTTCTCTACAAATGCCAATTCTTTTTTTAAAAAACACTCATGGAGGATGAACTATGGCCAAGCCAATTCATTTTGACTTGAAATTATGCAATTAGTGCAGCACTACTGATTTTATAATTTCTACTGAATAGTTACAGACTCACATATCACGTTTATGCAAGGTTAGTTGAGCCTCTAACAGGTCATAGATGTCCTGAGAGTTGTCAGACACCTGTTTCAACTAAGAACAAGATAATGTTACATGAGAAGAGGTGGCAAGACTTCAGCTGGGTTAGTTTTTCCAAACTGTCTTGAGAATCCATCATGTAAACAATAATTTCTCTCAATGTGAAAAATAAAGCATTTTTTTAAAATGTACTTTAATCTGTTTTTATTTTTTGCTCACTTCTTGCAAATTATAAAGGTATTATACTATTCAACAGAAAAAAATATGTAGACAAAACTGAATGGTATTCTAATGTATGAAAATATTGTGATGGAGCACTCATTTATCAGAAGGGGTATGTTGAAAAGATGGCCATGTTTTCTTACATAAACAGTTTTAATTTCCTCAGAACATTTCTCCCTTTTTTGTGAAGGAATCTTTTTTGGGGGAGATCCACAATGTGCAGTTTCCTCGTGGAGTATCGTGCTTGCCTCAGGACTTTTACTACCATCTCACACTCCCTAATTAAAATAATAGACACTCATGGAAAATAAAGATCATAAGCCATACGATTTGTTACTAGTGATCTTCTTGGTAGGAATCTCAAAAATACTTTGAATATCATGACTGAACGCACAGAAAACTTGATGATTTGCAGAAGTTAAAAAGCCCTCATTTCAATAGCCCATATAATCTAACAAGCTCTGCAAACCAGTGTTTAGGATACTGCCAAAGTATTTAGGGTAATTATTTACAGTACTGGAGTAGGTAAGAAATGAATTATTCACATATTGTATTTACTCGGGTTTATATGCGAGCATTTTTTAGAAATGTGCCTACTTTAGGATAAAAACATCAGGAATATTTATAGTATGCATATTTCACATTCAATTACTCAAAGACAAATAGCCCTAATTTGTGTTTGTCTTGAAAACTCTTTAAAGAATGGAGTCTTTGTTTATTTCAGGAAGCAAAGTTCTATTACTGCCTATGAGACTTTGGTCTTTTCTGCACTTACCTTGTGTTAATCTAGGAGCCTTTTCGCACAGGGGTTTGTCGAACGCATGGAGGGCACGTCGGAACGCAGCATTCGCTCTTGCGGGCGGCGGGATCCATTCCAGGCCGCCCTCAAGCGTCCCGACGTGCCCTCCATGCGTTTGAGTTTCAGAGCACTAAAAAGTGCTCTGAAACCGTCTCTGCGCGTTCCGACCCGTCCCAGAGAGAAAGCGTTCGCACGCTCTCTCCCTGTGACAGCTCGGCCCCTCCCCCGGGCTGCTCCCATTGGCTCCTATGGAGCGAGGGTGGGCAGCCGGCTGCCTTCTGTCCCTGGGTTCCTGCTCACTCCCGAACCCCAGATTGGGCTCCAGGGGTGGGCAGGAACGCCAGCCAAAAGCCCTCTACCCATCCAAAGGGTCTTACCTTTTCCTGCAGTCTCCATTCTGTGTAGGAAGGCTGGGCCGTTCTGAGCACGCTCGAGGGGGCGGCCCCTCATTGGCTGGGCACCCGCACATGCTCAGATGGGCAACAGAAGCCAGGCGGGTGCCCAGCCAATGAGGGGCCGCCCCCTCGAGCGTGCTCAGAACGGCCCGGCCTTTCCACACAGAATGGAGACTGCAGGAAAAGGTAAGACCCTTTAGATGGGTAGGGGGCTTTTGGCTGGCGTTCCTGCCCACCCCTGGAGCCCGATCTGGGGTTCGGGAGTGAGCAGGAACATAGGGACAGAAGGCAGCCGGCTGCCCACCCTCGCTCCATAGGAGCCAATGGGAGCAGCCCGGGGGAGGGTCTTCCCCCCGAACGGGTTGAGAACACTTTCCCGTTCGCACTGGCAGGTGAGGGAACTGCTCTCAAAGCGTTCCTTACCTGCCCTTGTGTGAACGGGAAAGTGTTCTCAACCCGTTCGGGGGGAAGCGTTCCGAGGTGTCTTCGCCTTAGTGCGAAAACGCCTTAGATCACTGATCCAGATAACGTGAAGACACAGGCTGGATCGGCAGCATCTATACTGACAGCATTCATCCAGCCCATGCCTCACTGAAAGTGAGAAGCTGCCTCTCCTCACAGCTGGAGCCTGGGAGGGAGGTGAAAAGCACCCCTGGTAGATCCAGAACATGGAGGTGTGCCATCAGCATGCCTGTCATGATCCAGGACAATGGGCTTGGTCCACTTGTAGATCCATTTACAAACTTCTGCAACAGATTTAGATTAGGGCCCTTTAATCCAGATCTGGCTCCATTTAGTACAGCAGAATCTGGATCTGCAGGGGTCAGGCCCTCCTTAATCTGCATTAACATGCAGAATGGGAGGCTTGTGACTCATATTAAGGGGCTCCTTAATCCAAATCACCAGTTGGTGCAGAAAGGGCCTCTAATTACTAAACATTTATGCCCAGGATTACACTGTTTTTTACCTTCTGATTCAGATAGCTCAGTTATTCTTCTCCAAATTACAGAACATATATTCTAGATGAAGACACTAAGAATTACCTTCATTTGCATCTGTGTATTATTATGACTACAAACATTAACACTATCTACATAACAGGAAAATACAATTTTACAGCATTTTATAAATTTATGTTTATCCATGCCAAAATAAAGATCTGTTGAAAGTTTGGTTACCCCCTTAGATTTTGTTCTAGAAATCAAATCATGTATCTTGCCTATACTTCAATTTTTTTTCTTCAGTGCTGGCATAAAAAGCATTTTAAAAATCAGAAGTCCTTAGCCAGATGGTCCTATAACCAGTAAATATTCAGGAAAGATATAAGATGCTGCATGTATCGAACTATGAGAATTATGGGCCCCAGACATGTACTTCTTAGCTTATCTGATAATCCTCCTTTGATTTTTATAATAAAAACAAATGAAACAATAAATGAATAATCTAAATTCTTTTCATTGATCACCTAAATAAAGGATATGAACCAAAATTGTCTTTGGAAATTGTTTTAGAACCTCTATTCTATAGAAAATAATTTGTAGAATGGTATAGCATCTCACATTGATCAGAAGCCTTATTTTTGGCATTCTCTAGGTCTACAGTTAAAACAACAGTTCAATATTTGTGTGCATGTGTGAATCTGCATGTTCCTTTTATAATTCAAAGAATATATTTTAACGTAACATCTGTCCCTAGATTTTCTATATTAATCATGCTACTGATGTAGATGGAGCATTTGTACAGTTCACATCCCCAGCTCCTGACTCAGATCTTATTTGACTAATCGCCAGGTGGAGAGGTAGTGAGCCTGAACTTTCAGAATAATTCTTCCTCCCACAAATTATCACTACTAGTTCAAGCTCAGAAATTGACTTCTCCCCCTCCTTGTTGCAGCAGTACAAGGAAAAATAGAAGCCTCCACATATGAAGACAGCTTATAACTATCATCAAACACAAGTTGCTTACTGAGTGTCAAAACTATTTGATTGGTTACTGTGAGAAACAGGATTGTAAAAAAAATTACTTTATGTAGATTGTTTGGTCTTATTCAACTGCCTTATGTTATGATTTAGGAGCAGCTGCAATTTTCCAGAAGGTATAGCATCATTATTAAAAAAACAGTAAAGCGTATTGGTACACTATCTGGTTGATGTACCACATTGCTTTCTATGAAAAATACGTCTCCCTCCGTAGAAGGTAAGAACAAGAATTTGAAGAATTCCCTATTATCCCTTGATAATCTAAAATCCAAGTAGTGAAAGCACTGCCAACAGAAGGATTTCCAAAACGTGGGTTTTCATAATGATTTGATCACAGAAGAATTCAAGAGGAGGACAGATATAAAGGAATGTGTTTGGACTTTGCTAGCAGACACAAAAAGAAATCAAGGTCAGAAACATTCTTCTTAAAAGTTTTTTTTTAACAAGACTTACAAATTTTAAATATTACCACTTAGAATTAAGCCTATCCAATACTATTAAAGATATCCAATTGCAAGTTAATCTTGGTGCTCATTTTTCTCAAAGGGCACCAACTAAAGAACTAAATAAAACTGAGTATTAAGTGCCAAGAAGTAAGATCTTGTAACTAACCAGTTCCATGCAACCAAAGATTATTTAAAAGATTATTCTTTTGCAAAGGCTTGTGCAAACCTACTGTTTATGCCTATCCCAAATGACTTAAACTTTACAGAGAAATAAGTTCCACCATACACACATAGTATTTTTCACAAAGGACACGGTATTTATGAAACATCTATTTATTCATAAATACAATGCAATTGTTCCACGTGCAAACTCCAATGTTTTCCTTTAATATACAAGATCAGGTGGGCCAATGCACATCAAATTCCCACTTCGTTCACTGAGTGATGAATTCAGGATTTTTTTGTGTTCCAGAACTCTACAAACAATATACAGAATTGCTGTTTCCTCTTACTTGAAATGTAAAAACCTTAATACTACTGAGCCTGCTGCAAGGGCGGCTCCACGTGATTAAATCCACGAGACAGCATGGTGAATTCGCCACCCTGCCCCTTCCTTCTAAAAAGCTCTTCCCAGTGGAGCTTACATTTGAGTAACATGCACTATGCACACTTTTAATCTTTAATACCGTTTCTCGAGGCTATCAAACGCTGCGGGCCTCGCTTTAAAATATGGCTCTGAAGACATTTTGCAAGCCCAACTACAGAAGGAAGCAGAAACAGCTGGAGGCGGAATGAGAAAGATGCCGGTAAGGTCTCCAAAGCCGTAGGAACTAAGGGTGGAAAAAAAGGAAGGCGAGATCCCACGCATGGCCCCAGCGTTAAGACGCATCCATTGCGCAAGGCGAATTCAGTCCCACCATTTTTCCTCCGGGCCTGGATCATTCGTTGAACTTGGGCTTATTTTACTCCCCCTCCTCGAAATACCTTCAGCCGCTAGTTAAGCGCTTCAAAGAAGCCCCGGTCGCTCACCTGGTCGCCGGCGGCAGCTTCTCCGGACATGGCAGATTTAAAAGTGCCCCCCGGAAGGGGGGAGGAGGAAACAGCCAGAGATATACAAATACACAATCTTTCAACCTTACTCTTCCTCCCGCCCCCCGTCTCCTTCCCTTCGCAAAGCCCCGGGCGCCTCGTTCACAAATGGCTAGACCGCTAATTAACCCTGCGAGCTCCTCTCCGCCTAGTCCGAGGAACAAAATGGCGGCCCAACCGCCCCACACACCGCACTCGCCTTCCTCAGGAAAGGGCGGAGGCGGGGCCGAACGAGAAACCGCGAGGGCGCAAGGGCTGCTGGGAAAAATGGAACTCTCATGGAACGCGCGCGGCGAGAGGCGGAAGACGAGGAGTTAAGAAAACCAATAAGTGTAAACGTTAGGGAAGGGAGAGCTGGGCGAGGAGGATTCTGGGAACGAAAGCGGAGAAAGAGAGAGACACACAGAGAAGAAGAGCATGCGCAGAAGTTTAAAGGCCAGGGGGTGGATTCTTTCTGGCGGACAGAAGGATCGTTGTAGTTGTTCCTTTGCTGCCATAAGGACGATCTATGGCTGATTCGTTTTATACGAGCTTCAGCGTTCACCACATGGAGACAGGGGCAGAAATATACTGTGGGGAAACTTATAGTAATAAATACATCGCTTTTATGAGCCAGTTTGCAATAAAAATACTTCCATATCGAAATACTTTGTAGTTTATTTCCCCGCCTGGATTCCAGGCGTTGCACCAGCTCAGGGACTTGAACTAATGAACGAATATATTCGGATACCAAAACTGAACGCGCCATTTCGGCAGTTCTGTAGTTGTGTCCTTTTCGCTGTCGTCAGCGGATTGCTTCCTATCATAATGTATAACAAATATGAGTTGAGGGGGGAATAAGGTCCAGTGCAGAAAAGACCCGGGCTTAACTGGATCGGTGCTTTAAATGAGTTTACATAGGTCCGTATACCTCAGATTTTGTGACAGGGCAGTTGCCTCCAGAGGGATGCAATCTGCAGTTAGTGGGGTTGTGATTGTGCAAACTCTAAAGATCATCTCGGCACATCCACAGAAGCTCTCCATGGCACGGCATGCCACATCTCAAAAATGTTGTCTCTATTTTCCAGCCTCATATCATTTGGTAGTAGGCATCTTAGCAGGGCTTGTAAGGAAACAAGTGCTCATTGAAGCCTTTTACATTGGATAAAGAAACAGCAGTAGCCACCTCAGTTGGTTACACTCCTGAATTGCCTCCAGATATGGGCTAAAGTTCTCTTCAGACTATATTAGGAATGCTGCACATAATTTATTCTATCCGCCAGTTCCTTTCACTATCGTTTGTCTTGGTTATTTTCAAGAGGGCCAATCGTGAACGTAATAATGGTGGCAATTTTAGATCTAAAAAGCCAAAATTGCCTCCCATCTGGTGGGGATGCCACGAGGCAATTGCAGGCGAAGATCACACATGGCCCCAATACCCCTGAGAGCCAGGAGCGAAAGTTCCTAGGCTCAGGACCTTGGGGCGAGATATTTAGCCCAAAGACTATGAACTTTCACTCCTAGCTTATGGGTGTGGGAGCTGCAGGGAACATTAGCAAAAACATTTGTTAATAATTTTTAGTTCCCCACCCTCCTGTTGAATCTAGCCTTTCTGAGACAGTTGGTGGACACAGTACCTGTCTGATGCCTATGTATTAATAAATACATTTAATAAATAACAAATCCATTTCATTTATAATTGGGAAGGATCCAAAATGCTAGTAAGTCTTAAGAGACCTGAATCAAAACATGATAGCACTCTCCCACGGAGGAACCAACTCAGAGAAACAGAATGAATGCAACCATATGGTGCACTTCTCATTAAGAATATTAAGGACTAGCCATGGAATAATATAATTAAGTCAAAGAGATTTTCCATGCTCTTGATTAAAAGCAGCATAATAGATATAGATATTGAGTCAAAATTGGATCACATTTCAATATACAGCAATCACCAAAGTTTTTGGGAGGCTTTTAAGACTAATAAAGATTTTTTTTCACCCTATTAGCAAAGGTAAAAACATTTTCGACCACTCATTGACTCTACAAATCTGCTCCACTAGATGGCACACTATAAATACGGAAAGCTTTCCTCCTTTTACCTGTACTAAGAAAAAGAGCATGAAAGAATTAGTTACCAAGTCCTTCCCTTTCTTGGTATCTCTAAATATCTCCTAACTGCTTCAGATGCAGTAGTTTACTGGGATCTGATTTGAAAAAAAATTTTTTTTCATGTTGGTACATAAATAGTCTGCAGAACTAGATAAAGCTAATATGCTTTGCAATGTTCCAGCCATAGCTAGAATGTCTTTCTTATGTTCTCAGCCACAAAGTTGGTGATGGCTTCTACTCTATATGGTTGCAAAAGAGAATCACAGAAATTAATGGAAGATAATCCATCAATTTCTATTAGTGGTAAGAAGTCACTCATGAATGTGCATGTGGTATGGTGAGGGAAGATTGGGGAATTAAATACAGCGTAAGGGTAGACTTAGGATTTTGAGGCCATGGGCGCAGTCACCATATGGGGACCTTACATATATGAAAAGATGTCAAACTTTTTTAAAAAAAATCATTTACATGAAATAATGTAAGTATGAGTAAATGCACCTTTAATGCATTTATTTTGCTTATAACCATAGTTTACACCATATAAGTTTCACTGGCATATATAGTGCACCTATAATTTGTCAAGGAATGTTTTAAAAACATAAACAAAAAATAGAGCCCAGGGTGATTATTTTGGACAAAAAGTAACCCTAACCACCTCTCCTAGAAAAGCACACTACTCTGTCTCTCAGGTACTGTAAGAGGTTCAGAGAAAATAAAGTCAGGGACTTGTCTAGTGGAATCCACACTTTTGAAATGCTCTCTGCTCAGATATTCATGAGGTGCCTACTGTCTGTTAGGAATGGTGGGTAAAGTACCCCAATAATAAAGTGGACAAATTTGGTGAAGAAGCAGAAAAGCTTTATTTAATAAATTCTTGCAACACCCATTAGCTGTTTCATCCACTTTTTATCCATTTCCCGACCGAAAGCCCTTCCCCTTTTCTCTCACTGGCTGAGATATTCTAGGTTGTTTTTCCACCGCGCACCTTTAATCTGGATCTAAGAAGATCCGGATCTAAGGAATGGGTACTTCCCTTAATCTGGATCTAGTAGATCCGGATTAAGGGAAGTACCCAATGTGTTTCCATGGGTGGTCTAACACCCAATAGCAATGGGTGCTAGCCTCCCTGCTGTGGAAACACTACAGCACCTATTTGCAAATCCGGATCTACCCACAAGGGGTCTGCCTGTCACCCCAGGTGTTTTGGGGGACAGGGGGTGCAATCTCCGAAGTCCCTCCAAAGTCACTCTGAAGTTGGCTTTGGAGGTTAGCAAAGGCTCCAAAGTATCTCCGAAGGCAACTTCGGAGATTAGCAAAGGCTCCGAAGACAAACCCCTTGTGGAGAGCTTGCATATTAATTAGCTCCTTGTGAGCAGGGATGAGTCAGCCTCATTAATATGTACCTCTTTCCATACCTGTTGTCTTCAGAGGGACTTTGGAGCCTTTGCTAATCTCCAAAGGCAACTTTGAAATAAGTTGAAAATGGCTTCGAAATGACTTCGAAGCCTAGGTTTTGGGGCTCCCCCTCATGGGTGCCCCTTCCCCCTAGCCTCCTCTAGACCCCATTGCCTGTTTTTCGTGGAAACGGGCTCCCTTTAATCCGGATTTTCTGGCTGAAGACCCCATTGTAGACTCCATTAATGGGGTCTACAGAAAATCCGGATTAAAGGCTGAGATTTCCCCAGCGGCGGTGGAAACAAATGGAAAAACTCCCTAGGTTTACATTTTTCCCCTTCTGCCTTTCACATGTTTCTCCTTGATATGTCCCTCCTTCCTTTACCTTTACATACACTGCACGATGATTAATTTGCCCTACATGCCTTCCTTGGGTGTGAAAAGTAATATTCATATTTGTAGACTCTTTATGGGTTTTTTTCCACTGGCAGAAAGTACCCATTTTTGCACCCATAAAGGACCCATTTGGGTGTGAGCCGGATAACCGTTTCCACCGCTGCACCCATTTGGGACACATTTGTTTCCACCGCCGCTGGGGAAATCCGGATCATATGGGTACATCTCAGCCTTTAATCTGGATTTTTTGTAGACCCCATTAATGGGGTCTACAATGGGGTCTTCTGCCAGAAAATCTGGATTAAAGAGAGCCCGTTTCCATGTTAGTTTGGCAATGGGTCTAGAGGGGGAGGGAGCCCCCATGGGAGGAGCCCCAAAACCTAGGCTTCAAAGTCATTTCAAAGCCATTTCGAAATAACTTCGAAGTTGCCTTTGGAGATTAGCATAGGCTCAGAAGTCCCTCCGAAGGCAACTTCGGAGATTAGCAAAGGCTCCGAAGACAAACCTCCAAGAATAAAGGGAGAACAAAGTGGACTATTACCTTCAGGCATGGAAAGAGGTACTTATTAATAAGTTTGTCTTTGGAACCTTTGCTAATCTCCGAAGTTGCCTTTGGAGGGACTAACCTCCGAAGGCAACTTCAGAGGGACTTCGGAGGGACTTCGGAGATTGCACCCCCTGTCCCCCATTGCTATTGGGTGCTAGACCACCCATGGAAATGCATTGGGTACTAGATCCGGATTAAGGGAAGTACCCATTCCTTAGATCCGGATCTTCTTAGATCCGGATTAAAGGAGCGCGGTGGAAAAACACACTATGGCCCTTTCCGCACTGGGCCTTAATCGGGATTATATCTCAGGATAGGGACCAGCCATCTTCATGCTGGTCCTATCTATGGTAGGCCATACCAGGGCCTACCATAGTCTGCACCGGCATGCAGATGGTCGGTCCCCACCCTGAGATATAATCTGAAATAAGGCCTAGTGCGGAAAGGGCCTAGATGGACAGAAGAGAAACCAAAACCTAACTTTGTGGCTATTATCTAGCTTTGGACTCAGCAAAGCCACAATTCATCTGGCTGGACAGTTTATTCCCTTCTTTAATGAGCTGGAGGCTACTCTATGAGTTTTGAAGCTTGATAAGGAAAATATGCTGGGTCCTCTTTGCAAGAACAAAGAAGTGCTAACCTATACATGAATAAACCTATAATATATAATCAATTAAGCCTTTAGCAATCACCCAGTGTAAGAATATAGTTTCTTTATGTTCTGTCAGAAGGCAGATGTCTGTTATCTTGCTATGTTTTTGCTAGGAAGAAATGCTGCTTTTCTTCCTTACATTTTCACATCTTCTAGATGCCTGCTAAAAATATATCTGCTCACCTAGATATTTCCATTATTAATAATTGGTTATTATTTTTACCCCATCCAGTTTTATTCTATTTTCAGTACTTGGTTGTTTATATCTGACTCTAAACATCTTCTTTATATTATGAACAATTTTGGAATAGATTAAACAATGAAGTTGTTTATAAATGTTTCAAATATATAAAACCTGAGAAAGTAATTTTCTAAATCTTCTATCTTCATTTTCGCAAACAAATAACTTTAAAGTTACTATATTGTAATATAGTAGAGAACAGCTAAGTAGCAACATTTGGTGGTCCTGGGCAACATTTTGAATGAATTTCATTTTTAAAAAATGTATATCATTTTTTAAATCAAAAGTTAATGTTTATAAGTATTAACCAGCTAAAGTTAGAAGCTTACAGCTGCCAAATTAACTGATAAATACATGTAGCCTGATAAATACATGTAGCCATTAGAAAATGCTTAAGCAATGTTTCATTTAAAGCTACAGTAAAATATTTTGAATTCCATTTGAGAAATGCGTATCCTTTATGACCACAATGTGAATTTTAAGGAATAAAACCTTAAAATTTTGTCAGGCACAATTCAGGTCCATAAGAAAAAATCTGCAGTTAATGGATGACAGGATTAGTTTGTACCAATCTTGTTCCACATCAAAATGTATCTACACTTTTACTTTCCTGGGATACAAAGTTATGCCACCCATACTGATAAGGGGTGTTTTTCCACTTAGCACTCGAGGACCCAGTAAGGATCCATTAAGGGTCCTTAATGGGTACTCTAGTGCTAGTGGAAAAGCACCCAAGGGCTAAATCTTCACCTAATAGGACGGTCTTAGGTAGTTGCCTTAGGTAGTTCCCTAGAGTCAGCACTTGTAAAATGTCATACACATGATGACCTTTACTCTGTTAATCAGCAAGGCCTTGTAGGCAAAGCACTAAAATTATTACCAAAACAGTAATAAGCTGTCCAAGTAGTAATTTCCCAAAGACTTTTTTTTTCAGCAGTATATTCAGGACTGTGACTATAGCTATGGCAGAGGATGTCTAAGAAATGCTTTTGATATGATCACAGCAGCTGGCCTTTGCTTTGCCCCAGCTGTTACTCCTGATACTCTTAACATTATTCAAAGGACCTATTGAGCAATTGCTATTTACTCCATGTCTATTTCCTCCAACAGTCTCCAGACCCAACTATTTCCATAGTCTGTTGTTCCTTGTACATCCAAAGTACATTTGAGCATATGTCAGTGCTATTAAAACTGAAACATCTCTACATAATACTATTCCCTAGATGGATTAAACATTATTTGTCAAAGGTCACTGGCTATTGTTTAAAAGTGTCTATTTATATTTGCATAAAAAGGAAGAGGCTATTTGCATTTCAGTCTTTCTGGCTGAATTTCTTCCATTCTCTTTTTATATATAGGCCATTTTCAGAAAGACTGTATAGCACAATAAATCAGACTGCAAAGAAGGGTATGTCTTGCAAAATGGGGTGTATCCAAATTTTTGTAAAAGTCTTGTATGGTATGCTGTTGAAAATAGAAAAAGCTGGTTTTAAATGTGTACTAATCGTCAAAAACCCAACCTGCTTTTAAAAATAAAATATTTGCAAGCCTTGTTTGTCCAATGTACTTAGCTGAAAATGGCAAACTCTTAAATAAGGAGTGAATTAAATAATCTTTCTAAAGACCAAACTCCTCCTGAAAAAAGTAGTCAGATTTTAGTAGCACCAAAGATCTTGAAGAACCAACACACAAGCTTCATTCATACACACATCTCACACACACTTATCTTGTCAGCTGTGAGGTCATATCATGAACCTAGTCCTTTCCTTTAAGGTAAGCAGCCTTATAGGTCATGGTCACACCTTTACTGTAAACCTTCTTCAGTCCATCTTCAGGTGTGACTGCTCACATCTTTTCATTTCTACCTGTTTTATCTGTGGGCTTTCCATTCAGGAAAATCTAAACGAAGGCTGGGAAGTCTACAAATAAAACAGACTGAAATGAAAAGGTATGAGTAGTCAGATCTGAAGATGGACTGAAGAATGAAGAACATTTAAAGTGAAGGTGCGACATTTAGTGTGTGACCATAGTGTTTGTCTCAGTCTTGGCTTCTAGCAAAATGGGGACTCTGTCTTGGACTGAAACCAGTGGACTTCAGTCTTAGATCATGCTTGCCAATTCTACACCAGCTCCAAAGCTCATGGCAGTTTTGGAGTTGGGGTGGGTTGCTTCTGAGTGCTCTTTGAAACTCCCAAGGGCTGTGGTCACATTTAAGGTTTAATGCAGCTTCAGCCCATTTTCAGAGTGAGAGAATACATCAGCATTAAATACCTCAGAAAATTCACTTTTGGTACAGATAATGTGCAAAGAAAATTACTGATCACTTTGCTGATGTGTTCTCTCTCTCTCTGAAGGTGGACTAAAGCTGGATTAAACCTTAGGCGTTAAGGACTCATTTCAGTAGTGCACCTTGTTGCATTGCTGAAATGGGTTCCCTGTGGTATACCAGACCATGGAGGCATGCTGTCTACATATCAGCAAAGTGACCAGCAATTTCCCCCCACACATTATCTATCTGAGTTATTTAACAATGAAAGAAAACAGCTTGTCACTTTGTCAATGTATTCTCTGACTTGAAAGGTAGACTGAAGCTGGATTAAACCTTGGCCTGGTTCCCATTACAAGCTTAAAACAGTTTTCCTAAACCGAAATAATAGAACTGGATGCTAACACGACTTTGCCTGATCCCATTACTTTCAACTTAATCGCGTTCGATCCGGATTCTGAGGATTGTATGTGACTCAGAGGGGGGTACTCAAGTGGCTACTTTGTAAAAGCCACTTTTTGGGGCTGCCCTGTTTGTTTCCTCCTGGTGTGAATGCGCCACCCATGACGGACCCCTTCATGGAGCAAAGCTGGGTGACTGGGTGGCTGCCGCTTGCCTGGATGGATGAAAAATGGCACTGGGCAGCCAGCAATTCTTTCCCCTCTTCTCCCCATTGCCCAGGGCACACAGCAGCAGCGGCAACTCAAGCCCCCTTCGCCCACTCACCTCCACAGCCACACATTCACACATTAAACATTCACACATCTCACCGAAATTTCAGCTGCTTTCCTCCCTTTTCCCTTTCTAAAGGTCAGAACTTTTAGACTTGCTCCGAACTGCAACATTGTTATCAGGTGTGAAGTGGGTGGATTGCTACAGTGCAACGGCTGCTTAGGGGATGGATTTTTACAGTGAAATCACTATCTTTGGAAGCAAGCTATAGGGGGAGGGAAACCCTAAACATGCATTCTCATCCCACTAAAACTGTACCGTTCCCACAGCAAGAAATGTAAAACGTTTCAAGCGGACGAACCGGAGCGAGACCTGTTGAAATGATTGTTAACATTTACAACACTTTGGGGCGATTTAACACGCAGAAAGCGTGTTAAGCCAACCTGATTTGGGGACTGCGAGGATTGAAATGATTTCTCTCTTTTTGCTGTTATATTGCAACACAGTAAAAGTACTGGAAGAGTATAGGAAGCAATTTCATGATAGCAGCGACACACTAGAAAGACTTTGGAGCTGTAGCATTTTCCAGTGAACTGTTTATCAGTGGAAGGTAAGTCAAGTTTGCATTTTGCGAGCTTTACTGGGGGCAAGGGGTGCATCCTAGACCTGCCTGGTCCAGACTTGTTAGGGAAGGATTATGGAAATGCTACACTTTTCTTGTGTCTCTTATATTTTGGTGTCTTGGGCTGCTGCTCTTTGATCCATTCCTGCATGATGGAGAAGGAGGAAGAGGAATAATAATAATACATTTCTACCCTGCTTTTCTCCCCTATTTAAGGCTGACAAAGCTTTCTATTCTTCTCCCCACAACAGAACACCCTGTGAGGTAGGTGGGGCTATGAGAGCTCAGAAGAGAGCAATGACTAGCCCAAGGTCACCTAGCTGGCTTTATGGAGGAGTGCAGAATCAAACCCAGTATTCCCAGATAAGAGTCTGGCTCCCTAACCACTAGACCAAAATGCTTTACATGCTTTGTTTTTCTTCTGAGTCATGAAGAGAGAGAAGACAAAGTGCAGCCATCAATCTCTTCTGCTGCCTTTTTGGTCATAATATGGGCCATGATGGGCTTCTTCAGAATGACCACACTGAATATTCCAGGCATAAGTCTGATCCCCCACTCCTTGTTTGTACAGGTTGGTGCTGTTGCTGTAATGAGATGTGGCATTATGAGAAATTGCAGTTGACTGTGCTTATGATACCTTTTTGTCCTACTTCCCCAGCCCCCCCAGCGAATAGTTTAGCTAATGTTCAGTGAAAGAGCCTGGCCTTTTGCCAGAGGTCTAGGAAGCAAGGTGTGGGGGTTGGAGTATTTGCCTGGTTGCAGAGCTTAGGTTTAATATTGCATACTGTGCATATTTTTGGTCTCTGTCTGCGTGGTATAAGAGTCCATCATGCTTTTCTTTTTTTGCCTGAGCCCATTCTACCATTGCTACATCCCTGATAATATTCAGGGTCCAATTCACATGTCTGAGTGCCATTTTCATGCATAACCACTTCATTAAATAAATGTAATTACAGTAGCTAATAACAGCAACTCCTTTATATGTTTGCCTTTTTATTATTTATTAAATTTCTTATTAATACTTATATATTTTTCAGTGGGGTATTTGTACCCTTTGAGTAATTAAATTTGTTTTCATTGGTTTATATTTTTTGACATTCCTTTATAAACTTATATTTTAAAGTATTTTATTTTTCTAGTGGGGTAGATTTTACCCTTTGAGTTGCTACACTATTTTGGGACTAAACCCTTTCTGTTTGGTTTTTGGTTTCACCTTTGGGTTTTTGTATTAGGGATTTGTGTTGGATTGATAACTGGTTGCATACAGAAAATCTTTTCTTATGATGCAGGGCTGTTTCTGTAGAGTGTGAGTCAGTATTTGGACAGCAGGGACCTGATTGGTTGGCAGAAGTATGTGGAACGAATCCAGATTTGGGGGCAATGACTTCATAACTGTCAACCATTTAGTACTGATGTTTAGTGAATGTTTTATCTTTAAATGAGTAGGCTTATTCTTCATTCTAGGCCTGACATTATCAGTGAAATGATTGTGACTTGTTTTTATTCTCTTAGGAGCGACACATAACAATAAATAAGTCAGTGATAATGATGTCTCTGGAAGGTACAAGCAGGATTCTTATGATGACACAAAAGTAACACCCCTGCTACAGAAGCTTGTGTGTGGCCCAGATATTTTAGAGGCAGAAAACACAAATGATATGCAAGTATCTTGCATTTATTCTCTCAGTGCTTCAGTGATAACCACATCCAGATTGCTGAAGTATGGGTAAGAGATGATTGCACAATTCTACTCCAAAGTGCAAAACTTTCATTTGGGGGCAGACTGACATAGTTCATCACTACTGAATGAAGATAAGTCCTAAGACCGTGAGCTTTTTATTGTCCTGCCAGCGTGAGCAAAGAGATTTTAGGTTAAAGAAGGAGGGCCATCTGTGCAAATCCACCAATTCTTCCTGTTTGCAGGGGAGACCCCAGCATCTTGAGGCTAATCTTTATCCTTGTTGCTTTGAACAAGAACCACCTGCTCATCTTACCTAGCTTGTGCCTGTGGATCTAACAGAAAGCCTTATTACTGTTGCTTAGAATTTCTTGTTGCAGCTTTGTGTACTGCATAAAATGCCATCCCAACAGAAAGCAACATTATTCCTGCACACTTGCCACAATCCCTGCAAAAACAACAGAGCTAAATACAAAAATTCCCGATTATGAGCTTTTGTAAGAGAATATTGCACATTGTTGACTGTGTCACAAATGCTTATCAACCTTTTTGGTCCCCTTTCTTCCTGCAGCCTTTTTTTCCAGCTTTGGGAAAACCAGGTGACAGATTAACTTTATAGGAGGCAATTCCAGGACAATCTCAGGCCCTTATGTCATCTACCAACCTTTTTATGTTATTTTCCTGTTTCAAAACACCTACTTGCTTCCCTTTGTTTTTTTGCCCACACTTGCTGGCATCTGGGTACTTTGGAACAACAATAATGCAACCAGTGGAGGGAGGTAAAGAAGTGATATTGCAGGAAACCCAGCACTGGTGCTGATTTTCCCATAATACCAATATATTGGGATATCGCCTCCATATCCTGGAAGAATACTGAGATTGCCACAGATATGTGTGGCAATCTCAAAATAGTCTTGGGACAATTCTGAGTTTTAACCTACATCTGGAGGCATCCCTTAACATTTTTTTCAAGGGGAATGGCTGGTTTGACACCCAGGGAATGCTGCAGTTAAGACTGATGATTGAATGAATGTTCAAACTACTTTTTGGTAGGACAGTAAATTCCATTAAAAATGCTTGCAAGTTTTCCATTTTCTTACCTTTTGGACAGAACTACCATCACGACTCCATCTACCGCACATGTGTGGAGGCTGAAATGACAGCTGTGCATGCACAGTGGTGGCAACGCGAACTTCTGGTATTTGGTACTGGCCAAATATCCAGATTCACATGTGACTTTAAATGTGCAAAGACTAAGAAGCAATAATGGCAGTGGAACAATACCCTAGAATACCTTCCTAGCAGATTATCTGGCTGTATTTGGAGACAGTCCTAGAACTGTGTGGAAAGAATAGAAGTCGTGGCGATAGTTTTGAGTTGGACTGCAGGAGGAAAGCTGGAGTTAATGCTGCAAATTAGGAACATTTTTCTGACTGCCTGAAACTGCAGGCATGTCCAAGCTGCTGGGTTTCTCTTGGTGCCCATAAAGCATATGAAACTCACCGTGTGAAACCAGCCAAACAGGTGACCAAAGGAAATGGTATCCACGATGTGAATTCATTCTCCAGGTGTGCCCACAAATTCCAAACCATTGCCACTCCCTGATTTAAGATGTATCTGCCTTATTACATCCACACAAAAGTTTAGCAAGCTCGGTTTTTCAAAAATATTGCATGTTCTTCCAGCAAACGTCTGCTTAAGAATAGCCAAACATGGATAAAGCTTACATCACTGAAACTTCTTACTACCTGTGGAAAGAAGGCAAATATCACAATATCCTTTCCTCTCTTCATTAGGGGGAAACTCTTTGGGCAGTGGGTTTTGGCTCGCACACTCTCAGGCACTCACTAATGAAATTAATGACATTAAATAAGCCAAGCCATTTCCTGGAGTGTACATTATTTGCACCCTACCTACTTGTACCTACTTGCAATATAACAACAACAGCAAAGCAACTACATTTAGTTTTTCAGTTTTAAAACTTAAATAACTTTATTGCTTTGTTCAGAAGCTTCAGAATTTCTCATTTATGCCAACAGGGTTACAAAACTGCATCACCATTTTTGGGCCCTTTCCAGGTTACTCTTTGTACTCCTAATAACTCATTCTTATGGCACATAGCTCTGTATTTTCAGCGTGAGCTCAGAGAATGTTTTGCAAAAAATGAAACTCTGAGAGATGGCATTAGTAAGGACTCTGACAAATACTAATGACAGGATACAGCTGATTCCAGATAGCCCCAGAACGGGGATAAATTTGTTTTTATCAAAAGGAGCAGGAAATTAAAAGCTGCATAGCTGAGTTGGGGTGGAGGGATAAAGATGTTTGAACTTAATCAATCTCTTGATAAAATATCAATGGTGACAATGTTTACATGGTTCTAGTAATTCTTTGGATTTATATTTGGTTGTAACACTGTTTTTAAACAAGATGGTGTAAGGGGTACATTATTAAATAAATGTATTCTGTCTATGTTCAGATGAAGGTTTATTCCTTCAAGAACCAGGTAGGCAGATTGATAGGTCCAGCAAGATGGTCCATGCCTGGTCCTCAAGGGCCCTGAAAATGATTTATTGTCTTCAAGATTGTTTATTGTAGTGTATGTAGCATATAGAATTCTAATTTCAGTAAAAATGGAACTTGGATCACAAGGAAGGAAGGAAGGAAGGAAGTGTAATGTTCGCTTAGTGCCTTTATTGCACCATGTTGCTGCCCTTAGGACCCATGACTACACCACTTTCAGAGTGGAGAAAAAGTGACAGCTGTTTTCTATCAGTGTTAAATAACTCAGAAAATTCACCTTTGGGAATTTTTTGCAGCACTCTAGTTGCCAAAAGAAAGAAGGAACCTCGCAGGATCAAAGTATCCTCTGATCCCAATGCAGGAATCACTAGAGCAGCGGTTCTCAACCTTCCTAATGCCGCGACCCCTTAATGCAGTTCCTCATGTTGTGGAAACCCCCAACTATGGGGGCGGGGCAGCTGGGAGGGGGGAGGGAGGGGTGGCGGGAGACTTGTTGCGACCCCTCTGAAAGGGTAGTTCAACCCCCAAAGGGGTCGCGACCCACAGGTTGAGAACCGCTGCACTAGAGCATCTTAGACTGCAGTTATACCTTACCTTTTATGTGAATGGAGGCCATCCTGGGTCTGAAGAGGTCACATTTGAAAGTCTGCATCCATTTTTTATGCAGATTTTCCTTCCTTGATTGGGATTATCCTTATGCGAATTATCCCAGCACTGAGTCTGAGTGGACTCAGGTGAAAGGAAATAACTTGGACCGTCACCAGAGTTGGAAGGCCCCCATCCCTGCTTCTGTCTAGAAAATGATAAACTTTGGCAAGCTTCTGCTCTGATTCTTGCCCTTCTGCCACCCGCATCACTGCCAAGACACTCTCTGCCACACCACTGCTGATCCTTGCCCCAGCCCCTTCTGCCTCACCAAGAGTCCCTCTGTCCTACCGCTGCTCCAACCCCCTGTCCCTCTCTGCCTTGCTAAAACTCCTCTACCTCACTGCTCCGATCCCCCACCCCTCTCCCCCAAAAGACTCTGGTACACTGCCACTGCCTCCCAAACCCATCACCCCTCAGCATGTGAACCCTCCCCAACCAGCCCCTTGCTGTCCCGCAACACCATCACTTCCTTGCCATCATGTGAAACCACCTACCTCTGCCCTCTCCATGCATAAACTCACCTCCATCACTGGTCACCTTGCCCCCACTCCCTCAGCTGAAGATTACCTTGTCAAGGCTTAGTGGGAGAAGACAGCAACAGCAGCAGGTAGGTGTGAGAAGCTGATCCAGGCCAAAAACAGCCTGGGTATGGTACGGCTGCTTTCCTTGTCTGTCCTGGAGATGGGCTAAAACAATATGGTGTTGCTATGGCCTTAGGCAGATGGCTATCTAGTGAAGTAACGCTTGCCACTTCCCGAGGTAACCTATACCACTGGCTGACAACTCTTACTATTAGGAAGTTTTTACTAAAGTGTAACCTATATCTACTTCCTTGAAATTTTAGGACTGTTGCTAATCCTGCCCTTTGGGGCAAGTGAGGATAAATCCGATCCCACTACAGTGGGACAGCCCTTCAGGTTTATGTTTTCTCATAACTGCATTTACAGTGCTGTCAGATGGCAGTTTTTGATGGGCACAGGGGATAATGAATCTGCTTATAGCAGGCAGAATCAAGGGTAGCAGACTGACTTAAGTCTCATGGCAGGACATGTTCCTTGTTAACATTGTATGGCTATTGTTGTTTTTGATAACTTTCAGAGTCTGTGTATCCACCCTTGTCAATGAAACATTTTATTATTAAGTTTGTGAGCTTGTTTCTTACCCCTACTTGGGATAGCCCCTCCTCTGAACGATTCAACTGTGAACTGCTAAAAAGCAGTCCATACCCTGCCCAGGAGCATCTGGATCAGTCCTGGGGATGTGAATTCATACTACTTTTGGGTGTGGCATGTTAAGTGGCTGTGCAGTTGTGCACAGCTGGATCACCATGGCAACATCCAATCACATACTGGATGTTGGTTTGGATGTTGCCTTGGTGATCCGGGCATCCACACTACAAGTGCTGTTCGCCGTGTACAATGCTAATTCAGCACTTGCAGTGCAAATGGTTGCCACCACGCTCCATCCTTACCAGTCTTGCCAGTAAAGACAAATGAGCCCAGTATTAAAGGGCAGGAGAGAAGAAAGGACTTGGAGGGACTTGCTTATTACAAATACACATATATGATTGAGCTGTTATACATTAACCCTTTAGTAGCACTTCCTGATTGCTAGCCATCAGAGGACTATAATTATCAGCACTGTGCATGCACATTCAGACTGTCCTCACTAGGCAACATACTGAGGGCAAAAGTATAGTGTCTGCTAAAAGCGTGAAGCTTGATCATTGCTGGAATTAAGAAAACCCAAGAGACAGCATGACACCTGTTGCAATTCAGACTGAATTGAGACCTTGTTTCAGTATTCCAGTTGGAGCTGGCAGTTGCTGTAGGGATTAAATTATTTAAAGCCTTCAGCTGGCTAGTGTAGGCAAGCAATAGCTTATATAAAAAGGAATCTATTTCTTTAGAGCTTTTCATAGGTTTGCTGTACTTAGACTTTAAAATTATATGCAATGGTCAGTTGCTATCGCTGAGTTTCATTGGTAGATATTTGAATTATACATGCCTTGAGCAACTGCCTCCTCTGTTTGGCTATGCTTTACAAAGCATAGGAAAAATTAGTTCACTATACACAGTCCTTTGCAAGCCTATATTTTTCAAGTAATTTCTTTATGCAGCTTTCTATCCTTGTGCCCATCAGGAATGCCTAAACCCTGAAAATAAAGTAAAAAAGAAAGAGAGGAAGGAAGGGAAAGAAAGAAAGAAAGAAAGAAAGAAAGAAAGAAAGAAAGAAAGAAAGAAAGAAAGAAAGAAAGAAAGAAAGAAAGAGAGAGAACAAAAATGTTTTGTTCAACATTTTTTTGCTATAGTTTGGGATGTTCATATTTATTTTAACATCTTTGGTATAGGTATATTCTACTGGTTCTTCAGTGTGAAGGAATAAAACATGTTTAATTAAAACCCAACTTTTATTGCAGGAAATAAACATCTCTTCTCCAGAAACATTAACAGATACAGAGAGACAGAAGCAATCTAGGTACCTCCTCACCACAGGATTAATTGGGTAAATCCTCTTAGGTTTGATTAGTCATTACTTAGATCTTCAGGTTTTGTTTTGTTTTTAATTGCTTGTTACTATAAATGTCTTTTCCTGTCACAATATATTAGTCTGCCTTACATTGACTGCCACAGCATTTTACCCCTTAAATGAAGTAGCTCAGAAAAAAGCACCTAATGCTCTTTCAACACACACAACCCTCATACAGGGGGTAGTGCAAAACCCACTTGCAATTGATTGAATATGGCTGATACACTTGATGCCTTCAGGCTTTTCAGGACTTATATACCAGTCAGACCATGCAAGTTGAGACAACCTTCATTCCTAACAGCAGATGCACAAGTTTAGTCTGTGGGAGAAGTCAACTGTATAAAACTGTTGTTAAGGCTGTGTTCATACATAGCAACAGAAGCTGTCCAAAAGATGGTTAACAGCATATTTCTGAGAAGACAGACTGGCATGTGAATGATCCCGTCTGCAGACCATCTCCAAGCTGCCTCTAGGTCACTTCAAAGGTGTTTTTTTATACTGCATGTGAACACAACCCAAGGCAGCATTCAGGTGTAGCAAGACATAGTAACAGGTGACACTTAAGTTCTCTTCTCCAGCTTTTCTAGCTTAGAATTTTCATTGGGTGAGGCAGACTAGCATGTAAATAATCTCACCTGTGAACCATCTTTAGGGTAGCATCTCTATTTCTGGGTGAAGATGACTCAGACAGAGGCAGCACTGTGGCAAAATGGCATCCTTCTTGTTTTCATTTTGGAGAGATGAGATTCTGGGGAATAGTGCTTTCTTAAAAAAAAAATTTTTAAATTAATTTTCATTGCATAATACAATTGGCAACATTATTGCAATTAGTTGATAACATGCATATTAAATGTTTCCTTATAAAAAATAAAATGAAACATTATCAATAACGATATAAATTCTAAAACAATAAAACTTATAACTTTAAAATTTGGTTGTGTGTATGTCATGCTTATTCTTCCCATATTTGTATTTCTGACTGAGAGGTTGCTGGTTTTTACAAGACATAAAATAAATCATATAACAAATTTGTAGTGAAATTCTACATTCATATTCATTCTAACAGAAATTTAATGGCCAACTCTGATATATTGAATTCTTCCCAATTCGTTCGTAAAAAATTAAGAAATGGTATCCACACTTCTAGATATATATAATTCTCTTTTATGTCTATGTATTTATTATGTTGAGAAGTAATGAATCCATTACAGCAAAATCTACAATTTTATCATGCCACGCTTTGAATGGTCAATGTTTCTGTCACTTTCCAGTTTTTGGCAATTATCTTTTTATTGGCCAACAATAAAAAATGTATAGTGATTCAGATTAGTTTCTTTTTCCTCTGAGATTAATTTATATATATGTGAAATCAATTTCTTGGGTATAGATAATAGGAAATCTAATGCTTTTTCAAATTTGCTATCTTCTTTGTCCAACAGTTGTATTATACTTTTGGATTTTAATGTTTCTTTAAGTATTTTATTTAAAAACTACTTGTTGGAATTTAGGTTAAGTATTTGGTCTATTATTTCTTCCTTTAGAAGATGTGATTGTAGTTTGTAGAAATCTTTTAATTTTGTAAAGGTCTATCTCAGAGGTGTCAAACTCAATCCGGCCGAGGGCCGGATTAAAAAAAAAAAACACTGTGAGGGCCAGGGGGTGTGGCCGGGGCCCGGCCGGGGGCGTGACCGGGGCACAGAGGAGGTGTTGGGGCGTGGCCAGGGCGTGGCCAGGGCGTGGCCGGGGGAACAGAGGAGGGTCTGGGGGCGTGGCTGGGGCGTGGCTAGGGAGGGGCTGGCTGTCCATGAGGAGGGGTCCCACCGCTCGCTCGCCTCGCCTCGCCTCGCCTCCTTCACGCTGGGCGGCGTCGGCGCGCGGCGCGCGTCATCGGGCTGCGTCGGCGTCGGCCGTCGTCGGGCCGCGGCATCGGCGGCGCAAGGCGGCGCGTGGTGGCGGCGGGTGGCGGGCGGTGGCGGCAGGCGGTGGGTGGTGGCGGCGGGTGGCGTGAGGCGGCGGGCGGTGGGTTGTGGCGGCGGCCGCGGGCGGCCGCGGGCCGTATTAAAATGCCCCGCGGGCCGCATCCAGCCCACGGGCCATATCTTTGACATGCCTGGTCTATCTGCTTAAAATTGTTCCATATTTCTGCTGGTACGATTGGTTATAATTCCATTATATATTGTAAAGGCATGTTTCTAGACAAATATGGGAATAACTTGTTTCTTTTTTTTTCCAGACTGTAAGATTACTTAATAAATAGGGTGAAATATTTGTTTTTTATTAATATATTGGAATCTGAAAATAATGGATTAAAACTATTCGATTTTGGAGAGTTTAATTCTAAATTGGCCCACCATTCCCTTTGTTTGCAATGAATGAAGAAAAAATGCCTAATTTTACAAGTATATTAATAATTAATAATATTAGGTAGGCCCCAACCACCTTTAGCCTGATGGCAATAAATGATTTTGTGCGGAATTTTATTTTTTTCCCTTTGAACACTTTAAGATTGTTTTGGACCAACTGTTTAATATTTGGAGGGGGACTGGTTCCGGTATTGTTTGAAATAAATATAATAATTTTGATTATGAACATTTTTATGGCTGCTATTTTACTTAAAATTGTAAGGTTTCTCTTTTTCCACGATGCCATCTCTTTTTTCAATTTAATCTATAATTTTCCATAATTGAGTTTGTATATAGATTTCATATTTTTTGGAATATAAACTCCTAGGTATTTTATACTTGTTGTGGCTGTAATTACACCTGTAGTTCTAAATATTGTTATTATATTTGGGGGAGTATTAACATAATAAGCTTTGGACTTGTTCAGATTTACTTTTAGGCCAGAATATTTTATGATTTTTTAAAATTCTTGTTGTAAATTTGGCATGGAAATTAATGGTTGCGTGAGAAAAACAGCTATATCATCTGCATAAACACTGATTTTTATGAATTTTTTACCTACTGAATAACCTTTGATATTCTCATTTTTAATTATTTTAATTATGTAAGTGGGACCATGGTGAGGGCAATTGAAAAGGAGAGAGGGGGCAATCTTGTTTTGTTCCTTTAGAAATAGAGAATTTTGCTGAGATGATTTTATTAACATAAATTGTTGCCTGTGTAGTATTTGAAATTTTAGCTAATATTTCTGTGAGAGGATCAGGGAAAATCATCTTTTTCAATGTTTCCAATAAAAAATGATGGTCTAATATATCAAATGCTTTATAAAGGTCCAGGAAAAAAGGCTTAATTGTTGTTTATGTTCTTTGCTATGTGATATGAGCTTGTGTACAACACGTATGGGATCTGAAATTAACTTATTCAGCATAAAACCAAATTGTTCTGGACTGACGATGTTGTAAAGGGTTTGTTTAATTCTGTTTGCTAATATGGCTGTAAATATTTTGTAGTCTTGGTTAAGTAGAGCTATGGGTCTGTATGATTCCACAGAATCTGGCATTTTTTTCTGTTGTGTGGCAGGGAGTAATAAGTGAATTACTCCAAGAAGGAGGTAGAGGTGTTCCTGTTAATATGTTGTTGAATATGTTGTTGTTAGTTGGGGAGATAAAACATCTGAGAATCCTTTGTAAAATGATGGTGAAAATCCATCCAACTCAGGAGATGTTATTTTTTAGATTTTTAATGATTTGTTGTACTTCTTTAAGATCTATAGATTGCATTAGATCTGTTTTTTGATTTTCAGTTAGTGTTTTAATTATTGAGGTATCTATAAATTGTTTCATATCTTCTGTGGGTTCAATCTTAGCTGAATATAGAGTCTGATAAAATTCTTTAAATACGTGAACTATATCTTCACTATTTGTTATTATTTAGTCTGCCTTTAGGTTATGGATCAAATGTATAAATTTTTTATTTTATTTTCGTTTTAACCTCCTGGCCAAAACTTTCAAGTTGTTGTTATTATTTGTTTCTATTTGTGTTTCAAATATAATCAAGCTTTAGCCACTGAATGTGTTTCTAAAGTTTCTAATTATTTGCACTTTTCTAATAATATTTTATAGATTGTTTTATTGCGTTCTTCTATATTGCTGTTCTATTTGCTTGATTTTTGTTATTTCCATCTGTTCTACTTTTCTTTGTTTGTATATCCATGCAAGTTGAGATATACAAATACCTCTGATTATAGGTTTTAAAGCATCCCATTGATATTCAGGAGAGATTTCAGGTTTATCATTTTGTTCAAAATAATGTTTAATTTCAGAGGTTAATATTTTCTTGTTTTTGCAATATTAGGGAATCAGAATGCCAGAGTCTGGCTTTTTTTATATTATTCATTTTTAACTCCAATATATATGGGGCATGATGGGATCAACTGTGGCTGCTGATATGTATTGTATTAATTGTTTAGCTAGAAATATATAGTCCAGTCTAGACCATGTTTTGTGCCTTTGAGAAAAATAAGTATATTCTTTACTAGAACTGTTTTGAATCCTGAAACTATCTTGTAAATTTTGGCTATGAATTAAATCTTGTGTACATTCTGTTTTGAATTTTTTATTATATTCTTTGTTATTGTTTTTTTGTGTGAGTTTATCTAAATTTGGGTTCATTATTGTATTCAGGTCACCTGCCACAATACAGTGTCCTGTTGCAAATTCTTCTGACTGTGTTAGTGTGTTTTGTAAGAATTTCTTCTGATTTTTCTTAGGCCCATATAGGTTGGCAATCGTAAATTTCTGTCCATCATATAGTGAGTTAATAAAAACATATCTTCCATCTGTGTCAAATCTTTGTGTCTAATATCTGAATGTATAATGAGGAATGAAAAATTATCAAAACTCCTCTAGATTTTGAAGTTCCAGATGAGGCAATTTCTGTTATAAAACTGGGGTGTGAAAATAATGGTTTGGTTCTATTTTTTCTTGGTTTGTGAGTTTCTTGTAGCATTATTATATGTGCTTTGGAATTAGATATTTTTCAACTCTGGACCATTTAATGAGGTTGCCTAGACCTTTAACATTAATAATTAATAAGTTAAGAGAAGCCATGTATTAACATACCATGTTGTGAATTTAACCAGTAACTCTTTATGAACGCAACCTTTTCATTCTGCATATACAAACAAACAATATGAACCAAACATAACTTTGAACATGCAGTCGATAGACTGCTGGACTATTTGATGTCATGATGGTCTTTGAAAAGGCCATCTAAAGTGGTTTTTTAATTACCATGACCAAATATCACTTAACAAGGTGCTGCTTGTTATTAGTTTTACACTTTAAATTATGGAGCTTTTTGGCTCTATAGTGTTTTTAAACTTATTCTTACGGGCAATTTTTTCCACTTTCTTTTTCGTTCCCCTTCTCCCCCCCCTTTAAACAATTTTCATTTCACAAAATTTTACCATAGATTATTGAAAAAAATTATACTGACTGAGATTTGCTAGATAGTCATTGAATAATATAAGAGAGGATGAGTTTACAGTTCCATTTTCTGTGTGGGTTGGTGTATAATTTAGTTTTTAGTCAGCTGGATCATTTTTTCTGGAAAAGTGCCATGATGGTGTTGTCTTGTATTCTGTGAGGTCCAGGTATACATTGTTTTTTAGGATCTATAGTTTCCCAGTTGCTTGTAGATGTAGATGTCTGGGTAGATAGTTGGTAACTGGATTCAGGAAGAGATGGTGGGAATTGAAGGTTCAGTTCTGCTGACAACTTGACCGCTTCTTCTGGAGTTAAGGCTTTAAGGTGTTTTCCATTATGGGGGGGGGGTTCCACTAGCACTAGAGTATCCATTAAGGACCCTTTGTTGTATTGCAATTCCAACGTGGTATAGCCATCTGAGCCTGAGGATCATTTCTGCATGTTCTCTCTTCTTCCTTCAGTTCCATGGAGTTTTAAGGTTTTGCTCCCAGTTTTGGTGAATTGTGCCCAAAACCAACAACTATGCTTTAGTGAAGCAGCCAACTTCCAACTGTAGTTTTTGAAATTGACTTCTTACAGTAAATTGCAGTCATTAGTCACAATTGAAAGTTCAAATGTGATGTTAAACTATAGTTAGTTTTGTTTTTTTAAAGTGTCAGAGGCAAACTTAGTTTTTCAATCTCATTTTTGTAAGATCAAATTATAGTAGAAATATTCAAAACAGCCACTGTGTCTTGGTAGTTCATTACTGGTAAAGAGTGTAGAATTCACAGGTGCTATTTAGTATCTTTTTCAGATACCACTTTTTTTAATGAAGCAAATAAAAGCAGTAAAACTGCTGAATTGCCAACATGATTTTTGAAATTACCTATACAAAAAGTTAACTTGTAGGTATGTGTGCATTCAGTAAACATACTTAGCATAAATCAACATTCTGAAGTAAACTGGTAAAAAAACTCACTTGAATCACTGGGCATTTGTTACTTCTGCCATGCCCTCCTCCAAAATATAAGAGCTAAGCTTGTAGTTGTTCTGACTGACTGCTGAACTTGTGCCTTTGTTGCCTTTACCCTTCTTCCCCCAAGGTACAAGAACTGTGGCTGCTCTTGGCTGAGAGGAATCTGATCTGGGTTGGCTGTTGCACCTGAGTGTTTATTGCTTCTGTCCACGAGAAAGTCAAGCAAAGGAGGCTAATCAGCAGCAGCTCAAGGACACTACTAGAGACATTAGAAGTCTTCTGAATGCCTAGTATACAGGTCCACCAGCATTCTGGGTCAGAAGTCTTCTGATAGAAGTTACTAGCAGGGGGTGGGGGCTCTCTAGTCCTTTCGACAGTGTGGAAGAAAGAAGCCCAAAAGAGGACTATGGATCTGACTGTCCCACACCAAACGTAAGTGCACAAAAGGCCTTAGTCCCGATATAGTAGCCTTAATATAGCAGCCTTCCTTTTCTTCCATTTTAAATAAGTTGCTAACAGTTTTGACAAGGATTTTCCCCAATTCTTATGGCAGAGGTAGAGTGGAAGTTTCATATATTTATCAGATTCTAGAGATTCTTTTTCTGAAGAAGAAGAAAAACGATAAACCTGCTCATCTCCTGTTCTTTAATGCAGTATATTTCAAGAGTCTGTATTTCTAGAACTAGTTTAATATATCTGTTACTCTCTAATTTCCTGAACTATGCCTTTTCAGATATGGATGGGCCCAAGGAGACTGATTTCATAAGCATCCCAAAGACATTTACTGAGGTTTGTTCAGGTATGTTAAAGTAAAAAATGTTCTCTCATAACATGATATAAAGTTTCTAAACAAAAGCTATATTTAAGCAGATCAACTAAGCTATTTGCCTATTATAAGTTCAAGGGCGTGTTCCCACCTGAGCTGTTTAAAACGGCTATAAAATGAAACAATCAAATTTGTTGCAAATGCGCATCTGGCAATCGCAGTCAACCCTGAATTGTGTCCCCACACAGAAAACACTTCAAACACTTCCAAAAACAAATTGGGGAAAGCGATTCTTTTTCCTTCCCACCCTTTCCCCACCCCACTCTCCCATTTGGGTTTGATCCCATGACGTGGCCAAGGGTGGGAAATCCCAGCCCACCCTCCCTCCTGCTTTTGCTGCTGCTGTTTTATTCCCCAGACTAACCGCCATTTTACATGTTGCACAAAATCATAAGAACATAAGAGGAGCCCTGCCTGTTGACAAACACAACCCAAACAACAGCCACCCACCCCCAGCCTCAAAGACACACACACAGACACACGCACACATTTCACACTCCCCTGTAATTAGACACTCACCACATGCACACGCCGGGAGAGAGAGACGTGCAATGACAGCTGACTGAGGTTTCCCAGGCTACATACTGGCGGTGGCAGCTTGAAGGAGAAGGACAACTAGACGAGGCATGAGGGGTGAATGAGCGGGAAGGAAAGGAAAAGAGAGAGAGGGAGCATGAGCTCTGCTGGGTGGAATACTAATCAGGCAGGTTCCCCATCTGTACCGAGCAAGCGAGCCGGGTGCTGCTGCTGCCATCTTAGCTGCAGAAGTGTGCAGAGCTTTTTGCTTTGTGAAGAAGCGAAAAAGCAGCAGCAGAGAGGATGAGAGAGCGTTGCCTGCCTGCTCACCCAGCTGGCCATGTGGTAACATTGTTATCAGTGTGCGTGGGTGGGAAATGAAAGTGTGAAGTGGAGTGGGTGAATTGCTACTTGTTATCAGTGGCTGAAAATGAAACTGTCATGTGAAGTGCTTCCTGGAACTTTAAAAATCTGGCAAGGGGCTGTCCTGCAGGGAGAATCCCATGCATTTCATGATGGATCTGCCCCAATACTGCTGTAGCATTCCCAAAGGAATAAAGATAGTGTTTTAACTGCAAAAACAAGGGGAAACACCTGAAAAACCAGGTGTTTTTTTATTGCAGTTTTAGCAATAACATGTGAATCAAATTGGTAATGGAGACAAAGGAAGTTCACATCGGTCTGAAATCGTTCTTTGGCATGAGTGAGAACACAGCTCAAATGGCGGACCATTGGCTAACTTAAGATCTAAAATAGAGTTGAAATCTGCTAGAAAAATAACATTATATTCTGCAAAAGCCACCCACTTTTGCAACACATTATTTATAAAATTCTGTCATGCAGTGTTTGGGGCATGTAAAAATTGTAACTTTCTGACCATTCAGCTCCACATTTATAAAAACATACCTTTCTTGCCTTTCATAGAAAGAATTCTACAACAAATATGCTTTTCTCTTATCTGAAGCTGATTAAAAATATGACTTTTAAAATAAGAACCTTTTATAGTTTTTAAAAAGGTGAGTTTCCTGAATAGTAGCTATTTTTATACTATTCTTGATTAAATTTTTCTCTGTTCTAAATCTTTAGACTATTGATATTTAATGACAATGCTTGTAGCTGTGTGTATATCAAGCCCCCCCCCATCCCCATGGTAAGGATACTGCGAGGTGAATGTGAGTTCGCCTCGTGAGAGACCCCATGGAAAACCCTAATTCGGGCTACATGAGGAACAAAATCCCGAAAAGCGAAACAACTCACCCTTTATAACTTCTCACCCTGAATTATGGGGCAAGAACGGGTTATCCTGGGGGCATGGGGACACTCCTGGGTTACAATCACAGCATTAGCGGGTGGGGCTTCGCTGTCCCCACCGCTAATGCTGCGATCGCCCAGGTATGGGCTTGATTTACCCCAAATGATGACCTGACAGCTGCCCTGCAGTCAGCTGAGCTACTGTCAAGTGCGTATAGCAGCTGTCATGCGCACAAGCAGAGCTCCGCTAAAATGATTAATCATCTTACCAGAGCTCTCCTCGTGCTCTTGACAGCCCCTATACCCGTGTGACAGTTGCTCAGCTGACTGCCAGGCAGCTGTCAGGTAATCGTTTGGGGTAAATCAAGCCCTTACCTGGGCGATTAAGTGCTCATGCAAGGGGGGAGGGGGGAGAAAACTGTGGCATCCCGATGCAGGGATTTACCACAGTTTTCATTGGGATGGGCAGGTTCAAGGCACCATTGCCATGGGAACCCCTTAATGTGAATTAAGATTTGCATTAAGGCTGCCCTGAATCCACCGTGCGGCAGTGGCAGTCCCATGGGGTAGGAGTAGTCATCTATTTTTTTCTAATAAGTTTGGCTTGAGTCCTAATTTAGCTGCATTCTGTGGCATCATTTGCTGTCTTTACTCCCTCAGCCACCCAGCTTCCCCAGCACAAGACAGACACAAATGTAACAGCTGATTGACTTGTATGCTGCAAATACGAACTGAATCTAATAACAATTTTGGTTGTACCACTTGTCACATGCTCGCCCTACATCTCTTCCACCTGCAAGATGTGCAGATGCAGCATGTAGGTTAGTTCTGCTGCTAGTATAGGACTGGAGCAGTTTTAACTGCCTCACACCTATATATGTGTGGGGAACTTCAGCAAACGTGGAGCCATTTCTACTAAAGAAGTGGCTAAACATGGTGCAGATGCACCATGTGGGAGTTCCCCCATCTTTACCATTAAGGTAAGTGCATAAAGGCCCTCTAATTCTTCAGGAATATTCCCTAATTCCTCTGGGACCAGAATCTGGAGGTCTTTTACAGTTTCACCTGTGAGGCTTGTCTCCTAGAAAATACAATTTTCAGATATAGTTCTGTGCTAAAAAGCATGGGCCTCTATCTGGCCTGAGCCACAATTAGTTTGAATTGGCATAATTTGTTGAACATCCAGAAAAGCCTGCATTTCTTGGGTCAAGACAGAAACCATCTTGGATGCTCAGAAACCATATTGTAACTTAAAACTCTATTTTAAAAGGGCAGAGGTATTGAGAAATATTTCTGTTTATCCTTTCCCCTTCCTCCCAGCTACAAGGAAGTGCTTATGCATAAAGCAATCAAGGAATTAGTTACTGGATAACTATTCTGGCTCACTCTATATAATGAAAATATCCTGAAAACAGGTTTCCTCCAGTATAGGTACAACAGGAAGTTTGATATTTATTGGAACATTCTAACTTTTGCCATTACACTTGCAGTAATCTGAGCAGATGTCTGGGTAACTGCATAAGGAATGCCAGACAGTTTGGTTAGGATATTAAAAGAGACAGATGTCTCACCTCCAGTGACTAGGTGATTCTTGAATGCCACTATATTGTCCCGCTTGCCATATCTTTTGTTCCAAATGGACAGGATCATCTTAAAGCACTTAAGCTTGGGTATAGGCATAAAGGACACATCTGCATATTGCCTTAAGCCCCATACAGGTTAGACAAGTAGCATGTGTATGTCCCCAAAATGTCACATTGTTCCTACTGAAATTGCTCCATAGACATGCCACACCTCATGTTTGTCCCCGCTCCTGGGAGAGCCAAAGGATGGAGGCACTGCTGCCACTGTAAATTTTAGTAATAAAAATAGGTATTCCTGGCACAGTGGGCAGGTTCTTGTCATCAGCAATACTTGGTTAACATGGTTCCGTCATCTGCTTCACCAATGCACACCATCCCTGCCGCCCAGGCTTCTCCTGATCTGTTTCCGTCTTCAGGAACCAGAAACTTTGGATTTCCTGCTGCCGCCGTGATCTCTGCTTTGAGTCTCCACTTCACTTGGAAACAGCCTGGCTATGTGATAGGGAGGCGAGGGCTGGATCATGCCTGTCATCCAGATCAGTAGATTTGAATGTACTGACCAGGATCTACTGCTCCACAGCGCAGAAAGAATCTTCAATATCTTTGAATGTCTGTAATAATTTATCAGTCCTTTTAGCGAACATCCCTGGTTTATTGGAGGTGAAGTTCTGGAGCTATTTGTCATAAACAGCATGAGGACAAGAAGCAGAAAGGTTCTTAAGCTTTGTAGTAGACTTTACTCCACTGAGTATACAGCTTTATCTGAAGCTCCACTACAGCAAAATAAGTGCTGTTCTATGGTGGGAAAGTAAAGATGTCAGTGTATATTTCTTTTATTTTTCTCGAGCCCTGGGGATCAGAGTAAATGGGATTACCTTTTACACTGCAGCATGAGCAAGCCCTGAAACTAGCTCTCCAGGTACTTCTGAAGTACTGTACTTCTTTTACCTTCGACCAAACTCACGAATGCTAATGAAAGGCATATTTCAGCAAGATCTGTAATGCCCTAGTCTGGCCAGCTCTGCAATAGTTAAGTTTTGTTTTCCATTTTGTAGTAAAATAGTTTGGTCCAGAAGGATTACATTCTTTCTATAGTAGCTCATGCTGTTTGAGTGTGTTATGGAAAATTCTGCAGTGCAGAGAAAGTTTATAACAGCTCTAATGTTTAAGCATACAGTTTGGAATGCAAAGAAGTTGTAAACCCAAAGGCTTTTCAAAGTGATTGGGCAAATATCTGCTTTTCTGCTTCTCACTGCAAGTCCAGGCTTCTCAGCTAGTTAAAAAAGAAAATGGAAGACATCTAGAAAACGTATGCCTGACAATAAGTATTTGTCTGTCCCCTTTCTGTTTACGCATGTGCAAAAATAACAGCTGTAAGACCATTTTAGATTAAGATATCTTTGGGAGTAAGGACAGTGTTTGTTATGTGTGGCATCACAATGCTCTTGTCTCCGGTAACTTCTCCCACTGCATCTCTTTCTTTGTAGAGGACTAGCATGATTGGGGTCCTTTCCACGCACTACATGCCCATTTCTGTCCAAACTTCCCTGCTCTTTGCCCATTTCTATCCAAACTCTCTCTTACAAAATAATTATATTGCACAAGTTTGTAACAAGCTGTGAATATTTCCTAATATGAGGAGGAAGAAGAGAATGTGCAGGATATGTGGTATTAACCGCATTGTGTATGCAATCTGCTGTCAGTTTTTAGATCAGACCCTGACATGAAAATTTAAACACCACTTACATTAACGCTTAAGTTAGTACTATATCTAATATCAGTGCAACTGGCCTGAGTTAAGATTTTGGGAGTGTCAAGGGTGTAGACTGGCAGAGATTCTGTTAGCCCATATACAACTGTGGTAGGACAACACTGGAGGTCTGCTGGTCACAGATCTGTGTGGATATAGAATCCTCTTATTGCATGCAAATACAGCTTAATTTACTTATTTACATTTCTATCCCAGAAAATACTCTGGGCAGGTAACAACCATTAAAACAACAGTTTAAAAACAAGATACACATTAAAAACACTTTAAAAATTCAACAAATTTTAAGGCAGTATATTCCGTATTTAAAATGTGTCTGTGCTGGGTGGAAAATATACTCACCTCAGCCAAGGCAAAGAGATGCATCTTCACCACCTTCCTAATTATATACAAGGAAGGGCCGTGATGCACCTCCAGGGGGAGACTACTCCATAGTCTGAGGGCCATCACTGAAAAGGCCCTCTTCCAGGTGCCCACCAGAAAAGAGATCTTCCATTTATCGTTGTTTCTAGTGAGGCTTTGTAATGCTTTGTACTTTATGTCTGCAACCTGCTCAGAGAACTTTGTTACTAGCCCACAATGAGATCAAGGGCAGGCTTGAAGCTATATGTCTAGCTAGCGTTTCATTCTAATGCTCACAAGATAGGGCTTAATTTTTGCAATTGTAAAACACATGTTTTGGAAACTAATTCCAACTGGAGCTTATGGTCAAAGATCCATGACTGCATTAAAGACCACTTTTTTACCACTGTTGTTGATGCAAATTTTAAAGAAATGGAATAATGTAGTGAAAGTACAGCATAGAAATGACTAACACCACCATCTTATACATCTTTCTTAAAAGCAAATTGCATTGTTTACAGTAGGGGCAGTGTGTTTTTGATCTATGCACATTTAATTGGATGGTTAGGATGGAGAATTTGAGTGTTCAGATATTGTCAGATGACAGTTTCTCTGACTACTGACCTTGCTGGCCAAATTGAAAGACAAGGTCTACATTATCAACGTGTGAGTGCGTGGGCGCAATGGGTGATCTTAGCAACATTCTTTAGTAGCAGATTGTGTAACTAAACTCGGTTGAACACAATGAGACTTTCATGTAAGCGTGATGGACAGCAAGGACCCTGCAAGCATAATTTTCAGATTTTCCTTCTTTAGACAAATCCTGTGCGTTCTCCGAGGCTTGAAAAGTAGCAGATGCAACTTAACAAAGCTAGAAAAAGAGAATGAGTTCAGGAGAGAACAAATGTGATATACTTCACAATGAACAATCATGAGATGAGTCTTCCACCTGTTCTTGGAGGATCTGGTTGCCATATCAAATTGCTAGATGCAAACTGCTAGATGAAGGGGTTTGATAGCACAAAAATTAGAATGTAAAACAAGGAGCAACAACCTGTTTGACCAGGTGCCTTGTGGTCTTGTTACTGAATGTTCTCAGGGCAGGTGGAGAGGGAAGAAAGCAGCTTATCTTTTTTATTTCCACAAAGCATAATTGCTTTCCCAACACTTGCCATCTTGGCTGTGATCCTTCCTTCACCAGCAATTAGCACTTCAGAGGAGTTTTAAAATAGGAAATGATGAACATGCCACAGCACTAATTTGCCCTATTAATTTGTTTACTTTTACAATTATGTTCCCATCTGGCCAAAGCCAGCAATTAAAGAACCATCTCCAAACGAAAATAAATGTTGGCTCAGGCCTTCACTGTTTTATGTCTTCATTGCCATGCACAGTCTCACACAAAAAGAGCAGTACTTTATTTTAAGACTCTTGTGACATTCTTAAATGAGTGACACATTGCTGTTGAAGATGTTAAAACTTCCTATTTGGGTTATGCTAATGTTGTAAGTAGCTTTTACGAGCCCTCTGACCAAACTAGGCCTTGGCTGTTTGGTACACCACAATATTTTAATGATATTAGTCAACAAACCTCAACTGAAATTAAATGGCACTTTTGCATTTTGTCAGAACAGTCTAAATAACTGAGCAGATTTTTGATACTTACATTCAAAGAAATCCTTTTGGATCTTTGACATATTTTTATTCCCACTCTGCAAAATGAAGCATATAATTACATTAATAGATGGAACAAGCAGTTTTGGCTGCCTCCTCAAAATTGTGTTACTTGAATACCAATACAATGCTGAGTTCACACCTAAATTTTAATCCAGCTTCAGTCCACCTTCACAGCATGAGAACACAGCAGGCCAGTCATGTTCTTTCCACATTATCTAGTCTAAATATGTTTTAGATACAGGCAAAGGAAAACAGCTTCTCACAGTGTTATTTCACTCTAAAAGCTGACTGAAGCTGGATTAAACCTTAGGTGTGACTGCATCTGAAGATTCAGTGCACCATTCTGTCAGCAAAACAACCAGAGAACTGTGGTCAGAGAGCCTGCAAATACTGAAAAAGACTTCATGAAAGAGAACACCTCAACTACTAGTCTGGGCACCTACTGGCATGAATGCCCACATGATATGCAGACAATTACGCACTTGGAATGTTGTGGGACCAGTTTGAAAACAAAGTATGGACACAGCAGGCGAGGTGCAGTTCTTTCTTCTTGCTTTACTGCACAATAACATTTTAAAGTTGGCCTTCATGCATAGTAAAACAATTATCTCAGAAGAACCTTACAGATAGTGCAGCCCTCATGTTCTCATTCCATCTCTAATCTACCTTTTCTACCTAGAACAGTGATGGCGAACCTTTTGAGCTCGGTGTGTCAAAATTCGCAAGAAAACCTAGCTTAACTTGGGTGCTGTGTCACATCTAGAAATATCCATAATTTTGTGATAATTGTAGCTCTAGTAAAAAAGTTATATTTTTGATATATGTATTTTATTAAAAGCAAAAACAAATATTCTTTACTTTAGTGACTTTTGTCACTGAATCTTCAATTGAAAGTTGGTATTTCGTACACTTCAAGAACAACCAAGCACTACACGCCCAGATGCCAGGGGGACCAGGTGTGTCACCCAAAAGGGCTTGGCGTGTCACCTGTGACACGCGTGTCATAGGTTGGCCATCACCGACCTAGAATGTTCATGAGAAGAGAAGGGGCAGGCTGACATGTAAGCAATTCTACCTTCAAAACCCAGAGGTGCTTAAAAAACAAAACTAAACTATGGTTGTAGTCACACCTTCACCTGAAACTTTCTTCAGTCTATCTTCACACCCGACTGCTCACACCTTTTCATTTCTATCCATTTCATCTGTGGACTTTCCAATGTTAACAAATCAAGTTGGGTTTTGGAAAATTTCAAGTTTTTGTTCCTGATAACAAACTTGTAATAATACCAGTTTTAAAAAGTTAATTCAAGAAGCAGCAAATCCCTTCCAAAAATGTTGTTTTGAAAACAAAGATGTATAAATGTTTTTTGGCAACTTGGCATGTTTGTTTTAAATGGATTTAAAAAAAAAAGAAAAGAACAGGAGGTATTTTCTGATTTGGTGCATATTTACCAAGCTTCCTGCCTTTTTATAAATGCATGCACATGAACATGGTTACTCATTAGGTTTCTTTAGAGAATGAGCAGTAATAATCACTTGGTAAAATAGTTACAGTACTGTGCACAGTGTTTTAACTATATTGACTCAAGAAATAAGTTTTAAAATGTTTTAACTTCCTAACATTCTCCCCCCTCCCCCGGAAAAACCTAAAGCTGTACACATTTCAAAATGATTATGTTGTTTAGTGGGCTGCAGATTTAAATAACCAGCCCCCACTGGATTAGAATGTGATTGGAAACTGCATATATGCTTAAGACATTTCTGGCAGTAGGAAGTGGTAAATGAAATAAAAACAGGATGCTGCAGTATACTAGGGTCTGGCTGTGTGCTGTACATTGTTTACAGTAACAGAAATGGTCTTATGAAAGTGGGAAATATGTGGCAACTTATATCCAGAGAAATATAAAGAAAAAGGGAGGTCTGCTCCAGAGAACAAAAAGCCCTTTGTTTACATGTTTTCATGTAGATACTGTGTACAGATACTGTACATGCAGCAGCATCTAGCTCTTATGGGTAAAATGGACATTGCCCCAGTGTGCCCAGCATTGCATAGCTTAAATCCAATCTCCCTTTCTTCTCAATGCAAGTTTCAAGTCACTGTTGACTAATGTATGCATCATCCAGTCTGTTCAGTGAGGGTTAATGTACAAATGGGTTGGCACATAATTGTTTCACCTACTACTAGCTCCACATATTCTGTTTAGATCACTTGTTTTTAGCTGCCTTGTTATCTCCCCCCCTTGTCATAATTAGTGCCTGCCACCACTTAACATATGTGCTCACAACACACAAGACACTTTCAGGATCCAGAAAAGGTACACTTCAACTCCTGTTTACAAAGAGACAATTGTTATTTAAATGAATTAATCAAATTAGTGTCGTAAACCTTTACTAGAACCCTCAAGGCACTAAGCAAGCATATTAAAAGCACATTAATACTAATAGCAGCTTAATTAAAAACAATAAAGCAGGTATATAACTATTAGTGGCAAACAAGAGTAAGTAAGGTTTTTGCTTGCTAAAAGAATACAGGAGTAAATGGCAACTGAATAGCCCCTAGAGTTTCCAGAGCTACAATGGCGAAACCTTTCTGTGAGAACAATCTACTTCATCATACTAGCAGGAATGTGTATAAGCCCAAAGATGGGGCTTTGACTTGAATCAACCCAAACCATCACATCACTGACCCAGTTCTTTTCCATTTAAAACATGAACAGCATGAAAACAATGGCGTGGCAAAACTGAAACAAAAAAATTCTCATTTGCTGTGTCCCCAAGCAATAAAAAGCTTGTTAAAAAGCTTCTTTTGCCACTGAGCGTCTCCACAGCTTTTCTCTGAGCTTCAAGCGCCACAAAGAAGGAAAATCCACGGAATAAAAACCCCTCTCCAAACAAGACTACCAATGTACTTTTTGGAAGCCGCGGGTATTCCTAGCAACATTGTGCATGGAGACACTCCGTGGCAAAAGAGGTATTTGGGGGCAGGGACTACTGGCCAGAGAGATTATCTCTCTCACACACTTTTTTTTTTGCCTCTCATCCACAGCCAGCATTCACGATCTATTAAAACAGTAGGAAGGCATTCCAATTGCATAAGATTCATTGTAATGAATTGCTTTCACCAGAAATTGAAAGTGTTGAGTGAATGAGCGCACAATCACTGGCTGGGGGAGGTGTGTCGGCGGCTGGAGATCTTGTAAATAGCATTATGAATTGCTTCTGCCCAAGCGCTGGCTGCAGCCCGGCTACCTCTGCAGGCAGGGGAGACAAATGGAGAACTTGTAAATACCGATGGCTATTTTACTTTTGGTCTTGTCAGGGGTTGTCTCCCTGGTTCTGGCCACGCACATCGCAGTCCTTCCCCGTTTCCGCTGGCACCCTATCAACAAGAGAGGGGGTGGGGAGAAAAAGATGCGGGTGAACAAAACACGCTTCCTTGGGGACGTTTGAAACACATGTTTTGCTGAGCCTCATGCAGACACTTATTCCAGAATTGAACAGCATTTTAAAAGTCTGCTGCAATAGAGGGACAGTAGAGGGACAATAGAGAAACAAAAAAGTACCATGGGGACGCGGCCTTAGAGTGTGATTAGACATGCTTAATGACACGAACTTTAGGTAAAGTTGAGGCTGTAAGGGCATATATAAAATCTCCATGCCCATCATGAAGCCTGGGAATGGCCACCTCTTCTTACTCAGATAATAACACCTAGAGCAGCTCTTTTTTTAGCTGGGTTGGGCAGGGACCTCCTAAGTTCAGAGGAGGTAAATGTGGCCAATCACAGCATGGGAACAGATGCTGCTGCCAATTCACTATTTGGGTCACTCAGTGGTAAGCAACTGTTCTCAGTAAGGTGTTGCCAGACTTTGAGGGGAACAAAGAGCAATGACTGGAAAAATGAGGTGGGATTATTTAACTGTTCGATTGTCTTTCTGTCTGTTTATAGAAGGAATACTTTTTCTAAAAGGATTGATTGAAAAGAGCCATGTCTGATCTCACCCCTTTTGTTTCCCATCACAGCTATAATCAGCTTTACTTATATGTGTGTTTGGTGAGAAATCTGTCTGGAAGAGATTTGGGGAGAGTTCTTACTACCATACATGCACCTACAGGATCATCGGACTCTTATGTTTATTTTTATAAACATTTTTCATAATACAACCACTGTCAACAATTCTTGCTGCAATTTTGACTCTTCCCATTTTATTATTTTTATAACTGAATATCATGGTGCACTTAGCAACGAAGAGGAACCACTTTTAACAATCCTGAAAGTTCACACCCAGTACATAATAGTACTATGTTTACTATATCACAGTTTACAGCGGTTTTATCATATACAAGATCATTATTTATTCCAACCATCTTGTTATCATGCCAAGTTGGTGATTTGTTAATGTGCACAGAAGCTCTGACTCGCAATATGAAAAAAACCAAATGCAACCATAGCGTGCTTCTGCACTGGCTAAGATAGCAGACCAGCAAGCATGCTAGAAGCCTTACTTCTACATGCTGGTTGGTCTAAGGGAGGCCTCCAGAGTATGGCCCTAGTACGCTTACTGGTCTGGTACATTGTTCAGTGTGGAATCATCTATACTCGCTGTGGCATCCCCTTCAGCTTGGGTGGATTTCACTCCCTCACTGACTGCTTCCATTTCCTAAACTAATAAATAAGAACTAGGCAGAATTATATAAATTGTGCCAGCCTTGCTACCCTCCAACCCTGCTCTAAAACGTTCACCACTTTCACTCACTTCCGTAAAACCCCAAGTGCAAAAGCGTCTCTAACCGCCACCTGCAGCGCTGCTCTCTCCCAGTGGCTTTCACTGTTTTAAGTTACAGGATCCCTTTTCCTGACAATTCCCGTAGCTGATTCAATAAATACTTCTGATAATGCTGTCTTTGTCAAACATGAAGTTTTGTTCTTTATTGCTTACAAACAGTTGTGAATAAATAAATGAATAAGTAAATACGTAGTTTCACAGGTACACAACAACTCAACAACCTATCTATCCCTAGGCTGCCTTAAGGATTCTCCCTGGCTCATTCCCCAGGCCTAAGAACCCTGGAACTATGTGTGTAAATCTCCCCTCAGGGTGCAGTTCACACACACAAGAACCTCCCCCCCTGAAAAACCCAAGCATAGAACAATTTCTCCCTCACAAGGGTGTCTTTTATATCCTGCAGCCTTGCACGAACTACCTTCTGATTGGCTTAGCCTGTGGGTGATCTCTCCCCCCTCTCCTATGCTACTTAGGGGTGCTTGGCCCATTGTTTACCTGCAGTCCTATACTTACATTGTTAATGCAATCAATATAATGATTACTTTAAATACAATACAAACATTTTACAATAAATTACACAATAAATACATCAAACAACCATGAGGCATCATGCTTGCTATATGCAAATGGGTAATTCATAACCTGGATAGATGTTCCTTTGATTGGGGGTAAAGAACAGTTTAGGACATTTTACAGTAGTTCTTGTTTGGGCAATTCACAGAGCCTGCTAGCCTCGTGGAAATAATTTTTAGTTAATACTGTGAAAGCTCAGGGCAGTACAAGGAAAATAGATTCCTTGCACATTCACATGTACTCATTGTAAGAACTTAAGAAGGAGCCTATTGGATCATATGAAGACTCCATTGGGGGTAGTATCCTGTTTCCAACAGCTCTCTCTTGCCTTTCTTGCCTTCACAATGTAGTATTCAGAGACCCATTGCCACTGAATCTGGAAGTTTTATTTATTGCCCTAGTTAAGAGTCCAATATCCTTTTAAGGAAACTTGCCAAACTTGCTGGTGGAAAATGGCTCTAAGGAGAATTCAATTCTTGTTATTCTCTGCCTGCATAATTTTTGTTAAATCATCACCAAAGCTAAGCTTTTCAGCAATGGGTGTCCTTCAGACCTTTTGATGGAAGCTGTAGACTGCTAGAAAAAATGGTATAGGAAGAAGAAAGGCACCCAAGTTCTTATACTGCCAGGAATTATGTGTGTGGTCATTCACCTCACCAACAGAAAGTAGGAAACATCACTAACAGGAAGTTACATGGTAAAAGGTGAGCATGCTCAGTTGTGAGGATTTAAAATATGTATTTCTCTAAAAATCAATAACTGATACAAAATAGGTAAAAAACAACCCTGGAAACCAGTTCTAGCCTAGGACAGTTGCATATTCTGGCCTGGAGTACTCAATGCTGTACTATAAGAAATAGGTTGTCCCTGAAAGTAAGGCAGCATGGTTCTGTCAACAGCCACAGAGAGGTCCTATGCTGCTTCTTATGTATGCTGCAGCCAATTAATAAACTTCTGAGCTGATTACCTCTTTTGGGTTTTTCTTACATTTACACAGTATGAACAGTTTGCCCCCAAAATACAAACTGTCCAGCCAATTGTATGTACGTGACCCATTCTGTTTGAGGCCTTTCAAAAATAGACTACCCAGGGCCTTCTGGCAAGACCCATACTTGTCCACCAAAGAAAGCAGGCTTTTATAAACATTCAGCCAGCAGAGATGGGCCAGCATGGCCCACTACAAAGGTGAGGAGGTGGGAGTGTGAGGGGAGAAGGTGGAAAACGTGGCACGAAGCGAGGAAAGGAAATTGAAACAAACTGTCAAATCCTCCCCAGTTTAGTTTCCGATTAGACTTAACTGGCAAACTTTAAGTGGGTTTCAGTCCAGTTGAGAAGATCCTGATTCCTCCAGTTCATTTTGAACCAAGTTTGGGTTGAACCAGTTTGGCATTTTCCTAAATCTCTGCGTAGCTGCTGGTCACTTTGGTCATATTGCCTTATCCTGAGAGATGACCCATTGCTTATCCTGAGGAATGATAAGTCCATAGAAACGTCTATAAGCTGCTTGTGAGTAAGGACAAAATAATATAAGAACTTAAGAGAAGCCCTGCTGGATCAGGCCACAGTCTATATATTCCACGATCCTGTGTCACACAGTGGGCCACCAATTGCTTCTGGGCAAAAAAATTCACCTGTTCTCTAACCCCTGCAAATGGCCTTTACAAGCATCATGCCTGACAAATGGGCTGCTATACAGTATATTGGAGTCTGAGTAGTAGTAGTTCCTTCTAAATAGGCCATTGTGGTGTTGAGTTGGCTTTGAAGAAAATTCATTTTAGTAGCTTTACCGATAAATGCAATAGGTACCAGGCACGTATACTGCAAACAGGAAATAAGTAACTGAGCAAACATTCTTACTAGGGAAACTTTGGAGAGGCAATTTACTTCTTTTGCTAGTGTAAATTTTGCAAAGAAACATTGCATGGCAAACATTAATTAGAACATCCTGAAAAATATCGAAAGCAGAGGCAAGCAAGAACCCGCAGCCAGCATGCAAACCATTTACCAAGATATGATTTCTGTGGGATACCTCTCATTTGTAATGTACTTTTCCCTAGATTTGTAAAAACGCACTATGTTACAACAGTTTATCTGTTAATTCAATTTTATAACGTGCTCATCACCCTAAGCTGCTCAGGGCAGTTAATGTCACAAAGTTGCTTTCCTTGCAACTTTTGGCAGCGTTAACGTGAACAAAAGTCGCACTGAGTTGAGTTAAAAAGTTACTTCTAAGCAAAATACAGGAACGAGGATTAGGCAGACTACAGGTACCCTATCTGAAAGGGAGGGGGGGGAGAGAAAGCCCCGCGAATAGAGCAGAACTTTCACAGGAAATGTTGAAATTGCCCTTGTCGTCTTTTGTGGGAACCCCCGAAGTGGGCCTGCAAGTGCCAGGAAACTAAACCGTCAACATCCCGTCGACGACACGGGGGAGGTTTGCGCTTCAGTTTCTCAGGAAGAGGCAGCCAGGTCCGGGAGGATGAGTAACCAGCCGGGGGCGCCACAGCTGCGCAAGGAGGGACCCGCCTCTTCTCGTCAGGAGGAGGAGGAGGCCCCGCGGCTAGAAACGGAACAGCGGCATGTCGGAGCGGGGCTGAGGGTTCCTGGCAGCCCCGGCCGGGACTGAGGTGGGCGGTGGCCACGGCGGCGGCACTACGACGGAGGCTCTCGCGCTCGCTCGCTCGCTCGCTCCCCCTGAGGCCCTGCCGCCGCCGCCGCCAGACCAGAGCAGAGGAAAGAGCCGCCGAAGTGGGCGGCGGTGGCGGACGTGGCTGCTGCTGTGTGGGGGAGGCAGCGGCGGCGGCGGCGGCGGCAGGCCGGGTCCCTCCTCCCTCCCCGGGAAGATGAGGCGGAGGCCCGGGGAGCTGAGAGGGCTGAACTGGGGCGCTTTCCTCACAGCCGCCAGGACAAGATGGCAGCGGCCGAGGCGGAGGCGGCAGCAGGCGCAGCGGCGGCGGGCGGCGGCTGCTGAACCCGGCCTGGGTGGCGCCTCCGCGTAGTAGCGCGCCGGACATGCCGAGAGCTGCTGCCGTGAAGGCGGCGACGGGGACTGTGGCGCTGCCCGATCTGTGAAGGTGAGAGAGAGAGAGAGGAGCGGCTGGGCTGGGCGCAGGAAGGCAGACCGACCTAGGGGCGGCTGCTGGCTGGCAGGCAGGCAGGCAGCTTCCCGAGTGAGCCTCCCTCTTCCTCTTCCTCTTCTCTCCCCGACCCCCGACCCTCCTCCTCGTCCTTTGGGAGTTACGTGAGCGACAAACTATTACAACAGCACTGAGCGGAGCCTCCGGAAAGTGAACACATCGCCCCCCCCCGACTTCGGAGCACCGCCATGGGACGCCTCCGTAGACGCCCCCTTTTTATTTTTGCTACAGACAGGATCCGGCTGAGCCTCGGCTGTACGACTAACCTCTAAACCGGGGGGGGGGGTGAAGAAGGAAGAGAGTATTAAATCGCCCCCTCCCCTTGCTGGGATAAGGGATAGTATTGTATTTTCTACCCCCATTCCTGTTGGGAAAGGAGGAGCCCCTTTGGCGACTTAATCCCCAAGCGTAATCGCGTCTCCTAGTACTGATCTCCGCTTCCATTGAGGAGCCTGCCTGCCCGCTCTCCGTCAGGACTGGTTAGTTTCAGCAGAGCATGTGCAGAGTACTCCCCTCCTCCCCAGATACATTGAGTATAGGCCTCCTACGGGCACCTCCGATTAGGAAGCGAGGTGACTGTCAAGGTGGGCTTGACTTCTGGGCTGTTGCGATGCCTGCAACGGAGTCTTAACATTTGTATGTCTTTTCCTCCACGTCTGCTGTGGTCGAGGGGTGTTTTTCCACTTAGCACTGGAGCACCCATTAAGGGTCCTTAATGGGGACTCTAATGCTAGTGGAACCCCCCCCCCCAAGTTCTGCCAAAGAGGCCGGTCTAAATCCTCCCCCCTCCTCGCGTTCCCTTTCCCCAGTATATATTTACAAAGTTGAATTAAGCAGACAGATTACGGCTAATAAATAGTTTCGCCCCCGTGCCATCGCATCGCTCCCTCTCTGCTTTTCGGGGCGTCCCTTTCTTTTAAGCAACCCAGAAATTCCCTCTTTGTGTGTTTCTCTCCCCCCCCCCCCCCGGCTAGATGATCCCGTTCGTCCTCCGTGTAAATCTAACCTTTAGGATCCCTGATGCGAAAGGAGAAATGTGACACGCGCGCTCCGCTTGCAACTCGCTGGGGCAGCGGGAAGGCGTGGTCGTGGCCTCTCCGGTTACAAGGGATTATTGCTTCCCTTTGAGCCTCGGGGCGATTTGCAACTGTAGTTTTGGGAAAGTAAGGTCTGTTTCCATTTCAGAGGGGGCGAAGGCTAACTTAAAATGGTATGTGTGGAGTCATCCTTTGGGCTGGCGAGAACTCAAGCTCTGGGAGGCTTTAAAGTTGGCGCAGAATTTTGTCGTTCTTTTTCAGAAGCAAGATGTTTTGGTTTTACCCCTTCATAGGGCTGTGTATTTCGTTCACCTAGGAAAGAACTGCTCGGTGACACTACAGTTTACACTGCCTGGCATTGTGGTTTGTAATTTTTTGTTGTTGCCTAGAAACCAGCCTAGGTAGTAGAACCTGAACTCTGAAGTTAAGGCGTACAGTATTGCTTTCAAATGATATATATATACACATACTAAAACCTTAAAGAAGCATTTAGGTTATGGCTTGGGTTTGTATTGCTGTACCTCAGTGTTTTAAACATGGTGCTTTATTCTGAAACTCTTACTTTCTAACTCTAACTTTTTCAAGAGGGTGAATGTACTGAGAGAGTGAAAATTATTTTATTCTCTAAACTTGTATTCATTAGAATTTAGCTCTGGAGTGGCACTTTGTTGAAGTCTCTTGGCAGGAGATGTTGGTTTCTTATTTTAGTGTGCCTTGAAACCAGATACTTGGATATGCGTGTAGCTAATTTTGTAAATGCACTTATATTAAGCCATGACTGTGCACGAAGAGCTATATAAAGTGCATTATTAATCATTGATTCTTTGCCCTATGGTGTTAAAATCTCATTTATTTCTTTAAAATAAAGAAATATGGTAGAATGGCTTGAATTTACTGTGCACGTTTCCTGAAAAGTTGCCTTCTTGTATGTCTTATTAAGATCTATATTCTTATGGAGTTAAAAGTCAATTTTAATCTACTGATGGCCTTATTTAAAAGCTTGGTAAAAAGCCTTGTTGTCATCTTACTGCAGGATAATTATGATAACTGAAACTACAATTTTCACCAGATAATAGTTTTCATTTATATGGTGTTTTATTTTAAAACTTTGTATACTCGTCAAATAGTTATGCACTTCTGATAGCATTTGTAACAGGTTTGTTGGAGATTTTTCACTTATAAACAGTAACTTTAGTATTAACCGTGGGCCATTTCTGCTGCTGCACTAAAGTGCTTGCTTTTAATAAATGTGTCATCAAGCAAACAGATTAAGGAACATGTAACTAGGTCAGGACTCTAATATAGAGAAGTGATGTGAGTTTGTGAATGAGCTTAGCTCTCTTAAAAGGTAATGGTATGACTGTATTAAAAGGTTGATCAAATGTGTTTACCTTGCTCAAGTTTTTATTGAAGGTGAACAAATGTTGAGCTGCATGATTTACACATCTAGTACCTTCCGATCAGATCTAGGCTGTATTGTTTGGGCACCAACTGCCATTATATGCTTCTCCGTATAGAATTCAGATCTGTTGAACTCAGTAACACTTAATACTAGGCAGCAACTGCCTTTGGATCAGAACTGTGATCCTCTACCAGAAATCTCTTTGATAATTTCTGAGCCATACTTTAATGTGGGATCAAAACGCAGTTTGGAGAAATCCAAGAATAGTTTCCAGTCGAAGAGTAGTTTCCATTTCTCCTGTGGAATCACTTCCTGAGGTACCACTGCTTATTTTTATATTTTACAGTTTCTTAATATGTTTTATGGGCATTAGTGTGAGAATTATTTTTATACTTGGAATTTTACATGTGAATTTAAAATTGTATACACAAACAATAGGAGACCTTGAGAATCACAACATTTATTTGATTTTGATTTTTGGCCCAGACATATTCATGTAGACCTTTGCGTGGATTTGAAGACGTCTCCTCAATTACTTTGTTGTTGTTTTTAAAATCCTTAAGCCTTTGCATGGATGTGGAATTTTGAGGACATGCTAGGATATTCTTCTGGTTGTTTCCTCCTCGAGGCAGTCACTGGTTTTGGTGGGATGCCTGTGGAAATCCATGATGTAGCTGTGACTAGGAGCACCATGTTGGTGATCTTGGCCCAGAGTAGTTTTCTAAGTTCTTGTAAGTTCTGTGCTACAACATTAATGTATTTTAAAAAACCTGAGTGGCCCTTTAGGAACTACTATAATATGTATAAGCTATTTTTTATTATTGTGAAACTATAGCATAGATAGGCATTTTCTCCTGTCACCTGTTTCAGTCACCATAAATTGCAGGACTTTCCAACTTAGTGAGTATGATAATTTAATTCAAACCTGTTTCTACCTTTCTGCATCCAGAGGGGTGGGGAAGGAGGTACTTGTTAGAGTTGTCACTTGTAACTGAAGGTCCTTTTTAAAGATTATCTTGAAGAGAAGATAATGAAGCCTTTAGCCTCCTTCAGAGTGTTACCAAAAATCTGACATATAAACAAGAAATCTAATTGCTGACTACACTGGCTTGACTTACCCTTCAGATCCTATTGACTTATGAAATCTTTAAAATTGCTTTACAGATAAATTTGCAAAATATTTAACCCACTGGGTTGCTTATCCACACATAGCAAGTGCTTATGTGACACAACTTGGGATCCTGTGGTTGTGTTATCTTTTTCTTGTAACTTTTTGATTGACCCTTAGCATTTGTTCCTTTTTTTAAAATTACTGGTAAGAAACAATTATGTCATTCACTAATTACCTTCTCATGGCCAAATGAAGAATTGCCGTTATTTTCCAAGTAATAGTTCTGCCCAGTGTTTCTGATTAATGGCACCTTAAAATAGCACAGACTAGTTGTGCCTTGGCATCATGCCTTTGTTTTGACAACACAGTTTGGATTCCTATTCAACATGGAAGACCTGTTTTTTACTTTATTTTAAATGATTTTCTGTAGAACCTGTTTTAGAAAAGTACAGCAAGCATAACCACACATGCTTGGGTGTGTGAGGCTGACATTTGTCTTGTTTTTATGAAATTATGATTTTTTTTCTTGGACTCTTGTTTGTCAGTCACTGTGATATTGTTAAGGGGATTTGCTAAGATCAGCTGTTACAGAAACCTACCTGAAATAGCAGTATTAAGCTCTTGTAGTATAACTAGCAAAGAGTCTTGTCATACCTAAAAATTCTACAAATTCATTGTAGAATAAGTTTTTGCAGACTAAATGTTATTTTAGTGTATTTATTTTAGTTGTAGAATTGTAGGTACATATGAAGCTCACCCAGAATGAAGTATAAATTGTAGTCAGTTGCTATGCAGATATTACTTTTTTTATTAAAATATGTAGCTACTCTAAAAATAAAAAAATTTCTGAATTCTTTGCATAAGTAGACCACAGTTCAATAGGTTTTTATTTTGGTTTTTAGGTCACACTCCCAGTGTGGTGTGTTTCATTACTATTTTGCAAGGAAGGCAGAGTTGCCAAAAAACTGAGTCTGGAATAAAAAAGATTGCAGGCTGTCTTAAGAGGGGGAAAATATCTCCTATCTTCACTTAGCTCCTTGAGTCCATTAGATATGAGACTTGCTCTATTGTGGTATATTGATTATTGGGTCACTGTAGCAAGTTTTGACATAACATCATGTGTGGTCATGAAAGTATGAAGTTGAAAGTATGAAGTATGTTGTTGAAAACAGCACAAACAGTAATAATTGCAAGTTGGAAGGTCAGTGAAATATGAAATATGGAAAAGTGGCACCGATATACAGTTGAACAGTTGTTGGTGAGATTTTATGCCGGACAGAAAACAGAAATGTGCAGGGCCAAAGATTAAATGTAAGAGATTTGACAGATGGAAAATAATTCTGGAATATGGAGGAAGCAATAAGGGAACAAAGCAGTGTAGAGATAATGTTAAGATGTCCTATTGAAATGTGGAAATCTACTAGTGATTCACTTCTGGAGGAGGGTGAGCGAGTTTATCTGAAGTTCCTTTTTTCCTGTTCATTTGTAATGTTGAGTATATTGTTTCATTTTATGTTGTATTAATAAAATTTAATTTTAAAAAGCAAGAGTACTAGGTAGATGCAGTACTTTTGTCTCATCTTGCATATATGGAATATTGTTAGCTTGGCTTTTTGTTAAAACCTGAACTGATTCTCCGGTTGTGTCTCCATCTTTTGGAGCACTTGGAAATTCCTTCCTACTAGTTTCAGTTTGTTCTTAACCTACTTAATGTGTGCCTTTGGGCAAAAAGAAAAAAACAACAATACACTGGGGAAAAAACTGCCTTAGTCGCTAAAACATTAGGTTGTGCCAAAGAAGTTGTGAAACTACAAATTATTTCCAGTAAATAATGAACAACTTGGAGCAGCTAGCCTTGGAGGAAATATTAGAAGCCTGAATAGACTTGATGATCCTAATGAGATTTAATATACCGTATGTATTTAAAATATTGTTCATGTGTTGTGACAATACATTGACACATCAGCTAAAACACCTCAATCTAAGCTATGAAAACCAGTTTTTGACTTGTCATAAATATGCTAAAGTCTCAGCAGTTTGCCTGAACAACCGTCCCCTGTGTGTTGGTTGCAAAATAAAATTAGACATATTTGTGTGTGCATGTGTCAGTCACATGCTTTTTCACTTGCATTGCTAGGGATTTTTCTGGTTTGGCATGCCTTGAATCGCTTTCCCTGCAGCAAAAGAGGAGGCACATATAGCAGGTCTAAACTGGAGTGTGTGTCTCAGGAATTTTTTTCTATTTCAACTAAAGCTCTCTATTTTCAGTTCACACAGTAAATTTATGTTCTGCTTTGGCACCACTGTTCTTTGTCTGGGAGCCCTATAAATCCTAGCCCCATTGAAGCAGAATCTGGCTGGTAGTGCTGGTGGAAAACAATTTTTGGTAGCAACAGAATATCTTCCCTAGGATGCTATGTTGCCTCTCTCCAAATATATTATTAGAAATAGTGTTAAACAGCTTTGAAAAGATACTTATAGGTTTTGCTGATTGAATTTGTTTCAGGAAGGACAGGAATCAGATCTGTTAATATTTCTGAATTATTATGAAACATGATGGGAAATGCTATTTGTCAGCTGCTTTGTGAACTGAGTTTCTATTTCAAATAATTTGAGGTTTTTCTCTTTAAGAGTGACAAGGGCGAGGGCTGTATTTGCTTGTAGCTTATGCCTGCCATCATAAAATGGAGTTCTTCAGAACAACTCAGCAGCTAATGGCATGCTTAATGAGGCCTTGGGGTTCTTAAAAAATGCATTTATAGCTCTCTTCCTTGGAAGGGCTCAAGGTGGCAATAGTATTCTCCCTCCCTCCCTTTCTTTTATTGTTGGAGTAGCTCTTTGAAGTAGGTTAGCTCAAAATGCAAGCATTGGCCCAAGCTTACCTATTTATTTGCATTTTTATCCCGCCCTATACGTGAAGGCCTCAGGGCGGATAACAACGTTTAAAAACCAAGTACATATATTAAAATAATATATTAGAACAATAGCAATGTCTGAAAAGTGTAAAGAGAACATGTATCCCCTAGCAAGCTTACAGGGCCAAATAGGAATTTGAATCCTCCTCTCCCAGGATCTAGGCCTTTTCTACATTGGGCCTTATTCCTGCTTATTTCTGTAATCAGCATGCTGGTGCAGAATATGGCAGGTCCTACCTGGGCCTGCTGTGTACCAGCATGCAGATGACAGGTCCCAGTTTCAAGATGTAAGCAGGAATAAGGCCCAGTGCAGAAAGGGCCCTGGTCTGCTAGTCTTCAGCTGAATTTCTTTAAATGGGGAGACATTTAACACACTTAACTTTTTCACTCTGTTCTATTTCTTAAAAAATTGTCCTGAATCTATGATGTCTCTTGCATTTTTCTTTCAACCTAAATTCAGAAAACACCTTGGAGTAGAATAACAGCTGATGTGGAAAGTTTATGTATTCCTTTTTACCTGTACCCCTTGCGTGGTCATAGATGCAACTTCCATATGATGTTAACTTTGACCTTGAGAAGGAGGAAGGAGGGAGATACAGATAGGTCTAGAAATGATAACTACACCTAGCTTTGCCTAATTAGGTGAGGGTTTTTGATGACAGTTCCTGTGATGATACCATCTTCAATAGGAGTTGCTTCAGTAGTCACTTTTGCTTGTAGTTTTTTCATTTTTTCATTTTTTTTTGCTGCGCTCTCCCTTTTCCTTTTTCCCAGTTTAGTTGGACAAGTGCCTGATCTCTGGTTTAAATCACTACAGTCATGTTCAGTGTTTAACCCAGTGCAAATAACCACTGGTTAAACTGCCTCCTCTTCAGTAATGCAGAACTGAAAGCTCAGCACCTAATGCACTTTCTTATCTAGTATGTTGGGTCTCCTAGTTTTTTTTCTTTACAAGAGAAATCTCTGCCACAGGTTTGGTGTAACTAATATTTGACAAGGATAGATGAGAAACAAAGTATTGCTTTAATTTTTTCCCAGTAGATCTTCTGGTAATTTGAGGACAATGAAAATCTAGAAAGGGGAGACACGTGTAAGGTAGAAAGCTACTCGGTTGTTTTCCCCATATAAACAGAGGTGGGTGACAATATAGAGTTAAAGGTGAGTTTTGGATCTTTTCAAATTACTTGTTAGAGGAACAAAACAATTGTAGAAAGATGGTAGAAGTCATCTAACCCTAACCCTAGATGGCATTAACAAAGGGTTACATAAATTCATGGGTGACAGATGTATCAGTGGCTACTAAAATGGATGACTAGGTATATTCTCCAGGCTGGGTAGACAGGCAGAGTGCCTTTAGGGCCATTTACTGGATTCAAGAGCATGTGAAGCTTGTTTCTTTGTCTTCTGCTTGAGATGCCCATAAGTAATTGGTGGGCCACTGTGTGGGACAGGATACTAGAGTAGATGGGTTGTGGCCTTATCCAGCAGGGCTCTCTTGTTTCAGAGGTAGCCATTGGCAGGCTACTTCTATATCTCTGCCAAGAAAACTGCATAGAGGTGCAATGGAGGTGCCCATGCACCCCCAGGAGTCAGCTATGATTTGAAGTACCGCACAACAATCAGTTCTGAACAGCCTTTCTTGAATTTAGATTACTTAAACAGCAGAGAATAGCTGAAAACTTTAGACTGTGTGTGGTTAATGATATATGCAAGTAAAACAACTGGTTATAATGTATTTTCATAGAACTAATATTTTAAAATTAATGCTCATGTGATTAATGATCCTTTCTATGCTTTTATAAGCATCTCCACTAGAGTTCCAATGATGTTGGACTGAAGGATTCTCAAGGGAATTTCAATAGAAATTTAGGACATTCCAAATCTCTGGAAGTCACTTTGAGGAATGGGGAGAAATTATTGAAAGTAGTAGCAACTACGAGCAATATTTTTCTTTTAATCTTCAGTGTGCTGCTGTCTCAGGAGATCTGTGCTTATTTTCCTGTATAGTGTTCATCTGTTTTATACAGAATTGCCTATAATAGCTAGAAAATTCTGGGAGTAAGGTAGTGATCACCTGTTGATTGCTATAGAGAACTGCCATTAGTCTGTATCTCTCTCTTTCTCTCGTGTGTGTGTTTGTGAGAGCAAGTGTGAGTGTGTGATGGTCTAAAACAGGGTTTCCCAAACTGTGGGTTGGGACCCACCTCTAGGAAATTTAACCGTATTTGAAATAACTTTTTTGATGTAATTATTTAATTAAGTAATAAAAAATTATATTAAAACTTTGTTATTTGAAAAGTCCTTTATTCATATTGGTAACGGTTAAATTTCCTAGAGGTGGGTCCCGAGTTGGTAGACTTATATTAGATGGGTCGTAGCCCAGACAACTTTGGGAACCACTGGTCTAAAAGGTCTTTAAAGCTACCAGCTTGCTGAAATTCAGAAGGTTTGACCTTGTCCATTCATGGGTGCAAGTCCACTTGGAAATTGTATGTATTCTTTGGGTTGTTGGGAGAAAGGGACAGATATAAAAATAAAAAGCAATTCTACATGCATAAATGACTCCAAGTAATATGTAAGGGAACATATAAAACCTCATTAAATTGCTTAAATGCTGTAATGGCTAGCGTCCATTGTTATTGATGGGTTGCAGACAGTGCTGTCAAAAGGAATGGTGGTGGAGTCAGAACTGGTAGAAATAGTCTCAGGATTTCTTTCAGAGCCGTGTGAAAGTTGACCCACATACACAGTAGCCAGCTCATTAGGCAACATATGTGAAGGAGAAAAGAGTTGATTCAAACTCCTGAGTTACTTGTGGGTTCCTGCCCATGTTGAGTTTGAGCATTCCTGTGCCTGACAGAGTGAATTGGTTGCCTTTAAAGCCTTCTGAAAAATCTGGCATCTGTATGCATTTCTTGAGGAAGCGTTTCCAGAGATGTGGCCCTGTTCGTGTTATTTGTAGATCATAGCCTGCTGATTCTGATCTTGAAGATTTAATTGGCTCTTTGAATGCCAGTGATCCTTCAAAAATCTGGCACTGTTCAAAAAGTCAGTTTTTCAGGTGCTGATTGAAACAGCAATTTCATGAACACGTTCTTCTGAGAATCCTACTTTCTTAGGAGTTTTCAAAGAAGCCCTTCTATGACACTTCTTACTTTAAATGAGGGACCAGCCACACATATTAAAATATCAGCAAGTGGTCAGTTGTGCGGTAGGAGTAGGCTGCAGTGCTGGCCTGCTGTTCATTTGTGCTGGCTTAAGAAAATTGTGGCTGCTCTCCAATTGGTTTGTACCCGTCCCACCCAGTTTGCTGTATCCCTCCAGCATGGCCATATCTAAAGCTGTAAATGCAGGTGTTCACCATAAAAGAAAATAAAGTACTACCACGATTTTGGGCCAAAATTGGCCAATATGATGCCCCTTCCCCTCATGAGGGAGGCAATGCCAGCTTTTTGAAAAATGCTGGGGTTTCTTCTCATTGCCTGGGATGTCCCTCAGTCTGAGTGAGCTTGCTGTTAGTAATATATGGTCTTGTACTGTGACTTCATGCTGTAAGATGCTGATTAAAGTGTTCTTGTTTGTTGATGCATTCGGCAGCTTTCTGGTGAGTACTAACATAAGGAGAATTCAAAAATAATTATAAAAAAGGGGCATTTTGGAGTGTTTGAAAATGTTCCTTGTTTCTGTTAGTTTTTTTAAGATCCTCATGTACTGGGCTCTTGGGGCTGGAAGGGATGTTTGCCTGTGCTCCATTGATTTTTATTTTTATTTAGAGCCTGTAGGAAGATGCCAGAGTGCTAACTGGCGCATCATGACTTGTGCATGTTATCTCTCGTGGGTTCCAGAATGCTAGCTCATACGAAGAGCTCTATCCTAGGTCACAAAGTAGGACTATCTTGGTTTCAGAATGTTTCAACATTGATATTGGTGGGGTATGACAATTAAGCCCGTTTGGTCTTGTGGTTCGAGTGCTGGACTGATGTATCGTAGTCACTGGGTTTCATTCCACACTCCTCCATGAAGCCATCTGGGTGACCTTGAGCTAGTCATATCTCTCTTTCTGAGCTCTCACAGTCCCACCTACCTTTGAGTCCCCTAAATGGGTGAGAAAAGTGGGTTAGGAAAGCCAACTCTTCTTCTTCTTGGGACTAGATACTGAAAACCATTTTCTTATTATAAGCAAATATGCTGACTAACCTTAGAAATTATATCTCTAGTTAGCCACCTCAAGTCAGGAAGTAGGTGAAATAGAAGTATACAGATAATGAAAATAACATATTAATGTCTTTGCTTAAGTGCATTATATGCTATGGAATCTGGTGCTAAACTGGTGTTTTCTTCTGTAAAATAAACTGTGGTTTTGTATCTAGTATAAAAGTATGAAAATTCATATTCAGCATATTATGAGTTTGGGACTCCAGGGCTACAGTCATACTTAGCGTTCAAATGGCCTGACGAAGTCCCTTTTGTTAGGGTTCACACCCCAAAATGGCCTTTTGATTTTTATTTGAGTTGTTTTCCCCAAATTTGGTCTATACAGTAATCGGATTATCTCAGTTCGCAAACGATTTCAGTTTCATTGTCTAGCTACATATTCAGGGTGTGAACGTGCCAGAGGATTGTTGGAGGTGGCATCCAAACTTTTGTGTGTGGGTAGAGGGGAAGTTTTCTTTCTGCTCTTCAGAACTTGTGGGTGTCAAGTGGAACAGTGTCATCCATCACTGTCTCTCCCCCTGTGTCTCCAGCTTCAGTATTTTTTTTTAAATTAAACTTGAGACCTACAGAGATGTGTAATTCTGCACCTTCAAATGTGCTGAAATATTTTTTAAATTCTTTTAAATTTTTATCCCACCCTGTACCCAGAGGTCTCAGGACAGGTTACAACATTAAAACCAATGAACCTATAAAGTGAACATATTAACACTATAATAGTGCCTGAATGAGGGGAGGAAAAGTTGTTTCTTTATTTTGGAAAAGGCCAGAGCAAAGAGGCATGTCTTCACAGCTCTCCTGAACCCATAAAGTGAAGATGCCTGATGCACTTCAGGAGGGAGACTATTCCGCAATTTGGGAGGCACCACTGAAAAGGCCCTATCCCTGGTGTCCACCCCTTTTGCTGCTGAAGGTGGTGGTACAACCAGGAGGGTCTCTCCTGCAGATCTTAGGACATGGGCAGATGAATATGGAAGAAGGTATTTTAGATATTTGGGGCCCAAGTCATTTAGGGCCTTATAGGTTAAAGTTAGCACCTTGAATTTGACTGGGTAGCGAATTGGTGGCCAGTGCAGCTCTTTTAAGACTGCCAGCTGTTCTGGTCAACAGTCTAGTAGCTGAGTTCTGCACTAGCTGCAGCTTCGGAGCCATCTTCAGTGGCAGCCCTATGTAGAGCACATTACAACAGTCCAATCTGGAAATTACCAGAGCATGGATAACTGTGGTCAGGGTGAGGACGTAGGCAAGATCATTTGTTGTGTGATTCCCCCATCCTTTTATCTCTTCTACATTAAGTGGGAGGGTGTCGTTCTTCTCCACTTTGTTTCTTGCCTTGTATCTCCAGCTTCCATTTCTCTTTTTGTTTAAACCTGAGATTTCTGGTCTTTGTCAAGTTCACAGCTCGGGGAAGGCTGCCCTGGCCTTTTGAGATTGCCATTGTGATGTTGACAAGCAGTGTTAGCTGTTTCCCCTGCCATCAAGATTTTAATGGTGGAGGCTGCCTCTCCTTCCCTCCTCAAAATGGGCATGTTGCCTGGCTGAGATCTTGGCTCAGAGAGAGAAGTAGAGAAAGCTCCCTCTGCCTCCTACATTTTCTGTCTTTTTCTTCCTTCACTTCCTACTATATTACTCCTGTTACTGTGCTTGTTAAGCCAGTTAACGGACTGTTTATATTGCCTTTAAGAGTAAGGTTTTTTCTGCATTTAATGGTGATCTAATACAATGCATTCCATAGTCCTTTTCAGGGTCTCTTTCTTCCACATTCTGGGGTGGACCAGAGAGGCATCACCCTCTGCTAGAATTGAGTGTAGACCAGGTCAAAATGGCTGTGTAGTTTGGGACACCTGTAGACCATTTTAAAAAGGTCTGTTGCCTTTCTGGTGGATGCTAAACTGGACTATGGAGGCATGCAAATGCATCACATGTCTCTGTGTTCTGTTTTAGTGGGGAACCCTTTTTGACAGCGTGCCCAAATGGGTCCTTCAAAGCTCCAGGGCCAGGAACTTTTATTTCTGGCCATCAGAAATTCAGAAGATTGCTCTGAAACCTGTATGAAATCTCCAGACTCTGACCAGAGACTGCTTTGCCATTTAAAAGTAACCTTTTTTGCCAGAAAGTATTGCTTTGCCATTTTTACTCAAGTTGTCCCTGCAGCCAAATACGTTTTTAGTCCTCATTCATTGATCAGCTTAGTTATTATGTTGTTTGTGCTCAAGCCTTCCCCCAGTATTTTGCATTTGCAATTGATTGTGTTACTGTATATTTTGCTATTACTGAAGATCAGAGCTTTTCAAAGTTCTCCTTCCATATTCAGCTCACCAGTTATGTGACCAGGAAACCAAACTCATAGTGAAAAGATTCCACACATGGGAATGTGAGCACGTTTGCCTGGCTCAGAAGTTCCTGTAATGCTGCCATAAACTAAATTTGGTGTGTGAGGTCCTTAGTGTTGCCTCATTACCAGAAAAAGTATGCAGTGCATTGATACAGAGAAGAGGAAGCTAGGCTTGTTGGGTAAAGCACCTGATAGTCCTAGACATCTCTGCTTGATTCATTTCTGTTCCTCTGTGTTTCAGCACAAGTCTAGACCAGTGTTTCCCAAACTTTTGACAAACTTCTATAATTTTCATAACGCTGAGTACCCCTCATAAAAAACATATGCGTTAATAAAAATCAAAATATATTTATTTTTTCATTTTTTGGTACATACACAAAATAAATGAAATTAAACTCCGGTGCAATGCGTACCCCCACCAAACTCTTCCTGTACCACTGGGTGTACGCTTACCACACTTCGGGAAACACTGGGTTAGGGTTAGGGTAAGGGTTAGGATAAGGTTACGGTTAGGGTTAGGGTGAGCGTTAGGGTTTTGGTTAGGGTTAGGGTTAGGGTTTCAGTTAAAGTTAGGGTTTCGTTTAGGGTTAGGGTTTTTTTAGGGTTAGGGTTTCGTTTAGGGTTAGAGTTTGGTTTAGGGTTAAGGTTAAGGTTAGGGTTGGTTAGGGTTAGGGTTTTGGTTAGGGTTAGGGTTGGGTTAGGGCTGCGGTTAGGGTTAGAGTTAGGGTTAGGGTTTCGCTTAGGGTTAGGGGTTCATTTAGGGTTAGGGTTGGTTAGGGTTGGGGTTAGGGTAAGGGTTAGGGTTGGGTTAGGGTTTTGGTTAGGGTTAGGGGTTCATTTAGGGTTAGGGTTTTGGTTAGGGTTAGGGTAGGAGTTGGGGTTAGGGTTAGAGTTTCGGTTAGGGTTAGGGTATGGGTTAGGGTTAGGGTTTGTTAGGGTGTAGGGTTGGGTTAGGCTTTGGTTAGGGTTGGGTTAGAGTTAGGGTTAGGGTTTTGGTTAGGGTTAGGGCTTTGTTTAGGGTTAGGATTAGGGTTTCGGTTAGGGTAAGGGTTAGGTTTAGGGTTTTGGTTAGGTTTAGGGTTAGGGTTAGGGTTGGGTAAGAGTTAGGGTTTTGGTTAGGGTTAGGATTTCGGTTCAGGTTTCGGTTCGGGTTAGGATTGGGTTAGAGTTTTGGTTAGGGGTAGGGTTTCGGTTAGGGTAAGGGTTAGGGTTTTGGTTTTGGTTAGGGTAAGGGTTAGGGTTTCGGGTAGGGGTAGGGTTTTGGTTAGGGTTACATTACTTTTGTGACTGATTTATTAATTCTTTTAAGTTTTCAGGTTTATGTGATTTATTAATGAATAGTAACAAGTCTTTCCAGTGATTTTCCATCTTAAGTTTAGGCTGAGTTCCAAAAAATATAAAACACTGTTCTTTACGAAAATAAAATCGGTATTGGTCTATTATATATTTATACTGTGTTTGTATTGACCATTTTCCCCACAATCATTTCAACAATTTGAAGATATTGTTTTAATCATATTTGCTAATTGCACTAGAGTTCTGTGCCACCTATGTAGTCGTTCTAATAATTGATCTGTTGTAATTCAAATTGAAAAGATTAAATGTAACATTTGCTTTTGTTACATTGATGTCCATGCTTCAACCCTCCTCAGGCTGTTAATTATCACCTTCTTATTATCTGAAAACAATTTATAAATCATGCTGCTAACTCCCTTAACTCCTTTTCATTTCCGATCAATAATTTCTTCAAATTTATTACTCAGTAATTTGATCAGTTCATTAGTATAATTATGATCAATTGAAGTTCTTCCTCTTTTGACTGATTTCTTTCATTAAAAAGATTACTAAAATATAAATATTCTTTGTTTCTACATTTAGCTATCATTTAATATTATCCTCTCGGTATTTATTTGTTTAATTGTACTATGTTTGGGAAATTCTGAGGCTGATTTTATCTGGCATTTTTCCATATACTTATTGGGGTCCATAATAATGTTTAAATATCTTTCTTGGATTCTGCCAAATAATAGATATTATGCACTTCATTTGTCTTTCTACTCAAACCCATTTTACTTTTCTGTTCAATTTTAATGATACGACACTCTGAATTGGGAAAGCACAATGATAGGCTTCCAGTGCTGGTTTTAAATACTCCAGATGTTAAATATGGTCCTAGAGTAGAGCTTGGAAGTAAAAAAAAGAGAACCCTAGGAAAATTACTCATGAAAAATGTTCTTGGACTGTAGATAGGATGCTTGATTGAATATATAATAATTTGTTAAGCACAGTAAGAATCAATGGCACATAGTCATTGGATTTGAAGAGGAAATGCTTGAGGTGTTCTGCATATCAAAAAGTCAAGCAGAAAGACTTGTGATTAGATTACTGTTATGCATTTTGAAACAGAGAATAAAGCCTGGAAGGCTGCCAAGTTTTTAAAAAGTTTAAATGATTGGTAAAATCTGCTATGGAAAGGGTATTGGGACAAAAATAAAGTTATTTTTCACAGCCATTGCATCCTTGACTAGTTGTCTTAACAGTGCTTTTCTAGATTCTGAATGGCAAGCTAGCTTTAGGCTAGAGACCATCTGAAGTCTGGCAAGGTATTTGGGGGATAAATTGTTCAGATTCTCAATGAATTGGATGTCATAATCAAGTCTCATGAAATATGCTATGGCTCTCTCTAAATGGTCAGAAACAAAGGATTGTTATAGTGTCTTAGGATGTCTTTACAGATTTATTCAGCAACCACTAACACACAACATCCTGCAAATATACTACAGTGCGGAGAATTATCAAAATAATGATGTCTTTACTGGCCAAGATCAGGAGGAAAACTAGAATGAGGAATTTTTAAAAACTCAAAATACATATTAACTATATAAATAAATGTTCCTTTTTCAGAAGGAGTGGGGGATCAGAAAATCAAGAAAATTCTAACATTGCACACCAACACAAGCATATGAATAGAGGCATAAGGATGGTATTTGGAGAACATCTCAATAAGGCAGAAGAAAGAAGACCTGTCCTCATGGCAAATGGATCTGTGACTGATTTCTAATTGAGGGAAGTGTATTCCCAAGCAGTTACTGTAGGTGTTCAGGCATGTGAAGCTCTGGTTTTTATATGTCAGAATGTTTACTTGGGGGCGCTGAGGATGTTAAACACGAGATAAATATTCTGAACAATGGTTTGCACAACCCATTACCGGTAGTTTCAACAAAAATGAGATTCTTTTCTTGGCAAGGGAGGGAGGAAAGATATTTGTTTGTAGCTTTAGTATAAACAAATAGCAGACTTGGGGAGGACAGGACACCAGAACAATGGCTTAAGGTTTGTTCAGGGCTAGTAAATTTGAATCTGATTTCCTCAAGACATTCCAGGAAGTGTCAGAATTATTAACTTGGATGTCCAGACGCATTGGATAATTCTGGCATTTCCACTTATACAAGGGGAGGACAGGAAGCCTGTTGCTCATAAGATATTACATAGGAACTAGGAAGATGCCTTTTAATTATAGAAATACCTCAGAGTTTGGAGAATGAGGTTGCACATTGCATGTAGGGAATGGGTGAAAGTAAACTACACCACGTTTAATGGTTTCCTTAAATGTTTTTCTGACGAAGAATTGGTTTAAGAGTTGTACAGTGCCAGAAAACATTGGAGCAAGAAAACTGCATTGATTTTTAGACTCACCTTCCAACAGGGCTACATTATCCCAGTATTCTTGTGGGTGTCTTAATAAAGAGGAATTCTTAAAATTTATCTCTAGTCTGTTGGCAGATCCAGTTACAGGTATGCAGGGGTGAACATCCTTCCCAAAAGTGATTGCCAAGGGAAAACTGTGGAAAAAGTGAAGAAAGGAGAGGTACTACAGAATAGTCAAAGAAAGTCTTCAATTATTTTTGATCAGTTTCAGTTATTGTGGTCTGAGGTAGTGGACAAGTTGCTTGTTGTAGTCAAGCCAACCACATCTACTATTGAAAGATAAATTTATGGTGGGGCACATCCTATAAGTAATGAACTGTGGTTAATAAAGTTAATTGAAATAGAGGGTATTTAAATGGGTCCATATACCCCTCTGCTCAGTCATGTAGCTCTCAGACAGGTCTCCACATACTGTGAACAGACCTACAGTTGCTGAGCCCCTAGGAAGGGAATTGAGCATGCAGCTGGTATTCTTGTAAATGCCCGGAGTCTGTAATGGTGGCAGTGGTGCTTTACTTACCCTTAGCATTCAGCTCTTACAGATCTTGTGTGACGGTAATTTTGTTTGAATTAATCTTGGTCCCCTGAGATTTTAAAAATGAAAAATGGAACTTAGAGGCAAAGGGGGTTCTTGTTATTTCCTCTGTGTTGTAGGAGGACACATTGTATCTGCCGGGGGTAGGTTATTGAAAACTGAGGATATTTCAAACGGCGGGAAATTGCTCTGTTTGCCATAATTCCTGTGAAATTCTTTGAGATTTCATAGGAATCATGGGAAATCTCATGTGATTTTATGTTGTATTTCTCACTGCCCCTAGCCTCCAGAAGCCTTAGGTAGACCTAATGGCAGTGGCGGGGAACTGGGGTCTGATCTGATCACCGCAGATAATTGGCACCACAGTTACCAGATTAGTAGGTATGGGGATCTGATTGTACTACATATTTTTTCATGTTGAATTATATGTTACTGCAGTTTGGTTTTGTTTGTATTTTGGCTTTGCCATCTTGCCTACAAACTCTGAAGAAGATACAGGTAAATACCTTTTCACATAGTATCTATCATCTTTGTTGTTAATACCTCTTCTTGACATTAAGATTTGTTTACATACCGTACATACTTTGTTATTTGTTTCCCAAGAAGACAGCTATATCCACTGATTAGATTTCTGGAGTACTAGAGAGATTTTGCCGAGACATGCTAGTCTGATATTGTGCAATTTTTCCGTCAAGAATCATTGTTGACTTTCTACATTTCTAGACTCTTGGAGAGACTCTGGAGATACCTGAAGATCATCATTTATAGTATATAGATACCTTTTCTTACCTGCGTGTATTGTTCCAACATTGCTTTTTGGAGCAATACATTTTGGATAGTTGAGTAGTGCTATTTATATGTAGTTGGGCCCCCATATCCGTTCATCCAGTAATGGTGGTTTCACTTATCGGCGGTGATGGGACCAGCTTTCCTCTCCCCCCCTCCCCCAATGTCAGTGCTTTTAGGCCTACTCGAGGCTTCCTGGAGGTCTGGGGCAGTCAGAAATGGCATGAAATTACATGAGATTTCCCATGATACCCATGAAATCGAATGCGATTTCCCAGTGTTTCAACTATCCACAGTTTTCAGTAACTGTAGTAGGACTCGGAACCTATCCCCCGTGGTTATGGCATTATTGGTATTAACGTCTTACTGTGTTTTAGGATTTTTAATGTTTAATGTGATTTATATAAATATATTTCTCTTTTTGTTTCTTGACTAATTCCTGTGAGAGAATGATAGAGTTGTTAAACTCATGTTAAACGCACACACATATTGCCAGTGTATGAAAAGGAGGAGGAATAGCCTCGGTCTTGAGGTTTGTGAGATGCCTACATTGTGTAGTTTTCAGTGCCTGGTTAAAACATACCTTTTTTCACCCAGACTTTTGATGTTTAAATAGCTTCCTCAGGGTGCTGTCCTGTTACGGGATAGGGGTGAGGGTGGAGGGAGGGTTATATTCTTAAATATGTTTTAATATGTTTTTATTTTTCCTTATTGTAGCCCTCCCTGGGATCTTGGGTGAAGTGTGGGATATAAGTTTTTTAAACAAAAATGAAAATAATAAAACCTATAGGACCATATTCTGAGGGGTTGCAGAATGCAAAGGGGCTTTTTTTTGTAGTGCCCCCAGACTTTGGAAGAAGCTCCCAACACTATAAGGTTTTCAACACCTCTTCACCCAGGCCTTTAGGAACTTCCCTGTAGTCCTGCCAGGAGGGAAGGAGAGACACTTGCATTTTATTCTTTATTTTATGTATGTTCTAACCTTATACATTTTTCCTTTACTGTTATAACCTGCCCTGAGATCCTTGAATTAAGAATGGGATATAAATACTATAAATCAGTCAATCAATCATAAAGATTCTAGAGCATATTGCAGTGGCAGAAAAGTTAAAATGAATTAATCAAACGTATTTGAACCAGTATATATATAGAGAGGGGGGAGGGATATGTGTGTGTGCGCGTGCGCGCGCGGGGGCATGTTTGTGTGCAAGGCATCGAAAAAGCAATTAAAGAGATGACAAATAGTAACCTACTGGGACTGATTTAAAAACAAATTAAGATGACAGATAAAAATTCCATAAAGTTCTTGAAGAGTTCAAACATGAAGTAATTCCCAAGCAAAACTGCGTAGCCTACTGCTGTTTCTCAAATACTTTAATTTGGTGTTCATTTTATTGCTTTTAATTTGAATTTTAATGCTTATTATATTTTATGGATTTTTATCTGTTTTTATTTATTTCTACCTTGTTACCCATCCATTCTGGAAATTTTGATGAAAGGCAAGTTATAATTGCAGAAAAAACACAATCCTTGATGCCCTGCATCCTTTTTGGAAATAGATAGTGGAGTCTGTGTCTACTGCCTGTCACAAGAACCTTTTGAAAATGTCTTCTTTTTACACTCTTTGAGATCTGAAAATGAGGATTTTCTACTCGTGTCTACTTACAAATATTGATCTGGTGACAATGGAGGGAAGGTGTTTCCTGCTGTAGAGCTACTCTTCTGCACTCTACAGTCAAGGGTTTATTAGCTGTTCCACCAACGCGCATAGCCATCTCAAGGTTGCAGGCCTTCGAAGACCTGGCCCCACATTTATGGAATATTCTGCTTGCGGACCTTCTACTGGAGGAGGATCTCATCTGCTATTGGAGGGGGTTGAAGACCTTCCTTTATGATTCACCAGAGTGAGTCATTTAGGGATGGGCTATGGATATGTGAAGCACCTGGTAAAGGAACTTGGGTGTTGAATTTATATAGTTAAGAGGTTACTTTTTATATGAATATATATTTTTGGTTGGTTGTTTTAATAACAATAACAGTAATAACAATAGGTGTCCTATGTCCGAGGTTTGGTTAAAAAAAAAATTGTATTTAGTACCTAAGCATCTGATTAGTGATTGGTAATAGATTGTGGATTGCATTGGTTGGATTGCATTGGATAAAGGTTTAATGGTGACTTTATTTAGTTTTTAACATTGTTAATTTTACTTTTATTTTGTTTTAATTTTTATTGCTGTGACTTTTTTTAGTGTAGATGGATTGTTATATGTATTAGATAATTTTAGATTTGTTATCTGAAAAATATAAATAGCTCAGTGCTCTTGCTGCAGATGTCCACCCTTAAATGCAAATAGGGACTGAAGCAGTTATGTGACTATGGTTAATTATATTTCTCTTCTTAATTACACAGAACCATGAATTAGAGACATTTGGCACCTCCTACAGAAGTTCCCATTCCTGTATCCCAGGGATCCATCAACACTTTTTCTTTTTTGGAAAGACAGATAGTTTGATGGGTCACACAGGAGCATGAAATTTCATTTCATGAACTTTATGGAGTTATAGTCCAAACAGAAATTTCAAGTGCTTACATCGGTTTAACAAAGACTTCTGAATTTCTTTTTGTTTGGTGGCTGTATGATATATCAGTGGCACTCTGATCCTGCCAGTGGTGTGTGTGTGTATTTACAGCCTATACCAGTTGAGGCTAAGCAAATCTAGTCCTAGGATGGATTCAGGCCATGAGCCATTGCATGCCTATATGCCAGATATATTTGTAATGGAAGTGGCCTCGAAGGAACCCATTAAAGCTAGCAAGGCAAACTGCCCTGAAGTGGTACCAGGCAGTCAAACCAGGCAGTCATATTACTGTTCTTCTACCCAGGGAGGAGAAGTAGTTGCACGTTGGGAGGACCTTTCAGGTTTACATTTGTAGGACAGCTGGGTTTCGTAGGTCAGACATTCTGTTTGTCTTGTTTCACCCAAGATGATGTTGAGCTGGATAAGGCCATGCATCACCCTGGCATGTAGAGTGGCAGATCCTTGAGGAAGTGACATCCTACTACACTAGGGTGATGGCAGCCTCAGTAGCCCATGCCACCAGTATCTGTATCTTGGATGGGTACTGTGGCCATTTGGTAAAATGTGTAAAAAATTACATTCTTTAGGCAGTTTCATCTGGATTTGTTTAGATTTATGGGGGTGGTCTTTGAGAGGTGGGTGCTCCAGCAGATTCTCAGTAACCTCTCTTCCTGGAGAGCTGTAGTACATCCCATTTGTTCAGGGCCTTGAGCATGTTGACCCTGAGAAGGGCTGATAGTTGCTTACCATAGGCTATTTTTCTTGGGGATCTTACATGTTGAAAGCTAGCTTCTGGGCTAGGGATCTCCTTGGGGAGGGGTTCTTTTGTCTTCTTTCTTCCTTTTCAGGCCAGAGCCTACTTTTGTGGCTTGTCTTCCACAAAACTGGAAAGCGAGGAGCTACCCTTCCCAGTTTTGTTTGTTTCATACCTTCACAGGAAGGGTTACATCACCTTTTTGTTTGGGACCTTCAGCACATTAGACCCTCTCCCCCTAAAAAACATTCACACTAAATACCAACTGGCCTGTTTGGAAGGTAAGACTGCAGTATCTCAGAACTTCAACATTGTGTGCAGATGTTCCAGGTTCAATCTATGGCATCTTTCTAAATGTACAGAGTGGCACACCACTCCCATTTTGTTGCCAAGGAAAGTGCATGGGTGTATCTCTATTGTCATAAGAATCTAGAACAATTTTACCCTTACCTCAGATTGAATTATAGTGCTATGAGTTTCAGTTTTTGAACAAAGTACACCTGCTTTTTCAGGATAAAGAAATGCTGTCTTGCTGTTCGTTCCATCCGAAAATTATTTTCTAAGCTAACCTCCTTGTTAAGTTGTACTTTTGAGCTTGCTTACCTGGGCTGTGTTTTTTTTTTTTAAACAGCAACTCAAATACTACAAAGTTCACAACCAACAATATCTTCTTGCTGAAAGGATTTAGTTTAGGATAAAAAGGTGGATAGCTGTGTGCTATTTCATACTCTATTATTATTGTTATTTATGGAATAACACGTATACAGTGGGGCGTCCTTGAATTACAGTATTCATCATGAAAAGGGATGCTGTTATTGAAATGTCTGAAACCTTCCTTATTTATTTATTTATTTCCTGCCTTAAAGCCTCAAAAGGTTGCCAGAGCATCTTACAATATTTAATACTAGATGGCTCTCTGCCCTCAGGATTGCATTCTAAAGATACATGGCATGTGAGGAAAAGGGTATCAGGAGAAAAAGAAAATGGAACAGTTGTTTAAAAGCTGCTTGTAATTAATATATGTGACAGGAGAATAGTTTGTACTAGAACTTATGCTGTTATTTTGCAAATACACCTCAAGTCTCAAAAGCTAAATCAAGTGCATAGAAAAATATTAATAATGAATTGTGCCCCTTTGGAATTGAAGAAAGTAGTAAAACACTTCCTTTACAGAAATAACATCCAGGATTGACGTTCAGCATTTACAGTATAACAGAGCAGTGCTGTTGAGCTTTAAAGTTGTGATTTATAGCAAAGCTTGTTTGTTGTATGTAGAATAAGCAATGCCTGCACAGGCATATGGAAGTTAAATATTCTTATAGACTTTTATGTAATCATTTTTTTGAAAAACTTGACAAAATGCATTAATTTCTTTTCCTTTTTCTTAAAATTTGCAGGTATGGCCTCACAAGTCTTGGTCTATCCACCATATATTTATCAAACTCAGTCAAGTGCCTTTTGTAGTGCAAAGAAACTCAAAGTGGAGCCAAGTAATTGTGTGTACCATGAAAGAACCTATCCACAGATCTATGTGAATGGTAGAAATTTTGGAATCACTCATCCTCCCAGCAGGGTTGGTACATTTTTGCAGGCTACAGACATATTTGACAGACCTCAAAGAGAAACTTTTTTGTTGCAGACTAGTGCTGTTGCTTTAAAAAAAATTGCAGGTGCTACCAAGATATTAGCAGTGCGGGCACAGCAACCTCAAGTGGAAGCACCGTGGTCTGAGAGACAGGAAAGTGAGTTAAACGTCTTGGACCGTCCCCAGCGATGCGGACTGAAGCGTAAGAGTGAAGAGTTGGAGAATCAGAGTGGCACAATGCAGATTGTGGATGAACTGCCTATGTTGCCTGCAATGTTGCAAACAAATCTAGGAAACCCAGTGACAGTTGTGACAACAACTGCAACCTCAAAACCAAATGGTACCAATGGCGATGGAGATTATCAGTTACTGCATCATGAAGTGCTGTGTTCTGTGAAAAATACTTACGAGGTTCTTGATTTCCTTGGTCGAGGGACTTTTGGACAAGTAGTAAAGTGCTGGAAGAGAGGGACAAATGAAATAGTGGCAATCAAAATTCTGAAGAACCATCCGTCTTATGCACGCCAAGGACAAATAGAAGTGAGCATATTAGCAAGACTAAGTACTGAGAATGCTGATGAGTTTAACTTTGTGAGAGCTTATGAATGCTTTCAGCATCGCAACCATACTTGCTTAGTGTTTGAGATGTTGGAACAGAATTTATATGACTTCCTGAAACAAAACAAATTTAGCCCACTTCAGCTAAAAGTAATACGGCCTATTCTGCAACAGGTGGCCACTGCACTGAAAAAACTAAAAAGTCTTGGTTTAATACACGCTGACCTCAAACCAGAAAACATTATGTTGGTGGATCCTGCTCGGCAGCCATACAGAGTCAAAGTAATAGACTTTGGGTCTGCTAGCCACGTATCAAAGACTGTCTGTTCAACATACTTGCAGTCACGATACTACAGGTATGTCTTTCTTGATATTTATATTGCTACTGTTTTATATTCCGTAGTGTGACTTCTCTATTATTTCCAGTTAAGTTCTTTCTGTATGACACTAATTATACTGACTGAGGTAAATCTCAGTAGGATCTAAGTATTTTTATTTCTGTGTGACAGAGAATTTGGCACATTAAGATGAGCTGATACAGTTTTTGGATTGTTCATTGGTGTCCTGGTGAAAACAATATCAAACTGCCTAAGATCTTTTCATGTAAAGGAGATGCTCTTTGGAACTCTTGTCTCTCCAAGGCAGATTACAGTTATAACAGCTTCCTCAGTCAGTGTGCAAAAGCTAATTAAAGTTTTTCCTGACACTTGTGAACAATCCAGAAATTAGGAACAGAAGAGCATGGAATGATTGGCAACAGATCTCTGGTAGCTCTGCTTTTTATGCATCAGTTAAGAATGGATGAAAATAAGTGTGAATGTTTGCTTACTCTGTCAGCCCTAAAAATAAATAGCTAAGGAGAGCAGATTTCCTCCTTTACCAGAGGAGATTCTTTACTCTGTATAAGAATGGTTAGCAGTTAGGAACAAGTTGTGTATAGGCACCACAATGGCTTCCGAGAAGATTAACCCTGTTTTCTATTGACTCAGAGTATTGATTCTAGACAGAAAAGTTTTGTTTGAAATTTTATGCATTTCTAGTGGTTATTTATCAAGAAGTAGTCCAAGAACAGCCCATCCTTTGGTTTGTGCAAGACAATAAATTTTGTTCATTCTCTTTTTCTTCCCCCTTTTTTCTGGTTGTATACTTATTAAAAAAACTATTTTCAAGTTAAAAACACCAAGAATTTAGATTTGAGCTTTTTACATTTGGTTCCATAGTGTTGTGATGCTTCTGTAAAGCAACATTCAAAGTAGTGGCAATCATTACAGGATGGAGAAATAGTAGAAATGTGTGTGTGGGGGTTATGTTGCAGATATTCTGTAATCATACAATTGGCTGAAGTGATAGGAGTTTGGCTTATGCAGGTTTTCTTACTTGACAATTTAGAAATGCCAGTTTCTATTCATGCCTTTTTCCTGAAGGTGATCCTTAGAGCCTTTATTCTTGTATATCCTAGCCTTCTGTGAATTTAAGAGCCCTTGTTGTTCATGAGCTTAGTAACACTTTTAATGTAGCTTTTGTTCTTTGGGTGTTTTCGTTCTCCTCCTCTCCCATGTATCTCTGGGACTAACTGATAGATGTCTGTGTCATTTGACCCTGTTTGGACTTGTGTCACTCATGTTTTTCTTCTCAAGTGTTCTCTTACTACTTTTCAACTCACCAGTGCATTCATTTGACAAGATGAATTTCCTTTTTTGTACAGTAATTCTACGTGAATATAGTATATTTATGTTTTATGCAAGAATCCAGACTTTCTGGCAATCATAGGGTTTTTCCCCACTAACACTAAGAACCCATTAAGGACCCATTAAGGACCCATTAGGCTCAGAGCACAAAGATCCCATTTCCACTGCAGACCCCATTAGAGCCACATTTGTTTCCACCAGTTCTAGGGAAATTCGGATTGAATGGGTCCTTCAGGACCTAGAATCTGGATTTCTTGTAGACCCCATTAAAGGGGTCAACAATGGGATCTTCAGGCATCAAATCTGAAGATCCCTCTGCCACCGAATGCCTGGGCTTGTGGTCTCTGGCTTTAGGAATGGCGGATTCTGCTGGGACTACTTCCGCGCGCAGATGGCGGGTTTTAGCCGGCAAATGGCTGTGAGGTGAAATAACGTCCGCGGCTCTCTGCCCTTGGGACAAAGCAGTTTCGGACCGACTGTGTCTCCCCTATGCTTAAAGCTCCTGAAAACAGCATTAGGGAAGGCTAGTCAGAGCTATAGCCAAATATGATAACCTATAAACCCCACTGCCCTAGCCAAAATAGTCTGGTACTCATTAGAGAGACCGGGAGAAATCTCTTACCTAAAGCAGGCCATGAGAGGTGGGGCCAAGGACAACTGGGCTGCTTATACGCTGCCAAGACTGAGACCACACGGCCCAAAACCGACTCCGGGGTGGACGTAGAGTAGGAAAACACCTCAAAATCCGAATCAACCCCGCTAAAGGACCAAAGGGGGTTATCAGGGGCCGTGAGGGGAAATTGACATAATAAAATCTCACCCCTGCGTGAAACTCTGTCATCGTCGGAGGCTGAATAAGCCGATGACATGGTTGAACAGATAAGAACATGAAAAAGAATGATATTAAAATATTATGCTGTCAAAATCTCGGGGATGCGGTGTGCTGCCTGACACACGACCGCTGGAAGACTGGCTCAGGTTACCTGATGTGGGTATTTATACTGAAATGAGCCACCTAGCGGTCCACTGCCACCAATGTGCCTTGGATATACCCAGCCATAGTGTGCTGGAATCTGTCTGAGAACACTCCAGAGAATCTCTGGAGCTTATGACAAAGCTCTGGAGATTCTCCAGAGCTGCTCCAGAGAATCTTCGAAGAATCTATGGAGCATTTACGGAGGTTGAATCCACTGTCCCCCCAAAAAACCTGGGATGATGGGTGGGCCCCACATGGGTTGATCTGGATTCACCACATGGGTGCCCTGGCGTTTCAACTGAAGGCAGGCTAGCACCCATTTCTATTGTGTGCTGCAACGCCTGTGGGGATGCATCAGGTACCTCCCTTAATCCGGACTCATTCCTTAGATCTGGATCATCTTAGATCTGGACTAAGGGAGGTTAGTGGAAACCCCTCCATAGTTTGATGATCAGATACTTCGTGAGTAGAAGTAAGAGAAAATATCTTGGATTGATTCCTCCCTACATCTGTTCTTTGTGAGCTTTGGGATAATCTTCCTGAGCTTTGTGGAGGAGGCATAGGATGAATGCAATTTAGATCTAATTTACAAAAATGTTTTTAAAAAAATTGAAATTCCTATAGGGTATCAAAAAGCAGGTGTTGGTAATGTTGGCAAAGGGAATAGTGTAAAGATACCTGCTGCCATTCTGTTTCTGAAGTGAACCAGATTTTTGAAGAATTAAAATGCAGTACTTCTAAATACTACCTTTGAGTATCTTCAGAGAAAAGCAGGATACAGTTAGTGAAAAAATATAATGGGAGTGGTTTTTGAGTAAGAACTAGTATAGTATTATATAGATTGCCCACCTGAAATATATACTGTTAATATATTAATGTGTTTAAAAGGTTGGACTTAAACAACTAGGCCACCTGGCTTTTTTAGATTTAATGTTTTTAGAGAATTATGTACAGGGTGTTCTCCAAGATAGTTGTTATATACAAAGAACTCAGAATCAGTATCAGAAAACCATATGAAGAACAAAATGATTTCTCTGTATGTAAATTGAGACTTGAGAGTAGACATTCATGACTTAAATATCTGTAGAGAAGATATTCTAATTCTCTCCCTTCAGTCTTGCTATCAGCTTCCAGAAGTTAGGATTTATGAAATCTCTTATCTCTCAAGAAGCCTAGTTGCAGTCCTTCCTGTTCTTGAAGTAGACTGTTGCCTATAAAAACTCACCCTAATGTATTTTCACAAATTTTCTTTTGTATTTGTTGCCACTGATCAAAGGAACTCTGTTACAATTAGAACTCTGCTTAGAGGACAGATCAGAACTGAACCTTAAAATAGTATCTTCAGTTGGGAGAAACCAAGTTGTGTTTAGGCTAAGCTCTGCAAGAATATTTTGTAAGGTAAATTGTTAAAGAGATGTTAAGGAATAATGGGTAGACATGTTATTGATTATTACCTTTTAGAGATACTCTTAAGTTTATAGATGTGTTGTGAATGGGTTGCTGTCAAATTAGCATGTTTGTTTAAGGATTTATATTGTGCCCAAAAGGTCGTAGGCTGATCAAAATTATGAAAAGATAAGATACTATGTGCCTTTTTAAGGTTAAGTATTTAGCTGCCTTTGTTCAAGAGATATTGCAAAACGTGTTTGGGTTTTTAAAGTAGAATTCCACAATTTAGACAACATGAATTCTACTCATTGATGAAAGAAGCAATACAGGAGAAGAAGCCCAAGATTCCGCTGTAAACAACTTGAGCTGGAATGTGGCCTCAGATGTTATTCTATCACTTTGAACTGTGCATCACTGAAATGTTGTGGGGGATATCTTAAAATAGTCAGGGGGTGGTGGCCAGAATCTCTTGACTACTATAGATGGTGAGGCTGTTTCGCTGGTGCAGTGAAATAAGCCAGAAGTACATGCTGCTAAGTGCGTTCATTTGCTCAAGGTCATCATGCTCTAAGTCAGCTGCTTCACATGTAAGCATAGTTACTGTCAGGGAAGAGACAGGAGCTACTACATAAATAAGGGCCGCTTGTTAAGATAAGGGGCTGCGTTTCAGCAAAAATATTCGGCCTACAAGAAGCCAGGGTGGGGTGAGGCAGATGAGGGTATAGTCTTGCCCTTTTACTTTTCATTAAGGCTGAAAACATGGACTTGAATTAGAATTCTGCGGGCTGGGGCAGACATATGTTGAATTGCAATTTTTAAGCCTGCTGGGGCTTTTGCATTTATTGCTGAAGCGCTTGGTGTGCTTCTTCAAGCAGGCAATTTAAACTGACACCTGTTTAATTTTCTCTTTGTGGAAATTTAGAACCTCTTGGTGTGATTTGATTATGTTCGTATATTTTTACACTATATTTTGTAATATTTCTTTTTATATTATCCTAGCATGTACTTTCTGCATACAATAAACATAGGCAAATTTAATTCAACCCCCAGCCATTTATGTACAGCCCCCCCCCCCCCCCAATTGCATCAGTCTCCTGCTAATTCTTAGCAAGTACTTTTCTGGCTGGAATAATCTGCTGCTGACCAAAGCATTCTTCCAAATGGAACTTAGATAAGGTTACTACAAGCAATATTAACATCTGGTCTCTCCCCACCTCCCCATAGCTGTTAACATTACTTCCACTTATGATTTCAACTGCTTCTTTGACTTACAAGTAAAATTGAGGCGGGGAAATCTGGAAACTGTTTTGGCATCTACAGAATTACAATGTCGTCATTACAAAGTGTGTCAAGTAAAGGCCATTTTGTTTATTAGTAAAGCATTTCCCAGAAGGTAATAGTCAAGTGCCGTTTGATTTATTAGTGTGAGACTAATATATTCTTCCAGTAAACTTGCTATACAGCACACAGTCTAAATCTGAAGTTAGAAATGTCAGCTACAGATCATTTTATTTTCTGTATTTTCAGTAGCATTCCATATTGTTATGATTCAGTCTGTTGCATCATGTGCTTATTTCAATACCTTACTGGATTAATGTCTTTTGTCTCATAATTGAAAACAGTGAACATTCAAGGAGACACCAAGGACTCTCAAACTGTTGAGCAGTAGAGAACACAAATAGGAATCTTCAGTAGTCTCTGGAGGTTTCTCATGAAGCTGGAAAATCAATTATTCTTTTTCGCTTCCACTATCCCACAGTATCAACCACTTGTCAGCCCCCTCAGATATTTTTAGATAATTTTTGTTAAGTATAAAGCATCCGAATACATAAAGGTATGCTAAAAACACCAATTGGTACCATTTATATTTTACTTGCTTATAATTGATGACTTCTAATCTTCTTCGGAACAATTGATTGTTGATTTTAACCTTCTGCTCCTCTTGTATATTTTAAACCGGAAATTTTTCTTATTGGGATTGATAAGTAAGGAATTAGAAAAAAACTGCTATATTGCAGTTTAGTTACTGCTGCTAGACTGATATATCTGCAGCAATGGAAAATGCCAAAAATTCCATTATTGGATAACTGAATTATAAAATCCAATGTCTTTGTTCTTCATTAATCTTCAAAGCCTGCCATTGGTAATTCTTTGATGTCTGTAAATAGTCAGTTGATGGCCACCGATTTTTAGCAAAAAGTGATGTACTTTTATCTCATAATAAATTTTTCAGTTTGTCCATTTCCACAAAGTCTTTCTATTTTATAATCCAAGACTCTAAAACCCAAGAGATAGGGATATAGGACCAGGAACCTATGAAATTTCAACATTTCCCTCACTTTAGCCACTTAGTAGTTTGTTCATAGCTATGTCTAAAAAGCTGCTTTAAAAGAACAAAAACAAATGAACTTTACCTTTCTATAGGCGTTAGAGTGCTGATAGTACAAAAGTAATGAATAAAACTGTATGTAAGTGAGCAATATATAGCCTGCTTGATTCTTACAGGCCATGGGATATTGTAATTAGAGCACATGTGTCAGATTGTCTTATTTATTTTGATTGCTGTATTGTAAACTTTATGATATCTTGAAATAGAAAATAAATAATCAGTGGCTCTTTTAATATTTTCTTTTTGAAAATTGCCACATTGCTCCAGAAAGCCAATTGTGAAATTTAAAGTAGGTGGTATTTACAACACCCAAATGCAGTTAGGAAGACAATACAGTACATGGGAAGGTTTGCTTTTGTAACCAGACTTAAATAACGAGGATTGAACAGCATAAATAAGTACACAAATTATGCTTGATACTCCTTATAGTGCAGAGTTAGAAGTGAAACTTCTAGACCAGTGATGGCCAACATATGACACAGGTGACACACCTAGCCCTTTTTGGTGACACACCTGGTCACCCTAGCACCTGGCTTGTAGTGCTTGTTTGTTCTTAAAGTGTGTGAAATACCAACTTTCAATTTAAGATTTAGCAAATGAAATTCAGCAACAAAAGTCACTAATGTAAAGAATTATTTGGTTTTGCTTTCAAAAAATACATATATCAAAAATTTTACTTATTTACTAGAGCTAAAAATATCACAAAGCTATGGATATTTCTAGATGTGACACAGCAACTACGTTAAGCTAGGTTTTCTTACGAATTTTGACACACCAGCTCAAAAGGTTCGCCATCACTGTTCTAGACCCTTTTGATGTTGGGCTGTTAGACTGGTCCAGTGTCGCCCATGGACACATCAGGCCCAGTTAATGAAAGCCACATCAGATCTAGCTGTGGAGTGGGATACAGTCCCAAAATGGTGCCATATCAAGACACCTGAAAGCACTTCCAAAAGTGTGCTGCTTCTGTGCACACAGCTGAAAAAAGTTTTAAGGTTGAGAACAGTGGGATGACACGGGTTGGCCGGAATGCAGACAGCCCTAAAGTGGCCCAGTGGCAGCTTGTTCCATTTGGGACAAGTTGCCTGTCCTGGTCTAGTTCTCTTTTTTTTTCTTCTCCTTCCTGCTTTGGAATCCCCGATTTATTCTTTCCAGAAACATAAGCTGAGCAGCAAATGTTTTTATTGGACTATTTTTTTTTGGAGAATTGGAGTTTGGAAATGTAACATAGCTTTGTAAATAATACTTTTGCTTTTTCACATGAAGTAAAATATGACTTTTCTTGCTTAATGTGATTTTAGAAACTTAGGCTCTCCAGAGCCACCGACTTACACTGGTATAATAGGACTCACTTCTAAGCTATTGTGGTTTTCCTAACCCTTGATCATTCATGTAGCTATGCACATTACACATGGCAGTTTGCAGGAATCAAGCCAGATTGGTATGCAAGGAATAATTATAAGTGGGTTCTCATTAGTTAGGTTTGTTTCATATGTATGATATGAATTTGGTTCAGTTTTTACTGTTTTTTTTGGAAGATTTTTACTAAATGTTGCTTTGGCCTTTTTGATGAACGTAATGAAGTGTTGAAATTGGGTTTGAATGGATTTCATTGTAATTGCTGCTGTCAGTCAGTGGAATGTAATAAGTTCATTAGTTTTGTTGAGGTTTTAACATATTTGTGTGTTTTTGTATTTAAGGGACTAATTCTGTATTAATGCTGTCTACATTTTTTGGATAAACAGTGGGATTTCATTGTTCAGACCTCAGTCATGTATCTCCTGAATTTTCGTTGGAGCGGGGTTTAAACTGTAGAACAATTTCATGATTCACTATTCTTACTGCCTGCATACTGAATAGAGAAACAGCTTGATAGGATTGTTCTCGAAATGATGACTTGACAGTATTTCATAGCAATGGAATCCAGCTATCAATGGTGTGCTAATCTCAGCTAAGTGAAGAGCCGCTCCTAGGGAAATACACGAGTCATGTGAGTAAAATGATTGCTTGTAAAAATCACAATGAAATGTTGACATGTTTTAAGGTATCTAAATATATATTGAATTTATCTACTACATAAACAAGACATATACTTTTCCAATATTCAAATTATGTTTGGAAAGTAGGGATTTATTTTTGGCTTGCAGTGGCTGCTGCTAACAGGATGCTTTTTCATGTTTTGAGACTATAACCCCCATTAGTTCAGTAAACATTTGTTTAAGTTGCTGGTTTTTTTTTAATGGTTTTATTTTTATACCAATAGGGCAAAAACAACTGTATACATTTACCAAACTTAGATATACGTTGCTTCATAATGCATTTATTTACACTTCTGTCCTGCCACTGTTCATGACCCTCCTTGTGGTGGTGGTGCTCCATTCTATAACATTGTGGATATACGGCAATCATATATAAATGGAACATCAGTACATCACATATTGCTCCACCCATTACCTCCAAAATTGAATTGCAATCTTACTTGTATTAGCAATTATTTTTTGTGTGATCGTTCTTTCAGTTTCCAGTTTTTATAAAATTTCTCACTGAGTAGCTGACTTGTATGAATATTATGTTGCTCAGCATAGTGTCTGCATCCTGACATATTAACCACTACAAGATAACTGGGACTATTAAGAGTCGTTCAACAAAAGTTTTCATGTGATTCTAGAACTTGGATGAGTCCATTTTAAGTAGCAGCTGCAAGGTTAAGGGAAGGGGTATAACAGTTTTATTATTCTTCCACCTGTGTGTTCTGCCATTTCAGTACATACTGTCAACTTTGTCAGCTGCTAATCTGTGACACCTGTGAGCAGATCATGATGCTTTATGGAATGAGAGCGCTTCCTTTTTAAAGTTTACATTGTGATAATTTGTTAATCAGGTTTTAAAAACATTACTGTCTCTGTGTAAATTGCATAGGAGTCTTGTGTCTTCTAGTTCAAACCAGTGGGAATATTTGCTTTCTAGATTACTGAATTTGTTGAGATGATTTAGTGTTTTATTAGCAAACTGTAAAAGAATGTCTTGATGTACTTATTCACTTGTGATATCTGGAACTACAGCTTTTGGTTGGGCTGATTTATTTATTATTTATGTTTTTATCCTGGCCAAAGGTCTCAGGGCGTATAACAACGTATAAAATAACGAGTTTCAACCAATATATATTAAAAACAATAATAGACATAAAACACTTAAAAGATCCAACATATTTAAAAGAGTATACTAAATATTAAAATAATAGTCCCTTAAAACCTTAGAAGCCTGCTGGAAATTTTTGTATCAATCTTGTTACAAAAGTCTATTTAGATTCTGTGTGGCATAGTTTTGCTGGAGCTTGATTTTAGTTGATCTGTTCTTTCTTATGAGGAGTTGAATTTACACTTTTGAAATATTAACAGGGTTATACTAATACAGAACTTTGTAATACTTTGTGGAAAAACAGCTGTTGAGTGGGCTGGTCTGATAGCCAGGCAAAATGCACTGACTTTACGTGGAGAAGTTTTAGTCTCTCCTCTATCTCAGTCGTGTAACTGGTTTGATTTCTTCCCTCAAATTATTATAGTCTGCACTTAGAACTCAGGAGTGAGGGCAGGATATAAAATAACTAGTAAGTAAGTAAAGGGAGGCTAAGTGTTCATGGGGTAAGAGCATTTTCTCTGAAGACTGCATTAGGTTTCCAGGCAGACTACTAACTAATCATTTTTCAAGTATTAATTAATCATTTGGAGCAAAGTATTGCTGTCTACCTTTCTTCAGTCTTTGAACCAGAGATGCCACATCATCCCTGTTTTTAAAACAAAGGGATTTGGAGGGAGAAAACTAGAACGGTCTCTCTAGCTTCCAACCTGTGTAGCTGCTCATAGAATAGTGACAGGAAATACTTCTGATGTGGCCCTGAAATGGTGCCTCAGTGAACAGTGCATAAAAATAGTCATGTTGTCACTTCAGAAACATTTGAGCTATTTAAATTTAACTTGTGAAAATACCACAATAAAGAGGTTTTGCTGCTACCATTTTTAGCTTTTCATGGGAATCTTTTTCAGGATATTATTGTCATGCCATTTTAGGAGATGAGACATAGTTTTTAAATATATAGAGTTTAAAGTGAGTTATAATTTTTCTGTAAGGCATGTAACTTTTAACTTCTTTGAGTTAACAGCTGTCTCTGGTATTCTTCCCTATTTAAGCTGCTTGAAGGATCATTTTTATGGCACTCTTCTGTAATGTCAGACAGACTCCTTTGAAAATACAGTTTAGCTTCTTTTGAAAGTACTAAGAATAGACGGCAAGATGAGAAATACTTGTTTCTGTTACTGTCTCTGTTATTGACTGAAAGGTTAACATTAAGCAAGTGTTGAAATTTATATAGGTTACATTAACTCTGGTTTTCCAGTTGCGTTAGACAGGTTTCTTTCCTTCTTTCCTATGTCAATTGATTTATAGTCTGCAATTTAATATTCACTAGTCAGTGTCCATAGGAGATAGTTACATGAGCATTTTGGTATAAAACATACATGTCATCAAAATTAGATAAAATTCCTGTTCGTCTCATCCCAATCTGCAAACACAAAATCAGTGATTCTCAGCTTGGGGTATGCATGAACCCAGGGGTATGGACCAGGCCATTACACACACACACAAAAAAAAGATAATGGTGGGAAAAGGCATGTACCAGCAACTATATTAATGTGAACATTTTGCTAATATAAAGGGTACCGTTTATGGAAATGGGCTGCCATAGGATAAAATGAGTGAAAAAAGAGTTGGGAACTACTGAACAGGTTATCAGAGAGGAATCATCTTCAGGTAACCTTCCCTGTCTTCCAAATGGATGGAAAGGAGTTTCTGACCATTTAACATAACTGATATTGTCCCTTGTGTTACAATTGTCTTTTGGGAACGCTGGCTTTCATAGCTGGGTTGGACTGGTGAGAGGAGAAATTTGTTTGATTTTCATTTTCATTTAGACCTATACAATTTTCATTGCCTAACTGATTATATGAGCTGTATTTGATTGGGGTAATACAGTGCTAGAATATGTGTTGTTTGTGAGGGAAAATTCTGTATAAAAAGAAGTATGCTTGCATAGATGTATATAGTTTTAGGAAAAGTTGTATCAAATGGCATTTATTAGAAGAAATGCATGTGAAATTGAAGGAACTGAATTTCAACTCTGAAATTCCATTAGCTAAATATAGAAAAACATTCAAACAGTTTGTATTTTTATTGCAAGAAGTTTGAATATTTCTTTGGATTATGACTGTTTTATTTATGCTTAGTACATTACATAATAACAATCCCTAAAGAACTGACAGAATGTAAGAAAATGAGACCATTCTTCTCTCCTGTCTTTTATTTTTATATACTTTTGAGTCTGTAAGATTATGTATTCCTCATCTTTTGGAGGGTTAATACTGTAAATATTTTAAAATACTGTTTTAAGGAGCTATAAATTATAGTGCATAATTTGATAAAATATACGGTAGTAGTAAGTCGAATTAGTACTGTGTAAGGTACTGCTTATGTTAGGTTTTTTGGAACCTTGAAGAATCTGATTTAAAATATTTTAGTTTTTGCAGAAGTAGAAAAGGTAATTTAAAAACAGTTTCGACTTTGTGTTTTTTAAATTGTAAACTATGGATACCTCATATGCATTTTATTAATACTTTTCTGCTCTGTGAAGAAACTTGCAGCTCATAGGTAAATGTGTAAAATTTATGTACAGTATATTAAGAAAAAATTGGAAGAGAATAATCTATAAGTAGAAGTAAGAATACTTTGCTTACCTCTTCTTTTCAGTTACCTCTTAATCTTTAGAGCAGATTTATACTGTTCATGATCATGGATGGAGCTGTGTAGCAAAAATGTGTATTGAAACAAATTGTGCATGGATCTGTAGTATTTTCCTTGTAGTGACAGAATTTCTGGGGAGGAAGAATTTGGCAGGGGAGAGCAGAAAGATATATTAAAAATAAACAAAATATATTGGAAAAAATGTCTGTTTAGGTTGATGTTATTATAAAAATAAAATCTTTTTAGAAATATGCCAGATCACAAATTGTGCATTCTTCAGCACCAAAACAGAATAGGCCTGCAGCAAAAGGTAGCTGGATAAGTAAGATCTTTGAGCCAATTTTGTGACAAGTTAGTAAACACAATGCAGTTACGTTCCAGTGGAAATTAAACTGTAAATAGATTTAATACATATGAATAAAAATAGAACATTTTGTCTATATTAAAAATAGGCTAAGTACTGAATATTGTAGGTTGCATGGCAATGTTATATCTAACTGAAGATTTTGTTAGATATAAAACTAAAATGTGATCATTTTAATCTTCATTACTGGGGAAGAAAAGGAGTTAATGATCAAAATATTTTAAGTTAAGAAAAAGAAGAAGAGCCAATGTGAACTTAATATAGTATTTAAATGACTTAATGTAAGATTTTACAAAACAATTTTTAATCCAGATGTTTGATATAATATATCCAATATGTATATTCCTTTTGCGTGTAGTTTAAATGATTATGTATTAAGGTTGTTTTATATTTAAGCTTTGTTTTTGTATCTCTGGACTGCCCTTTGGTGGAAAGGGTGCTAGAAATAAACATTTTTATTTTATTTTTATTATTCTGCGTGTTCTTTTTCCAGGGCACCAGAAATCATTTTAGGTTTGCCGTTTTGTGAAGCCATAGATATGTGGTCACTGGGATGTGTGATTGCAGAACTTTTCCTAGGATGGCCGCTATATCCAGGAGCCCTTGAATATGACCAGGTAGTAAAATATTTGGTGATTTTTTGGATGCTTTATCTAATTGTTAAAGTCTTTAATCTAGTTTTGAATATATGGACTTCTGCCATTGTTTTAAAAAGTTAATTATTTTAAGTATTCACATATAATGATGCCTTTGATTGCATTTTGGAATAAATATTTGAAGGAACTTACATTTCTAATATCTCTCAGTCAGATGTATTATTGCTGTAACCCTAACACACACACCAGGGCCCAAACCCCCTACTCAGTGCAGATGGACAAATGCGCCTTACAGACAAAACTTGCATCCTGAATCAATGGTCGGAACACTTTAAGACCCTCTTCAGTACCAATCGTTTAGTCCAAGACTCAGCAATTAACTGCATTGCACAACAACCAGTGAAAACTGATTTGGACATAGTCCCCACTCTAAAAGAGACTCTTAAAGCCATCAAACAGCTGAAAAATGACAAGGCAGCTGGGGTTGACAGAATCCCACCCGAAATTTGGAAGCGTGGAGGCCATGTACTCCACGCCAGGTTCAGAAGTTTCTTGTGTGCTGTTGGGAACAAGGCAAACTACCACAAGATCTCCGTAAGTCTTTTTTGTACAGGGTAGTACAAAAAGAAAGGAGAAAAGTCAGACTACTCAAATTACCATGGAATAACTCTGCTTTCCATTGCTGAAAAAATCCTTGCAAGAATAATTTTGAGCAGGCTAGTACCCGCCATTGCAGAAGAACTTCTACCCAAAAGCCAATGTGGTTTCAGAGCTAACAGGAGCACCACATACATGGTATTTTTTCTCAGGCAACTGCAAGAGAAATGTAGGGAACAAAACAAAGGACTGTATGTGAAATTTGTCAATCTCACTAAAGCTTTTGACATTGTGTGCAGAAAAGGCCTGTGGCAGATCTTGGAACAACTAGGATATACCCCAGGTTCCTCAAAATGATAATCCTGTTACATGAGGATCAGCGTGGCCAAATTAGGCATGGCAATGCACTTTCAGAACCCTTTCCAATAGTCAACGATGTAAAGCAAAGTTGCGTTTTTGCACCAACTCTCTTCACAGTCTTTTTCAGTATGATGCTTCAAAGGGCCACGATAGACCTCAATGAAGAAAATGGCATTTACATCCGATATCGCACTGATGGGAACCTATTCAACCTAAGGTGACTAAAAGCCCACACTAAGACTAAATCATCTTGTCCGTGAGCTGCTCTTTGCTGACAATGTCACCCTTGTCGCCCACAGAGAAGCAGCCCTGCAGTGTATAATATCCTGCTTTGCAGAGCCCACAGGGCTTTTTGGGGCTGGAAGACAGTTGAAGAAGACAGAAGTCCTTTATCAGCCTGCACCACTGGAAGATTACCATCCTTCTCGTATTATCATAGGAAAATCAGAGCTCAAGGCAGTCCAACAGCTACCTGGGAAGCATCATCTCCTCAGATGCTCAGATGGACAAAGAAATAGACAACAAAGTAGCAAAGGCATATAGTGCGTTCGGAAGACTACATAAAAGAGTCTGGAGTAACAAACACTTGAAGGAAAGCACAAAGATCAATGTCTACAGAGTCAATGTACTTTTTACTCTCTATAGGGGTCTGAATCATGGGTCATCTACTGTCACCATCTGTGACTCCTTGAACGTCTCCATCAGCATTGCCTCCACACAATCCTAAACATCCATTGATCTATGTGACAAACGCTGCTGTCCATGAACTAGCAGAGGCCACCAGTATTGAGGCCATGTTGCTGAGGACACAGCTGCCGCTAGGCAGGGCACATCTCTAGGATGAAGGATCATCACCTTCCTAAGATGGTGCTCTATGGTGAACTCACCATTGGCTACTGAAACAGAGGAGCCCCAAGGAGGAGATACAAGGATGTCCTGAGGCAATCCCTCAGCCTTGGCCACATTGATGATAATCAGTGGTCCATTCTGTCCTCAAACCGAGAGGCATGGAGACGCACCATCCATAATGCAGAACCACTCTTGAGGAGAAAAGACAACGCAGAAAGAACTGGGTCATCACAGTACCACCCAAGGAGACCTTTCCCTGTACCTTCTGCAACTGGAGTTGTTTATGCCGCAGGTGCATGCAGGGTGGGTGGGTCAAGCCCTCCCTAATCTTCGTTCACGAAGCCAAGCCATGATGATGATGATTTTATATCAAAAATGTGAAGTTTTAAGGTTGTGTTATAAAAAAAAAAAGGAAGTCAGTTTTTTTCTAGTGATGAATGCTAAGAATCTTCCTTTCTGTATGTTAAACTGCTTAGGTCACTTGTTAATGTGCTGGTAAATTCAAATATTTGAAAAAGTATCAGTATGCATATCAAGAAGCAAGTGTAATTAAAGTAACATTTAGGGTTTACTGTCTTTAAACCTTATGCAGTGTAGTAGCTGTACAAATGTACTAGTACAGTTATCCCTTGAAGCTTGTGAAATTTGAAACCTGTGAGTTTCCTTTGTTTATGAAAAAGCATTTGTAGCACTTCTTTGTTACTCTCAAGGCAACCCCTTTTTGTGCCTGGAATACCACTTCTCTAATCTTTTTGGAGTATGAAACATTGGTAACTCCCCCACTATTTATTACTATTGATACCCCCACTATTTATTACTATTGATACTATTTTTGCAGAACTAAGCTCATCCAAATAATGAGGGACTACTGTATTACAAATAGTGTTTTATTTAAGTTACAATAGATGAACAATCAATGGTTGGTTGTTATTGCAACCAAATTTTATGTTGCATTAAAAAAAAGATTTTGGTTTATTCCCAATTCTCTGTAGCTTGATAGCTCAGAAACAACAGCATTTCATATGTTTTATGTCAACTTGTGCAGACAGTGATTCAAGATTTCCCAATTCCTGCAGCATGAATAGAATTCTGGGTGATTCTAGGCAGTGACTTTTATCAGTAAGGACTTCCTGTTTTCTTACTCGAGGTTTTTTAAGGTGGCCGATAAAATCTTTATAATACCATTAGGTTGGTTCCTGATAGCTGCAAATTAGAGAGATATTTATGCATTTGCTCAAAATTATTTTAAAGTGTAGACCGTCAGAGCTTGGGAATTCTTTGAACTTTCTCTATAAAATATTGAGGATAAGTGAAGAGTTTGATCCCCGACTGATCTCAACAAATATGTAGAGATCCTTTCTGAATCAATTTCTGTTTTATGGATTTTTGTACACACATTACATGTTAATATATGAAATATGGATTAATGGTTTTATTAGTTTACACACTAATTGGAAACAGTTACATATATAGGCACTCAGTAACATAACAGTTCATGCCTGCATGGGACCAGAAAGCGATAATTGCCTATAGAAGAAAGCTATTAGTTTAAAAACTAAAACACATACAACTTAAGCAAAACAAATGCAGAAACTGTTTTTGTTTTCTTTGGATGTGAACCTGTTTCCTTATTATATTAGATTCCTGTTCTTTTTTAAACAGTGAAATAAACATTTTTACTGTAAAATAGGTTAATATTGTCCAACTATAGAGAACATTAATACTTTTTAAAAAGAGCTTTGTTTGGTTTCTCATAGAAATGACTGAGCCTGAGTGAACATTGAAATATTATCAAACAATTCGTTTTTCTTAGTTGAAGCATAGGGTAACATACTTCCCAACCTCCAGAGCCTTTGGCCACTGGAAGTCTAGTAGGAAGTTCTTCAGTATTTATTTTGTATTTTTATCCTGCCCTGTACCCAAAGGTCTTAGGATGGGTTACAGCAAGGGAAAGCAAAATACAAAATGAACACACTAAATACAGTTAAATAATACACACTAAAACAATATAGTAAGCCAATTTAGTCTAGTGGTTAGGGAGCCATACTGGGTTTGATTCCACACTCCTCCATGGAGCCAGCTAGGTGACCTTGGGCTAGTCTGAGCTTCATAGCCCCACCTACCTCCCAGGGTGTCTGTTGTGGGGAGAAGGGTAGAAAGCATTGTCAGCCGCTTTGGGTATCCTTAAATGGTAGTCTAGAACTTATCATCTCCTCCTCCTCTACCGCCACCCCAAAATCTTAAAGAAGATCCTGGATTGATCATTCTTTGTATCCTTTCTGTTTCTAGATTCGTTACATTTCACAAACACAGGGCTTGCCTGCAGAGAAACTGTTGAACATTGGAACGAAGACTACACGTTTTTTCTGTAAAGAAACAGATGCACATTCTGGTTGGAGATTAAAGGTACTAAGAATCCTCAAGAGACAGAGAGTTCCTGTGATCCATGTTGTTGGCTGTGTGCCATAAGGAAGCAAAATTGCTGAGCTGAAAGAGGGGTATCTTCTGTGAACAATTTTTCTATCTGAAGTACCTTCTCTTTCTTGATGATCATTTGGCAGAGGTGTGTTTTGTTTCATTTTGTCTTGCTTTTGGGATTCCTTATGAGAGAGTTTATGACATTCATCTATACTGGGACATTCCTTGTGCTAGTTGGGATTCAGAGAGAGAGACAGCACTAATTTGGGCCTTGAATTTCATCATTTCAGAATCAGTTTAGTCACCTTTCTTAATCATTTTAGTCACCTTTCTTCTAATGTCCTCACACAGTGAGATTTAACTGCCAGGGCAGTATTATTTATTAGTCAAAGAATGGGCTGTCATTTAGAGAAATAATAATGATGCTTCCACAGATCAGGGTTGCTACTACCGTGCTAAATGTATAACCTTGGAAATGTTATTTGAGAAGGTATTTTGATCTCTACCTACTGTTCTCAACTTTTATTTAAAATGTTTACTTCTGGACTTCTTTAAGGGGAATGGAAGTAGTTGATCAGTGCTTTTTGTCCGGGAATGGAATGATATTGAGTTAGTATGTTAATAGAGTACAGACTAGATAAGTGCAAATTTGGTTTGTGTTCTGCTGGTTTCAGTTGAACTGAATGGTTTGACCCAGATTTAATGGAACCAACCAAACCATCCCATTTGAAAGGGGCTGATTTAATTCAGAGCAAATCAGTGGTGGTTTTAAATTGACCCCAGTCTGGGCCAGCCCTGAAGCTTGTGGGCATTCAAGAGGGATTGTGCCATAACACCACTTTCTTCTTGCCCCATGTCAGCAACACTTCCCTCTATTGCTTTTTAAAGGCAGTATCTGTGCAAATGTGCAATTCTGCAACTTGTTAGGCAAAATTTGTAAAACTACATAGTTCTTTGTGGATGGCAATGGGTTCTTACAGTAGGGTCATCAGGGTGGGTCACTCTTCTTGATATAAAACTTCGACTGGTATCTTATTCAAATCAGATTTTATTACGCTCATAGACTCAAAGGTTAAACATGATATATACAGCTAAAATCAATATTCTGAGTACCATTTGAGTAGAAGATACTGGGTATATAAACATACATAGCATAAAATCAGTATAAATCCAGTGTTTCAAATTTGAAAGATCAAAGGTTGAAACATTTCCATTCAGAGTTTTGCATAATCCTGATTCTGCTGATTATTTGGCTCAGTCTTCACAGTATTCTGCAAGGGAAGGCACTAGTCTATTATTCTCATTTTAGAAAAATAGCAGATGCGGTGTCTACCTAGTTGCATTGAGTGCCAAGAAAGTAACACAGTTCAAAAAAAGGATACGCAGTTGACTGCATGCATGTGTGCCTGAGAACACAGTGGCTTTTAATTACTGTAGGATTAGCATGGGCCCATTGCTAGCTTCTTGTTAAGTTTAATTTACTTCCAGAAGTTCTTCTAAGCATTCTAGAAGAAATAATGATATTATGGCTTGATGATTTTTTTTGTTCTGTTTTTTTTCAGAACCAGACTAGCTTTGTATAATATATGCCTAAATGTTTTGGTTCTCTAATTATTCTCAATAGTGGTTTTTGTTCAAGTGATTTTTTTTCTCTAAAAGATTGAGTATAATGTTTAACCTTTGTTCACCAAATTTTCACAAAGACACTAGAAGAACATGAAGGAGAGACAGGGATGAAATCTAAAGAAGCCAGAAAGTACATTTTCAACAGCTTGGATGATATAGTGCATGTGAGTAAGCACACATTTCATGTATAATATTTGAAAAATATTTGTTGCCTACAATTTACTGTTTTTTTGTCAATATAATAAGAAAATTTATACTAGGGATGTGCATGAATTAACATTTAGGGAAAACTCAAAACCACCATCCTCATGCAAGGCCTTGGGACCATAGGGATCAGGAATGAACCTGAGGAAATGTGTGAAAGCAGCTTGGATAGTAGAATATTAACTGACGATGGTAGAGTATTAACTGAGGAGGCAGAAGAAGTAATGGGAAAAAAGGGTGAGAGGCCAGGATTGGAAATTGGGGGAAGCAGAGCAATGAGACATTTGTCAAATTTTATCCCTTTGGTTCAGTTTTTGATTGAACCTTGACTTTTACTGATGTTTAGTTCCAATAGTGAACCACAGGAACTCTTCAGTTTGATATACCCATATATTCCACGTATAAGACGACTGGGCGTATAAGATGGCTCCCAGCTTTTCCAGTTAAAATATAGAGTTTGGGATATACTCGCCATATAAGAAAACATATAAGACGAACCCCAACTTTTGAGAAGATTTTCCTGGGTTGAAAAGTAGTCTTATATGCCAGAATATACTGTAAACCTTCTTTGTACTGAATTGATTCAGTGCATTCCCACTGCTGACTGTGTAAAGATCTCTTCTGTATTTTCAGATTTTGTTCATGGACGATTTTTGAATTACCTGCTGTTCTTAGCATTACTACAGATATGGATAATAAACTGTTAGGTTCACAGAAAATTAATGCATTTGAATATGAGTTTGCTCCTATTAGATTTTAACCTTTAGTCTAGTATTGCTTTAGTGTTTCTATTTTATTATCCACTTTAGGAGTGAATTGAAAATTCCAGTAACCTCAACAAATTTTTGCCTTTTAAAAGTTTAGATCTCGATTCTTCTTAACTTTAATTCCATGTGCAGTACAGAATTTTAAAAATATTATTTAAGGCAATTGAGCAACCATTTCAAGGGCTAAGTTTTAAAACTGACACGGGTTAACTATGCAAGCTGACTTACGACTAGGGATGTGCATGAATGCAATTCTTGGAATTTGATTCAAATTGAATATCCAAAGATTCAAATCAATTTGAATGTTTAAAATTGAATGTATTCACATTCGATTCGAATGTATTCTATTCAAATCTATTCGTACAAATTTTCAGTTTGAATTTGAAGATATGAATGTCGACAACAATCGAATTTGTCTGTAGACATCCATATGCATCCATACGTATCCCGTTTTTATCCCGTAAGCTTTCCATTTTCATCCTGTATGCATCCATACAAACGCATACAGATACGAATAAGATGCATGTGGATACGTATGTAATGCATATGTATCTGTACACATACAGATTTCTGAATAATTCGTATGAATGGTTCAAAAGATTCAAAAATTTGTTTGAATGTTAAATTAGAATTTATAGACGTCCGATTCGTAATTGAATATCAGAATTCGATCAAATTTTGAATGTTTCAAATATTTGTGCCGATCCCTACTTATGACCTTGTGCTGAAACTGAACAGAGGTGTTTTTAAGCCACAATTTTAATCCCTGTCCTGTTGCCGAGTATTTTTCAATGGCAGATAAACTCAAAAATAGCATTTTAATATCAATCTTCACTTGGTGGTCAAATTATCTTTTGTTGTCTGCCCTTGATATGTCTTCTTGAATCTTTGACTTCAGTAAACTTGTATAGCTATGATTCCGAGTTTACCATTAACAGCAAGTCAGAAAATTAACTGTAGCAAAGGGAGGAGTTTGCACATGACACTAAATGCTGGTTTAGTGTTATTTGGAATCGTAGTTGGTGAATCTTGGTTCTTGACTAGTTATCTGTTCGTCTGAGGTCTGAGACACACCAGATTTTTTAGGGATATACTGAACTGCAGTTCATAAGACGTTTGTTTCTTATATACAGCTTAGAGAAGCCAGGGCTGTCAGGTGACTTACCTGATAATCCTGAACTCTCTCTGGCTGCCTCTGTTCCCTTTTTCTCTGTTGGCAAGGCTGCATTATGTACAAGGGCAACATTATCACACAGGCATAGAGAGCCCACCATGTCTGTACAGCATTGCATTTGTGCACAATGCAGTGCCACCCATGGGGGTGGGGGAAAGGTGAGCCTCCTTTCCTGTTCCTGAGGAGACTCGTGTGTGCTATAGAGAGCTTAGGGCTGTTGGATAAGGCATCTTGCGGCCTTGTGCCTCTCTAGAAGTTTGTAAGAAGTTGACTTCTTAAGAATGGCTGTTTGGAACATCCCTGGTTTCTTCAGTAATGCTGCTCAGTGAGAAAAATGTGTTTTGAGTTTAATAATTCAGTCTCATGCCAGCTAAAAAGCCAGTGAGGGAGAATGCTGTCTTTTTAACAATGGCAGCACAAAACGAACCAAGCTTGGGTGTAGTGCTGGTCTTCCAAATGAGGGAATTAGGAATGAATTTAAATTTGCAACCTGTTTGACATGTCAGTCCCCTTTATTGCCCCATAATCACACAGCTTCAAATGTGAACAAGCTAATGCAGTGGGTTTTGCTGGGAATGAAATGACAAATGATGACTGCTGCTTTGATACTGTGCTTTAATGTTGTTTTACAGTTATTTGTTTTATTGTAAGACTTGTTTTATAACTTTTTGTTTGGTGGATACTCTTGCAATAAAATAAAATGAAATAAAATGTATTAGAAATGTTTGATTCCCCCCCCCCCCGTCCGCACACTGCTCTAATATTTACTGTGTAACACCAGGTGAACATGGTGATGGATTTAGAAGGAAGTGACCTGATGGCGGAGAAAGCAGACAGAAGAGAGTTTGTCAGCCTGTTGAAGAAAATGCTGTTGATAGATGCTGACTTGAGAATCACTCCAGCTGACACCCTGAACCATCCTTTTGTTACCATGAAGCATCTCCTTGATTTTCCTCATAGTAATCAGTACGTTAACATAAAATGTTTGTAAAAATAATCCTAGGAATGCTTTTTTGATTGGGTTGTGTGATTTCTCGATTACTGTTGTCACTGTAAGACCATCTGATGATAAGACAGCAACAGTGTCTTTTCTGTATTCCTTGGCTGTTTGGGCCCTTTCTTCTGATTAGTGATGGGCACCATTAAGTACAGAGTTTCCAAACTTTTGCTTTACCATAGTTGTTTCATGCTGCACAATTTTCATCAGCCAAGAACATAAGAAATGCCCTGTTGTATTGGACACCTGGGCCATTCAGTCCACTGGCAGTACATGAACACACAGTAGTCATCTAGCAGCCCAAGGAAGTCCACTGGCAGTACATGAACACACAACTTGCTCTGCTTGTTGTCTCCCAGCAGGTGACCTTTGAAGGCAGCCCACCTCCTACTGAAGTCAGGGCTAATTGCCATTGGTAGCGCAGCCTTTCAAGAACTAGGCCATACCTTTTTTGGAAGCTATTTAAGCTGATAGCCAGTATTACCTTTGTGACATTTTTGTTGGTATACCTCACTGTTTATCTGCATGTTAAGTATGCTGGGCAGACTAGATGACTCTATCCTGCTATAATATTCATTTAAGCCATCTTTCTACTTTTTATCTTGGAAATTCACAGTTGGGAAGAGCCTCCAAATGAAACTGTTAACACTTGTCCTTGGGCAACAGCTGTGATGGAAAGAACACTGATGGCTGTTTGTTTCATTCTCAGTTTAATTTTTTCTCTTAATTTGGATGTCTTTGTTGATTATAAGGTTAATTAAGGGATGGTATAAAAAGCAGAGGTTTCTGTGAAATGCAGAAATACAAGTTAAAGATGACTGGCTGGGCTAGAGTACGTACAGTAGATTTTCCTATAACACTGATAGACCTCAGTTCCATTAGGAGAACTGTGGTTGATGGTTTCATTGATTAACATTGTGGTTGCATTGACTTGAAGGGAAAGTTCTTCCAGTGAAGGAAAAGAGCCTGCTTTGAAAGGGCCCAGTCGAACCCAGCCACCCCAGAGTAGATATACAATGGAAGCAGTGCCAAAAAACAGGGATGCAATGCCTGAAACCTCTACCACCCATATGCCAGCCAAGATGCCTTCAGCAGTGCTCACCCATACCCCAGACTAGGGTTTTTCACAAAACTGCAGTCAGTACTGAGCACAGTGAACCATGAAGTCCTTAATGAGAGTGATTGTTGTAATTTGTTATATTTAAATCCACATTAAGAGATTCTGTTATAATTCACTAAATTCCCAGGTCCAGTGAGCACTCAATAAGAAGCATATTCAGAATGTGACTCTTGCCCACTTGCAGTATTCAAAAGCATAATCCAGAGGTGGCTGATAAGTTTTCCTTCCTGTGTTGCTCCTATATCTTCTAGTATGCTTGACTGTTGGAGATGTTAGTTAGAGATGAAGGAAATAACATGAATAACCATGCAGTGGTCATTATAATCTAGTTCCTTTCAACATGTTCCTGTGTTTTGTGTACACAGATATAAGCTCTATAGAATTAAATGAGACTCCAAGTAAAGGCATATAGCCTTATTCTTATCCATTAAAGCACAGTAATTAGTACTTGTTTTTCAGGGAGAAAAATGAATAGAATTACATTATGTATAACAATACTATAATAGTCTGTACAGAAAACAGAAATCTCCTAAATCTGTTCAAAGGTGAAGTTAGAACTTCTTTGTATGTGTAGAGGGCAAGACAGAATAAATTGTTACATTATGTTATCATGTATTCAGTACTCTCAGTATTATGAGAGCAAAATTTTTCTCTGCTCTTTCAGATGAGGTTTTTAGAATTTAAACCAGTAATGGGAGTTCAGTTACTTACCCTTAACAGTCTTCTTGATTGTTTTACTGTTCTGAGCTAAAAGAGGCACTGAGAGTGATATTTGTTCACCCATCTTTGCATACCACCTCTTGCTTATTGGATAGTTCTAATCATAGCTGTTTTCTTTTTATTAGAGTGAAATCCTGTTTTCATATTATGGACATCTGCAGGTATCAGTCAGATTCGTACAATACAAATAATCGCAATAAAACAATACATCTGAGACCAGTGGTGTCAGGCAGTGCTCCAAGTCTGTCTAATTTTGCCAAGATTGGCACAGTGCGAAGTCAGGTAAGCTCCTCTGATTTGATAATATATTCCTTTTTCCACCATCCTCACCCTAAGGGTTTAGAACAGTGCAAAATAATTGGGAGGAAATGAAAGGAGAAACATTTGCTATGAGGAAGGAAAGGAATGTCTGGTTTTAGCCACTGGTTTTGATGTAAGTGGTTTTGGTAGTTGACATTAGGCATGTAATCAAACATGAAAATGCCTGTTTGGTTTGTAACAAACCCAAACTGGCATAGGGCAGACAGTTGGCCAGTGAATCTAAAATGCGTTGGCTAGTTTAATGAACAGTTTGCAATTCCTTTCCTAGTTGCACTCTGGCCTATCTCTTTCACCAGTTGTGCCTCCAACCTACACTCTGACTGTTCCCTAGACTCCGTCCTTTTCCTGATTGCACTCCATCAACCCCCGTGCTGCTGCTCACCATCCTCTCATTAGGCCCATGGGGTACTTACCTGCTCCCCGTGAGCTTGTCTTAAAATCTATAGAAGATTGTGGCAGCTGGGATCCTTCTCCAGTGAAACCTGCTAGGCTTTCTGATGTGAAGATCTACAAGTCCTCTTAGGAGGCCTAGCAAGTGGTTTGTGCATCCACTTCCTACAAAGGCCTCAAATTGTCCAATCACGTTGGAGACCCTTACAGCATGTGGATGCACAAATGTGCACTTGCTAGTTCTTCTAAGAGGACTTCTAGGTCTCTAGGCCTTCTGGGAGGGCTTGTAATCTTCCATTCCAAAGACCTTGTAGGTCTGATAGGAGGAAGATGTTGGCCATCAACAGCAGACTGCTCTGTGGGGAGCAAGTGAGTGGTTCACATACCCGATGGGGATGATGACGAGGTGAGGAGTGGCCCAAGATTAGAGAGGTGGGCAGCTGGAAAAGAGAGTGAAGCTGGACTGCATTCTGTAAGGAAATCAAATGAAGAAACTCTTGTTCCTTGGTAAATTAATTTTTATATTCCACTATAGTACCATAATAATTTCTGTTGTACTAAACAAGCCCTCATGGAAAGATTAAAAATCCATCTTCGATTGGAATAATACGGATTCTGGTCAATGAACTTTGAAAATTCTGCTTCATACACTGTAAAGGAAACATCCAGAATGAACCTTAAAAATTCTATTAGAATACTGTATATTCTAAACTTTTATTCTTTACCCAATACATTTCAATGGCTTTCATCACAGGGGTAGGACCCACATGGGGAAGGAGAGAGCACTGTAAAAGGAAGACTGCTCTTAGGGTGCATTCCCATGGAAGCCGGTTGCTTCACTTGTGACGCGTGTCATGAAAATCTGCGTTGGAACTCGCAATAAAGCGTGGTTTGGGGCAACATGGATTCAAATCGCACGTGCCTGTCCGCATGGGAGCTGCAGCATGAACCCAAATCTTTTTCTCCCCACCCACCCTCTTCCCTGATAGGAAGTGCTCTTGAGCACTTAGGGCTCAGGACTGGTTGGATTCTGTGAACTAGGAACACTTCTTGGCCTCTTAGACATGAGGTCAGAGAGCCCTTGCTGTGGTCCCACCGTGACCTAAAAGGTCTTGTGAATGTTCTTTCAAAGATTTTTACTGAAGAGCATTTTTATAATAATGTTTTTGTCCCCCCCCCCCGCACAATTTTATTTTGTGCACAGCATAGAAGATCAATAAAGGGAAGTCTAATATCTCTGCTCCTGCATCTACTACTACCACAATTTGTTACACTGTGATGGAAGTATAGATTGTTAGAATTCCAGATGTGGAGATTTGCTAATAGCTATTTCAAAACATTTTGAACAGCCACTGGCACCTAAGCCTGTTGTTCAGGCACATTAGCCACCTATATTGAGCCTCTGGTTGGAAGATGAGCCCTTACCTGTACTCTCTTTCTCCTTGCTTTGTGGAAGTCTGGAAATGAACCCATGATCTGTAGCTTCATGCTGAAAAATAATGGAATAATGTTGCACTGTTCATATTAGGGCCTGTTTGATCTTTCTTAAGCTGTAGCAGTTCTAGAAAGCTCAAATAATGTGAAATTGAAGCATTATTTGGCGTCATGTACCTGGGGCAGGTCTAAGGAAACTCTGAGAGACTCATAAATGAGTGTGATATTGTGATAATGTCACTGTGCAATGTAACCCTGTAAAGCTTGGCTCTGAAGGGCATGGCAGGGAAAGAGTGGCACAGATGAGTGTAAATAAGGGCTTCTTTGTCGTTACTGGAGCTTAGTAATTGTCTGGTCCTTGTTTATTTGAGTGGTTGTTCTGAATTAGCCATTTGAGCGTATCTACTCAGAAGTGGTCCCAGATTGTATTGTAGCACCCTTTAGGATTTTGCCTATTTGCATCGTCTCATATTCATCTGCTCTTGCAGGCAAAGCGATGGGATTTCAGTTGTAGTCTAATTTCTCTTTTCCTGCTTCCCACTGAAAACAGCTCACAGAACCATAAGTAGTTTCTATGTTATCAAAGTGTTTTATTATAGTGCCCCCAAGTGGTCAAATGATTAACAAGCTTGCAACTGACTTAATTGATTGTATAGTTATTGATTATTTGAATATATTTGTGATATATTTCTTTTGTCTTTTGTCAGATACCATACAACTGGGTTCAGATAATTAATTAAATACATTATCATACTTGTTTAGCATTACAACTCAATATCAAAAGTGTATGTAAACATGGCAGTCATTGTTTAACGTATAATATGTTTTCAGGCATTACCTGCATCTGCTCATTCAGTTATGCATCCTGGAATTCCACTACAGGCAGGAACTGCCCAATTTGGTTGCAGTGATGCTTTCCATCAAACACTGATCATATGCCCCCCTTCTATCCAAGGTATGAACTTACAGAGGAACTTGATATTTAATAAAGAAAGAGCAAGCTTTCATTATACATGCAGAACTCTGCTCACATTAGAGGAAGCATGACTTTGATCTTCCCAAATTGTGCTTTGATTTATTGTTGATCAAAGCACAGTTCAGGGATACCATGGGGGCTTCAGGCCAAAGTCTCGTCTGGGTTGCCCTGTGGCCCTGGTCTGTATCTTTCAAAGACTTTGTGGGTTAGGAAAAGGTTCTGCATTGCAAAAGAAAATTTTCTTTATGACATACATGAAGAAAGTTTTTCATTTGTAGAAAGCACAATTGGTGTTCGTACAACTCTTAATGACATTAAACAGCAGTAGTAATTAGTTTAAAAGAAAAATTTACAATGCTTAATAGTTTTTGGAAAATGAATACATTCTTGAAACTCAGTGTACATTCTAATTATGACCAGTAGAATAAGCATGAAAACATAGGCAATTACACATGTGAATATATATATATATATATAGTTTTTGAAATTATATAATGAAGTATAGGACCTAGGTGAAGAGTAGTCTAAAGTAAGAGATAAATATGATAGCTGTTTAATTGCAGAACTAAAAATAATTTGGTTAATGAGAAAAGGGCTTGTTTCACTATTACCATCACATAATAGCCTTTGGTACTGAATCTTACGTTACATTTCAGTTTTGTGTATGTATTTGGGTTATAATATCCTTGTACTATGGCCACCTCACTGCATCATTCTTTTCTGATTCTGATCAATAGAAATCAGTGGATTGGGAATTGGGCTGTGGTGTTCAGTCCACATGCAGCCTGGGCAATCATAGTTTTCCCAGCTTTGTTACTATAGCAAAATATAGCTGCCTTAGAACATGGAAAGGGAGAACAACATGCAGTGGTGTTCCCTGGTTGCTGAGTTGTATCTTAGTATTTTGAGCAAATAAACTGCAAATGATTGTTGTCTTGTGATTTTACTAATTAGTAGCCCTGCATGACATGACAGTTAAGGGAAAAAATGAGAAATATAAAGTGCTGAATAAAAATTAAATCCATAACTATGGCTCTTTCATATATGATATAGTCATGATTGCCTTACCCCACTGCGAAACAACATTGAATGGAGTGGGTGGGGGAGGGGGGGACTAGTTAAGAAAGGCCATTAAAGGGATCTTTATTTTCCACAATCACAAATATGTATCAATTTGCATTCAAGGCAAACCTTTTTCTTTCCATTTGTGAATTAGCAATTCCTGCAAATCATGGGAAGCCCAATGGTTACTCAGTAAGAGTCGATAATGCAGTGCCATTGGTTACACAGACGCCAACTCTACAGCCGCTCCAACTTAGAGGGGTCCTTTCACAGGTACGTGTGGTACTATCATTTTTACAGTCTCAGATCTGTCAATGTTTTAGTTGAAATATTTGGAGAAGTAATTTGTTTCAGTTTATTGGTAGTAAGTTAAGCAAAGATCTATTGTCTGAATCATTAGCTAACAGTCTATTTTGAAAGTACTGTATATTTTGGATAACTTTTTAAAACTACAAAATATATAAAATATGTGTACGTTTACAACAGACATGGTCTAATAGAACTCAGCAAATACTACTTCCAACATGGCAGCAAGTAACCTCGGTGGCTCCTTCTGCAACACTAGCTTCTGATTCTGTGGCCGGCCCACAGAGGTTTGGAGATTGGGGGTATGTCTGAATAGTTTACACTGTATATCTAAATACAAACTACATTTTCTGTTTCCAAATGAAATACATTAATATACATATCTTTTATTTCCTTAGGAAGATAATTCCCCATGGCAACCATTACAACTCACTGATGACACAGTCTTTCTTAACCAATCAAATAACTCTGTCAGCTCCTCAGCCAATCAGTGTGGGCATTGCACATGTGATCTGGCCTCAGCCCACACCCACAAAAAGAAATAAAGTGTGCCAGAACAGGTTGGTTTTTCATGGTGACTGTGGTTGATCTGAGTGTAAAACCATTTGTTTAGAATCCCATTATAAAGGAGCAGTATATTTATAAACCCTGCATGCTAACGTGCTCTTTATTGTGCCAAAATTAGTCTGGTTTAGAAGATGTATTTTTAAAAAACATTAAATTCTGCATTACAGTGTTAATATTTCAGTAGACTTTTGGTTAAAGCTGAAGAAAGGAAACGAACAAGGATTACATTTGCCAAGTAACATTACATGCACTTTGATCAGATCCATACTTGTGAGAATAGTACTTTGTCTATTTATTTGCAGCAATAAATCTTGGTTAGACTATTTTAAACGTTTAGGTATCCCTAGTTAGTGCCTCCTGGAATGATGTGCATGAGGACTTGTCAAACTGAAGTATTGAAAATAGAGACAATGTATAATAGTCATAATATGACTTAGAATAGTATTAAGAATAGTCTTTCTTTTGCTGGCAGCAAGAAACACTTTAAGTGCTCTGTGGAGAAAATGTGCCCCTTCACTACAGAAGTTATTTACAAAGGTATGGGACATTTCAGTAACGGAGAAACCTAAAACCGGGAAGGAGAGTTGCACTGGTGAACTATGTTAAGTAATCCTGACTCATGTCCACTGAAATCAATGAACAGAATTCTTAACGATTTCAGTGGATTTTGAATCTGATTCAAAAATGTCTATGGTGTCCAAGCCAGCATTTCTTCATTTCTTCTTTCCTTTCTAAGAGAATGGTACAACTTTCAGTGTATTGTATTACATTTCATTGATAAATCCAACTTTGAAACTTGCATTGCAGCATCTGAACAACCCTGCTTGCGATAATGCAATACTTAACCTGGAAAGTTTTCCATTACTGCTCTGGAAAACAACATTTACAGCCTTACCTGTATGTTCATTGTTTTATGTTTCATCTGTTGATTTCTATTCATTGCTGTTTCAAAGTTTTATGTTGTGGTCTATTTGAGGAGAGAGGGAGGGATACAAAAAAGTTTTGCTTTGTTGGAAACATCTTTAAGTAGTGTCTAAATGTATTTCTTCTTCACAGGAGTAATGTGTTGCAAAATACCAATATCCAAAATTCAGCATTTGTGTCTCCAAAGATAATTAATGGAAAGGCTGAGAAAAAGCTAAATTGTGTAGAAAAACAGAACAGCCATAACTCAGAAGGGAAGGAAAGCAGCTGTTGTGAACCATCAGTCAGTCAGGACCCCGATTCATCTGTTTCAAACAGACAGCGTCAGGCTATCGTCATTGCTGATTCCCCAAGTCCAGCAGTAAGTGTGATTACTATCAGCAGTGATACGGATGAAGATGATGAGGCACAAAGACATTCACTTGCAGAGTAAGTTGCTATTGATAGACTTTAATTTTTAAAATTTTTGCTGAAGTTTAGAATGTGGTCTTGTGATCCCAACAGCATGAAATTCTAAACATTCTATAGCAGGTTGGGAGCAGATTATTTAGAGAAATGCTGTAATTTTTGCCATATAAGTCCACCATGGTTTGCAGCATAATTTCTCTGTACTTAACTATATTGACCTGCCTGAATTCTGAGATAAACCATGGTTGTAGGGATCCATCATGGGTGAAAAGCTTTATCATTATTTAGTAATTACATAAATAAGAGTCACCAAGTACCACAACTGATCGTTTCTGTTCAAGCACAGTTTTCTATCCCTTTACTTCCATCCACCCATCATATCTACCCAGCCTGGAAATCCCCATGATATTTCATTAATATTCATTCTCTCGAAATAGGCTGGCACCATATTTCCAGCAAATTTGTACATCAAAGCATTTGCTGATTTTTGGCAGAACTTGGTTTGGGAGTGGCACTTGGAATTTACAGTTAAGTGTTTAAAAGATTTAAATAACTCCCATTGCATTTTAAAGCTCAGTATTGGTAAAATTAGAGGCTCCCAAATTTTGCTTTTTGGGTGTTGTTAAACTACAACTCCCATAGTTCTTTGCCATTGGCTACACTGACTGAAGGTGGTGGGAGTTGTAGTCTACCACCATCTGGATATCCAAATTCAGATTAAATTGTTCTTGAGTGTGTTTTTATATTTATTGCCTTCATGAGCCATAAAAACTTTACAGTTACATTCTCAGCTTGTATGACTAGGTCTTTTACAGAAGTTAGTACATTTTTACTGTACAAACAGATGAATTTTGTAGTAAGACAGTTTCAAAACAGTTATAAAGATGGATAATTAAACTAACCAAATTTTTTTTATTTGTATTCTGGAACCTACAGGATTGGTGAAATACAGGCACAATATATTTGCTGTGTTACTTGGAAAAATAAATGTCTGTTCTGCAGTTCTATTCAGATTCACCTGCCTTGTCATTGTATTCAGATACACTACATTCATTGTTGTAGTTGAGAAGCACATAGAATTAATTTTGGTGGGGATAAAAGTGTGTTCAATTTACTCTTTCAGATGTAAAGGCAGTCTAGATTGTGAAGCTTGCCAGAGTACGCTAAATATTGACCGTGTGTGTTCGCTAAGCAGTCCGGACAGCACTTTGAGCACAAGCTCTTCGGGACAGTCTAGTCCATCCCCTTGTAAAAGACCCAATAGGTAAAAATTGTAAACAGTTGCGTTTCAGAGTTTTTATTTGCATGACCACGAAGAACATTTTTTAGGAAAGCATTCTTAGATACTGTGTAAGGCCTTTGGGGGTCACAACTTCTCTGATCTGTGAGCAAAAACTTTAGCAGACAGAATATGACTTTGTACCCTGATGAGCAGATATGGTTGTCATACATAATTTCTAAAGATAGGTGGTGATGCTTTAAAGCAGTGGTTCTCAACCTTCCTAATGCCGCGACCCCTTAATAGAGTTCCTCATGTTGTGGAGACCCCCAGCCACGGTGGTAGAAAAGCTGGGAAGTGGGAGGGAAGGGCGGTGGGACACTTGTCGCGACTCCTCTGAAAGGGTAGTTCGACCCCCAAAGGGGTCCCGACCCACAGGTTGAGAACCACTGCTTTAAAGGTAATAGATAAGAAGCCCTTCTTAATCATATGAACAATGTTGGTCTGGTAATTTGTCAATCTAATGGTGATGGTTCATGTTATGAATTCTTAAATATAGTTGATCCTTATGTAACAATATGTTTCGATTTCCGTAAACAACCTCATAGTATGAAATCATCTTAGGCAAGGATATGCCTCCATACAAAATAATTTTTCACTGGACCTATTTCCACTCTCAGTTGATGTGGAGTGGGGCACTTTTGCTGGTGGTTCTCCATGACTTGACTTTGAAGTACTGCCATTGCCATTCCTCTTTTCTTTCCCCGTCTCTGTGATTATTTGGGGTTGTTTCTGCTTCTCACTGGATTATCCTGTGCCCACGACAGCAGCATGTGAAAGACAGGTGTGTGCACAAGAGAGGACTGCTGCTCAGGGTCAAGCTGAACCTCTTTTTCCTCTGCCTGAGACAGTTGGTAGAAGAAGAACTGCTGGGAGAGGGGCTGGAGCAGGAACAAGCACCTGTCCACCATTAGGAAAGGATGAATGTGACCAAGTTTATTCCAAATGTGCTCTGAAATAGTCTTCTTGGTGAGAGTGGGAAAATGGTGTGAGCTGCAGATGTGGTTGGGTTGGCTGAGGCGCAGACTAACCCTGCTTGTGAACATAATGGCCTTCGCTGCCAGTGTTGCCAGCTGCAACTGCTGTTTTTCTTTTGGCTGTGATTAGGACATCAGTTCCACCTATCTCTAAACACCTGCAGCAGGGATGGTGGGGAAACAGCAGCTGGTGTAGCAGTGCTAGTAGTATCAAAAGCTGCTGCTTTTTCCAGAATCAGCTTTTATCAACCATATGTGAGGAGAACAGCAGCTTAAAAGGCAGGTTTATACAATTATTGACTGTACCAGTCTAAATGAGCTTTCAACCGTCTTTCAAAAAGATCTCAGATTAGTAGTTTTGTTCACTTTTGGAAAACGATTGCCATGGCAACCAGTTTATTTTAATTAAATGAATGAAAGGAGTTTTATGTGAAAAGAGGGGTATTTGCTCTCAGATGTTGCATTAGAGATCCCCCCCCAAAAGGCTTACCTGCATTGTTAAACTTAGGTTGACTGCTGTATTGCATATAGATCTCGGATCATGTTAAAAAACAAATACACAAAAGTTCAGTTTTTCTCCTAGTAGCAACAGCTTAACCACATAGCTGTCATCTTTTGCACACAGATGCTACTTACATTAAAGAAATTAGTATAGAGTAATATCTAAATTTATAGAATGGAGATCTCAGGCTTTCTACTAAAATTTTTAAATTCTCACTGGAAAGTCAAAACAACTTCCTGTGTTTTTAGTTATATAAAACAAACTTTATGTAGCAGAACGAGAATGTCGCAGTGATGCTTTGCTTTGTTATTACAGTATGTCAGATGATGAACAGGAAAGTGGTTGTGAGACTGTGGATGGTTCCCCCAGTTCAGATTCTTCAGGCCATGACAGCCCATTCTTAGAAGACAGCTTTTCAGAAGACACCAATGAAAACCCAGAAGCAAGAACATCAAGTAACTTGGAAGCCAAACCAGCTGTCTGTACTGTAGTGGTACCACCTATGCGAATAGAGAAGATGTTAAATATAGATGAGCAAATGACAAACACAGGTGATCAAGGAGTTTGGGGTTTTTTGTACATGAAGCTATATTGGTTAAGTTCTGTTCAGTAGGGCTTTGTATGAAAAGACGTTATGAGCAGAAAACCACTTTTGTAATGACATTCCTTGCAATCCTTGGGGACCTTCTTGAATATTACAGAGTGTGGCTTGGAAAGCTTCAGGATGAATGCTGATTAGGTCCTGTTTGTGGAAGGGGCCTGTGCTGTATGTTCACAGACTGATACATCTACCTAAATTTTTCCCCTTTGGGAGGGTTCCCTGAATCTTCAGAAACACTTTTTGGGGAGGATTGAAAGAAGAAGTGATGAGGATTTTTCTCCAAATCAATAATAATCAGAGGTGTGTATCTTTCTCACCTTTTCTTAGAATAATTGAAGAATAAGTTTAATATTTAATTGAAAGTACTGTCATTGAACACTTTAAAAACAACCATGTCACATATGTTTTGTCTTTATATTTTACTAGTTACCACATGTCAACCGTTGATAAAGCGTCGATCTGCCCGTATAAAAACAAACCATCCATCTGGCTTGAGTAATCGGCAACGGAAATTGATATCAGCATTCCAGAGGCAGCAGCAATCAAATCTCAGTCAGGTATTTATATAAATCTTGCAATAAAACACCTTTTTAATATAATATTCAGTATAGTGTTGAGTTACTGTAAATCACATTTATGATCAGTAATTCCACTTGAATCTTTCATACTAACCTATTTGTTTATTTTATTTATTTGGCTCTTGCCTTTCCCTGTGCGCGGATCACAGCATACAATAAAAACACAAAAACGTACTTAAAATATACAGTAATCCTCCCACTCTGTTAGGGCTACATTCTAATCTGTGATTTGATAACTGAAGGGAATCCTTTGTGTGACTGAGGCAGTAGGGAAGGTTAATGGGCAAACATAAGGTGGGACATCCTTGAAAGGAGATGGGAACTCATATAAGATCTGACAAACCAGCTTCTGATGAAGGGTAGCCTACCATGAACATGGACCTACGTTGGCTTTGTCCTGCTTTCCAACTAAGATACACAGAAGTAATAATGTCTTGTTTTTCTCTGTATTGTTTAAAAGATTACTGATGTTTTCAGACAGTGTCAGATGAGTTGGTGAAAAGCTTCTCCTTCTACTGGGATGTCCTTGTGGATGGTGTTCTGTTAGAAATCCCAAGCTGGTGTATGCTTAGGGTCAGGATCATGGTGCAAGGTCTTATGATGATGATGATTTCAAAGGAAAGGGACTGGCAGGTTTAGATATCTTAATTGATGTGTGTAAGTGATGATATGGAAAAGCTGTATTCAGATAATTATTCTTTAAAATTTGGTTGTTACTTAATCATTAAATGACAAATAGGATAAGATACTTTCCATTATTGCCTATTTACTTTGAAACAAAAATACTGGACAAAATCGTTCATTTGTACAGCGGTTCAATCCTTGTGGATTTTGGAGGCATTATACACCAGCATGGAATAAGAATGAAGTCTGTCTCTCCAAATGGTTTCTGATAGCATTGGAAGAAACAAAGAGTTTGACTGGATATTCCTTGGTAAATAGAGGAAATAATATTTATATTTTGAAATTAACCAGAATTTCTCTTGTTTACAGGTACAGCACTTTGGATCTGGGTCTCAGGAGTGGAACGGAAACTGTGGTCATTGGAGACAGCAGGCATATATCCCAGCTAATGTTGCTAGTCATGCATTCTCCCTTCAACATGGAAGTCCCACTCATACCTCAGTTCATGCACGTTTGGCTGGAAGTACACATCTCGGAGGACAACCTGCTATTCTACCTTACCCGTCATCTGCACCCCTGAGTACTGCTGCTCCTGTTGCCCATCTCCTAGCTTCACCATGTACCTCAAGACCGATCCTACAGCACCCCACCTACAGTATCTCTCATCACAGTGGCATTGTTCACCAAGTCCCCGTCGGCATAAACCCCCGATTGCTACCTTCCCCAACCATCCATCAGACTCCGTACAAACCTATCTTCCCACCGCATTCTTACATTACATCACCTGCTTACACAGGATTTCCACTGAGTCCAACAAAACTCAGCCAATACCCATTTATGTGAGAACTGAAATACAGTATATTGATGAAGCTCAGTGGTAGATCTAATTTGAGAGGAAAACATGGTATTTAATAAATATTAGCCATGGCACAACAAAAAAATATTTTTTTTAATCATGTTAGACTTGGGTGCAATTTAAACAACCTTGAGCTTTAACTCACTTTTAATGTGTTTTTGCACATTTGGTATAAATTTGTCTTTAGTTATATTATCTTCTTATAGAGTAACTTCAGACAGGTGACTTACAGGAGTTGAAATCCAGTTTTTGCTCCTACTATTTTTTATAAAATTGCCTTCTAACTAGTGCAAGACACGTCTACATTTGGGAAGCCATTGAGTGTAGAGATTCAGAGCAAAAGATGCACAGATGTCCTCAGTATCATGTATGAGTAATTTGTATGATGTATCTTGATGTTCAGTGTTGAGTCACTTATCTAAAAAGGTTGAGCTGTTCCTTACATTGCATGGGTCCTTTGCATGGGCAAGAACAAAATTGCCTAGAAATTTGCTCTTAAATGTTGGTGTCCTAATAATCTCAGCTGCATTGTATACTGTTCCCCACACATAGTGCCTTAAATATTTGAGGTTGTTAATGTTACTATATTATAAATGTTGAAGACTGCAGCACTTAACATTTGGTTTTGCTAATTATTTGATAGTTATGCGCTCTCTTTTTAAATTTGTGTGTGGTATGATTTTAGTATTGGTTGTGATTTCTTTCTGTAGGGGGGCAGCATGTTTTGCTGTAGCTGAACTTTGTGTCTGATATTTTCCCCCAGAATGATCAGCTTCAGGAAAAAAAGAGAGCATTTTGTAATGCTTTGGCAAATTGATTCAGTAGCTCTTGAGTTTAAAAAAAGTGTTTTATACTGTTCAGTGGAACTGCAATACAATCTAAGTAGTTTATTTTCAAAGTATTTATGTCCGTTTGGATTTAATGACCTATTTAGAGCTGCGGTAGGCATGACTTGGCTAGAGTATGAAAGAAAAGGCAAAATGCTTATTGATTCATGCTGTGGTTTCATCTTAGCTTGAGCAAACCATGCAGTATTTATTAAATAGTAGTGGAATATTTACTATTGAAGCTTGAAAAGATGTGAGTACTTTGTGTGCAATTTTTCATTTATGCATGGGAGAGATTTTAGCCTTTTTTAAACGTTATATTATTTGTTTTAGGCTTTGGAGATATTTTCTTATTTAATACATTCCGTCAGGGACAGCAAATTATATGCATTTTTTTCCTCTAGAAAGTGCATATTTTTCTTTCTTTTGTTTTTCTTCTTCAGATAAAATTGCTTTTGCAGCACCAAAGACTTAATCATCCGTTTCTTATAAAGGTAGCTACTTTTTCATAGACCTCAAGTATACTGTAATGTTAGGGATGGGTTTAAAGGAGGGTATTAAAGTGAGGTTGTGTTCTAGCTTTTGAGGCAAGTAATAAATTGTATCATTTATCTTGAATGTATCATAGATAAGCTGCTATATAATGATTGCCACTTCAGCTGTGAAATTAGGTGATTTAACTAGTTCTTAGCCTTCTAATTTCTGTATAAGTCTATGAAATGGAAGTAGGGATTGATTTTTGTTTGTTTGCTTTCTTGTTTGGAGTGTTGTAACTACTATATTGTAAATGATGGGAGACAGTTGCATATGTTACTTTGGGGTGTGTTGTTTGCATCAGTATTTTATCTCCATTAACTACCATTGCATATAAATGAGTGTATCCATGTAATTTAATTTTTATGTGTTCATATTGTATTGTGTAGACACGTAAGAAAACTATTTTGGTGGCTTGACTTACCTTTTTTTAAATTAATTAATTTTCTGGAATAACAACTTTTTTAATTAAGTAATTGATTTTCTGGAATACCTTACTTGCAGCATAGACTGGAATAGGAGTTTCTCTCAAGCACAATCCTAAGCATATCTACTTAGAAGTAAAATCCTGTAGGCTTTGTGGAGCTTACTTTTGAGAAGGTATGAGGATTGCTGCCTTAACAGGCCAGCAACTGATAAAGAGGGTGTTTTTTTTTTTGCTCCATTAACAAAAGCAGTGTTTTATTTAATTAATGTCTAAGTAGAAAAAAAATGTGCCTACAACTAATTTACTTTCAGGACTGAAATATCGCAGTATTAGTTCATGTGAAAAACAAAGAAACAAACCAGCAGTACATTTTAGGGGTTGAATATGAAAATCAGAGCTCATCTTTCCCACAGCTCTTAAGCCACATCTCTGCATGGCCAGTGGGATTTTGTTTTCATTTTTTAAAAACTTTTTCTAAAAACCATCTCCTGTCCTGTATATCTGATCACCCGTGGTGACTGGTGAGGTATGAGTGCAGATAGAAGACTCTTGCCTGCTGAAAGCTGGTCCACGGGCTTGCCTTTAGTCCACAAGGACCAGTGGATTTCATGGAAGCTCATGAATCAGATTTCAGCAGGGACAGGGGCTTCTGGCTGGACTCATCTTCACTTACCATCATTGTTGTTCACTTCCAAAAGTTGGAAAGCTTAAAAACCACTTTCTGATAGTGGCACAGAATGGCTGCTATTCAAATAAAAGCCCAGCAAGTGCAAACATGCTCTTTGGCATAGCTAAGAGTAGTTGTAGTGTCAATGGTTTTTCATAAACATTTTATGCATTTGATAGAAATACAAATGTTTGTGTATGTATGTCTCTTAAATAAACAGAATAATAACTTGATTCAATTTGAAATTTTTTGGCATATTTTGAAGCTTAAATAGATGGAGTCAAGAAAATAATCAGGTAGATTTGTTGTGTTCCTTAACATCTGTAGTCCAGGAGATTCCTATTTTCTGTTAACTCTTTAGTGTTGAGAATGAAGTTTCTTGGTGCGATCTCCCATTGCTGGCAGTGGACTCATCAGGAACCATGAACACCAGAAGCTACCTTAGGTTTTTCTATAATGCTAATAATAATAATAAAAATATTCCCTTGATTTACATGGATCTTGTCTACAGTGTTGACTGTGCTTTCAAATTGTGTTTAGGATATAAAGCTAATACACTTGGCACATTATGCCAAGTTAAACATGAAACCTCTTCTGACAGTATACTTTAAACGAGGCATATGGCTCTCAGCATATTGTGAAAAACTAAATAAATACAATCTGTCACAATCAACATTTATCGTAATATTGTATTCTGCATCCATTTCTGTGGTGAGCACTGCAGTGAAGGACTAGACATTTGGCCCTCTATTAGGCTTCAATCAGCAATTTCTCTCCAAAGCAATTCTGTTGACTTCAGATGCTGAGGAATAATTTGGTTTGATGATTGAAGCTCTCAGAGCTAAGGGTCTGTTTCGACAAAAGAAGGGTATAAATTTACGATGAAGAATAATCCCATTTATACTGTGTACTGTTGTGATGCCTTTTAAATAAAACACTGCACGATAAGATTGGATACTGATTTTTAGTTTGGAAGTTAATTTTTATATGGATCCCTTGTATTCAGTTTTTAACTTTAATTCAGGGTGTGTTCTCGGTCAAATGTACTACTGTATAATTTTGTTTTAATTTTTTAAGGATTCTGTATTTACTGCAAATTTTAACTTAGGCTGTGTTCAGTAAAAAAACTACAATCACATTGCAAGCTGTAGATTTACTTTGGAACTAACAGTTTAAGTTTGCTTATTAAGTTTGACCTGTTCCATGATTTGTAGAATTTGTGGCTTTTTTGTCTTGATTTCTCTGCTACACTAGTTTGCCATGTAGCAATTGCACTGTGCAATATTACAATAAGAGGACTGGGAAAATTTTTATGGATGTAATGTTTCCTACAGTTTGCGATAGTATTTCTCTCTAGTTCTCAGTGATCTAAATGTGACCAAGCCTTCGGTACTTTGTCACAAAAAGCGGGTTTTCCAGGTGACTATTTTGGTGAGTGTCAAAATAAGAATTTATGGTGTATTACTGTCAAGATTCACTTTGAATTAAAATATATATTGCAGCAAGTGGAACTTGTTGACTTTTATTTTTGTTAAAAAGATCAAAGTTGGATGGCGAACCCAGGTGTGAGGCACAGAGAACTCATGCAGCCAGCATTATTCTAAGTTATTACATAGTATGATTCCAAGAGAAGTAGTACTTTTGACTTTGTTGCACCAGTCATTATCTTTGTAGGGCAGAAAATGCAGTGCTCGGAGCATGTAGGTGATTTTGAATGCCATTTAAAATTGCAGCCTTTCTCATAGTTACTTCCCCTGAGGTTCTGTAATGTTTAGAAACTCTTATCTTAGGTGTAGGTTAAATGAATAGTTTCAGTTAAAGGAATAGAGAAAGAATAGAGTACAAAGAAGACTGCTTCAGAAGAACAGTCTGTGATGTTGTTTTCTCTACATAAGGGTACCTGTTTATATTATTTCAGAGCAAAGATTTATCATGAAAGAGGCCCAGAGTGACAGAGGTAACTCATTAAACATTTGAACTCTTTGAAAACCACCAGTTTAAGGGAAAATGGGGAAAACGCCAGCTTTTATGCATGCTACATTTCATTCCACGGTTTATGTCCTCCAATATCCATTTCATGTTAGACTGTATCTTGAGAGGAGATATTTGGCAGGTGGTAACCATAGCCTATTTTTAGCTTAAGATAAAGACAAAGGACAACTATCATGGAATATACCACATAAAATTATTTTCAGCAGGACAAACTCCCACCAGGAAGTTTGGTACCATGGGTGAGCATACAAAAGTACTTCCTTTCTTTCTCCAGATCAACAGTGAACATTGTGCTTGTAAAACATGCACACAAGATGCTTACATAAACCCTAGTTCCCTCTCAGGTTCCAGCTTCCTTTGGAGTTATAGGCTCCAGTAACAACAAATGTAGAATGTATCCATGCTCTGCCAGGTACTGAGAGTTGCTCCCTGTGGGCGTGCACCTGGGAAAGAAAAGTTGCATCCCACAGGTGGCTAAGGCAAGGTGTTCCTGCTCCTGTCTGATTCTTGCAGTCACTGAACCTGCTGTCCTTTGCCTTGGCCTTCTCTCCTTTGGGAGTTGAACAGATAGCCCCAACACAAGGGAAAGAGCATTCAAAACTATCCCTGTGGGCTATAGAAAGTCACATTGTGGGCCACATACAACCTGCTGTCGTTCTTAGACATCCTGCTTTAGGCTGTGATCTCATGCAGTTTGTTTGTTTAAAGCATCTCTGAGGTTGCTTGGCGATGGCTTATAGATGGTTCCCAGCTGGGGATCATTCACATACCATTCTGTCCCTCTTCTGTGACATAAACATGACATCCATATATTAATGCCTCTGATGTGCTTTTTTGTTATTTGTATAACAATAGACAATAGATCCAAAATGCTGACTATGCAAGGAGGGGCACTGAAACCATCAACCATATACTCTGCTGCTGTAAAAAGATAATGCAGACTGACTATAAACGATCCACTGGAATCTCTGCTAAAACTACCATCTGACAACAGCAAAGAACAGAATTGTCTTCACATACATGAAGTAGCATTCTGGATAGCTCCATGCAGAATACTATGGGTTATCCTTCCTTTCAGAACCCACAAATGACCGATAGGGGGCACCCCTTGAAAGTTATAAATAGGAGCAGTACTGGCCCCTCCCTTCAGTTGTTCCAAGAAAGCACGAATCAAACACCTTTCTTCTGAAAAACATAACATAATTAGTGGCGGGCAATTATTCTGCATGGAGCCATCCAGAACAGTACTTCACGTATGTGAAGATAACTCTCCATTTCTGGATGGCTCCAGCAGAATACTATGGGATTTACCCAAGCCTAACCAGGGCAAGACCATCATAATATATCCCCCTGTTACCTGAATGGTGTGTGCAAGGACACTTCTTCCAAAAACATCTATCCTCCTCAAAACAATCCAACCTGTAATGTTTGAAGAAGGTTGATGTAGACAAACATGTCACCACTCTACAGATGTCTTGTAATGGAACTGCCGTCTTGATTGCTGCTGTTGCTAATGCTGCCCTGAAGCTGTGAGTTGTGATTCCTTTTAGCTTTTGCACTCCTGCCAGATCATACGCCAGGGAGATGCATGAGCAAATCCATGCCAAGATTGCATTCAGCAACGCTTTCCTACCTAAATATTGAGTGTGGAAACTCGCAAACAGAGTTTTCAGGATTTCCTGAAATCCTTAGATCATTGTATATAAATCTGAACAGCCCTTACCACATCTAAGGTCTCCCAACCCTCCTCTCCTGGGGCCAATAACTCTGGAGAGAAAGCTGAAAGCACTATCTCCTCCAACCAATGAAAATCCGAATCCACCTTCGGTTTATATGTAGGATCCAATCTTAAGATTACTGCTGATGGGGCTATTTTGCATAAACTTGGCTCCACTGATAGGGCCACTATGTCCGAAACCCTCCTAGGTGATGTCATAGGAATGAGAAAAAAGTACCTTATAAGACAGGTATCTCAATGATACCTCCTGTAGTGGTTCAAACGGATCCTTGCATAACACATTTAATACCAAGTGTACATCCCATGTGGGAAATCTAGGCACTCCAGAGGAGACTTAGATTTAACACCCAACAGAAAAGATTTTATATAATAATTGTGGGTTGTAGTTATACCAGTGGAACTCCTTGAACTTTCTCCACTGTGGATAAAATATCCTCCACGCTCTCTGGGCTCAGGGCAATGGTGAAATCTTTAGAATTAATAAGTGCCCCCACAGAGCTGTTCCCAATTAATGAGAAAACCATGCTCCTTGAACACAGTCTTCACCATATGAATATCACAGTTTACCTCTACTTCAGAATTTGCTACTATCAGCAGATCATCCAAGTAGGCAAACGCTCTTACTCCCTTTTTTCTAAGTAATTCTACCAGGGTTACCACAACTTTTGTGAATACCCTCGGTGCCTATGAAAGGCTGAACAGTAACGCTTTATATTGATAATGGTTACCTTCAAATTTGAATCTCAGAAGTCTCCTAGTCTCCTGATGGATAGGAATATGCAAATAAGCATGCCTTCAGTGAAGCCATGAAAACCCCTTTTCTCAGCTCAGGTCTTATCAAATGTAAAGACTCCATCTTGAAATATTTTTTAATCATGAATTTATTCAAAAATCTTAAATTCAACACAGCTCACTGTTCTCCTTTCTTTGGAACCAAAAACAATTGAATACACTCTTGTATTCTGCTGCAGCTTGTGAACCTGAAAAAGTGATAGAAAATGAGCAAGCCAAAATATTGTGGAACTTTTGTATTCCAACAGATAAGGTCTTAGCACCTAACACACCTGATCTGACCACGGTTGAGATAAAAAAGATTGTGGCTCATAGATGTTGCAATACCTAGTAATAGTAAAGTCAATTAGAAACAACATGAGAAAATAGCCAAATAGGAAGATCTGAGAATTGAAGTGCAGAGACTCTGGCACAAGTTGTCAGTTGTGGTACCAGAGGTGATAGGCTCACTGGGTGCTATCCCAAAAGATCTTGAGTGGAACTTGAAACAAATCAATGTTGATAAAACCACCATTGGCCAACTGCAAAAGGCCAATGCTTGGATCTTCACACATTATACGTCAGTAAATCACAGCATCCTAAGTTCTTGGGAAGAACTCAATGTGTGATGAAGAACAACTCCAACTAGTGATCTGGTGGTTGTGTGATATTGATTTTTTTGTGTTGTATAATCATCATCATCATCATCGTCTACATGACACCATTAGTGTATATGGTGCTTTACAGCTAGGAAGGTAAAACAAAAGCAAGTCCTGCCAGCAGCATACAATCTAATTAGAAAAAGATAGGAATATTATCTTAAAAATCAGCATTAATTATACAAATCATAAAATACAACCTGAGAGCTGCTTTGGCCCGTGAAGAAACAGCAATGCAGAGGCAAATGTTAGCAAAATCCCAAAAAGGACATTTTTTTACTATGTTGCATTCTGTTTTTATGTTAGATGTTTTACCATTTGATAGCAAGCATATTTTTCTTCCAAACAATGTGCACTTATGCGGCAACAAGTACACTCCTGTATTCTTTGCCTCCTGTATGAGGCAAATAGATCCTGCTACTGTATACTATTGCAGATCAATTTGAAACATCACCCAATAAGTAGATGAAATTTGAAGATGCATCTTCTTCCAGTTTCGTCTCACTGCAGCACTGTGAATTTATATAAATTTCTGCCCCACACTACACCTAGGGATCTCCAGGTAGGTCACAATAAAAGCAGTAGGGAGACTAATATTGGCTATTTCCTGTTGAGATGAAGAAGAGCTGCAACTAGATATCTTTCAAGTAACAAATGGCTGTTATCTCTGCTTAATTGCCAGGGGTAGAACTGGGACCCCAAGAACATATTAGGATCTCTGCTTTTTAATTTATTCATAAATGATGTAGAAGTAGATGTAAGTTGTGAGATAGTTTATGATACTGAATTATTCGGTGTATTAAAAACTGAAAAAGATTGCAAAAGGCTCCAGAAAATAAGTTAGCAAGTGTCATTGTGCCTCTTCATAAATCTATGATAAGGCCATGTCTGGAATACTGTAAACAATTCTGATCACCACATCTCTTTAGGCTGAAAGATTTATACAGTCTGAAGAGAAACCAAACTATTATGGTGGAACTGGAAAAAGTGTAGAAAAGGGCAACCAGAATGATCAAAGAGCTGGAACACCTCTTTTATGAGATCAGGTTGCAATGCCTAGGTCTCTTCAGTTTAAAAGACAATGTTTATGTCTTGATCACATATAAAATCATGCATGGTGGAAAAGCTGGATAGAAAAAAATGTTTTCTGTTGTACAACACTAGAACTAAAAGATACTCTATAATGATGGGCAGTGTTAGAACCAACAATGGAACCTACAATGGAAAACTACGATTTACTGCCAGAAGAGGTGGTGACAGTAACCATCCTGGATAGCGTTAAGAAAGGATTAGACAGATTCATGGAGGACTGATGTGTCAATCAGTACTAGGATCAATACCTAGGGAACTGCCTCCAGATTGAAAAAAAAAAAAGATCAAGATACCTCTAAAGGCCATTTGCAGGGATTTGAGAGCAGGTGAAGATCTTCTGTTTGAGATGCTCATAAGCAATTGGTGAGCCACTGTGTGAGATGGATCCTGGACTACAGTAGGTAAGATGTGGCCAGATCTACTAAGGCTCTTGTTATGTTTTTATAAGTGCTTACAAAAATGTCCCCAACTATTCCTGTGCTCATATGTGTTACACATATGAAATAACTTGAATTCTAATTCACCTTAGTCTTCCCTCCCAACATTATTGTTTCTATCCTAATGAAACTGTATATATTATAGTATATAAAACACTTTCCTGTTAACTCCAGAGGGTACATGGCTAAAGCAACAGTCTATCAGACATATGTATAGAAATTAATGGATATACATTCTAGAAGGCTGGTTCATAATTTAAAATGTCAAAGGAACTATAGAAATCAACTCAGTGTGATCAAAGATCTAAGCCTATTAGACATTTTGGACAACTGTGAAGAGGAAAGGAAAGGCCATTTATAAAGGAAGCATTCGAAGTCATGCTTCCTCCTTTAGCTCAGAAAATGCAAAAATTAAGCAGAATTAACCATCACATAGGCATAGTTTGAAAAATTATGACGGATTGAAACAAATGAATTTTAAAAAAGAAATATTTTTAAAATGGAAGCAAGACAGGACAAAGAGATTTCTTTTCCACCTTGGGAACTAATTATACAAAATTTAAAGAGATTTGAAGGCTTATACTTTATGGAAGCATGAACACTCTTAAGTTTGGCATAGTCTAAAACAACATATGTTAAAGGACATGAGAAACACTTTAGGGACAATTTATTTTCTGTTCGCATTATTTCTTTTGATATTGTGGCATGTCTGTTTTGTATAAGTTATTAATTTTTATTTTAAATCTAAGTGTTTTCCAGCATGCAGTACATGTGACCAACCTACAACTCAAACCTTTGAGAAATGCTAGATCTCTGAACATAAAATTTCACAGTGTACCATCATGATTACTACAGCTGTTACGGTTATTTGCTAGCACATTTTTAAAAAAGAAAACTCAGAAAGACTGTACAGTAATGGAGTTATCTACCACCAGAGGGCTCCGCCCTAATGATAAAGAAGTGTTGCTAGGGCACAACTTATTTTTTTTTACACAGCCTTTGGATGAATTTCAAGTAAGTATATGGAAAAAGGAAAGCCTTTTCCCACGTGGTAGAGAATCTGCTGCAGTGGTTCAGTTTCCCATATTATCTCGAAGAAAGACAATGTCAACCTGGATTGGAGTTTATTCTTACTTATATGTTTGCTTATTGTTTTCCATCAGATAAATTCTGATCAGCGAAATTGTACTGTCTAGAAATCATAGTGTTTATTATTCCACTAAGTTGTAGGCTACCTTTTAAACAGAAAAATAGTAAGATTAATGATGAAATTGTTCATAATGCTTACCAAATTTGCATGTTTCTTAAATGACTAAAGGTAAAAATTGATATATTCTAGAACACCACATAGGCTCCTAGGAGTTGTGATAGAAAAGTCTTCCAAATACGCATGAAAATTGTTGAAAATATGAATGGCAAATGTAAATGCTCCTTACTTTGCAACCTCTTGTTTCCCAGCTGGCTGTACAGCTGAGTGCAATTGGGACCACAAAGGGCTTGTGCATACCATGATTGGATAGGTGCAATGATTTCACTTTTTCAGGGATATTGCAGGCACCTGCCTAGCATCTCACCTGCACACAAGCCCAACATGACCCCATTAGCACTGAGCCTGTGTGACGATGCCACATGAAAATGCGGCCTGCTCCTGGTTGCACAGTGAGCTGGGGGGGGGGGAGAAGCAGTGACGGAGCAAGAAGCAGGTGCTTCACCTGCCCCTTGTCTTGGCTTTAGTTTTGAACAGTGTTCAGCTTGCACAATGAAGTACTCAATGGTCCCAACTCTTTGTGGGTGGTTCATTGATAGCAAGCTTTAGTTCAGCACAAGTGTAACATGTTGATTTCTGCAACTACTTTTTGTCTGAAAATTGTAAAATTATACAACATTATCATGTGTTTCAACCTGCATATAAAAACTACAGTTACACTTTCACTTTACATGGGGTTGAAAGTGATTCCATCTGTACTGATGAATGTCAACCTTGATTTTAATATTGTATTATATTTTAACTGAAGATGTATATACATTTATATATTTTTTAAAAAAATTCAAGTATATGAATTTATATTTCTCATGCTTTTAAAATCCATGTCTTTTAATTTTTATATATACAATTTTTTTAAAAAAACTTTGTTTTATATGTTTTAATCCTGGGCCTTTCCACACTCGATCTATTAGTTGCTGTTGACCCTGCACCACACATACACTTGCCTTTACCCATGCTGGATCTGGAGCCAGAGCCGGCAAACCTCCATGCAGCACTATTCACGCCTCTTCTGTGTTACCTGATACACTGAACAAGTGTGCATTCACAGCATATCATGGTTGCCCTGGTGACAGTGCCACATACATGCCCTGGCACCAGCTCCAGGCATCCAGATAGCAATGCCTGGACACTGTATGCACTTCAGGTAACTGTCCAGACACTTGGGGCAAGGGTTTGCACAGTGGTGTGAATGCTTAATCCACGCATGAGCAAGTTTGCCCTTTGATTCCCAAGTGCTAACTTCCCCCTCTTAGCTGTGCTGATTACTGTTAAAGCTATTCATAGGCCAACATACAAATATAAATAAATTCATAAAGTGAATAGTAAAATGGAAAATAAAGTACTGTCGTCCTTTCATGGCTTCCAATTCCTTAATCTGCAATTAATTATTGAACAAGGGGTTTCTAAAGACTGAATAAATAAAGGTGGATGGTCATGGTTTGTTGGTTTCTTTGAATCATGGGGTGTTTTTCCTTATTGGGTCCCTAATGAATCCTTAATGGGTACTCTAGTGCTAAGTGGAAAAACATCCATGGTTTCTTGTTTTGAATCATGGTTATTAACTCAAAGTTCAGCATTGTTTTATATTCAGAAGGTTCCAGATTCAGTCCCCAGGATCTTCCTGAAAAAGTCAATGACAAACTATTTCCATGTTGCCAAGAAAACCAGCAGTGGTCAGTGAATGTAAGTGGAGCTGGGATTTCCCAGTAATAGGATGGGCTAGCTTGCTGGCTTCATTTGAAGGTAAAAAAATCAGTGGTAAATTTACCTGAACTGGGCCAGATTGAAAGATTTGCCAGAAATACTGTGGGCTTTAAACAAAATTAACAAGCTAGTGTGTACTGGTTTTTGGGAGCTTCTAATACACTCCATACTTCTGGCCATTGGATTCCCTCCCACAGCATGTTCCAGACAGTCAACTTAATATCAGGTCCAGGTGAAGGGATGAAAACCATCACTAAGGATGAAATGACTGTGCACACAGAGAAGTAAGCAGAGGGAAAGATAATCAGCACAGCTTCCGCAAAGGTAAATCATGCCTTACAAACTTGTTAGAATTATTTCAGAGTGTTAAAAAGCATATGGGTAAAGATGACCCAGTTGACATTCTCTATCTGGACTTTCAGAAGGTTTTTGACAACGTCCCTCATCAAAGGCTCCCAAATAAACTCCCCAGTTGTGGAATAAGAGGATGGGTCCTGTTCTGGATTAGAAACTCACTAAAGGATAACAGTATCCCAGAGTAGAAACAGGTGAGAAGTGGGGTCTTCCAAAGTTCAGCATTAGGACCTGTGCTGTTTAATTTATTCATAAATGATATAAAAGTAGTAGTAAGAAAAAAGTAAGTGAGTAAGTAGTGTGATAGAAAGTTTGCTGATGACATTAAATTGTTCAGGGGAGTAAAAACTGAAATGGATTGTAAAGAGCTCCAAAGGGATCTCTTAACATTGGGTGAGTGGGCAATGAAGTGGCAAATCCACTTCAATCTTAGCAACTGCAAAGTAATGCACATTGGGGTAAATAATCCCAATTACATCTATAAACTGATTGGGGTTGAGCTTTGTGTGACAGACCAGGAAAGGAATCTTGGATAGCTCCATGGGTGTTTTTCCATTGGCACTACTTCTAGTGCTTGTGGACCCACCCCCCATGAAAGTGTCAGCCCAGAGTGCAACAGCAGTGAAAGAAGCAAGTAATTAGGAAAGGAATAGAAAACAAGTCAGCAAGTGTCATTTTGCCTCTTTATAGTGAGGCCGCATTTGGAATATTGTGTACAGTTCTGGTTGCCACACCTCAAAGGATATTATGGAACCGGAGAAGTTGCAGAAAAGGGCAACCAGAATGATCTAGGGGCTGGAACACTTTCCTTATAAAACCAAACTGCAACCTCTGGACCTAAACAGTGTGCTAAAGGTGGATAGAGAAAATTATTTTTTCTATTGCACGGCACTAGAACCAGGGGGTGCTGTATGAAGCTGATGGATAGGAGAGTTGGGGCAGGCAAGAGAAAGTATCGTTTCACCCAGAGGTCATTGGTCTATGGAATTTACTTGTCTATGGAAGAGGTGGTGACAGCAACCAGCTTGAATAGCTTTAAGAAAGGATTAGATAAATTCATGGGAGGACAGGATGTCTCTAAGGGCCATTTGCAGAGATCTGTGAACAAGTGAAGGTCTTGCCTTTGTCTTGTGCTTGAGATGCCCAGAAGCAATTGGTGGTCCCTGTGTGAGACAGGATGCTGGACCAGATGGACTGTGGACTAATCCAGCAGGGCACCCTTATGTTCTTAGGTAACAGGTTTTAAGTGCAACCTAAGAATATATTTCTCTTTAACCTTTCCTTAAATGTAGTTTCTGCAATGCATGAAGAACAGGCCATTTAGGAAGGAACTGGGAGCAGTTGCTTCACACTTTGCTCATACAGAAGCCATCATCAGTACTGCTTACATTTCCCCCCAGATTCCTGCTAATATGAGATCTCTGCTATAAACCTAATATGAACGTGATAAAACAAACTCTGCCATGGCAAATAGATATGTAGTAGTTGCCATGCTGCTCACTGCTCAAGTATAGGCACATCTACATTCATAACCAATTTTCCTGCACATATCCATCTCAGAAGTAAGACTAATTTATGGGGAAAGTAAACCTCAGAAGAAATAAGTACATAGTTTGGGGCTCATTCTACAGTCTTGCTTGACACTGGAGGCCCAGATAACCTCTGTGTCTAGGAATGCTTTTTACTAGTGATGGCTGGTTAGAAATAGTTTGTGTTGGTGACTACCAAATGCTTAGATTATTGCCGTAAACTCCATGTGGGCCCATCCTTGTACCTGAATCCAGAAGATGCAACTACTACAGAATGTGGTGATGAGGCTTTTTAGATACACAGTAGTCTGTGAACTTTCTCATTAGCTACGAGGTGTGGGTTACTTGGCAGACCATTCCTCCAATCACAGACCTGACATTGTTAGTTGAGTTCCTGCCCCCAAAGCAATTACTTACAGCTGGGCTTTCTCTAGAGCAGCACCTCCCCCCTGTGAGATTGCAGAGCCCCTAGAGTTACATCTTTCAGGTGCTTATTGAAAACATTTGTTTTTGTAAGTTTAGGTGTTCAAGACCTCATAACTATTGGGTGACTGTCTTGTCAGGCAGCCTTATTTATAGACAGTAAACCCCCACAGGCAGAGAAACCAACAGAAAAACAGGGATGATACCATTTCTTCTGGCCTAGTTTCTGCCTCTGCCTCATGGACATCCTTGGCAGGAATGTCTACAAGAATTCATTACTGAAATTATTTTAGTCCTTTCTGGAAGAGTATTTTGGAGTTGTGATTTATGCCTTCCTTCCTTTTATTCTTGTTTTTGAACCTTTTTGTCATTTTTCCTTACTTGCCTTTCCTTTTCTTGGTCCTTTGGGGCTGATGTGGTACCTGCTCTCCCACACTTGACTCCTCTACTCTTGAGGTCAAGGAATCCCCAAGAGGCTAGGGCCAGTGTATGCTCCTGCCTGGCCTGACCAGGTGGTTTAAGTGCTGGTCTCCAGTGAGAGTAGTGTGGCCACATGGAGACTGTGTCTGGTTGATCTAAGCTTGGGTTTTTGTGTTGTTTTTTAAAGGAATTGTGCTGTCACTTAATCTGCTGATGGGGGTAGAAAGGTTCTTTGAGCACGTGGCCAAGGTTGGCAAGATCAGTTCAGGAAGTACAACTTGGGCTGCTTGCTTACTGTTGGAGCTTTCCCCCAGGTGCTATAGATGCAATGTCGAGTGTCCATGGCCAGATGAGACCCTAGTGTTGGGGCTCAGGATGCAATTTTCTTCTAGAGCCACTGACTCCAGCAAGGATCATAATCTTACCGCCAAGCACAATCAGCTGGCTGGAGCATGGAGAATTCCATATGGTCAGATGTGTTTTGCTTTCATCACCACAGTAGCTAGATGAAGGCCCTGGAGCATTGGATTTTGCAATCCCAAGGCAGTGGGGTTTGGAATGCGTCTCCTATGCTTTGAGAACAGTGGATGGCAGCATTAGTACAGGTGGACATTAGCACGAGGGGGAGATGGGGGGTGCTTTGGCGGTTGTAGTGTCAGTCTTGTTTTCATTGTTCTGTTTTTTGGACTGTCCTCCACCAGAAAGTGGGCACAATGCCCACTGGGTACAGTGTCTGCTGTTCAGTGTTCACAGGAGAGATTCCAACTAGCTGGAATATCTGTGGCCACAGTGGAGGATGGGGTTGGTTGTTGATGACAACCCAATCTTTAGTCAGATATACAGAGGCAGGTCTAGAGGAGGGAAAAAGTCATAAGAAAGAGCGTTAGGCTGAAGTGTGTTCTTTCAATGAGCAAGTCGGTCTACTGGCACCTTAGAGACTAATAAAGAGAAACTGGTTGGTAGCATGAGGTATAGTAGGCTAAGCCTACGAACTTTCTCTTTGCTAGTCTCTAGGGTGCTTGTTCTTAGACCCCTTTGTTTGCTGATCCAGATTAACACTGCTATGTCCTTGAATTCTTTCAATTTTTTTTTTAACTGAATACTTGGTTTTGGAGGGAAGAAAACACAGGGAGTTACAATTACTTCTATTGACACAACTGATGGGAAGAACAACCAATTGTATCTTAGCAACGGTTGCTAGGGGTGGAGTAGTTTTGATGATATATTTGGACATGGTTTTCAACAGTGCCTTTGAAAATTAGCAGCTTTTCTCTTAAAGACATTTTATTGTAGCTGCATATGGATTTAGTCTATGATTTGTCAGTGGTTTTATTTAGATCTGATGTGAAAATCCTGAAGGCCTATGAATATCTGTAACTTAAATCTAGGTTTCTGCACCATGGATGTCCCTTTCAAACATGTGCTCAGGAGCTTAGTTACTTTTAAGCTAATATGTTTTTTTAAATTTTCCGTACTACATTTGCCAGTTTAGTCCCACTATATATGTGAATGAAATATTGTGATAAAGTATAGAAAGCAAACCATTTAAGGCTATAATGGAGATCAAGATTACAAAGTCTTCCATCTGAGCAACAATAACAACTCTTCATGGTTTCTGTTATTGCTTATCCCATGCACACAAATCAGGAAACAAATGGAAGCTAAATCTAGCCAAAAGAAAGCTGTTGCCAAATATAGTACTTCATCAAGGAACATTCGAGGCTTGGAGGTCACCTGCACCTTTGAAAGACACAAGTTGAATAAATACTTCTCATTACTCTTTTCTGATAAACATGGCAAAGTTCTTACATTATTCAATAATTTTTGTCCTAGCTCACCAACACTCTTATATTTAGGCTGTTTCCATGCCTACCTTGCTTGGAATGTTTAACTATCCTGCTCCTGTTTGTTTCTGACCAAGCACAGCAGGTGCCACCAGCATTGCAAAAGCAGGATGCAGTCTGTTATGGACCAACACCAGGAGCAATGTGGAGGTACCATAGCTATTCCAGTCCAACAAGTGACACCCCACTCAAGGCAACAGCCACCCCTGCCAATGACTGGCCCAGGCCTCATTACTTGGGCGGGAGGGGGCTGAAGAGAACAGTCTTCTGAGGTAGATGCCTACCTTTGAAAAATGATCTTTGAAGCTTGCACCGACTTTGAAAATGGGGCTGCAGTGTTTCCCTTTTGCTGGACAAGGTGTTCTGTACCGCGTCTTATTCTGGATCATTTCTTGGAATAGGGATCTGCCATCTGGATGCTGTTACAGACCACAGCAGACCCCATCTAGGACATGTCACAGTCTGCCCCGGCATGCAGATGGTTTCTGAGATATAATCAAGAATAAGGCCCAGTGAAGAAAGGGCTGCCATGCCTGGACCAGAAGAAAAGGTGTCCTCATACTTCCAGACCTCTTCAAACAGGTTTACTGATCATCCGATCATCCAGACTAAGGAAATCTCGGGGTGGTTCTGGGCTGACCTAGCAAACCAGCCCTAGTCCAACATGGGCAAAGTACAGTATACAGGCAACAGCTTGGTCTGGACTACTAACCTGGTGTGGAAATGACTACGTGGTGCTTGAATTAGCTGCATAAAGACATTTTTCTATAAAGAAGCTCTTAAAAAATCACTTTCAGATCCTACAGTATTCTTCCTTGCTTTATTACTTTAGGTATGGGAACTTAAGGAACCTTTGCTGCAGATTGCACGAATCCTTAAAATGTTCTTCCCCCTTCCTAGCTGAGGCAGCTGATCCTGGTTCGACTGATTTCCCTTCCCTCGCAGTGTGCATGAGTGTGTGGTTGAGCCTCGTGCTGCATTTCAGCAGAAAAGTACCTGGCAGGTTCAATATTTCCATTTCCATTTTTATTTGTATAAAATTTCACCCAAGGCGGTTTACAACAAACAGAAAACATAAAATGCAAAGTAATAATCAAAACATAATAAAAATACATTATAAAAATTGCACATCATACAAAACTTTGCAAAATAAGCCAAAACAAACACAAATTGAGGCAGCTGTGGCCGAATGGAGTCCAGAGCAGCTGACCAAAGGTCCCAGTCCATTTCCATTTTTTTTATACTGTCGTCAGTGCAGCAGCTAGTAAGTTCTTCATCCTTCAGCCACAGTTCATCATACCTTGAGGGAGGGTGGAGCTCAGGCAGCAGATGCCCAGGGGCAGCTGCCAGCCAGTTCTTGCTCCTCCAGCCACAGTTCATCGTACCTTGAGGGAGGGTGGGGCTCACGCAGCAGATGCCCAGGGGCAGCAGCCTGTGAGTATGTAACATCCCAGGCCGAGGGTCCCTGTTCCATCCCCGTGACACCTGGACTCTCGCAGGCTGCCCTCTAACTTGGAAGGACACAAAGAGCGGGAAAGAGCAAGCGCCCTGGTGGTGGTGGTGATGATGATCTTCCACTCATCCATTCATTCCATTTGCTCCCAAGGAAAGGGACGGAGACCCCCAGCGAGCCTCCTCCTCGGCCTCGTTCTCGCCGCCGCCTGAGCCTCGCCGGTTAGCGCGTGGATGGCGCAGCCTTCCCGAGCCCAGAAGGGGTCCCTCTTGGCTTAGAAGCGCCGCCGCCGCCATCGCTGCGACTCGAGAGCGGCGGCGGCGGCGGCGGGCGGAGGGGGCGGCGGGCTGCTACGTGATTCCTTTGTCGATGAGGCGCCCTTTCCGCGCTGCAATCCCCAACTGCCCCTCCAGACAGAGCGGCAGCCCCACGGAGCGAGCGAGCGAGGCGGGCGAGGAGGAGGCGCGGCTCGGCCGCTCGGCACGGCGCCCGCCGAAGGACGGCGCGAGGGAGCCCCTCGGTGGCGCCCGGCCGCCCGGCGGGGAGGGAGAACGAGAGGCAGGCGCGTCCCCTCCTCCCGTCGTCCGCGCGGCGGCGAGGGCCCAGCGACCGGCGGGCGTCTCCGCGCGAAGCCTCTGCGGCTCCTGGCCGCAGCCTTCGCACCTGCTGCCGCCGCCGCCGCCGCCGCCGCCGTGAGGGAGGCGTCCGCGTGAGCAGCCCCAGGCGCCGGCGCGCGCTCCCCGTCTGTCTCCCCTGTCTCTGGGCGGAGCGACGCCCCCCCCCCCCCGCGAGCGCCGAGCGCCGAAGGGGCAGCGGGCGGCCGGACCCTCGACGGGGATGTGCGAGCCGAGCCGCCTCACCGATGGCTCTCGGCGGCGACGAGAAGGAGGCAGCGGCTGCCGCCACTGTTCCCGCCGCCGTCGCCGCCGCTGCTGCTGCTGCCGCCGCCGCCCCGAGGCGTGAGCCTCCCGCGCGCCTGCGGGCACCCGGGGAAGGAGCGGGCGTCGGGCGGGCTGGGCGGACCGGCGTTGGCCTGCCGCCGCCGCCGCCGCCATGCCCTGACCGGAGAAGCGCCGCGGTGGGCATCGGAGAGCCCCTCCGGAAGGCGGTCATGCTGCTTGGCGTCCTCTTGGTCCTTTGCCAGCGGGTCCAGGCGGAGAAAGGTAAGCAAGGAGCGCGCCTTCGGAGGGAGAGCTGCGCCTGCCTGCCTGGCTCGGAGTGTTCCGGGGGGGGGGGGATATTAATGCGAGGGAAGTGGGGGCTGCGGTCGGCGGGATCCCCAGAATTCTCCCTCCAAAATGAACTCCCAGTCTCTGAGGGACGACCGGACTTCGCTGAGGCGGAGCAGCGGGAGGTTACAAAACCCAGCCTGACGACTCACCTCACCCGCGAGCTCTACCTGTCCTCCTGTAGGAGAAAGATCTCCGGAGGGGTCGTGGGGACGGGGCCATCTTCGCAATCATCTCTCCCCTTCCAGCCCCGTCCTCCTGCCCGCCTGCATTTTTCACAAAAGTTACGAGCCTGCTGCGGAATAGCAGCACTTCTCTGCAATGCCCGAGGGCTGCTTCGCTGGCCCCGCGGAGAATGGCTGGTTTTCTGAGCACCTGAAGGCGGGCTCCTATACTGTTTTAGTGCAGAATATGTCAGAGGCATCTCCCACCATTTTCTGTAGGGGTTGAATTGTGTGGGTTTTTTTTTAAGATTAGTTGCTGTTGTTTATGAAGTGCCCTATAGGGTCATGAGTAGTTCCTCATTACCTCTTAATACCTTTGTTCCAGAAAAGGTATTAAGGTATTCCACATCCTATCTTCCAGAAAAGGTTGGAATGGAAGAACCTTTTGTTACCTGGATGGATTCCTTTTTTTAAAAAATGTGTAATTTATTCTGTTGAAAGGGGCAAAGATAGATCCAGAGCAAATATAAAAAACTAATAAAAAAGCCCACATTTTGAGTTTGGTTTAATATTTTTGTTGTTTTAGCATATGTTTTTGTTGTGTATTCAGGCCTTTTAAATTGAATCTTCCTTCCTTCCTTCCTTCCTTCCTTCCTTCCTTCCTTCCTTCCTTCCTTCCTTCCTTCCTCCATTCCTCTTTTCCCTTTTTATGTGTGAAAAAGAATTCCTTGCAGTTTTGTTATGAAGGTAGTGTTCATATACCCATTGACATCAGCTAAAGAACTCTTGCTCATACATACAGCTGCGAACCATATATAAAGGCAAAATAAGTCTGTCTCTGTAGGAGGCAGGGATCATGAGAAGGGCTTCATGGTTTCTGGGATTGCCCGTATGTGAGCCATGATGCCTTACTTTATGATTCATGAGTGCAATCTTTAGACTGTTTCCTTTTGAATGCATTCCCTAGGATTATGGACAAAGGCACCCATCTTTAGAAGACATGTCATATACTGCCTCAACAATCCCTTGGGTTTTGAAAGCAAACTGGCATGTAGCTTAGTTGGGACCGCTTTGCAAGATGCAGTCTAAAGTGCTTGAAACTGGTGTCACTGTGCTTTGGAGCTTGGCCACTGTTTTTAGTATCCATTTGGATCATAACTGGTGATTATCAAATGGCTCACCTATTGTTGCTGGGCAGTGGTGGTCCTAAAAAGTTCTCATGGGAACTAAATAGCTTCTTATCACTAAGTAGTACTAAATATTTCCCGAGGAAGTATGTGGTTTTATTTATTTTCTGTGAAGTTGGGAAAGCAGAGTCTTTATTTTCAAACATTCCAAAGTTAGGTCTTGAACTCTTGACTTCAGGTCCTGGACAAGCTTTCCTGGACAGCCACCTGCACAAATACTTCTAGTGCTTCACTTGCATGTGATCCACAATCCTCCATATATTCTGCTTCTTGGTATTATGTTCTGAAACCTACTGCAGGGTAGAGTCAAGAGCAGACCAATTCAAGAGCAAGTCCCATTCAAAGAGTTGTGTCTTAAGCTGTTCAAACCATTTCTTTTAATTAACTCCTGTTTACTTCTCAAAAAGTGTGCATGCATGACATACAGTCACCTTTGAGAAAATGTTTTATAAAAATAGAGAGGTATGTACTGTTCATAGCTGTATAATCTGGACCTAAGTAGTACTTGCTGTTACATTTTGTACTTCATTATTATGGTGCTTTGACAATCTAGACTATAATCATTCTAGATGAGAGTAACAGCATTTTAAACTTGGGTGTTTTCCCACTGTCACTAAAAGTACCCATTAAGTACCCATTAATGGGTACGAAATGGCATTTTTGTACCCATTAATGGTACTTAATGGGTACTTCTAGTGACAGTGGAAAAACATGCCTTGTTTATCTAGTGTGTATTTTACCATGTATTCTAAACAGCAATTAGTACTTCTCAGTAATTCTTGTAATATAGTCTTTTTCTATACTGGTAACTATTTGGCATAAATTATAAAATATATCATATGTCTTTTAGACCATTCTCAATCTACATTATGGGCATTCGTTTGAATTTTTCTAAAAGAAAATTAGTGAAGAAAGCAAGTTTGTATTCTAGGAGCCTTGAAGGCTCAGACATCTATCTCCATATAGGTGAAAACCTTGGCATTCCTAACATTTTTTTTCCAGACCTGGAACTAAAATTTCAGTTTGTATACATATTGCATACTAATATGACAAGAGACTTTGGGATAGAGAAAGAGATAGATCTGAGGTGGATAATTTTTCATCTTGTACGTATCCTGTTTGGTTGTATTGCTATTAGTAGAACTTATTATTGAAAAATTCCTTCAGAGTAGCCTAACAGCAAAAAACTATATATTGTAAAATTCCTCACATTTGAAGAAGAATAGTACACGGTAATACTCACTCTGTACTTATCTGTGAAAGTTGCATAGCTTGGGAATTTAAATGGTGGTGTCACTTTTATCAGTATTTAAATGGACATCACGATACAATAGAATCTGTTCCTTAGGAACAGAACAGAATAGGATTTTTACAAAGTCAGATAAGTAAGCCCTTGAAGTTTGAAAGATAAAAGATTGGAAACATGGGGAAGGGGAAAAAAACACACCCTCCTTTCTTATTTCTATAAGTTTTGTTACCAGCAAAGTAAAGGTTTGCTACCCGTGCAAAAGTTGAAACCAGGGCAAAATGGTAAAATATCCTTGAGAAAAGCTCATTTTCAAATAGTGGTTCTTTGTTTCAGTGTGAACAAAAGAAACCGGATTGTGTCAAGTTGCATAGCACTGAACTGCTGAAAAGCCAGTTTTAAAAAAGCCATTATAAACCTGTCTTCCTATTCCTTTAGTTTCTGTCTAATCTGGTGATTAGATAGATGTATAGATGTATAACAAGATGTTATTTTATAAGTCATAGCTATTTGGAAAACAGAAATTAATGAATATTGATTGTGACATTAACTGAAAAATCTGCTGCTGCAGAGTTCTGCGGAATCTTTGTTCTCTAGTTTGGTAGCCTTGGGTTTTCATCAAGCATTTCTGCTCCTTGTTCTACTTTCCTCTAACTACATTTTTGATTCAGCGGTAGGGTTTTTTTGATGCAAAATTTATTGCCTTTCATTAAATGCTGGAAATATGTTTTATAAGATGTTCTCAGTTTCATTTGTAACAGAAACAATACATTTTAAAATTCAGTTGAAACTTAATATGGTAACTTTTGTCAGTAAATGCCTGCACTGTAATATATTTATTCAAGCTTGAAATTTAAACCTTGGTGAAAGTTGTTAGATGTTTCCTCTAGTTTGGAGCATGATTACTTATGCACAGATATGTGTCGCTGTGTAGAACCCAGCTCCAAATTACAAGTTATACAAGATAATTGGCATTGTTCATTAATCTTTTGTCATTTTAAAAATTTGCTGAATTTAAACTATCTTTTGTCTACAGTATTCCCCTGATTTCCTAAGGCTAATAACTCTTTCAAAAAAAGCTAATAAACTACATTTAGCATGTTCTGTTCTTTGTGATCACAGGAGACAGAAATTCAGAGAGTAAGGTTATGAATCTGGAGATAAGATTACTTTGGTCAAAGCTCATCAGATTTTCATTATCAATTATATTCTGCTAGTAGGGATGAATGAAATCTAGGACATCAGATCCCTTAGGTTGCTTTTCTTCCACTTCCAGAGGATGAAATTATTAACAAGTCAAGGGTTTATTAGTTCTTTTTTCTGTATCAAAGTTGTGGTCCTAATACACATGAGGGTAGTTAAAATGTAACATTACTACTTCCCTTTGAAAATTTGTTACCTAGGGATGCATTATTCAACTCTTTTACTTGGCTTGATAGTCTGTAGCTAATTCTGACATGGTTGCTATTTCCCTCCTCTTTTATTTTGTCCAAACACACTCTACTAAATTGAAGGTTTGTTTACATGTAGTACAGATTATTCTGTTTTGTCTGTTCCTTTTGAATAGCTTATCCTTCAGTTCCACTAACTGGTGTTAATCCATTGGATTTCAACAATAGCTATTAAATAATATTGGCCTTCTTGTATTAAAACTGATGAGTTTCTTTCCATATATTTGTTGTACCCTGCGCATTGTCAAAAAGTCGTGGGAATCTTAGATCTTTTAGGAGCTTTCACTGCCATTGATCACAGTAATCCTTCTGAATTAGGTTTACAATTGGGTGTTTAAATTACTGTTTTGCAGGAATTGGGTCTTTATTTGCATTCATTTCGAGAAAGTGAGGCTGGGAAGCCATCATGCTTTGGAGTTACACAGGTTTCCACTCTTTCCTTCATGCTGTTTAACAGATGCATCTCATAGAGGTGATGGATCCCAGTATTAGGCCCCTAGTGCCTCAGTATTGGCATGACATTCAGCTTTAGTTTATCTTTTCCTCTGGCATTTGGAGTGGATTAGCACCTTATTGTGTTAGTTGGATGAGGACAAATAAATAGAAGCTGTGATCACATAAGAAAAAAGCAGCACAGATGTACCTGCAAGATGGTAGCATTTGGCCCTTGGGTTTACATGCCCTCTCCTATCCTCCTTTTCCAGCATAAAATGTTCTTGAGATGGAGAGGAGCAAACTGTCATGTGAACAATCCCAGCTCTGCACCATCTCTAAGCTATTTCTGAGCCACCTCAGATATGCCATTTTGTTAACTGCATGTTATCGCAGCCTGAAGCACATTCCATCCTGAATAGATGAGCCAATTATGAGCCAATTTTCAGTTTGAACTAGACAAAGAAGAAGAGTTGGCTTTTATATCCTGGTTTTCTCACCCTTAAAGGGGATTCAAAGTAGTTGACAAAGTTTTCTGTTCTTCTCCCTACAGCAGACACCCTGTGAGGTAGGTGGGGCTGGGAGAGCTCAGAAAGAGAGCTGTGACTAGCCCAAGGTCACCCAGCTGGCTTTGTGGAAGAATGTGGAAATGTACTGGGAGGCCTCCAGATAAGAGTCTGCCACTCTAAACACAAGACCAAACTGGTTCACAAGTTCTAGATGGGGTTGTACCTCTCATAAAGGATTTGTCTGCAGTTTAGGAGCATGTATTGGTCCACTCTTCTTTTTTAAAGGCTCAAGTGTCTGGGAGTGTCTTTAAACTCCTTTAGCCTGGCTAAAGTTACTCATCCTATGGTAACTTTCCATATATTTAAATGTAGTCTAAACTCCAAAAGATCCCAAATAGGATTGGAAAGTGGTTATATGGGCGTGGATGTTTGGTATTTCCATCTATGTTGATTTCATATCCAGTGTTAAGTGTTGCTTCATTAAAGGCTTCAAGTCCTAAATGGTTGCAACCAACCTGAGACTCTTAGGGTGATGGGTTGGATATAAATACTTGAATAAAGAAATCTGAATAGAAATAGAAGAAGCATTTCATAAGGGAAAGGAACAACCTTTCAGGCTTGGTGTAGTTGTAATCACTAGATCTTTTAGGTTCCAATTTAATACTTTTTTCCCATTTGGATCTTTTGGGGATTGTAATTTTATCATTCTTTTTTGTATTCTTATGAGCTGTTCATAGATATTGGACTAGCAATTCAAATACTGTACACTAGAAGATAATGTTTGCCATGAATATTTCATCTTCAGCTCATCATTAATGTTATTTCTTGCACACTGCTGGTCTGTTTTTACTCATGAATCTTGTAAATAATTATACAGGGCTTTTTACTGTTTGGATAGATGGGATAGGTAGAAATATTATTTAGAGGTATTTTACTGATGTTATTAAGCCTGAAATTGCCATAAAAGTTAGATGAACCTGTGTGTTACTCCTATATGCAGTACTTTTGAAAGATATACCTGTATAGGCTCTATACACAGTGTGGTGAAGAGTCACTGTAGTTACTTTTGGGAATTTGTAAAAGTAACAGAGTCCTAAGTTGCACTTACCTCTAGCGAGTTCTGGTCCATTTCCTGTGGTGTGAGACCTTTCTGTGCTGGGGAGCCATGGCAACTCACCAGAGTTGCTGTACGCTTCCCTGGAGCCATTTAGTGGTGAACTGCTAAAATGCAGTTCACAGGCTTACCAGGAGTGGCTAGTTTGCCAGGAATGGCTGTACCCTCTTCCAGGTATGGTGCAGCAAGTGGGTGTGGCATTGTGATTGCTGCTGTGCACTCTCACTGAGCATCCAGATTACCATGACAGTATCTGAGCATGTGTAGGTTGTTGCCATGGTGATCTGGCCTGCCTTGGCCTAGCCATTCCCACTTTAAGGGCTGCTGGTTTGGTACAGGGCTTTTCCAGTATTCAAAGTGTGCATGGCAGCTGCCATGCTGAGTCTTTACCAGCCTGGTATCATATTGTTATACCATAGTAGGTTCATAAGTGTGAACCCATCCCTGGTTTCCAAAAAATGTTAACAAAATGCCTTAGGTAAAAATGGTTTTGTCTGAGTTGTAAAAATGTTTGCAGAAAATCCCAAACTGTGCACAGGCGATATAAAACAATCCAGGACCTATTACTTGTCTTGATAAACACAAAAGTACTGTGAATGGAGGGTGAAACTACTTACTTTTGCTGTGTGAGAAGTGTGGAGGAGTATTAAGGACATCTTATGGGCACCTTATATGCACCAAGAATGAGGAATGGAGAGAAGGGAGAGAATGATGTTTTTCCAGCAGAAAAGAAGGGAAGCAGATGATTTCTTGAGCTTTACCATGTTGGGCATGGCTGTAAAGAGCAGTCCTTCATTAGTCACGGTTTCAGTTTTCTGAATTTCCCACATTTGCTTAAGGAGCTCTAGGTGCCTGCAGGCTTAGGCTAAAACCTGCAATTCTCCTGGGATTATATTGGGAATGTCACACACATTATGGGAAATATGGCAATCAAGCTGGCTTTCCCATATTAGCAATCTCTTAATTCCCTCTACCAGCTCCTTTTGTGGCTGTTTCTTTTGAAAATATCCAGGAGTCAGCTAGGCACACAAAAAAACCTCAAAGTGGGGAAGTACTTAGTTGGCTTCCAGGTATATTCAAGAAGAACAACCATGAAAGGAGCCAGCAGACAGATGTAAGAGCCTTTGATTGTTTCCTGCTGTCTAGAGGAACCCTTTGTGACCTTCCCCCATTATATGAGAGGCAAAGTGGTACCTAAACTTATATGTTTATAGGTCTGGCCCTGTAACCACCTCACCCCACCCCACCCCCACCCCTGTGTATGTGTTTCTGAAGAAAGGGTGGTGTTGTAAAATGTTTCTTCAGATTCATCATAAAGCTGAGGATCAAAGTTGGCAAATGTATCTAGGCCAGATATGGCCATCCTTCCACTTTCAAGACTGTCACAGGTGGCTTCATATGAAAGCAGAAGAAACTACACTGATGTTGTCTTGTATGACTGATTCAACATGGTGATGACCTAACTCCAATTTCTTTCCCCCTAGCCAAATGAAAACCCTGGAATATTGGGCTGCATAAAGTGTATGTAACCTGACTCCTGGGCTTACTTCTGGACCCAGTGAACAAGCTGGCTTCCTAAGATAAAAATGTGGTTAGACTGAGGCTGCTATTTGGGGAGATGAGACATGGTTTGTAATAAAAGGAAGATGCTAGTTGCCTGGGGCGTCTCATCTCACCAATCTTAAGATCAAGGATAATAATCCAAATCCAATAAAGACAAGAATTTCCAAGCCATGTGATTTTAAACTTGAATAGAAAAAGTGTCTTTCATGAGAAATGAGGATGGGGAAATGTGACATTTGGGGAAGATCTCCTAGAACTGATGAAAGACAAAACAGATTGGTGGCATTGCAGAGAGGCAGCCAAACTAAGTACCCTAGCGGTACTCAGTCCTTAGCTTCTGTACACTGACTAGAATGGTGGCTTTGATAACACTTATAGCAAAAATAAAATATGAAGGAATTAGGTACTGGTAGTAATCAGTCGATATATCCAGCCCTATCTGAATGATCTTGAAGGAACATGCCTTTTGTGTGTTATAATGGTGAAAAAAAACCCACTCTGTTCCTCAAATACTATATATTGGCTTAAGCTTTTTCTTTCCTCTTGAATAAGTTCATTTTATAGGTTTTGCTTTAAATATGTCCAAGAGATTAACTTCCAGATAAGAATTAAGCCTGCATCTACATGGATTGCTCTTTCGTGCTGGATGCTTTGCCCTTCCCCAGGGGCAGAATGTATCCAAATAGGCTTGTGAGTTGACAAGTGGACCTGGAAGTTGAGCCGTGTGGCACAGTCTTCCAGGTTATCACTTGGCATTGTGCCAGGATAAGTGGCAGTCACCTCAGTCTTGATAATATCTCTAGGTTCAGGAGTTACTTAACCCATTTTAACATTTAGGTTGCCACAGTAGCCTTTGGGGCAGGAGGCTGATGCCTCTGCTGTGCTGTCATTTGCCTATCCTGTTTTCTGGCCAACCAGAGATCGGCTGAAATTCCACATGCGGATGAAGGGAAGGTTAAGGTAACCTCAAAAGAGCAAGCATATTAGACTGAATAGCTATTTTCTTCTCAAAATATGATTATTTTACTGCATCACTGTTCTTCAATATAGCTAAAGATAACAGGATTTTTAATTAGTGCTGTTCTGGGTGGATATAGATTTGGGGTGTTTTTCCACTGTCACTAGAAGTACCCATTAATGGGTATTCATTAAGTACGCATTAATGGGTACTTAATGGGTGCTTAGTGACAGTAGAAAAACACCCTTGGTCTTTATAAGTTTATTGGTTGCTTTTGCTTCAGTCTTGTCTTGCTGCTTTTAGTTTTCTGTTTAGCTATTTTCTGACTGACATCCAGTAATAAGCACAATTTGGAATGGCATTTTTGTATGAAGGAACAGGTCAGTAAATATTTCCAATCTTTGAAGAAAAAAAAAAACCCCAAAACCTTGGAGCAATTGAATGAGTTTCATGGTCTTTTCATTTTCTATTGCAGAATAATAACTTGTTTTTTTTCTTAAGTCAATCTGCATTGTTATGGCTGTGGGGTGAAACCTACTAGTAGATGGTCTTCCCAGTGCTGTTATCCCAGTACAAGAACCTGTTAATGAGTTTGCCTTCTTCCAATTATTGTTCTGGAGGATTAGGGGTGGGTGATAATCCATAAGTATTTTTTTTAAGGAAAATTGGCAAAACTCAAGTTCCCTTTTTCATGTATTAATTAACAGATGCTTCCCGTGGGATCACTGCTGGCTAGACTCCAGTTGGAAATTGCCTGTTAGCACAGAAGGGAAATACCCACACATTTTGGCTCTATTATCTTTGCTGTGGTACACAATGTAAGATAAAGCTGTAGTGTCACCCTGCATTGTTTGGTACTGTGCAGTCTTACTTCACAGCCTACAGTGGTGATCTAATCAGAATCCTGATACTCATGATTATTCATTTTTGTAAGAGTAATCCAGATGATAAAACATGCCCAAGGTATTAATTGAATTTAATTCTTTTGTACATTAGTCATTAGAAACATTAGAAACAAAAGTATGGTCAATTCTTATTGTTATGGGAACTGTTCTAGATGTGTGTATCTAGCAGCATTCCCACATACATGCAGGATTATTAACAATTACTGGTTTGGACAAAATTTCTTTATTGAAATATGTAAGGCATACAGAAAATTTTACTTGTACAGTAAGCAGCAATAATAAAAGTGAGTGACAATTGTAAAGAGCAAGTGGCAACAATAAAACACTATCAAATTTGGGTGAGTTAGTCAAATGATAACTTGTAGCAAGAAAGGAAGTATAACTGAGGGGGCAACAAGAGGCACAAAGCTGTACAGTGGTACCTTGACATATGAGTTTAATTCGTTCCCTAACCTTGCTCTTATGTCAAATCGCTCGTATCTCAAAGCAATTTTCCCATTAATCCATTCCAGCTCCCAAAACACCACCTCAGTTGTTTTTGTTATGTACTGTACTGTATTTACATACTTGTATCTCAAATCTTGCTCTCATCTCAAAGCAAAATATCACTCGCTCGGCAGCTTGTATCTCAAAACCCTTGTATGTCAGGGCACTTGTATGTCGAGGTACCACTGTATTTGAATAGGAGGATCGGCATGTTAACTATGTCTTCAGCAAGAGATATTCAGCTTCCTGCAAAAGTCCTTACCTCCTTTCAGGCTTAAACCCAGATACCGGTGCACATGATTAAGTGAACAAGGAAGTGAAGTAGAGAGCTCAGCAAGGTACAGTATGTGAGGATTTGTTGCATGAGGATTTTTCTTAACCAATCAAAATTCTGTTGCTATTCAAGAGCCAACAGAGTTAAGAATTAGTTCCGAGGGCTTTTGCAGCTGGGGAGAGGTGGTGCTTTGGGTTGGAGCCCCTTAATACAATGAACGCTTCCTCCAGGATTTCCTGGGTCAAATATCAATTGCTGCCCCTTGCACAGTCCTTAAGTGCCCCTTCAAAGTGAGTTGGGGTGACAGTACGTAGCCACAATCTCCTTTTTTCACTGGGAGAACATAAAGAGACAGGAAGAAAAGGGAGGTGAAGTAAAGGAAGTGATCACATAATGCAAACTGGAGAGGAAGGGATGTGAGGGGAAAGCTGCTTACGGTAGTTATAACTTTGTTGGGTGCTTTTCTTAGTTCAGGAAGGTCTCAGCGGAGATCAAAAGCATAAACACTTTTTGCACGCAAGATTACAGCAGGTTTAAATGGAGGCAGAAGTACCAGTTCTTTGATGAGCTTCCACTCCTTGATATTGGTGAAGTGATGTGTAGTGTCCTGGAAATCAGTACGTTGATCAGTCTTGCTTGCCTTTGAGGCTGATTATCTGCCTGACCTGTGATTATTTTTTGCCCTTGTGGCAGTGGTGCCTGGGGAGATAAAGCTGTCTTGATCAACAGCAAGCTTTAAGATAGGAGGGCGAGTCCATGTTTTGTCTCCTTTGTCTCAAGCAATTTCAGCAAAGTGATTAGCTTGCAGCTGTCTGGAACCTAAGTGCACACAGAGCACTTGAGGTTCAGGAGGAAGTTCAGCTCTTGTTGCAAGAAGGACATAGTGGATTTTGGAGTGACCCCAGAGATACAATGCATTTTTGGAGCACCAAAGATGTAGTGGATTCTGTGGAAGTAAAAGGAGAAACACTGAGTGGATAATTACACCTGTTCTAATACCTCAAACCCTTCCATCAGAGAATGGGCAACCAAGGAACTTGGGCAACATCCAGACTTTCCAAAACAGATGAACAGTTTGCATTGATCCAATCAGTAATTTAATTTGGGCACCCATATTATCCTGACAGTCTTGCAACTACTCTTGTCCAGGGTGTGAATGCTTAACACTTTTAAGGATCACCTTTCTGAAACCAGTTGAAGGATTTAAGCTGTGGTGCAAAACCAACATTTTACAAAAGATGGGCTTTAGACAGAAGAAAATGGACATTGAAGTGGGACAGAATTAAGCCAATGGGCTGGGTTTGAACCCCATGCTTTCTATTACCTCATATGGGACTCTGACCTGAATGCGAAGTTCTGTGGCTGTAAATAGTCTCTAGCACTGCCTGGTCCAGAGGCATTTTCGCACTACATCCATTCCATTTGGAACGGGTGTAGGACGGGAAGCCTAAGACACTTCAGGACGCTTTGACCATTCACACATAGGAGCGCAGGAACGCATGTAAACGCATTCCGGCGCGCCTGTGTGTGAATGCTCAAAACATTCTGAAGTGCCTTGGCCGGCAAACGCCGGCAAGGGGCGGGGAGACGGCTGCCGAGGCTCCCGCAGCCGGCAAGGCAGGCAATCAGCTGATTGTCAGCCAGCGCCGGAGGGGGAGGCGAGCCTGCGGCTGTCAGGGAGAGAGAAACATGAGTGAATGCTTCTCTCCCCAAACGGCTGTGGGCGCTTCGTCCGCGCTGGAACTGATGTAGAGCACTTTAAAGTGCTCTACATCTCGAACGCGCGCAAGACAGCTCCGGACACATCAGAGCGCTAGCCCCGCTGCGGCAATGCGTATGCCGCGTTCGAGGCTGTCTTGCACGCGTTCGAAAACCCCGTGTGCGAAAATGCCTCAAATCCCAAAGTTAATACCATGTAACAAGATGGTGCGGGTGGCCTTATCTTTGCAAGGAGATGGCCGCTCTTTTTAAAAGCCCAAGAGAATGTAGTTTCTGTTGGGGACAGAGAAGAGATAATATTTGAAGTATTATTAACCATGTTATAAAGCAAAAGCTGAGATAGTTGGAGGATAACAGGCTTTTAAAAGGCTGAAAAGCAAAGCAAAGACAATTATATATTTGAAAAATTTGGTACATCCTTTGATGAAAGCTATCAAAGGCATGTCTAGGCTAAACCTTTTGTCTTTGAGGAATTTGATCTGGAAGCATTTTACTACTTGCATTTCTCAATGAGGAAGATATTTGGTTCGCCTGCAATTGAAAAATAAATTTAGTATGTGGCTTTGAGAGTTTCTGGTTTTTTTTTTACTGCTCCCTGACTGCTTTTGAGGTGGACTGTGTGCAATGTGTTGTGAATGCTGTTGTGTACCTCTACCTAATTTGTGATGGTGTTCTTGAATGAGTGGAGAATGCTTTTGGTGTGTGTGCATATATGCAAAGAACTTTTTAAGGTGTGTTCACACATGTTAATGTGTGTCTTTTTTGGGTGCACTCTTGTTGATAGATATGGCTCCCATAGTGGCCAAGAGGAGGACAACTGTATTACTCAAGAACAAAATTAAAGCCTTGGCACATTGCCCTGTAGCCTTTGCCTTCCTTCAATGAACCCACCATTCACACCTTAAAGGAAACACCAAGAGCTCTTATAAGCAAGTACAGCAGTTGACATGAGGTACTGAAACCTGCCCCAAGGGGAGGCATAGGTAGTAATCTAGGAAGGGAGAAAGTTGATGACCAGCCCTGGAGGAAGCATGTGACAAAGAGGAGATAGAACTAAAGATTTTATTTTTTATTTTATTTATATTTACATTTCTATTCTGCCCTATACCTTAAGGTCTCAGGGTGGGTAACAGCATTTAAAACAGACATGTTAAAATAAGAGTCATATATATAAAAAAGTATAAAACAATAATTTCTTTGGTCAGGGGTAACTATGATGATATACAAATGTAGTTTGTTGGGTTGCTATAACTGTTCTTCCTTATTTAAAATTTAAATCTAAATAAAAACAATGTAAAACAAATTACAGTACATATAACCATCATAAGAGAGGCATATTGAAATATAATATAGCTGTGAACCATCATGGACTGAAACAGGGTGAGTGCAAACTGTTGCCAGCAATGCCATAATTAATACAAAATACTGCCCCAAACTAATATTGAATCAATGACACTACCTGGTTCAAGCCATATTTTCAAGCCAGAAGTGGTGAACATCCCGAGGAGACAAAAAGAGGAATCCCACAGAAGGGGTGTGTAAAGCCCCTAAGCAGCCACCAGGGCAGGAAACAGTTAACCTGCTGCTGCTGTGGGTTTGATTGACATGCTGAGGAGGAGGAGACTCAGCAAGCTCCATTTTGCCTACCAAGAATCAAGGCTCTCCAACCAATCAGCAGCCAGGATTCTGGATGAATATTAGCTGCTGCTGAGACTGCTAGGAAAGAGTCTCTGCTGGGGTCTGAAAAGTGAAGAGGGCTGCTCAGTGTGCCTCTGTGTGTTTGTAGGCCTCACCTCTAAGTTAGAAAGAGGGAGAGAAAGAATTGACAAGGTTTTGAGTCAGAACACTAAGAGATATAAAGAAGAGAAAAACAAAGCTGTAACAAAACAAAGGGAAAGGGGTTCAAAGGCTAGAAGTTATTAAGAGGCTGTGAATTAACATACGAAGTTTACCTCAGACTAAGACAGGGAAGGCCTTTTTCAGTCAGGAAACCACTGAATGAAATGAGAACCTTTGCTGGGTGATTAAGCAAAGGACTTTACTCTGTTCCCTTACCATTTTAGTTCTTTTCAAATGGACTATAGGACTCATAGCTGATTCAATCTTCATTTTTTTCCTTTTATCCTATTTCCTCTGTAACAATAAACCTTTGATGTTTGGTTAATTAAACAGTCAGTATTCTGTTTGTGGTAACATCTAGAAAGAACTAGCCAACAGGGCCAGTGAAGATCCAATTTGTGCTGAGGATCTAAGAGGATCTGGCAGAGTTAATGGGCACCTGGACTGTCTGTTAGCCTGCCAGGCTATGCTAAAAGGAGGCAGGTGGTACCAGAGCTGACCGGGTCGTCACAGGGTGTTTTCCCACTGTCACTAGATAGAAGTACCCATTAAGTACCCATTCATGGGTTCTTCTAGTGACAGTGGAAAAACACCCAAGGTTGCCAGTGAAAGGCCTCCAAGGTAAGTAAAACTGTGAAAGAAGGGTGGCCAGGCCTTTCATTTGCTGGACCAGGCAGTATACACATGCCATGGATGCAAAATTCTACGGGCATTTATACTAATACTGATCAATGAAAGGTAAGGCCTACCTTTTCCAGTTTTTAGCTATCTGCAACTTACTGCTGTAAACATATTTGAATATAGTTTTATGGTATGCTGGGAAACTGTGGTCTCTAAATATGGATATATGTAAAAGGCGAGCCTCAGGTGTGAGAGTGAAGTCAATATGCATGATAGATTGGATTTTATGGACGCTTAACTTCTGATATTCTACAATTTCATGGCACAACCACCATAAATGAAAGTAGGTGCCGTTTGTGTGTTTGAAGTGTCAGCAGTCACACCCTATTTTAAATATAAGTAAGTTTAGTTAGTGGCAAGTGCCAATGCTGAAAACAGTTTTATTTCCCTAATATGAGTGCTTGGACTAAATGGTGTCTCCACCAAAAGTCTAACCCATTTTTTATCCAATCAGGCCAGATTCATACCTACCTGACTGGTTGAAGTACAGTGCCTTTTTGCCTAGTAAAAGTGAATTAAGCTTCCATCTTGATGCAGGAGGGGAAAACAACTTCTGTCAAATACTGGCCAGAGACCAATGTGGTCAGATAAGCTAGTTTGAATGAAGCGCCAGAAAAGTCATGGGGAATAGCACTAGAACAAATGGTCTACCCTGCAGGACCCTTTAAATCTAGCAGAATATAAGAAATAGTCCTTGGCTGTGGTGTTGAGAGTTCCATAGACATCTTTTAGCCCAAATTTCTACATAAGAGTAGGCATATTAATGATTTAGGGTGGGTCCGGAGTAGTTTACCTCAGTTTGAATCCATTACTGCATTTGTCTGCCCCAATCACAATCTCCTGACAGGAATAAGAGTATAATGCTAAATAACGTTATGAATATATTGGATTTGGTTAGCAAAGGAGCCTAAATTCCAGCTGGTGTTAGTGGCATAGTGGTCAAAGATCATTAAAAAAAATCTAGCTTTTTGGGTCAGTCTGTGTGTTAGGAACAATAAAAAGGAAGTCAGGAGCAATACACATCATCAGTTTGACTTGTGTTTCCTGTACCATTATCAACTGTGGGTGTTCCCTTTTTTGTTTAGAAAAACTTCAAACTTCATTTTACTGAGATTGTTTAGCACATGTACATTATATGAGATGATTTTATAGGGTGTTTTTCCAATGTCACTAGAAGTACCTATTACAGTGATGGCCAACCTATGACACGTGTGTCACAGGTGACACGCAAGCCCTTTTGGGTGACACACATGGTCAACCTGGCACCTAGGCGTGTAGTGCTTGGTTGTTCTTGAAGTGTACGAAATACCAACTTTCAACTGAATATTAGCAAACAAAATTCAGCAACAAAAGTCACTAATGTAAATAATTATTTGTTTTTGCTTTTAATAAAATACATATATCAAAAGAATAACTTTTTTACTAGAGCTACAAATATCACAAAATTATGGATATTTCTAGATGTGACATAGCACCTGAGTTAAGCTAGGTTTTCTTGTGAATTTTGACACACCGAGCTCAAAAGGTTCGCCATCACTGACCTATTAAGTACTTAATGGGTGCTTAATGGGTACTTCTAGTAACAGTGAAAAAATACCCATAATTTTGTCTACCTACCATTGATGGGAATTATCTATTTTTTTTTGTGGGGAGATAGTGACCTATTACCATGGCAACAAGTGGCTTCTCTGTATGTCCAAGATTGGAGTTCTTTTCAACAACAAACTGTAACAAAACAGCACAACAAATCAACATGAGAAACAAACAAACAATCCCCTCCCAACCCATATCCATCTAACACGGGATGGAATTGACCAAAAGAGGTCCACCCTGTCCCAGGATACGAAGATCAAATGTGGAAATGGCCTACATTTGTTAAAAGATTTACTGGTTTTAGAGACAATTGTGGTGCTCACTGCTACAAAGAACAGGAGCTATATGCATGCCCACAATCTCTGGCTAAATAGAACATCTGGATAGTTCTGGTGTTTGAAACTTCTGCTACTCAACTTAAGAATGGCTTCATCTAATAGACAGTGAGCAAAGCATTTGTTTAATTGTGGGACCTGAGGGTACGGCTGTGTTAAGTGATGCAGCTACAGTGGTACCTTGACATACGAGTTTAATTCGTTCCGTAACCTTGCTCTTATGTCAAATCGCTTGTATCTCAAAGTAATTTTCCCATTAATCCATTCCAGCTCCCAAAACACGACCTCAGTTGTTTTTGTTATGTACTGTACTGTATTTACATACTCGTATCTCAAATCTTGCTCTCATCTCAAAGCAAAATATCACTCGCTTGGCGGCTTGTATCTCAAAACACTTGTATGTCAGGGCACTTGTATGTCGAGGTACCACTGTAATTCTGTTTTGAGTGTTGTAAATAATTTATTTCATTATCTTTTTGTTAAAAATATTAATTATGTTTTAAGATTTTTTTTCTTATTGTAACCAACCCTAGGATCCTTGTGTAAAGGGTGGCGTAGAAATTTCTTAAATAAATTAATTCAGGCAAGCAACATGCAGTCATTGCTAGTTATGAAATGGTAGAAGTTGGACCAGATTCTTGAACAGTTGTGATTACTAACATACAAGTGAAGCTTATGAGATGCATCGGAGAAAGTTTTCTGTCTGTTGAATGTTCTTTAAGTCTTTTGTGGTACATTTACTAGTCTCATAAGAATCATTTATAGAAATGTTTTGCAAAGACTGCACACATAACGAAACTCAGTCAGAGATCAAACGTTATCAATGAAGAATGGCCCTTCCTACAATTGTATGGATATAATCCTGCTGTCCATTACTCTTTGGGAATGGGATCTCAGAAAATCAAAGCTTTGTGAAACCACTGCCCTTCCTTCAAAGAAAAGAAATCTTGCTTAGCTTTAGCTTCTTCTGAGATTTCCTTGCTATGAATATTTTACAGCAAATGAAGTTCATACATGCTAAACTGCCTGGGTAACATCTTATTTTGATGTCAAAAGCCACTGTTTAACTGGTCATTAATGCTTGAATTGCCTAATTTTCTTTTGAGGTTACGCCAAGAGTACATTTGAGTAAAGCTGATAGCTAGTAAAGCAGAAGTAAATTGACAGTTCACAATTAAACATTTATATTGCCTTATACAAGCTGTGGGCAGAGGAGGAACAAAATGTATTTCCTGTGACTTTGACAAATGAACATCCTGAGAAATGGCTAGAGGCTTCAACTGAATAGTTAATGTTGGAAATGTTGCCTCTGAAATTCATAGGTATACAGCTTGTTTAAAGGACAGTCCTTGTAAAATGAGGAATGTTTTCTAAATTTCCAAAGAACTCGCTGACAATGCCTTAAAGCTTCCTGAATAAAACTAGACAACACACCATTCATGTTGTTAGCCCCACTTGAGATTAGTCTTGCTTCTGTGTAAAACAGAAGTGTCCAATGTGCAGCCTGTGGTTTGCATGAAACCCAGAATGGCTGTAAATGTGGCTCAACACAAAGCCATAAATTTACTTAAACATCATGAAATTAGTGCTTGTATGTTTAATGCGTGGTATAAGACACATTATTTTTGTGAAGTCACTTGAAAAGCAGTTTTGTTTAAAAAGAGAAAGCTGCATAATAATGTAAGTGGAGCCCTGCTGGATTAGGCCACAGCCCGTCTAGTCCAACATCCTGCCTCACACAATGGGCCACCAATTGCTTCCAGGCATCTCAAGCAGAAGACCAAGGCAAGACATTCACATTGAGTCCTTGCAAATGGCCTCTAGAGTCATCCTGCCTCTCTCTCCAACCTGGAGGAGGTACCTAGTCATTGATTCTAGTAGCCACTGATATATGATAAATTTGTCTAAACCTTTCTTCAACCTTTCCAGGTTAGTTGTTGTCGCTGCCTCTTCCGCTAGTAAATTCCATGCACTGAATACTTCCCCTTGTTGATCCTAACTCTCCTGCCCATTAACTTCCTAGAGTGTCCCCTGGTTCTAGTGTTGTGCAGGGTTTTGTATATTTCATAAAACTCCCAACAACGATCCTTTACCTATTTGTTGTTCATTTATGGGAATAGTTCTATCTGTAGCTGGTTCTATTATGTTTAATGCATGTGACATAAATTTTGTGTTTCTTTTTATGAAGTATTATTAAATAGAAGATAGTGCTTGGCTATAACCCAGAACATGCATGGATGAATAAATAAATGCTCTGTTGTTCCTGCTGTATTGTGCTTGTGTACAAAATGTTCTTGCTTTTCTTCCATTTGCACAGCATCATGCATGCCTTGTCGTGAATGGTCTTATCCTGAGGGGTGCTTAATGTCATGAATTTGCATTTCACTTACATTTTACTTCCAGAGCACTGTAAATCTTACAGAAAAGCCAATGTTTAGAATATATAATTTTGCCCTCTCCCTCATTTGAAACCCACAATAATAGGTTCAGACAGAATTGCCTGTTACATCCTGACTTGCTGAAGACTAATACAGGGGGAAAAATCTGCTGCTTTTTGGGCCTGGGAATGTCTAAGCTTTCATTCTGATCACCTTTACAGCACATTTTACTTCTGTTGTCTGTTAGTTTTATCTACTTATTTTTAATGGAAAAATACATTACAGTGATGCTTCTCAGCCCCATGATTTGGTCTATGAGAAACGAAGTTTTGGAGGCTTGAGTTGGCTCTGAAGAACTATGGGATATAAATGTCATATGCTTTTTATTGTTGGGCACTGTGGGTCTTCTATCGTTACTTCTATTTCTTGTAGATAGCTAATAGAAAGGGCTCTAATCTTTCGTAAACTTATCTGTTCTGTATTTTAGTAAATTTGTTAGTTCATCTCTGCCAAATCCATCAATTTGATTAACCATTCTTCCTCCTCCTTCTATTTCTGCGCATATAATAGGCTTGCTGCTATCATCATATGTAAAACCAGAGAATTTATATTATCTAAGCTATCATCTCACAAAAACAATTCTGGCCTAAATGCAATATTAGTCTTTAAAATTTGTCTCATCAGGCTATATATTTGTTTGTACCCATTTTTTCTTTTTTGCTTTTTCACGAGTCCACCACATATGGCAAAAAGTTCCCTCAATTTTTTTACATTTCCAACACTTGGGGTGGTTCCGCACTTACTGCTTGAAATCTGTCAGGATTTCCAGAGTTTGCGGTTGTCTCACAATTTGCCTCACCAGACCTATTTGACAAACGCCAGGTGTTGCGCTGAGTCAGTGACCTAGATAAGACTAATTGGAAACTGCTTGTACCCTGTTATAAATTGTATGCTATTGAGTTGTGCTCTCTCTCTCACTATTCCTCTTGTATTGGTATGTAGACGTTAGTAGCTAAGTTGTATATTTCTGTTTGTTTCATATATCCATGCACGTTACTAGTAGTGTGTTTAGTTAAGTTTTCATTCTGCACTCATGAAGTTAATAAATGCCTTCCAGTTTAGAATGAAACAACATGTCTTTTCTTATGTCTGTGAACACCAAGTTAAAGTCCAAGCGCTGTTCGCTGTGCTCACTGCAACATGCAGACACTGCTGCATTTTGGGCTTAACAAAATCTGGATTAAGTAGATCCGTTTTTATGAAATGTGTTTCTAGCAAGATCTGTCTCAAACAAATACGGATCTAATGAGGCCCTATGTTTCTGCAAACACATGGAAGGACTGATTGTGAGGAACAGATTCTGCCTTCGCTGTGCGGACGCAGTAGCACAGATTTCAAGACGGCTGCTCCAGGAGCCGTGTGATTGGAGCCTTCAGCCGTCAGTCACCGCTCCTTTCCTGCCATGCGTGGACCAATCAGCGGCGTGCCTGAGATCCAGTGCCCACCTGGTGCCAAAGCCGGCTTTTTGTGCATGGAATCGCTACATTCAGACTTGCTGTTCCTCTGCCACCATAGCTGGGCACCTGCCCGATGCAAATCCCATGTGAGAGGGACTTCATGGCTAGACTGTGCTTCTCCTGCCTCACTCAACATGGTGACTTCCTGCTGCCACCTCACTCAACATGGCAGCTTCCTGCCACTGCCTCTCTCAACATGGTGACTTCCTGTCCCACCCCATGTGTTCTGTCTCCCATCCTTGTATGGACGCATCCTCCATTAATGCAGATTTAGAGCACAACTACCCATTAAGACTACCTTCAATGTGGTCTTCTGGGAAACCGGTTTATGGGCTGCTTAACACCCATTAGAGACACATCAGTGCAGAAACAGCTTTCTCGATGTGTCTCTAATGGGTGCTGCTGTGCGGACATGGTTTTCCCAAGTGTTTAAAATGTGTACTTAATGGGTGTTAAAGGGTCAATGCGGAAGCACCCTTAGTTGAGATATTTTAATAAACTTTCCCTAATTTGTGAGGTGTTAAATACCATCTGTACATCATCTCATATATATTTTCTTTTAGTAACATACAGGTAGTAGATTTCATATCTTTTATCCATAGTTTCTCCCACTGATCCATCTGAATATTATATCCAAAATTCCTTGTCCATGTAATCATACATTCTTTAACCTGTTCATGTTCCATTTCAATCTGGAGTAACACTTTATGCATAATACCAATTGTTCCCCTTTTGGCCTTGTTTAATTTTATTTCCCAATCTTGTTTTTACCATTGAAAATTTAATTTCTCTTTATCTCTTCTATATATATCTGCTAGTTGTGCATATGTAAACCACTGTGTTTTTACCCTGTTGATTTAACTGTTCTCTTGTTTTAATATAAAACTCATTAGTATCATCCTTGTTATATAACATATCTTCATATTTAAGCCAAGATCCTCTTTCCCCAGACTCCTTTAACAAACCTTCATGTGGTGATACCCAAAGAGGCATTTTCCTATAAAAATTATTTTTATAATTCAACCAGGTCTTATACAAGGCATGTCTCACAAAATAATTTTTGAAGTCTTCATTGACTTTTGCTTTTTCATGCCACAAATAGAGCCACAGAGGTGCTTTTTACTACTGTCATCCTGGTGCTTATCTCAAGGTACCTGCGCTATAGTCATCTTTATTATCATGTGAAGATACAGCCTTACTTGCACAGTGAAATCATTAGAGAGTGCTTATCTGCAGAACGATCACTCTTTTTAATATCTTGTATAATACATTAGATACCACGGACAAGAGAATTTGGATTCATTAAATAACCATTAAATAACCATCAACTAGATGCTTGTCCCTTCAATCTGAATCTGGTTTCCTAACCTTTTTGTGTGACCTACCTTGAGGTGCCTGGGTGCAAGGTAGGGCAAAAAATTACATAAAGGTGCCAAACAAACCTTTGGAGCAGACATCAGGGTATCCTTCAAAGAACATTGTTGTATATATGATGTATGAGAACTCTGCATCAGGGATCCCTAGTTAGCCTTTGAACTGTTTGAGCCAGTTTGGTCTAGTGGTTAGGGAGCCAGACTCTTAACTGAGAATACTGGGCTTGGTTCCACACTCCTCCACAAAGCCAGCTGGGTGGCCTTGGGCTAGTCACAGTTCTCCTCTGAGCTTTCACAGCCCCACCTACCTCACAGGGTGTTCTGTTGTGGGGAGAAGAATAGAAAGCTTTGTCAGCTGCTTTGAGTCCCCTTAAATGGGTGAGTAAAGCAGGGTAGAAAAGCCAACTCTTCTTCTTTTTGATGAATGTTTGATGATCCTTTTAATTTTCCCCTAAATAGCTATTTGCTATTTGCTCTGTATACATCTGCTTGGATTTTCATATGCAGGAATTAGAAATGTTAGGTGATAATTCTGAAAGAGCAGACTATTAAGCTTTTTGTGGGAGCTCCAGTGATCATTAGTTTTAAAATAGTTATTGTGAAGTTCTTGCATCAGAGTTTCATTTAAACAATAATTTAGAGGTGTTTCCACACTTACCTGAGTAGTGCGCTGTGAACTAAGGCTGGTATACTCCGGGTGCAGGAGGACACTAACCCCACCACCGCCTGTAGATCAGTCCCAGCCAGCCTGCTGCTGTGGTGCTGGCATGTGGAGACTGGTTGGCAACGTGGCCGTGTGTGCACTGATGTGGTCCCTGCCCACTATGCTGCCGGATGCTCCATGTAAGTCCAGGGCAAAGCTTGGGATAGGTGTGGAGCACGGTTTCATTCTCCACACCTAATCAGTAATTAGTACATCTCTGGTGAGGTCGGGCACGCTTCTAGGCTGTAGCAGCCTAGTGAGTGTGCATATACTCTTCACCAGAGCTGTACTAATTACCAACTAGAGGCTGTAGTGAGAATTGGCCTCTGGTTCTGTCAAAACTGTGAAGTACTTTGCAAATCCTGGAGTGTATCTTTTTGGAGAGTTACAAATGAATTAGTAGCACTTAACACAATTCCTATTTTTATACTAAGTTGGCAACACTGTCTGATTTGATTACAATATGACTAGTAGGGTGGGAAGAAAAAACCCTCAGAGTGTCCTACTGATAGTTTACTTGTCTCCTGAGTTTAGGAGTAAAAGGAAATAAGAAGAATGAAGAATTACTGATTTAAATATCTGCATGTGAACAGACTTCAGAGAAACAAAAATTCTAACAGATGAATTAGCTTAATAACGTATTTTAAAACCTGGGCTCATTCCTCATTGTTTAAAATTACTTTGATTAATTTTGGGAAATTCCAGAAATATGAGTTTTCAGACTGAAAAGAACAATATAAATGCCTGAAACGTATGCATGCAGCAAGACGTTTTGCTATATTTTTTTCATGCCTGTAGTGTTATTTCCGGCATTCAGCAGTGTTCATACTTATCTAACTTGCTGCAGTAATACACCCTGTTGTGTTGTTTAAATATTTATTAGAATTCCATATTATAGAAGCCAAAATGATAAATAATTTACTGAACTATTTATATTAGTAATTAAGTGGTATGATTTCTACATTTGGAACCACAAATGTAATCAGTGCAATTAGCAACAGGTAGTAAATTGCACTGATTGCACTTGGCTTAGAATTCTCATTAGTCAGCTCTATCATGAACTTCCTTTTTGCATATTTAAGACTGTCAGAAACAAGCCACATATTTGAATATGTACAAACTGTTCTGTGCTCTTTTTTTTTTAATCTTGTGATTTCAGGCAACATTTGATGAGAGACTGAGGCATGCAGGATTGGGCCACAGCAGTTTGTGTCCTAAATTCGTTTATTTTGAAGTGTTATCATCTGAGTCTAAGTTATATTAGACTGTTGGTAATCAGATGTGAAGGAGTAGGTTGACTGTGATGTGGTGGATCAGCTGCACTTTTTCTTGTGTTACTCACTATCCTAGATAAGGAAATTACAAAATGGGGGGGGGAGTGCATTGGTTGTAACAAAAATGCTTTGCATTTTGAACCGAGTTTTTTCTGACAGATTTATGAAGTTCACTGCCGTAGGTTATGGAGATAGCCATTAATTCTGAAGACTTGAAAAACAGTATTAGACAAATTTATGGAGTATACTGTAGTTAATAACCATAACCATAATGGTTTAATGGAATAAACCAGAAGCAGCATATTATTTACTTAAAGCATTTTTACTTTGCCCACCAGGCGAAATAGACTTCAGAGAGCCTTAGATAAGATTAATAACAAACAAAGCAGTCATTGCTAGAAGTAAACTCATATATCACAGAACTGTGAAAACTGGACACATGCAATAGATGATGTTTCCATGTCTCTTTAAGTGGCGGGATAGCTCAGAATCCAAATGGCTCACTTAAAGGGTTTGCTATTTATGAACTTGATGCTGTCGAAGGAAGTAGTGTGACAAAGCTGTATATTGTCACCCTCTCTATATAACTTATATACAGAGTACTGTACATCATGAAAAATACCAGGCTGGATGAATCAAAAGGCAGAATTAATATTGCTAGGAGAAATAACAGCCTCAGACCTCACTTTGATGCCATAAAGTGAAGAAGAACTAACTAGCCTCTTGAGGAGAGTAAAAGAGGAGATTGCACAAGCTCACCCGAAGCTCAATACTTAAAAAACAACTAAGGTCATGGTATCTGGTCCTATCACTTAGTGGCAAATTAAGGGGGAAGAAATGGAAGGATTTTATTTATTGGGCTTAAGTCTCAGCTAAACATGGTGGGGACAGGCCTAGGTGACAATTCATTGTTAAACTTTGATGTCAGCAAGTGGGCTTTCTCCTATAACACACCAAAGCCTTTGAGTTTTCCAACAGCAAAGGGAAGTTGCAGATCCCTGTAGAGCCCTTCTGTACATCCCTGCTGCAAGAGTTGGGAGCAAGTGGCCTATGCTGTCTATCACAATGCTGCATAATTTTGCTTCATCAAATTTATTTTGTTCCTGTAAATGTTTGTTGTTGCATTTTTTCTCTTTTGCCCCCATTTTCCCGCATGCCACAACCAATCAGAGAGCTGATGGTTGTACTTATAAACTTGGAAGTTCTAGTTGTTTTCTTGATTCAAATTTGTACTTTTGTTAATTGGAGCAATTCTATATTTAAAATATTGAGTAATGTTAATTGTAGCTGAATTGCAGCCAGTCTTGACTAGTTAATAAATTCAAATATTTATATCTTACCTTTCACTCACAGGTCCCATGGTAGTTTATTACAATAAATGAAAAAAGGAAAAAGAATAGCAGGACATATTTAAAATATAGCCCTTCTTTTCAGACATGGGAGCCATACATTGATGAAAGCCATGCAATGTTGGATATCAAGGAGGCTGTTCCTGAGTCTGGAGGCTGCCACAGAAAAGGCTATGTCATGTGCCACCACTTCTTAAACTTCTACCTAACAATCTAAATTTGGTTTTCAGGACCCCCTGCTTAGCTTCTTCAGATCCTGTCAGCTTTCCCCAGGAATCAGCTTAAAATCTGCTCTGTGACCTTTTTAATATTAAGCATCAGTGTTCTGGTTCAGGTATAGCTGACATGTCCTATTACCACTGGCTCCTCCCCAGCACTGTCTACCAACCTATCCAGATGCCATGTGATGTCTGCAACTTCTACATAGCAAGTCACCATGCTGTCAGCATGCCCATCACAAACCTGCTGTTCTCTATTTCCAATAAATCACCCACTAGAAGAATCCCCCTCCTGCTACCTGTGGAATATCCTTGGTGCCCAGAGGAACCACCTGACAAACCTATCAGAATCCAGCAGTTATTCCTTGAAATTTCTCTTCCAAATTCCTGTTACCTTTCCTGTCTTTGGTCCCAGGAGAGCAGCCTTTTTCTATTTGAGTACACTCTCAAACACACCAGACTTGGTAATCAAGTTTCTAAGTATTTAACAACTGTGGTTAAAGTAAAGTGACAGAGGAATTTATGATGCTCCCTTCACTGCTTGAAAGTGTTGACCACTAGCCTGATGATAGGAATGGAGTTGAGTTTTAGTTCACTTAAAAACAGCAGAGACTCTACAGAAGTTTGTAAAAATACACTAGATATGCACATATAAGGATGTCTGTGTTGTTTCTATCAGAGACCACATTTATTGTGTTCCTGTAACAGTCTTGGGTTATGAATATTAGTGTACAAATAAATTGTATGAACATGGAAGGATTTATAGACTCAAAGGCACTGTATCTGTTGATGCAGAGCAATGAATGCACAATGGCCAAGGAATGGTACCTTGGACAGCTCCATTCATTGTTCAGGCTGTAGTGGCATAGGAAACTGAAAGTTTTTCTCGGAGGGATGTTCAGTAGAAGTAGAAGAGTTGGCTTTTCTGCCCCACTTTTCTCACCCATTTAAGGGAAAGCAGCTGATAAAGCTTTCTATTCTTATAACAGAATACTCTGTGAGGTGGGTGGGGCTGTGAGAGCTCAGAAAGAGAGCTGTGACTAGCCCGAGGTCACCCAGCTGGCTTTGTGGAGGAGTGCAGAATCAAACCTGATATTCCCAGATAAGAGTCCAGCTTGCTAACCACTAGACCAGACTGGCTCACCAGTACATGTTTTCCCCCCACATTGTTTTTTTTCAGTATCAGAACAAAACCCAGTGCTTGAACTGTTTCCTCAGAACTGTCTTCCTATTCTGACAAAACACTTGGTTCTAGGACCAATGTGGGAATTCAAAGCACCCAGTTTTTAATCTTGTGCAGCTTCTAAGGACATCAAAAGTGGGTTGTGTAGATGAATGTGAAAGTAACTTTTAAAAATAATTCCTTCCCCTGCTGATCAGTGAGTGGAAGAACATGCATCCAAATATAAAAGGGGCCTTTCTGTTTTAAGGTGGATTTTTTTTTATTTTGAAATGTTTGTATGTGCCTGGTTTGTCTTTTATTCATGCATTTTCCAATGGTTTCTGTTTGTTATGTATAAAGATGAATGCTCACACCTCACTAGTGGGGTCTGACCAAGAACATGGAGATAGTGCAGAATATGCATACCTCCACATTCCAGTTACAGGGAGACCAATATCAGTGCAACAAGTTACAAACTGTTTCAGTGCCACATTCCTTCTCAAGTGTATACAAAACCCATGTTTTTAGTCATCTGCATACGTTTGAAACAGTCTGTAACTTGTTGCACTGATATTGGTCTCCCTGTAACTCAAATGTGGAGGTATGCATATTCTGCACTATCTCCATGTTCTTGGTCAGACCCCACTAGTACACTGGTAGACCTCAATATCAAGGTGTAACGGCAGTTCATATTAGGGCCTCCTGATATGGATCACACTTTATCTTGTGCAGACAAAGCATACCAGTGTGTGTGGGGTCTCTGATCTACACAAATGTGTAGACAGATAGGACACTGATCAAAGGGAAGAGGACAAGCAGGGATCCTGTTTTTAGATTACAGGTAAGTGCAGAAAGGCCCTTTTTGAACTGAATTTCTTTGGGCTCCCTGAAAAGCTGCTTAGAGATATTGGAGTATTAACATGCTCTAGAACGCTGGGCACAGTCTGCTGTGTTTTTGATTGAAGTGCAGTTTCCAGAAACTATATTCAGAGTTTTGTAATTTATACTAACAAGAATAAAACAGATGACATGTTCAACTATAAGCAGAAGTCATTGTTTCTATTGCCTTTCGAAAGTGACATCACAGTACTGTTGGGAATACACTTATGGTTTTAGTTTATCAAGGTTTGATTATTTTAAGTGATTCTGTGAACTATTATGTGTGCAATTTTCCTCTGTTAAGAAAGAAAGAACATGAAAGAAAGCCTTGGAGTAGATTTAAAGCAATTAAGTCCCTCTCTGTTTTGGATTCTCTGTTATAGTTGAAAGTGGTTTACTTAAGATTGTGAATTTAATTTCTTCCAAAGACAGCAAGGAACAGAAAAAAGTTGTGTTTGTGTAGGCCTTTTGCTTTAAAGTTAAGCAAAAGCCTGACTTTGTTCCTGGCCTTGGCATTAGTTATTGTGTGTGTCAGAATAACTTTAGATGTCTCCCAGTCAAGTTTCAGCTGATTCTGACAATGGGCATCAGATTCTGGAATTTAAACCAGATGCTTTGTTGGTTTTTGCAGCCGCAGCACTTCAAACTGGATTTGTTTTGACAAAGACACAGGGTATTCCAGATGACAGAAGGACTGGAGATTGTGTTATGCCTTACTTGGTTTATGTGCATGCAGATTTTTTAGAAGAATGCTTTGGAACATGCTTCTAGGTATTGACGAAAAGGGTTTGTTGGATTTCTATGGAACTGACTACACTGGAGAAAAGCATAGTTTAAGAATTTCAGATGGCATATCACAAAATGTTGCATCAGAATTATAGCAGATATGCTAAACTTATTGGTCCTATTTCATTATGGTATGTATTATATAATCACTGAACTGCTGGCAACTAATTCCTTGAATTTACACTTCTCTGGAAGTATGGTCTTAGCTGTTAGAGCAAAGGTGCTTAGTCCTGCAGATATGTTTGAGTTACAGTTCATACCAGTCTTTTGCATATGCTGCCTGGATGTGATGAAAGTGGTTATTACAACAGCAAGTTGTAAGCTGTATCTGCACTTACTTTTATTGGGGTATTACATTTGCATTTTATTTTATTGTTGTGACCTGTCCTGAGACCTTTGGGTGAAGGGCAGGATATAAACATTCAAATGAACAAAATAAAAATAAAAAGATTTTTGGTGGTATAGCATGCCTAGCTCTAAAGGCAACACCCAGCTGAGATGCCCAGAGGTGAGGGCATAAAATTATGTACAAGGGATGAGTGCCACTTTCCTTGCTTCATTGGGTACCTTTCCACTTCAGTGTGGATACCAGGAAACACCTGGTGACATGGCAGAGTTGTCACTTCCATGGAGGTGATCATCCCCAGGTGTGTAGACATGGCCATAGTTAAACCAAAGGGAAATTTGCAGTAGGGTCTGACTTAAAGCATGGCTGACAAATGGACATGTGTTGTTTCCATGTTCTTCTGGTCCCCTCCAGTGATAGCAGCACCTAGACAGTCACTCCTGCTTTAGAGGCTATAAGAAGTTTCATCTCATCCTTTTATGAAGGTTTCCTTTGGGTGTGATTTCTCCTCCCCAGGGGTGGATGTCTTGAAAACCAAAACATATTTATAGAGGGTAAGGAAGCAAAGCCAGGTAGTTTTTCTTACAAGGGGAAGAGGCATAGCATTAAATGTAACAGACCAATTATGTATTGCATGCAAGCACATGAAAATATATTATCAAATTTTAATGCTTTTTTGTTGTTAAGAAAAACAGCTTTGTGATTTATTTTGGGCTGAGTGGGAAGACAAACTTTTGCTAACTTGAATTGCCGTCAGGGTTTCATTCTTTGGAAATCCAAGGAAAAGCCCCCCTGTATGTGCAAGTTAAGGTGGAAAAATCCTCCCTTCCGTATGGATTTCCTGAAAACCACTTCCCTAAAATAGCTTATCCAAGTCAAAAATGTTCATCAAACCACATTCATTCCCTTCTGCCTGTAGTGTATGGAGTGACTTGTTCTGTTCTGGCAGATGTTCTAAAGGTCTGGTTTATGAACATTCAGCTATTTGTAATACCTGAGAAAATAACTTGAAATAGAGGAATTTTTACTGTCTTCTCTGCCGTTTACATTAAAATAGCTCATTTCTCTACAGGTTTGGGATTGTTTCATATTTTTCCTTTGTGAGTGCTACCAAGTTGGTAGGAGTGCCGTTGTTGTATCACAATTTTTAAAAATTACTTCGTTGGTTTAAGATTGCTCATGTCTTTTGTAACTAGGATCAGGATATGTAGTTGTTTAAATATTGATGATAAACAGTTGTTTTTGGAACATAAATATATGTATCGTCCTAACAAATCTGTGTCATGAGCATGTGATGGAGCATGCAAGAAACAAGGGCTGGCCATTTTTATACCATATTAGGCATAAGAGTACTTTGCTTAGAGCTGAGAAATATTTCATGGCCTTCTGTTGGAGTGACTATACCAGTGATGGCTAACCTTTTGAGCTTGGTGTGTCAAAATTCACAAGAAAACCTAGCTTAACTCAGGTGCTGTGTCACTTCCAGAAATATCCATAATTTTGTGATATTTGTAGCTCTAGTAAGAAAGTTATATTTTTGATATATGTATTTTATTAAAAGCAAAAATGAATAATTCTTTACATTTGCTAAATCTTCAATTGAAAGTTGGTATTTCGTACACTTCAAGAACAAGCAAGCACTACACGCCCAGGTGCCAGGGTGACCAGGTGTGTCACCTAAAAGGGCTTGGCGTGTCACCTGTGACACGTGTGTCATAGGTTGGCCATCATCGGACTATACAGAGAGATATAGAACATTTTGATATTGCTTACACTTAAGTATAACCAAAATTTAAATCTGAAGGGGTAACCCTACAAGACACACTAGAAGATTAGATGATAAAACTGACAGATTTGGCAGAGTGGATAAACAGAAATGTGCAGTTAGGAATATATAGATATATATGGTTATTTTTGAAAAAAATGGGAGCCCTTTATGGACTTTCTAAAGGGACTCTTAATTTTGGGATCTGAGGATTCCAAAACTTGATGATAAATAGGTTTGTTAAAAGAGGAGCTGTGTAAATTATTTAGAGAAGGCATAAATCTAGATAAACCTAGATATCTCATACTTGTATTTGCTGATGTAACAAATGGAAATCATCTTATCTGTTTTTACTTTTGTTTTATTTTCTCTATTTAAAATTTTAAGAGTTGCATGATAAAATCTTCATATAACTACCAACCAAAAGGCAGTCATTCTCTGTTTCATTGGGCCATAATACTACCACTGTATATATATATTTATTGATCCCTTGAAAGATATAAGCATGCCTTGGACTTCAAATGACAAAAGTCTGGAATAAGTGCATAAATGGCAATGGACAAATTAGTTACAAAACCTTTCCCTTTAATTCTGTTGCTGAAATCATCAGCAACCTTTCTAAGACATTGTCAAGACAGTGCAACCACACAACATGGCCAAAAACCTTCCTGTGGAGCTTAGAATCTTGCTATAGCCAAAACACTGTGGGCAGCAGCAAAAATTATTCCTGGAATTAATCAAGAGAACTGGAATAATGGCTAGAAATCTGCTATGGATGCTCAGCAGTGATTTTGGCATTTGTATTTATATCTCACCCTCTATCATGAGGTCTTAAGGTAAATTACAATGAATACGATGTACATTAAAACAAAATTAAAATGGACTTAATTAAAAACTGATGACAGTGCCTGAAAAGATAGGCCAGGCTCTTCAGCCAAAGAGGTAGGATAAAGAGGCAGGTTGAAAAACATTTCATGGCCTTCTGTCAGAGCAACTATACAGGGAGATATAGAACATTTTCTATAGTTGATATTGTTCACATTTAAGTAGAATCGAAATTTAAATCTGAAGGTAACCCTGTGAGACAGACTAGAAGATTAATAAAACTGACAGATTTGGCAGAGATGGATAAACAGATGGACAGATCTATATGGGAAATGGTACTCTTTAAAATACTTGGAGCTCATGTTGTTTAAGGCTTTATAAGTCATTGTTAGAACCTTGAATTGGGCTCAGGAGCAAATTAAAGAAAGCAATGCAGTTGTTTTAAGGTGGGCACGGCAAGAAGAGCATGGATCATTGTGGACAAGCAATCCTTGCCCAGAAAGGGCCATAGTATGTGAACAAATCTGACTAGCAGTTATGCATTTCTGGCTACCACTGCCAACTGTGTCTCCAGTGACAGTCACAAGTCCAAAGGTATTCCCAAACTACTTTTTTACTTGGAGGGTCATTGGTGTATGTAATTAACTACCGCATGAAGTGGTGACTGCAACCAGTCTGAATGGCTTTATGAAAGGTGGATACTATGAATGGGCTACTAGAACGGATGCTTAGGCACTCCCTTCAGGCTGAGGAGATAGGCAGGATGTCTCCAAAGGCCATTTGCAGGGAACTGAGAACAGGTGAAGGTTTTGCCCTTGTCTTCTGCTTGAAATGCCCAGAAGCAATTGGTAGGCCACTGTGTGAGACAGGATGCTGGACTGGATGGGCTGTGGCCTGATCCAGCAGGGCTCCTCTTATGTAGGAACATGACAAAACCAGCACAAGTCAGGTCCCCAATCTCTGGGTTTTAGGGCACAGATTATCCGACTTTAGTAGTGGAGGGCTTCTGGCAAACCAAACCAAAAACATTATATCCATGTGGGGTTGACTTCCACAATAGGAGTAGTCTTGGTAATTGTGCTTTTATGCTCGAGGTTCCAGAGACTTGGAAGTTGAAAAGGTCAGAGTTTTTGGATGTGCCATTCCCTGGCCACCCTGAGGCTGCAAAAATGTATATGCAGATGCAGCCTGAAATGACAGAAATAAACAAATGCAAAATTGCACCAGTCTTTATCTTGGAAAGACATTTTTATACATTTGCTTCTTTGGAAAGGGCTAACAGTTTGTGTCATAGAAACTACACATACATAGAAGCTGTAAACTGTTTATCCACAGTAAAGTGTTTATCCACTGAGCTCATGGAGTGAAAATGATTAGAAATCTTATCTATGAATAGTGCATATGGGAAAACGTATTTCGCTGCAGCTGCCAAACATTTCAAAGAAATAGCTTTATTTCTTCTGTGTACGTCTCCACACCACTTTCTTTCTTGGCTTCCAATTTTTGTCATGACCTAGAAACTGCCTAAATTGATTTGTTTTATATGCAGACACTAGAAGGTGGTGACTTTGTATTTTTTAAAGCTTATGCCTATTCCTTATGTTGTTGTCACTGTCCTTTTCCTCTTCAGTGAAGTGTAAAGACTTGAACTGAGTTGGCTCTAATAAGGCCTTAATTTTCTTTTTAGAGAATTTTAAATCCTGCAGTATCCCTTGCCCATCAAAGGCAAGGAAAGAAACACATGCTATGGTTATCTTTGTTTTCCTGAAATGTCCTTTGCAAGGAATTATTTTCAAAGTTTGTTCAGCTGAGCACCTTGGGGGGAAGATGCATTTACAAGGAAGCCTGAGCAAAGCAAATCTTATGTTGCAGCCGTTCACTCCTGTGCCATTGCCTTTGGGGAAACTTTTCTAGTGAGCGTAGGTAGGCTTGTATTCCACTGTGCAAACTCCTTTCAAGTTCAGTTATGCGTTTGAATAATAATTACTCAGAGATATTTGATGCATTTTAATGAGAAGCGACACTGCTGTTCAGTAGTAAGAGAACTGGGTATCTTGGTTTAAGGTATGCACACACCCAGTTGCAATCCTGCAAGAAATTATTTCAGTGGACCAAAGCAGTTTCTTGGGACAAAAATTACCATGAATAACAAAATCAGAATAAAAGTACACTTTGGGAATGCTCAGATATAGTAGAAGTTAATGGGTACTTAATGGGTACTTCTAGTGACAGTGGAAAGCACCCGAAAATAAAATTCTGTCCATCGACAATAGCATAATCCACTTATTGATACGGCATCTCGGATACAGCTGTTAGACGAAAATATGACCCTACTCGTCATTTGCAACATCTGCCTTTCACTCCTGGAATACTGGACACCCTGAGACTGATGAAGGCTGCCTTCATTATGTAAGGGCCTGTGCTGGTGAAGAGGAGGAAGGCTACTCTGGCTCTATGTCCCATCATGTGCTTCCTTGGATTAGGGATGTATGTGGATTGTTAGGTGGTTTGCAGTGTGTACGACTTTGTGTGGATCTGAACTATATTTGAAGATTGACATCAAATGCAAAGCATATGCTTTTGTGTATTCATTTGATGCTTCATTATATTCACATCTGTAGCAGATTCAGAGCAATTTCAAAGTGGTTTTTGAGGGAATTCAGAGGGGATTTAGAGGCGCAGCTGGCGGTAGGGATTTGAAGTGGCTCTGCTTGGATGAATGTAAATTTCATTCACATTTGTTTTGGGGCAAAGCAAACACACACAAAAAATCATGCACATCTCTAGAAATGATACTCGGATAATATTATTCAATATTTATTTCATGTATCTAAAAATTTATATCCCACCCTCCACGAAAAGTCCCAGGGCAGGTCACAATAATAAAAAAGATAAAATATATAAACTATTAAAACATACTTAAAATAAAACCCTTCCTTCCTTCCTTCCTTCCTTCCTTCCTTCCTTCCTTCCTTCCTTCCTTCCTTCCTTCCTTCCTTCCTTCGTTAGTCCTTCTTAAGAAACTTATAGAAGAAACTTATACGAAGAAACTTAATTCTTCATATACGCATTTGCTATAGTGGTGTCTAGAAGTAGCAAAGGAGGCGTCTAGATATCTGTGCTGCTGCTGGAATATTTGCCTCAAAAACCTGGCACTGCCCCTTTATCTCTGAATTCACCTTCTACAGAAGCAAGGACACGGGTTCTCTGCAGCTTTACATGAGCTTTAAATGAGCCCTCAACAGATTTCTTGGCATCCCCCCCTCGGTTTTCAACGCGTTGCTGTGATCTGATATACCAGGCCTACCTATTTGCAAACAAAAGAGGCTTAGTTCTGAATTAGGCTGGGATGATGAATTAGGCTGGGATGATGAATGTGCGAAGAAACTCAGAGGGTAAGAAATAATCTCTGGCCTTAAAACAGAAGTGGCCTGTTGAAGTGGTTCAGTTTGCTGCTTTCATTATTTCTTCATACCCTTTTGGCTGCTGCCACATATAACACAATGGTAGTTGGTGCATGTGGGTGTACCAGAAATGCCTGGAACTAGTGTGTGCAAGACTGTCTGCATTCTTTGAGATTCATGGCATGGTGGCAGATTCCTTGTGTGCCGAATCCTTTTTGAGTCAGATCCAAGAGAGATTTGCTTCTGTGTCAGGGCTTCAAAGAGTAGTGCAGACAAATCTGTATTTACAAATACAGAGTATTTCCAGGTATGCCCAATGCTACTAGTCGTTGCTGTCAAAATGTTTTGTGATTATCACAGTCAAGTACTGATGAGGAACATAGGAGGTTGGTCATTGGTCCACTAGGTCAGTTTAAGGGCCTGGTATGTTATGGTCCATGGGGTCATGGAGACTTGGACACAACTGAATGAGTGAAAAACAAAAATGTCTTCTTTTTTTAAAAAAAAGATCATTACAATTTCTATCATTACTATTGTGACAGGCAGGGGGAGATGTGGCATTGGGAATGAGAGTGAGGTTAATAGAAGGAAGCTACTGCCCCCCTGCTGTCCAGTAGCTCTCTGCTTGACCCAACTCGTGGAGCAAATCATATCTTGATTTGGTCTTAGTCACACATTGGATTGGTGAGAATCCCTTGACAGGAAGGCTGGTGATAAGAATGTCGTTAGGACCAGATTGTTTGGACATACAGTGGCAGCTCCTACTTGAGAGTATGAGAGACCCATTGAGGTGGCCTGCCCTCTGATACATATAGTATCTGAGCAATTCCTGAAAGCTAAGACTCTGGAACTGAGAGATGAATTGGGCCATTGACATTTTCAGTCTCAAGTACCCTCAGTGCTGCTCTGGAAGCTGCAGAACACCTTGGTGGTCCTACAGAGCTGTGAACAATGAAACAGGAATGGCCTTGGTAGAACATGTTCACCCATTATTTGTTGCTTTGGTGAGTTTATATTGGTTTTAGTGTTTTATATATATATATATTTTTTAAAAAAAAATATTGAGAGAAGACCTGATCTGGATTACCAATAGTTCTCGACATTGATATGCTAGAACTTGAGGGACCAATTTCACTGGTGTGCCTTTTTGTTCTGGTGAAATAGGTCCCATGGGGGCTCTGCGGCCAGGAACTTTAGTTCCTTGCTGCTGGAACTGGTCCAGAATAGATCCAGATCTGTAGAACTAGATTGAGAACTGTCAAGTAAAGGCAGAAAGCTCCTAAGATGGAACCTTGAATCTTGTGCATGCACAGCATGTTGTCTGCCATTGTTCTCCATTCCTTTCACATTCTCATACATTCCTAAAATAATTTTACTTTTGGACTGGTTCAGTTTTCAAAGTATAACAACTTTGAAGATTGGTTGATTTTAAAAAAATGGTTTATAGTTGATTATCCTATATTTCTGAGGGGGTTTCCACTGACCTCCCTTAATCTGGATCTAAGATGATCCAGATCTAAGGAATGGGTCCTTCAACAAATCTGGATCTAGTAGATCCAGATTAAGAGAGGTGCCCGATGCCTCCCCACAGGTGGTGCAGCACCCAATAGCAATGGGTGCTAACCTGCCCGCAGTGGAAACACAGGAACACCCATGTGGCGAATCTTGATTGACCCACGTGGGGCCTGCCCGTCACCCCAGGTTTTTGGGGGGACAGGGGTTGCAATCTCTGTAGATACTCTGGAGGTTCTTCAAAGATTCTCCAGATGACTCCAGAGATCCTCTGGAGCAATCTGCCACAAACTTTGAAGTTTCTCCAGAGCCTTTGACAAAGATCTGTAGGATTGGCATTGCTTTCACATGGGCTCCTCTTTGGAGCCTGTGGTATTCTTCGGAGCTGGCTTTGGAGCCGGCTTTGGAGACTGTGCATAGGCTTCAGAGCTTTGGGTTTTTGGGGCATCCCCCATGGGTCTGTCCCCCCCCAGAGCCCCCTAGACCCCATTGCCCAATCGTGATGGAAACCCACTCCGTATAATCCAGATTTGATGCCTGAAGACCCCATTGTAGACCCCTTTAATGGGGTCTACAGGAAATCCAGATTATAAGTCCTGAAGGACCCATTCAATCTGGATTTCCCTAGAATTGGTGAAAACAAATGTGGCTCTAATGGGGTCTGCAGTGGAAATGCGGTCTTTGTGCTCTGAGCCTAATGGGTACTTAATGGGTCCCTATTGGGTACTTAATGGGTACTTAGTGCTAGTGCAGTGGTAGGCAAACTGCGGCTCGGGAACCACATGCAGCTCTTTGGCCCTTTAAGTGTGGCTCTTCCAGCTTAGGAGTACCCTAATTAAGTTAATAACAATGTACCTACCTACATAGTTTAAGCTTAAAAAATTTGGCTCTCAAAAGAAATTTCAATCGTTGTACTGTTGATATTTGGCTCTTTTGACTAATGAGTTTGCCGACCACTGTGCTAGTGGAAAAAAAACCTTTCTATTTCTTCTAAAGGTACTTTTCCCCACTAAAGGAAAATAGAAATTCATTACTAAAGGTGGATACCTCTTAGACAAGTTGATCATAACTAATAGAATCATCAAAGTCTTTATTTGCAAAAGGCTGTTGAAACAGTTTTTATCAGATTACAGTTGGTCATGAAGGGAAGACAGTTATCTGAGGGCATTAGCAAATCATTGTTAAGCAGTATTTTCACCCTCTCTTGTTAAGTAGTATTAAACAATATTAATCTGGCCAGCCTTTTCTGTGATACCAATCAGCAATTACTTCAGGAAGCTGCAATGTCTATGACTGCGGAGGATAAAACAAAGTGGAATTTATTAGGATTTAGTATGGTAAACTCAAAGCTGTTTTTCCCCTCATTAGACCACTCCATTGATAATAACCTGGAACTTGAATCAGCTTCTGCGAGCGTTTTTTCGGCACCCCGCCCTCCTACTCATATATTTGAGGGAAGGGAAGGGAGACAAGAGCACCCAGCCTCAAAGTTGGCCTGCGAGCGCTTTTCTGGCACCCCGCCCTCCGGCAGGTATATCTGAGGGAAGGGACAGGAGACAAGAGCAGCCTGCCTCTATGTCAGCATCTCTGCCAGGAATGACCAGCATGGACAGGGGAGGGAGTCTCAACATTCAACCATCCCACCTGCTGCGAGAGCTACAAAACCTCTGCAGCAACCAGCCCCAACACCGGCATGGACAAGGGGAGGGAGGCTCAGTAGCTGGCTGTCCCAACTGCTTTATACATTTTTATAAATTTTTTTTTAAATATATAATGTATCATTTGTTATATTATGCAATGGTGTTTTTTTTTCTTATGTAAACTGCCTGGGGCAAAAATTGTTTTTGATGTAAGCTGTTGATTATATCTGCCGTATTTCTTCATGTAATGATTGTATCTGTGTTGTATTTTTTTTTCCTATTTGTTGTAAACCGCCTTGAGCAAAAGCCTTTGGAAAGGTGGAATACAAATAAAAATGGAAATGGAAATTTGTAGTTGAATAGCAAGTGTGTCAGACTGGAATCTTGGGCCATTTTCACATAGTGAAAGCTATCTTGTGCCACTCCGAGAGCTGCCTATTTTTAGATGGCTCAGCCCTGAGTTTTGGGTTCAAAGACATGGCCTAGATTCAAGGGCTATGCCCGACCTTCACAGTCCTGACCCAGGTCTTTTTGGTGGCATGCTCAGGAGTGGTGCATGTGGTCAACAGTAGTCTTCTTGTGGACGAATCTTAATGGATCAACTGGTGGGGCAGGTTATGGTGCCTTTTTGGTGCTGTATCCCATAGCTCTGTCCAGTGTGGATGAAGCATTCTAAAAGGAAATGGGCTTTGCTGTTCTGCACCATCTGGTGGAATGCAGACTTAGAATGCTCCATGGGCCAGTATATTGACCAGTGTGAAAAGGGCCTTGGAGACCAATGAAGCTCATTGAGTGGCTTTGGAACATACAGTATATTGCCTCTCATGATTATTGTGTGGTAAAATTGAGTAGGAGAAGAAAATATATGTATCTTTAGTTCCCTGGAGGAAAAATGAAGTAGGATGATAAAAATCAATGCAAAAAGAAGAAGGAATGACTAAGGCTGAATCCCATTGACAGGAAATAGTTGAATCTGCTACACTGGAGTACATGCTTTGCCTCTGGAGGAACGGTGTTCTTTGTTCTTCACTTGCATTCTGCCTACTTCATAATGGCTTGAGGCAGATAACAAAGTCCATCTTTGTGGCAGTAACATAAACATCTGTGGGTGCCAAGCATGCTGAGAGTTATTCTTTGTGAGGAAAGATACCATTGAAGGTGCTTGGTGGCTTTTGGAGGTGAACTGCAGGCCTTTAATGGGAATGAAGCCTAAAATGCGTTAGGAGTCCTAGTTGTGAGGACATCAAACATAGGTTCCACGTAACCCCACAGAATGATGCGGCAACATTTTTGACAGTGCTTCTACCCATTTAGGGCAAGATGATGGCCTGAGGTGTGCAGGATTAAGTAGGCCCATTATTGTTTGGGCCATCCTGTGGTGTCATTACCTTGCCATGCCAGTCCTTCTATTGACTCCAATCTGAAGGAAATAACAGCATTGCCACCATCTCTGTATCATTTTGGCTCTCTTTTGAGCCTTTTTGGTGAACCTATGTGCCATTGAGCACTTTGCAAAGACAATACAACATTTGACAGGGGAATTGTCATTCCCACAGCTTGTACTCCCACAGCTGAAGCAAAGTTTAAGCTACCACTCATTTGACAGGACTTTTATTAGCTGTAAATTTACCATATTTTAAATATCCTGTTTTATAGGTACTACTAGAATCTATAAAGCACTATCTCCCAACATATGTACTATACATTATTTCTGTGTTGAAGCTACTGCCTGAAACATACAGAGCTCTAGTTTCATTGAGGCATGCTTCTGAGAAACATACTTAGAACCCGGTGTTCTTTTAGCAGCATTCAGTATACGTTACATGCTTTAAGTCAAGGCAGCATCCAGGTGAAATGGAGACTCCTGTTTCTTGTTAATTATATCTGCCCTTCATTTTCAGTTGTTTTTTTCTCAAGGGAAAGGCTTAGAATAGAACATCCTAGACGCTAATACTTAGCCATTTCATATAATTCATTATTTTGCCCATGGGAGCAGTCCCAAGTGCAGCAGTAGCAATTACTGGAATTGCTCCCTGAGTTTTATTGATTTTTTTTAATTTGCAAAATCTGTATGGGAAGCCAATAAAATAAAATAAAATAAAATAAAATAAAAAAGTTAAGCATGCATGCATATTGGTGGTGAAACTGGATGCTGTGTAACTCAGATACATTTGCGTTTTCCTCTCACTTGCCTGTGACAATGTTTCATTTTGTTTGGAGGTTTTGTTCTACCCATTTACTACTGATGGCTGTAAAATTGTTTTTTGTTATCTTAAGTTTCAAGTCTTTAAACAGTAGGTGGCTATACACGTATGTGCATGTGACCCCCAGTTGAATATGTGTATGCCTGTGCATGTATATACATTTCAAATGTAAAAATGATATGAAAACTTTATCTGAGAAAATTTGAAACCCAGTAGCTTTTCCATTTATCGAAAACACATTTCAACAATAAGAGTACTGAAGCAAGTCCTTTAAAAATTATTTAAAATGTGTGTATTCAGGAAGGACAAACCAGATGAGCACTCTTGAGGGAAAGAGACATTCACCAAAAATGTATTGTCCCTTATGGTTCTTTCTGAGTGTACGAGGCCCAGAAGCTGGGTAGGTCTCCATTCCAAACTGGACCAATGTCCAGAGAAGCAACGGTGAACATGAAGTTTGTCACCCATTACTAAAACATCTCTTATACCCTTGGCCTGCAGCAAAGTGATCGTGAAAACTGTATCTCTGTGGAAGGGCTCTGTCATACTAGGCTACTGTTTCTGTAACGTGTATCTATAAGGTCTGTCTAGGCAAATAAGAATTTAATTTTTTCTTGTTTTGATAGAAGGATACAGCAGGCTGCACTATGTAGATTGAACTACTGCAGTGTACTCTACATGGGGCTGCCCTTGAAGACAGGAAGGTGAAGCTAGTACAAAATGCAGCTGCTAGAGTGCTAACTGGAACAGCTAGCCGGATGCACATCACGCCGGTCTTAAAAGAATTTCACTGGCTGCCAGTTCGCTACTGAGCCCAGTTCAAGGTTTTGACTCTGACTTATAAGGCCCTAAATGACTTGGGCCCCAGATGTCTAAAGGAACACCTTCTCCCATATTGACCTGCCTGTGCCTTAAGATCAAGCTGTGAAGCCTTCCTGGTTTTGCCCCACCACCTTCAATAGTGAGGTTGGTGGGCACCCGGGAGAGAGCTTTCTCTGTGATGGCCCCCAGACTATGGAATAGCCTCCCCCTTGAGGTGTGTCATGCCGCTTCCTTATATATATTTTGGAAGGCAGTGAAGACGCACCTCTTTACCCTGGCCTTTGGCTGAGCTGCTTATATTTTTCCCCCAGTACAGACACTATTATTTTAAACATATTGTGTATTGTTTTATATTTGTTGAATTTTTAAAGTCTTTTAATGTATACTCTGTTTTTAATCTGTTTTAAGGTTGTTACCTGCCCAGAGACCTTTGGTTATGGGGCAGGATAGAAATGTAAATAATAAATAAATACATAATATGTGTGTATGTTCAAGAGATGATAGATGACTAACATCTGCCCTTGCTGATCACTTTGTTTTAAAATTGGCACATCATTCCACAATTACTCTCTGAAATTGTGGATATCTGTCCACACTCCTCCATGGTGTGGCATTCTGGCTCCTATAAACTTTGAAAAAGATGCCATTTTGGGGTGCCGTAGTCCTTACGTGCTCCATATGTGTGGATGGCATGTAATAGGAGCAGATATGGCCTCTGTTATTCTACACAAGTGTCCAGATGGCAAAAGCATAGACTGAACCATGGTCCAGTTTATTAGTTTGGAAAGGTTCTTAGTCCAAGTTCCTGTCCTTGTACAGGTTTTATTGTGTGTGTGACAGTGAAATTGTGCAGGCGTTGTGTCCGAATCAAAGATGCCTTTGATACAAAGTAATTCAAGCCAGTGTAGGCTAGTGCTATCAGGGCTCAACTGAGTCCTACGTAACTGCAAGCCATCTTTGTAGGCCATCTTTAGATAAAATAATAATCATAACAAACAGGACAAAACTTTTGTGGATAATTATAATAAGGAAATAGATTGGTCTAGATTGGTACAGCTTGAATGCGTAACAGGTAGTACAGGTAATACTGTTGGACAAAATGCTGAAACGAGTGTCTCGCTCCCTTTTGCCACTTACCTTTGCTGTTCTGGTACAGGGTGGGCTGCCCCATACAGTGATATGCTATCCATCCCAAGCTATGGCAGATTGATCCTGACAGGAAACAAGGAACAGCCTATTCAGTGCCAGTTGCCTCATGGGTCTGAACCTTGCACCAGCTTAGGAAACAGGGCAGGGGCCTTTGGAGCTCCTAGAGTGCCCATTTCAGGGGTGTGCCTTATTGCACCACTTAAATGGGCCTCAGTGGTATACAGGAACATGTTCTTCATTAGGTCAAGGGGTGTTTCTGCACTTGCTTCCCATCAGTTGGATGGGAAAAATGCAAAACAGACTAACGTGTACTAGCATTTGCACAAGGGAACACTAGTGCATGGTAGCCTAAGCCCCACACACCAAACATTCACCTCCATCCAGTCACATGTCTGATCCCCGGCTGGGCACCACCATTTTGACTGTGGTGCCCTGCGTGCATCATTGTTATGGGAATGATGACACTCTGTGCACACACAGTTGCATTAGGGGACACTTGAGGTGCCAAATGCTTGCGTGGCACCTCAGATGACCCCTCACACCAGAAATGGTGCAGATAGGCATGACGTGGGTGGGACAGGTAAGTTTTGGGTCAGGATTGGTTAAACTTAGGTTGTGTGTAGTGCATGATTTCATGCATCACCTCTAGTTTGCAATAGGTCAACATTTGGGCAGACAGGGGGAGTTTCTAGGCTGTAAACACCTCCTGCAAGTGCAGATGCACCTGCCCAGATGTTGAACTATTACAAACTATAAGGCCAAGTGCAAATTTGTCCAGGAGTATTTTCTGTCCTAGTGCCCACATGATTGTAAGGTGGAGGTTTATTTCACTGATCCCCTAATTTTCCAAGGTGCACTTTTATTGAATCTGTCTTGTGACACACTGGCTGGTTCTTGCATCTGTGATTTGAAAGCAAAATAAGTACCCAACTGCAGAAAATAAAATCTAAATCCAATTGCAGTAAGTATACATTTAATAAAGTAGCAAAACAAATCCTTAAAACAAATTTAATCTTAGGATATGTAAATTTTGATTCTGTTAGTTTCATGTTTCAGATTTTTTTTAACTTAAAATATTTTTGGAGGCCCTAAGCACTGTGCCTGTTATGCTTAATGGAAAATATGAGCCATATGTGCCTTGCACAAGTAATCTGTCATTTTAACCAAGCTCTTAGGGGGAAGACAGACATATTTTTGAAGCAGCAGGAGTGATTTAGAAGTACATTAACTGTGCTGAACGAATCCTGTGAGTCCTTCTTTTGACTGACGCCTGTGAGGATTGTTGTGGAAGGCTGACATTACTAACAGTGCATACTTCACTAATGTTATAGAGTTTCTCCTCCCTCTCCTTATATTTTTGTATCCTAGTTGGTTATGAAGTGTTTTATCATTGGCTGCAGGTACCTGCAGTCACTAGAAAAGGAGGCTGCTTCCACTGTGTCTCTATTTCTAGCAGCAGCAGGTACCTCGTAATGATTGTGTCACTCCCTTGACAGGTGTGATTGCCATTGGAAGTGCCATGTTTGAAGGGAGGAGCTGCAGTCAGCCATGGAAAATGGCACCTCTGTGCTCCATCATGGAGATATTTAAGCCCCTTTATCAGTGGCAGACTATTTATTATTACTTATTATTTGTAATTCTATATCTAAAGTCAGGGTGAGTAAGAACATTGAAAATCAACCTATTAAAACAATAACAGTATATATTAAAACAGTTACTGCAAGTGAAAGGGAAAGTGTATCTCTGTTTACCCGAAGGCCAGGGCAAAGAGGTGTGTCTTCACTGCCTTCCTAAACATGTACAGTGAAGGTGATAGACACACCTCAAGGGGGAGACTATTCCACAGCCTAGGGGCCATCACTGAGAAGGCCCTCTCCTGGGTGCCCACCCCCTTTGCTGCTGAGGATGGTGATACAACCAGGAGGGCCTCCCTCCAGATGTTAAGGCACGGGAAGGTCAATATAGGAGTAGGCGTTTCTTCAGATATTTGGGGCCCAAGTCATTTAGGGCCTTATAAGTTAAAGTTAGCATTATGAATTGGGCTTGGTAGTGAGTTGGCAGCCAGTGCAACTCTTTTAATACCGGCGTGATGTGCATCTGGCTAGCTGTCCCAGTCAGCAACCCAGCAACTGCATTCCGCATTAGCTGTAGCTTCTGAAAAGGCTTCAAGGGCAGCCCCATGTAGAGTGCATTACAATAATCTAGTCTAGAGGTTACTGGAGCATAGATAACTGTGGCCAAATCATCGCTATCCAAAAAAGGCTTCAACTGGTGCACCAGCCATAGTTGGGAACAGGCACCCTTGGCCATGGCCTCCACCTGAGCTTCCAAGCATCAGTGCAGAGCCCAAGAGTATCCCCAAATTTTGCACCTGTCCCTTCCAGGGCATTACAACCCCATTAAGGACAGGGTGTCTCTCAACTCCACAGACCTGAGACCCTGCGATGCACAACACCTCTGTCTTGTCTAGATTCAGCTTCAATTTATTGGCCCCCATCCAATGCACTACCGCCTCCAGACACCTGTCAAGCACTTCAACCGCTTCTCCTGATTCAGCTGGCACAAACAGAAAGAGCTGGGTATTATCTGCATCATCTAGGCCATCTTCCCCTTCTACCTGCAATGGAACTGCCTCATTGTTTAGGTACTATGTGATTAGGAAACTGGAGCCGGGTATTGTGGACAGGAAATGTTCACCTTAGTGCCATAAATTTGAGAAAAGGTATGTCTCCGCCCATATTGTCAGTTCATTTCAAATCTCTTACAAGAACTCAGAAAACATTCAAAGGAAGTACTTTTGATACTGTTTTTGAGTAAGTCTCATGAGGATATAAGACTGATCCTTCAGTTGGTGAAGCAAGAGGAGAGCACTTAAACAAGCTGCATCTCATTTTAGATTGCCTAGTTCCATAATGACTTTGGCAATGGTATACTAGGGGAATTGAGTGTCCATCCTGCTGAATTTTTCAAAACCTTGGGGAGGAAGCAAGTGTACCCATGGTTAGGGAGCTCCCTTTGTGAGGAAGCAGCCTAAGCCTTATCCAAAAGCATTGATTAAATACATGAAACAGGTTGAAGCCAACTCTTGAATTGCCAGTGGTTGACTTTCGTATGTGATGAAATTCTCATAGAGCCCCTTCAATACAACCAGAGTAGCAACTTAGGTATTTCCACCCTATTTACTAACAAGGCTTAAAGCAACTTATCTGTTGTTTTATGAAGGTAAGTTTCCGAAGACTTTGGGATTTGAACAATTTAGACACTGGAGAGGAAGAGGGCATGGTTCAGCAAGCCAAATCAAATTTTGAGCAATAGCCTTTTAACTTTGCATTTGTTGTTGGCCTTGTCTCATTATACAAGACTCTCTTACAAGCTTAATTTCATCACAGGAATTTCAAGATAATTGATTTAGAGTGTGGAAGAAGTCAAATATGCTGTGAAATTCAATACCCAATGCTGAGATAATTAATTGCAAGGCATTTTATATTTAAGTTTATATGAATGATTGGTTTTTTTAATTTTTAAAATTCTGTGCTTCAGATCTGAGGATTGAATTAGAGAAAAAACTAGAACACTAAAGCACTAAAGTGGTAATTATAGACACACAGCTCTATCATTCTAGTTTCAGGTTTATTTGCTTTTTTTTTAAACTTAGCTTGCAATTTGAAGGTTTCATTTCTTTGTTTTCCAAAATGTATTTGTTTTCATTTCTGAATTTGTAACTATTATTAACTTAACTTAATTGGCCTTTGAAAATTATCTAAAACAGGACAGTGCTACTGTTCATCTTCTGAGGCATATTGCTTTCTTAATTCAAAAATTTTGGAGTCTCTTTTAGACTGAACTGCTGTAAAGGTTTTTTTTACTTAATTTTTTTAGGTCTGTTTTGTAAGCTTCCTTGATTCAAAAAGGTAGGCTTGGAGCATTTAATATTTAAATGTCTAAAACATAACCTATTTCATTTTAGTGTTAACTTGATCAGAAATAGTGCCTGGATTTTAGGATCTGTATTTTATTTACAAACAGTAAATCTTAATGGCCAGGCACCTTGGAATAAAATAGGATGGTCATTAATAAATGTATTATTTATTTAATACATTTGATTAATGTTATTTTACTTCCTTGTTATTGTTTCCAAAGTTACCAAAGAGTTTGATTTAACAAAGCAGTACTCCCATCTGCTCCATTTTAATTTGAAAGTCCTTGCTTGGTAAATATTTCTTATGGAACAGACAGACTCAGGAACACGGATGGGAACAGCTTGTCCTGTATCTTTCCTGTAAGTCTTGAATTTTAAACACTGCAGGAAAAGTACAAAAGAATTTCAGTGTGTTTTCACACCTTCTCAAAAAGCAATGTTAGATGCTGGTAGGTATCCAGTAATTTACTCACAAGAGTTTACTGATTTAATTGCATTCCTCTAGTACAAAATAATTCGTAATACTTCTAAAAGGATTTTCTTTATAGTGAAATTATAGGAGACAGCATGACTGATAGAAGCCAAGTTTTAGCATGTGTTCTTGATCTTTACTTTAAACCAGTTTTTGAACATATTTCAATTTACAATAAAATTTATCCTAAGTAATTTGAGACATGAAAAATGAAACTGTAAGACATTGCTAGAATATATGTGAACTGTATATTTCCTTGCATATGTTGAATTACCAAGTAGAAAGGAGACCAGCATTTTATTTTATGCACTGCATACTAACAGAAGAACATAACCGGAGCCCTCCTGGATCAGACCAAAGCCCATCTAGTCCAGCGTCCTGTGAAAGTTTTGAAAATAGACAAGAAGATACTGATGTTTTTCTTCGTAAGGCTGAAGAACAAGAAGTGATATGCTTTCTTAAGACTAATTACAACAGTCATTATTTATATGCATCTATTCTGACCAAATTTTCATTGTAGATTTATAGCCGCTTTGTTTGGGAAGCTGCTATCAATTGCACTATCTATACCACTGTTAGCCATCTCGAATCAAGAAACCTAGGCCTTCATTGGCACTCTGCATTGCAAGCAGCCCATACTGACCCAGTTGCAGAGCTGTTTTGGTTGGGCTCCCAGATGTGTCAAAATGGTGGAGGGCTTCTCTGTCATGATATATAGGGCAGTGGGTCTGATATACTTTTCTAAAATGCTATGTGGACTGCTTACACTGGGTCCATGGTTGAAGCTTGCTATGGTTGCCTTTTTCATTGTAGCCTGATGTGGGTGGAGAATTCTACCCTGAAACTCAACTCTTGCTAGACTGCTCTGTAGTGCAAGTGAGACATTCCAAGGGCTCTGCTGACCTAGGGCCTTACTTTTAATCCATAATAGTGCAGCCAGGGCACAGTGATTAGCCTCCCTCTTGCCAGCATTGTCTTAGACATGGTCAAGACAAATAGTTCAAGAAACTGTCACAGAACACATTACTTATGGAATTTTCTGATAGCAGATGTGGTGATAGCTATTAGTTTTGGAGAATTATCACAAATTCGTGTTTAAGAAGACTATCAGTGAAAAATTGGTTGTGACAGCTGTGTGGGACCATAGGCCTCAAAAGTGGTACACTTCGAATGCTAGTTGCTGGTGTCTCACATAATCTACTTGTGGGCTTCCTAAAACTGTTTTGCTTTCATAGGAACTGGGATATTTGATAAAATGAAAAGCTGGGACTGTTCTATCATTTCTGTCTTCTGTGTTTATCTAAGTAACAATGCAGTGTCAATGATGGGGATGTAGTGAAGTTCTGACTGAAACCACCTTTTGGCATGTTGTGGTCCCATTCTTTCACCACTGATAAATGATGAATTGAAGATGCTGTTAGGATGCAAATTAAGCAGAACAATGTGTGCCACAGTGGTGAAACAGGACATTTTGTCCATTCCCATTTCCTGTCACTGCCTTTTTTGTTTTTTTCCTCCATGCCAAGAAGGTTTCCTCAGTGCAACCATCTTCTTCCTTTCCATTTTCAGCTAGTTCCTTTTTATTTTATCCTTACTTTCTTCTTTTTCTCTCCCCTATGGGTCTAAGTCTTTTTGCTAATGCTATTTTTTATATATAATATCAGAAACCTAGGGCGCTGTCACCTGCCCCCCTTTATATTTCTTCCTTTTCTTCCTTGTTTACAGTTATAGTTTTCTAATCTCCTTGCTTATCTCAAACACAAGTGCATCCTCTTTTCTCCATGTCATTAAGTTCTTTCTTGGAACTTAGGGCCTTTCTGACTTCTCTTAGATCTGGATCAGTGCATACTGTAATCCTCTTTTGGTCCTCTTTTGTCTACATACTGGTGCAGACGAGAGAGGCACTGTCCCATTAGTATGTTCTGAACCAGATAGAAATTGGGAAGCCTTAGATCTCAGTCTTGAGGTTTACCAGTGTACTAGCAGGTGAAAATCTGGGTATAACAGAGGTGTGCAGAAGGTCCATGACTCCATTTTATGGTTTACTTGGGGAATCCATTTTGGTGGTATAACAAGGTATGTCTGCAAAATGGGTCTCCTGGGGGCTCTTAAGCCAGGAACCTTCGTTTCTGCCCATTGCACAAGCTTTGGAACTGGCAGGGAGACTAGACCAGAATAGCCATGTGCTATTTCAGGCTAAATCCATTCCCACCTTGAGATGATTGCTTATTCCAGATGAGCAGATCTGAATCTGAAGAAGGCAAGTGCTGTACAGTGCTTTTGTGAATTTAAAACCCACGGGTATTATGTGTAAGAGCTTGTGTCCTCTCTTGCAACTTGTGATATATAAAAAAAGTTGCTAATTTCTTCATTTGCAAATCTGCGACTGTTGAACAGCTGATTTTCAGGCTCAAGAGTTGTTTGGTAGCAACTTCAGTTTTTTAAAAATTATCTCAAAACAGAGTAGACACAATGGATGCAGAAATTGTTGGAAATACAGCATTTTGTGTGTGTGTGTGTGTGTGTGTGTGAGAGAGAGAGAGAGAGAGAAGTCAGCCTAACCTGCTAGAAGGGGGGAGGCGGAGCTTGGCCTTCAGTTAGTTTGTTTAGTTCTTCCTATTAAGAAGGCTGAGAACAGATCACTCTGTACCATGTTGTTCTTGTTGTGTTTTTAAGTAAAGTTAACTTTTATTTCCACTAGTCTTTTGAGTGGTGCATTTTTGGGATCACTGCGGAGTCTTACACTGCAAACCCTGGGAAAATCACACAAGCCTGATTTTCCAACAAAGGGTTACGGGCCCAGAATTGGTCACAGTACAACAAACTATGCACCAAAGCTTGTAAGTGTGCAGTTAACCAAGTATCCTTTTTTTTTTGCCCTCAAAGCTAGTGTTTATTTTTGATCCAGAATGGCACAGATGTTTTTGCCAGAGTTCCTTGTCCTGAAGGAAGACAAGGATTTTGATTTCTGGAGAATGAAGATGCAGGCCCTTTTTATGAAGTTAGACTTGCAAGAAGTTCTGGAGACTGAATGCCCACAAGAAGGTGGCCAGAAGGAAGTATGGCTACAAAAAGAAAAACTGCTGTATGCTGAAATTGTGATGAGACTTGATCCAACAAACTATAAGTTAATTCAGAGCTGTTCATCTGGCAAGAAAGCTTGGAAAAAGCTCAGTGAAACCCATTCTGGAACAAGCATGAAAAATAACAGTTTGTTATTCAGAAAATTAGTGACTTTAAAAATTGAAGAAAATGGAAAACTGATGGATCATATTTCTGAATTCTTCGCAATAAGACAGAAACTGGAAATTAATGACATTAGTTTACCAGATGATAAAGGAATTAATCTTAAGTTCACTGCCTAAAAGTTATGCACAACTAGTAGAACTTATAAGGCTGTAGGATAATATTGCTTTGAAAAATGTGATTAGCAGACTGCAAGAATTCAAGACACAGAATTGTCTTGAGAAAAGAAGCAATTCACTCAGCAAAGTAAATAGAAAGCAGATAACTTGCTACAGTTGTGGTGGAAAAGATCATGCAAATAGATTTTGCAAAAACAAAACAAAACCAAGCCAGCAGGTGCTTAGAGATAAAACAAATAAGCAAAGAAAGGGACATATGCTTTCAATTAGGAGTAAATCTTTAATGAAAGTTGCCGGCAGTGATGTGCTTGAAGCGAAAAACAAATTTATTTTGGATAGTGGAGCATCCAGTCAGTATATTTGTAATAAAGAATACTTTTATGAACTGGATGAGAGCTACAGTTCACAAGTCAGTTTAGCTGATGGGTCGTTTTTGAATGTCTGTGGAGTTGGAAAAATTGAAATACAATTGCATGAGATGATTTTATTCCAAGAAGCATACTATGTTCCTGGTTTAGATGCAAATTATATAAGTCTATGCTATCTAATGCAAAAGGGTTGCAGAATAGTTATGGAAGGAGAAATTTGCACAGTAACACAAGGTGGAGTCTAGTTGCTTATTGCAAAAAGAACTACAAGTAATTTGCTTGAAATTGTTTGCAAACATGCAAAGTTAGGTGCATGCACTCACAAAAACAGTTTGGAAATTTGGCATCAAAGACTTGGCCATCCATGATAAAGCAAATGAACAGAGAAAAACAACAACAGTTGATGGTTTGCAAACTTGCTCCTGCAAAATAGAAGAGGATTGTGATTGCTGCCTCAGAGCAAAAGGCAAAAGAGTTTCCTTTCCCGGCATAAAATTTGAACAAGCCAATGAGGTACTGCAGCTTGTTTGCTCTGATGTATGTGGGCCCTTGCCACAGAAAACAGCAGGAGGCAAGGCCTATTTTGTTACATTTACAGACTGTTATTCAAGATATACTTGCAGCTGTTTACTTGCTAGTAAGGATGAAGTATTTCAAAGGTTCCAGGAATACTGTTTGTATGTGAAAAACAAATTCAATAAAAAGGTGAAAACACTGAGATCTGACAATGGTGGAGAATATTGCAGTAAAAAGTTTTAAAGATTATTTAAGAGGAAAAGGAATAAAGCATGAAAAAACCATCTCATATTTTCCTGAACAAAATGGGATTGCAGAGAGAAAGAACCAAAGTCTATTAAACATGATAAGATGCTTGCTTTTGGATGCAAATTTACCAGATATTGTGTGGGGTGAAGCTTTGCAAGTAGCAATGTATTTGCAAAACAGACAGTTGTACAAAGGTGCAGACAGAAACAAGACTCCATATGAACTGGAATGGAAAAAAGCCAAACTTGTTTCACATAAGGATTTTTGGGAGCAGAGCATGTTTTTGTGCCAAAACAAAAGAGAAATAAACTAAATTGTAGAACCCAAATTGGTATAATGGTGGGATAAGCTGCAGGCACAAAAGGTTACAGAGTATGGAATCCTAACACAGGAGAAGTATCAGTTTGCAGTGTTGTGCATTTTAATGAAAAAGAAAGAATTAGCCCACAAGAGCTAAAACACTTAAAGGTGAAAGCTGATTATACTTTTACAGCAAGTGCATGGGTCTACACAGAACAAAGGGAAAATGACACAAACTGTTTGCAGCTTGCACAGCCAGAAAGAGAGGAACCTCAGGAGGCTGAGGCATTACCAAATCAAAAAGGGGAAAGGATTGAGAATCATGAACAATGTGAACCCCTATTAAACCCAAAAGGGGATATAAATGACTTTGATGCTGCCCAACCAGAGCCACACTTAAGAAGAGCCCAGAGATCTAATAAGGGAATTGCACCAGACAAAATGTTGCAAAGCACAAAACAAGTCATGCACAGACTCTAATTCTTGGAAAGAAATGCAGGAGGTTTTAAAATGGAAAGAAGCTGCACAGGAAGAATTTGATTCCTTACAGGAGTGTGGCACATGGACTGCCAAAGGGAAAGACAGCAAATGGTTGTAAATGGGTGTTCAAAACCAAAACTGATCAGTATGGCAATGTGCAAAGATATAAAGCCAGATTGGTAGCAAAGGGGTGCACACAAAAATATGGAGAAGATTATGATGAAGTATTTGCACCAGTTGTTAAACATACAAGTATCAGACTTCTTTTAACTGAGGCTGCAAAGAAAGGCATGCATGTGTAACATTTAGATGTAAAAAGTGCATTATTAAATGCAGATTTAAAGGAAGAAATTTACATGAAACAACCAGAGCTTTTTGAGGAAATGACGTTAATGAATGTATTTATATAGGGACTTGGTCAGCTTTTGTTAAAGACGGCATAGCATAATAAAGTTACTATAAATTCTGTTTTTCATCTTAGCCCTCAGTATTTCTTTTCAAAATAAATAAATGATGGATTCTAAAGTCCACATGTAGATACTGATTTTTTTTTGTATTTTTGTATGTGTTTTGTGCATTTGTAGTTGATTTAAATACCAAATTCTAAAATCCTGGAGATTATTTAGTGGGAATAACTGGACTCAGAAGAAAATCTTGGTCAATTTTATTTTGATGCACTGATAATATTTTTTTTTAAAAAAAAGTAACTGTGCTTCCTGCTTTTTGATTAATGAGAAGAGGTCTGAAAGTAAAAGAATACTAAAATCTTTGTCTCCAGGACCAGGCAAATTGCCTGACCTTGACTTAAGTAATGACACAGTATTGATTTTTAACACTGATAATAAATATGCCATAGAAATCAGAAGGATGAAATTAGAGCAAAGCTCAGTAGGATGATAAATATTTCTCCTGTAGAAAGTAGCATAGAAGTGAATAATTTATCAGCATACCAGCAGAAAGGAATTATATTTTGTGACACTTTAGTTCTGTTCACAGACATAGTTAAGAAGCAGTTAAGGAGAGCTAGAAGGATTTAAGAACATTGGAATGTAAGAGGAACCCTGCTGGGTCAAGCCACAGCTCATCTAGTCTAGCATCTTGTCTCATGTAGTGCCCCACCAATTGCTTCTGGGCATTCTCAGGTAAACCAGTACAGTATGAGGCCTAGATCCCTTCTGGGGCTCTCAGTTCTGCACTCTGGTATAGAACAAAGAGGCCAAATTCCCTGATAGAATACTCAGTCTGCACTGGACAGAGTTTAGCCTGGTCTAGGAAGCCTCAAGTGACCACCTAGACCAGAGCCCTTTACACACTTTGTCTTATTCTGGAATATACCTCAGGTTAGGAATCTGTGATCCACATGTTAATGCAAACTATGGGTGGCCTCACCTGGCATCTGCTGTATAATATACTATCATGTAGACAGCAGGGTCCTATTCCAGGATATATTCCAGAATAGGGACATGTGTGGAAAGGTCTCAGGATGGTGGTAGACCTTTTAAAATGGGTTTTCTTGTGAATAAACTGGGCCAGTAAAGTATGCAGAAGGGTGTGCTCCTCTGTGGGTCCCATTCCAGAGGGGCCCATTTCAATAGCGCACCAAATTCTCTCACTGGAATGGGTATCCTGGGGGCTTCAAGGCCAGGAACTCTGAAGCTAGTACAAGTTATGGAGTGGTGTGGGGGGTGTCCCAGAACAGCGATCTCAAGTGTAGATGGCTTTATTCTGGGACAACTGAAATGCTCTAGGTGGGAACAGTTTTAGTAGGAATGGTTTCAGCTGGAGTGGTCCAGACCAGGTAAGTGCAAAAAGGCCTAAGGGCAAAACTTTCACCCTCTCTAAATTCCTGCAAACATCCTTCAGAGGTATCCTGCTTCTCTCTTCAGCCTGGAGACAGTACCTAGGTGTGACGGTTTCTGGGTACAGGCTGCAAACTGTTTTGCTTCCTGGCTTTGCAGGCTTCTTGCAAGCTGCAATAGCCAGCCTTGGTGCAAACAGCTTGTTGCAAACCTTGGGATTTGGGCAGCAAAAAGAGCGGGAAATCCTGTGTGGGCCCTGTTGCAGTGATTGGCTGGAGTAAGGTTTTGGAGGGAAAAGCTGTCTGGGGATCTGAGTGCTAGAGGGGCTAGAGAAGGAGTTCCCACCAATCAGGCTGGAGGGACAGCAACCTTTGTTAGGAATCTCCAGCAGCATTTTATTGCGGTTACAGCCAATCAGGGTCAGGGATGTGTGTATAAAGGAACTGAGAACACAGCAGACTATGTCTTCATGCTGGGACAAGAGCTGAAAGGAAAAGAGCTGAACCTGAGGGAGCTGGAACCAGTAGCTGACGAGGGGTCTTCATGCTGGGAGAAGAGCTGAAGGGAACAGAAGAAGAGCTGAACCCTGAGGGAGCTGGACCAGTAGCTGACCATTGGTCTTTTGGGCTGAGTGATGTCTGAAGGAGGCAATCGGGTGGATTGTGGCTCTGAGGGAGACTTCACTAGCAACTGACCAGGCTAGATGATCGGTCAAGCAAGGACGGGACGGGCCTTGTGATCATCTAGGGCCACGTTCTAGTACCCTGGCTGGGCTTGGGCTGTGGCCGAGTTAGTCAGGAGGGAGGAGGAACGTGTGGAGGCTTGTCTTTTAAAAGGTGAACTATTTTCCTGTAGAGGAAAGGGTTAGCTCCTAGCTTTAAGAGACTTGCAAATTTAAACCAACAACTACCTGAACCTTATTATCTTTTTAGTATTGCTTGTGTATAATAATAAACTTGTTTTTGTTTACTGTTGAAACGCTTGCTACCAGTGTTTTGTGTCCACACTGTAGTATTCACTTGGCCGTTGCACGAACTCAGCATCCTAACAGGGCCAAGCTACTCCCAGAGAGGGCAGGCACTTACTGGAACGCTGGGCATCGTGACACTAGGTATCAATTCTAGAAGCCACTGATACACCTGTCCTTCATGAATAGGCAGCTTTCTACTTCTTTTGGTAGTAGATTCCACAGACCTATGACCATCGGGGTGAAAAATGCTGTGATGCTATGCGATAAAGAAAATAATTTTTCTCTATCCATCGTTTCCAGACCATACATAATTTTATTTACTTCAGTCAGGTTCCCTCCATCAAGGCTGTCTTTCAAGGTTGAATAGCCCTGGATGTTGCATCTTGATTTTGTAAAGGGAGCTTTTCCAGCCCCTTGATCATTTAATGTCTATTTCAACAAACAATATTTCCTTCAAGAGCAATTTTAAAGATCCTTTTTTCGATTGCTCTTTGAATTCATACTTTCTTTTCGCTGTTCTAAAAATGAAATATACTGTACAGAATTTGAAAACGTTATTTCACAACATTTTGTGAGAAGCACCTGTTTCCTTTGTTTCCTTATTGACTGTGCTTCTTTTGCAGTCTGTTTCTGTTTTTGAAAAGCTAATAAATTGGATTTAAAGACAGTGCTATGTAAGTTGAAGGCTGTTATGCACAAGAACAGATTCCTGTGTTGTTTTTTTTGATACCTCCTTTCCACTGAAGCCTTTCCCTGCAATCTATGGAATAGAATTTCAAGAGATTTTGAAGACTGTAGTCTTTAGTCCCTAAAACTTTTTTTTTCTTATAACTGTTCTACATTTACCTTGCTGTGATGTGGCCCAGTGGGTATGGACCAGCAAGGCTCTCTGGGCCAAATTAGGTAAGATTTGGGGCTGGTTTCTGAGGTCTCTGACAGCTAGGAACAAAAATTCTTAGCCTGAGAACCGTTGGGGGACTTATTTCAGCTGCACAATATGATTTTAGTTATTCTCTATGTTTTGTGAACTGCTTGGAAATTATATTTTAATAGGAATCAGTATATAAATATTTTAAATAAATAATAAATAATCCTTGTGCAGGGGAAGCCTAACTCATAACACTTGAGTTTAGAAATCCTGTTGTAATGAGCTACAAATGAAACAAGCAGAATATATATGCAGAAGGGATAGAGGAAGTCACAGAAGATACCACCTTTCGTATAGGCAAATTTTATTCTATGCTATTTAAGAGAACATAATGGAGAAATAAATTAGAAATTGTATAAAAAGAGTGACCTGTGAGAAATACTTTGTTTTTAAAGCCACTAACCTCAATAAAGTAGAAGATGGAACAAGTGGATCTTTATTTTATATTACTCTTTTTTCTTCTTCCTTCTCCCTCATTTATAACTTAGAAAATGACTCCATGATAGACAGACAGACTTAACTGGACTGAATCTATTTATCTATCTTTAGCAACCAGATTTGATTTTTTCTTAGTACATAATAAACATGGGAAGTTAATTAGTAAAAGAAACAATATTTGTTGTGAATGTAAGAATTTCTGAAAACACTTCATTATTTTTCAAGAGCAGATCAACAGCCGCAGTCATTGCACAAATTAGTGCTGATTCTGCTGCCTTAGCAGGCGCAGATGTACTTGCCTTTCCCCAACTGTTGTTTAGATTTTCCTGTCACAAACCATTCCTATTTAATCTGTTCATTACTTTGTCGATCTGCAGTAAGTGTGCCTGATGAATACAGAATGGGGATTGTTAGTTTTCTAGCACAAGCAAACACAATCCGTTGGGCTTTGCACAAATGCAATTTTCAACATTCAATTTGTAACAAATTGAATATTCAGAAATTTGAATTTGTATGACATTTGAACCGATAAGAATTCATTCGTACCTATTTATTTGAATAGTCGATACATATCTAATGATACTACTCTTGTACACATCCATACGCATCCCGTACGCATCCAGTATATATCCAGTTTTCATCCCGTACGTATCTATACACATGCAGATGTCCAAATTATTTGTACGAATAACTCAAAATATTTATATTCATATGAATACTAAAGTATGAATGTCTGGATATTCGATTTGTATACAAATGTCTGAATTCATCCGAATTTGTACAAATAATGAATATTTTGAATATTCGTGCACATCCCTAAAGTCCCTGTTACACAAGAACGTCTGTCACCTGGTCCTGAAAATACAGAAACCCAAGGTTTTTATGCTGATTAAGAATCCCTCCAAAATATAGCACTGTTTACATTTTATGTTTCCTGCATGAGTGTTAAGAAAACACTTGTGCCCTGTTCACATTTTGTCCTATGCAATTTGTTTAGCATTTGCACAAACAATGTCCAAAGTTCATGAAGTGTAAAATGCAGGGCAGCATACTTTTGAAAGTTCTCCTCTATGTAAATTTTGCTACCACAGAACTTTCATTGTTCTTTGCAAAGGGTGCTGTTCGACCAGATTTTCAGGAAAATGGGAAACAGAGAACTTGTATTGTCTTGTACTGACCAGCAGGAGGCAGTGCATGATCAGTTCCATCCTGGTACTGGTCAGGTGCATGTAGCCAGCTGGGACAAAACCGGTTGTGCACTGCCTCCTGGTGGTGAGCAAAAGATATAAGTAAACTCAAGGCATATCTATAAAATGAGTCATGTATCATCTAGTATAATATAATATAGCTTCAAAATAAAATAACCCCTGTTTCTCTGACTGAGAGCCTATTTCAAAATAAGGAGAATACCTGAAAAATAAAAATAAAACTTGTATAGTTACACACCTAGACAGTAATTGGTTAGGATAGTCTATTTATTTGTCACCTCTATATCATGCCCCTCTTCTGAAAAGCTCAACATGACACATATTCTTGTCTCCTTCATTTTCACAGAGACCCTGTGAGATAGTGTAGGCAGAGAGTCTGTGATTCTTCAAAGTCACCCAGTGAGGTCTAATCAGTCCTTTACTACATGGGATAAAATGGATACACACAAAGGAATTCAACTGTGCTAAATATTTCAGAATAGATACTAGGTCTATATCTTATTTTACTCTTTTCTGAAGTATCAGTCATTCACAGACGATATCTACTATTTTTGCCTTATTCATATATATGATTTCTTACTTGATATTTCAGATGCCTTTTTTTTTACTGAAATAAATGTTTAAAATAAAATTTAAACATTTTCCATATCACTGGAGATTATTTTGAGTGGTATGTGTGCCACGTTTTGGAAAACACTGTCCTATACAGGATCAGCATGGCACTTTATGGTGCCCCAAATGTGTCATGAGGGGGAAGGACAGTTTGGTGTAACTGCAGAGTAGGAAGAAAGGCATTTTTGCACCCATTTAGGACCCTTTTGGGTGTGAGCTGGATGACCCCATTTCCACTACAGCACCCATTTGGGACCCGATTGTTTCCACTGCCATGGGGGAAATCCGGATCTAATGGGTACATTTTGGCCTTTAATCCGGATTTTCTGTAGACCCCATTAAAGGGGTCTACAGTGGGGTCTTCTCCCAGAAAATCTGGATTAAAGGGAGCCTGTTTCCAGTGGAAACAGGCAATAGGGTCCAAAGGAGGCTAGGGGGAGGGGATGCACCTTTGGGACCCCCTTCCCAACATTGGCTTTGAAGTCACTTCAAAGTCACTTCGAAGTTGACTTCACATTCACTTCAAAGTCACTTTGAAGTTGCTTCGAAGACTGCCCCCCCGCCCCCCCAAAACACCTGGGGTAATGGACCAACCCCTTGTGGGTCGATCTGGATTCCCCAGATGGGTGCAAAGCTGTTTCCACAGCAGGGGTGTTGCTACACCTCCTGTGGAAACACATTGGGTGCTTCCCTTAATCCGGCGTTCCCATTCCTTAGATCCAGATCTTCTTAGATCCAGATCTAAGGGCTGCAGTGGAAAAACACCTTAATTGAAATGTCCACTTGTGCTGATGGTCCTGCTGTGGCTGTGCTGTCACCTTCAGAGGTGACTTCTCAGTCTCCTCAACAGCCTTCATTGAACACAGTAGCCCATAGTCTGATGACTTCCTCTTCAATCAAAACCTCACATGTAAATTCCCTGGCTTTGAGACTGATGATAGTGGGGTGGACTTCTCCTGACTGTCAAGATTACAACCATGGTTCAACACATGAGGCAAATATCTCCCTGCCACTGAGACCAAAGTTGGGGATCCTGGTGGTGGCCTTGATAATGGGGAGATCTCGAATCTGTGTCTAGATCAGCTGTGATCATAATGGTGGAGGGGAGAGAGGCAGCCTCCTTCTTCCCGCCATCAGTATCAGAGCTGACCTTGGCTCGGGTGGAAGCACCCACCCTGCCATCAAGATTGCAGCTGGGGGAATCCTCAGCTTCACTTCTGACAACTGAGGCCTATGGTGGTGTGCAGATAGCATGCAGGTACATTAAGAATAATGCTACTTGTGTAGTGTTGGTTCTTAATGTCCAGGGATTCTTACTGTCCAGGGAGTTGAGCACTTTGCTTGGAACTCTCTATCCCCCTGTTTTTATAAACCTTGGTCTGGAAAAAGCTTCCTGCCCATATCATTATCATTGTCAAAGTTTTTGAAGTTGCCACTTGTAACTACAAATGAATTAACACATTTTCATATATTCCTGTGTTTCTTTAAAGTCTCTGGATTTCACTCAAAACCAGAGCTTTTGCCAACGTACGCTGAATTTAAACTTATTACAAGGAACAAGGCTGCCTTTTACTGGTCAGTGAGCATTTCTTCTTCATCTGCTCATCTTGCATTGTTTACTCGCTGTGAATGTCACTTGCATGAACCTGATGATTTGGAAAGTGGCACTTTAAACCTCTATCAAATATTATGCTTTGTGAAGAGGGTTCAAGTGCTCTGCCTGTTTTGTTGGTCTGCTTAAGTTATACTTTCAAAACTTGTCTTTCAGAGCCAGAAAAATATGCTTGGAGGGTCTTAGAACTAACAAATTTTATATCTGTTCTATCCAGTGTTCCCATTTAGTAGTCCCAATTTTAGCAGTGTACATACAGTTTTATACTGATTTTGCATGAAAAAAATATTTTATCGTTGTCCATTTAGCAGTTTTCCTATGTACTATTAACTCTTATCTTGCCAATTAGAATGGCAAGTTTTATTACTAGTAAAGTGTTGAAATATCAGGTATTTTTGTGAGTGCTGAGAAGGTGAACGCCAACAAAAAGCTTTAAACACTTGAGTTATTTCTTTTGTTGGCCAATGCAAGTGGCCAAAGTATCCATTTGAATGCTAATACTCTTATTTCTCAGCTGCTCAAAGCCTAGCAAGAGTAATTCAAAATGGCTTTTCCTTGTAATGTTTAGCTTGGTGCTTTAGGTGATTTATTGTTAGTCTGCAGGCAGAAAACTTGATAATTAATGGTTCAGTGAAATAAAAACACTTAATTAAGATGTCAGTGTTAATTGTGCCATTTACCCTTATTGTCTAAAGTGTTGACCATAGGCTGCAATAAAATAGGCATACAATATTCTGTTGTGCTATTTCAGATTCCAGTAATAATTGTCAGTATTTAAAATCAGAAACGTTATTTATTGCAGAAATTTGGCCCTCTATTCCCTCCAGAAGTTATGCTGTTTCTGTGTTTAGGGGGTTAAATTCAGAGGAAGCAAAATACAGCATAATTACTTAGAAGTGCAACCCTTTCCTCAGTTATGCTGGCTGGGGAAGAGTAGCATTTTGATTAAAACCTTTCCAGATTTAGGTGGAATAGTGTCATTTAAGTTATATATACATGCTTTGCCATCACTCAGCCTCTGTTGCTACCACTGAGTAAAAAACCCCAATAATCGCTTGCAGCAAAGCACTAGAAATGCACCAGGCTTCCAGCTGGAAAAGAAATCTCACATATATCAAAATGCATAACAGTATCACTCTGCATCTTTTTTTTTTAAGAGAACCAAGGACCTCTTCATACTACATGGGTTATTCTGGCCCATTGAGTACAGTTTAGTTAGCACAGGCCATGCTGGAGTGGGCTACTGGTTGCCCTCTCCAAAGGTTGTCTACACTCAGACATCTGCTCATGCCCCAGCCCTCACTGCTGTCTCCAAAGATCCTGTGGAGGCAGCCTGGTTTTGTCCCTGAACTTCATAATTACTGAGAGGGTCCTTTTCAGGGGTGTATCACTTCCTGTGCCATTTCTGACAGTGCTTCCTGGAGTAGTGCTGAAAAGAGTCTTTTAGCTTATTCTGGCCAATGGGGGCATGCTATCTGCCATTTTTGTGCCATATGGCAATCCGCTGTTTCATCCAATGTGGACAAGGTATGACAAGGGAGTGAGGCCTGTTGTACTCCTGGAATAATACCCAGTACGAAAAGGGCTTAAGGTATTTGATGGAATGTCAATTTACATAAAGGGATAATTTTGAGCAACCAATCAGTGAGAAAGCAGATATAGTACATAGTAAATGAGTAACATTTATTTCCCTAGAACTGTTAGTTACTAGAACATAAGAACATAGGAGGAGTACTGATGCATTGGGCTACAGCCCATCTAGTCCAGTATCCTTTCTCACACAGTAGCTCACCAAGTGCTTCTGGATTCCTTGCAAATTATTCTCTTGATTCCTTGCAAATGGCCTTTAGAAGCATCCTCCCTGTCTCTCCAACCTGGAAAAAGTACTTAGGCATCTATTCTAGTAGCCTGCCCTCCATGAATTTATCTAATCATTTCTTGAAGCTATCCAGGCTGGTTGCTGTCACCACCTCTTCTCATCCTGTGCCTCAGGATGACAGATGCAGTCCTCTAAAGTACTCCCATTGGATTTCTGCCAATGCATGAAAGGTTCTTATCAGATATTCAAGAAATGCTGCGGTCAGCAGTCAAGCTTGATGCCATTACACTGGAAACAACACTTTTAAGAAAATAAGGGCATTGCAACACTTAAAAGTATTATGGTTATTTTGTTGCCACAGTTGTTAAGTTTCCATCCCCCGCACCCCCCCATATCTTCATAGGTTGGATCCATGTAATGAGGTACCTTGTCAACCTCCCATAACTTATGTACTTTTGTGTTGTTGCTTGGTTCACTCTGGCTCACTGAGACCATTGGTGGTAGTTTTTGAATGTTACTTCCAACTTCTGCTTCCATCCATGCAGGCGGTTTATTTATTTATTTGTTTATTTGTTTATATTTATATCTCACCCCATACCTGAGGGCCTCCAGGCAGCTAACAACCTTTAAAATCGAACATATCAAAACTATATAAAACAATGATAACTAGTACAACATTTAAAAATCCAACATGATAAAAGTGATGCAAAAATAGTTTAAAACAGTAGTGTCGGTGTAAGCGTAAGCAGCATTTAACCAAAGGCCTGAGTGAAGAGGTGCGTCTTCACTGCCTTCCTGAACACAAACAGAGAAGGGGCCTGATGCACCTTCCATAGCCTGGGGGCCACTACCAAGAAGGCCCTCTCCCGGGCACCCACCCGCCTAGCTGCTGAAGGCAGTGGGACAACCAGGAGGGCCTCCCCTCCAGATCTTAAGACACGGGCAGGTCAATATGGAATAAGACGTTCCTTTAGATAGGTTGTGTTGATGGTGTGGCATGAGAGGTCTTTGAAGAGTTCTCATGTATTGGCATACTGGCAATGTGATTATTTGTGCTGTGCTGGTGCATGGTAGCTAGCCTACACATACTTATGTGGCCACCTTTGGGGCCAGTATACTATGAAACTAGTATTGAATCCCAGGGTTGCTGCAGCCATAATTTTCAATATACATGCAGGAGCAATGTATCCACCTTCCATTTTGTGTCATGTGGACTACGTGCATTGATTTCAGCATCCATGATCATTGGGATACCAAGTGGCTCTGTGTATTATTTTTATTGCATTTTTATACCCTTAAAAATAGATGGTCAAGTAAAAAGAGGTAACAGCCATGACCATTGTTGGAACACAACAGTGGCTGTATACTCCTTTATCATGTGGTTTTTAAAAGTGCAAAAACTGCTGAGCAAAAAGTGTTCTCCATGATATTTTTGGAGCTAATTGTATGTAGAAGATGGGTACTCTTTAGTTTGTTATTTGTGAGGCTTAGTAGGGAGGGAGTCTTTCACTCCATCCCTTTCAGCTGCCTTCACGATGGAACATTCTGTAGGAGGAGATGAGCGGTATCTTTAATTGCACTTCACCAGCACTGTCTTGTCTGCAGTCTAGCACCTGGAACTAGAGAGAGAGAGCAATTCCAAGAGATATTGCCTCTCTCAGCTCTTCTTCTTCCCACTTGTCAAGTTTGGATGTAATGAAAGGACTGGCCAGATAGAACATTTTGTGGCCTCTTAAGACAGGTGGGTACCTGAGTGAGTTCTTTGCTATTCTCTAGTTTTCACACTGACTGTCTTAGCCTTTTGTGTCCTTCTTTCCCAGCACTTAATTTTAGGAACCTGTGGTGAGAAACTGAACCTTTGGCCTTACACCTACTATTCTGCTGAATCACAGATCTGCAGTATGTAATTGGGATGGATGTGGGGAAGGAAGGAATGTTTGTCCTGTGTTGAGCAAATGGCCTTTAGAGGCATCCTGTCTGTTCTGTAATGCAGAACCTCCTAATGTTTGCTCCTCCTCATCTCCAAATGTTCCTGAGGGTTGAGTGACAGACTGTCTATCCATGTAGGAAGGGGTCTGCTGGGGCCAGGAGCTGCTAGTCTTTGTCGGCAGTTACAAAAGGATAGAAGCTGGAAGTGCAAGCTCTTCTCACTCTTTGTTTCCTTAGCAGTTTTGTTGTCATCCACTTAGTATCCCAATGGTCATAGTTGGTGCAAGTCATTATCTTAGTGTGCACAGCCATTAAAATAATAAGGTAGAATTAATCAAGCCAGCCAGAAAAGTAATTCTCTGGAAACCATTGACTACCACATTTGTAGTGACAAGATTAAGAGCATACAGGATGAGATATCAAATCATTTTAGTTTAAGTGGCTGTCTTAAAAACTTTCCTTCCCTGTTCTACAAACAGTAGTAGTACTACAAAAAGAATCCAGATTCCCATGCATGTACTTGAATTGGAAAGCTGAAATCACTAACATGCCAGGGACTCATCTTTTAGTAAAGCAAGCCCAAATAGAAGCGCATTTCCCACAGCTCTACATTTTGAATTGTTGGCTTGGAAAGTGGCAGCACTTGGCATGAAAGGATTGCTTTTTTTGTGTGTGTGGGTCTTGTCCACATTGCCTGCAAAAGCTAGATCAGTGGGTTGTAACCTGAAGATCTGGGTGAGGAAGAACCTGCTGCTGTTCAGAGGAGAGCCAGAGAACATCTGCAACTAGGCAACTAACTAGCCTGACACTATATCAGGTCTTGGACTGGTATACACCAATAGATACCTGTGGAGAGCTAGCCCAAAGCCCAGAGAGAGTAGGGACGAATACGTGTCCCTGGGTCACTGGCAACTCTCTTGTGATGGTGATCAAGAGCATGAGGTCTTCCAGATGGCTGAACTGCTTAGTATATGAGCGCCTTAAGTGGCTGTGAAAACTGGAAATATTTTGTTGGTGAGTTCTAGCACCAGGGCCCCTTTCTTCTTCTCCTTCTTTTAATATCTTTATTGAATTTTTATACATATTCTAATAATCAGCAATCTTAACAATTCCTTCTTTAAACAATATGCATTTTACCCATAACTCTACTCCCCACCCCCCACCCCGTCCCGTCATGAACTCCAAAGTTTGATTTTAAAATGAGATGTTTCCAATCCATTTCATTAGAAAGTCTCTTTCAGGTAATGTTGAATTAGTCTTTCTGATAAGGGAGTCTTATGGGCAGATTTGAATCCCAGGTGCCAGCCGAATTCCACACTGAGCCAAACTAGTAAAGTCTTCTAACTTTTGCCACAGGTTGTGTGTTGTCTGAGCGGGTTGCCCCACCTCAGAATATTATGTAAAGTTCAGAAGAACTGTAACATGAATTTTATGGGATGCATTATGAATGGATTATATTTGAGGTATTTCAAATCAGTAAAAATTTAAATTAAAAAACCCGCAAAGATGCTTGAGACCCCAGAGCATAAACAATAACACCCATTCCAGATGCAAACCACCAGGAGTACCAAGTAATCCTTCTTTCCAGTGCTCCCAGCATTTAAGTGACACGGAATAGGAAAATGTAAGTTTTGGTATTAAAAAATGATGGCAGTGGCCCTAACTGGGGTCAGATTTGTGCAACTGGATACTTGGACAGGGGAAGAGAGGGATTATTGCAAAGTTAGATGTAGTACGGCAGAGGAAATTTGCTGATGATACAGTTATTACTACTTCTAGGCCTTTAGAATCAACAAGTAAATTGGTACAAATATTAGATGAATTCAGGAACACCTCAGGATTGGCAATAAATTACTCTAAGATAGAAATCTTGTTTCAGAACATCAGTCCAAACATACAGTAACAAACCTTGGAACTGCTTGGCAACCCACAATACAAAACTAAAATATACCAAAAAATCTAAACGTACTCTTACAGAAAATTACAATGCAGGGTTGCAGCAGCAAAATCTTTCTTATTACCCAAATTGCTTTATTTATTTCAAGCATTACCATTAACTCCTACAAGACAAATATACAATACATTTAAGGATACAATAAACAGCTTTATCCATAATTCCAAAATAAGCAGATTATGAAATAGAATCATACAAAAGCTTTCTAGTTCGGGACTATGGGCAGTACCCAATATTCAAGTTTACCTCCAAGCATTTAGGCTGGCAAACAATTTGCACTGCTTAAGGAAAGTATGCCCATTATGGTGGGAGATAGAACAACAGCAGTGTGATACATTAAATAATATATTTTATAGAAGTAAGATTAACAGGGGAGTAGAAACAAGTCAGAACCTGTTTATTAAAACACAGGTAGACTGTTGGATCACTTGGCAGAAGCATTTATTTCCCTCAGTTTCATCTTTAATATCAATGTGTTATCACCCAGATTTAGCCCATAAAATTCCTGATGTAATATGGAGAGACTAGATAATATAGGAATAAAAACACTGAGAGTGCTATACTACACAGGGCCAAATCAAAAGCGTAAATGGTGGTCCACGACTTTGATGAAATAAATTACCTTAAAAATATGGTATAGGTGGTACTATACCTCTCCAAAATAACTGGCTCTCCCTTATGAGTATAGGAAGAGTATTAGCCATGCAGGATTCAATAAGTGCCACACAAAGACCTTTAAATGAGTATGAGAACACAATTATACTAGTCTCTGAATCTATTAAGGGACTAGCTTCTAGGATTCACTAAATTTTACTGAATTATATAACTTAGAAACCACTAGAGGAATCTGGAATCTGGATCTGGGAATGGATTTCTCATGAGAAAAATGGGTAAAATTAGTTAATCAAAAGCATATAGTGTTCCACGACTTTGATGAAAGAAATTACCTTAAAAATATGGTATAGGTGGTACTATACCCCTTTAACACTAGCTAGAACAGTGATGGCAAACCTTTTGAGCTCGGTGTGTCAAAATTCGCATGAAAACCTAGCTTAACTCGGGTTCTGTGTCACACCTAGAAATACCCATAATTTTGGGAATTTTGTAGCTCTAGTAATATTTTATTAAAAGCAAAAACAATTCTTTACATTAGTGACTTTTGCTGAATTTCATTTGCTAATATTCAATTGAAAGTTGGTATTTCGTACACTTCAAGAACAAGCAAGCACTACACGCCCAGGTGCCAGGGTGACCATGTGTGTCACCCAAAAGGGCTTGGTGTGTCACCTGTGACACGCGTGTCATAGGTTGGCCATCACTGAGCTAGAATAACCAGGAGTGGTAGAACAAATTGTTGGAAAAATTGTGGGCAAGATCCTACCTATTTCCATCTAACCTGGGATCAGCGGGTGATAGGGTGGGTGAAGGGACACGGGTGAAGCGAATATTATACACAGAAGAAACCATTCATATGTATACTATTGATAATCAGAACATGTACAAAAATCCAATAAAGATATTTTTTTTAAAAAAAGAAAGCAGTAGACTTTTTCATCCACACATTGCTCAGCTGATCAGAAGCACATTTGTAGTTCTGATTTGGATAGAGGGGTGCTTGTATCATCAGACCTTTGCAGTGATGGCTCTTGGACTATGGAATAGGCTCCCTCGTAAGGTGCATCAGGTATCTTCACTCTATGGCTGTGTCCCGATGCAAGCCATTTGGCATGCATTGGACAGGGTGCGGGTTCGAGAATGGATGTTGCCCATCCCCATGCCATTCCTGGCAATGCAGGCTGTGTGGGGATTCAGCTGTCCCCATGCAAACCACGTCAAACCCCAGCATGGGGGAGCAGTGCCCCTTCCTCTCCGCCCCCTCTGCCCTCATTGGAAGCTGGATTGACGTCACCCTACCCCTGTGCCACCTGCTGCAAATGCCACATCTCCCCCTTTAGCAGGACCAAATGGGGAAAATAATAATAAATGGCAGAAGAAGAATACACTGGTAGAAGCTGGTGGAGGAGTTTCCTAGCTTTTATCCAGTCTCCCCTACTTCCCTGGGTCAGGATGGATTTTTTGGTGGCAGATGGGAAAGGGTTAGGTAACCACTGGGACTGGAGAAGGAGTTCCCCTGCTTAAAGAGGATTTACGCATGGGATTTATATTTTGCATTCCTTAATGATCCTGTAATATCTAATGCTGAAATATTGTTTCACTGACCTCAGACTGGCAAAATTGCAAACAATAAGAACGAGCATACAGCCTTTTACTGGATGACTCTTGCTTGTGGGAGCAGCAGAAGCTTTTTGATTACACAAACCTTTTCAGGCAGAAGGAACTTTGGGAACTGCCAGACATGTTAAAAATTCTGTCAAGTTGCCAACATCATGGCAAGACTGGTAGGTAGCCATGATATCATCTTGGAGCTCTGCCAGTCTGTTGTCCTCAAAACCTGTATTAAAGGCAGAGTGGGAAAACCCATGCTATCCTTAACGCTCTAGCATGTTTGGATAATCAGGCCTCTGGCAGATCTCCTCTGACATAGCATTGGATTCAACTTCTGGGAGGTCTCTGTGCATGTGAAAACAGAAAGTGATGAACTGGACGTTTAATTCAATTACTATGTTAGAGGAGCCCATATTGAGCCTGAATTCAGATATAACAAAATAGTCAGACTGGAATCACCTAGAGATAGTAGTGTATGACACTCATGGCCCCAAGCCTTCTCCAGTCTTATGAGGGACAGGGAGCACAGACTGATGTGTGAACAGTCCCATCTCTAAGCTGTCTCTGAGTTGCCTCAGAAATGCTTTCTTTTCTTTTTTTTTTGTCCTGTGTATGATTGCAGCCTGAGTCTGGTGCGAGGATATTCATTTAAGAGCTTGCATTTCTCTGTGAGCTTGCATTTCTCTGTGCTGTCTGGAGACAGCCTCAACCAAATGGATTTTAAATGTTTGAAAAAGTATTTTTGGTTATTATTTTTGTAACTGAAAACTGAAAGAAAACAGCAAGATAAAGCAAATCGGATCAGGCAATAAAATATGGTGACATTTTATTCTGAGGCACCAGATTGTTACTAATGAGAATATTGGATGTCTTTGGTTTTTGTGCTTACAAATTTGCTATTGAGGTCCTACAAGAATGCACAGCAGGAGCAGCATTCAAAACTGTATGTCCTTGAACCGAGCCTTGTATAATTGAAAGCTTTTAGGAAAAGCCATTAATTAGATTCACAAAAGATCAAAGGCAGCTAAAAGCCACAGGGAATCCCTGTTTTTAGATCATGTTCAGCAGAGGAGATGTATTCCTATATGGCTACTAAGAAATAAATGTGACCCACTGAATTCTGTATTCAGAGGGTGTAAGACACTACTGTTTGCATAGGTATTGCTCTCTCTCTCTTCTTCTATGGCTTCCCTTTCCTCTTTGCTTTCTGGATGAATGTCGATAAGTTCTGCCAGAATGTCAATAATCAATCCATAATTATTATTGTAGCATTTTATTGCTACGGCATTCTGGGTAGGGAATGTGTTTTATTATTTTGAGTGCTTCTGCACTGCTCTCAAAGATCTGGATCTTGAAGATCTGGATGTTCAGGAGACCACTGTGCTTCCACACAGGCCCTCTAGCACCCATTTGGAATGGGTGCTTATAAAGGCACTGTGCAGAAGCAAAGCATGCCTTCTGCAGCCCAGATCAGGCTGCAGGAGGACATGCTGCTGTTGCCTCTGCCCCTCAGGGGCATGGTGATGGCAGTGCAGCCACCTCTGCGATGCCCCCGAGCAGTGGCGGCTGGTGGACTTCAGGGCTGGGTGTTCACAGCCAGTGGAGAGTTCAGGGGGGCGGAGCCATGAAGATTGTGGGGTGTGTGGCCACAGAGGTCATGGGGGTGTAGCCACAGAATGAAGCTGGATTAAAACTTAAGTGTGAACGCAGCCTGTTCATATAAGCAACAAGTAATAAAAATAACTTCTAGAAAGAGCTTCTTAAATATAAAGAAACCACCCATAAGCAGTAACCACATACGTGGCCTATTGAATTCCTGTTCACATACTACCTCATTCCAGCTCTGGCTGATACTGAAAAAGCTTTGTACACCTGCAAACTTCACAGCACAGCAAACTTCTAAACTTTAACAATGCAAAATATATTGTTCTTCAGCACAAACAGCTCACACACAGAATGGCACATAAATTCTGCACTCACACCCCAGCAAGCTTCAAAACCAAGAGGAAAGTAATTGCAATACAGCTGACTTCACAGTACTCCATATTTATTTAGTCAAGTGTTCTTGCTCATAATGCTGAATGGTTGATAATTTATTACGTTTAAACCATATAAATACTGTTTCTTATAAAAAAAGACCTCAAAACAGTTTGCAGGAAAGATGAAGAACAACACTAACTCCCCCAACAACTAGAGCCGAACCCTAGCCTTTGGCTTTGCCAAAGTCCCCTCCATAATTACTTCAAAAGGTGAACTGTGGGTATTTGGTTCTCGCTTTGGTTCAACACAAGCTGAACTTCATGTGCAACCTTTTAAGAAGCACCAAGAACCAACCTCTGCGGCTGCGTTCACACCTGAATTTTAATCCAGCTTCAGTCCACTTTCAGAGTGATGGAACACCTTGGAAAAGTGACAAACTGTTTGATTTTGGTTTTATATAACTCAGAGAAATTAATGAAAAAGAAATAAGTTACTTTGCTAATGTGTCCTTTCACTCTGATGGCGATCTAAAGCTGGATTAAAAGTTAAGGTGTGAACACAGTTGTATGCTCTTAGGACAGATTTGGGCTGACTCTTCCCCTTTCACCCCCAGAGACCACTGTTGCTGCAGTGCATATTGGTTCAAAGAGAGGTGCATACATTTCCCACTTACAAGCTGAAACACTCAGGTGGAAGAGACCCATGGCATCTCCTTTATTTTAAAAGGAGCAGTTTTTAGTTTTTGAAGAATGCAGCAGCACAGGGGTCTCTGAAAATTATCAGTATGCAGTTCAATTTACTGATAAACATTATCAGCTGAAAAACAGTACCCAAATCAAAACCCTGTAATTGAATGTACAGCTTATTATCAGTACTAGAAAAAGGATACCCAGTGATTTCTATAAAATGATTAGAATAGGTTCTTGACTTTCCAAGTAAGGGGGAAATACCTAACATTTTAAGAAAAATGTTCTCCAAAGACAATAAAAAATCCTGTTTTTGAAATCAGTTAAGGGTACATATAATACAATATTAATTCTTTATGGCATTATTCCTCACTCTTGTATTGTCTTTATGCTATCAACTTTTTTTTACACACAAGTACTCAGATTAGGTCAGCTGGCATTTTGTAATTAAAAAAATAAAATATACTAGCCTTAAGACACAATTAAGATTTATGGCTAATTTAAATATTTGCACAGCAAACTTCTTTTTAAAGAAAGCCAAGATACTTCATCTTCTTCCCTTCCTCATGAACAAGCTTGAGAACTACCACTGAGAAGGACCTGTATCTATCTAATCCTCAACTTCTTGATGTCAGGTTGTATTTGGGGGTGGAGGAGACACAGAAAGAGGTCCCATAAACTGAGCATAAGAGTTCCAAGCCAGAAATTTTTTGGAAGCCCACACTGTTTAAAAACTGTCCAATTCTCCATAAGATGTTATTGCTTCATTTCATCTATAATGACTTACAGCCTCACAAACTCTTTATTGGCAACTCTTCAGAAATTAAACTGGAAATGAATTTGGAACAGCCCAATGTAACAAAGAAAAAGAGAAAAAGAAATCATGACTACCCAAAAAGAAAAGGCAAAGAAATCTAAGCTACTTGCATGTGTTTGGGGTTTTCTTTCTTTCCTTTCCTTCCTTCCTTCCTCTCTCTCTATCCTTCCTGCCTTCTTTCTCTCTCCTTCCCCTCTCTATCATTCCTTCCTTCATCTCCTTCCTTCCTCTTTCTTTCTCTCTATCCTTCCTTCATCTGACTCCTTCCTTCCTCCTTTGCTCTTTCTTTCTCTCTCCTTCTAGCCTTCCTTCCTGGATCAGCTTTCTCCAAAAGACTGAGATCCATATTTTTGCCCCTTGAAATATATCAGCATCAGTGTTTATACTGTTGTCTATTTACCCTTCAATTTTCTTTGTGATGGAATGCTTTCCCATCATTTTTCTCTTTTGAACCAGGAACACTGAGTGCTTTATAATTTTTTCACCATCCTTCCCTTCTTTTTCTTCTTTTCTTCTCCCTTTTTCTTCCTCTCTCTGGGTGCATCGCCACAGAGAGCTTAATGCGAATTAAGGGAGGCTGACTCACTGAAGCAGAAGCAGGTGCATATTAATGAGCTCCTTGCTGGCATCTGGTCTGTGCTCCTAATATTTTTCTTTCCTTCTCCCTCTCTCCCTATCCTTCCTTCTTTCTTCTTCTCTCTTCCTCCCTCCCCCCTCTTTCTTTCTTTTTTGCTTCTCTTCCTAAGAAACATCCAGATTTTATTTTCCTGCTTCAGCCCATTGCGAGGGGGGGGAGCGAAGAGACTTCCAAACCAGGCACCGCGTGGTTCTTAAGAAAGAAAGAGGGAGCAGGGAGGCAGGACAGAAGGAAGAGAGAAAAAGAAAGAAGGATAGGGAGAGAGAGCTGGAGCTCACCCACCCACCCGCGGCCCACTTACCTGGGGGTGAGCTCCCGTGGCTATGGGTTGTGATGAGGAGGCTGAATGCAGCCCTTCCAAACTGGAACCCTTTGATTCCAGCTTGCGATAGAGGACCACGTGGAAGGGGGAGACGGGGAGAGGAACACTTTCCGCTTTAAAGGCGCCTGGCACCTGGCTGGCCTTTATGCTATTGTGATGCCGGCCGGAAAGGCTCCGTAGGGGCAGTTGGGGATGGGAGCAGCAATATCTTTTATCTTTTTTTAATCTTGCTTGCGATTGGGCAAAAAGTTTCGCCACGCGCGCCTGCAGGGAAGAGCCATAATCATGGGCTCAAAGAGCCGCATGCGCTTTGCCAACCCTTGTTCTAGAGGGAGGAGGGGGCATGACTCATTCTAAAATTTTTAGAATGCCCAATTGGCTGGTTCGCCGAACAGAAGGCGTTCTGAAGATTCACGCCTCCTCCAATCAAGGTACAGGAAAATTCCAAGCAATTTTTCCATTGGTCGGAGCTCTCTTGTATCTTTTTCTCTGTTCTTTCTCTCTCTCTTTCTTTCCCCCCAGCCACTAGATGATCGGCGATCACTGCGGGCTCAGTGAGGCCCCGCCCCTGCCCCCGAGGTGACGCTCACTCCGCCATCACCCGGAGCAGCGGAGGCAGTGGGGGAGATTGCAATCTGCATCACCATCTCCCCCCCAGCCCTGATGGCCCAGCAAAGCAGCTGTCATCAGGGGAAGGGGCATGGCTCTGTGGCTGCGATCACCACCTCCACCACACCCCCTGTGTCCTGATGGTGGCCCTCAGCCATCATTGGGACGGGGGGCATGGCGAAGGTGGCAATCGCAGCCATGGTGCCACAACCCCTCCCCCAATGACAGCTGCTTTGCTGGGCCATCAGGGCTGAGGGGGAGATGGAAATGCAGATTGCCATCTCCCCCACTGCCTCTGCCATGACAAACCTGGGGTGGAACTGGTGGAGGAAGAGGCGACAATGGCAGCCTCCTTCACCCCATATGACTACTGCATCACTGAAGAGGAGCAGCCACATGTTGCTGCCTCTCCTCCTCTCCAGTGATCAGGCATCCATGGCAGGTGAAGGCAACGGCAAACTCCTGCCGCAGCCTGCCATGGATGACCCATTGCTGGAATGGAGCAGCCACATGGGGAGGCAGGGGTATCCCCCACCCCCCATATAGCTGCTTCAGCAAAGGGGCTTCAGTGGCAGGTGGGGGAAGAGGCCAGCCCCCCCTGCCCGTCATTGATGACTCATTAGTTGAAAGCAGCAGCCATGTGGCTGCTCCAGCAAAGGGTCTTGGATGACAGGAAGGGATGGAGGCAAAAGTCCGCCCATGCCTGTCATTGAAGCTCTGTCATTGGATCAGCTGCATGGCGTGGGGTTGGGGGCTTGCTCCCTCCATCCCCCCCATTGCATTGGGAGTGGTATGACGACGCATGATTGTTACCCCCCCCCCCCGCGCTACTCCAGACTGTGCTGGAATCCTCTGACAACTGTGCAGGCCGTGCAGGCCTCCGTGATTGTCAGTGGCAGGGCACACCTTGTGCCACCTGCATGCGCAGCTCTGCTCCTGCCAGGCCTGTCTGGAAGACCCCATCTGCATGGTAAGTGTGCAGATGCGTGGGTCTATAATCTGGTTTCAAGGCTGAAGACTGGATTGTAGACCCAATTTTTTAGGTCTTCCAGAAATCCGGATTTAGGGACCTGAAGACCCCATTAGGGATGGAATTGGGAGGCTGTTGTGCGGAAGATGCCTCTCTCATCTGATCCTAATGGGGTCTCCTGTGCGGAAAGATCTTTTAGGATCCGTTCTGCATAGGTCCTAATGGGTCTCTAATGGGGTTTTAAGGGCTAGTGCGGAAACACCTTTTGTTCCTGCTCATTATCTTTTTTCTTTCTTGTATCATGGAACCTTTGTGTGAAGAGTAGGTTATACATTCTTGAAACAAACAAGCAAACTCTGCTTTTTAGGCTGCTTCCACATGGTTTTGTGGGCTCTGGAGAACACCAGATCTGCATGGGATTAAGTGCTGGAATGACCCTCAGTGTGAAAATTGTTAGGCATTGAAGCCAGTATAAGAAAATGTAAAGATGTGAACAGGAGGCAAAAGGGTTAAGGAACAGGAAACAAAGTGTTCAAGGACAGCTATGTGTTTGGATTACGTAAGGATTGTGCAACACAGATTGTGCAACACAGGTTTGTGCAACACACAGGAAGTGAGTCACCACCGCTTGATAAGAAAAGGTATAAAAGTGCCCACACACTGCTGTGTGTATTGATTGCTGGTCGGGAGTTTGGATGGAGAGATGTATACTTGTACATGCAGCAACCTTTAAGAATAAAACCTCTGCGGAGAGAGATTTCAGCTTCAGTCTGTTTCTTACGCAGCGGGCAGGAGGGATTTCCTGATAAAGCTGGACAGCTCCAAGGACGTCAGAAGTTTCCGAGGCAACTGAAGATTGCCTTGCCGGACGCGTCTGGTGATTTGCACCAGAGTCTGCTCCAAAAGGATACTGTTTTAAAGTGGCATTCCCAGTCGTAGACCAGACAGGCAACTGGACCAGTCCAGCTGGCACATGGGGACTGAATCCAATTCACTGGTTTCCTAGAATTGGCCCTGGAATGGACTATTTCTTTTTGCTTGGCAACATACACCTGGTTGCCAGCTTAGGAGGCTAAGAACCTTCATTCCCAGTTCTCAAAATTGGCTGTGGCAGCCACAGGTACGTGGCAGAGTGGATGGCCATGACAATGTGGCAGAGTGGATGGCCACGGGCATGTGGCAAAGTGGTTGGCCAGGGCATGCAGCAGAATAGACGGTCACAGGCATGTGCTTCTAGCAGTCACCCCAGACCTGGCCCAGATCACTCATTCTGGGCCAGGATTGGCCTCCATAGGGTGCACTAATGCATGCTCTGCAGAAACAGCCATAGCGTTTCAGGGTACACCTACCATAGTGTTCTTTCTTCTACAGCTCCTACTCCTTTCCTCCTTGTTTTGAAGTTTTATAAGGTAATACTATAGACAAGAATGTTTACTGCTCTCAGAAAATGTTAGGCAATGCATACAAGTCTCTTCTATATCCTCAGTGCAGTTGCATGAAGCAAACAAAGGCTTAAATCAAACACAGTGCCTTCCAAACCATTCTGGCTAAATAGATTACAGGCATTTATTTTTCATATCTATTTGTAAGGATGGTTTACTGAACTTAATTAGAATGAAATATTTAATGTTTATTGGCAGATTTGTATTCTCCTTTTCACACTTCACAGTTGTGACAATGCTCTAGTTCCCATTGGAGCTACTAATTTTAAAATTACATTTGTTACAGAAGACTCGACAGTTGTTCTGTAGTGGTTTCAAGAAATGGCACATTGATTAATAATAATTAAAGTGTGGTGGAATAATCTGGAAAAAGAGAAAAGTAAATGTCAAATAATAAAAACTGAAGAGATGTTGTTTAGAAAACCGATGGTAAATGTGTTTAATATTATTTATAAAGGGCCTGGGAATGTATCTGCAACTGAAAATACAGCTCAGTAGAAGAATGGGACAGATATCACATGCTATGAATATAATGTGTAATTCAGCTGTTGTTTGAAAAAAGGGAATAGCATACATGATAAATATGTTTTGAAAATTAAGATTCTGCCCTGGATAGCGGTTTGCTTTTCAACCAAATAAGCTCCTAATGGTTTTAAATATTTAAATATTTAAATTTATCTAAATATTTAAATATTTAGATATTTGTTATATTTCCTAATGATGAAGCAGAGCACCTGCTGTCTGAATATAACTCTCACTTATGTAGATGATGCACCTTTATTTGCTGGTATAACTATAATTTGCTCAAATTCAAGTGCCTTTATGTTTTGTACCTCTTGTTTCTTTCATGGTGTGTGTTCTTCCAGTCAGACAATATAAAGGATCTTGAGATGGCTGCTACTGTGCATATATTTGCTTCCTTTTTTTTGTTTTTAGTAATACCAGGTACAAATGCCTCAAGGCTGTTTGCAAACCAGTTGGTAAAACCAAAATCAAAACCCAAATTAATACATTCAGATAGTGGTATTGTTACTTATCAGTTACCTTTAGTAGATTGGACCAAGTAGGTGAGAAACCTGCTGGGACAGATAGTTCCTGAGGCCAATTTGCACTTGGCCCCGTAGTTTGTGGTAGGTTGACATCTGGGCAGGTGCATCTGTACTTGCAGGAGGTGTTTATTACCTAGAAATGCCTCCTGCCTTCCCAGATGTTAACCTATTGTTGACTAGCAGTGGTGCACAAAATTTTGCACCACATTCAACCCAACCTTTATCATTTCTGTCCCATTCTTTACCTTTCTTGTCCAGCCTGCAGTAATTGGCACCATTTCCAATGCGAATGGTCAGCTGCGTTGCTGTGCAAGTGTGCTGGCACCTCAGGTAACCCTGTCATCATCACTGTGGTGATGGTACACATGCAGTCACACCATGCTCTGATCCCAAGATGGCAATGCCCTGCCGGTGGTCAGACACATGCCCAGACACCACTAAGTCTGTGGGCATGTGGGCTTTAGTTTAATGTGTACTAGTGTTCCAAAGTGTGAATGCTAGTGCATGTTAGTTGCTAACACACTTTTCTCATCCAGCAGACGTGAAACCAAGTGCAAAAGCAAAGCTCTGGAGTGGAACAAGTTTGTGCACACTGGGATGGTCTAACCACCCCATTTAGGCTTCATAGCTCACACCAGCTTCAGAGCTAGTGAAGGGAGCCTGTAAAAGCTTCAAAGGCCCGAGGGACCCATTGCAGTTGCACACCTTGTTATACTGGCACATTGGGTCCTACGGTATACACCGGATACATGCAAATGGCCTTTTGTTAAGGGATAGATTGAAAATACTGCAGTTTCCCACCAGTCTTTCTCAGGTGGGCAGGGGCTTTTGCAAGAATATACAAAGTCTCTTTCTGCCCTATGTGGACTGATCTGGCCCATGTAGAGTATGGTCTGGTGATTGTGGATCACACTACAGTGGACTAGCAGTAGCATGCTGCAAGGGTTGGTGGCATTTGGACAGTTCTTCAGGATCTAGCCCTAGCTGCCATGTTTGAAACTGGTGCAGAGTCTTTGAAGGCTGGGAACTTTCATTCCCAGCCTTTCTTGTTGTGAGAGGGTCTGTTTGGAGGTGCACCTAATCAATACAGTCTGGAGTACAGGGCATGACAGCAGGCCAACTGCTTTGTCCTGTGCAGAAGTAGCCTGAGGAGATGGTTTCCACAGTTTTGTGACAGGTGCAGAAGTGTGGCCTTAGTTCACAATATGTTCTGATCTAAGGTCCTGTACAGAAAGGGCCAATTTCATGTGCTGGGTACCAGTGTTGATCAACTCTCTGTGCTCACTAACAGCTTAATTTCTGAAGAAATAGAAAAGGAAGGCAGTATTTGTAAGTTTTCCTGAAATAGCTAGCTGTCCTCTGTGGGAATAGAATGCCAGATGGATGTTTAGTGTGATCAAGCTGAGCTCTTAGTTCTTGCAAAGGAATTTTACTTTGTAATATCATGCGAACAACAGAATAAATTGTTTAATAGTGAATGACAGGCCTAGCAACTATATATTTTTTTAAAAAAATCCCATTAAAAAGTAAAGTTAAGCTCATATTCAGACCTATTTGTCTGACTATAGCCTGCCTATGTAACTGAAATTGCCTTGGTTGCCCTTTGATTTACTTTTGCCTTGAGAAGCATGTGGGAGGTAAATCTTGTTTTTTAAAAAAACCTCAGTCTGTTTCTGCAGGCTGTTGGGACCCACCACAGAGATTGCTCTTGGTCCAGAAAAAGTCTTGCAGGCCTGGATTGTGAAGGGGCAGGGTGGAGCAGGCTGGCATTGTCACTTGATAGCTGGCCCAACTTGGCCTACCTCTGAAGCTGGGGAACGAAAATGGGCTGTTTTCCAGGCTATGGCCAAATGTTGCTGGGTTCTGGAATGGGCCATGGGATATTCCTGCTATCACTTGTCTCATGCCAGCTGTGGTGGGGACAGGACTCAGCCTGGCCTGTGCCCAAATTACTTTCCAGCACTCTTCTGCTGATCACTCTTATGTGGCCACTGTAGCGCACCAGCGGAAGCTGTGACTTTCTGTGCTATGCACCAGGGTACAGATACCCCAGTTTCAGCACAATACTGGAGTAGTTCAATGAGATCTTGAGGGTAATGCCGTACTGGCTTTTGATTCTATTATACATAGGAATCGGGAGTTAGGAATTGTATGCACTGTTTCATGATGATTGTGCTTCTGCACCTGAGGATATTTTCAGAGAGTAACATTGGAGGCCTTGGTATCAATTTTCTAGGAAGTTATTTGAGGAATTTGAAGTAATTCCTCAGCACTGTGTCCTTTTTCCATATGAATCATGAGAAGCACTCCAAAAGTTCTTGTGAGCCTTCATTAAAGCCATAAAGAATTGTCACTGTAAATAGTTGTAAAAGATTGTGCATTATATTATTTGGGGTTGGCTTTGTCTATTCCTGGTGTGCGTATACCAAACTAGCCTGGATGCCAGGTAATTTGGGATATTTAGCCTGAGGGTCTTGAAGGCCCCTGCTAAGATTTTGTATTGGGTTCTAGCTTGAATTGGGAGCCAATGGAGAGATATACAATGGACAGAAATGTGTGCGTGTTTCAGTAGGTTAAGAATCACCCGAACAGCTGTATTTTGCACTAAAGTCAATAGGGAATACTGGAGAAGGCCCACCAATAAGCTGTTACATTGGTTATCTTCCATCTTGATTATAGTATGAACCAGTGTCTGGGTTGTTCCAGCTGACAACTGGATATTAAATAGCTGGGAGTTGCAGGCCTTGGCTGTTGACAAAATGAAAGATCATAGGGTTAGATGACAATCTATCAAGACTCCAGACTCCTGGCCATAGAGGTTGGGATCATGTGGAAGTCATGAAGCTGACATGAAAACTGGGAAGGTGAAATTGTTACATGATCTGGTTGGAAGACTAAAATTTCTGGCTTTATTATTACTGTATTATTGACATAACACAACAGTAACACACAGCAAACAAGATATTTATGCTGGTTTTGGTAATTGTTATCACTAGTCGGGGCCTTCCCAAGCACCTGGGACTGAGTGATGTATCAGTGAATGATACGAGCAGATCCCAGCAAAGTGGCTTTCTGTAGCTGGCAGACTGATATTTTGTTGATGCCAGTGCTTTTCAAATGCCCACTAAGATCTTTCGGCACTGCCCCTAGTGTGCCGAGAACCACTGGGACCACCTTTGCTGGTTTATGCCAGAATTGCTGTAGTTCTATTTTCAAGTCTTCATATCTGGTAAGTTTTTCTAACTGTTTTCCATCAATCCTCCTGTTGCCTGGAATAGCAATGTCAAGGATAAACACTTCTGTCTTTCTCCACAATTATGATGTCTGGTGTGCTAGGTTCCAGTGTTTGATCAGTCTGAAGTTATTCAGAAACTGGAGGAGAGAGGAAGCAACACTAAGGTTATGTCTTAAGAGCTCATATTCCTGATCTCTCCCCTCCCCCCCACGACACTGGAAGGAGCGTCCGCATGTTCTCACTATAAATTTTTCACTTAAGAGCATTTTTTCACAGTTTTCATGGAATAAATCCTACTCCATGACAACACAAGTATTCTGGATCTTTACAAACCTCACCTGCAGTGCATTCTTCCTGACCTTCCTGTGAATAAATATAACTCAATCAATTTCCCGTCTGACTTACTCTCTTTTTTTGCGAAAACCAGAGATCTCTGCTAGCTTGATGGAGGATTTATTTCAAAGGATAAAAAATGCCACAATTAAATACACATTAAAATGATGGTACCAAAATTATGTTACTGATCTGCGGCAATCCCAAATATATTCTGCTCCTTAATCACTTTATATGCAAGACCATTTCTTGCGTTTCAGTGCTGTTTCAAGTGAACCATGCTCTAAGCAATATACTTTATCATCAATGTGAGATTTGCCAAGTCAGATGGCCAGAATGTGGACATTTACTTCAGTGGTGATTTCGTTAGGGGATACTTCTAGACAAGCAAGCTTAAGGCTGTAGCTTTGTGTACTTATATTTGATGACAAATACACAGGAGAACATGAAGGCTTCAGGCTTGTTTTTGGAAAGCTGAAAATAGTGCCTGTGGTAGATTATGCAGGCTTATTTGCAGGGTGGCAGGCATTATTCCCCACTATGCTAATGACAGCGCTGATCAGAAGTCCTGAGATAAACCTTCAAGTTCCCAGACGTCATCCCCACCATCATCTCAATTATCCTGACCCTTCCTTAATTTACTGTCATGTATGCACTATTTTGAAAGCACTGGCAATGGTGATCTGAAGCATATGGCTCAAATAGTGCTGTCAGGCATTCTTTCTTGCCCAGTCAGCTGACTAGCAGCAAAGCTCAGGTTGTTGAGGACAAGAAACGCTAACCCTAAACCTGGACTGGGAGGCAGGAGACAGGAATGTAAGAAACAAATCAGCAGGAACAGGGCTCAGAATCCTACATACGCACGGTGCAGTTCCTGTAATACTGTATTCATGCTGCCAAAGGGTTGGAAATTAGTAGTAAAAAGAACTCTTCCAGAATTTAACTTAATATTTGCAATGTACAGGGCTTTTTGCCCTTAACAGCATGATATAATGCAGTTAAATATGGTTATGGAGGGCCCTGTTTGCACCATGAGTGTGGGTGTATCCTCCAACTTCACCAGCAGCACGGTCTGTCCTAGCCTGTCCTGCTGCCATGTGCCTGACAATCACAACAGAATTTGTGTAGCTGGGGCTGGGCAACCCCACCCCACCCCACCCCAGAACTGTCATAACTGGTAGCTGTAAAAGTAGCCAGAACTGTGCACAATCTCAGTGCCTATCACCTGAAAAGAAAATGGTGAAAAGTTTTACTTTCCAGCACTAATTCATAAGGACACACACAACTTATTTATTAAATTGTAAGTAATGGTAGATGACCAACTGGGTTATCACTGGAAATTTCCCTAAAATCAGCTACACTTTATACTCAACGGTTACTGTAGCATCCAGAATTCACCCTGTTAACTACCATCAGCCAGGAGAGATTTCTCAAATGTTAAAATAATATTTTAAAACCATACTACACTTTTAAACTGAAGAATCAGCAAATAGATTAAACACTAAAGAAAAAGGTAATGCATATTTTTCATGTATGTATATGTTTTAAATGGCTATAGAATTTATTGATATTAGTAGCAGCAATCATCATGTGCAGCTTTACAATTGTTCCACAATTAAGAATCATCAGTCATATCCAATTCTGGCAGTCTAGGCCTTTAAGATGTGTAGCTTTGAACATGAGTAATAATAAACATTGCAAAAAGCCTCCAGGATAGATGCTTCTGCCAAGATCAAAACTCATCCAGAACACATAGCAATATGGCATAAAGACTTTATCAGCATATCTGACTCCAACATTTGTTAGCAATGCGATCATCTGAAACTCCTGCTGTTATACATTAGTACACTCCATCATCATGCAGTTACCCTTAGGCCTTGGCCTTGAAGAAAATTCTTAAGAAACTTGAATTTCCCGCTCTGTGAAAACTCTGTATAACTACAGATTTCTGAAGAAGATTGATCACCTGTTCTCCATTCACTGGCTGAGTAACACTGAGGCTTCAACCATATGGGTAGAAAGGCCACCAGTGCAGGGTCTCCAATGGGGCCATGTACAAACCTGCCCCAGCCCTGAGAAGTACCACTGCAGGCCCTGAAAGTGCCCCAGGAGGGTGAGCCAGTTTGGCCTTGGGGTTAGAGTGCCAGACCCCTATCTTGTAGTCAGAGGGTTTGATTCTGCACCCCATAAAGCGAGCTGGGTGACTTTGGGCTAGTAACAGCCCTCTTTTGGAGCTTTCACAGCCTCCCTACCTCATAGGGTGTTCTGTTGTGGGTAGAAGGACAGAAAGCTTTGTCAGCCACTTTGACTCCCCTTAAATGAGTGAGAAAAGGGGGGGGGTATTAAAAGCCAACTCTTCTTCCTACAAATAAGGAAAAACTGTTCCTGGGCCAGGGCAGGCTACAGAATCCAAGTCCCCACGTGGAACCACAGAGCAAAAAGAGACAAGAACCGATGCCTCTCTTAGACCACACTGGGGTGCAGGAGGGAGACTCCCAGTATGCCTGCTCATCTGGCTGAATTTCCTTCTGTTCCCGTTTTCAAGCTTTCAAGTGGTGCAGCACTAAACTTTGATTAAATTGCTTAAGAGAATGGAACCCAAGAAGTGGGGTGAGGGTAAGAACACAAGTCTCAGCAGACTGAAGGAATCTGGCATGTTTAAATTCACTGAGAATATGCAGGAAAGATCTTAGGTCATAGCAGGAAGCTCACTGAAAATGTCAGTTCAAGTGTGCAACAGCCATGAAAAGGCTAAATTTAGTCTTCAGAATTATTACAGAAAAAAACAAGAATTAAAATTAAAGAGTGTTTCATAATGCCATTATGCAACTGTATGGTAAAACTTGGTTTAGAATAATTAGTACACTTCAAAGATAAATTGTTTGGAGCTTGATATCATACAAAGAAGAGAAGAATCCAGAGAGCACACTACCTTACCTAATAGTTAAATTCATAATTTCTAACTTTTAAAAATAGAAATTGAGTTCAGAACAGACCAGCAGCTGAATATAGTTCATGGTACCATGTTTACTTCTTCAGTACTCAAAGGCACAAATGTATTCTTCACCCAGATGTTCCCAGGATCTAAGACCCTTTCTGCATTGGGCCTTATTCTGTAATATATCCTGGAATAGGGGCCTGTTGTCCACCTGCTAGAGCAGACTATGGCAGACCTCCACTGGGACCTGCAGTATTCTGCACTAGGCTGTGGACTACAAGTCTCTGTTTCAGAATATATTCCAGAATAAGCCCAAGTACATTTTAAAAACATGTTTAAATCATGAAAAACTATTTTTTTTTACATATCATTATTTAAAATCAGGAAAAAGTTCTGAAATATACTGCCTTAGAATAGAATGGAGTAAGCCAGCCATTTTCCTCTACTCTGGGGGAGCAATGTCAGCAGTTTACCTTCAGAAAGACCCCTTTGGTTGCACAAATGGGCAGCCAGTGCACCTTAAAGGTCCCATGCAGATCTTAGTTTTTAAAGGCACAGTTTGGAGGGGGAGGGTCACTGAAAAGTCTCATTTTGGGTATGAGATAGGCTGCATCTCCTCTCTGCAACCCAGATACATTCTCTTTGTCTTTCCCACCAAGACATCTGCAAGGAGGCTGCAGCACTCTCTCATGAGCTCTCAGATGCACCGAAAGTGCCTTGTGTGAGGAGAATGTCAGTGAGACTGTTTCCTTGTGCATTGGATCAGGTGCAGTAGAGCAAGGAAACAGCTGTCGCCAACTAAAAGGGTTGTTGCACATGTGTATAGGAACTGTCTGTAGGTACAGATATGTCTTCTAAAGTGTTTCCCCTGGTAAACATGGGCCGTGTCTTCACGGCAACCTTATGTCGGATTCAAAACGTTTTCAGTCCTTGGAGTCCACATGGCAGTTTGGCTTAACAAGCTTTTCCCGTGTTAAACCACCCCAAAGCGTGGTGAATCTCAATCCTGATGTCAACAGGTCTCACTCCGGATCGTGCGCTTGAAACGTTTTACATTTTTTACTGTGTGGACAGTACCATTTTAAGAGATGAGAATCCATGTTTAGGGTTTCCCCCTCCCAAAAGCTTGCTTCCAAAGACAGTGATTTCACTGTAGCGCTGGAACCACTTCACACCTAGATGGTTGGAATAACAATGTTGCAATTTTGCACAATTCTAGCTCTTTGGAGTTCTGACTTTAGAAAGAGAAAGGGATGAAAGCAGCCGAATGTGAATGTTTAAAGCAAAGGGGCTTTAGTTGCCGCTGCTGCTGTGTCCCCTGAGCAATGGGGAGAGGAGGGGAAAGAATCACTGGCTGGCTGCCTGCTGCCATTTTTCCTCCATCCATGGAAGCGGCAGCCACCCAGCTATCCAGTTAGGCTTGGTGAAGGGGTCCCTTATGGGTGGCGCGTCCATGCCAGGAGGAAGAGGGCAGGAAAGCCCCGAAAAGCAGCTTTTAAAAAGAGGCCACTTGAGTCTCCCCTTGAGTCACGTATGCCACATATGATCCTCAGAATCCGGATCGAACGCGATTAAGTTCAAAATAATGGGAACAGGCAAATTTGCATTTGCATCCGGTTCTATTATTTAGGTTTAGGGAAAGCGAAATAAGCTTGCTGTGGGGATTCGCTGATGGAGTTGTCCAGCAGACATTAACTGAAAGTGGCTCCCAGCAGTGAAACTACTACAGGAGAGGTTGCCACATAGCAATGGAGATACAGCCTTCATCTGAGAGCTGATTTGTGTTATATACTTTGCTATTGGAGGAATTGATTCTTACAACTTTTTGAATTGAATTTGTTAATCTAGGCTGATTTTTGCTTGTTTCACTGCAGTCTTGAAAGGTCACGTGAAAACCCTGTTGCTGCTGCTGCAGCATCTGATGGACATAAACCAGATCAGTTATTTTGACTAGACTGCAAAATATCCCAAAAGCTACTTCTGCAGTCAACTGAAATTTATTTATTAATAGAGGCAAGTTCTGGACAAAAAATACACTTAAATATTAACAAAGCAATATATGATCTGATATAAAATTTTAATAGCTTCAAAAGTCTCCGGATAGTTTTTTATTTTATGTGCGGAAGGATGTTCTTGAATGCAAATGTGAAGATTGTTTTCTCTTGTAGGGCATTAATAGCTCCAGTTGCTCTGGAAATCATCATTTGGGAGGATCCTGGAGTCATCTTTTAAACATTGCTAGCTAGGATGCCATTTGACTAAACTGTGTCTTAGGACTTGCTTACTTTGGGAATGTACTGCAAATACTGTTCTACATTCCTGAAGTGGAAACCAGTGCCAGGTTCACACTTCTTATAAGCAGACACTGGAAGAGATGTTCAAGAGTCCACATTTTTTTCCTGATCCCTTGTGTGATACTTCTGTAACCCCCTTGTCTATTTTCCACACATTGAACATTTCAGGAACTAGAAAGGTATTTCTCAGTGCACCGCCCTGGAAGACTCCAATCATATAGAGGTTAATGTGGTGTCCATTTAGAATCTGGGCAGAAAAGGCAGAAACTCAGAGAATAAATAGCACAGGTTACTGTTAGGTTTCCAGATCCAACAATGCATTTCTGGTGATTGAGCACAGTGGATAGCACAACTTCTAGGTCTTTAGACACCATTGTCAGAATTAGCCAATTAGTGGACAGACTCAGCCTTGCTTGGTCTGATGGATGGTCTTTTGTAGGAACAGAGATAGATGGAGTGCAAGTATGTTGACTCCACTTGATATCTCACTGACTTTTGATACCTTTGACCATGGTGTTCTTATGGATTGCCTTCATTTATTTTCTTTATATCCCTTCCTTCACTAAAAGGTACTAAGGTAAGTCACAATAATAAAAAGAAATATATATTTAAAGTATTCTTGAAACATAATCCTCCCTCATGGCTTGGGAATGGGTGGAAGTGTGCTTCAATGCTTCAGCTCCTTCCTGTGGGAACAATCTTGGAAAATAATATAATCTATGCCTCTCTGGGCCTGGCTGCTAGACTATAGGTGCCACAGGATGCTGTTTTGTCTTCAGTGCTATTTAACATTTATGTGAAGTTGCTGGGATTGGTCATCAGAGTTTTAGGGTAATGTGTCACCAATTTCCTGATGACACTCAGCTTTATTTCTTCTTAACATCTGAATCAAGAAAGGCTGGGATTGGTTGCAGTAATGGCCGAATGAGGCCCAATAAACTGAGAATGAATCCCGACAAGATTGAGACGTTGTGGGTAGGAAGTTCCTGATGTTAGGATTTGAGGAGTTTGCCTGTTTTAACTGGGGTTGGACTCCTTCAGAAAGAACAGGTACATAAGTCTGTGGGTATTTCTGAAATTATCACTCTCACTGGAGGCTCCTGTGAGGCCAGCATTTGCTGGTGTACGCATTGTGCCTGTAGCTGAATTGGGAGAATCTAGCCACTTTTGTCTATGTCCTGGTAACTTCAGTTTTTATTACTGTGATACGCTCTGTGTGTTGCTGTCCTTATATTGGTGACCAATTTGCACTTAGGCCTCTAGGCAGCAATACGTGCAGCTCTGGTGCAGAGCATACACATGTCTACTAGGCTGCTACAGTGTCTACCCTCACTAGAGGTGCACTAATTGTTGATTAGGTGTGGAGCACTAAATTGTGCCCCACATCTTTACCAGCATTAACTAGAAGCTTACCTGAAGTGTCTGGTGACGCAACCATTCACTCTTCTTTCAGTTTCCTGTGTGTGGTGGACAGGGGAGGCAGCATCCACACAGGTGCAATGGCGGTGATGGATCCCATGATTGATCCCGTGATTAATCATAGGGTCGCAAGAGGGGCATTTCATTGGTGACAGAGCAGTGGGTGCCGTGTATTCGATCACAAGTACTGACATGATTGGCCGCCACATGTCCCTGTGCTCAAACCATCAGCTGACGGCAGCCAATCATGGCAGTGAGGAGGCAGGACTTCCGGTTTTGTGGGCAGCAGTGCGGGCTGGTAAATGGGAGGACCATTTGCACTTCTGGCTGTTAAGAAATGCTTTGGGTGAGCTTTCCTTCCGGCAAATGCGAATGGTCCACCTGTACCTGAAATTTATCAGCCCTAGTTCATGGTAGACTAATCAGGTAAGTGCAGAAAGCTCTTTGGTCTAGAAACTGCAACTGATGCAAAATGCAATGGCCAAGTTACTAAGTAGAATGTCTGTTTGTATACTTGCAACAGCTGTGCAATGTGTTGCACTCTGTGAAATAGCTGCACTGGCTACTAACTGGCAGCTTCCGAGTCAGATTAAAGTTCTTATGTTTTGTATATAAGGCTCTAGACACTTTGGGACCAGGGTACTAGTTTGATCCCCTTTCCTGGTAAAGATCAGTGGTATCTTCTGGGGAGATTGTGCTGTGCGACTGGCTGTTATCTTGCAGTATCTTGCAGCAGGGCTTTCTCTGTTGTGGGCCCCACACTCTGGAATGCTCTCCTTTCGAATATGTTTTAGCTGTGTTGAAAGCTCATTTGTTTATTCAGACATTCCCAGTGTGAATGAATACTTATATTATATCCTTACCTAGTTTTTAATAAACTTGGTTTCAAATTTTTGCAAAAAATTGAAAAAGCAATATAAAAATGTTTTATACAAATAAATGTTAGCTTTCAACTAATATGTTTCTGTTGCGTTCTCTCTTCTTTCCCCCTCCCTTTGCATGGGATGGTAATTTTTAGCGTTGTCAAGTGAGAAAGAAAATGTTTATAGTAAGTAGCCAGCTATACATTTTGAGCAGACCAGTGCTGAAATACTCCAATCACCTATTGGATGTTCATTAATATAAATGGGTCTTTGCATCAGAAGAAAGAACTGTTTCAGAATGTGCCTGTGGATTAAAATCCTGCTAGGGAAGGCAGCTCAGCATATATTATTCCCCGCTTGATTTATATTTTACTATTATCAGAAAGTAGGTATTGAATGTTGCCAACAGGTTTTGTCCTAATTCATACTGTTTTCCAATTTTTTTCTTCCGTTTTCCATACTATTACCTTTTTCTTTTCTTCCTTTTCCTAGGCTCTTTTGATTACTTGTGATTGATCCTTTTAGCATTCCCATTGACACAATGTAGAACTTTGATAATGGCCTATTGAGTGCTGAGCTAGAGAGCTGATAGCTGATTTGCTCAAAGCAGTGATTGTAAAAGCGCTTCTTATCTTCACTTTTATTCTGAAATTTATTTATTTATTCAGGCTCTAGCCTGCCTTTCTCAAATGAAGCAGGATGAAACAGAAATTATCAAGCACTTAATTTCTCCTTTTACTTCATTGAAACAGGTAGAATTAGATGGCTAAACAAGAGAAAGTGGAGCAGAGAGGCCCATCATGTACTCACAATGCAAAAGCCCTGTTTTTCCATAGTTCCAAATTGTGCAAGGGGTCTATCCACAAGTATATGAGATTTCCCTCTAACTTAAAGATACCGAGTAAGGCTGGAGAAGAGAAAATGCACCCTGGGGCAAGTGAGAGATGGTTTAGGTGGGGTTTACAGGTGGAGTTCTGTGCCCCTCCTGCCTCACATGAACATTCTAGGCTAGAATATAGGTCCTTCTATACCTAAATTTTAATCCATTTCCAAACTGCCTCCAGGGGGAGAGAATGTATCAAAAAATGACAAGTGGTTTTCTTTCTACGTGATCTAATCCAGAAAATTCTTTGGAGTTAGATATGTCAGGGGGGAAAAAAACCCAGATTGTTCCTTTGCTGATGTGTTCCTTGACTCTGGAGGGGGAGATGAAGGTGGATTCAATGTAGCAGGGCCTTATATCTACATCCACACAGAACTAGAACAGTACCAGTTTTAAATTGACGATAGGATGCCTCCTATAACTTAGAAAATACACATTGTTGATACCCAAGTAGAGTTTATTTGAAAACTTCAGTACTGAACAAGAGTCTTTCCACGTTTGTTTAATGGAAGAATTTAAGACATTTTGAATCCAGCATTGAACAGTTGCAGTGTTTGGTTAAACTGTAACAAAAGCAAGAAACTGGTGAAATGAAACCACTCTTAGGCCCTGTCCCCATGCAATTGAAAGTCTGCTGGAACTCTTCTTTTGCCTCTGAGCGGCCCCATTCCAGACTTTACAAGGCGCTTAGGGAGCTTAGGAAAGTGAGACACCCGCGATAAAATATGTGCACTTTAAAGAAGAGTTCCAGCGCTCTTTCGGCGATTTGCGGGTTTTGCTCGCTATATCTGCCTTGAGGACGCTCCATGGCAAAAGGGGCAGGGATTGCTTGCCTGCACACACAGCCAAAAAGCATTCACACATCTGAGAAATGCAGCAGGTTCGCTTCCTTTCCTTTGTAAAAAGAGCCAGAATTGCTCAGAATTGAAACATTGTTATCAAGTGATCTGTGAAAGCCTTAAAAGAGAATGAGCGAAGGATCGCGCTGCCGATGGCTGCAGCCGCTGACTTTGCTGGGGCAGAAAGCCTTTTCTAACAGAGAACTGAGTGAAAGTAAGTGCTGAAAGTGAATGAATGAGCGATCATCTGCCTTTGCTAGGGGCGGGAAGCCGTTTCAGGAGACGGAGATCTGGCTAATTTTCCTTTTAACAAGAGAGGGGGCGGGGGGAAAAGATGCCCGGAAAGAGAGGACGGCTACCATGGGGATGGAAAGTCCGTTTAGATCGCGGCTACCATGGGGACGCTTATTCCGGAAGTGGAGGGGACTTTTAAAGTCAGCTATAACAGAGTGATGGCAGAGGAAGCTGAGAGGGGCTAATAAGTCTTTTGGGGACAGGGCCTTAATGTAGATGCAGCAGGATATTATCCAGTATATGATGCCAGCTCCTGATAAAAATGGATTGTTCTGTTTTACGTGGCTTTTTATAACAGCATGTGAAAAAGAGCTTGTTTTTCCCCACATGCCAGGTCAGAGAGCAGTAGATTAGTGGCACTTGCTAATTATAATACATACCAATATTCAAGGAGTGCGCAGTGCATGCAAATACATATGATGTTCATAAGTGTGTGTAATTGTGTCTTAAAAATAGTTAAGCATGGGAAATGGCTTTGACTGACTTTCGTAATCAGTGACAGTAACAACAGCAGCACCCAAGGTCTATACAGAAATGCTTGAGAAATGCTGATCACCATTTCTTACTAACTGTTCCACTGAATTTTGCTCTGGATTTCCAAGCTGCCTCGTATTTCTGAATCTCTCTTTCTGCCTCTGGGCTTGTGGAGCTCTTTTGTTCAGTTTAGTATTTACTTCCCTTCTCATTTTTATTCTTGTTCTCCCCCCACTTTTACTTGTCGGCATATAATTGTGCACATAAGCAAGGCTGGCAAGATAAACACCTACAGCTGCTGTATGGAGGAACCCAGGCAAGACTGACACTGTTCCTGTGCTTTGTTGGTTGCCAAGCCACTGGAGCTTAGTTCTCTGCATCTCTTCTCTTCATGAATCTACTGTGAACCTCAAGCTAATAGTATACTGGGTGTTCTCTGAAGTGTGGCATGGTCAAATTTGGCAGTTTTTGTGTACAATAGCAGCAGTTACAAAGCATATAGTTAGACTATTTTCTTTTTCCTTATAGCAAAACAACTTGCTATGCATGATATGGCGAAATTTATCCTATTGTCATTTATCTTCTACATATTTCAGTTCACAAGAAAATCACAGATGCTTTGGCATCTTTGTTTTTCAAGAGTAGGTGTTTTCCTATGTCTCTGAAGGATAGGTTCTTCCTAGCAGCAATGTACAGTGGAGGCAATATTTCTAGTTGCATTTGTACGTAATGAAGATCTAGTGGTTAGGGAGCTATACTCTTATCTGGGAGTACTGGGTTTGATTCTGCCGTCCCCCATTAAAGCAGCTGGATGACCTTGGGCTAGTGAAAGCTCTCTTCTGAGCTCTCTCAGCCCCACCTACGTCACAGGGTGTTCCATTGTGGGGAGAAGAATAGAAAGCTTTATCAGCTGCTTGGAGTCTCAGCTGTGGGATAGAAAAGCCAGCTCTTCTTAATGAAAACAAGGATTTAAACAAGAACTTATTGGGGGAAAAAGGACTTAGCAACCAAGATATACATTCAAAATAGGTTAGTGATCTTGCTTTTAGAAAACTTGTGTTTTTTTCCTCCAAAATACTGAATTCAAATATATTCTTTTACAGGTATAGAACAGCAAAAGCTAAATGTTGCTCCCTCTTCAGAGCCTTTCACCAACTGGGGAGCTATATTGTCACCAACATGGCCTTCTAGAGAACTTGAATCTTCCTCAGTGGGTGATGTTTCAATGAGGCAAGCTTTGGATAATGCCAATCTGCTTCAGATAATAAAAAGTACATTAGCAGGGACAAGAACCAGAACTATGGACCAAACTAAGTTTCTACCGAGTCTGTATCAAGGCAGTGGCAATAGTGCATCGCAGGAGCCTTCTGAGGTATCAGCTGAACCACCAGTGAGGTCTCAAGATGCTGCCGAAATGACTATTGTATCAGGTTTGCCTCAACTAAGTGTGTCCTCTGCATTGTCCACATCACCATCAGTGACACATTCAGCTCCTGTTTTATCATCTCGTATAATGCCATATACAACATCTTTCATATCAAAAGAGATCACACCAGGATCAGACATACATTCAAATCCTCCATCACCACCCCCTTTGTCATTGGTTAAAGAGTCATCTCATATCGTTATTGTTTCCAAGTTGAATGTGCCATCCTCAAAAGTGCCTTTGTCCACAAATACAGTAAAATCATTAGTCACAAATATAGTGAATTCATATATTAATAGAGGTTCAGGTAATTTGCTACATAAGGCAACTGCTGGAAATTTCAGCACAATAGAATATTCATTGCTGAGAAAAGGTGGTGAAGAATTGTCTGTTACCACTTCATTCAAAAATAATTTTAGATTAAATGGTAAAAGTTCTACAGTACCAGCAGCAAAACACATACATACAAATAATCGGAAATTACATCCTCTTTCTTCGCATGCAGTAATATCTAATCAGACTTCACTTCTATTATCTACCCAGAGAGTGCCATTGAATTTTAGAAAGAGCAGCTTTTTCTCTGGAATAATAAACAAAGCACCTTCCATAGCAGTGTTTCCTAGTCAGCTGCTTGATACTATTACCCATTATAAAGAAGGTAAAACTTATGTAACTACACCAGTTCCTATGAGCCAGAAAGCCTCTTGGATTTCTACATCAGCACATAGTGCCTCACATGTTGCAAGTACATTAGTGAGCCCAATTACAGACTTGTCATCTTTATTACTGTCAAAATCTACCAAAAAGAAAGCATTATTGTTATCTGAAAGTCCACAACATTTTCGTTTGGTGCGAGATGTATCTTCCCCCACAGTGCCAAGTTTTAATTCAGAGGCAGTGAATATGAATAATGCCAAAAGTCCAATACCAGCATCACCTAGATTACCAGCCTTTTATGCAACAGATAAAGTAACTTCATTATTAGTGGGGAGAAATCAGATACCTACTACATTTGATGCCACTCCTTTACCATCAAATAGAATTGCCTCAGAGATTCATTCAACCAAACCTTATGTTACAAAATTTTCCAAGTGGGTTTTCACAAAAGACACTTCTAACAGAGTTTATGAAAACAGCAAGACCACATCTTCCACAGTGTATGAACAACTGACTAGATTATTACAGCGTCAATCTTTCACAAAAAATACTACAGCAACGGGGTTCACAAATGCTGAGGGTAAGAGTTTCCTTCCTTACCAATTATCAGGACCCCAAACTACAATTTCTGCTCTAGAAATTCCTGTCAGCAAGCAAACAACCTGGAGATCAGGGTTTGAGAGAATTTTTTCACAAGGTAGAACTAGCCCCACTACATTTTCCGCTTTGCCAACTTCTCTTAGAAGCCTTTTAAAATTTCACTCCACCTCCAAGATTGTATCTTCTAAAGAGCCTAGCTATTCAAAGTTCATAGTTTCTAGTTTACAAAGTTCAGCTCATAGCTTAACAGAAGAAGAGGTGGGAAAGATGAAGGTGTCCACGACTGAGCTACATCGGGAACATTTATCTCATGCATCTTTAAACAACTCTGATGCTGAAATGCATGAAATGTCACGTATAGCTGATTCATCCTCTAATACTACAGTTGCATCATTGTATGAATATGTAGCGCCTTCATTAGGAATATCTTATGCTGCTTCAGAAGCCTTATTAGATGCTTCAAAGGCAGGAGAAATTTTAAGAACACAAGCTCTGTTTGAGTGGGACAGTGGAAACTGGCAATCTTCTACCACGCTAGCCGAACCATCCAGTACTGTAAAGAATTATGCAACACTGAGAACTTTAAGAACAAAATATTCAGAGGTTCCTGATCATCATCAACAAACAGATTATAAAAATAAAAGGGTGCCTTCAGACCTTACAACGCCACTGGGGAATACAATTTTAACACCTCTGTTGAATTTTTCAGCTTCACCTTTAATGGAAACAAGGTCTAAACGTTCCACAGAATTTAACACACATTTGTATTCTGTAGAAGCATCTTTTGATCAGCATTCATCCTTTCCACAGAACCAAAGTACCTTCTCACAAGACACAGAATCAACATCACTGCAATCAAAAGAAGACATACATACACCTGGTAATATTTTGGAATATTTCTCTGTTATGAATGTTAATTTTACCTCAGGTTTTTTTAAAAATGCTCATCCTACACCTAAGAGTTTAACAGCTGCTAATATAAGAACATCTACCAGCATGGATGCATCTTCCCCGATTTTATCAACAGATACTCAAGTTAGGCCTTTTGTTTCTTATATCGGCTCCCAGGCTATGTTCTGGCCTAAGACAACTAACTCTGAAAACCTATTTGAAGCAACAGATACTTCTAATGCAACATTGTCTTCATTGCCGTTGGCTTCTCAGTTCATTGTTAAATTAACTGCTCCAGTGAATAAAGAGATCAGCGCTGAACATAGTAAAACAGTTTCTCCCATTTTAGCACAGGAATTGCTAACCTCAGCACCCGTTTCAAAAGTTGTTGAAGGAAACATGATTTTGGGAAAACCAACACGTTTCACAGACAACTTTCTTTTAAAAACAAATTATCAGTCAGATACACAGCCATCAACATTAAGTACAGGAGGCTGGTATATGGAAGGTACAAATTATTTTTTAGGCTCAGTTAAATTGCCTAGTGATGCCACTAACATCACTTCATTACAAACACACACCACCAATTCAATCATCATAACCTCTGCCCATGAATCACAAACACAACTAACTTCTCCTTTGTTGCCAACAACCAACTTTACCCATTCTGTCATTACAGTGTTACCGTCTGTGTCTCCTGGTGTAATACCATCTGTAGCAACTTCAGAAGCAACACCAGTTACAGGAAAATCAGCTCCAACTTCACCAATGCTGACTTCATCCTTGTTCTCACTGAGCACTGAAAATTCGCCATCTGTGATGGCATTAAGCACGTTAATATCAACACTAGTAAAGAATGGCATGGCCATAAAAATGGCATCAACCTTAAGCCCACTAGTCACACATGCAGCCATTCCAGTTGTGCCACAAGATGAGTCTACAACACCTGTGCATACCACTAGTTCCATTCCGAGTACAAAAAATAGTACAGTTTCAGTTCCCCCAACACACGCACCAAGTCAGCACGAAACAACAATACTTGACACCAGGAAATCCACAACTTCAGACATCACTAAAACTTCAACTGCATACCCACTGACAATTACAGCAGCTTTGACATCTATTACAGCATCAGCGAAAACACCTAGACATCTTCCTACACCTGCTGAAAATACTGCTGCTGCTGCCACTACACCAGTTTCAACTGCAGCTTTTGCTAATGTGACAGCTGTTCTACCCTTTGAATGCCAGCTCTCCAGGAATCTTCTGGTTAGGACAGGTAGGAACACACTGAGGTTTTGCTATTGTGACATTTAGCTGCATCTTGGGTTTTATGTTTACAGGAATACTAGATATGTATATGGCTGCAAGGTGGTGATGATCGGGTGACAGAGCATGAAGGGCGAGCACTGTCTACATGGAGACAGTTGGTCTGCTATATCTGCAGGTGGAGCATTCTAGTGGGAGGCACAACCTCTGTTAGCCTGCTCCATTTCTGCACCCTTGTGCAGATGAAGTGGCCAAGCAGGTCTGTTGGGATGATGTATAGGCCTAGTGCAGCCATGTCCAGACTGTCCTCATTGTGCCCCATGCCATGAAATGCGTTCTCTATCCCACTATTCTGGAAAGACACATTTCCAGATCTCCAGGATGCATTGATGGCATGAATACAAGAATTGCATGTTGCACGAGTGCTCTCTGGTTACACCAGCACTTCCCCTTACTCTGTGTGTAGCTGTATCCTTAGTCCCAAGTTGTTTTCAGTTAGTAACCATAAAACTCACCCACTAGAAAATTGCTATACTGGTTAAAGCTGAAAATAATTCTAGTTCAAAATATTTGTTTACTTGAGTTCTGACTACTTTATAAATGACCTGAGGCAGCTAACAAAGATTTGCAGTAATGAGGGAAAAAAGGCATTATCTGGTGGGAGAGCACCAGGTGGTGAACGGTGCTTTAAATGTTTTGGCATATTATAATTTAAACAAGCCTTGTCTCTCAGAAGCCATCTCCTGCTTTCATTATTACCTGGCCAACTTTAATATACGGGTTTATTTTTAAGTGCTAGATATTGTGCACTGAAGTTATGCGAGCTGAAATGTTTTAAAGACACAAGGATGTTAATTTGTATGTGATAATTTCTCATTACTTCTTAAAGACTCAAAAGTCAATAAAGCATCTGTAATGCTACAGTGTTTCTCGGTAAAACTGTTACTGGAGAGAGGGGCAGGGGGGAGAATGGCATAGCTTTGATGTACCCTGCCTTTGTGAATTCAAAATAACCGAGAAGTAATTAGTAATGGTCTGATTCCCACCACCATGCATGTGTGTATGGATATTTTTTTTGCATTTGCTGGCATACTGGACCAGCAAAGATACCAGGAAACTCCCTTCTACTTTACTAGAATGATCTGAGGGAAGCCAATTCATCTCCTAGTATGCACCATCCGTTCTGGAGAATAGACCAAAATGGCCACAGATTCGGAAGCCCACACTGGAATAGAAGACCCTCAAATTGGTATGTGGTCTGGTCTTGGGCAAACTTCAGGACAGGAGGGTCTTGCATGCTAGCGTCCATGGGCTCATGAAGAGTTGGACAAAACAATGACTGAACAACAACAACAGGTATACTAGGTGAGGAGGAAAACTAGACCACAGATGTGTGGGTAAAATGTACAATTCCATGGTCTGGTATTGCACAAGGACCCATTTCAGCTGTGCAACAAGGTGTTCTACCAAAATGGCTCCACAGGGGCTACAAGTCCAGGAACTTTCATTCTTGGCTATTGGAGCCTTTGAGTCCAACACCAAAACTAGTGTGAACTTTTGATATGGTTTGAGGTTGGGCTGGAACAGGTGTCTCAATGCACATGGCCTTGTTTCAGTCCAGGACGAGATCTGCTTCTGGAGTAGATTTCTTGGAAATGATCAGAATGGGAAACTATGATTGGTCCAACCAATGTAAGTACAACCTATGCATGCACATTCAAGCATATAAACTACAGTGCTCAGTTTAAGTTAATCTAATGATGCTTCCTGTGTGAACAATTATTATTTTTGTTAAAGTAATATTATGTAACTTAACAGAGTGCTTTTGAAATAATCCATAACTTTATGTTCTAGTTTTGTTTCTGAATACAAGAAGATTTCAGCAGAGTGACTCCTTAAAAGAGAATGTCACGAAAGGTCTCACCCAGGCATTGCAACAGGCTTTCAACCAAAATGTCAATGCTCAAGTAAGCATGTTTAGCCTTTGTTTTAAAATCAGATTAAGAATAAAGAGTGAGAAGAGAATAATGCTGTTTTGTCTTGCTTATGGAATGTACTGAGTCACTTGAAATGACTTCATTTACAAATAGGACTTTTTAAAAAATCTCCAAAAAAGTGAATTCTAAGATGAGTTTATAATTTTTAAAAAGAATTACTCTTTTTAAAACTGTTCCAGTTCTGTCCCACATGCCCACAGTTGAAGATGATTTTGCTTCTAGCCTTGAAAAAACTATTGGTGTCTGTTATTTATCCCAGTAAGACTGACAGCAACATTTTCATAGGCTCTTTTGAGTTAAACTACATCTTATTGTTTTTTGGCTATACTTAACAGGCTTAGCTGAAGCTGTATTAAGACTAGAATTTGGTCTGTGTTATCTCTTTGTCAGCTGGTGAGATTAGAGACGTTTTCGCATTACTCCCGTTCCATTTGGAACGGGAGTAGGACGGGAAGATTAAGACAGCTCACGACGCTTTCACCTTTCACACACAGGAGCGCAGGAGCGCGTGTAAACGCGTTCCGGCGCGTCTGTGTGCGAATGCTCAAAGCATCGTGAGCTGTCTTAGCCGGCAAAGGCCGGCCAGGGGCGCGGAGACAGCCGCGGAGGCAGATCGGCAATCAGCTGATTGTCAAACAGCTGATTGTCGAAGCCGCGCCGGCGTCGGAGGCAAGCCCGCAGCTGTTAGGGAGGGAGAAGCAGGCGCGAATGCTTCTCCTCCCGAACGCCTGCGGGCGGCTCGTCCGCGTTCGAATGCATGTAGAGCACTTTAAAGTGCTCTACATTTCGAACGCGAGAAAGACAGCTGCGGACACGTCGGAGCGCAAGCCCCGCTCGGGCAATGCGTATGCCGTGTCCGCAGCTGTCTCCCACGCGTACCGTTCAGCCCCGTGCGAAAACGTCTTAGGTTATTGATCAGTAAACAATATGTGCATGTCATTCTTGCCTTTTGATTATAGTGTTCACACATAGCAAAAGCACATTATTGACAGTAGTGTGCAACTCTTATGTTCTCATGACATCCCTAGTTTCTCTTTTCTAGAATGTTCATGAGAGGGTGGAGCGACAGCTTGGTGTGTGAACAATCCTGTCTGCAAACCATCTCTAAGCTGTCCCCAAGCTGCCTCAAAAAGTGATTTTTTTAAATTGCATGTGAATGTATTCTTTGAATATATGCAATCAGTGATGATAGGTTGGTGCAGAGTATATTAAAGGTTTTATCTTTTTGGCTCCTGCTAATTGAGGGTTAGCTGGTGTTTTTTTCCGTTTCCCCCTTTCTTTTAAAAATGCATTTTAAGTTGCCTCCATACAATAGTTTTTGGCTGACCTCTGGTCAGTTGGGCAGATTGTGCACATAGCCACATGCAAGATTTTGTGGCCTCCTTCTCCTTCCTCTGAAAGAAGCAACTTTTCTGCAAATGTAACTACTCTGGGGTCAACTCTTTTGGGGGATTTGATTTAAGGAGTATTTGTATTCCCGCCATTCTGCTTTTGGCCCAAAATATTGGGAGACACTCTTTTTGTAATCCACTCACAAAGTGAATCAGAGTGTGATGGGGTTTCATATGATTCTTTAAGACCCTTCTGTGTTCATGGTAACTTATGGGTCATCAGCCCCCGATTTCATGGAACCTCAATTACTGGGTTAGCAGTACAACACTTCAGACTTCTATGAGGTTATCAAAGTTTGGAGTTAAAAAAAAATTCTGGGTTGAACAACCTGGTATTATAATAATTAAACATGTCATTCTTGGTTCAGCTGAATTTAGGAACATAGGAGTATAATTTAAATGTAAAAATTTGTTACTCTGTGAACTAAAACTCATGCCATTATATAAAAATTTATTTTCATCACAGCTCAGTGTTTAAAAGTAGTGTGGGTGTTCTCCCTTTTATTTCCTTGCAGAATATTTCATTTGCATATGGTTAGGATTTTATGTGTTCGGCTTGGGGCTTTTCTACATTTGATCCCATAGTTTGCTTCCAGACGGAGCATTTGCACTGGAAGGGGCCATTTCCAACTCAGAAATGGCCCCTTCCATGCTGGAAGAAAATTACATGTGGGGTATGTGCACTTACTGCATCCAGCAGCATATAGTGCACACCAATCCACAACTCTATGGTGCATGGAGGGGCACATGACGCAGCGTGCAGGTATGCTTGGGTGTCATGCTGTCATAACTGCATGCACAGTGAAACCAACATCACAATCCAAAATGGCAACACCTAGACCACATATCTGCACTCAGGTAGGTGTCCAGATGAGTGTGGGGTGTGTGTGGCATGTACTAGCAGTACACGCTAGGGGAAGTTCACTATTCCTGTTCTCTGCATGGGATGGGAAGTACGAACTTCTCCCTGGTTTCGTTGTGCTGATGGGGTTATATGGGAGCATAATAGCTTGAAGCTGACTGTAGATTGATAAGAACGGTATTTCTATCATTTATGATTGGCTTTGTATCACTGGGAAGGTAGTATTTCTGTACTCCTTCCCTGAACCAGGAAAAACAAATCACTCTAATAACAACTTTCTTGCTATTGTTATGCTTTTACTTCCCATATATCTTTAGCATACCAGTTTCTTGTAGAATTTATTTGATTGTCGGGAATCTTTTTCTTCTTCAGAACAAGAAATCCAGACATATTGTAGCAATCTATCTGTTCTGGGAAAAGGCTGCAGTTTGTGAAATGTAAAAAATACAGTGGTACCTTGACATACGAGTTTAATTCGTTCCGTAACCTTGCTCTTATGTCAAATCGCTCGTATCTCAAAGCAATTTTCCCATTAATCCATTCCAGCTCCCAAAACACCACCTCAGTTGTTTTTGTTATGTACTGTACTGTATTTACATACTCGTATCTCAAATCTTGCTCTCATCTCAAAGCAAAATATCACTCGCTCGGCGGCTTGTATCTCAAAACACTTGTATGTCAGGGCACTTGTATGTCGAGGTACCACTGTATTTCAAACAGGATGTGTTCAGGCAAGTTTGTCAGCTATGCTGTGGGAGAGCAGGAGTAACTATCCTAAAAGTTACCTGAGGAGAGTGGGGTGTATTTTGGTTCTGAGTGCAGTTTCCCTGCAGCTAATCAAATATTATAGAAACTCTTATTAGTAGTTTGTTTGACATTCTAGGACCTTTCCACACTTGTTTGTTATCCCAGAGCAAACAGCTCCCTAGCTCGCTTTGTTCATGTAGGACTAACACCATCCTGGTCCAAAACCATCCCAAGCCAGCATGTTCCAATCCAATCTTTGGTGCTTCTGCCCCAGATCTGGAACAAGAAAAACCCGCAACTCCATCTTTGAAACTTAAGCAAGCTTCCAAGATCATTTTCAAAACCCTAACACAAAGGTAGATACTACCTTCAAAGACTGTTCTGTTTAGCCTTACCCTTGTGCACCAGACACAATATACGAGTGATGGGGCCTGGACTAATTTCTGGCAGGGATGGGTGGTGCCTCGGACAAGGAGACACTTGTGAGGACTGGAACAACTATAATCCATCTACGTTGGTGTTGTGCTGTCTGGGATGGATGATGGCCTTCATCAGATGTGGGTGGAAGCTGCTCTGTTTGGTCCAGGACAGGTTGGAGCAGGAGAGTTAAATAGCCTTGGTTTCTGTAGAGCTCAAAATCTTTTTTAGTAGAATACTGTGTTGGAAGGGGGAAAAGCGTATGCAGAGATTAAAGCAGTGGTTCTCAACCTTCCTAATGCCGCGACCCCTTAATGGAGTTCCGCATGTTGTGGAGACCCCCAACGACAGGGGCGGAGCAGCTGGGAGGTGTGTGGGGGGAAGGGTTGTGGAAGACTCGTTGCGACCCCTCTGAAAGGATAGTTCGACCCCCAAAGGGGTCCCGACCCCCAGGCTGAGAACCACTGGATTAAAGGGTTGTGACTAACCATCCAGTGTACACAGAATTAAGACTTCTCTGTCATAAAAGGACTAACTCCCTAGAACTTTGTGCTGACACAGTGAAAAGACCTTTGGAGTTAGTTAAGAAAGATTTGTTGTATAATTGTAAGGAAAGGGAATGTAGACAAAAGACAAAATTACTTTGTCACACTTTTAGGTTTTGGCTTGTTGTTGTAGTTTTTGGGTTGTTATGCCGTGTTTCATAGTTCTTCTGTGAACCTGAACATTTAGATATAGCTGTGATATCCATCTTCAAAGAATCTGACTCCTGGCATAGTCAAATGCAACTGGTGGTATCCTAGATCTTGTTACCCTTCTTATAGATGTCTGATGCTTGTGTCTACTTGTAGGGATGTGCACAAATATTCATAACATTAGAAATTTGTATGAATTTGGCCAAATTTGGATATCTAAATTCAAATTGAATGTTTTGATACATTTGTTTGAAGCTTTGTATAAAACTTTGGGATTCGTATGCTATTCGTATGGATTGGTATGGGATTCAGATGAAATTGAACATTTACTTTGAATACAAATCCTACAACATTCGAAAGGGATCTATTTGAATGAATACAAATTTTCTTGCATTTGATTCAATACGAATACAAAACACACACACACACCCTTTTGTGCATATCCTTACTTGTTTATTTCCTGGCAGTTGTTTTTTTGTGTTGTTTTGGGTAAGGAGGCAGACGTGGAGAGCTGTAATGCAGATTGTGTATCTGATATGTAGAAAGTGAACATTTTGCATAGAGAGATAGGAAGGGTGGAATCAGTCAGTCCCTGGAAAAGAAAGCAGTCTGGCCCCTTATATTAAACAATTCAAACTAAAAGTATGTGCAGAGTACAGTGATCAATACTAAATTCAGGGACCAGCCAAAAACTACAGAAAAAAACTGAGCGCTCTCAATACTGATAAAATTTTCTTGTTGTGGGCTGTTTCTGCACAGAAGGGGCTATCCTATGCCTTTTTTACCATGCTATCTTGTCTGGCCCAACTGGACTACTGCTGGTGCACATAAAGGGCTGTCTGAGTTACAGACAGCTTAACCCTGGTCAGCATTTTTAAAGTCCAGGCCTAGCTCTGAAGGCCAGGTGGGGGTATGTTTTTGGCCAAGCCATTTTGACAGTTTAGTTCTGGTGTCGCTCCTGAGTGCCCTCTTGAAAAATGGCCGGGCTGGTACCTTGGACCACAAGGACATGCTTTGTCTGTGTCCTTCATGATCTAGTGCACTGACACTGGGGTACTGGTGATGGAGCTCCAAAATGGCCCTTGTCCTAATGTGTTGTTCCTACTGGTGCAAACTGAATGTGCTAGGGGTGTGTGTGTGTTATGGTATTTCAGACTAGCATGCAGAAGGCAGGTCCATGGATGTCTCTGGGCTGGGATAAAGAATCCTATCATAGTTACAAGTTTCATCTTGTCAGAGCACACTAGCTGTTAACAAAATTTATTAAAATAACACCAAATAAATAAAACAGGAACTTATAAATCTAGACTATAGCTGATTGGATAGTTAACAACTGAATAATGTAACATAAATGTATGTGAGGTCCCTTTTTGGGAGTTAGAAGTTCTATGGTTGTATTCTAAAATAATAAAAATTAATTTAGCAAACTGACTGTAACAGCACTAAGTATTGTTAGAAGCACAAATTAATAATTCTGTGTAGAAATTATTTTTTAAAAATTATTGGTGCCCTGAGCATCAGTTCAGACCTTTTAGAGACTTTTCAGATAAAATAGCTAAGAACTCCACTTTATTTTTACATCTTGGGGAAGATACATGAAATTCAGATATATGCTGTTTTTTTTATCTGTTCTTTTTTCAGATTGAAATTTTGGAACAGTCAAACAATGTGACAGTTGGTTACTATGTAACCCATGAGAGATTGGTTTTTATACCTGCTGTGGTTACTGAAATGTTAATTGCATATGGTGTCAGTAATGCTACTTTGGATATTAAGCAACATGTGCCAAATCTCCATTCTGTTGCTGTATTAGCTTTGCCTTGGGACTCATTGCCAGCTTACCATTTTCAACTGAAAACAGGTAAGTGCATGAATTTACCTAATGCTGTAGCTGCCGGCTTGGCTTCAGATTCCACTGATAAGAAATGAAGATTAAAAAATCGATTTTGAAAACTGGGTTACATAAATCTTTATAAGTTTATCTGCACTGGGTTGGGCCCAGTGCAGATAAAAGGACTTGGGTTCTCACTTGATCAAATACTTTTTAGTTGAAAGGTTGAATGAGTATTAGTTTGTTAAAGAAGAAATAGTTTTTAATTAAATTGGATTAAAATACTAATTTAGGAAGCAGACCTAAGCACAAATCTGGAACCTGAAGTTGTTTAAGAAAACTACAGAATGTGTTGGGAGTGTTATTCATAAGAAGTCTGCTGTCAAATTAAGATTTTAGGAAATTAAGATTTCAAGGAAAACATTTACGTATGAGCAATACTTTCTTAAGTGTCTACAAATATATAACTATTCTATTTCTGTCACAGTTATCTTCAGTAAGAGGGGGTTCCTAACTTCTTGTTACGGCTGCAGTGAATATTGAAGAAGTCTGGATATTGTGAATCATTTGCTTTTAGCTTTTTCCTTCCCACTTCTTCAGTAATAAACAAAAGAGAAGTATTGTCTCTAAATATATTGGGAACTTTCTTTCTAGAACTACAGTTTGTGGGTCAAGCAGACAACATCCAGTCCTGCAGATTTGTCCAGACCATGGAGCAAAGATTGCAGAAGGCATTTCAGGATGCTGAGAGAAAAGTAATGAACAGCAGTAGCAGATTAACTGTTCAGGTAAAAGTTCTTAACATGATTAGGATGCATTGTACATAACAGGTGATTACTGTTAGTCTCAGAGTTATAAGTGTATGACACAATTGAAAATGTATTTCTTGTTAACTTCCAGTTTTTGAACTATCTTTTGTATAAATTATTCCTCAAAATTATTATCTTTAGAGCCAAATGATGAATGAAAAGTGAAAAAGGAATAGGTTTTTGACAGTGTTTTTAAAAATTTCTAGAACTTGAAAAGTATATATTGTGTCAAAAGAAGATTGCACATAGATAGGGCTGTTACTAGAGCAGGAGTTGCCTACATAGAATCTTATAGCTGTCTAAATACAGCCTTTGGACAATTATCCCTAAATAATTATGTAATGCATCCTATAATATAAATTTAAAACTACATAATATGTTGTTGTTCATTAATCTTTCTTTTTTTAAAAAAAAAAAATCTGTCCCATATGAAAGTGATGTTAGGTTGATTCAGCCAGATTCCCAAAAATATTGGCTAGCTTCCAATGATAGCTATGCAAGATTGCCAAAAATATCTTAATTTATTTAATCTGGACTTTTTCTCTATTGCACAATAGACTAAACAGTGTAAAATAATATAAAGCTCACTGGCAGGTATAAATCAGTTGTTCAATGCCATCTTCATTTGTCATCCTTCAGCAGTTCTCAGTTTAAACTTACTTTACAATACGGTTGAAAGTGAGTACAACTTATCAAAATATCTCAGTTGTATAGAAAGTATTAGCTGTGCAGCTCGGTAGCCAAATTAATTTTTGGAAACAGCTCCAGATCTCTCCTAGGCTGCATCCTGGTGACAAGAAAAAGAGCTATACCTGGAGCATGGCTGATGCCTCCTGCCTGCAGTGTTTTCAAAGCTGGGCAAGAAAAATGGTATGATTTAGCACCAAGACAGGAAATGGCATAGGTCAGCCATTTCTGACCAAGCCTAAGTCATGTCAGCCAAAACTCAGCCTTGGGAAGTCACCCCCACCACTCTTTCAAGATGGCAGCAGAAGAGGTTCAACAGGGTGCAATCAACTCTTGGAACTGATCTCTGAGATTTAATTGTAGGTTGCCTGTGAAATAAAATTTGAGGCTGGTTGCTGACAATATGCAGTTGCCATGCCCCAGAGGCTCTTAACAAGATCACATTTTGTCCTCATCTAGATGTAACTGTAAATTTACAACATATCTAGTGTTTGCAATGTAACTCCCACCCAAGTCAAGGAATAAGACGCTAAGCATGCTGCCTCCTGCATATTAAGTTCCTTGCAAACCACATGAGTGGAAGATTTAGGAGTGCTGATGTGCTTTGATTAACTCATTTATTTGAGCAAAACCAGATTCAATATTAGGAAACAAACACGTTTCATATCATGTGGCATAAAAATGGGAAGAAGGATAGCAGATATGTGAAGTATTGTGTTAAACCAAGGCTGGGATCAAATTAATTTATATTGCTAATGCTTCCTAATACTTAAAGGTAAGGAGGCTATGAACCTATGGGCAAAAACCTCTGTACTTTTATTTATATACAGTATCTAGACATATATAAGTTTCATGCTGAAGTAACAAAGATGAAGAAGAGTAATCATTGCTCTTTTGCTTTTCTTATGAACATCAAAAAAGATGGAGTTCTTGTCTGCCTAGTATTTGCTTCAGGTCAGTGCAAACTGAATGCACGTGCATTGGACCTGTATAATTGACTCTGCAAGCATCTGGGAATCCTTGTGGGCATGGCATTCCTTTGTTGAAAATGGCACTAGTGTAAAGATAGGCACATTTTCCCACCTCAGCGTATTGCACTGCAACTTACTGTGTTGATGGAAGTCCCTATATGGAATATTGTGACTCACCCATGCATGGAACATGTTGTGTCCTCTTTACCTCGCCTGCCCTTCCCTCTCCCAATCTGTTCTCTTCTGAGCTGAAAGGATGATATATTTAAGGACCCCACCACACACTTAACACAGTCCATAGTTGCCTAAGTGGGCAAAAACAGATGAGATCACAACGTGTAGAATGTTCAGTTTTTGTGATGTTGTAAGTGGGGACATTCCAGTTACTTCTGAACAACTGAGTGTTATGCATATGCAAATTGTTATATTAAGATCGAAGGAAAGTGGTAACAAGTGTGCTGCAAGCTAGAAACAATGTTTTAGCTCTAACGGCAATGCTTCTCCACAAAAGTGCTGTATGGGTTTTAGCTGTAACTGTAATGCTTCTCTGCAAAAGCCTCTGTTTGGGATTTAGGAGAAAGTTCAGAATGAGGTAGATATTGCACTTATCATGGTTCAGTCAGTACATTCCCGTCTGTGTCCTTTAGACATGTGACCTAAATTGACTGTGATGGAATAAAGCACAAATATGGATTGTACATATTCTGACATGGTGGAATTATTCTTACCCAATTTAAAGCTGTATGGATGAGTTACCTAATTTTCTAAAGTGGGAATACTTTCCTCCTGCTTGTGTTCCAGAGTCAGGTTGGCAAAATACCCACAAGCATGTGTGCTTTACAATGGCAGCATGATTAACATTTTCCTTTTATCATTTGCACTAATGTAATACTTACCGGAAAGTAATAAATAAAAATGAAGCCACCTGCCGTTTCTTTACTTTGATTTTGTTTCAGATTCTGAACACATCAAATGTTTCTCAGGCTGTCACCCTGTTTTATGTGGTGAAAAATGAAAGCACACTGTTAAATGGCACAGTGTCAAGCAATCTTCTTAACCATCTTTCAGCAGAACTTGTGGGATTCTACCTTACCTATCCACCTCTGACCATTGCTGAAGGTATGTTTCAATGATAAAGTTTTTTGAATTATTTCAATATTTACTGGTGAATTTACCAAAGGCTCTTTAAAATATTTCCACTGCCACTTGAAAACCTTTACTTCCATTCTTTGTTTACATGTTCTTCATATACAGTAAACAGTTTATGAGATGTCTTTTGTTTTCTTTCATGAGGTCTTTACAAGGTTGAAAATGGAAGACCCATGTTCAATGTGCACTTGAAAAATGAGAGCAGATGGTGATTTAGGATTGTAATTTAGGCTTTAGGATTTTCTTCAAACTTAGCCCATCTTTAAATGACTACCAGTCTTGGTGGACTATGGCAGTGGCCAATAATTTTTTGACAGCAGTTAAGGGGTACATTGAAAATTAGAATAAGGATTATAAATATTTTCATGCAGAGTGAAAAATTGAATTTATTTATGTATTTGTATTCTGCCTACTTCAATTAAAGAGGAACAATGAATGTAACCCATAATATACAAAATTGTATGTCAGCTATGTGCTTCAATAGATGTGGTTTGTGAGGTTGAATGCAAGAACATTGAGTTCCATATGAAAATAAATGCCATCTTGAGATAAACACTGATCTGAAAATACTTTTCTTGGCTAAAATCAAATGGTACTGTTGAATTAATAAAAATGTTACAGATAATCATGAATGCAGTACTATTCACTCAGCCAAAATAATGCTCTCACTAAATATAGTTCAGACTATGACAGACCTACTTTATGACAAACAGCATCTGAAATCTGTCATTTTCAAAAAAACAGTTTTTAAGACATTGTGTGACATATGTAAGACATTTTCAGAGAAATGACAACAAAGGCAAAACTACATGAAGGTCTGGAATTGTACCAGACTAGAAGATCACTTTATGTATGTATGTAGGTAGGCAGGCAGGCAGGCAGGCAGGCAGGTAGGTAAGTACATGCATACGTATGTATGTACAAGTGAATGAATGAATGCCATGGCGAGTTAGAGATTACATTCTAATACAATGCTGTATCTTCCTTTTATGTAGAATATTTCTCTGATGTTGGGGGCGAATAAGAGAGAATGTAATGAAGAAAGGTGTAGGAGTTGTGGCTTGAAGCCTGATGTTATCTTTGAAGCATGTACAACTGCAGTCATGACCCTTATAAACTAACTGCATACCTTATGGGTTTATTTGTGGACTCAGTACTCCCCTGAGCATTTTCAGTTTTCACCTTCCACAACACATTTGAAAGGGTGTTCAGTGGTTGTGGATCTGCTGTTTTGCTCAGAAACAAGCTTATTTTGTCCCACTACCCTCACCAGGAAATAGGAGAACAGGGAAGACTACTGATCTTAAGATGGAAATATTCAAGTCAGCGTGTCCTGTTGATGCTTCTCAGTGCTTTCCAAAGGTAGAACTATTCCACCTTGACCCCTTACTGGCTTAGCAACACCTTCATTATATTATTTAATTCCTCCTTCTGTTCCTCTAACTTTGCTTTTTTATTCAGGGTGTCCTTTAACCCATATAGATTCAAAGGTGCTGCACAGAAGTGGTGCAGGAGGTAGAAAAGTAATAAAAGAGTTGCACTAGTTACCAATTTCCTAATGACTAATTCAAAGTATTAGTTCTGACTTAGGCTGCATGCTCATTTTGTAGTAAAGACACCTTAATTAGGGCCTCAGGGCAGCTGTTCTTCATTGGGAGTAATGGAAAATGGACTCACTTAAGGTGCCTTTGCTTTGTAATGGAGACACAGCCTTAACTGGAAATTGTGTTTGCCTCAGGTCTTAGAGCCTCTCTAATTACTTCCCAAGATCTGGATCAGTTGATCCAGATCATGCAGGTGCTGATTCCGATCTGGGGTACTTTTGCACTTCCCTTCCCATCCACTTGTAGTGCTAGTCAACTTTCCGTTGCTGCCCATGTGTAAGCATCATGCCTTGACGATGCTGGTGCTCTGCACACGCACAGTTGCATCTCTAATCTGAGGTGCCAGTTGTATATGGAAGTCTGGGAGTAGGACATGAGAAAAACTTGCCTTGCTTACAGTTTCCCAGTACCTGGCTATCTGATGTACTCAGACTATTTATTTATTTATTTGTTTGTTTGTTTACATTTCTATCCCACCCCATACTCGAAGGTCTCTGGGCGGGTAACAGCAGATTAACCAGTAGATTAAAAACAAGATTCACATTCAAACAAGATACACATTAACAACAAAATACAGATTAAGAACTTAAAACTTCAACAAATTTAAAACAGTACGCTCCATATTGTGTTCATAGTGACTAACTGGGGGTGGGGTGGGGGAAGAGAATATAATCACCTCAGCCAAAGGCCAGGGCAAAGAGGTGCGTCTTTACCACCTTCCTAAGTATATATAAGAAAGGGGCATGACACACCTCGAGGCGGAGACTATTCCATAATCTGGGGCCATCGCTGAAAAGGTCCGCTCCTGGGTGCCCACCAGCCTCACTACTGAAGGTGGTGGGATAACCAGGAGGACCTCATTGTCCTAGTGATATTGATAGCTCTATATTTCTGTGAGTTTAGTTTTTTTTTTTGAAGTTGTCCAAGCTGGTGACCAGTGCCAAATCATGTGGTTGTATATTCCAAAGTTTAGCTATGTGTTGTGTGATAAGAACTTTTGTTTGTCCTGCCTTTTTCCAAATTAGTTCCATGACATTAATATTTTAGAAATGTGATCATATTTGATCAGACTTTTACATTAGGGAAAGGGAGACAGTTTTTCCCTTATTCATGCTGTCCCTTCACCTCTTTTCTAAACTAAAAAACTCCCACCTCACATAATTACAACTTTCATTGTAGTAGAGCTCTTCTAGCTCGCTGATCTTTTTAGCTGCCTTCGGTTGAACTTTTTCTAATTCTACGATATACTTTTTGAGATGTGGCAACCGAAACAGTAATTCTAGCACAGCTGCATTATTTATTTGTAAAGAGGCATTCTACTCTTGACAGTTTATTTTCAGTGGAATTTTTCATTATCTCTTAAGTTGCAATTAGCTTTTTTTTTTAATGGCAGATCCACATTGGATAAATGGATTTTTTTTCTTTTTGCATTGTACTGCTATCTCTTTCCTGGACTGTAAAAGCCAGCGCAGCCTTCATCAGCATATAGTACAAAGAAAAAAAGTATCTCAGAAGTGGCTAAGAGTGATAGCTGCCATACATTGATGAGATGGGAACACTAACTGCTAAATACTACCACCTCTAGAATGCTTTTGAGTTGCTTTTTAAAATTATGTGTGGATGCAGCCTCAGGGCCTGTAAACCTGTATGTGGAGATGAACTTTTTGCTCCAATGTGATACACTTTCCATTTTCTGATGTACTCAGCACATTTAATAGCCAGGCTCCTAGTGTGCAGAGATACCTTTGAAGCTCCTGAAAGTCACTCTTTATTTTTCCTGCTCTGCTCATTTTGATGTCATCAGCAGATTGGATTACCTTATCTTATTGCTTCTTCCTGTGTTGCTTCTAGAAAAATTGTATGAGGTTAAGCTAGACTGAGCCATGCTGAGAAGAGCATGTAGCAAAATGAAGCAATTAAAATACATATATGTCCACAATTTAAAACAATAAAACCACCATTTAAAAGCATTAATATGGAGAAAGAATCACAATGCAGCCCAAAAGTGCAGGCCAGCAGGATAACAAAGGAACATATTTTTCTAGGACATAATTTCAATATTTTATATTGCCTTAGATAAGAAGCTAACAAAAAGCATACTGGAAAATGCTCTTTCTTGTTAATTTTTGTATTTGTATTTTTTTGTATTGTACTGCTGAGTGAGCTGAAGGTGGCATATAGATTGATCAAATAAATTTAAGTCCTAAATCACAGTTTTGAAAAATAATATTAATTAGCTTTGTTTTGCTTTTCAGTCCTCAGTGATATGAAACATTTATTTGCAGGTTTTTGTATGAGATATCCTTGTGATTAGGGAGCCAGAGCTTTATCTGGTAATACTCGGTTTGATTCTGCATTCCTCCACAGAAGCAGCTGGGTGACCTTGGGCAAATCACAGTTCCCTTTCTGATCTCTCAAAGCCCCACCTACCTCACAGGGTGTTCTGTTTTGGGGAAAAGAACAGAATATTTGTCAGCTGCTTTGAGTTCCCTTACATGGCCAAACCTGTGGGGATAGGGCCTCCTTGATCTACATTAACTTGTGGATGAGGAGGTCTGTGATCTGGATTAAGAACCTCCTTAACCCAGATCAACAGTAAGTGCAAGAAAGGGCCAGCAATTCTCTATACAGTGGTACCTCGACATACAAGTGCCCTGACTTACAAGTGTTTTGAGATACAAGCCGCCGAGCGAGTGATATTTTGCTTTGAGATGAGAGCAAGATTTGAGATACAAGTATGTAAATACAGTACAGTACATAACAAAAACAACTGAGGTGGTGTTTTGGGAGCTGGAATGGATTAATGGGAAAATTGCTTTGAGATACGAGCGATTTGACATAAGAGCAAGGTTACGGAACGAATTAAACTCGTATGTCAAGGTACCACTGTAATTCCTATCAATAATGGAAGGGACTTCTTTGTATTGAGTAGTTTTAGCTGTCTTCAAGATGAGTTGAGTTTATTCTTGCGAGTTTTTCTTTTAAAAGAAAAAAAATTTCTTGCTGAAAACTATTCTGCTTTGTTCTTTTCAAAAATGTTAACTGTGCAGATAAGGATCAGCCTTGTAGATGGAGTGGAGTGGCAATGCTGAAGAAGATAGAACTATTCTGACACTGTGGTACCATGAATGTGCCATGAGGATGTGGGGTCTGCATCTCCCTGCACCATCATGGCAAAGTGGGTGTGCTGGAAGAGTCCACACTCATCAGTCCACATATCCCATTATAAGGCTCTTCCTGCTCTTTGTCTGTGCTTCCTCTACCTCGGTGCGGACTTACCTCAGTACGATTTCTTCAGTCTGGATAACTTGGGCCTTTTTTCACAAACACATAACAATGTGACAGGTTCACTTTAAGAACCAACCAAAGGCTATAGAAAAAAGCAGCTTTGGAAGGTGTTGCGGGGGGGGGGGGGAGTTCACTGAGGAGAGGAGGATTTAAAAATTGCCAGTTGGTCTCTGTTTTTCAGTCAGAGTAGACAGGAAGTTCTGTCCTATGAGTTGGTCTAAAGGAACAAGTTTTAATAATGAAGAAAAAGTGGAAAAGTAAAATTGCTTGTTACAATATTATGAGATAAAATTGTGAAACTATGGGTGTTTTTCCACTGTCACTAGAAGTACCCATTAAGTACTCTTTAATGGGTACAAAAATGCCATTACGTACCCATTAATGGGTATTTAATGGGTACTTTAGTGACAGTGGAAAAACACCCAATGTAACTGTTAAGAAAGGTCCATGTTTGGTCTTGTGGTTAAGGTGTCGGACTCTTATCTGGGAATACCAGTTTTTATTTCCTCCATGAAGCCAGCTGTGTCACCTTGGGCTAGTCACAGCTCTCTTCTGAGCTCTCACAGCCCCCTCCCCCCACCTCACAGGGTGTCTGTTGTGGGGAGAAGAATAGAAAGCTTTTGTCAGCCACTTTGAGTCCCCTTGAATGGGTGAGAAAAACAGGGTAAAAAAGCCAACTCCTCCTCCTCCTGTTATTATTATTATTATTATGGAAACATGAAGTAAAAGAACAGTTTAAGGAAACTTTGTTTTTAAAATAAACCAGTCTTTATTTGCTTTCAAATGTATTCTTTCTGGCCTTATTCCTGTAGAAGAATTACATGCTACCATAATTACACCTAAATCATGTATTTGTCTGTGACATTGTTTGGTGGTAACTCAGTTTTTGGAGACCAGCCGCAACAGACAAGGATGTATAAAAATACAATAATGAGAGTCTTTAGGGCAGAGTGTTGAACTTGCAGTGGTCTACCTGTCCTGAACTATAGCTCCAGCCATTCTCAGGTGATTCTGCATTGCCTGGTACAGTGGACCAGCAGCATACTAGAAGCCTCCCTTCCTCATGCTGAGTGAGGCCTAAGTGAGACCCTTGAGCAGCAATGCTCATTGAAGAAAATGAAATTTCTAAAAGCCACCAAATAGTGGGTGAAAAAGACAGTTTTAGGGAGAAAGTATATTAAGAGTATAAGACCATTCTTGAACCTAGCATGGACTGAGGAAGAAACTTTCAGTGTTTCATTTTTTTTGCAGCTTTTCTTCATTGTTTCATTGTTGCTAAGTAGTTTTAAACCTGAAAAATATTCAGTGGTCATGGTTCCTTTTCTTCAAATGTTTACCTAGAAAAAATAGTTTAATGTGCTGCTCTCTACTTTTAATTCATCAGGTAAATACTTGCAGCTTAATCATTGAATTCTGTTTCCTTTTCGGCTTAAAGGTTTCTGTGTTCTCATTGTAAATATACAGTTAACACTGATGCAGTTTATTACAGAAACAATATAAAGAGCTAGTTTGGTATGTTTCATATATCACTGTTTTTTCAGTAAATTTCTGATGAATACTACTGTATATTTAATTCAATTTACAGTATTTATATTGTTATATATGAATATATTATATTATATACTGTTACATGTCATATTTTCTACACAGATATGTGAATATCTGCCTACATATTCCAAAAATCCTGCACAGATATGTAAAAAACCAGTACTGTAGCATTATAAAACTGCTTCTGTACTCCCCTCCCAAAAATCACAGGCCAGGGCATTCTCAAGCAGAAGATAAAGGCAAAACCTTCACCTGCTCTCAGTTTCCAGCAAATGGCCTTTAGAGGCATCCTGTCTGTCCTTCTTACTTGGAGACAGTATCTAGGCATCAATTCTAGTAGCCACTCATACAACTATCCTTCATGAATTTGTCCGACCATTTCTTAAAAGCTATCCAGGGTGATTATTGTCACCACCTCTTCTTGTGGTAAATTCCACAATGTACCTCCAGGTTCTAGTGCCAAGTGATAGAGAAAATAATTTTCCTCTATCCAAATTTTCCACACCATGCATGACTTTATTAACTCCAGTCAGGTCGCCTCTTAAATGTCTTTCAAGGCTGAAGAGGCCTAGATATTGGAGCCTGATTTCATCAGGAAGGTTTTCTACTCCCTTGATCATTTGGTTGCCCTTCTTCTAGATCATTGTTTATGAATATAAAAACACAGGTCCCAATATTGAACCTTGTAGGATTCCAATTCTCCGCTCTCTCCACTTTGAGAACTGTTCATTTACTGTTTCCTATCTTTTAGCCAGTCACCAATCCAGGACAGGGTCTGTCCTTTAATTCCATGGCTGGTTGAGGTTATTCAGGAGCCTTTGATGAGGGTCTTTGTCAAAAGACTTCTGAGAGTTCAAATAGTAGCAAATGGATCACCTTTACCTTTGCAGAAGCCATGCTGATTTTCTTTTAGCAATGCTAGCTCCTCTATGTGCATACTAATTTCCTTCTTAATTATGGTTTCCATTACATTACCTGGGAGTGATGGTAAACTGACTGGTCTATAATTTTCTGGATCACGCCAGATCCTTTTCTGAAGATTGGTGTTACATTTGCTAGCCTCTAGTCTTCAGGCATTTATGGGAGTGTTATATATTTTGAGTAAAAGATAAGCAGTTTCACATTGGAGTTATTTAAGAACTCCTGGATAAATGTCATTTGGTCCTGGTGATTTGTTAGCATTTAGTTAATTAAGACACATAAGGATCTTCTCCCTGGTTCTTCTATAGAGTTGAATTCTTCTGACTGGCTCAGCTGCAGGCATATGCCCTCTGTCTTCCTCCATAAAAGTAGAGATGAAGAATTCTTTTAGCCTCTATGAGGTCTCCATGTCCTATTTAATTACCCTTTCTGTCCATTATCATCTGACTGTCCAACTGCTTTTCTGGTTGGACTCCTACTTCTGATGCACTTAAAGAAGTTCATGTTATTTCTTTTGATTCATATGCTCCACATTTTTTCCCTAAGCATTCCTGATTTTGCATTTTGTTCTGCCAGAATTTATGCATCTTCTTTTTCACCTCATTAGAACAAGCCTTCATTTTCTAAATGAGTTTTTCTTGCTTTTAATGACTTCCTGTGCTGCATTTGTAAGGCACACTGGTGTTGTCTTGGACTTGACAGTTCCCTTTCTTCTTTGAGATAGACATTCTAATTGAGCCTCCATTATTGTATTTGTTAATAGTCTCCAAGCATTTTGGAATGACTGGACTTTTAAAAGACTTTTTCCATTTCGTTTTTAATAGTTTCTTCATTTGGAGGAAGTTTTCTTTATGAAAGTTTAAGGTTAATAATTTGTCAACAACTTACTATCTGTATTTAAGTTGAAGGTTATGACATTGTGATCACTGTTCCCTATTGGATCAGCTACTCCTGATTATTACTTAGGATCAAGTCCAGGTTCTCCTTTCACCTTGCTGATTCCACAACTATCTGCCAGTTTGGCCTAGTGGTTAGGGAGCCAGATTCTTATCTTTATTATTTTTATTTTATTTATTTATATTTATATCCCGCCCCATACCCAAGGGTCTCTAGGCAGCTCACAACATTTAAAAACAAACATATCAAAAACTATATCAATCCTAAAACCAGTACAAAGTTTAAAAATCCAGCATTAAAAAATACAAAAACAGTTTAAAACCAGCAATCTGGGAATACTGGGTTTGATTCTGCCCTCCCCATGAAGCCAGCTGGGTGATGTCTGAGCTCTCACAGCCCCACCTCCCCCATGAAGCCAGCTGGGTGATGTCTGAGCTCTCACAGCCCCACCTACCTCACAGGGTGTTCTGTTGTGTGGAGAAGAATAGAAAAGCTTTGTCAGCTGCTTAAATGGGTGAGAAAAGTGGGGTAGAAAAGCCAACTCTTCTTCTCTAGTAAACAATAATTTCTCAAGCATGGAAATTTATCCCTCTCTTATGAAGTGAACAAGAATTTACCCAGTTTATATAAGGATGCTTTCTGGTTCACTGCCAAAGAAGCCCTACCATGTCTTCACTAGTGTTTTTTTCATTTGTTTGCTTGTTGGTTTTAAAGTGTTCTTATGCATATTACTGTTTTAACCTGTTGTTTTAAAACTATAACCTGCCATGAGACCTACGGGTAGAGGGTGGGATATAAATATAAATAAATAAATAAATAAATAGTGTGCTGATAGATCTCATTATTGAGATCTGTTGGTAGAGCAGAATAGGGTGCCATTTTGGGCTCACTGACCTGCTTCTTGCTCTGTCCATGAATATGGAGCAATTCAGGGCCAGCACTGTCCCAGAATAACATGCAGGCAGCAGGGCCATTTAAATCTTCTTGGAACAACTAAAAGTGCAGATTTGTTTCACTTCTGTTTATCCAACTAAGGCTATTTCCATATTTAACTTTGTTAATCTGTATTAGTTAGATCCAGATCAACCACAGGCAGAGGCATCTGGATTGATTGGACTTTAGAACAGCAAATATGTACTAAAGACAAATGTTTCAATGCCTAAGCCCTGTTCCACATCAGTGGATGTGAACTACCAGTACCTCGATATGAACCACCCACATTGTGATGCAATTGACCCATAGCACCTCCAGCACTACATGCGGTTGGCTACATGCCCGTCAATCAAACATTGCATCCAGGTAGTGTGTGTGTGTCTGTGTGTGTTGCCTTTGAAGGCAATGCAACAACAGCTTTGCCGTGAATACAAAGGTCTTTTACAGGTACTGGAAAGATAACATTGCTATCAATGTGGCCACTGTTGTGGAAGTGTTGCAAAGCTGTCTTCACAGTCACATTGTAACTGTGCATGTCACTCAACACCATGCCCACATCTCAATCAGAGAGTGCTAGCATGGATGTAGACCACATTTATCTGGTTTGTCACTAATCCAGATTAGTGAGCCCTTAGCAAAGTTCTGATTCAGATCCACTCTACTCCCATGGAGATGATATGTTCTTGACAGCTCCTTGATTCAGATTGCTTTGCAGACAATGTATTCTTAACAACTCCTTGATCCCACTAAGTGCAGAAAGGGCCTAAGTTCAAAGTAATATGCAAAGAAGAGATAATCAGACTTCACTTATTGTAGCAATGATATTAAAATCCAGAGTGCTTTTGACTAAATTTGCAAAGTGAATGTTCTTGAGAGAAGAAAAAAATTGATAATGTTTTCCTCTTGAATTTTCCTCTTTGTGTTGGAGTGAATATTTCTACACTTGGATTCACCAACTATATAAAAGTGATTACAGAATTTTATATGACCTACAGTCTAAACTGCACAGTTAATTTGGAATACTATATAGAATATCAATAGTGAGGTTAACATGTCCCTGACATGAATGTTATTGCTGTTGTATTTCAAAAAGTTAAGAAGTAGACATCATTAGTTTCAAAGAAGCTTGGCTGAAACCTCAGTATTAGATCTGTGGCAGCGCATTAATTTGCATTTAGAACCACTGGACTCTCTGGACTTCATGACTCCAGCATTTGGTTGGTGGAATGGAGATATAAATACAGTGGTACCTTGACATACGAGTTTAATTTGTTCCGTAACCTTGCTCTTATGTCAAATCGCTCGTATCTCAAAGCAATTTTCCCATTAATCCATTCCAGCTCCCAAAACACCACCTCAGTTGTTTTTGTTATGTACTGTACTGTATTTACATACTCGTATCTCAAATCTTGCTCTCATCTCAAAGCAAAATATCACTCGCTCGGCGGCTTGTATCTCAAAACACTTGTATGTCAGGGCACTTGTATGTTGAGGTACCACTGTAGCTGGAAGGAAGTGGTACTAGAGGGATGAGAATAGCTAGAGGTAATGATAGGCGAGGCTGCAGTTCTGTGCAAATCTGATGAAATGTTACCTCATTAAACATTAGTTGACCCTGAACAGAAACATGCAAGGTGAAATGGAAAATGAATTTAAACTCTAAGGTACATGGTGTCCATTTTGCATCTGGGCATCAGCTGCCTTTGGGGTCTAACAGCAACTTATTTAACTCATCTTTTAAACAAAGACCAATAAGTAGTAATTTCAAGGTGCAAGCAAGGAAATGTTTACACAGCTTGATTTCAAAACTGGTTTGTGATACTTAATATTGTGTGGGAGTTGGATGACGCTATCAAGTCCTTCAGGTAAAATTTAATCTTTGATGTTCCTCTATTAAACCATGATAAAATATCACTTTCTGGGAATGTTTTTGATAATAATGATAGAAATACTTCCCTTTTTATTTCTAAGCCTTAGAATATCCAAATCTTGATACTTCAGAAGCAACTAGAGACTACTGGGTGATTACAGGTAAATGTCTCTTTTTTTTAAGAATTGAAAACTTATTTATTTTGACTTAACAATAATATGTCTACTCTTATTATTTGGATAAATAGAATTTCTGTCTGTCTGTGAACTTGGAATGTTAATGATTTCATGATTTCTGCAGTTGTTGCTTGAAGCATCTTATACTTCTAAAATTTTTCAATCATAACTCAAGAAACAGAATTACTAAAGCCTAGAAGCTTGAGAATCTTGCATCATGTCAGTTTTAATACTTCATCTTTTATAAAAATGTTGGCTGCCATAAAACGTCTCCCAAACAAAATGGAATAGCTACTGCTTCACATATCCATTTTTTTTCTGTTTCACTTGTCATCATAAGGGTTTCAAACCTTATATGTCACGCTTCCGGATGTAAATTTATTTCTCTTATTTCCACATACTTTTCATGGTATGGATCTATCCCTAGGTATTTTCTTAATCTTCCTGCATGAATAAACATTTCCCCATGTTTGCCAAGCAGTGCTATTTCCATATTGTTTTTCCATCGCAATAGCATTTATTGCATTGTTATACATGACATAGCCAATGCTATTTTCCTATCATTTTCGTGGTCTAAATTTATTTCTGCATACATGGTTTTGTTTAATTGGTCCAATATCTGTTCAGACAATATAGCTTCTATTAAATGTCCCCTAAAGCTTTGAACAAAATTATCTGCTGTCATGTGTAATACCTTCCATTGCAAACTTCCTACCGTTGCCAACTTATTTGCTTGTTTTTCAATATCCCATGAATTCGCAATCCCGACTCCGGTTCCTACCCCTCCTAAAATGGTATCAAGAAGATCTCTTCTGTTCCTTCTCCAACCTTGTTGGAATCGCAATATTGGTTCTGCAAAATTCCCACATTCAGGATATTTGTTTGTAATATTGAAAAGACGTATATCTAAATACAAATTCCAACTGTGTATTTGACCATTCATTATAACTTCTATTGGCTGTTGCCATGTTCTCATAATTCTTGGTTATCTGGATGGCACCACATGTTCAATTACTTTTTCCATTTGTAAAATAAACATTATTCCCTTCCTTGAGTTCATTTAACAAAACTGAAAAATTATTTTGCCAGATCAATACCTCATCACAATTATGTACCCCTTCTGGGTAAAATCAGGATTCTGCAATGTCTGGAATCCTATCCCTTTTTGATGCAATTTCACTATCCACTAGGTTGATTCAGTAGAACTCAAGGAAGGAGCTTTTCCTTGTAATATATATATTTTAAAACCCCATATACAATTTGAATCCTGTCAGATATTCCCATAATTGTAATGTCCACATAGTGGCATAAGCTTCCCTTCATTCCAAAACTTCCATGTAGGTGTAAGATGATTTCCATCTTACTAGACCACTTTTAGCACAATTCATTCCACTATAGATTCCACTTTCCTAATCAACTTGTGTATATCCCCAAATATTACATTAACTGTCATGTTTGCAGTGTCTGTACAATTATTTATAACCTTTGGACAATTATGTTTCCAGTTACTAAACATCCCAACAGAATTTCCCCTCTGCCAATTCATCTGTGGCCTTCTTATATTCATACATACCCAGTACTAACTTCAAACCTGTTTTCATTTAACCTTCACACCAACAGAATGTTAGAAAGAGGATGAAAACCAAACAATGATCCTAATGTTATTCATTCTTCCATCCTGTTTCTTAAACCAAAACAAGAATTGTTAATTTTCCTTTACAGCTTTCCACAATTTAATTTGGTTTCGGTGAACCCATATTTTCCTTTTCCCATATTGATCAATTTGGTAACGTGGTTAAACAATTCATACAAAATTGCTCAAATAAATATTTTGTATTCTTTACTCATATTCACCCCCCCTCTGGGGCTGGAAATCCTTCTAGATATTCCAACACCTCCAATACAGCCACTTTAAACTACTTGCCAAGTTCATTCCATTTGGGTTAATATGTAACATCGTAAGAAACAGAGAGAGATAAGCTCTCCTCTTTCTTTCCCGGTCACCTACATAAACATACCAGCTATCTCCTTTCTGCCTATTTTACAAACAGCAAACTATACTAACTTTCTTTTTTTTTTCTTCTACTAACAGACAATAAACAGATATGGACAAAAGTACAATAACACACAGAGAGACAAAGAAACATTTTACACATACACACACAGGGGGTCAAACAAATCAGACTTGTGAATACATAAAGCAAAGAGAATGAGAGAGAGATAAAGTGACGATCGTCCACCCACACACAGATTTCACGCCGGCTCCAAAAGTTTCACTCTAGGTTTTATTACAGGTCCTATTTCCCTTTGCACCTCCTTTAATAACTCCTTGATGTCTTGCCATGGTTTTTTGTATTATCTCACTTCTTAATCCAATCATCCTTTTTTACTTCATTATTTATTCCCTCATATGCCATTTCCCAAATTGTTGGGTCGGCTTCTGCCGTATCCATAAACTGCTCTGGCCCTCCTGTTATCAGTTCTTGGTAATCTACTTGCCCTGCTGCTCTCTGTTGTGTCTCTGCGTTAGTTATCATAAGTCCACACAAATAAGCTCCTGTTGCATTCCGAATATATCAATCTATCGGGAGCTCATTAGGTTCCTGCTCCCAAGTAAACACTTCCTTTCTCCCTCTTACAGCTCCATTGTCCTTTAGAAACATCCTTAATACTACTCCAATCCCCCTGTATTCTACTTCCTCACTAAATTCCTCCATACTAGCAATCATTTTCCCCAATCTCATATATTTTTCTCTACTCAAACTTTGCTTAAGCCATTCCATCCACAGTCTATATGCTCACCTTACTAAACCATGTTTTGGTGGTGGTGGTGGGGGGTCCTAATTTCTCTGCTATTTCCAAAAGTTCAGCTTGTGTCGTTGGTTCTGTTGTTTCAACCATGGTCCTTTGTGCAACTCCTGGTATTCTGTGGGTGATTATGGTTTTCCTATATGCTTTTACTTTATTAATGGGATCACAAGCAGGGTCAAACCTACATTCATCATCCCAACGTTCAGGAAAAATCAGGTGGTTCCTCGACTACCAGAACCATAGAAGAGAAACAGTTTATTTTAACTGGTCCCCGTTTATTCCTCAGCCTCCCGTCTGTCGAGACTGGGCAGGACGAGCAGTTTATTTCAACTGGGTCCTGCTCTTTCATTCCTTTATCAGTTTCTGTAACATTGCTACTTGTTCTCTTAGTTTGTTGTTCTCTTCCATTACTGCTTCATTGCCCCATGTCTCTGCCTTCAGATTTTTTATTCTTTGGGCCATTTCCTCCTTTTCTTGTTCTCCTTTTACAGCATCTTGTATACAGCTCAGATTCTCAACTGTTAAAGTTGAGATCCTTAAATTCTGATCCGTAAGTTGCTCCTGCATTTGTTTCATTTTTTCTTCCATTTGCATGATAGTCTCCAGTGCCATTACCAGACAGAATGTTGTCTGGTCCTCAGTTATATTTCCTTTAAATAACAAAAAATATATGCCCATCAGGCATCTTCCTAGCTGACTTTCTTCTGGATTTTCCTTACTGTCCAGAATATGTAATCTTCCTTTCTCAAAAGCCTTTGCTTTTAATTCAGTGTCTAAAACCCTTTGTTTTAGACCATATAACCATTCTTTAGCTTTCTCTCCCCATCCTTTTCCATTAGATGGGTCCATTATGTCTCCCTTCTCATCCACAAAGAGGGACACCAATGTAAGATCATCACTCATTGATTTCTTACTCCGTTTAAGCATATTCCTTTTTCCTTGTGCCTGGGCCCTCCTGGCACTCCACTCTTGTTTTCTCCCCTTGTATGGCAAGTCCCGAACCACTCTCATGAATCCTGCTCACAGCGCCAATTATGTCATAAAAAGGCTATAGCAGTTCGTAATCAGCGAGGAGTGTATATTCGGAATTCAACCAAACAAGCACACCGAGGAAAACAAGAGACCAGATCTGGATTTGCAGTTCAAACACAATGTATGTGACATTTATTAAATCAATTTTAACATACAATCAAACAGAGGGATCCCATTCACTCATTACACACATTCATTTCATACTCATGAGCCTACTCCCGATTCAGTTGATCAGTCCAATCGTAGAGGCGATGGGCACGCATCGTTGCAGCTGATTCGATGGGCAAATCATCAGTCCAAAAGCCTTGTTTTTATATCCTTTTTACAGGGTGTATCCGACGCATGCTCAGATATGTTGATTTCCACATTCTGCTGAGCTTGGTTTTGTCCTGTTACTCATTTACTCAGTCTCTGGTGGTCTTTTCGACTTTATCAGCCCTCATTCCAGGGGTCAAGTACGTTTCTCCATCTCTTATCGCCGTTATTCAGTTTATCTTTCCTGTTAATGACTTCTTTGGCCTTGCCACCTTGCAGTTTCGGCACTCCTTACTTTCAATGTCAAAGTTATGTTGTCAAAGTCATGTGGTAATTCCACAGTCCTCGCTTTCAAATGCCAAATCGCCATTTTATCATGCATTGCGAATCCTTGGTTTCGGCTCTCACTCATGCTCACTATCGTGCCATCACACCATTTTGCTATGAATATGTATATACAATAGTTCTATTTTTACTTCCTTCGGTTATAAATTTGAGAATAATTTACTCATTCTGTGGTGGCAAATTATTTAAAGCAGATTTATGCTGCAGCTTTAGAAAGACAAAACTACTGCTTAATGCGACATAATGGCATAGATGCTTGTGATTGTTTTTTTACAGTGTCTGGACAAAAATACTGTTTCTGCATGAGGCATGTTAATGCAACTTGTGAAAGCAGGTCTTGACTAGATTGTTTTGGGCCATGTCTGGAGATGTGGCTTGTGGCATGCCATTAACTGTGCTATGCATCCCATCCTGTCCTTATTTGAGAAGCTGGGAAATAATGTTCCCAGCATCCAAAGTTGCCACATGAGGGTAATTTTACCAGGCTTGCCAAGAAAAGTTTATTTCTAGAGCCATTTTCAGTGGCTCAGCAAAATCGTGCTGGATTCCACATGCCGGTTGGTGCAGCTGTCATCAGGGCAGACAACTGTTCCAGTCTACCACCAGGTGATCTCCACCTGGAGTTGTCTCTGGTGCTGTTTTCTCCTTGAGGTGTTTCCGCACTTACTTCCTGGAAGTTGGATTAAGGAAATCCGTTTTTCTGAAATCCGTCTCTGGGAAGATCTGTCTGAAATAGGGACAGATCCAAATGAGGCCCCATGCTTCCACACTTGCGTGGGAAGCATGGATACTGAGGCACACATCATGTGTTCGCTGTGCGGATGCCACAGCACCGATTTCCAGAAGCATCTGGCCTCCCTGAGGCCCTGCCGCCCCAGGAGCCGCGTGACTGGAGAATTCAGCCCTCAGTCACTGCTTGATTCCCCCCGTGTGTAGGCATGTCAGGGACAGACTGCCCATCAATCAGCGGCATGTCTGAGATCCCATGGCTGCCATGGTACTGCTGCCTTACTCAACATGGCGACTTCCTGTCCCACCCACATCCATTCCCTCTCCTGTCCGTGTGTGCAAGCGTCCTCCTTTGATGAGGAATTTCCATGCAGGAATGGACTGAAGACCTAATTTTTCAGGTCTTCCTGGAAACCGGATTTAGCGGCGCCTAGACCCCATTAGAGATGGATCTCGTGTGAGGCTGTGTGGAAGCGGCGCCCTTGAAGGGGCCCTAATCTATCCCACTGTGCGGAAGGTACCTTGCACATATGTCCCATATCTGTCCTCATTGTGTGCTTAATGGGGTTTTAGCGGCCAGTGTGGAAACACCCTTGGTTCCCTGAAGACTGAGAAAGCCTCTAGAGGCAGGGACTTCTGAGGGCCTATTGAGCATGCAGGCCCAGGTTTCTCAGAAGCAGCTGATGCAGCTGATCTTACGGGGGCCATGTGGAGGCTTCCAAAGTGGTCAGATGGCAGAATCAGACATCACAATAGAGTGGTGACCCAGCCATAGACTGTCTTGCTTCTTGTGACATTAGGGCACTTAATAAGAAAGCAGGAACTGTTAGTGTCTCTGTTCACATCAGCCCTCAGATTGCTCCAGGGAGGTGTCAACCAATTTAGGGGTGCTGCAGTGGCAGTGGAATGTGAGCAGCCTGGATCACTCCAAACAATAAGTGTGAAATGGTCCTAGGGTGTTTGTGTCTTGAGAGACAATGGGGTTGTGCCCATTTTCTGGGAGTTTGGTAAGCTGTGATAGAGTACTACATGCTAGGACTGTCTGTTGCTTGAATGTTTGTGGAATAATTTGTCAGTGTTACGAATCTGTTTTCCCACTTCCAGAGAAAGCCAAACAGATAGGAGCAGGAACCTTTTCTTAGAGCACACGGTGAGAGATAGGAGCAGGAACCTTTTCTAGAGCACACGGCGAGAGATAGAAGCAGGAACCTTTTCTAGAGCACACGGCAAGAGATAGAAGCAGGAACCTTTTCTAGAGCACACGGCGAGAGATAGAAGCAGGAACCTTTTCTTAGAGCACACGGCGTGAGGTAGAAGCTTTCTCAGACCAATCAGAGCAGCGGACCAATAGGAATTAGCCACGCCCTCAGGGAGGAGGAGTTACTCTGCTCAGCAGGGCTTAAATAGAAGCTCAAGTGGGAGGAGTTAGTCAGTTCCAGCTTGGGTGAAGTGAAAGCAAGAGCTTTTCTCGGAACACACGGCGTGAGATAGGAGCAGGAACCTTTTCTTAGAGCACACGGCGAGAGATAGAAGCAGGAACCTTTTCTAGAGCACACGGCGAGAGATAGAAGCAGGAACCTTTTCTTAGAGCACACGGCGTGAGGTAGAAGCTTTCTCAGACCAATCAGAGCAGTGGATCAATAGGAATTAGCCACGCCCTCAGGGAGGAGGAGTTACTCTGCTCAGCAGGGCTTAAATAGAAGCTCAAGTGGGAGGAGTTAGTCAGTTCCAGCTTGGGTGAAGTGAAAGCAGGAGCTTTTCTCAGAGCACATGGCGTGAGATAGGAGCAGGAACCTTTTCTTAGAGCACACGGCGAGAGATAGAAGCAGGAACCTTTTCTTTAGCACACGGCGAGAGATAGAAGCAGGAACCTTTTCTTAGAGCACACGGCGTGAGGTAGAAGCTTTCTCAGACCAATCAGAGCAGTGGACCAATAGGAATTAGCCACGCCCTCAGGGAGGAGGAGTTACTCTGCTCAGCAGGGCTTAAATAGAAACGGCCCGCATCACATCTTTAAAATCCTTACCCTAAAAGCAATATGGAAAGCGAGAACACCTGTATTGTCACATGCAATGTATGCGGCATGTTTATGACCCTACCACAACAGATGCCACATTTTACCTGCCACAAATGCAAGCTTGTGGCTCTCCTGGAGGAAAGGGTTAAAAGTCTAGAAGAGAGAGTCAAGACACTGAAGCAGATTAGAGAAGAAGAGAACTTCCTCGACAGCATGGAGGAAACACTTCAAAATGAAGGGATAGAAGAACATCGTTCTGTAGTTGCAGAAACTGAGTTATGGAAGCATGTGACCCAAAGGAGCAGGAAGAACAGGAGACATTTGGCACCCTTGCAATTAAACAACCAGTTCCAGATACTCAGTCAGGAGAACAACACATCTGAAGAGTCGACGACAATGTCCACAAATATTACTCCAATAGGCACTGAGAAACCTCTGGAATGGAGAGGAAAAAATGGTACTGCAAAGAAAAAGAGGAGAGTAGTGGTCATGGGAGATTCACTCTTAAGAGGAACAGAGGCAACTATCTGCAGACCTGACAGAAACTCACGAGAGGTGTGCTGTCTCCCAGGGGCCCGAATCAAAGATGTAACTGATAACATATCGAGGCTATTCAGTCCTACAGACTACTACCCATTATTACTCATACATGTAGGCACAAATGATACGGCAAAAAAGCACTTTGAAAACATCTACAGAGACTTTGAAGATCTTGGCAGAAAAGTAAAGGAACTGGGAGCACAAGTAGTCTTTTCATCTGTCCTTCCGGTGGATGGTCACGATAAAAGTAGAAGGGATAGGATTCTTGAGGTGAACAAGTGGCTACGTCGGTGGTGCCGGCAGCAAGGATTTGGATTTCTGAACCATGGAGAAAACTACCTATATGACGGACTCCTTGCAAGAGATGGGTTGCACCTTACAGGGACAGGAAAGAATGTATTTGGGAAGCGCCTTGCTTCGGTTATCAGGAGAGCTTTAAACTAAAACAAAAGGGGAAGGGTAACAAAAAGTCAAGCAAAAATACTCAGTCAATCAAACCAGGCGATATTCTTACTCCCAGAAATAGTACCAATGAACAAACGCATAAATTTTGTAAGGAAAACAGAGGAGGCAAGCTCGCAATAGATATCAATTACAAACTAAAATGCCTCTACACCAATGCCCAAAGCATGAGAAATAAAAAAGGGGAGCTGGAGATCCTGACCCAGGTAGATAAATATGATGTCATAGGTATTATGGAAACCTGGTGGGATAACACACATGAATGGAACACAAACATTGAAGGCTACAACTTGTTTCTGCGAAACAGACTTAACAAAAGAGGAGGGGGTGTTGCGCTGTATGTTAAAAAAGAAATTGTCTCCTCAGAGGTTCAAGTTTCAGAGAGTGGAAGCTCAGTAGAATCGGTATGGGTAAGAATTCAAGGAGAGAGCAACAGAAAGCATACCATTGTAGGAGTCTATTACAGGCCCCCTGGACAAACAGAAGATATGGATGACCTATTCCTAGACCAGATGGCTAAACTTTCACGAAAGCATGACATAGTGATTATGGGAGACTTTAACTACCCAGACATTTGTTGGGAATCTCGCTCAGGAAAAAGTCACAAGTCTAATAAGTTCTTATCCTCTCTCGCTGACAATTTCATGTACCAAAAGGTGGTGGAGGAAACAAGAGGATTGGCTATCCTTGATCTAATTCTTACCAACAGAGAGGAAATGGTGGATGATATCAGAGTTTCTGGGGCATTGGGAGGCAGCGATCATGTTATCCTTGAATTCTGGATAATAAGGGAAGGAAAGCATGAGAGGACTCAGACTTCAAAGTTGGACTTCAGACGGGCAGATTTTGATGGACTCCGGAGGAGGTTAGGAGGGATCAAATGGTTAAATGTACTAAAGGATAGAAATGCCCAAGAAGGATGGGATATTTTGAGAAATGCAATATTAGAAGCGCAATCATTAACAATTCCTCAAAGAAGGAAGAATGGAAAACATCTAAAGAGACCAGGGTGGATAAACCTAGAACTTAAAAACTTGATAAAAAAGAAAAAAGAAATGTTTAAGAAATGGAAGGAGGGATACATATCTAAGGAGGAATATAATGAAATCAGTACAATCTGCAGGGCAAGTATCAGAAAAGCTAAAGCTAAAAATGAATTGAGGCTTGCAAGAGAGACTAAAAACAATAAAAAAGGGTTTTGGGGATATGTCAACAGCAAAAGAAAAGTCAAAGAGGTTTTGGGAAGTCTGCAGGGAGAGAATGGAGAAGTGATCGAAAGTGATCTTGAGAAGGCAGAGATTCTGAACTCCTATTTTGCATCTGTTTTTTCCAAGAGGGATAATGTGCATGCAACAGTCCTTCACTGTACTGATGAAGGACTAGGAGAATCAAGACACAAAATCAACACGGAGAGAGTAAGGGAACGCTTAGCTAACTTAAACGAATTTAAGTCCCCAGGTCCAGATGGATTACATCCTAGGGTACTGAAGGAATTAGCAGAGGTAATTGCTGAACCACTTGCTGTAGTCTTTGAGAAGTCATGGAGAACAGGAGAAGTCCCAGACGATTGGAGAAGGGCAAACGTTGTTCCTGTCTTCAAAAAAGGGAAGAAGGTAGACCCAGGGAACTACAGGCCTGTTAGCCTGACTTCAATACCAGGAAAGATTCTCGAACAAATTATTAAACAACACATATGTCAGCATTTGGATAGGAATTCAATAATTAACAGTAGTCAACATGGGTTTGTATCAAACAAGTCGTGTCAGACCACTTGATTTCATTTTATGACAAAATCACTGAATGGGTTGATCAAGGAAATGCAGTAGACATAGTATTTCTTGATTTCAGCAAAGCATTTGACAAAGTATCTCATGCAATCCTCATTGAAAAATTGATCAAATATGGGTTTGACAAGGCAACTATAAGGTGGATTCAAAACTGGCTTAGTAATCGTACTCAAAGAGTGGCTTTAAATAGCTGCACATCCAAATGGAGGGAAGTGTCAAGTGGAGTACCACAAGGTTCTGTCCTGGGCCCAGTTATGTTTAATGTTTTTATAAACGATCTGGACGAGGGAGTTGAAGGGAAACTGATCAAATTTGCTGATGACACAAAGCTAGGGGGGATTGCAAACACCAGAGAAGAGAGAGAGAGGATTCAAAAAGATTCAGAGAAACTCGAACAATGGGCTGCAACTAATAAAATGGTATTTAACAAAGAAAAATGCAAGGTTCTGCACCTGGGCAAGAAAAATGAAAAAAGCAAATATGCAATGGGAGGAATTCGGCTGAGCAGCAGCACATGTGAAAAAGACTTGGGTGTCCTGGTAGATCATCAACTGAACATGAGTCAACAGTGCGAGGCAGCTGCGAAAAAGGCAAACGCAATCCTGGGGTGTATTAGGAGAAGCATAGAGTCCAGATCACGTGAAGTTATTATCCCCCTCTACTCTACCTTGGTCAGACCTCATCTGGAGTACTGTGTCCAGTTCTGGTCACCCCAGTTTAAAAAAGACGCTGACAAGCTGGAGCAGGTTCAAAGGAGAGCTACCAAGATGGTGAACGGTCTGCAAACCATGTCCTATGAGGAACGGCTTAAGGAACTAGGAATGTTTAGTCTAACAAAAAGAAGACTGAGAGGAGACATGATAGCTGTCTACAAATACCTCAAGGGTTGTCACAGGGCAGAGGGATCAGCCCTGTTCTCACTCTCTCAAGGAAGGACTAGAAACAATGGGGTGAAACTGCAGGGGAAAAGATTTAGTTTAGATGTTAGGAAAAAATTTCTAACAGTAAGAGTGATCAACCAGTGGAACAGGCTGCCACGGGAGGTGGTTGGTTCCCCTTCAATGGAGGTCTTCAAGCAGAGACTGGACGGCCATCTGTCTGAGATGGTAAACTTTAGGAGATCCTGCCTTGAGCAGGGGGTTGGACTCGATGACCCAGGAGGTCCCCTCCAACTCTACCATTCTATGATTCTATGATTCTATGAGTACATTGCCTAACACCTCAGTGCTTATAGAAGTAAGATCTGTGCAGTGGTATGATTTTGCAAAACCGTTCTGTATTTGTTTATACATGTCAGGCTTATCAGCAGAGAATCAAAGCTTTCTGGCACTGTGAGATATTTTCTGCATCAAAATACACTGCTCAAAAAAATAAGGGAACCCTTAAATCATACATCAGATCTAGATGAATGAAAGATTCAAGTTGAAAATAATTTCTGATATAAATTGTGTAATTTGTTGAGAACAAAGTGACATATCAACAGTCAATGTAGACTAAAATCATCAACCAGTTGAGGGCTGGATTCCAAATCACCCCAACAATCAAAGAAAAAAATAACAGGCAGATCCAATTTCTGTGAATTTCATGATGGCAGCTCACCATATGACTCAGTAGTGTATAAGGTCCCTACGTGCCTATATGAACTTCTGACACTGTCTTGGCAGTCCTGATGAGATGGCAGATGGTGTCCTGGGGGATTTCCTCCTACAGATCAGGGCATCAGCGAGCTCCTGGACAGTCTGTAGAACTACTTGGTGTTGTCAGAGGAACTGATGCATAATGTCACAGAGGTACTTAGTTGGATTCAGGTGTTTTGAATGTGACAGCCAGTTAATTGCCTCCCTACTGCATCAAGACTGACTGTTACCTTCCTCTCCCTCCCCTAGTACCAAGATGGACTGACAACAGAGAGGACTACCTTCCCCCTGCCCCATATTGATTGACTGTGAGTTTGATATGTGGAAGGGGATGGCTGCCTTTTCTTCTGGAATCAAGATTGGCTACAGTCTTGATGCAGAAGAGAGGAGACACAGCCTCCCCCCTCCTGCATCAAGATCACAGTGGATCTTTATGCTGGGGGATAAGCAAGCTCCACATCAAGATCATAGCTGGGGATTTCCTAGTGTTGATGTTAATGAATCTTGATGCTGAAGAGGAAGCAATCCCCAATCAAGATCATAGCTGGGGAATCCCTGCCTGCCTGCCTGCACGCACACACGCACGCACGCACGTACGCACGTACGTATGTACGTATGTACGTATGTATGTATCCTGCCCTATACCAGAAGGTCTCCGGGCAGGTAACAACATCTGCAGTGCTACTTGCTGTTCTTGCTTTGTGTGTGTATTGCCTGTGATTTTTCTATAATGCAATTCAGAACTGACTAAATCCCCGTTCTCTGACTGCTTTCTAGATTGTGTCCTTGGTGACATACTGCCTCCTGGCTCCCTCCTAGAAATCTTATTTCTGTAGTGTTGTGCAGTTTCCACCTTTTTTCCTTATTTCCTCTCTCTTGGTCTGGTGAAGAATTGTTATAGGAGCTCGTTAAGCTGTTGATTTATAGAAAAGATATGTAACTGAAAGGGTATATGTTAATAATTCAGATAGTTAACAAAACTAGAAAGAAGAGAGAAGCAAAGGGGTTTAAACAGCAGTGTCCCAAATTTAGGTTAAATATTAGAAGGAACTACTAACTTCTAGAGCATTTTAACAGTTGAGTAAGCTGCCCTCCAGGGTAAACTTGTAGAACCTGCCTGCTTGGCAGTTTTCAAGAAAAGTGGCTTTCCAGGCATGTTGCAAGGATAGGGTCTTAAAAAAAGAGGTTGGATTAAGTGACCCAGTTTATTCATCCAAACTTCATGACTATACATATCCCTGAAGCCAAAATGTTAATATATCCTTAATCACTTGCTATAGATTTTCCCCCTTTACTTTCTCAGTTATACAGGGAGTTGACATTACACTGCTGGGGGTGAATAACCAGAGTTTTGCAAGATTAATGGAACAGCGTTTAGCACCACTTTTCATGATGTCCCACCAACAAGGAAGGCGATTTAAACGAGCTACTACAGTTGGCAGCTACACTGTGCAGGTAACTGATGAGATTCCCTCTACCACCCCACCCCAATTTTTGTGTTTCAGTTTCTTTTATATCCCTTATCTTTTTGTGTATAAGTATATACTGAGGTTCTTATGAGAAGTGTAATATGGATCAAATGATTACTCAACTATTATTTAAAAGATTTATTTATTTGTATATATGCACTCACACCCATACATACATACATATGTACACACGCACATATGTATATGCATACATACGTATGTACATACATCTGTCCTACCCTATGTCCAGAGGGAAGGTTTCTTTTCAACCAAGGGCAAGAATAAGGCGTGGGCTTTCCTGCTCTACAGAGTACTCCTGTGCATCTAGATATATGTAGTAAGCAAACTAGAGGCACTAGAGAAGTGAGATTATTTTAAGCTCCAAAGGGAAGGCCCTCTCACATGCCCTTGTATCTTTATTGTTAATAGACTTGACAGTACCAGAGGGCATCTCCCACATATCTTAACTGATGGACATGTCTGTATGGGAGGAGGCATTTCTTTGCATATTTGGGTAAAATGACATCTCACAAATAATGCTTCCTCATCTCAGCCCACTTTTCTCATCAATGATTAGTTAGACGAAATGAATAAAATGCTTTATCAATGCCATGTCTGCTGAGTGATTATATCTTTATATATCAAACAGTAGATGTCATTTTCTCCACCTTACTTTGGTATTTTGGCATAATGGAAGCTATCAATTACTGAATTTACTGAAAACATGTTGATAACCTGTGCTAACCAATGATCTAGGTGCTTTTTTTTCCTGCTGACTTTCCTTGATTTCTCTTTGGTCAGGTTGATGCCTTGTCATGATTCTGATATCATGCTGATATCACAGCAGTATCATGTCATGACAGCTGACAATCTGCACAAAGAAGGAAATTACTAGTCTCTCTTTGGGGCAACTTAAGGACCTGTGAAACTTCCATTCATGCTCATGCTGCATGTATATGGTCAGTTGTCATTGTGCTGTGATACCACTGTAAAATGGCACTGTGAATTTCAGTTTTCTGAATTGAACATCACTATATAAGGGAATTAGAGAACTAGGCTACTTAAGACAGTGTTTTAAAAGGTTTGTCACTGGAAAATGTGGAAGAACATGATGGATCCATTTTATCTGAGACTAGGGTCTACAATGGTCCCATTGGACTGTGCCAGCAGAATACCAGACATATGGTAACTACATGTAAATGGGGCTTGGCCTGCTCCTGGCTATCAAATCCGCTCCTGGGAACACCCTATTTGCAGAGCAGAAAATCCCACTCTGTGGATATGGCAGGAACCAGGATTGCTCCTGCCACTGCCATGCACAAAAGCAACAGTAGACTATAGCCTGCTCTAGAGCCCAGAGACATTTTCCCAGGCTCCAAAAACGGTCCAATTTTGGGGCCTTTCTGAAACCTGGTGAAATGTCTCTGCAGTGCAAGGGAACAGTTGACTCTGTGAAAAGATATCCCTTTTGAATAGTTATGAATTTTTCAATTTTAATTGAAAATGCATACACATTTTAGTTTGCTTGACATAGAAAAGAGTTTAGTATAACATTATAATGGGATGTTCTTCTGTTGTCTCTTTTTTCCTCTTTTTTTAATGAGATGGTAAAAATGCAGCGAATTCCAGGTCCAAAAGAGCCTGCAGAATTGACTTACTATACACTATACAATGGGAAACCTTTACTGGGCACAACAGCTGCTAAACTTTTGAGTACAGTTGATTCACAGAGGATGGCCTTGACATTAGGATATGTTGTTCAAGTACAAGCTGATCGTAAGAATTATCTTCTATACTTTAACATCCCTTTTAACTAAATTATCATCCTGAACGCTTATTGTGAAAATACATTGTATGTTGGCTGTGAAGGTTGTTTGTTGAATGACAGTAACTCTTGTAAATTCTGATTAGCTATGTTTGTCATTGAATATGATCTGCTGCACTTTATTAATATATATATCTTTGATAATAACATGGAAAAGTTCTCTGTGAAAATGTATAGGCAGAAACATTTTCTGCACTAACTGGCTTTTCAGTTTTATAGAAGCAAGTAATGCTTCAAACTTGCCTGAAAAATAAGGCTGTGTTTAAGTCATGTCATTAGCTGAAACAGAGAAGAAGAATTTTGACTTCACTGTATCTGAATTTTTGGAGCTCCTGAAGATAAACAGCCTGTTTCATTTTGATATTTTCCTTAGAAACTTATAAAGATTATGATCTATGAATGTTTATAAAGCCTTGATGATAGAGATATGCAAAAACTACATTTAGTGATTCGGTTCAGTGCCAAACTGTATTCAGTTTATGAGGCATCCCAAACCACACTGCTCCTGGTTTGGACAGATCAGTTTGATGGTTCAGAGGGGTTTATTTTCCTCTAGCATAAAAGCTTTTACAGGTTAAGCAGGAAAAGTATATACTGTATCCTGAAAGAGAGGTGCTGGTTCTTTTGGCCAAAAGCACCCCATGTGTGTATGTTGTGTGGTTGTTGTTTTTTAAAAAATTATGTGAGTTTCAGACTTGGCAACACCCCCCCCCCATGGGTGCCTCCCACCCCCCACCGAGCCTCCTCTAGACCCCATTGCCCAATTGTAGTGGAAACAGGGTCCCTATAATCTGGATTTGATGGCTGAAGACCCCATTGTAGACCCCTTTAATGGGGTTTACAGGAAATCCGGATTATAGGTCCTTCAGGACCCATATGATTCAGATTTCCCTAGCTGTGGTGGAAACAGACAGGTTTGTAATGGGGTCTGTAGTGGAAATGGGGTCATCTGGCTCTCAGCCAAATGGGTCCTTAATGGGTGTTTCAATGGGTACTTAGTGCTAGTGGAAAAACACCCAGAGACTACATGGCAATGATAGCTGGGACTGATGGGACCCAAATAGTATCGATTTTGCAACAATTAGTATTGTTGCTACAATAAGAGACAATAGCTTCGTTATAAAGTATTTTTTTAAAAAAATCTAGATGATGTTAGGTGAAACCTGGTCACAGAAGACATGGGCAAGTCTGGTTCTACATGACAATCAAAATCTCATGGATTGCTGTATTTGTCGATGAAATCAAAAGAAGTTATTCAACTATAAAATATAACTGAATCATTCCTAGGGTTTATAGCAATGTCCGGCTAATTCTGGGTACGTTAATAGTACATTATTGATCTTAAGTCTTGTTCTAGCTGCAAATAATTATCAGTGACCTGAGCTTATTCTCAGTTTGCTGTCACTTAATTGCTATAGAAACAATAATTTATTTGTACATATTGCTTCAATATTATGTGTAAGAGCTTGTATTAAGTGGTGGGAATAGTATGGAAACTTTTTTGGTAACTGGTAAGAATTTCAGTGGCTACTTTTATTACCTATTTTTTTACTTTGGATAAAATCTAACATAAAAAGCTGTCACTGCAGACTATGATCCCTCTGAAGAATCATAGCCAATATATGCTACCTTCTAGATCAGTGGTTCTCAATCTGGGGATCGGGACCCCTTTGAGGGTTGAACTACCCTTTCAGAGGGGTCGCGACGAGTCTCTCACCACCCTTCCCTCCCACCTCCCAGCTGCTCTGCCCCTATGGTTGGGGGTCTCCACAACATGAGGAACTCCATTAAGGGGTCACGGCATTAGGAAGGTTGAGAACCACTGTTCTTGATAGTGAAGACTTCATTATCCTTCGCTCCAGATATGCTGACTGGAGTTGATGAAAACTGGGGGTCTTTGACATCTGAAAAATATTGCACTGACTATCTCAATTTATTAACACTGGGTTTCAAGAGTTCTAGAAAGGGATTGAGCCTAATCTGGAAAGGTCTTCTCAAAATAGGTAACAGAAAGAGTAGAGGCCTTAAGATAGAATTAAAGCATAGTATATAGGTTTAATGTTCCAGTATCGTAGGTAAGGTGGTAGGATTGGGAAAATGCGCTGACTTATTACTCACAGCTATGCAAGTTTATTTTCTTCTCTTTTGTTTATATAGCTGTGGTAAAAAATCCACCCAATAACTTATGGATCATTGCAGCGGTACTGGCTCCCATTGCTGTAGTTACCGTCATCATCATAATTATCACTGCTGTTCTGTGCAGGAAGAACAAAAATGACTTCAAGGCAGATACCATGATGAATCTACCACAGAGAGCCAAAGTAAGTTAATTCTTGTGCCAGGCTGTAGAGTACTGCCATTTCTCAGTTTTATAAGGGTAAATTCTGCCAAAATTACACTAATTTTAAAATTTACCTGAGTACTTTGCAATCTGAAAATCAACTTTGTGGTGACTGCAGATTTGTATAATTTTGGGGCCTTTTACCATCACAGATTGTTCATATCAGTGGCTACTAGAATGGATGCCTAGGTACAATCCCCATCCTACTGAGGAGACAGTAGGATGCCTCTAAAGGCCATTTGCAGGGATTTGAGCACAGGTGAAAGCTTGCCTTTATCTTATGTTTGAGATGTCCATAAGCATTTGGTGGGCCACTGTGTGAGATGACCAAATTGGCCAGCAGGACTTCTCTTATGTTCTTATGTGTGGGAAGGTCACAGATGCTCTCATGTAAATATGCAAATCTCATAGTTTTGAAGGAAGTTTGCGTTAATTTGTTTCTTTGATGTTGCATTTTTGTTGCCAAATTTGAACAATTTCCCAACAAGTACCATGATCTTTTCTTAATAAGAAACAGAAGCCATTTAAATTTAAATAAATAAATAATAAATAATAAATAAATTTATATTTACACAGATTTAGTATAATTAATTTGAAATGTTTATTAGTTTTAAAATTAGTAGAAGTAAAGAAAAAAGAATTGTTCTATTCAGAGTAAGGAATCAGTTCCTGGGTTGTTTTGTGTTCTTTCATATACTTAGGAATCAGAAGCTGCCTTTATATTAGAAATAATGAATGTGGGGCTTATAAGGTGCTGTTAAAGTCTGATTCCCATCATCCTTATCAGCTTGGGCATTCAGCTGCAGAATTCTAGCCAAATTTTGGGAACCCAGAGAAAACTACAAACTTTATGACAAAATTAATTAAAGTATAGTATTGCAAACAGCTGCACAGAACTGGACAACAGTTTCTTCGAAGTTTGTACATGCTACTAAATACAAGCTGCAAAATGACTCAGATTGGCTTGGGATAAAGGTCAAGAAAGGTACTAAATTTCAGTATAAAATTGGCATTGTGATAATGTGTTATAATGTTTCTGTCTTACCCCAATTACAAGGCTAATTTTTTTTCATCATGGAAAACTATTGTTTTATTTTATACAAGGTACTTTTGAAATCAGGACCGTTCTATGGAATAACAGCACCATCTTATAAAGACATATTTGTAGTTTAAAGTCTCTCTTTATTATTTCAATAATGAGAAGCTTTGTAACATTTTGGTATTCATGTCTATAATTAGCTCAGTAGCCATCTGTTTAGCTTTTTTGTAGTCCACTACAAAACTGTATGATTAGTCTCTCAGCTGTTGGTACCGGGAAGATATAAAAGGAATAATATTTAGTTCATTAAAAATTTACATTCCACTCTTCACCAAAAGGTCCCAGGTTGGGTCACATAAAGAAAAAGCTAGGGTTTGTGGGTCAGTGCAGTGCAGCCATGGTTACATGCCATGTTGCCCAGTCACTTTGGCAATGGCTGGCACACATGTGATGAGGCACACATGTGATGATAATTCCAGTTGTATGACTTCATTGCTAATGAACTGATGCAGTGATTAAACACTGAGGCAACATCTGGATGTGGAATGCCACCTCTGTTCAGTGTACTGTACCTCCTAGGGATTTGCCGGTCTGTGTGATATTTGCAGGTAACTTGCTCTTTGGTGCAAGATGGCACCAGAGTGTGGATGAAAGCAGTTCGCCAGACATTCTCTGCAGTAGACTGGCACAGCTTTTTGCCATGCATACAGTTGCAGTCCACCTAGTGCATGAAGCATGGTGCCTCTTGCTAAAAGCCTGGAAATGGTCCTGTTTTGGGGGAGCCCAGTGAAAACAGCCTCAGCAGTAACACCAGAAGCTGAGAATTTTGAGAGTGGATGGTCTTTGGTATGGATTGCTGGCTGTTGACATGGTCCTGGTTCAGATCACTTGATTTGGACCAAAGCTGGCCCGTATGTTATGCACCAATGTGCCAAAATTGCACATTGTACAAGAATCCAGACCTGTTAATTTCCATTATAGGTTGGAATCAGGACTATTTTAGGGGTTGAGATACAGAAGTGTGTGGGGAAAAAAAGCTAAATTACTATCTAGCATCCTACATTTTTTTTGAAGAAAGGCAGTAAAGTTAGGAACAGCTTTCACCAGTTTAAGCTGAACAATTCAATCAGCTGTATCTTTTGATGTTGTATTCATTACCTGAACAAAGATTGTAAAAATGATCTCTGTACTAAGTTGCCACTATATACTCACGGTATTGTTTCTATACACAATACTGTGCTCTAGAAAGTTTTGTATTTGTTTGACATGTTATATACAGTCAAAACTAGATGAATCTCACCACACCTCAAAAATGATATTATGGAACTGGAAAAGGTACAGAAAAGGGCAACAATAATGATTAAAGGGCTAGAACAACTCCCTTACAAAATCACACTGAATCTAGGCCTCTTCAGCCTGGAAAGACAGCATTTAAGAGGGGACCTAATTAAAGTATATAAAATCATGCATGTTATAGAAAAGGTGGAAAGAGAAAATTTATCTATCACACAACACTAGAACTGGGAGGCACTCTATGAAGTTGATGGGTAGGAGAGTCAGATCAGACAAGGGGAAGTATTTCTTCACCCAGAGGGTCATTGGTCTATGGAATTTGCTGCCAGAAGAGGTGGTAACAGCTACCAGCCTATATGCTTCAAGAAAAGGTTAGACAAATTTATGGATGACAGATGTAACACAGGATGCTGGACTAGATGGGCTGTGTCTTGATCCAGCAGGGCTTTTCTTACGTTCCCTTATGTATAGGCGGCGTCCTGGTTTCTCTTAACTTTAACATACTGTTTAGATTTTTATTAGTGCCTTATGGATGAGCAAAACCAGGCTAATCAGAACCACATTATGTGAGAAATGACAGTATTGCTTTTTGCAGATATTGGGAGTTTACAGTAGAATTATTTTCCTTGTGCATACTAATACTTTGGATTAGAATTTTCTAGCTTAGGATATCCTAGATTAAGCCACAGTTTATTATTGTTGACATATTTGATGCCTGGTTTTATGAGTCACTAAGAAAAGGTCAGTATATTGATCTAAAAGGATACATAAAAATAGCCCTTGTATTCATGACAGAGTTTCGGGAATCCTGCTACTATTTCAAGAATACTGCTACTATTTCAGGAACACTACTATGGGTGCTCCAAGAGAACTGGTAGGCCCACATCAGGCTTAACAGCCTGTCTACTTACAGGCTGCGAAGTATATCTCAGAGAGAAATGTAGACTGATAGCAGAGGAGGGGGTTAATAATTGTTAAGTGAGGACCGATTAAAATATGACCTTATGGCACAGTGCTGAACAGAATAGAAGCTGCTACTTGAACATGGAATGTTGTGTGGCATGAGGGTTTGACCAGAGAGGCCTGGACCTCATGCCAAAGACTGAGTCCATTTTGGTACATTGGGACCCATATTGGAAAAGAAATCCAATTTTAAAAGGACACAAGTATTGTGAAATATTTCTCTATGGCTCACTTCCCTCTCCTATTTGCCTGCCAGGAAAAGGCAGGACAAATCTGCATAAGACAATAATCAAAGAGCCATTAATCGTTTGCAAAAGACAAAAGCAAGACCTAAGATCTAATCTGAGCTGGTACAATTCTGATTAAAATGTAAAAAGACATCAAATGCTACCTGGCATCAACTAAATTCAGCCTGTTTCAGCCTTTGTATGTATCTCACACTGTAAAACAACTGCAGGAAACTCATCTTGAATGCTAAATGACCCTGTCCCAACCCTGACTGACTTGTCTGCTGCTATGCCATTCCTTTATCTATGTACATCACACCTTTTGTATTCGTAAATATAGCTATCAAAAACCCAAGAACACTGCCTAGAGGTGTGAACAATAGCTGGCTGCATAAACCACCAAAAGAGTCCCAACTGCCTCATCACATCTCTGCACTCAGCCCTAAATTCAAATGTTTCTTGCTATGAAAGCCCAGAAGACTAAAGTTAGCACACATGTTGCCCTGCCCCTGGGCTGGGCTTAAGGTTAGGATTAGTCCCTCGTACCTTTGTTCAGAATTATGATAAAACATCCTAAATCACGTAGCCAGACTTAGTCTCCATCACCTGGAGTCACCCTCAAAAGGGGGTTAGAAATAATGCCAGAGATCCGGAGTACCAACTACTAATAGACCAGTAGTAGCTAATAGTTGCTAATGGTGAAAGACTAACCTGAGCACAGCATGGATTGACTATAAGAAGGCCAAGACTCAGTGCTACACACATAGATCCTTGAATGCTTGGCACTATACAGGTTTATTCAGACACTAAACCTTTATCAAGACCACAGTGTATAAGTGGAGGAAACAATGGAAGCCAACTCCAAGACATAAAGAGAAATGTATACCTAGGTAATATCTATCCTTAATGTTTTGCTTAGGCCTGGATCCCTTCAACCCGTTAATCACACAGAGTAGATACTGATACAGGTTCAAAAGTGGAGTCACCAGCACCACCTTCTGTATATGGATGATATAAAATTATGCGCTAAGAATAAATGAGAAATCAACTCATTGATCTTCTTCACAAGATCCTACAGTGAAAACATTGGGAAATTATTTTGTATGGAAAAATGTGGATGATTGTGAAAAGAGGTTGGATAATGGGTGTTTTTCCACTGGCAGAAAGTACCCATTTTTGCACCCATTAAGGACCCATTTGGGTGTGAGCCGGATGACCACATTTCCACCACGGCACCCATTTGGGACCCGATTGTTTCCGCCGCCCCTGGGGAAATCCGGATCATATGGGTACATCTCAGCCTTTAATCCGGATTTTCTGTAGACCCCATTAATGGGGTCTACAATGGGGTCTTCAGCCAGAAAATTCGAATTAAAGGGAGCCTGTTTCCACATTAGTTTGGCAATGGTGTCTAGAGGAGGCTAGGGGGAGGGGGCACCCATTTTTGAAGTTACTTTGAAGTTGCCTTGGGAGATTAGCAAAGGCTTCAAAGTCCCTCCAAAGGCAACTTCGGAGATTAGCGAAGGTGCGAAGACAAACCTTTGAGAACAAAGGGAGAACAAAGCAGACTGTTACCTTCAGGCATGGAAAGAGGTACATATTTAATGAGGCTGACTCATCCCTGCTCACATGGAGCTAATTCATATGCAAGCTCTCGCATGGGGTTTGTCTTCGGAGCTTTTGCTAATCTCCGAAGTTTCCTTCAAAGGGACTTCGGAGCCTTTGCTAACATCCGAAGGCAACTTCGGAGGGATTTTGGAGGGACTTCGGAGATTGCACCCCCTGTCCCCCAAAATACCTGGGGTGACAGGCAGAACCCTTGTGGGTCAATCTGGATTCCCCACATGGGTGTAAAGGTCTTTCCATGGCAGGGGGGTTAGCACCCATTGCTAATGGGTGCTACACCTCCTGTGGAAACACATTGGGTGCTTCCCTTAATCTGGATCTACTAGATCCGGATTAAGGAATGTACCCATTCCTTAGATCCGGATCTTCTTAGATCCGGATCTAAGGGCTGCAGTGGAAAAACACCCAATAAGAACTGAAGTAACCAACTAACTCAAGGTCACATAACAGATAAACAAGACAGCTACAATTATTCCACAGTCGCATCAAGCCATGATGAAGAAGCAAGGAAACCTGTGTCAACCGAATGATTGTAGAGGGTAAGATAGATCTTGAAGTCTCAGATCAATAGAAGGAACAAGATTCAAGCCATCAATACATATACATTGCCATTGTCAGATACTCAGATGACATAATAAACTGGCCAAAAGAAGATATAGAAACTCATGCTCATGTTAAGACCTGGGAACTCCTTGCACAGTTAAGTGTCAACACGCTGTACACAAGCCAAAAAGAGAAAGAGCAAGGATTAAAAAGTGTCAAGGCCAGTGTCCTAAATGAAGAGAGAAGCATCCATGAATCTTTCAGTAAAATGGCTCCTTATGGGTAAACTGCTAAGAGAAGCCTCAGACAACTGCAGGAACAGTTCAGGATGAAGAATAAGTAGTGGAGGTATCTTGGTATAAGAAACCTTTTCATGGAATGTACCAATGGTAGATCATAGAAGTGGCTGACAGTGAAAAATCCTATCAGTGGCTGAAGAAAGCAAGATTAAATATAGCAGTGAGGCACTAGTCTTAGTGGCACAAGAACAACCACTGGTCAATAGAAACAGGAGTCTTCTATACAAGGCAGGACCTTTGGTGCAGAATGTGTAAAGAGGCCCCTTAGACAGTCCAAAAGGAAAGGCATATACAGGAATATCTGCAGTGGGTAAAATTTAAATGGGAAATTCTACCAGAACAAGTGACTGAGAAAACAAAAGATCCTGTAGAGAACTTTCATATCCAGACTAGCAAACAAGTACTGGCCAATGAACCTGGTACTGTGATAGTAGATGTAGGCAAGAAAGAAGCAGTGATAATAGATGTAGCAGTCCCAAGAGATGGTAAGATTAGGAGGAAGGAATTTATGAAAGTGGAGAAGTATCAGGGTCTGAAAGAACTGGAGAATGTGTGGAAGGTAAAGGCAAAAGTGGTCCCAGAGTCATAGGAACTCTCAGGGAAATAACTTCTCCCCAAAGTTGGAAGAATTGCTTCAACAGATCTCAGAAAAAACATCAGAGGGCTCTCTTCAGAAGAGCACAGTTCTAGGAGTACCTGGTCTGAGATAATGGTGTAGGACTCTCAGACTCACAGGCCTTTGGTTAGAAGATGTGAGATTGACATACCAACTAACCCAGGGATGGCGAACCTTTTGAGCTCGGTGTGTCAAAATTCGCAAGAAAACCTAGCTTAAGTCGGGTGCTGGGTCACATCTAGAAATATCCATAACTTTGTGGTATTTGTAGCTCTAGTAAAAAAGTTATATTTTTGATATATGTGCTTTATTAAAAGCAAAAACAAATAATTCTTTACATTAGTGACTTTTGTTGCTGAATTTTGTTTGCTAAATCTTCAGTTGAAAGTTGGTACTTCGTACACTTCAAGAACAAGCAAGCGCTACACGCCCAGGTGCCAGGGTGACCATGTGTGTCACCCAAAAGGTCTTGGCGTGTCACCTGTGACACGCATGCCATAGGTTGGCCATCACTGAACTAACCACTCCTAAGGGATGAGAACACATCATTCATCACTGTTGTTGTTATTTAAGCAGCATGAGTGCTCTTTGTAAATTTCTGGGCCCACACCTAGTTTGTTGTTTACAGGAACTATCTGCCAGGGGTCTTGCTTTGCACAGGATATTTGCACAATTGTAAGAAGATAACAGGTTCTTCTAATTTTTGGTTGATGTGCTATAATATTAATAAAGCTTAATGCTGCTAGAAAACCTTTTTTTTCCATTTTACTTATAGTTCTGATCTACCAGGCAAAATGGTTATTGTATCTACTCAAAAATTATTGTCAGCTTTCTATTCTGTGAATATGGCCAGTCAGAGTTATTTATTAATAATGTTGTATCATCAGGCAGTCATTGCTTGTGTGCTTATCATAGATAGCTATCTGTATCCACATAGTGTGTTTGAAATGCTTCTGCTAGAATGGCAAATGCTGTTGGATGTTTTGGGAACATTTGTTATTTTCATTTTTTTGCTTTCAGTTCCCAGTCCAAGCCTTAGGGAAAGAAAACTCCTTGGATTGTTGCTTGTATTTTTGATGGAGTGTTTTGGTTTTGTCTGTGCTGCCTGCTTTGATTTTCTGTATTAGGAGGGACCAAGGAGAGTGGAGCTGCATAATCAGTGCTGCAGTCCTGCCGCTGCTAGCAGAGCGTCCTGTGTACTGCAGTTTTTTGCACAGAAGAGCTGACTATTGGACCCCTCCTTAGAATCCTCCCTCAGTGAATGAGCTAAGTGAATTAATGAAAGCATAGAGGGGTATTGCTCCTGTTAACACTGAATAGTGCAATAACAAAAGGTTGGGAGGAAGGCGTCGTTCTTTACCACCCAGGCTGTATAGGAAGAATGGCTGTTTAAAAGATCCAAAACATGATGAACATGATGAACAGTTAAATCTCTTTTCTTTACATGGTTTCAAAATAAGTATTGCTGTCCATGATGAACAGTTAAATCTCTGCCTGATTTGGGCTTCATACATTTCCAAGAATGAACTGTTTGAGTATGTTAGATTTTAATCACATAACAACATGATGGCTGTACTTAGGGTTTGCATTGAGGCTCACGTTGTGTTTCTTTTAATTCATGAGATGACTTTAGGGACAATAGCTTTACATTTTGAAGGGCAGGAAAAGCTGGGTATGTGTACTCCCATCTCCTATGACAATGACATGTCCTGTTAGCTTACCCTTTTAGGACAGAATCTCTGCATTAGTGTATGATTGCTGTGTTTCTTCTTAGCTCTATGATCATATGGAAATGGTGGGAAAACTGAGGTCTTGCTGCTACCCTGTGCCTCTCTGTACATAACGCTGAAAACATTGATCATATCAAATAGGGCCTCTTTGTACAGATGGTGACTAAACAATCAGTATTTTTACATGCGTTAGCTTTTGTCTTGTTTAAATGAACATTTTCTTTGGGCAGATATTTTGATTAAATTTTCTGTGAGGGTGGGTGGAGTAGAATGGTGTTGCTCTTCCATATGTGTGAATATTTGCACAGAGTCTCTGGCCTGAGCACTTTTGTGGTTGTGTTTAAGTGCCTTAGAGATGGTAGTATGTGGCAGTCATATACTGTACTTACTCCATTTTTAACTACCTTTTCCAGCCTAGAATCTTTATGGGGGAAGAGGCAGACTGGCTTGTGAATCTGACCCATTAACTGTCTCTAAGCGGTTCCTGAGCCACATCAGAAGTCTCCTTCTCCTTGTTTACTACACATGAATGCAGCCCGTACAACCATCCATTGGCCTGAGTTTTGTTGTTCAGTCCCACCCATCTGGCTGCTACCCAATATTCTTTTTCTGTCTACTTTTATTGTAGAATTTCTGTGGACTTTTGTTAAAGTTTCCCAGTATGCTTAATTCAGCTGTTTGAAGAGTACTCAGGGGAATGATGAACAATTCAGTGAGGAAATATATAGCCTGTTGATAATAAGGCTGAGGAAAATAATAATAATGATGGCCGATAATTGGAATAAATGAGATCACAGAGGGTTAGAGTGGTTTGTTTTGTTATACTGTTTCACAGATGGTAACATTTTGATAGTTAACCATCAACTTAATGGACAGGTTTGATTCATATGGAGCACTCTTTTATGTATTTACTCATTCAGACTGGAGGAAAAAGCCTTTTGCCATTTTTTAAAAAATGTGTTATTTATCTATGTATATATTATAAAAACAGCATTTATAGAAGCCAGCAAATGATTCATGGGATTCATTTTACAAGTTAGTTGCATGGATACGAACTTATTTAGAAGGAGTGGGGGTGATACGAGGAACCAGGCATTTTACAGAAAAATAAAGTCTGAGTTTGGTAGAAATCTTGCTTTTTTTAATTTAAGGAAAGATAAGTGACGCTCTACTTATTGATTATTTTAGTTGAAATGTCACAACAGATTAATTAAATGCTGCCCATGCTGCCCTTTACATTTAATAACAATTTTATGTAAAAAGAAAAAAAGAAGTTTGGAAAGGGCCACCTGAGACTGCATTTGTACTCTGTCAGTGCCGGAGTAGCTGAAATTTTGACGGTGTTTTTCTAGTTTTTGTTTTGTTGGGGCTTCTGTAATAGGATTTCATATTAATGATGAAGTCCAAAATCAGAAATATGTTTGGTTAATGAATTTCATAATTTCATTTTGGGTTGGCATCGTATTCCCCCTCATCCCTTTTCTGAACTATACCCAGTGTTACTGTAGGCATCCAGGCTTGCTAGATAGTCACTATGAATACTGTCATCAATTATCTGCCTGCAGGTAGTTACCCTCTTGTTAAAGGGCACCCATGGCTTATCTCCCCATCTGGCTTAAATCTTCACATTTATTCATAGGGCTTTGGGACTTTAGTTAGTTCACATACTTCCAAGGATGAAAACAGCAGCCATGGTGGAGGAGATGAGTTCATATGAGTCATTTGGCATTAGCAGACCCTTTTGCTGAGTTTTCTTCCTCTTTTCAGAAGACATTCTAGCAGAAGAACCTGCTGCTCCCTTTACTAATTTTGCTTGGCTGCTACCATCCTACTGATTTTAAGCCTGACTCACTTGTTGACTTTGGGTGAGGGAGGAAAAGCAAGCAAGGATGAGAACTCATTGAAAGGAAAGATAGGTGTGTAAATGAGCAAGTGAGGCAGGTAGGAGGACAGATATAGTTTGGTGATTTTAGCTATTCAGTTCTCTAAGTGCAAAAACAACTGGCTCATTTTATAGGAAAATTCTAGAATTCTGGAACATGCTAGATAAGACAAGGCAACTATCAGGTGGAGTGAATGCTTGTGATAGCCACAGACACGTTTTAGGAAATCAAGCTGAAAGCTTCAACTGTCCATTCTATTGTACCAAATGCCTTCATAATTTTATGACTAAGCATATTGTCTTGGTGACTGAATATTGTCTGCACTGGGCAAGAATAGCTAGACTGGTGCTCTGCAGGATTATTGTGGAGAAGAAGGAACTTGCTTCGTCCACTGTTAGGTGATCTGTGTTCCATGGTGGCGAAGCAGCAGGCAAAATGCTAAGGTCAGGCTTCTTAGCATAGCATTTTTTTCTTCTGTGTGCATGGCTCTGAAGCATAGGGTCACCTGGTCCTCCCTGCCTAGCAGCTGTCCTACTGTGAACCCCGGTAGTTGACTGTCCAGAGATCCTGAATTGGGTAGAATTGGGGGCAGGGATAAGAAAGAAGGCATTTTTGTTTGGTTTTTCTGAGCTACACAGGGTAAATGGGCAAAGTTGCAAATATTGCCATAATATTTGATTTGAGTTTGTGAACTTGCTATTTAATATCATAGGAGTATGATAACATTCTGCAGATTGTGAGTTAAACATTTCAAATTTACTGCACCCAGAAATATGTAGCTTATGTAAAATTCTTTGTAATGTACCATGCACAATCTGCAAAACAAAAACTATTATACTTTATTTTCTTTTATCAAATAAAAGAAGCTAACTGTCAAAGGCCTGGGAGAAAAGAGATGTTTTAACAGGTGCTGGAAATCATACCCATCAGCTGTACCTCTTTTGAGAGTCTGTTCCAGAGTCTGGGAGTTGCCACAGAAACGTCTTCTCTCATGTGCCATCACCCCTAGTATGAGACTGAAAGAAGGACTTCTGATTTTAGAGGCTGGGTATGTCTGTATGGGGCAATGTGCTCCTTCAGATGTTTGGAGCCCAAACAATTTAGGGGCTTATGTGTCAATTTCAGCATATATATTGCATAAAAAAAGGAGGATGTAGTGCAAACTTTTTTAAAAATTGATCAGTATATGGGTGGTACACATGTAGTGAGGCATGCTAGGAAAATGAAAATTAGGCTATTTAAGCCATTTGAACTTTATTTTTCTACCTGCTGACTGTGACTTAAATGTTGCAATTCCTTATTATCATGGGGGGAAAAAACCATTAGCAAAGAAAGAGGAACCTGGCACTAAGAACGACGATACTGGAAAAATGTCATGTCTTTGCTGAAAGTGCCAGAAGTATGACGCTTTTAGAATCCCAAAGAAAGCAAAAAACACAGATGTGGTCTTAGCATTGAAATTTGAAAAGTATATATTGATTTATTATGTCTATCATTTTCTTACAAGAAACAATATATTATTTGGTAATAAAGTGAATGTTGTTCTCTGGGTGCACATTAAGCCTCTATTAAAATCATGTTGGATTCGGGTCTGTTTTATCTTCTGTCTTTAGCCAGTCCAAGGTTTTGACTATGCCAAGCAACACTTGGGTCAACAGGGGGCTGAAGACGAAGTTTTGCCTGTGACTCAAGAAACAGTAGTACTGCCTCTACCAGTGAGAGATGCTCCAGCTTCCCATGAGAGAGAAATTATTCAGGATGGGAGCATAGCTAAAAATACCAAGTCCAATGACACAAGAAAGAGGTAAGTGCTGGCATGAGAAAGTCCTGAGTAATCTTCATTTCAGTGTCCATGTATTTTTCAGGTGGTGGTGGGGAATGTCCTGAATTATATTGCTGCATTTTCTGTATAAAATAATCTGTCTTTCTGAATAAATTGTAACAATACAGTAATAATATTATAACATGGAGAGTATAATTTCCTGCATATAATTAGGAAGATTCTAGACCAGTTTAAACAACCACTTAACCATTATGGAAGTAGTTTTTGTTGGCCTAGATCCTAGAGCAAAATCCAAATGCTCTGAATATGTATTAGATGGCCTGTTCCAACTCAGTCCCACACTGAACCCAAAGCTCATGTGAATTCAGAGCTGGCCTTGGAGACCCTGGGGGACCCATTTTGGTAGTGCAGTAAGGTGAATTGCTGAAATGCATTGTCCTGTAACTGCAACATGGAGGTATGCATCTTCTTTTGGCCACCATATTCCAGATTAAGCTGAGCTGTTACACTGACAGGTTTGAATATTAAGGTTTACCAATTATCCAGGTCAAGAGTCCCTTAATCTGGATCATGCTCCATCTTGCATGGACAGAGCATACCAGCAGTGGTTGGAGCCTCCCTGTATTCTGTACTGCCATGCAGTAGGGAGGTCCTTAGTGCACTTGTTGGTACCAAATTCCACTGTGTGCAGAAAGACTGAAAGAGCAATTGAAAGTCATTAGACTCAAGGAGTATCCACATGCTCCTGAAGGTGCCCCAGTGCTGCGGTCCTACAAGCACTATCAACATCACCATTTCCACAGAGTGGGATAAAAAACTCTGAGGATGTCCACTGCCCTTTGGTGCTCCCACTGTTACTGTGTAAATACACAATGGCAGTGATAGCAACTACCTGTGCCTGCTTTGTATAGGTGTTATGCTGAAAAAGCCCACTTCTGGGGCTATTTTTTTTATGTGATGCCACTCTTTGAAGTTAAGTTCTCTGATAGTGGGGCAAAACATGGAGTGGGTAGATGTTACACACCCTCCCCCTGGGATGGGAGTGAGTGCTTCTGTTTTGGAAGTGCTTGATGCCGGCCAGGTGTAGACACCATATCAGGCAGATGTAATTCGTTTTCTAGGGAGATCAACTTCAATCAGTTCTACATAGGATTTGCCAACAGTGCAATTTAGATCTGAGATCCAACCTTGAAACATCAGGCATCTTCAACAACAATATTGCCTCATCTAAATCCCTCTTATTTCCTTTTTGGTCGTCATCTCTAGAAACTGTTTACCCTGGCTAACTTCCCTTCTTTTCTGCTTCTTCCTAGGCTGTTCACCCTTTACATGAAGACCTTTTGACCCTCATAATATTTGCTGTTCACATTTGTATTCATTGAATTTAATTTTGTTGTACCAAAGTTATGCTCACAGGTTTACAAGAGAATAATATTCCTGTACCAGTTTACAGTTTGCAGTTAACATCCTAGAACCTTGCCCTTTCCACACCACACTGCGCCTTATTCCAGAACACCTTCCAGAGTAAGGGACAGCTGTCCACACACTGAGCCTTCCCTCGTCATGCTCTGTTCACACTGGGTGAAGCATGGACCAGGCTAGGGTGTTAAAAATGGCATCCTAGTCCCGGATAATTCTAGTCCTCTAGAAATGGACCAGGGATAGTATACCAGACCACTCAGGTGCGCAGACAGCACATCCTTGTGGTCTGGTATACAACAGGAGACCTTGTTCAGTGGATGTCTCTGAGGACTCTTTGGAAGCAAGACTGGAGTAGGGTGGGCTGTCCAAATGTGGCTGGCTGTGTCCTGTTCAAGAGGCAACCTGTCTCAGCTTGGGACAGGTTCGTTGTTTTGGGACAGTTTGGCAAGCCTTGTCCCAGAAAAACAAACTTGAGTGAGGAAGGGCCATCAATGACTAACTGAAAACCTGTCATCTTTATCACCTTTTTGTAGCTGCTTAGCAGCAGACTTGGCTACTATAAAGAGCTGGCTGTACAACTTGATTTGCTACTAATAGCAGTAGTTCCATTTTCTCTTTCAAGAGATTAATTCTTTATATAATTTATAGTGTTTGTAATCCTCAAGAAGTCAGAACATCTTCACAGTGATAAACAAGGGTGGGGAAATTATGATCTTAAGATGTGGGTTGGAGTTCCAGCTCTCATCACTCCTAACTAGGAGGGTCAAAATGAGAGATGGTGGGAATTGTAAATTTAAAATATATAGAGAGTATTACAGGTTTTCTACCATGTGCTGTACTAAATTCTACTGCTATTTGTGAACTGGGCCATCACACCTTACATATAACAAAATAAATGTCTTCTTTTTGTTTAGATTTAACAAATATGTTTCTATTCTAATAGATGCCAAATACATCATAGACCAAAAAGAGCTATGTACAGGAAATCATAGCTGAATGGTTACATGCATTTCTCTGAATGTATGTACAAATAAGGCTGGTGCCTGTTGCCCATTTTTGGCAGGAGCACTTCGTTTAGCCAGATATTGCTGAGAATGGGTCCAGGATCTACCATGTAACTGTGTCATTTATATGATGATACAATACATTTGTCTACTGTCATGAAAGATGAAAGCTCTTGTGCATTACCGAAGTAGACAAGTTTATGGATGACAGATGTATCAATGGATACTAGAATGAATGTCTAGGACAGGTACATCTTTTAGGCTGGGGGCGGTGTTGAAGCAGGATGCTTCTAATGCCATTGCTGGGATTCAAGAGCAGGAAAATGTTTGTCATTGTCTCTGTTTGAGATGCCCATGAGCATTTGGTGGGCCACTGTATGTGACAGGATGCTAGACTAGATGGGCTGTGGCCTGATCCAGCAGGGCCTCTCTTATATTCTTATGTAAGTATTTAAAATGGATCTTTAGAAAAGGAATTTGTATGAAAGCTTGTAGATAAGTACTACTGTACATGATAAGATTTCAGTTAAAAGGAACAACGAACATTTGTATTTTGTTACCAGCTTTGAAAATGTGTATGCTTAGAAATAATAAAATACTGTGCTTGTATGTAAAAGTCCAACCTTTGCTTATAGTTGAATGTCTTACAATAATAAGGCAACATTTTGTAGAAGCATTAGTTGCACATGTATTTGACATATGAAAACACAGAATGAAAGTTTAGCTCTTTTGTGAAACAATGATAGGAAAAAAATTGTGCAGTTATATTTTTAATAGCTTCCTTATTTCTAAAGTGCTTTTTTAATGCATTGCAAGATTTTCCTGAATCACTGTGAGTTTACAAATAATGCATTCGGCTGTGGATTTGCAATTTTCATTCCAACTCCCCCACCCCCTAGTCCTGAGTTTTTATAAAAATATACTGTGGATGTCTGTATTATTTTTGGGGTTTTTTAAAGTCACAACACATTTTTATCTTCCTTTTCATGTAAAACCGGGACTTGAAAAGCCATCGATGCAAACCAAGTGAATGTAGTAACCTTGAAATGAGGAATATACAGGGGAAACTTACAGTCTTCCTTGTTGCTATGGTTACTTGCAGCAGGTCGCCTAGTGAGAATGGTTCTGTCATCAGCAACGAATCAGGAAAGCCCAATTCGGGAAGAGGCTCTCCACAGAAAGTAATGGCACAGCAGAAAGTGACAAAAGAGGAGGGAAGGAAGAGAAATGGTGAGAAATGTTTCTGATGAAAGATCTACTATAACCCTACCATTTCTCCAATGGAGATATGCCACAGAATATACAGTACTGCAAACCTGACTTTTAAAAGTGCCATGTCCCTATTCATAATCTTTAATGTATCTGCTCCTGTAGCTGTCTATCCTTTCTTTGTTTACACTGTGGTATATAAAATGTATTCATTTATCACCAAGGTCAGTATTTGCTTGTTTTCATAGTGCATTAAGGACATAGGGCATAATGGTTTGCATACATGAACACAGATTTCTTTGATGTGGTAGAATGAAATCCTTTATTTTACGTTCCAGTGTGGGTTTACTTTGGCCCACATCCAATCAATTGCTTGTTGTATTTAAGCAAAATTGGGCATGAAAAGGTGCCAGATCATGCCACAGTTCTGCTTGTCCTTTTTTATTTTTTAAATACAACCTCCATTATAGTCTCAGCTTTCTACAGTCTTTAGCTAAAAAGCATCCTGGTATTAAGAATCTTATTTTTCATCTTGGTGCTAGAGGTTTTGTGATTAATAGTGTGTGTCTGCTATACAGTATTTAATTAGAACTGGATATTCATTTCCACCATATTTCATGATTATTTTTTTCTAGCTTGTGCATTCTACAATTTAAATGTCATATATTATAAAATAACTTTTGAAATCAATGTTGTTATTTCCCTGTTTGGTTATCAGTGAATGACTTGCTCTTTAGAATTGTAGTCCCATTTAAAATATGCACAAGGAAATGTGTTAACTTATACAGTAACACAACCAACATTTTACATGTTAAAATAACATGCTGATAAACTGACAGCAGATGTTTAGAGTGAAGATGTTTGTCTGTCACCATATCACTTAAGCTGAAAAAATCTTTTATAATATAGAGTATGAAATGTCTGAAAAATGAAAATACTGTTAATAGCATTTTGATGCTTCCTTGCATTTATAGTAATGAAATAGTCTTGTGATTGCTGAAGTTAGAATCTGTGTACCTGTACCTCATAAAAAAACCAATAAAAGCAGTTTTCATAAAATTCAAATTATAATTCAAAGCTGATTTTCAAAAAAGATAATAGAATCTAGTTTTACATTGATTTAATTTTAAAGTTCAGACCCAGATTAAAAATTCCTCCTCAAAGCAAGTAGGAATCATCAGTTTAAACTATTTATGTGGAGCATGAGAATTGGGGATATTACTGTTTGTTTTACTTGTTTCAAGATTAGTATTAGCTTTAAGTTTCTTAATTAAAATTATACTAATACTTCATTTTCAGTGTTCAATCACCATAGAATTCTAATGTGTTTTAGAATAGATATGCTCAGAATAAATAAAAATATAAAATCACAAATCCATTAGTAAAATATAAGATCACCCATCCATATATAAAATCCTTATTTTAGAAAGAGATAAAAATAAGCACATTGCATTTATATTTAATTTTTTTTGCCAATTAGGATACATTATCTTTGTTCATTCCATCTTCGGTGAATAGTCCCAAGGTAAAGTGTGGAAGAAATTAATGTTTTGGGTTTTTAAAAAACATTATTTAACATTCCAAGGTACAGTTCTAATCCTAATAGTAGTCTTCAAAGGTAGAAATGTACCACAAACTGAAGACTTCCAGTTTAACTCCACCTGTCTCTTAAAGTGGTACATGGTTAGATTCAGGTGCAAGAGTGTCAACCTTCTGCCATTGAAATGAATATTTTGATGAATGTATGGTGATACTACTTATCCACAAAGTTGCTTAGTGATAGAGGTGTAGTTATGTTGAATTGGAGTCAGTTTGTGGAGTTATGGCACACAAGCTAATACCAAATACACGCACAAAGTGCAGTAATAAAGAAAAACTGGGCAGAACAGCTAAAACCAACTCCACTCAAAGGTCTACCTTATAAAAAGCTGGTTTAATTCAGATAGTTATGCCTCTACTTATTGAGGTGAATTTTTCAGTTTTCTGGCAAATATTGAAAGGAAGGGAAGTAAGGACTATAAAGTGGAACTTACTTTGAAGAGTATAGTCATTTAAAATAAGATGTTTTCAGAAAAAGCTGAATCTCCAATTTGAAATAAATCTTGGTTTTTGTTCAGTTTGGTTGATTTAGAGGCTCAGAGTTAGGACAGATTCATTAGTTGTCATAGTAACAAACCAATTTTAGATTATGTTCCTCTGACATTTACTTTACAGAGGAAATGACTATATTTTAAAGCGAATAAAGTTGAATGTAACTCTAATAATGTTTTAACTCTTATAAATTTTGTCCTTTTACTGTTATAGGATCATTGGATGAAGGGTGGGATATAAATATTATAAATAAGATGTTAAATAAAAACATCCCTAATTTAGGAACAGAAATATCCTAAAGACAAATATGTGAAATGGTAGAAGCCTTGCCTGAAGAACTTGATGTTTTAGATAGTTGCCTTGCTATCATAAGTTGGACCGGCTTTCCAGAATGCTCATGAATTGCTGGCTAGAATAAACATTTCTCATGAATTAACAAAAAATTGAGTGTTCCAGATAATGCTTTTTCTACTGTTGAATAGAAGGATTCCAAAACAGTATGATGAGCAGGCATAAAAGGCTCAAGTATGAAAATAGTCACAGCTTCTGTAAATAATCCTGTAGCACATTATAGCTGAGTAGATTTACTATGTCATAAGGTTTTGTGGTCTAAGAATTGTAACTTCACAGTGGACATTTCTGCACTTGTTGGTGGATTACACCACAGTCCACTTCTGGACCCCTTTAATCTTACCTTGGAGTGGCCCCTCCTAGTATGCTCCTTCTGTACAGGATAGAGTGTAGACTGGACAAGGGTGCCAAATTGCCATCCTGGACTGGTCTGTTGCTAGACCTCTTTTTTTGAGGTCTACCAATACTGTATGCTAGTCCTTGGCATGCTTGTAGAGCCCGTAGAGCTCCTTGGTACTCCATGGAACTATGGGCTATGAAACAGGTAGGCCGACGGCTAGAGTGCAGGTGGCGTAAATCCGGCAGTGAGTCTGACCAAATATAATTATGTATGGAAATGTATTAATGAAAATAAATAAAAATAGAAAAGTGAAAAAAATACAATTGGGTATAGCACAAATGAGGTGTCCAGAGAACTGTCTGGTCCAGTTTGCTTGGATCAGTTTCAATTATTGCGGCCTGAGGATATGGACAAACTACTTGTGGGGGTGCGGCCGACGACGTACTCTCTGGATCCTTGTCCCTCCTGGCTGATAAAAACCAGCCGGCAAGGTATGACTGGGTAGATCCAGGGAGTAGTGAATGCCTCTCTGAGGGATGGAGTGGTCCCACTAGCTCTGGATCCAGAAGATTTGAACAACTATCGCCCAGTGGCTAACATACCTTTTCTAGGCAAGGTTCTAAAGGGGGCTGTCGCTGTTCAACTGTAGGCATGTTTGGAAGAAACTGATTATCTAGACCCATTTCAATCTGGCTTCAGGCCCGGTTATGGCACAGAAACCGTCTTAGTCACCCTGGTTGATGAACTACTCTTGGAGAGAGACAAGGGGAATGCCACCCTGTTGGTTCTCCTGGACCGCTCAGCAGCTTTGGATACCATTGACCATGGTATCCTCCTGGAAAGACTACATAGTTTAGAAGTTGGAAGCAGTGCTTGGAACTGGTTCCGCTCTTATCTCCAAAGCTGATCCCAGATAGTCTCTGTGGGAGATGTGGATTCGACATTCTGGGAGCTCACCTGTGGGGTTCCTCAGGGGTTGAACTTATCTCCCATGCTTTTTTAATATCTACATGAAGCCGCTGGGAGAATTCATCAGGAGTTATGGAGTGAGGTGTCATCAGTATGCAGATGATACCCAGCTCTATCTCTCTGTACCATCTGAATCAGGAGAGGCGGTGGAAGTGCTTGACAATTGTCTGGAGGCAGTAATGGGCTGGATGAGGGCCAATAAATTGAAGCTGAATCCAGACAAGACAGAGGTGCTGTGTGTCACAGGGTCTCGGGTCCATGTAGTTGGGAGACATCCTGTCCATAAAGGGGTTGCAATGCCCTGGAAGGGACAGGTGTGTAATTTGGGGGTACTCCTGTACTCCATGCTAACACTTGAAGCTCAGGTGGAGGCTGCGGCCAGGAGTGCCTAATCCCATCTACGGCTGGTGCGCCAACTGAAGCCTTTTTTGGATAGAGATGACCTGGCCACAGTTACCCATGCTCTGGTAACCTCTAGATTGGACTATTGTAATGCGCTCTACATGGGGCTGCCCTTGAAGACGGTCTGGAAGTTGCAGTTAGTGCAAAATGCAGCAGCCAGAGTGCTGACTGGTACAGCTAACTGGATACACATTACACCAGTTTTAAAAGAATTGCACTGGCTGCCAATTCACTACCAGACCCAATTCAAGGTGTTAACTCTGACTTATAAGGCCCTAAATGACTTGGGTCCCAAATATCTAAAGGAACGCCTTCTCCCATACCGACCTGCCTGTACCTTAAGATCCAACAATGAGGCCCTCCTGGTTGTCCTGCCACCTTCAGTAGTGAGATTGGTGGGCACCCGGGAGAGAGCTTTTTCAGCGGTGGCCCTAAGACTGTGGAATGGCCTCCGCTCTTTGTATTTATTTAGGAGGACCGTAAAGACATACCTGTTTGCCTTGGCCTTTGGCTGAGGTTTTATTCTCCCTCCCCAATTAAAATGACATCACTATTAATGCACTAGGGAGTGCACGGTTTTAAATTTGTGGAATATTTAAGGTGTTATAACGTGCATCTTGTTTTAATCTGTATTTCATTTTAATTTGTACCTGTTTTAATTTGTATCCTGTTTTAATCTGTTGTTACCTGCCCAGAGACCTTTGGGTATGGGGCAGGATAGAAATGTAAATAAATAAATAAATAGTGAGTGGTATACTGGACCCTGGAGGTGTGTGGATAGATCCAACAAGGCATGCTGCCAAAATGGGTTCTCCATTCTTTGCCTTCAGAGCATTTGTAGGCATCCCGCACCAGATCCAATGCAAATAACCTTGGTCTGTTCCAGGGGCAATGCATCCTAGCTTGGGCTGAATTACTTATTCCAGATTAATGAAATATCACCAAGCAAGATAAATGCAGAAATGGGCAGTGACAAATATATAGACACATGGAAGAACAGCATTATAAGCACTGAGATATAATAGGTTTGTTGAGAAGTTAGGGTAGCTGCCAAGCAGTCTACTGAAATGGCTGCACAGTGCAATATGCAGGCACAGCCGTGCTGGGGCCATGCAACAAGCCTCACATGGGAATAGCAGAAAGGATCTTGTGGAAGAGGGTTCCTGGGTCTCAGTATTTGTGCAAGGCTAACTTGGAAGATCTACATATGTTGAAAAGGCTTTTGTTTCCCTTCTAGATTTATAGACAAAAAGTTTTTATAATCTTGGCCTCAAATGTTTTGTTATGTAAGATGAAGGATGGAATGAACTGCATGAGCTTGTATGTGATCCCAAGAGAGAGTACTTTTCTAGAAAAGGATTAATTTGTGCAGAAGAGTGCCAGCACAAATATGCAGAATATTTCAGTGAAATGTAGTTTCTATAGTAACTAGCTTATTTTGTTTTTTTCATTCCCATTTTGAATAAGTCTAGCAAATGCTTAGTGTTCCTGTACTTTGGAAAGAGTGGGAGGATGTATGTAATGAGTAGAAAAGGATGTTGTTGAGCTGTGCAAAAGCAAAAAGTAAAATAATAGTTTTAGGGAAGGCTGTTTCCCAACCCCCAGGCTGTGGCAGTCAAGAAAATAAGCAGCATCTCTTGGATTCCCATGAAGAATTGTTAAAATGAATATGGTTTCCAAAGATATAAACTCAGTGGGCAAGGCTCTGTAATTTTCAGGGTAATAAAATAATGTTTAGTACATTGTATTAAAGTACATTTCAAAACTCTGTATCATAGCAACATTCTCAAGATGAAGCATTTTTTTCCTGTCCTAACACTGTGAGTATTCAGTGTACTCCATCATAGATATAATCTATCGGCAATATAAAAATGAACTAAAATAAAAGTATGCACAAGGAATCAAAGGCAAGGTATTCTAGGTTGTTGTAAGAAACTGAAGATATCTTTTCATTTGGAAATCCTTCAGTCTGATAATGACTTGAGAGTGATGATGATCCAACGGCTTCTGAGGGTCACAGTGAAGTCACTGTGGAAAAAAAAGATAAAGCATGAAACTGCCCACAGTGTTTGCTTAAGGTTCATTGGCTGCCTAAGTGGCAGTTTGATTTTGCCAACATTTCTAAGTCAGAGCTTGATTTATCGTCATGTGTCAGAGTGATGAAGCACAAAAGTATATGTTGGATTTCTGATTTAAGTGACATTTACTAAACCAGCTCTTTTTTCCAAGTACAAGAAAAAATATTTTCACATCACTGTCACTGTATATTAAAACGCAAAGAGGCATTAGATAAGCTTAGACCACAGACTTGATTATCTCGTATGGAGTGGGGACTGTAGACATAATGAATGTTTCTTTCATTGTAGAGTACCCACGGGACATTTTTGCCCCATTTCTAAATGGTAGAAAGGTGCCATACATTGCAGTTTACACATTTTCTTGAGACTATGGATTTCCTGCTATGCATTTATGTACAGCATATAGTGTTCGAGGGGTGGAGGGACAAATCTTTATGAAGGATTTTAAACTCTTACTCTGAGGATGTTGCCATAAAATGAAGTTACTGGGCTTGCAATAGTTTTTTTCTCCCAAATTCTTTTAAAGCAGAAAAGCCCCGCCCTCTACATGCAGTTAAAACTTTAAAGTGCTGATAAGGGCCTTGTAGATCTGCACATTAGTGAAGATCTGTGAAGGTCCTATCCCCTGTTGGTCTTCTCCTTCTGCATAGGTGGACATGATCCAGCTTAGGAAAGCCCTGTTTGGAATCACTGGTAGACCCATTTAAGGCCAAAGGGATGGCTTCCATGCTCAAAACATGCTTTTCAGTGGTGCTATAGTAGATACAAAAATGAGTGCCCAGAGGTTCTGAGATTAGGAACTTTTGTTTCTAGTCCTTGGAGGCATGGGAGAATGGTTTTGAAACTCATGTGAGCTTTGAGGTGGTGGCATAGGCTGATCTGGACCAGTGCCATTGTGCAGATACTGTTATTTTAGACCTTGGAAGCAGCAGGTCTGGCAGAAGATTCTTTTGCTTCTCATCTAAAACAAGAAAAGGCAGGCAAAGTCTAACTGCTTAAACAGCTTTAATAACAGCAGTGATTAAAATATTTTTAATATATTTATGTTGAATTTGGCAGTATACTTTATATATATTCATTTTAAAATTATGAGGTTTATGCTACAAAATAAACAAGAACAAGCCCATATGCATGGTAAACAAGAGGCAATAGCATAGGATTTGTTTGTTTTAAGAAAAAGGTATACCGGTAAGTAAGTTTTTATCAAATATGTTAAATTGTTAGGCAGATATGAGAACATGAAAAAATATTTGCCTCCTTCCCAATTTCATGCATATGGCCTTTTTGCACTTGCTGGTATTCTGCACTAAGGGCTTTCCTTCTATGTTATGGTGAAATATGGAAGACCCTACCCACTGAGGGTAGGCTCCATCTGCACAGGATAGAGTGTAATCCACATCAGGAGGCCCCTGATCTGTATTATTAGTAGTCAACTTTGGAACTACTCATGTACCATCTTGGGCCTGTCTAGATCATAGAGGCATGCAGAAGATCTCCATTTTCCAGATTATTAGGAGACCCATTTTGGTGGTACATCAAAGCACATTGCTGAAATGGGTTTCTCTTGGGCTCCAAATCAAAGAACATTTGTTCCTATCCTTGGAGGCTGGCTCCAAAATTCATGCAAGTTTCAAGGGTGGTACAAGGACTGGTCTGGACCAGTGTTGCTGTGCACACAGCATTGTTCCATACTATGCCATGCAGTGGTTCAAACCAGAGGGCCTTTCTAGTCCAGACCCATCAGTTTGGATCACACCCAGATAAGTGCAGAAATGTCCTTAGGCTATTAATAATTCAGTGCCACTGCAAAGGGTAAAGCTGACCTACCGTTCTGTTAACTGTGTCATGCAAGATAAACCTAGTTTACTAGTATAAGTCAATGGCACTTCAGAAACCAAATCCCATTATTGAATGTTGCCCACTTGCATTAAACTAGGTAAGCTGAATTTTACATACCATAGCCCTTTCTGTACTGGGACTTGCCATCCACATGCTGGCAGCCCATACCCAGGGTCTGTCATGGTCTGCCATAGCATTTAAATGGCAGGTTCCTGTTCTGGGGTACAATTCAGACCCAATGCAGAAAGGGCCCATGTATAAGCAAATTCATATTGTTAAAAAGTGTGAGATACAAAGTTATATCACCTCACTTGTAACAATTTCAATTTAAACTAAGTTTTTGGATGTGGCTACAAAATCCATCTTCCAAAAGATCTGACTGCATAACAACCTCAAAAATTGAGAACACTATACAAGGGACAACTTGTAGAAAGCAACACTATACAAGGGACAACTGTGTAACATTACATAATTTGTATCATAACCATTTTGATTATTGGTAGGGCTTAAAATGTAATAATGTAGATTCAAAAACTGGTAAAACAAAACTGATGGAGTTGGCAGGAAAAGGCCAGATACAAACCACAGCCTGACTTGAGAACTGTGTTTTGGTTCACAGTGGGTAACACAGCTAAGAAAGATCAAAAGAAATGCCCTAACCCGTGTCTGATCCCTCGTTCTATTTTGCCTATTGACATTTTATAAATTTCTTTTAATGGTTCGTCACTTCTCAACTTTTATATTCATGAGACAGAAAAACAAACAAACATTGGCTTTCAGACTTGCACAGTAAATAAATTTAAGAGACTAATCACAGATAGGCTAATATCAAACCATAATGGTATATCCTGGCTTAGTTAATAAATTCTGAATAAACCAAAAGAAGTGTCCTTTTCTTCTGAACTGAAACCAAAAGAATAAGACAGAAGGGACCACATGCAAGCTCAAGGGTCATGGAGACATGTCCATAAACTGCCAAACTGAAGCTGTGCAGCCTTTCTCCCCCTCTGTATAGTCACATTCTGTTAGGCATGATCCGCTGTGGGTTGAGCAAGAGCCAAATGTTCAGTCACCATCTGCCGCTCCTTTATTTCTCCCTGCCTCTTTCTGGCATCTATTTCCCCTTTTGCTTCTTACTCAGGAAACTCCTGGGGGAGAGAGAATTACTCTTGACAAAGGTCTGAACTGACTGATCGTAGATGATTCTGAAATACGGTTATTTTTAAACCATGATTCAGAAATCAGGGATGAAAGATCAGTTTTTACCTGATGCTAGTGGACTAAAACAACTTACATTATTCCTAACCACTGACCATTATGTCTGGGACTAATAGGAGATAAAATATAGCAATATTTAAAGTCAGGATTATATTACTTCCTTTTACCATGAAATTAATAAATTGTTCCAGATTAGACATAATTCAGGAGGTTTCTTTCCTTTAGATATTACCACATGTTGGCAAACTGAGAATAAATGTCTTGTCCAACAAGAGGGGAAGAGGAATAAGGTAAAGTTTATTCATGAACTAGGCATTCTGAAGAAACTGGAATGCACAGAAGGTTGACAAGATTGCAATATGACAAAAAAGAAAAGAAAAAGACATCCATAGAGAAGAGATTTTCAACAGATATAGCTTGCAGTATGAGTAACACCTAATAAAACTTCCTGTTCTCTACAACATTAAAGAGTCCAGTCTTCTTTTCTGTATTGGAAGCCCTGTCCGTTTACACATGCTATGCCCAATTGTTCAAAATTCAGAAGTGTTTTGCACAAATATAGTTGTAGAGTACTTCTTTGCTCCAAAATACTAAAAATAATTGGAAATAACATTACTTGTGTGTAAAATCACAATTTCACTGGTAGCAGAAAAACAAATAACATGCACACATTATGAGATTATGCTGACCGGGACAACTAGCCGGATGTACATCACACCAGTTTTAAAAGAATTGCATTGGCTGCCGATTTGCTACTGAGCCCAGTTAAAGGTGTTAACTTTGAATTATAAGGCCCTAAATGACTAAAGGAACACCTCCTCCCATATCGATCTAGAGGGGAGGCCCTCCTGGTTGTCCCACCACCCTCAGCGGTGAAACCGGTGGGTACCTGGGACAGGGCCTTCTCAGTTATGGCCCCCAGGCTATGGAACAGTCTCCCTCTTGAGGTGCATCAGGCTCCCTCACTGTATATTTTCAGGGGGGCAGTGAAGATGCACCTTTTTACTCTGGCCTTCAGTTAAATGAGGACACTCTTTCCCTTCCCACTTGCCGACACTGTTGTTTTAATATATGGTTTTAAAATATATTTAAATATATAATTGACATATTCTGTTTTAATATATATGATTTTAAATGTTGTTATCCACCCTGAGACCTTCAGGTATAGGACAGTATAGAAATGTAAATAAATAAACAAATAAATAAAATAAATACCTCTCAAACTACTTTTGGATCTTTCTTTTTAATTCATCCTAAACAACATAGAAGTTTCACCTGAATTATAGCATCTATGGGTCAGATGGCGGCCAGTCCTATGCCTGAATTAAAGGGAAACGAGTAGGTCATCCTTTAAAGTGATCCTTGGGAATACAAGGGAGTTGGTATTCAATTTTCAGACCCATTCAGCCTCAGGGCATATGCAAACTAGAGTAAATCTAAGATTGTTTTTGCAGGCAAGTTGCTTCCTCTTCCCACCCACCCCCAGTGGATTCTGTTGGGGAGGATTCTACCAGAACTGATGCACAGAGGCCCCAAACCCGTAGCATTCTGGCCCTCTAAAGTGAGTCCAGGCAGAATCTTCACTGTTGTGATCACTGCCACAGCAATTCTTCTGCCTTCTGCACTGAGGGTGGGGTGGGGTGGGGGGCGTGTAGATAAAACCTAGACCAAAAGGGGTGTAAAATATGTACAGTGTCATGAAAAATAAGTATAGTCCCATGCTCTGTGGCATCTATTATGTTTAACAAGCATTATAGGTAAATGCACTGCAGCATGTATTTAATAAAAGAGTATCAGGAAAAGCTATGGAATGTATTGTGTGTCAGTAAAAAATCAGGGGTGGGTCTTTTTGTCATTTGTCATTTTTTTGTTTGAAAAATGTCTAATAGTGCTTTTTAGTTCCTATTAGCTTTAGTTACTTTTTTTAAAAAAATCCTTATACATCACAGTACAGTCTGGCCTAAAGTAAATCCTCCTCTAATGCAGCTTCTGATTAAAATATATTAGCATGCAACAAGAAAAATACAACCTAAACTTTTTATGGAGGAAGTGCTGATTATACGTGTACTGATATTATCCTATATATTTTTAGTACCCATAAGTGATGAAGAGGAAGGAGACATGCTTTTTGATAATGTTGCTAAGTCTGCTATTGATCCCTTTGACACATCCTCTGGATCTGTACAGCTGATTGCCATAAAGCCTGTGGCTTTGCCTCCAGCACATCCAGCTTCAGACAGGAATCAAGAAAATGCTATTCTTAATGGAGAGGTAAGGTTGCAACTCATAAATGATATTTTATTATTAGAGGTGTATCAACTGGTCTTTAAAGAAAGTGGCTAAGAAAGAGAAATTTGGAACAGGTTGCTTCCCAAAGCAACTAATGGGAGCCAGTGGGACCACCTTTTCACTTCTGGCAAAGAGGACGGAAATCTTAATTTGCAGACTTTTAGAGATTCTCATTTCTTGGCTCTTGGCAAGAAAGATGAAAAGAAGAACTATTTGTTCCTTTATGCATATGTTGATTTTCAAAACTGTACAGTGAGAAAGAGGTCCTTGAAAATTGAATGAAGAAAATATTCTTAAAATATCCTTATTTATTTTTATTATTGCTTACGCAAAGCTTAATCACCATGTTTCTACCAAATAGATATGGCTTTAGTTGATTCCTACAGTGTTTTTCAAACTAGTAAGAACATTCTTGTGCCCTGTTTTAAATTTTGTGTAGCTTCGGCATTTGTTTATTGGCAGATAAGATAAACTCTAGAACAGCGACAACTTCTTGTAATATTATTTTTGTGTTTAATGCAAAATAAACACAGTGATTTCTATTTAATTGATAGAAATGTAATTCTAATGGAAAGGGTTCTTGGAGAGAGAAAAACAAAGTTATATGGAATATATCTTCACATGCTGCAGGAAGAAGCAATGAATGCCATTTTAAATAAAATATTCACCTGCCACTTTTGTAAATCACATTTTGTTTACTAGTGTAAGCCATTGTAATAACCACTTGGCACTGTGAAGATCTTCTGTAACCCAAAAGGCATAATATTCATAGCATTTATATTCTACTTTTCTTTCAAAGAGCTCAAGATGGCATGCCTTTCATCTTCTTTCCACAATAACCTGTGAAGAAGTGGGATTGAGAGATAGTGACTAGTGCAGGTTATTAATTAAGCTTGTATGTCTGTGTGGTGATTTCAGACCTAATGACTTGTGTCAGACTGGCTTTCCTAAAACATAGAATTTTCCATGACAAGCAGAAAAATGTGCACTGCCAGTTGTCGTGGCTCGCGCCTTGCCCAGCACCCTGCTGCTCCTCGACCTTCCTCACCAGCTTCTTTAAAAGCAGTCCTGTGTTTGCAAACGCCTCCTTTCCGCTTGCCTCAATTAGCAGCCAATTCTATAGCGTAAGCCGTTAACTGCTTTACCCTCTGCTTTCGCTATTAGTGAGATCTCAACGAGGTCTTCCGCCTCAAAAGATACAATGCTCAGGGACTTATATCGTGAACTAAAGTTTTAAGCTTTATTTGTTACACTTCGTAAGTGGCACTTGTTCTTCAGTAAACAAACAAACTTGTATTCTATGATTAACAATCCTAATCCTCTAACTAGCTATCAGGACGAGGCTTCCCAGTTCTTCCACTCCAAGACAACAGCTAGCCCGTTTCTTTTCCTCCCTACCCTCAGTGAGTTTTTCCCAGGCAAAAGAACCCTTTTCTCCCCTGTTGCTTGACCTTTTATTCTTTTCCCTCCGATACTCTCGCTCTCTCATTGGTTCTTTCTTGGAGCCAGCTTACCCCACCCAATAGTGAACTGTCAGCCAAACCCCTTTTCCATAAACCTACAGCTAATTTAGACCTATACCTAACTCTAACTAACTGACCTACCTCCTGTGGTCACCATGCCAGTTTAAAAATCTGTTGATCAGATTTGCAGGATGAGCTCAAAGCTGAATGTATGGGTAATGTCAGAGTCCCCTGTTCCTTTAATTGTGGCCTTCCAGATGTTAAAGTTTCCTGTTCATAACAGTATCCTTTTCATACCATCATTATTGGTTGTTACCTGGGTTAGGATATTATCTACTACATATCCCTCGAAGGAAACTAATATCTGTGTTAATACATAGCATATTCCAAGTTGCTACTCAAAGCAATCTCTCTTTAGTCTGATAAAAAAGAAAGCTTTCTAAAATACGTTCATTGAGTGCAAATCACATTCAATACAATAGAAAAAGTGTACTTTTGGATTTCAGTAATACCTTGTTTTTTTTCTAGGTTAACAAAGCTTTGAAGCAAAAGTCTGATATAGAACATTATCGCAACAAGTTACGTCTGAAAGCCAAGCGGAAAGGCTATTATGATTTCCCTCAAGTTGATAATAATAAGGGCTTGTCAGACAGAAAAAAGGCGTATGAAAAAGCACATAATGAAATAGATCACATTTTGGATCCTGATACGGATGGATCTTCTCCATTTGTAGAACCTAAAAACAGGTGAGTGTGCTGTGGTATTTAGGTGGTGGTGGTGGTGGTTTGTACATTTGAAATCTTTTATACCCTTGCCCTTAAAAAGTTGTAAGCTGAAGCACTGTGATAAAATTGAATACAAACATGAGAAATTTATTGGCATGTGCTATGCCTTTCTTCAGGGACATGTCCATTCTTTGATAATCAGTGCTTTTACTTATGAGTTGAAATGCAGTATGGACGGAAGGAGATCTGTTTTCAACTTCAGGGATTAAAACAACTAAAAACTAGTGGTTAATAAGGATCACTAAAATGATCTTGTAGTTGGTTTACTAAAAGATAGCTATTCTGGAGGAAACCTTAACTAATATACTTCCATATTTATACAAAAGCAGTGCTTCACCCCTCACTTTCTTCTGAGGCAGGGATACTCAGCTGTGACCCTCCAGGGGCTCTGAATGCTAGGAACAAAACTTCCAAACCATCTGCAGCAGGCTTTGTTCCATTATTGACGTGGGTCCCCAATAGTCTTAAACATGGTCTTCTGCATGCCTCTGTGTTCTGAATCAAGACCCAATGGTCCAACAGTAGAAAAAGTCATTCTGAGCATTTACCATCATCAGCAATTGAGCACTCCTGCTCTGAGGATACACACGCATGAGATATATTAAATACGTCAAATAGAGTTTTGATATATCAAAGCTAGTGCCTTGAAAAACATATGAGGTACTAAATAGTAGTGATATTGTTTGATCGAATCTCAACCCAGTTTGACCTGGTTAGCTGAAAACTGAATTGCCTAGGCAACAGATGATACTTAAGTCAGTCCAAGCCTAGTTTGACTGAATTGACTCAAGCTGCATCCAGAGGCTAGGACAGGTGGGGACAGATTCCCCATTCACATCTAGGCAGGTAAGGAAGGCATGGGAATGCATACCTACCTGTCTAGATTCGAATGGGAAATCCATCCCCATGTGGCCTAGCCCGAAAAGGCTGGCACGGGGGTGGGATGCCCCTCCCAGGCCTGCTGCCATTGGGTTGGAGTAGACCCAGGGGTGGGCAGGCCAGTCCCGTCCCTTCTCCGGGTTCCTGTGGGCTGTAGCTGACCCAATCTGGGGGGAGCCCGAACTGAGGGTGTCTTGCTGACTGTTGCAGTCCCGATCAGATTGCAGCAGCCAGCAGTGAACCCCTAGGTGCCCAGTGGCATCCAGGGGTTCACACACACACACCCATGCACAGTGCCCCCTTACCTTGATGGGCCTGGGGTCCGTAGTTCACACGGCCTCGAGATCGATCTGCCATGATCTGCGCAGGTGTGCACACTCTGGTAGCTTGGCCCCAGGCTCACCTGATGGGTCAGTGTGGGTTCGCTCTACGGGAGTGCGTGTGCCTGCACAGATCACTCTTGAGGCCATGTGAGGTACACCCTGGGCCCAGCAAGGTAAGGTGATTGCATGGGCCTGCCAGCTGTTGGTCCGATTTTGGCCCAATAGTGGCAGTGGGAGTGGGGCCTGCAGCTGTCCGGGAGGGAGAGTGTGAATGCTCTCCCTCCCATACAGCTGTGGAATGGCACGGGATAGCTGGGAATGGGTGTAGAGCACAATTTTGTGCTCTACACTCTGAACCTGAGTAGGGTAGCTCTGCAACAGGCTGGGAACCGGCCTCCAGCCAATGTGAATGGTGTGTCCCAGAGCTGCCCTACTCGTGTTCCGGAGGCTTAGTGTGATTAGGCCTCAGATGTTGGTTACTTATTCTGCTTTATTTGGATATTCTAGAATAAAGTGGCATGTATGTCTGGGCTAGAAATGGTATTCTTTCATATAGCATGGCTTCTAATGATATCATATGCACCAGCCACGGATTTGTGGATAATACCTTCAGGTATAGGGCAGGATAGAAATACAAATACGTGCGTACATACATAGTTTAGAATGCTAAATTAAAATTCACAAGGGAACCTCTTTTTTATAAAGAGGTTTAGATAGATCCCTCTGTAAATAGGGTTGGCCCTCTGGTTAGTGTACTATGATGCAATGCCATTAATAATCTACCAGTAATTACAATTATAAGGAGAGTATATGCCCTTCTTCTGTTAGAGTTTTCTGCATTCTTTAAAGGGTGAATAGTCATATGGGTATGTCTTAGTAATGTAATAAACAAGAATCATTAAGTTTTATGCTACCCATCAAGTTTTATTTTGAGATTGTCCTTCATGGCCCTTTGATTGTAAGATTATCAGACACTTTAGTGTATAAAGAGTTTGCAGTTGTAGGGATGCTATATGGATAATTGCTTGTAATATGTGAAGCTTGCCAAAGGCATATCTGGTACTTTCTGACTTCGGTTGCCAGGTTAAATAGGCAGGCAGACACATGAACAGTTTGAAAAAAATATTTTACTACTTGTGATTGGTAGAAGCGAGCTGTTGTTCTGGCTCAGAATATTTAGGAAACTTCTAACTAACATGCCTTCAGTTCTTCCTTGTACAACTTGCAGTGAAATTGCCTCTTTTTATGACAACATCTGAGTGAAGTACATTATGGCAGAATTTTTAGAATAAGACAATATTTTAAAATGATGATATCTGGCTGCTCTGGGAGACTGAAACAGATATTGTGGAAACATAGGATGTTTCTGTACTTACGGGAGCTAGACTGCTTCAGCTGGAACTGCTTCTACATGAAGGGTTTCCCAGCTAGAGTGGTCCATTTGCTCCAGAACAAGGCTGTCTGCACTCGAAGAGCTTATTCTGGGATAGAACCTATGCTGCTCCATAGTCGTCATCACCCAGGAAGGAAAGTTCCTGGCCTCAGAACCCCGGGGGGGGGGGGCATCTTGGTGACACAATTGGATGCAGTGCGGAAATGGTTCTCCCAGCTAAATCAGAACAAGGAGTTTATTTATTTTTATTCTATTTATTTATTTGTTGTGTGCCCTTCCCTGTTCCATTCTAAGAGCCCTCTTGTGTGCCCTCCAGCACACAGAAGAATGGCCGCTAGACCCCTTGTTGGAGCAGTATGAAGTTAAATGCAGAAAGGCTCATAGTTTTAAGGTAATCAGGTCAGCAAAGAATAAATATCTCTGATTGGAATATATAATGCCATTTCTGGAATCTCTATGGCTTTGTGCAAAGTATCCAGCAAGAACATCATAGAATATTGTTAGGTACGCATAGTAAAATATAACTTTTGAATTATACAGTAAGATTTTTTTATTAGCATAGACTCTCTTAGAAATACAAATGAAGCAAGCAGAAATTTCATATTAGTGTACACAGTGGAGTAATGTAGTGCTGGAATCATGACTGGAAGGTTAGAAAGCATCAAAGGAGTAAGAAATTCTTAAAATATATTTTCCTTGAAGGTTTAATATTGATCCTGTAAATTTTAATAACCACACTGGGATTAGCTTGGTTGTGCATGTTGTAAGAAAAGACCTTGGCAATTTTTTAAACATTTTATTCATTATTTAGCAGTGCAGTCCTTTCTATAGATCTGTTGGGCTTAAGAAAGTTAGGACGGTGTGAAACTGAAGTCCTTGCTTCTGTTGGAGTTCTATACGAAATCCACAGGCTGTGGCTTAGAAAACATGTGGACCTCACAGAAGAAGAAAAATCCATTACAGTATATTGAATCTGACGATGGCAGTTCTTCCATCCCCATTCCCATGATGTTGGTAGGAAGGTACTGGGATAGGTTGGACTATTGTAATGCACTATTGTAAAGGACTATTGTAATCCTCTAGGTTAGCCTATTGTAATGCACTCTACATGGGGCTGCCCTGGAAGACGGTTCAGAAGTTGCAGCTAGTGCAGAATGCAGCCGCTAGAGTGCTAAATGGGACAGCTAGCTGGATGCACATCATGCCAGTTTTAGAAGGGCTGCATTGGCTGCCAATTTACTGCCGAGCACAATTCAAGGTTTTAACTTTGACTTATAAGGCCCTAAATGACTTGGGCCCCAAATATCTAAAGGAATGCCTTCTTCCATATCAACCTGCCTGTGCCTTAAAATCTGGAGGAGAACCCCTCCTGATGGTTCCACTGCCTTCATAAGTGAGGCACCCTGGAGAGGGTCATCTCGGTAATGGCCCCCAGGCTATGGAATATGTATGGGTATAGGGCAGGATAGAAATATAAATAAATAAATAAATAAATAAATAAATAAATAAATAAATAAATAAATAAATAAATAAATAAATAAATAAATAAATAAATAAATAAATAAATAAATAAATAAATAAATAGACTGCAAAAGAGCTCCTGCCTATCAAATAGCACATGTAAATAGTTAACAGCTTAGTGGTTTCCTGTGGGAGATAAACAAGGAAATAATCTCCCAACTTCTCCATGGTGTGCTGACATTTAGTGCAGCTCAAAGAATTTTGGATACACTGTAGAGTTCCTACTGGGGGCAGAGCATTATGATTCACAACACTCACAAGGTCCCATCAGTCACGTGCGGGTCTTCCCACATTACTTTGTTGGAAGCATGAAGGCAGCTCCATTTCTTTGACTGAACCCTGTTCTGGGGGTGGACAGACATGCTATCTGCCATTAGCCTCAAGAAAGCAAATCTCACCAATTCAGGTCGCTGCATGGAGCATCTGACAATATGTATCTACGGAGTTTCAGACATGGACCATCTATATGCCATTAACATTAGAAGAGGAAGTTTGCTATCCACCAGCAGCATCGGTCTGTGTGCAATATAACATGGAAATGCCCTGCCCTACAGAAGTTCTTGGAGTGTCATGGGCATCTGGTTCATTAAAGTGCTACTGCCATATTAATGGTACATTTCCTCTATTATTGAAGCTGGAAAATTATTTCCTATTTTATGGGAAGAGGCCCGATTCATCTCTACTAAATGCAATTTAAATACTGATTTGCTTTTGTCATTGTTAGGATCAAGTAAACAACAGCTAGCAGATTTGGAAAATTCTTTTACGCTTGCAAGCAGTTCTGTTCACAGCTGATATTTTCCTGATGGGTTTCTGCATTTTTTCCTTGCTCACTCTTTTATTGGTAGCATTCAGACTGTTAACAGTAAGATCATAAAATTCTCCAGTTAGGTCTTTATGAAGTTCTCTGGCACTGTAGACTCTCATGAAGCCTTAGCAGACTAGTAATGGAATGGTTGTGCTATTCCCTCCGTACTTCTACTGTTTTATTACTTCTTCCCTTAGTTCTTTGAAAAGAAAGTCATTAAATACACTATTTATGCTAGTCTTTGGACATGCATATTTTTGTATAACAACATTCTTAATATTTTTTACAAATTGTCAGAAGTATTAACTCATTTGGGTTGTACATAGACCAGGTCCCTAGCTTTGTACATTCATCTGAATATTCTTTGCCAAGTCTTAAATGTTTTAAAATGCTGCTGTTGTATTCCCTGCCGACTCTGACTAACCTAGGCTAGTGCTGGCTGTTAATGCTGGTGCCTCCCTTCTTATTAGTAGATCTTCCTTAAATCAGCTAATTGGCAATCTCAAGACGACTTCACAAAGGCTGCTCATTACATGCACTGTTCTGGACCCCTCCCTCTCTTCTCCCCACTTCCTTAATGGTTTCACAATTAGATCAAGGATGTGAAACTGTCTGAATTATTTAAAAACAATGTGATTTATTCTAGCTGCCTCTGAGTGTTCTGCCAGGGGGAGAGGGTGGCTTATATTTTAGGTAGGTTTAGATATATTCTATATATTTGATATTTTTATTGTTGTGATTTGCTCTGGGATCCTCAGGTGAAGAGCAGGATATAAATGCTTAAAGAAATAAATATGATTAAGGAGTATCATTACTGCTGAATTGTATTTTTCAGAAACAGGGACTTGTTAAGGCACCCTGTTCTCTAGTGTTTAAAATAGGAAGGAGAGGAAGAGCCCCACTACCATGTTATATAATGGTGTGTTACAATTGCAATTTGATTCTGCTCCATAAAAGCACAGCTACCTGACATTAACCTGCTTACTTGTCACCTGAACATGCCTAGCTAAGATAACCCTTTCTCTTACAAAGGCATTTATGGATGCTCTGTCACAACAATGGTGATAATGTGATGTTAGTTTCATAGTCGACCAGATGCAGTGACAGACTTTATGGCTTATTATTAGCAGACTCTGCATAGCACTTTTATGATGCTGTGGATGTTCCATAGGTGGGCACGGTCCATACTACCCTGATGGTGCATTCCATGCACAAGTTGAAAGTAGTGTTCATGTAAACACTGCAGTAATTCTCCTGCCATGCTGGCATAAGTGCTTGTAGAGCACTTAAACAACATTGAGACGAGAGTTCTCTGTTTATTTATTTATATCCCGCCCCATACCCAAGGGTCTCTGGGAGGCTCACAACATTTAAAACAAACATATCAAAACTGTATAAAATACTAAAACCAGTATAAAGTTTAAAAGTCCAACATAATAATAATAATTTTTTAAAAAAATACAAAAACAGTTTAAAAAACAGTAGAGTCTGCAGTGGGGAAAGCGAAGGGAGCATTTAGCCAAAGGCCTAGGTGAAGAGGTACTTCTTCACTGCCTTCCTGAACATAAACAGAGAATGGGCCTGACACACCTCCAGAGGGAGACCATTCCATAGCCTGGGGGTCACTACCGAGAAGGCCCTCTCCCAGGTGCCCACCCGCCTAGCTGCTGATGGCGGTGGGATAACCAGGAGAGCCTCCCCATCAGATATTAAGATGTGGGCAGATCAATATGGGAGAAGGCGCTCCTTTAGATATCTGAGGCCCAAGTCATTTAGGGCCTTATAAGTCAGAGTCAGCACCTTGAATTGGGCTCGGTAGTGAATTGGCAGCCAGTGCAGTTCTTTTAGAACTGGTGTGATATGTGTCCGGCCAGTTGTTCCGGTCAGCACTCTGGCAGCTGCATTTTGCACCAGCTGCAACTTCCGAACCATCTTCAAGGGAAGCCCCATGTAGAGTGCATTACAATAGTCCAACCTGGAGGTTGCCAGAGCGTGGATAACTGTGGCCAGGTCATCTCTGTCCAAAAAAGATTTCAGTTGATGCACCAACTGTAGTTGGGAGTAGGCACTCCTGGCCACAGCCTCTACCTGAGCTTCAAGTGTTAGCGTGGAGTCCAGGAGTACACCCAAATTTTGTACCTGTCCCTTCCCGGGTATTGCAACCCCATCAAGGACTGGGTATCTCCCAACTACTTGGACCCGAGAGCCTGTAACACACAGCACCTCTGTCTTGTCTGGATTCAGTTTCAATTTATTGGCTCTCATCCAGCCATGACCGGGCCTGAAGCCAGTTCTTTGTTCTGCTGTTTAACTTCTGTACAAATGACTTAGCAAAGACTTGTATATATCTTGTTCTATTCCCCCCCCCCCAACCCACATACCCTCCAAATCATAACAGTCTTGACGCATGGGCCCTTGACAATCTTGGTGGTGCTGTAGGGGTGGTAGGGGCACTCCTCTCTCTCTAATAAGATTACAGTTGTAGTTTAGATCAAGGGTTTCATGCCCTGACAAAATGTCTGCCATGGAGATAGCAGCAGCAGTAGTGGTATCTGTTCAAACCCTGCACCATCTTGCTCCCTTCTGGCACATTCAAGACATCTTAAAGATACAGTATGCAATATACCAAAGTGTATGAGCTCCAAAGCTTTTCTTTCATAAGTCAATTTTGAGCTGTGTATCCATGAGTAACTATGCTGGGAATAGACATAGAGCACAGAGAAATGTTCTACATTTCTTGTTGTGATTCTTACGTAGTCCAGCTACATGGAATTTGTTCTATAGGAGACCTTCCTTCTATTGAAGGAAGTTCCAAAAGTATCTTGAAACAGCGATGGGAGTGCAGCATTACAGAGAAAAGACTACAAAAAATGAAAAATGTTAACCAGAAAAATATTAACCAGAAAAATGTTGGATTGTAATTATGTCTGTCTGTGGTTACTAGTCAGAAGCTCTCATGATCAAAATATCTGTGAAAGGAATTTCACTCATTTATGAATAGAAATTGTCAGGTTCTTGTCCACCTGGCATTAAAACTAAAAATCTCTAAAAGCAAAAAAGTACTGAAACTTACTTGGCCAAGAGAGCTTCTTTCCCCCTCAATGCTGTGTAATTAATTTTCTGTACCTGGAATTATGGCTTGATTTTCTGGATTGGTGACATAAAAATCTCACTATCTAATAATACCCCATTCCGTGATTTTTCATAAATGACTTTGGGTGTTTTTCCACGGTCACTTAGTACCCATTTTAGCACCCATTAAGGACCCATTTGGGGGAGAACCAGATGGCCCCATTTCCACCACGGCATCCATTAGGGACACATTTGTTTCCACCGCGCCTCGGGAAATCCAGATCATATGGGTACTTTTTGGGCTTTAATCCGGATTTTCTGTAGACCCCATTAATGAGGTCTGCAATGGGGTCTTAAGCCAGAAAATCTGGATTAAAGGGGGCCTGTTTCCACGTTAGTTTGGCAATGGGGTCTAGAGGAGGCTAGGGCGAGGGGGCATCCTTAGGGGGGCAGCCCCAAAACCTAAGCTTCGAAGTCATTTCAAAGTCACTTCGAAGTCTGTGCAAAATAGCTCCGGAGCGTCTTTGAAGTCTGTGCTGATCTTCGGAGTGAACTTAAATATAATGAGGTTAGCTACTTAAATATAATGAGGTTAGCTGCTTAAATATGAGGTTAGCTGCTTAAATATTTAGGATTTAGGGGGGTAGAAAGGAAAAGAGATGTCAAGAAGATGTTTGATCAGACAATCGGAAGTCACAAGGAAATGAAAGAAGATGGATATGAATATAAGAACTCTGACTGAGTTCTCATAACCAAGATATTAGTTTATTAAAAACTGATATAAATATTTACAGCACACTTATAAGGAAGTTCTTCAAATACATTTGACCTTAAAATGAACAATCTTGAAACCTACTAAGCAAGAGAATTCAAAGAAATTGTAATCAAGAACCTTTCTTCTTCCTTTGTTAATTGATTTTTGTTCATTTATATCCATTTCCTATACAGGACACCTGTTTAGTTTTTTGTGTGGTTTAGACTGTACTCCAATAATGATTTGCAAAACTTCTGGGACACTGAAGAAGGTTGACACATGATTCAGTGGCTTGGCTAATTGGGAAGAAATGTTGTCCATATGGTTTGAATGGTTTTCAAACATCCTAGGGAAATGCATCATTAATAACTGTTATTTAACATTAAATTTAACAAACGAGCAGATATACGAATCACTAATTCAATGTAAACTTTTAGATTGAATAAAACCTTCACAAAGAGCCATCACTATTAAGTATTTGGAACTCATTGTTTAGTGAATTCTGGTTGTTAACTTCCAATAACTTGTCGTAGATGGTAACATGTAGAATTTGGTTCAGTTACTGCTTGCAGGTAACCATCTGCACTTGTTTCTGTGCAACTACTTTTTAATGATGAAAAATATTGTTTTAAAGCATAATAAATACCAGAACAGTTAGATTAATAAGCTACAGTTTTGTTCTGCCTTACCATTTAAATATCTTTTCTTCTGCAGACAACAGATGAAGAACTCTATTTATCGAAGCAGACAGTCTTTGAACAGTCCCAGTCCAGGAGAAACTGAAATGGATCTCCTTGTTACACGGGAAAGACAAAGACGTGGTATTCGCAACAGTGGATATGATGTAAGTTTTAAATTCCTATGTGTGGAACACATTTGACAATATTCGTTCATTCATTCAGTTTATTTGTATACTGCCTTTCAAATTAATTACTCAAGGTTGTTTACAACAACTATGAAACATACAATACAAAGTCATACAACATACGTTAAATAAATATATTTTTAAAAATTATATAAACAAAATAATACACTATGAAATTATACAAAACATTGGGGGAAGGGAACAAATGGGCAATAATGCCAGGTCCTCCTCCTTTCCCTCTCCAAGTTTACATAATACAGAAAAAAATATAGCATCAAATACTACATCCCTTGTTATAATAAACAATACATTATGTGTTACGTCCAGCCGGGGCACACGACTCTCTTACTCTCCTTTTTCCTAGTTAGCTCTGAAAACCTCGTTCCGGTGTCTGAAATCAACCCCAGGCTGCAACGCACACTTCCCTTAAGCATCACATTCCCCTTCATTGTTTATATGTGTTTCAAACAGAAAAACTTTTCCTTTGCTGCTAACAGCCGTTAGCCCTTTCTCCTTCAAGTTCTGTAACCAGTCAGATCACTCTAGCAATGAGGCCTCTGACATACTCAATCAGACTTAGTTCGCTTAAACTCATAAACTTCTTTTATTGATACAAAGCACTAAGGCAACGTGTTTCAACTTAAAGCTTCTTATCTTCAGTTCCCCAATCCTTCCTTTAGCACTATACTCTCAGGATCCCTTCCGTTTTCTCCTAAAAGGCTTCTCAGAGACCCGGTTGTTATCCCAATCCACACATCCCATGTGTTAAACAGATAATCAACCTCAGCTTTCTCCTGCACTGCTCTTTTATATCTTTCCCCCCAGGAATTTTTGCTCCCTCATTGGCTGATTCCTCGGCCATGCCTCCTTCCACTCTAACAACTTTTCCTAACTGCTGTCTAACTGCTATCTAACTTACTTACCTGATTTAGGGTTTACCACATAATGGAATCACAAATAATACATTATTTAATAAGAAACTTCTAAAGCAGGTGGGACAGCTGACCCCTGAGCTTCCCTCCATGCCAGTGTTAGGGCTGGGTGCGGCTGGGGTTTTGTGCTCCTGGAGCAGGTATGATAGCCAGAGGCCGGGCTTTCTTCCTTTGTCCATAATATCTTAGAATAGAATACAGTAAACTAAGTCAAAGGAATCCTTCCAAAGACAAACCCGCACCTCACTGTGAAAGAGGGACTGAACACTTGGGATAGGGGACTTTTGTTCAAGGCTAAGCCACCAGTGACATATGGTAGAACTTTCCATAATGTGAGCTTCTGGAAGAATTGCACAAAAATGGAAGCAAGAGGAACTACCTACAGAAGAAGAATGGATAATTAAATTGATGGAAATGGCAGAAATGGACAAACTAACGAACTTATTAAAAGATAAAACAGTGAACAAGTTTATAGAGCAGGGTTTCCCAAACTATGGGTCGCGACCCACTGGTGGGTCGCGAGCGAATATTGAGTGGGCCCTGCCTATAGAATGACACACCAACCAACCGAGCCTTTATTCATATTGGTAATGGTTAAATTTCCTAGAGGTGGGTCCCGAGTTGGTAAACTTATATTAGATGGGTCGTAGCCCAAACAACTTTGGGAACCACTGTTATAGAGGATTGGGGACTTTTTATACAATTTCTTCGGGGGTTGGGTATTCCGATGGAAGGCATTGGCCTCTAGGAGAAAACGTAACAAGTAGATGTATGGAGCACAATATAATGGACTAGAAGAAGAAGAATCTGGAGAACGGAGGAAGTCACATGGAAATTTATCAAAATTATTGTAATGGTATACAATTGTGTATGGAAATGTACTAATGAAAATAAAAAATGGATTTAAAAAAAAGAGAACTGTATGAACAATAGAAATGACTGGAAATCTGGTGGTTAGAGAAACCTCTTCAAGGACAAGTGGCCTGGAGGGTTGTGTGTGTGCGTGCAAGTGCAGATATGATACCCTCTGAAGTGGGAGGGGAAGACTGTTGCTCAAAGGAGCAGCTGCTCTAGAGAGGATCTCAGTTATTGTAAAAGTGTTGGAAGAATGAAGAAGAAGCTGGGATGCAATTTGCAATGTAGAAGAGGCAGAATTCTACCAACCAGTTTCCATCTGAAATTGGGGAAAGGTGGAGGAGGCCAAGGGACAACTGCCCTGAATGTGGCCTCTCTATCATAAAAGCACTGGGATCACAAAAAAGAGCCACCCAGAAACTCAAAGCGTCCTGCAAATGCTTCCGTTGATTGAGCAGAGTGTGATGATCTTGCAGAACTTTCTTACGTGATGCCAACATTCAGCTCATTCAGCTTCTAATTTATTTAAACTGAACTAGACCATTTTCTATAGTGCAAATCAGACTCCAAGCCGAATTATGTGTCTAGGGCACAGAGTTTATCTGCCAAATTCGCAAGCGTAGGGAACGACTGTAGTACTTATGATGTAATAAAGAGTAGCTGTCCATTGAAGTATGGAGTGTTTGTTCATCATGGAATTTGACAAGGTGAAGGAAGCTGTGAAGCATCAGAAGCTATTCAGAGAAATACATTTATGAAAGGATGGACGTATGTTTTGACAGTTCCTGTCAGAACGTATAAATTGTAATTTGCCACGTAGCTGGGATTACATTCCGCTGTGCTTTAGTACATCCGAGCAGCAGTATTGTAAAGGAAGTACCTTGTTTACAACCTGCTTTTAAATGCATTGGTTTAAATTAACTTTAACATAATGCATTCCACTGGATATTGTGTTTTCTTGTTATATGTATTTAGTTTTAAAATTATGCTGATGTTTATTTGTAAATTTTTAATAAAGTATACCATTAAAGGGTATGCTTAAATGCTCTGCATTGTCCAATGGAGGAGAAAAAACTGCTTAGACCAAGGAAAAATAAAAGCACATTTGTCAGTTTTGGTCCTTTTTTTGTAGCTTGTTCCCCTTTATCAGAGTTTCCAGACAGCATATATTGGACTCTTTCCTTACTTATCCCCATAAACCAATATTAGGTTGTTTAAATTGAAAGCTGCGGACTAGCCTAATATTATCCAGTGAGTTTAATGGCAAAGGAAGAAGCTGAACCCAAGTCTTACTGTTTCTAGTAGTATGTAGTGGTTTTGATGTCATTTGGTACCATAGAGTCAGGACTGACTCATTAGTGCAGTTTCCTTGGAAGAGACAGAAGTGCAACCTTCTGGAGAATGCCAGATATCACACCGGTGACACTCTGCTTTCTAGGCAATTGCTCTGTCAATGTGATTATGTTTACAATTTGACTAACCTCATACTCTCAAGAACAATGTTCCACAAATATTATGCCCTATGATACGAAAGAAGTTTTGGAAGAATATGTTGGCCATTGAGTCCTTCCGTCGATACTCTCTTGTTCTATTTATTTCTTGTGTTTTAAAATTTTGCTTGGTGTATAAATTTAACATTATGTATTAAATATTTTGTCAACTCTTTTAATAATTTGTTTACTTATTTGTTATATATGCTTCACCTGTCAAAAGGCCCCAGGGTGGTAGAACAAGATTAAAAGGTTTGAAATTAAAAGGTGCAAGACTGTCTAAAATATATTAAAATTAAATTAAAAGCAATAAAACACAGAAATTATAATGAGAGATACAAACCAGTCATGACTGCCTTTGAATATACCCACCAGTCAGGCTTATGATGAGATATCTCCCCAGTTTCCCCTTAAAGCAAAATAATGCTTTGGTAATGGGTTGCCAAGGCTTTTACTAGACTGCGAGGAAAATTCCCTGATTGTCTTTATTGTCTAAATCCTGGCAGCTTATTATTTCTGGCTGTTTCTGCACTTGGTTATGATCTGGACCATGATTTGATTTAAGCCTCTACCGTCTCCATGCTTTTGCAGAATAGCAGAGGCCCTGTCCTCACCTGTGCTTTAACTGGTGTAGGGTAGCCAAAGTGATCTATAACGCTAGACCTCAACATTGAGGTGTACAACTGGTCCAGGGCTGATATACCAGACCACAGAGGCTTGTGGGTGTCACGTTCTTACATTCCAGTATACTATGGGAGGGGGTGCTTCAGGAAGTGCCATTGGAAGTGAGTCTGGCATGAACCCAAAACTCCAAAGCTACATTTACTGCAAGATGAATCTGAAGATGGAATCATCTCTTGTCCATAGTTAAACATATGGCACCATCTAATTGTGTACCTAGTGCATCCCCCCAGCTGGGCATCTAAACAGTAGGACACCCAGGGGCCTATGTGGCCACATGCATTTGCCCCTTTCTAATGTCTTACCCTTACTTGCAAGGGTAAGAAATCAAAATCACTCTTGAGGCTGGTTGTGGTTGTTGTGGCATATCCCTGCACTTGTGCGGATGCATGGAGCAGAATGAGGTCTTACTGTGTCTGGCCCACTTTCAGTACTGCCAAAATTTGTCGGACTTCTGGCCGTATTCCTTTTGTCTTGAGAAGTGATTCAGGCAAAAGCCTAGCTGCTGGGAGAAGGGTTGTCTTGCATCTTCTCTTTGCTGTCCAACAGCCTGTGTGATAGTTGGCCATAACTTCAGTTGCTCCTTAAGCAGCTCCTATCCTCTTGCCTTGCATCAGATCCCTTTTCTCGGGCATAGGCTGTATCCATTATATGTCTGTGGGCCACCTGAGAGTGCTTTCCTTGTGAGGTGCTTTATTATGCCACCTTATCTGTACAGCTGGACTACATTAGAATTTACAATATTTGGACTTTAGTTGTCTTTCTTGCTTCATTCTTTGGGGTTCCTTGAAGTATCGGAGTGTGTAAAGACTGCAGCATTTTATTAGATTTTCATTTTGTTTGTCTTGGTTCAAATAATCATATATTCAATTTGGTATGATGTTAATTGCTTTGAAATATCTTTTTAAAGTTGTAACAGGATACAAACTAGAAATTAAATGCTGTATTCCTTGGTAAAAATCTCACCTCTTCTATTTAAGGAAATCTAGTAGTGTAGGTGGCTCCATGTGCTTTACTGTGAGCTCTCAGAAAGAATATTTGTAACCTGTCATGCAGTACTTTGGCCTGTCATAAATAAAATACTAGTAACCATTACCATAAGCTTGCAGCATAACTAATGTAATTTACTAAATATATACGGTATCTTGTAACATTAAGTCGATAATACTTTTACTCAGATGGGAGTTATGTATTCTCTTTTCTGTGAATTTTAATTAATATTAGGCTAGATATTGGGTGTTTTTCCACCGCGCTCCTTTAATCTGGATTAATCTAGTTAATCTAGTAGATCCGGATTAAGGGAAGTACCCAATGTGTTTCCATGGGTGGTCTAGCACCCAGTAGCAATGGGTGCTAGCCTCCCTGCCGTGGAAACACCAGAGCACCCATTTGGAAATCCGCATCTTCCCATGAGGGGTCTGCCTATCACCCCAGGTGTTTGGGGGGACAGGGGGTACAATCTCCAAAGCGGCTCGAAGTCATTTCCAAGTCATTTCCAAGTCACTTCTAAGTCACTTTGAAGTCAGTGCAAAATAGCTCTGGAGCGTCTTTGAAGACTGTGCTGATCTTTGGAGTGACTTCGGAGGCACTTTGAAGTTCACTCAGAAGATCAGCACAGACTTCAAAGACGCTCTGGAGCTATTTTGCACAAACTTCGAAGTGACTTTGAAATGACTTTGAAATGACTTCGAAGCTTAGGTTTTGGGGCTCCCCCCCAAGGGTGCCCCCTCGCCCTCGCCCCCTCTAGACCCCATTGCCAAACTAACATGGAAACAGGCTCCCTTTAATCTGGATTTTCTGGTTGAAGACCCCATTGTAGACCCCATTAAATCATACAGTAAAAATCATATGAAAATGATTTAGTAATGTATGCATACTGCTTAGAGTTTTGCACTTTATATGCAGTCACAGGACATTGTGGTGATACTAGGCAAGGACTGAACCATCACCATCCTAAAATTATGGGTATTGTCATTAGAAGTATAGCAAAATAATTTCAAAGGCATGTAGATGTTGGGAATGCTGCAGCCATTTGTTTTCCTACCTTTAAAAAAATATTTAGGTCAGGCTGATGCAGCTGTGACCATCAGATGTTGCTGAAGTATAACACCTATTACTTCTTTCCACTGGTTGTGGTACCTGTGCTTGATAAAAGTTGAGCACTATCTAGAGAGCCATAGCTGGACTCACCTGGTTGAGGCTTTTGTGACATGATTCTAACAAAGGATACAATGAAATATTTTGCCTTAAAGAACTCAGATAGTGCTATCATCTGATATTTGATATAGTTATCAAATCTGAGAAGGTGGGTTAATTTTTTGAAAGAAATAGCACTGTTTGAATGGCAGTTATAATTTTCTTAAACATTCTTATTGTAACCAACAGACTGAGCCTGAAATGATTGAAGAAACAAATGTTGACCGTGTCAATGAGCCCCGAAATTATACCAGAAATCACCAAGCCAAAGGTCATTCAGAAACCTCAACTCTGAGTTCTCAGCCATCAATTGATGAAGTCCGACAACAAATGCACATGTTACTAGAAGAAGCTTTTAGCTTGGCTTCAGCAGGCCATGGAGGACAAAGCAGGCAACAAGATGCTTACAGTTCTACACAGCAATTGCCGTACTCTGAAGTTGTGACCAGTGCTCCTGGTACCATGTCTCGACCCAGAGGGGGAATACAGTGGGTGCCCACGTACAGGCCAGAAATGTATCAGTACAGTTTACCACGGCCTGTAAGTGATCTCTTACATGTGATATACTCTGAGGTTGTATGAAAGAATAAATTCTGGCTTTTAAAGCGAATTTGTAAAGAAAAATCAAAGTATTTGAGCACAGTTTATGTGCACTTGAATATAGAATCTTCTTTACAATCTTTAACTTGTACTTTAGAGATATGGAGGGTTGACTATTATGTCGAGTTTCTTATATCATGATTTTGCTGGGCTATGTGGGTTGATTTTGGGTTATACTGTGTATTAGTTTGAGATGTACTGTCTGAACTGGCAATACCAAATGAATTTTCATTTAGTCATCTTTGAACAAGCATATAGAAAAAGGAAATACATCCTTGAGTTGAGCTCAGATAGCTTTCAAAATAACAGCAAGCTAGCATGTTGAGTATGAGTCATGGTGTGCCTAAGGTTCATTTTTCCACCTCCTCCTCTTAACATCATTGGGGCATTCATATTTGCTTTGTTTAATCACAGCTTGTTCTGTTTGGAATAGCAAATAAATGATTGAATGTAACTTGTTTGGATACATTAAACACTATCCAGTTTGGTCTAGTGGTTAGGGAGCCGGACTCTTATGTGGGAATACCGGGTTCAATTCCACCCTCCCCCATGAAGCCAGCTTGTTGACCTTGGGCTAGTCACAGCTCTCTTCTGAGCTCTCACAGCCCCACCTACCTCGCAGGGTGTCCTGTTGTGGGGAGAAGAATAGAAAAGCTTTGTCAGCCACTTTGAGTCCCCTTAAATGCGTAAGAAAAGCAAGGTAGAAAAGCCAACTCTTCTTCTTCGTTGTCTTTCAAAGGCTACTGAATTCCTACCTACACCAGGGTTCTCTTTTACCCAAACTTCAGATCCAAGGGCCTCCCAGCACATCTTTACAGTGCCATACAGAGCCAATGGATCCAGAGGAAAGATCCTCAAGATGCTTATTATCTTACACAAATCAGATCCAATATCATGAATGATCCAGCTTAAGATTGGAGGGGCAACTCATGACCTGCACCAAGAGCTATCTGCATTATGGACAACCCAGCCCAGCCTCAGAGGCTAGGAACAAAAATCCTCAGGCTGTAAAGGTGCTGGCCAGGGCTTTTTAGCTGGATGCCAAGGTCCCTGAGTCTGGTAGACCAACCTAGGCGCTCATTGCCATCTGCACACAAGTGTTGGTCTGGTCCATCAACAGGGAACGCATTGAAGACTGCTTGCGAGTGGTTTTCTGTTAGAAGAGTGTGATTTTTCATGGCTTAACTTGGTCCCAACTCAGCATCTTTGCAGAGATGGCATTCTGCAAGGAGGACATGCATCCTGGCATTTATTTTATTTTATTTTATATTTATACACCCATCCATATGCATGCTCCCAGGGTGCTGAACAGAAATAAGAAAAAATGAAATAAATAATAAAAAGCAAATACAATAAATAATTCTAAATCACAGTAACGTTACTCATTGAATACCTGTATCAAAAGATAATCTTTTAGCAAATGCTGAAAAGTAGTTACTGGCGGGGCTGTAGAGCAGTATAAAGTGCAGACTGCACTTTCCTCAGGGGCTGCTGGTGCAGGTCACCAGCCCTAGACAGACACACCAGAGATTCATTTTTCAGGGCTGGAGGACCCTGTACCTGTTGCTTGTCAGAATTTCCCAAGAGGAAGGGAATGAAAACAAAAACAAAAGCTTTAGAGTTGCTGTCAAAGTTAGATACAGAATACTATTAAAAATTAGGAGAAGAACGTGAAAATGCCTTGTGGGATCATGGCCTGGCTGTGAATCAGGAAGAATGGAGCCACTGGGTTCATTAGTAATTTCCAGCTTTAAAAAACCTAATAGATAAAATGATTTAGGTGAAGATAAACTGGGAGAGTAGAGAAGCTGTTCTGGCAGATTCATGTGATGTCAAGCTGTCACTAACTTTATATAACATTAATTCACAGACTAAATATTGTGGAGCGAGACGCTGTGATCACCTACAGAAAAAAAAAGTGGCCCTAAAGCATGTTAGGGATTGTAGCGTTCACATGCTGGTGTGTTAGTCCTCACTAAAGGCTAGGAAATGAACTTCCAAAATACATTCTTTGACCTTTAATGTGAGTTAGAGGCAGGATGGGGTCACTGGCATCTGTGTGCTACCTACCCTGTGCCACTTTGAGCTACTTTTTAAAATGTGTGTCTTAGCAGCCAGAATCTGTCCATGCAGTATACTGCTAATCCAGGAACATGTGTTCTATCTGAAAGCCAGCAAACTTTCAGATGTGTTCTTGTGATAAGGAAATTTAAATCATTTATTTAAACCTTCTATACTCCCTTCTTCATTTGGAGGTCCTTATAGCAGAAAAGTAGATCTTTTGGCACCAATCAGATCTATGCTAGAGACTTCCCATGAGACCCTGGAACCTTTCTGCGACTTACCTGGAACAAGCAACCTTGTTGGGATGGGTTGTTGCTGGAGTTGGGGCAGATTGTTGCTGGAGTGAGAACAAACAACATGTCTGCACTGGGATGGTTGCCACTAGAGTGCTCCATCCCTGGGTGTTTCTTCTGGAGAGCTGTGAGATGCAACAGTGATGTTCTGAAGGCCAGGCGGCAGTTTCCAGCTTCACAGGCTTGGGGTTGAACCTACTTTCAGTAATGCTTTTCTGAGACAGCCGAAATGGGTCCCCTGTGGTATACTAGACCACAGCAACATGCTGTCCATATACTGTACCTCCATAATCTGGTCTACCAGCCCTGGGCCAGTTCATCCAATGCAAACAAAGCCTGATGGGGTGAGGCATGCTGTAGTCTGTACCAGGGTGTTCTGTTATTTATCCCAGAACAACCTCAAGTGCAAAAAGACCTGGCAAAGCCTCTTGAGGTTTAGGTTACATGTCATCCAGACTTTTGAAAGGAGATGAGTACATGACTAATGCCTCTCATTTTCTCAACAGTCAAATAGGAACAAAAATATTTTTTTCCTGCCAGAAGTAAATCAGTTATGAATCACCTTATTAATGGAAAGATTATGGAGCTGTTCTTGGAAAATATGACTAAGCAAAAAGAGACACTGTTTCTTAACCTACATACATCCTAAAAATCACTATGAAATAAGATGCATGGCATGACTTATACCACACTGCACAGGCCAGGCTATGATTAGCCAATTCCAAGGGCTTTTGCACTGTGGACAGCCTGTCCCGACGCAGGTCTCAAGGACAGAAATATAAATTCTCTGGCCTTCAAAGTTTCTAGCAGGATCTTTTTGGCTGCATGCTCTTGAATGATGCATTTCCAACATAGCTTCTGAATGCCCAGCCAAAAAGGAGCTGAGTTTGATGTAGCAGCCCATTATACATGTTGTTTGAATATACTTTGTGGACCAGCATACTGTCAGTAACCCATTGGTGCATTACATTTAATGGGTCCAGTGGTGGAGCATGATATAGTGCAGACAAAGCATTATGGGGGTATGTGGCCTCTGTTAGACCACAACAGTGTGTGGAAAGAAGAGACCTAGCACATCTTGCAGGCTGGTCCACAGGCCAGTGCAGAAAAGCTTTTGTTTCTTACATTCTGTTAATTGCAGGAAAATCACCCAATCACCCAGTAGCACTGGGTAAGGTAGCCATCATAGTAGAAACTGTAAGATAATATCACCTTCCTGATTTTTTTAGATCTTAGACATGAGAAGAAATGGTGCACCTTCCACAGACATGTTGTTTGGGTTAGAAGATGCAGCCATGATGCTTATCAGTCCTTTTGAAGATTGTGTAACTAGTAGGTTTGAAGACCTTAGGTTAGCATAGCATCAGTAATTAATAGCATTTATAAGCTATTTAGCTGATGTCATAACTCCAGCCATTCTTTCTCTTGTTTTATTTATGTGCATTTATACATATGCACACACACACACCAGAAGGGGAGACGCTTGAGTGCATCTCATTTGATCCTGTGTCAAGGTGTATTACTTTGACACAGTATATTTAGCATTCCTGGCTTGCACTCTGGATGATTTTGATATGCTCAGAATTCTAGGAGACTGGAGGGTATCACAGAAATATTCCAGTCTAGCTGCTAAACACATTCAATAATTGTCACTATCTTTCCAAGTAAATTCGACAATCTTTGTCATAGTACAAAGCCTTCAAGATTAGTATCTTGTGCTTTGGGCTATGCAGTGCTACAGAAAACACAGTGAAGGTGTTTCTATAGGTGTACAATATGACAAAATCATTAACTTTTCTATATACCATTTTCTGCTGAGCTCTGTGAATTTTTGGCGGTGGTATATTTAATGGCCTATAAAGTAAGAATGCAGATATAATTTGGTTTTTCTGATTTAATGGAATCTTTATTTTGTCTAAAGCAAACAATTTTAACTTTTCTTGCCACAAGGCAGATCACAAAGGGTGATTCTGAACTGGCCAATGTACTAGAGCCTCCCTTCTGAGTGGGGCCTCCCTTAGATCACACCAGGGGCCAGAAGAGAGGTTTCTAATACACTTGGTCTGGAATACCAGCCAATGCAGAATTGCCCAAAGATTCTTCCCTATAGAAGCAGGGAAGTGCAAATACAAAAGGGATCCTTGTTTTCTGTTATTTTTTTTAGCTTATGATTATTTTTATACTATTAAAAGGATTATTTGGGGCTGTGGTCAGGCTGATTTCAGGCTGTACTCTGTTTTGAGGGATCATATCCCAGAATGCATTTCTGTTTCTGTGCTGGACTATCACCCTGCGATTCAAACTATTTCGTATTCAGATTATCTCAGCACTGGGATCATTTCAGCTCATTAGTCTGTTTAAATTTGTAAGCTGGGATTGCCCAAGGAGACTGTTGGGGACAGCATCTGGACTTTTGTGAGTGGGCAGAGGGAGGGTTTACTTTTTTCTCTTGGCCTATGGATATCCTTGTGTTTTTGAAACTCAGTGCAGTCATCATTCTGGAGGTGGGATTGTACTAGCCCTGTTCTAGCAATATAAATAGGCATCCAGCAGGTTTCTTTTAATTCGTTGCCCCATTTATTTATTTATTTAGGAAGTTTATATCCTGCCCTTCACCAAATAGTCCCAGGGTGGGATACAATGAGAATAAAACATTCCAGATAGTAAAATATAATTTAAAATTATGTCTTCCTTCTTTGTTTTTAAGTCAGAAGTCTGCTGATCAGCTCTGCCATTCTGCTTCATATGCCAATGGGGCACACAACAGCTATTAAGACTGCACACACCCTGCCTGAAAGAACTTTGCAGCTACTTTGCAGTCTTAATAACTGCTGGGTGTTTTGTTGCCCAGGCTGGTGTGGAGCAGAACACCACTTTCAGTGTGAACTTGCTAAGCTCAAATGTCCTCAAGAGCCCATCATCTGCCGTGGTGGTGGACTCCTCAGCAAGCATGGCCCTGGCCCCACCACTTTGCTTGTCCCATTTCTTTATAAACTACAGTGAGGCACAAGTACAGATTTGTACCCTCCTGGCTTTGAAAAAAGGGAAGGTGGGGTGGAAAAGCTGCAGACACCACAAGAGATCCTGTTGCCACACCACACACTTGTCCCAAAGCTGTGTCATGATATACTCCAACAAGACATAAGTGCAATTTTGTGCAATTTTGTCTCTTTTTTTAAAAAAGGAAAGGAGGCAAAACAGAGCAAGCACTCCAAAGAAACCTGCTGGGTGACAGAACTACACCCAATCACAGAGGGAAGGGAAAAAGGAGAGGAGCGGAGAAGAAAAAAGTATCATCTTTGTATGGACAAAGCAAGAGTGTGATTTCACCAAAATTGCAGTCAGTCCCCATCATGCCCTAATAGGTTAATTTGTTGTAGTATGACCATAGCCTTGGAAATGCACATATGTTGTGGACTATATTTAATCAAACAATATTATTCTACATGCACTTACTGTGTTTTTAGAAAAGGAGCTTAATTTATATAAAAAGCTGATGGATTGAGGAGATACTCCTTTTACCTCAACAGGCATATAGGTTTTCTCCACTTCCTGAAATGGTGATGGGGTCTCCACCTCCTCCAGTGCCTCCCAGAACAGGACCTGTTGCTGTCACTTCTCTTAGGAGGTATTGTGTTGTGCTATCTTTTAAATGAGAATTCCAAATTTCTACCACATAAGATACAGTATATTACTAGTTTTGCAATAGAAATGTTGGACAGTTCCAAGTTCTGAAGAAGGTATTTGTAAAATTGGAGTCAAATCATATCTTTACGGAATCTTGAGCCTTTCTTTGCTGGCCCTTATTGCAGGATATATCCTGGAATAGGAGGCTGCCATCTGCATGGGCTTATTATAACCTGCTTTAGCATGTGGATGTCAGCCTCCTATTCCAGGATATATCCCAGAATAAGGACAAATGCAGAAAGCTCTTTAGAAAAAAGCAAGCAAATCAGAAACAGTGAAGCCAGATGTCCAATAAATATTCAAGATCTATGCTTCAGCATATTTTAAACTATAATTTAGTCTGTTACAAAGACATGTCAGGTTATGAAGAGGTAATAAACTTTTCTTTGTTAAAAGGTGATCAGCTTTATACACAGTAAAATATATGAATATACTTATAAAACTGGGTATGACACTCTGAAGAAAATTAGTTACTGTAGTTTATAAGTATCCTGAATTTTATTAGCACTTTAAATGTTTAATGAAAAAAAAGTTTTAACACTGTTTTAATATTTAGTTGATTTGCTTTTGTACAGTTTCTATTCCTTCTTACCTGGTAGGAAAGACCCTTTAAATTTGCACTGTGTGCTGTCCTTTAAAGTGTTTCATGCTATTTTACTCTGCATTGGCATAAGAAGACAGAAATAACTGAGCAGTTCTCATTGGCTGCTGCTGATGTCATAACTCTTGTGAAGAAATATCAATGAGCTATAAGCATTGGCAGCCATCTCCATCTTTCTGTGTCAGAACAAAGGTTACACAGAATTGAAATAGGCCATTATCAAAGACAAGAATTTGTTGTTGGAAGTATTGGGTTTTTAAATTGAAGTATGGTCTAATTTTTTTTAATTAATACAAGTTTAAACAATAAATAGAAAATATGCTGTGCCATACTTTGTACTGGCTCAGTATATCTTTATTGTCTACAATCTACTTTATTTATTTTATTTTCTACTGTTTACTATTAAATCAAGATACATTTTTGGAGGACAGGGTAAAAAAATCCTATGAATAGTCAAATGATATCAAACAATGTGGTTAAACTCGTCTGATACTCATGAATTGTTCAGCAGAAGTGAAGTCAGAAGCATGATGTTTATAATACCTGTTGTCTGTTTAAATCTGAGTAGTTCACTGATGTACTCCAGAGTAAATGGATTGTAAATTGCAGCTATCATATGTCTGATATGAAATAACCAGTGTTTCTAATATATATTATACAGGTCGACATCAGATATTGGCAGCAAGACAAGAATATCAGAGTCCAGTGGGACTGAACAGATACAGTCGCATGATCATGCCCCTTTTGTCCCAGTATCAAGAGCCCCAGTATCTGTGGCTCCATTGGATCAATCAGCTTTGAATTACTCAGGTGAAAAACGCATGCGGTACAAACAGAGACCACATCTAAGTCTGTATGGCATAGAGACAAGCGTATGAGATCTTGCAGAAACCTTTGTTTAGAACTGTGTTTAATGGTTCTCTTGGAGGCTTGAGGACGAGACTCATAAAAGGATGCCTATACACTCCTTCATTTATCAAAAGCAGCATATTTCTAATATGGGAAAGAAATGGGGAGGAAGGAGGTGGTCTTTGCTATTTGAAGCATCTGGAACTGGCATCTCTCTAAGACAGGATCTTGTGGTGTGGTGCAGAAAATAAACAGTTATGTAATGCAGTCAGTTTTCCTTTGAATGGCTGGTTATTCTTGAGCTGAGTGCACTCTGTATTGACCCAAAGGCCACAAGCTTTCTTTAGGATGAGCCTCTTCACATTACCACTTTCAGCTCAATGGTGAAGTCATCCTGAATTGTTGGTAATTGTTATGTGGTTGTTTCATTGTGACTCTGACCTGCCAGCTAGTGTGTCCTTGAAAACTATTTAAAAGTGTGTGAGGTGAGGATAACCTGATCTGTGACTGGGAGGTTCCCAGTATGGCAAACCAATTCAGATGAACTTCACCTCATTATTAATAAGCTCAATATGGGTGTAATGTAGTTTTTTCTTCTAGGAGTCACCAATAATTAGATTCCTCTTGCAACAAAAGGAGCTTCAAAAAAGAATATGACTCTATAAAGCTGCCTCCTAACAGAACGTTGGTTCTTTTAGTACAATATTGTCAATATACTTTATTCTGACTGGCAGCAATTCCCATACTTTTGCTAGGGATGCTGAGGAGTGAATTTGGGACCCTCTACATGAAAGCATGCACTCTGTCTTCTAGAGCTGTGGCCCTAGTAAATCTCTGTTTACAAAGGAATTCTAACCAACTTTCTTCTGATGTGAAATACAGAACCTAGTTTGGTATTTTGGACACCTGTATAAAATGTATGAATTAGCTGGGCTCATCTTTATTTTGTAACTATGATCTGACATTTTGTTAGTGGTCTTGTGCACTGTGACTTAAGCATCCTGTCGCTGAAGATCACAGCATCTGAGACTCTTGAGGAAGATGTTTAGATTTATCAGAAAGCATGATTAGAGAGTAAATAGTTTCATGACAGAATGGGGTGGCAACAGCAGGCAAATTATAGAAGGATGAACTATTCTAGGAGCAATATTTTTCACTGTCTTTTCCTTAAATAACTTTTTTGGGCAAATCAAGTATTTTTAAAAAAATATGTATAGGGATAAAATTTGACTTTCTTCCTGATTCAGTAGCATTTCCCCCTCTCCTTCTTCCTTTCCCTTTGGATTTGTCGCATTCAATGGTGTAATGCTAAACTTCCCACTAAAATCCTTTATCTCTGGTGTGTATAGTTTGAAAATTACAAGTAGCAGTAAATAATCAGTGGAATAAAATTGCACCTCTAGAACTTCAGGGGTTGACTGCCTGCAGTGTAAAGAAACCATAGTTACAATTATATTACAGAAGAACCCAGAATGTTGGTGGAAGACTGAAATCTGTGTACAACATCCATTCGGATTATTAGGTACTCGAGTACATCTTCTTCTTCTTCTTCTTTTTTTTTGGACATGTTGAGTCTATAAGAAGGAATGGGGTGTTTGCATGCTACTGAAAGTTACAGAAAATTTAGAAACGAAAAAATGACCCAGATCTGAAGGAATTGTTGACCTTGACCTAGTTGAATTTCTGTTGCTTTTTTGAGTATGAAATCATGAGGTGCTAAGCTATTGCAAGATATTTTTTCCACTTTCTTACACATGTAAAATAACATCTTTGTAACAATAATAAAATTCCCACATTTTTGTAAGAGAAAAAGATAATGAAACAACAGAAAATACCTTTGTCTTAAAGAAGTATTCATAGTAAAAATATAGTAAAGGCCACAGTCCTTACTACACTTAACAAGGAAGGCAGTTTCAGTAGAACTTGCATTGGTTTATAGGTGCATACCTATGATTTATTTTAATTTAAATTTTCGCACCAGAATGGAAATAAAGGGCTTGTAGAATTTTCACTATATTGCCTTAGGCTATGATCCAGTTGAGTGTTTAAGAATATAATTAATTTAAGCATGTAAACGGTCCCAATGGGACTGCTCAGCACACTTTGCATGTTACCAGGGGATCTATTATTGCCTATTTGCTGTTCTTGACTATAGTTCCCCATGGTGTTGAAGACTCTTCAGCTATTTGAAAAATGGGAATGCAAGTAGACCTGGGCAGGCCGTAGATTTTTGGTTTGATCTATTTCTGAAAAGTGGTTGAACTCAATGTTTCTGGAATTCATCTACAGTAGGATTGTACACTACTACTAATGGTTTTATGGGAATGGAGAAGCATATTTTTTTTGCCTATGTATGGTTAATTAGCACACTAATAGTAACCTGCTGAGATATGTCTTTCTCCTGATTTCTGAACTGACGGTCCATTTTCCCCAGGTGCCTGATGTCACATTCTTCGCCTCAGAAGCCCAGATGGTTTCCTACAAATAATTCCTTTTTGGTCCTCATTATGTATTTGGAAGTTGCTGGCTAGCCCAGGATTTTATTTAAAGAGAAGTAGTTATAGAGTACTGTAGGTAGTGGAAAAGGATAAGTATTTGTCAGCTTAGTGTGTGGGAGCTTATGCCTCCAAAAGGTACTACCAGGCCAAACTATCAGTAGCGTGAGAGATAAAAATTTTTTTTATCTGGATAGAATTTAAGATAGTAGTATAAATGGTTGCCCCATTTCTGATATTTCTTAGGGAAAGGGAAGCATTTCCTTAATCAAAAGTCAGATTTAACTAAGATGAGTAACCATTTTGGTTATTATTTAATGCAATGAAAATGGGCTTCTGGATTAATTGATAGTTATATCAAATTTTCATTATATCCAACTTCACATAGACTTGTTAGGAAAAGATACCACAAATTGCATGAACATACTGTAGCTGAAAGGAGCTTTGCAAAGAAAGTATTCTGACTTTGTTTTGAAGGGTGGAGGGGAAAAAAGGGACTATAATGACTTGCCTTTTTTCTGATGAAATCCACATTTTGCATTGTGCAGATTATAGCATAGTAAAATGGGCTCCCTTTGACAATAAATACAATAGAATTGCAACTATTTGAGTATAGCATACTGTCATTGGAAGACACATGCATCACAAAGAGCATCAAAACAGAGGAAAGATAATGTCACAAATACAATCCCAGCTTCCAACATTTTTTAATGAAAATACTGTATTTTGAGTTGAGTATTCTGAAATATAGCGAGTAGAAGATAACACACATTTCTTTCACTTCAACTGTAAGCATCTTCTATTTGTTGAGAATAAAGGCTTTCAGAGGTGTTACTCAGTAGTTGGAGACGTGAAATAACTGCCTCAGAATAACTGGAAATTTTTATAGTAAGCAACCTCTCCTGTGAAAGTATCAAGGCCAGGGTTTGAGCTGTGATAAAGAGACAAAGAATGTTAATCTGCTTTGCTTCAGAATTTTTTGTCTATAGGTTGCCCAGCAAAGCCACACTGCACTTGGTGAATAGGACCCATAGGCCCTTTCCGTACTGGGCCTTATTCTAGATTATATGTTGGAACAGGAACCTGCCATCCAGGACTAAGGGGCTGCTATAGTCTATGATAGCATGTGGATGGCAGGAACCTATTCTGTGATATAATCGAGAATAAGGCCAGTGCAGAAAGGACTTAGTTAGTTCTCCAGTATGGAGGACATTGGCAAAGGCTGCTCTAAACAAGTTTGTCTCAGTGAGTTCTGTAGGCCTTATAAAAATGTCATTTCAAGTAATATAATGTGAATCTCCAGTTATGGCATATGCAGTAGCTTTGCAAATTAGCTTCATTTTTCTTTGAACGAATGAAAATTCCTTCTGCCTTCTTAGGCAAAACAAAGAAAAGCTAATAATTCTGGTTTTTTAAATACTTCCTCTGAAAAGTGAACCCATAATTCTTAGCTTCTAACGCCTTTAAATCAAATTAGCAGGTATATAGCTTAATGATTGTAAATTGACCAAAAAACAGTACCCTAAAAGTGGTTAGGATAGGATAGGGATTGTTATCCCTGCAGTAAGTATCCTTAGGCAATATTAAACACCATTGATTCAGATTTTAGCAGTTGAATCCTAAATGAATCACTTCTGTCAGACTTTTCTGAAACACTTTTTCCCCCACCATCATGCCAGCATTGTGTCCACGTGGCTCAGATTTGTAGTGATAGGCATAACATAGTTCGTTTCTGTGAGAGAAGTAATTTGAAATGTAAAGTTATGCAAATGCAAAGCTTATTTAATTACGGCGCATATGTATTGATGATAAGAGCTCTTTTGCTGAAAGACCCCAAATATAAGTGGTCACTATAGTATTTGTATTAGAGAAGCAGCCTCTTTCTTTTTTGTTTCTTTTTGAACTTGATTGTAAGAGGAATAATCCCTGCTGGTCTTTTATCTTAGACAAAAATGTTGAAAGTGGGAAGAAAATAAGTTCACAGTTCTAGCCACCCCAGCTTTTGAAAAAGTCATATATAAAAATTAGTGTAGGAAAGAGTAGCATTGAACCATTATGTTATTTTTATTTAAACTTTTTTTTAAAAAAAGAAAGGTTTACATTATTCTCACTCTGGGAGCAACTGTATGATTGACCTGTGGCTATTCGAGAGAAGCTTACAGGGATCCCAGCAGGATAGAAGCTATTTGCTACCCTCATCCTGGGTTTATTACAAGCCATCTCTGTGATTGTAAATGTGGTGTAAATATACAGATGTGGTATAAATATTGGTACTGGAAATGGCTAAGCAGTAAAATCATTTTCCCAATTTAAATGATTTGTGTTGCATCTACAGACATTCCAACCTATGACTCCACGAGACTCTGTTTGTAATATGATGTCTCTGTTTCTTGTTCCCCCCTCCCCTATTTTTGGAATTGCTGTTTTTGGATTGTTGTTGAGTCCCATAAGGATAAATATACCCAGTGCCACTCCTGTTCAGGAGCATATTCGTCAGCAAATGGAGTCTAATCTCCTGAAAACTTTTAAATTCAGAGGTGAAGCTATCACACTAAAGTTATCATTTGTCACCAAGAGAACATGACTCCAAGGAAAACATGTGGCTAACTTTCTAACTTTCCCCAGTAATGGGTGCTTGGATAATGTCTTTGGTTCCATTCATCTCATGTAATTCCATAAGCAACATTTATGCAATTCTGACAAGCCCATTGTAGACAACAGAGGTTGGAAACTGCTGTAAACTGAAATTTTAAAAATGGAACTTCATCTTATTAAAATATATTGTTTCTGTTTAACATCCCGTGTGTGAAGTGTTTTGTTTCAAAGTATTCAGATGCATTTGTCATTTTACTGAGAGATCACAAGAAGAGGATGGGCATGCTAAATAAAAACAAGATAATCATCATTCTTTCCAGCTGATAATGATAATGGAAGACCATTGAATAGCAGTCAATAATTTGACTTGTTAAACAGAATAACCTTTGTCATCTGTATGTAGAGATGAAATTGAAATGAGAGATACATAACAAATTTGCTCCAAGATTCTACAGGGAGCCTTATGAGAAGGAATTATATTAGCATCAAAAAGGGACTTTTCTTGAATGCTGTGGGAGAATAAAAGAGAAACTTTATTGCTTCAGTGATAAAGACTGTAACAAGTACAGAAAAAACAGAATTAAGAATTTCAGGATCTCCTAACTTTCAATTGTTGATCTGCCCTTCAGCTGGAAAAGCTGTCTCCTGTAACGTGTAACGTGGTTTTCATTCAAGTCATCATGTAATATGAATGTAAACCTGGACATTTCAATATGATAGGTATATTGTGGTTAGCACACAGTGGGGTGGTGGTAGTTTTTAGCACCACATGTAAAAATAATTAAAATTAATCATTTCGTTTACTCATTGGAAGAAAAGAAAAAAAACGCTTCTTATTGTTTGGGATTTTATTTCCAAAAATAATAAAAAATGTCTCATGCAAGTCCTTGTTGCATATCACACATTTGCATGTAACAATTGCTGGTGCACATAGCATGCAAGTGAGAAGCTTCACTGAACAGAAGGAGGTGATGGATTCTTTTTTTTAACACTTAGCAACATATTTAAACCGGAAAGTGATGATGTCTTGCCAGCAGTGTGAGCATGAGATCCCAGTGGTCTGAAGAATCCATCAACTTGCCAACTGGTGAAGAAGATCCCTCCAGTGGACAAAAGAGAAAAGACAAGAACAAACAAAAACATGTTTGTGCAAACATGCTAAAAACATTTAATGAACATAATGGGGCTTTGATCATGTAATATTATGTGTTAATGTAAAATAATACAGACGTTAAAATCCTCAACTTTTTCAGTTCCTAATGATATTCATCTAAATATCATGCAGTTCATATAACATTATCCAAACTATGTGAATGATCCACACGGTAACAAGGAAACCAGTCATGCTTAATACAGTATTGGATTTTCTCTTTCAATAGCATATTGACTAAACAGAATGATGTTTCATATAGGATTATTGTACAGATTTTATTCCCTTTTGGGAATTAACAACAAAACATATGCACAATTTAGTAATTTAGAGAGTGTCAATAGACAATTACAATCTACTTTAGGACTGCCAAATCTGCCTGAAGCTGTTTTTCAGTAGTAAATATAGTAAGAATATTATGGTCTGTTTAGATCCTGATTGCTTTGCTTGTTATTTCAACTAACAAGAGAAGCTATGTTCTAGAATAATAATACAATATTTTTGTTTCTTTGTTTACTATGATACATACTACATTATATAACTCCACAAAGCTACTGACCGGCAACATCCTCTCTTAGACTTCACTTTTCTTTCTGCACTAACATAAATTTAAGACTCATCTATCCTCTCCCTTTTGTGAATTTTCCTAAAGGATTAAAAACTGATACTTTTTTTCTCCAGACAGATAAGGTCACTAATTGTATAATCATGATGTTGATGTCTTCACTGTGCCAAGAACAGTATCAGTGATGGGAATATTTTGTTGTGGGATGATTCATCCTACTGCAGCGGCAATAAGGCACTAGGTGCAAACTTAATAATACCTAATCTGGTCTCCATTGCCAGTAAGAAATAACACCTTCTAATTGGAACATCTCAGGTATCCTTTGCAATGTTCCTCTAGGTCTAGAGCATTGTGCTTTGAGTCCTAACCATCTTCCCTATTTCTTGATAGGAAGTACAGTTCCAGCAGTATTTGCCATCCCTGCAGCAAATCGACAAGGGTTCACAGGCTATTTCATCCCAACACCACCTACAGCATACAGGAATCAGACCTGGCTGTCGTATGCTGGAGAAAACGAATTACCAGGGCAATGGGCTGACTCGGTAATTGTGCAACTTTCCTTCATATGATTTCTGCATATAATGTTCCTAATAAACTTATTGAGGTATAATGTTTGGGAAGGGAAAATGCCTAGTTGTACTGTTGCAGGTATCTGATAGCATAGGGCAACAGGACATCTGTTGGTATATACATAACCTTATTGATTGATTGACTGATAGTTTGTTGACTTCCTTAATAAATTCTGTTAAGGGTAATACCTTAAATTTTCAAGTAGCTCTTTGTTGCTTTATGCACTGCTCGTGCAATTTACCTGTGATGCCTAAACAAAATTTACGTGCTTTAAGAGGTTTAAGAGTTCTGACTTACATGTATTATGTGGAGAAAATCAAAAGTGAACCAGAATCTTTATGGCAGGAAATCCCTTAGGTGGAAGTACGTGCTAGTAATCGGGAGACTAATGCAAGTCTGTACTTATTTTGATGAGCTCCAGCTTTTATGTGTTCCAACCTGGAGGCCAGGGAGCTGCAGTTCAGTAGCACTTGTAGTGCAAAAGATATATCTGCAATTGTTTTGAGGCTACATCTCATCCACCTTGAGCTAATCTGTTTGTCAGAAATCACTCTGACCTCTTAACTACAGCCTGACATAAAAAAAACCCTCCTGTATTGTTTCTCAAGCAACTGGAAGTAGTTCTGTGAAGAAGATGCAAACCAGAGCTTTCACTGTGATTTGTGTTAGCAATACAGTGATACAAAGCATACAAAGCATATTCTAGGTAAATATAAAGTCTACAATTCATTATACTCCATCTTTGAGTCTCCAACTTAAAGAACTTATAAGCAGCAATTTTGTTTTTTCAGTTCTGACAGTATTTTGTTTGCAAAGCTTGAGAAGCTGGCGAAGGTTAATCAAAGATATGCTTAAATTGATTAAAACTGTTCCCCAGCCTTTTTTTAAAATGGGAAATAAATTGAATTAATAACGAAAACAAACACATATTAAAGCACATCTGTAGGAAAATCTTCAGTTTTGAAGACAATTGTTTGATGAGGAATTATCAGTTACTGTTGATAAGAATAGAATGGGGTTTTGGCCCCTGAGTTCAAAAACATTTTTTATGAAGTCAGATATGCAGTGTCATTAAGGCTCTTTTACCTTATATCCCAGATCTGTTTGAAGGCATAAGAGCTGTATTGATGAAGGACAGAAATGACTATGTGAACATGAATGGCATCTTCAGACAGTGGCAATGTTCTTGTCCTTTTATTTGCTCCTGTATCATTTTTTTCTAATAAAAATATTTTTAAAAAATGTGTTGTTCAGGGATGGCTCATAGCTTTAAGGGCAGTTGATTGCAGGTGCTAGTCAACTGATCACTGACTATGAGCGTGTGTGCTTTTCCCCTCAGCATGCTGATGTACGACCTACTCAAGTAGGCCATTCATGTATTCAGGACCATTGGTCACTCTTCTGCTCCCTGTAATCATCCATCCTTTAATCTATGAGCCACCGCTGATGCTGTGTCTTTGGTAAAATCTGTTCTTCCTGAGGCAGACCTTTCTTATTTGCTTCTTTTCCATGCACTTCCCCCCAAAATGCAAGGCAAATTGAGGGATGCTTCCCACTTTCATAATGGTTTGTCTGCTGGGATAGGATTAGGTGTATAGGTAATATATACTGAAATATAGCAGTAAAGGTGGAAAAGCTTCATAAGCTAGAACTTAAGAACCAAACTAAGGAATGTGCTAATTTCAGGACTTCATACACTGAAGTATTTACTATGGCTGCACTCACACATCGCAGAAAAAGTGGTTCTAAAAGTGGCTGTATCTTACGGACAGTAGCATGTGGACCTTGTGTTGTCATCCTATCTCTAATCCCTCTTTCCTTGTGTAGTGAGTGATCAAAGATGGGGTTAAGCAAAGAGTAACTAAGGCTTTCATAGGGTTTTAAGTAGCCAATAAAAAGTGAGAGTTGGCTGAGCCAGGGTTTTCTTTTTGGGGGAGGGGAAGGAAGGAAAGAGTTGGCTTTTCTACCCTGCTATTCTCACCCATTTAAAGGGACTCAAAGCAGCTGACAAAGCTTTCCATTCTTCTCCCCACAACAGACACCCTGTGAGGTAGGTGGGGCTATGAGAGCTCAGAAGAGAGGTGTGACTAGCCCAGGGTCACCCAGCTGACTTCATGGAGGAGGGTGGAATCAAACCCAGTATTCCCAAATAAGAGTCCAGCTCCTTAACCACTAGACCAAACTAGCTCTGGAAAGAGAGTCAGAAAGAAAGTTGAGCTGCAGTTTGGCAGCAAAGCAGCCAGGGCAAAGTTTTCTCTGAAAGAGAGAGGAATGTCCCAAGAAAAACCTGTTAAGTAGACAGGGAATATTGAGGTTTTGCTAAATTTTGAAAAGGTTCTAGGTTAAAGGTTGAGGACAACCCAACCCTCTTTATTCTTTGTTCCTAGGTTAAACTTGTTTGACAACCAAAGGGGAGTCACTTTATATAGCACTCTATTAAACCTGCTGACTCTGTTTGAACTACCTTATTTTCTTCCTTTTAAATTCTTTTAAAAGTCTGCTTTGCTCCTTGAGGAAGGGAAGTCCTGGTCACATGGCTTCTATGGCCCAATCCTACTTAGGACTAAGTTAATTTTAGTCCCCATAAATACATTTCAAGGGAACTGGAGAAGGATTGCTCAGTGCTGGTTTTTCTCTGGAGCGCTGGAGAAGGGAGATGGTTTGTTTCTCCAGCAAGGGCTTGGTATCAACTCTTGTGGCAGTTGCTGCACCTGAGATGGGGCCAGTTTTGACATGAGCAGAGCTCAGTGTCCACTGGAAAACCCTTTGCCTCTTTTTGCCACCCATACCCCAGAAGACTGTGAACAATTCCAGTCTGAAAATCATATCTAAGCAAAGGCACCTTTTTAAAAACCATGTGTGAATGCAGTCATTCTTGTGAAGGAAATTATTTAAGCCCAGACTGGCTTTCTGTTAAGTGTTTACGAGTTGTGATTTATTCTTTTCTATGCTAAATACAGTATTTTTTTCTGTTTGTAGAATCTGGGGGGAGAAAATGAGAAGAAGAAATATTCCTCTTGTTACATTTAAGCCACCTTTAACACAATTAGAAAGTTGGCAATTCATTAACACAATAAAATAGATGGAGTCTTTAGAGGAATCGGTAGATTCTAGGTTCTGGTTCACTAATTGTATATAGGATATTCAGGATCTCAAAGCAGACTTTGATATATGACAGATATATACAGTTATAAAAACTATATCTCATAAAGTTCTTGTCATTCTTATTAGCTGAATTTTAACATTTGATAAAAGTCTTTTCTTTACCTTTTCAGTATTAAAAAGATTATCTCGCTGAAATTACAGTCCAACCTACTCATTCCATAGTCCTATGTTTATTCAGGGACTCCTGTGAGAGTAGCTGTATAAGAAGAAGAATTTGTTTGGTAAAATATTTGTACTGCATTTTTGTACTACCTAGCTCTGAAGTTCTAATCTATAGTACATATTTTCTTGAGCTGGAATTAGTGAAACACTGGCCTCTAGTGTTTTGTTCTAACACATATCTCTTTGCTAAATATGTTTGATCTAAGAGGTACAAACACTATCTTTTCTGCTCTTTAATGTTGGTTAAGTCACTAGTATGCAGACACTTCCACCTCTAAGTTGTTTTTAGCACCTTTTCTTTTTACTGTGTGTGACTGCAACAAGAGGTTTTGCTTACATGTTTATGTAATAGTCACTGATTTGTGGTGAATACAATAAATGGTTCTCTCAATTTTAATATGTAACATAAAAACAATGAAGGCAGTTTTGTAAAAAACAGAAATTTAGTGTAAAAGCAAAAATACACATAAGTTAAAACACTAATAAAGTCATGATGTATTCTGAGAAAGTAAAAGTAACCTTAAACGCAGTAAAAACTATATCAATTAAGAGTGAAAAAACAGAAGCTTAGTAGAATAAAACTATTTTAACTTGTTAGACGAAAATGATAAAGTGTAGAACATGAGATTAAGTTTTATGTTTGAAATGCTGTAACAAAATTGGTTCCTCAATACACAGTTCATTTAGCAGCTGAAAAACATACTCAGGTTGACTGTAATAAGATAACATTTTACTGGACGCAAAGGTTCTTCTACTCTTTATTTAAAAAAAAAACACTGTTACAACTATGTTTTTAATAACTAGTGAGACAATGATCTACAATATAATCCCCCAAATTATACTATATTTTTCTTTGTTCATTTTATCAATATAAACAAGAACATTTGTTGGCCTTTGGGAAAAAGCAAAAGTATGACTAAGCAAAAGAGAAAAAATTATGGCAACCCCTGTGTGCATCGTGAATGCCAAATAATGTCTAATTTTGAAAGAAAGAAAGAAAATCACTGAAACAAAGATGTAACAATTCAAAACTCTAAAAATGAGGGAGGAACTCATATAAGGAAACTTTTGCAAACATTCCTAGATAATTCTGGTATTAAACCAGAAGATCCGTTCTGCAAAAAGGCAGGGTTCAGAAGAAACTGTTTGTTAATAATGGAGTTTTGGGGACCAGTTTGAGAGTGAGTTACACTTTACAGTCATTGGAAATCATGTATTATGAATTAGAAACTGTGCTTTTCTGGAACAGACTAAGGGTGTATCCATCTGGATGGTCTGAGATCCAGGCATCTACACATCTGGATGCCACAAGGTACACCTACATGAACCTGCTTCTACCTGCTCCCAGGTAACCTCAACTCCCTGTGAAGTCAGCATACCATAAAACGTCTTTAGATGACTTCTACTGTGAGAGGAAAGGAAAGGTGCAAATTACCTGCTTCATTGTATGTGCTGGTCCATATTCTGATGGATTGGAAACATGCCCAGAATTTGGCTATGTTCTCTCTGTCAGAGGACTCACTGGAGTGGAAAGATAGCAGCTGTGAGAGAGATTATAAGTTTCCCATTTTTTATTCCCATTCAGTACATATATGTACTATGACTTTCTTAAGGATGGCCTTTATGAAAGACTTGGAGTTGGTTTAACCGGTTCTATATTTGCTGATATAGATGGCACACACAATGTTTGTTGACTTTGTTTCCAACATTGGAAAAATTCTGTGGTTTTTGGTTTTTTGTTTGGTGGGGGGAAGGAATCCAAGAGCAATTTATTTGTCTAGTTAATATCTTCCTTAGGTCCCACTACCGGGCTACATAGAAGCTTATTCACGGCCACGCTATCAGCACAGCAACTCTCCTTCGCGGCTCCCTCGTCATTACAGCCAGCCATCAAATTTACATCCCAGCTTGGACCAAGTCCAACTGTCCTCTACGGCTGCTTCTCAACAAAGCTTAACAGAAAATTACTCATTGGATAATCCTCTTACCAGTCTCTCTACAGCTGCTTTGGTGAAGGCAATACGGGAAGAAGTTGCTAAGTTAGCCAAGAAGCAAACAGATATGTTTGAATTTCAGGTCTGATAGCTTCATATGCTGAAAGCTTGTGTTGCAGCCTTTGTAGGCCTTTAAAGACTTCAAAGAGTAAATATACGGTCACTATGATCAGCTCCCTAGTTATAGAAGAAGATGGTTACAGGCACCTGTTGTAAAATATTGATGTAATATATATATATGACCTGCAACACCTTTTGTTCCATGAAACCTTTAATGTTGGAGACATTACTTAAACCATATGCCAGTATAATGTTCCAGTATATAAAGAGCTTTGAAAGCACAAATATCAAATACTCTCCAGCAACCTGTGCATGTAAAAGGTAAACATTTTCTTCCTAGATCCATAATGAAATGATAGTAATGTCACAACAAAGGCCATATATTCATATTTTGTGATCAAAGTGTTATATTTTGGAATACAGTAACAAAGCAATAGAGCTCAGTTCTGTCAAGAGGCCACATTTGAACCATTAAAACTTGATATGAATGAAGCCAATAGACTCTGTTGTAAGTATCCCCAACTTCATCGTCTTTGTTCATAACCCAAAAGCCAGAAAAGAGGACTTGAAAGAGGCATTCTAACATAATTGGTGCCTAAAGAGATGGTATAATGTTTCTGTTGATTTACTCTGTCTTCACTGTGAAATAGGAAAGAAAATTTACAAAGTGGATGTTAAAAGCTCGTGGAACATTTCATTGAGAACAAATTATTTTGAATGTGTCCTACATTCAAAAAGAGTTTTATTATGCACTCATGGTAAGATTGGTATATTTGAGAACTTTGAGACTGTCTTGGATACATCTATTTACATATACATACACAGAGTTTGAAACAGTTCTGTTGTTTTCCCCTTTTTGCACATAACCAGACCGGGACAAGTTACCACTAGTGCAGGACAGGGCTGTCCACATTATGATGGCCCCACCACAAATACCAAAGGCTGCACCAGCCTCAGAACAAGTAGAGGAACAAAGTTCCCAGGGGGCATTTCAACAGCGTACCCTGTTCCGCCACATGGCCTGCTTTTCCGGAACAAGGTGAGTAGCACACTGGTAGACCTCTGTGTCAAGGTTTACTAGCAAACTGAGCTAGAGTGCCATTTTGGGTGCCCTAACCCAGTTTATGCTCCATCCTGTGCTGATGGAACATGCTAAAAAAGGGGGGTGCTTCTCCTGTCATGCATCAGCATGTGGGGAAAGGACCCTGTAACCTTTCCTAGCATGGGACAACATCCTGGACAGAAATGGCCTTTCTCTTTGGTCATGAAGTGAACTGATTACCAGAGCTATAGCTTAGACTGGACTGAAGTGCTGATTCCACAAACTCTTTTAAGAAATGACTGTATCATTTGGAATTGACTTCAATCTGTTGCTCATATTGAAATGTAAATAAACGAACAGGTTTACAGATTAAACAGAGTAAGTATCAAATCAGTAATGACTAGGAGCTAATATTTTGCCATGTTTTTCATTATTCTGTTGTGCTGTTATGAAAATGCAGCCTCTGCTTTAAATAAATAAATAAACAAAGCAGAATGAAGCTCCATGCTGATTTATCACTGGGAGTTACAAAAATGAAAACTTTTGTAGTTCTGTTAATTTTACTTTTTTAAGCTCACAACGGATGCCTAAAGACTAACTGAAATTGCTTTATGGGTTACCATGCTTGCTATTTTCTGAAGTAAACCCTTCATTTTATTATTTTTGTAATTTTCCTTATCAATTTCATTTTTCTGGTACGTTTCTTTCGTACAGATCAAAGCAGAAACTCTATATTCTTGCCTCAGAAACCAATCTGGGTAATGTGAAGAAACAACAGAGGCTGCATCCTGACAGGTGTTAAAACCTGCAATTATGTCACGGCTATGTTGGGACTGTCACGCTCATATGTGACCCCCACCACCACCACAGCTCCACTATATAGTGGTAGAAATCCTGCTTTATACTAATCTGGGAAGACTCAACTGGAATAGCATGAAAACCTACCTGTCTGGAAGCTTGGCAGAGTCATCCTTAGTGAATAAAATCCCCCCCTGCACATGCAGACAGCCAGATCTGAGGTAAAAATGGTCAGCTGTCTGGGCAACAAGCCAGGGGAGCTTTTTTTCTGTAATACTGCTAAAAAGTGGGATTTTCTGGTGACATCTGAAGGTGGCCAAAACAGGAGACTCAGTGTTGAGAAAGCACATAATTTTTAAATAAAGCTGTTCTTCGAAAATGAAAAACAAAACAAAACAAACTTTCTGAAGATTACTTCTTAATAATTGTTGTATGTATTATGATCTCTTCATATACAGTACACTGAAAAACTTTTTGACATAATTATATACACATTACTTCAACAAATTGCATATACATAGTATGTATTTTTATAATAATATGTAAGTAGTGTGTATCATAAAAATTATTAACCTGCTAAGAAAGGGAATAACCATATATTAGTTAAAGAGGGGGATTAAAACTCAAGTTTGTGCTTGGTGATATTATATGTAGATTAGTTAGTGAGATGATCTCATTGAGGAACCAAAGAAACTCTGTCTCTAATAAAAACAAATCCAAGAAAAGAAACATCTATAGTTTCCTTTAAGCCAGTAAATCCTGTGAAGCGATAAATTTACATTTTATGCATTTAATTTTTATCTGTTCAAAAATGTAGTCATTAAAAATGGAAGGGGAAATATACGTTGTAACTTATCTTAGAGCAAGCATCAAGTCAGCACATTGGAATGAAAATCTGTAAAGAGTACACTGAAAATCCTAATCAGTATGGGTAGTGCTGACAAACAGAGCTGCCTCTACTTAAACTCCAATTACTTTAAATTCATTACTATATGAAGGAAGGGAACCATCATAAAGGTCTTTTAAAAAGGATAACTAGTCACCTCATTGAATACTGAGTACTTGTTTGGAAGGACTCCTAGTTCTGCTAACACTTCAGAACACTGCCTGGTTCAGTCTCTCTCATCTAAGTGAGTACTGTGAGCAGTTTAAGATGAGGAAGAAAACAGATTCTGGGCTGCTTCTTGTGGGTTGCTTTTTGTATAAGACAATCCTGTATTTATTTCAGTCTGTTTCTGCACTTGGGTTTAGAATGCTCTTAGAAGGAGTCCAGGTGTTTTCCTTCTGCTTGCTGGTGTGATTTACGACAGGCCCCACCTCCTGCTAGTATTCTCTGTACACACTGGACAAAATATAGACTGAATCATGAGGTCAAAAGTAGCCTATTGATCGAGACTACTAGTAGACATGGGTAAAAAGGTCTGCTTCTTTTTACTAATGCTAGTAAGTGGACCATCTAGATAATTATATTTTGGGATCTTGAATCTTGGCCATGCAAAGAGTTGACGTACATGCTGCCATATTTATAAAGCATTTGTTCTCTTGTTGATATACTGATTTCATTCATAATGCTTTTGTGAGATTAGGATAGATATCAGGATTATCTGATAATTTTCTAAAGCCACTCAAAAAAGAAAAGAAAAAAAGAAAATCTGTGAAATGGTCACAGTCTATTGCAAAGCTATCCATAATCAATGGAACACACAGTTTTGCCCTGATCTTTGACCGATAATGTGTTCATGGGTAAGTAATTAATGATGTGCCAGTATCCTTCAGACAACAGTGTCAACATTAAATTACATCATTTATTGAAATTATCTAGCAAACACTTTATTCTGCATACTTGTTAGATTAAGTTTTCTTTATATTCCTGTCCAATATAACTGACTTTGTGTAATGTTTGTCTTAACTGTAGAGGTAGCAGGATTCTAAGGAGGACCTTTCTGGAAAATGGAAACAAGTCCTAGAACTTCTATGAGCACAAAGAAGAAGAAGAGTTGGCTTTTGTACCCTGCTTTTCTCACCCATTTAAGGGGAATCAAAAGGGCTGACAAAGCTTTCTATTCTCCTCCCTTATAAGATAGGTGGGGCTATGAGAGCTCAGAATGAGAACTGTGAGTGGCCCAAGGTCACCTAGCTGGCTTCATGGAGGAGTGTGGAATCATACCCAGTGACTACAAGGTGTGAGTCCAGTACTCCAACCACAAGACCAAACTGTCTGTGGTGTAAAAACATGAGTAAATAATTTGTTAAATATTTTGAATGGCAATTAAACACAATTTTTCAGTTAGAGATCCTGAGGAGAATGAAAGCATATCTTTGTAGAGGTGTAATTTATGTAGGGCCTTTTCTGCACTGGTACTTATTCCAGATTATATTCCAGAATAGGGACCTGCTGGCCTCATACTAATGCAGATTATATCAGGCCTTATTCCAGATTATTGGCCTGTTTGGACTTGGCATATCACAATGGCCTGGAGCACAAACACCCCACAGTGCTGCCTCTTTCCCAGAGCAGCTGTGAGCTGCCCTAATTGCAGCTCCACAACTTAACTGAGAGCACCTAGGCACCCTGAATACAGCACCAGCACTCCAGTGCTGCACGAGGATGGGGTTAGGGTTGGAATGCACGACTGTTGCTATGGCAAGGTGAATGGTCCCAGACAGGACTGTTCGCCCTTCGCCCAGATGTGGTTAATGCTTGGGGCAGTTCAGCACTCACAATGTGAGCACTGGCCACCACCCTTGATCTTTAGTGTTCTGGCAGGTAAGGCTGCAAAGGCTTTGTATTCCAGAGTAGGGCCCTACTGACCTTGTGCTAATGCAGACTGTAGTGGGCCTTATTCCAGATTGTATTCCAGAATAGGGACTTGCTGGCTTCATGGCAGTGCAGACTATAGCAGGACTCTTAAACAGCCTTAACCTATGCAGCAGATAAGATTACACGGTCATATTAGCCAATACAAAAAGGAGCACAAGGACCACAGTGACCACATGTCACCATGGAATAAAAGTGTGGTGGCTGCATTCCACTGCACCCCCCGTGGCACCTGGCCCACTCCAGGGACAGACTCCATTCCTGGGAGTACTTCTACAGAGCACTAAAAAAATGTACTATAAAATGGAGTTTGGGTCAGGTTTGCTCCATGAAGTGCCCTGTGGAGGAGCGACCTGTTTCTGCTCTTGCTGCTCAGCACTACTACACGAAGGGCCAAAAAATGGGTTATTTCTGAGGCCATTTCTGATCGTTTGTGTAACGGACACAGTTCAAAGTGTCAGTGCTAGACAACTTTTGTTTCTCAGCATCCAATTTTGCATGTGCAGGGATACAGAGACCGAGCAGGACATCCTTCCTTCCTGCTCCTTGTCTACAATATTGGACCACTTCCATGTCCAAGGGGATCTTGTCACAGTCTGCAGTGATTTGTGATAGGGTTGTAGGGTTTGTCTTTTTATGAAGATCCAGAGTCTTCCAACTGGAACAAGTTAGCTGTCTGATGTACCTGCTGAGCTAAGTATAGGAGGAATCTCAGTATATAATTAATCACAATGTTTCTACAGATTTTAATTTTTAATAAACCAATCACTATAGCAACACAAGGGCCTGCTGAAGTCTGAATAATACCAAAAAGGTTATCTTTCTTTTTCTAGTGCAGAATATTGGGACTCAGGGACACATAAAACCACAATATTCCTCCCGTTTCAAGTATACAGTGTAGGCTAGAGCAAATAGTATCAGTCCTTGGATTAATAAGGTTTTGCTTGCAACCAGTGAATACTGAAGTTCAAAGCTGGACCAAGCAAGATATTGGCTGTTGCTTGCATTTTTATGGTGATTTATTCATCAGCAGAATCTGTGACAAAGGCTAAAAGCAGAGTGTATTTATTTGAAGGTGGCTCAATAATGGGTGGCTAGGGAAGGTGTGTTTTGTTGCAAAAAGGCACCATTTCTTGTTGCACCTCCATGCAGAGCAAAAAAAGCACTAATCAAGATGGTGATAAGACTGCAGAGAGTGCTTTCTTGGCGGAGAAGGGGACCCTGGAAGCGTAAATGGAGATGCGGCCTATATGTCTAAGGAGACGTCTTTTAATAACTTGACCCATCTGGGTTTTCTTCAGGATTTCTGATTTTTCCATATTTTTCCATCTGATGTGCCCATAAAAAACATTCTGTACAAAACTTTAATGACCACCATCTTCAGTACAAGATCAGAATACACAGACACAGATGTGAATTGTGTTGCAGATGGCAGTTAACATGTTCCCGGAACCTACAAAAATCTCATCTTTCCTGATGTGTATGTTTAGATTAGATGGATATGTTTCTTAGGATCCCAAAGGGAAAGGATCCAAGTACTTCTTGTGATGTGTGACGAGCTGAAGAACTTAATTTTGAACCCTATCAACAGAAATATGTTTTTGTCAGTAATAGAGTACTTTGAATCCTATACAAATGCATTAATGCAATCTACAGTAGTTAACATGGTTTCTTCTGAAGAACAACATAACTATACTACTAGAAATATTAAGCCCAGTGGAATTGTATAACTTATTAAACTGCTACACTGGTAAGAAATGAAGGCTGGATCTACACCAGCCTCTCATCAGCCCCAAGGTCTCTGCAGCCAGCTCTGGAAGCAACATACCTATAAGCCATGTAGAAGTACTCTCAGGTATTTTCCAGCTGAGGTCCCTTCCCTTCCCCCAGAAGTATTACTCATGAATCATTCCCATCCAGACCTGATGCCAACAGACTGGGAAAAAATGCCTGGAAGTCAGTTCCTTTTAGTTTATTGTAGGCACAGGAGCATTGCAGAGGCAAGAGGCATTCCACCAGCAGCGGCCTTCTGGGAGCCATGACAAGACTAGTTGTGATCCCATCAGCAGGCTTTGTGTGGATGGTGCTAAATTAACTCAAAAGAAAATAAGCTGTAAGACCTTGACTTGGCGTGTTTGAATTCCAGCTTTCTGGGTTTCTTCCTTTCTTTTTTGGAGCATTTCTTTGAAATAAGGGTAGGAATTTTATCTTTCTGAAACAATTTAAAGCAAAGAGATTTTTATCCTCCTTTTTGGACCTTTTTAGGTAGAGACAGGTACCCTATGGATGCTAAAGCCCATCTGTTCTTGGACAGCAAGGTCAGTGGTTATGAATAAAAGGAGTTGGGCCAGTGATATCTTTATGGCAACAATAATATTTTAAAAAGAGAGAACCCCTTTTTAGTAATTTTTTTTTTTTTTTTTAAGGAGAGGGTCTATTTTTCTCCTATTAAAGTATTGCCTCCATATGGCTGTGTTGCCTCTTGTGACATATTGAGTGTGAATAGAGTTGGAGTGCTATTGATTCACTGTTCTTTTAAATATTCAACCACCTTTAATTGCAATTTTAAAAGCACAGGGTGATGGTTTTCTTTGCAAACAGAGGTAGGACCATGAAATAGAAATGTTTAGAAAGCCCACATGTTTCCGATATAAACCTCAAACACTCTGAGTGCCTTCCTTATCTAGCTGTTCCCATCACTGAGCAGCCAGAAGAGAGTCAGATTTCTGAAGCAGAAGAATTTGTTGCATTCCAGGGCAAAAAGACATGAATAGCTCTCCAGGCATTCTGTGCCAGAACCTCTTCAGTTTTGTGACACCTGTTATGTTGATACGAGGTATTGCTGAAGATTTTTAGCATGAGGCTTGTTGGCATTAAAAAAAAAAAGATGTCCACAAGTCCAGTCTTTTTCTAAATAGGGTATCTCTGATTACAGTTTAGATTGATGGGTTAATTTAGAAGGATAGCTTTCAGGATGAGGATAAATTGTACCTGACAATTACAGCCTGAGAAGCATAATAGACAAAATGTGGGAAGGGAACTGGTATTTTTCTTCCCAGTTGCTCTCTCTGCAATTTTGTCTTCAGAGTAAAAAGAGGCTAGATAGGAGTTCTTTCTCTCCAGGGAGCCAAACAGAACAGAGTTCTCTAAGCTCAGAGAGAGAATAGGGGCTATCTATTCCAGGTGCAGCCTCCCATTATTTGTGTTAGCATGTGGACCGCAGGCCCTTATTCCAGGATATATCTAGGAATAAGGCCCCATTTGGAAAGGGTCGTAACTTATCTTTCACTGGGCCTCCCCTGCCTGATCAACTCGGCCCACAACATCTTGCAGAGGGAAACAGCTTGGTATTATGTAAACATGGCTGTGCCAGGGTCTTCCCACAGAGCAACAGATGGGTCATTTACTTCATAGGCAGCTAGTTCCATATTATACAGTTGAAAAGCAAGGCCCACATTTCAACGTAGCATGGAAGTGAAGATGCAGTTTAATGGGACGTGTGAAATGGCTCTTGTTTGTTAATTCCTGGAAACTGGAATGATCAGGATATATAGCATGTCTTGAAGATGCAAAACCCAGCTGGCACTTCTCCTTGGACTGTTCATCTGAGAAGAATGAATGAATGAATGAACTTTATTGATTAGTCGCTTGACCATATCAAGTATCAAGTATACAAAGATAAAACCATAGAAGAATAAAATCAGTATAAACAAATCTGAGAAGAAATATTGAAAGATAAAGATTCTTTTGACTTGAGGTTGACCCCTGGCAAGCACATATCTGTGCAGATGCTGTGGCAGAGATGCTAAAGTGCTTTGCAAAAGCCTCCTTCCAGGAAGATAGCAGTGATTGGAACTATGCAGAATTTGGGCCATGCCTACCTGCTGTCCAACTCCACTGCCACCTCCTATGTAATTCTGAAACATCACTCAGTGTTTGCCTTCTGAACTGTGGTTGCAGCAAACCACTTCCTGTTCCAGGAAGGCCTTGGCATGACTAGATGCGTTCAGAGCATTCCCAGAGAGGAAGTGACATTGTGCATATGAGTAGTGTGGTGTGTAGCTAGTTCCATGGTGTACAGTGGAAAAACAAGGCCCATATTGCACCCAGGAATGGCACTTAAGAACATGGCAAGTAGCAGCAGCACAGGTTAAAACAGCCAGGAGATTGTCTCGGCCAAACCAGGCTGGCAGTGGCACAGACCATGAGCTAGGATCAGGCTAAGGGCAGAGGCAACAGCACAAAAGGGAGCTGAACTCATACCGAACCAGCTGCCTTGCTCAATGAACCATCAGGTCAGTTCATTGAGGACCTCGAGTTGTTCTAACAATGCCATCAGAACATCTCTAAGGACTAATCTATTAGAGCCTGACAAGAATTTATCTATAATGTACCAATGGTTTAAGTTATGTTTGATTGTCCTGGCTGCATCAACACACATTAAAATGCAGCTCAAAAGCAGCATAAATGTGATAGCATGTAGATACTAATGTTCCCATCCCAATTCTAATCCACATTAAAGGTTATAGAATGCCCTTTGGAAGCTGCAATTGCTGGCTTTTAATGTGTATTAGAGGCACTTATGCGTGGATGCTTCCACTTCAAAACCACTTTTTTCTTCTTCTAGATGAGGATTTATGATTCGCAGAAGGCGTGTATCAGAGATCCATGCTTGGTCCTTGGTATCTCCAGATTTAAAGCTGGTGAAAAATTTCTTCAGCCTAAGCTGCCGAAGAACCACTGGACTATTATAAAAATATTCTCAAGGAGCTATTGCTCCTCGATATATTAAAATAGTTGACAAGTGTTCCACAAACCCTTATCCACATATGTAAAAAACTGTGCTGGCAACTATGCTGGAGAGCTGAACTAGCTTTGAAATGCTTGTTTCATTCCCTTGTTATTACATTATGTTTTATAATGTCTCAAGACCTCAGGTGGGTTACAAAATGGTAATGGTTATAAAATAAGAATGAGGAACATTTTAAAATGGCCAGATAAAAATGTCAATGCAGGGGCCAAAGGGAAGGGTAGACGAGACTGCTTTTTCAGTCTATGGTCTGGGTAAAGACAAGGGTTTTCACTTGCCTTCTAAATATTCACAAGGATGGTGCTTGATGTACCTCAGAGGGGCAGGAATTCTAGAGCCTTGGGCCTACCATGGAGAAGAGCAGGGTGCAGATTGTCGCGAAATAGTTATTGTTATAAGCTCCTTGGGATTTCTGAATGAACAGCAACTTATAATTTTTAAAAAAACACTGCTGTTACTTATTTATTTACCATTTAACTGCTAAAGAGGAGAAGCAGTAGTTGTGGTATTTTCTGATCTGCTGCTGTTATTCTGTCTTTACTGCTGTTCATTTGGATCTATTTGTGTGAGTAAATGCTCATCGCTTTGACCAATTTTTAGGAAGGAGGGAGGGAGGGAGGGAGATGTGTTGCTGTTGACTGGCAATATACTACAATTGTGAAAAGAGGGGAACACAAATATAACTGTGTAATCCTTAACTACTGTTATTTGCTGCCATCTAGCGTGTCAGGGTGATACTGAAAAACTAATCTCACTCTTTTATTTTCAACTTTGCTTTGCAAACTTGCTGCTGCTTTGCCATAGCAAGAAGAAAGATATTCTACTAAACCTTTTTCAAATGAGGCAAATGTGCTCTAGGTAGTAAAGAATTAAAATATGATTCAAAAACATATGTTTATGAGAAGAATAAAGTGTGTGCTATTGTCAGGCTGGCAAAGAATGACCACGAGACTTTTTTAAAAAAAGATGAACAGTGATTTATTTCAGCTCAGCGTTAGGACATTTCTTGTTGAGAGCAACTTTGAACAGAAAGCCCAGCATATTTATATGTTTCATAGCTGGGCGGGGTTTGGCCCTTAACCAATGAACAATAACTATCTTTCAAAACCAATTTAAACTTGGAGCCAAAACCTTCCAACAGAAATGTATCACTTGACCTCAGCAGGGAGGGGGAGTCAACTGTCAGTTCCAAAACAACAGGCCGCCATTATATATATATATACAGAATCCCATACAAATATTATGGCAGGCAGCTAGCCCTGCCTGACAGCTATGCATTATAAGCATGTTATTAGTTTTGTGGTTTGTATATGGAGAGGAATTTCTATTAAGCGCTAGCATTTTCCCAATGCTCATCTGTAAATATGTTGAATGCACATTAATACACATTGTATCCGTGAAGAGACTATTACTGGATGCTTTGATCTATACACAAATAGCACCATAGGTACCTGAATGATACTTGTTAACCATCTTTAGCCTAAGGTGGTATTATACAGTGAAAAAAACAGAGGAGAGCGAATAAGCAAGGAGACAACAAGCTTATAACTTAAATATGTGCTTTATTACAAAAAGAAACAAGATTTAGGTGGCAGCTGTAAGGAAATCAATTTTAGGTGGAAGTGATAAGGCCATGGGAAAGACTGCACACTGATCAAGTGATGTACTGCGTAGCCTGACAAGGGGACAGAAATGCAGTATGACATATAGAGATGGGAGGCTTATAGGTGACATGAGGTTGGAAAGGGAGTCTAAAGACATAATGCATTAGTCAGATACCAAGGTTAACTATTTTGAGAGCTTGGGTGTTTTTGCACTTGGGTTCCTGTCCGTTGGACAGGAAAAGTGCGTGACAGACTAACATGTACAAGCGTACACACTTGGGGACACTTGCACATGTTACACTAAGCCCCACACACCAGGAGACTTACCTGTACCCAGGCAAGTGCCTAATCACCACAGGGTGCTGCCATCTTGCATTCAAAGCCTGGCATTACTGCATGTGCACTGTTGCCACACCATGGTGATGATGACCACGCATGCACATTTGTGTTTGGGGTCATCTGAGGTGCTAGCATGCTTGTGCCACACCTCAGATGACCCCTTACACTGGAAATGGTGCAAATGGTCATGGTGCTGGATGCAACAGGTAAGGGATGGGATGGGATGGGAAAGGTAAGGGTTAGTATGCATGTGGTGCACAATTTTGTGCACCACTGCTAGTTGATGATAGGTAACATCTAAGGCTGGAGGCACCTTATCATGAACTACAGGACAAAGTGCAAATTGACTTCTGGATTTAGAGACGGGAAAATAGACCAGAGGATGATAATTACTTACTCTGGAAAAAATGTGCAAGAAGTTCCTCTTCAAGGGTTTATTGTGAGCCAGGGACTATTTCTTGCTTCATGTCACCAGAGTTTCTCCTCTATAATGTGGGATGGCCTTTCTAGTTTCAGAGGGGAAAAGACAGCTAATGTTCAAAGAATATCCATAAAAAAAGGCTCTGAGGGTAGGACATGTGAATAGCCAGTCTCTTTGGCTTGTCCCCAGTCTTGCATTCTACAGAACTTTGGGGCAGAAAATGCTGAGGATACGGTGCCCTCAACCTTGCAAAACGAGCAGTCAAAAGACATTACAACAGTTTTTTGGTTTTGTTTCTAAAAGAAAGGAGAGAAGGAGAGAAATTGTGTAGAGATTAAACTGCTGGTTTCCATCAAACATCTTGAGTTTTCAAGACAGTGAGTTTTCCAAATTAAAAAGAAAAGGATAGCTTGCATATTACTAGTCAAATGTACTTTTTTCTGGCCTAGGTTGTTGCAAGTATAACTGCATGAGATATAAAAAGGCCTCATGGGGGGTCCCATCTAAATACCTGCTCTTTTCAGACCTTCTGGGAGCTCCTTGCCATAGATGTACACCATGGACACTGGTAGCAAGAATGCATAGAAGCAGAAGAAGAGTTGGCTTTTATACTCCACTTTTTCCACCCATTTAAGGGGACTCAAAGTGGCTGACAAAGCTTTCTGTTTTTCTCCCCACAACAAACACCTTGTGAGGTAGGTGGGGCTATGACAGCTCAGAAAAAGAGCAGTGACTAGCCCAAGGTCACTCAGCTGGCTTCATGGAGGAGCATTGAATCCAAACCCTGTGGCTATGAGATATGAGTCCAGCACGCTAACCACAAGACTAAACTGGCTTGAATAGGTTTGAATACATTTACATGCAAGCAGATGCCCTACCCTCCTACATCTATACAAACAAAACATAATCCTGAAACCATTTCCATCTGTAGCACACATCCAGTAACATTTACTGGCAACTGATGGGTGGGCACAGGAGCACTGAACAGGTTTGAACATCGAGTGGATCGAAGTGCTGTTGCCATTGTTCAAGTCCATCAAAGGCAAGTGGTGACTCATGATTCAGTTTAACTCTTCTGCCCTGTGCTACAACTACTGCCATTTCCCTGCTACCCTTGCAGCCACAGAACATGGGAATAGAAGAATGTTTCTTTTCACCCACCCAGACATGGAGCAGCAGTGCCAGTTGACCTCCCACAGAAGTACAAGTCAGCCAAGGTAGAAATAAAGACATCTAGGGCGAGAGATTTGTGCTTGCAATGCTTCACACATCACAGTCCCAGAGAATTATCAGATAGTTATGGCTGAATCAGGCATGGCATGTGGGATGCATTTGGTTTTATGACAATGACAGCACCTACGAGAAAACACCCTAAGAAGCCAGAATATTATTTCCCACTTTGGTGAAAGAATACCATTTAACATGATCAATTTTCTATTTTCTTTGTGTGTGTGCACATTGATTGTGATTATCTTAGACTGCATTTGCACATAAAGCAGCTCAAAACTGCCTTGAAGACAATGGCATCCAGCACTCCCATTCTCATCCCAGCTCCAGTCCAACCTGTCTGAGCCTAGAATATTCTTGAGAGGGGGAGGGGGCGGACTGGCGAGTACCAATCCCATCTCGGAAACATCTCTATGCTGTCTCTCAGCTGCCTCATGGGATTTTTCCCCCTGTGTGTGAACAGAGCCTCAACTGAGTGTATCTTCTATTGTTACAGATTATATACATTACAGTATTTTGTTGTCTGCTTGAATCAAATAAATGAAATATGTGATTCGTATAATTATCTTACTTCCCGCCCCCACCCCCTTGGAATCATGATGTTCAAGAAAGTGGGAGCCACTTGTCATGTTCCTGCCTGAAGAGCAGAAGGTGCTGCCAGCAGTGACTTGGGGATTATGACCACAAAGGTTCTGAGTGGAGAACCATGCTCTCCCAGGATGCTTCTTGTGGATCCTACCGAAGTCACATTGATCAACAAATACAGTTTTCAACCAGGTTCTCTACTCTCCTTCATCACCCTTGTGGGAAGGGTTGAAGACCTGCTAGGTCTGGTCTCAGGTGCTCACAAGAAGGAAAACCTCTCTGTTTAGGTTTCATCTGAGTTTTCAAATGGAAGATGCTGGACCAGGTGAGATCCCTCAGTGCATGTAAGATTTTGGAAGCCACTCCTTCTGTCTTTAAGTGGGACATATTGTCTCTTGCAATGAATATTTGTTGGTCAAAGGCTGGCATAACCAGAAAGTAATTTTTCTGGCATTTGCATTTTGCTGGCAATACAAGGCTTTTGCCTTTCCTATATCAATGCTACAAATTGGCCTTGCATGGCCTTGGACACAGTTGCATGATCTTGGACTTTTGGTGATAGCTGTGGTCCCCACTCACAGAAGGAGGGTTCTCTTATAATTAGCGATATAGCAGAAGAGCTTCAGCTTGGCTGACACAACAGCTATATGGCAACCATATATGATGGCTCATGCTAGGGTGGAAGGATCACCATCTTCAGCTCCCAGTGTTGATGGGGACTGGACTGGGAGGACACTATCATGTCTAATGAAATACTTTGTTCTCTGCTATGCAAAGCTACCATGCAACAGGAAATACAGCTGTGGCCAGCCTGAAATCCAACACATGTTGAGTCACATTTCTAACAACACATTTAATACTGTAAACAGAAGAACACCTGGAAAGGGAAAGGCATTGTGAGGTAGCAACACCTCTCCTAAGATACAATTTTATATGTGAGTTCTGTTTCTTTTCTGACTTCTCAGCAAATGGATAGACTAGATCCACATGTGTTTGGATGATCTAAATGCTAATTGAAGAGCACTGTGATGCTGGCCTGGGTGGCGCTTTGCTTAGAATCTGAATTCTTTGGACTCAGCAAGAAGAGGCTCCAACCTGTTCTTCCCTTGCTTTGCAACAGTCCTCAGCAACTAGCACTGTGGCTGCTCAAAGCTTCTGGATCAACAGGTGTCAGCTGAGTGATGGGGGTTGAGTTCTTCTGCTGGAATGGGGTTACTATGATACAAGATTGAACTTGGCACATTAGTACTAAGGTTTGCATGGGAATAAGGAGCTGTTAAGTATGCAGTCACTTTTTAAGAAGACAAACAAATTTAAGTGCTGATATTTCAAGCACTTAAAAGTCTATGGTGCAGTCATACTCCAAGTACTGTACAATTACATTCTCCCCATTTACTTTTCAAAGAGTGTATTGTACAGCTGAAATAGATACAGAGGAGGGCAAAAGAAGGAAGCTACACTGGACGTTTTCCTTTGTTTATGCTCCAAAGAAATCTTAACAAAATGTGATAGAAATGTATAAGCACAGGATGAAGAATATATATTATCATTCACCTTGCTTGGAATTGATGGGTGGGGAGTTTATGAAGGAGATGATAGTGTGTTTCTTTGCACAATGCCTAAACTGACTGATGAAATTTACTGCCACAAGCTGTGGCAAGAGCCACTGGTTTAGATGGCCTTAAGACTCTCAGCCCAAGAGGAGGATTCCATCAATGGTTTTACATGCCATGAAGGCTGTTTAGAGGCTTGAGATTTGGAAGCAGTGGGCTTCCGGGTCCCAGTTTTTTGGGAAGCTCCTTGTGGGCTTTCCTGAGGCATTGTAGTGGTTGGTGCCTAGTGGCACTAGCCAGGCAGAAAGTTGGAAAACTGTTATGAGTTGGAGTCAAGAAGAACAATATACAGAGACACTGCTAGGAGGCTCAAACATGATTTTCAGTTCTGCTTATTATCACCATGTGCAGCTACACCACCCTGAATGAAAACAAGGACCCAAGATGATGTATGGGAGGTGGAGCTCCTCACCTTTGCCCTTGTAGACCAGCCATCCTAATTGGGTAGTGTAGAAGGGGCCTACTGAGCAAGGATAACATGAATGGGGTGGAATATGTATATGGCCACATCTACATGTACAGTTGTGGGTAACACAGGGTCAACTGGTGGGTTGGATAAATATCTATATGCTAGATGTGGTCATCTCCTATCCCAGTGACCCTTCAGAGCAACATCCCTTAATGATGGGGGAAAGTATTCTGATGCTTCTCCAGGTGGCCAAGTTGACATGGTGGGGGGCAATGTCTTATGGTCACATCACACTCATGTCAGCTGAAAACCTGGGATTAATGGGCTGCATTCCATGTACACAGCCCAGCTTCCAGGTAGATTTCAAATCCTACTCTGTGCTGAGTGACTTGACTACTGGCCCCAGTTTGTCCTGAATAGGGTATCTTCTGGATGGAACCTATTAACCTGGATGCTGCTTTAGATGTGCCTTCAGCCTGATCCAGTACTTCTTTTGTTTTTCTTTTCCTAATTGGCCTCAATAACAGGTTGTCTTCCAGTTTTATGCTTCTTTCACGTCTATAACCCAACCCTTATCTGGTTCCCGTGCATATGTCTTCATTAGATTTTTGTTTTCTCGATAACAAAAATATATGCAGCTAACATATTCCTCTGTGCATATGAACTAGCTCCAAGGCTCCCAGCCTTCTCTCTGGTTCAGTGCTTAACCTGTTCTGTGCTTTGCCTCATGCATAACTTACACAGAATGTTCTTATGAGTCTACATATGGAGAATTGGTGAAAAACTGCAAACTTGGAACTTTAAAATTGGTTTGTATTTGAAACGGATTAATATTGGTTGAACATACAAAAGGCTAATTGAAGAAATAAGTTAATAAATATCCATTTTGGTATTGTAGGATAAAAATGTATAGTCATTCAAATAATACATAATGCAAGTGAGTCTATTAGGATGATGCGTCGAGAGCCTGAAACAGCCCCTCATGATGCAGGTGAATGCTTCTTAAGAGTCAGGCCTGTCATGACATCTTGCGTCTTTTCATCTTTTAGTGCTTTCAGAAGTTTATCTAGAAAAGAAGTGAATATAATATTGCTGTCATCGGTTATCGGTTATGGTATCATAACCTTGAGATATTGATATTTAAGCACTCACAGAACTGACAGTGTTATATACAGTGTCAGGATTGGGATAGGGCATCTCAACTCTGACGGTCCCTAATCAGGCTTTTACACAGCAGCAGAAAGCCTGAGGTGATTCCATCAAAAGCAAGAGGCCAGTTGCTGCTACCCCATGGGCTGCTTCTGGTTATCTGGGAGAAACAAATAGCAAACAACAAGCTAGGAGAGAAAGGGAGGGGGGGAGAAAGAAAAGAGTACATACACCTTATTGTCCCTTTTTGGACTTACCTGCCTTAATTCTTCACCAGTGGATCCAGAATGATCCAGCCTACTAATCTGGGCCATGGGAAGGTCTGAGCTAGATCAGTCCAGCTGTGTAGCTTGCATGAGCTTCATGGCTACACCCCATGCCTCTAAGAGCTAGGAACAAAAGTCCTTAGCCTTGGGGACTCTAGGTGCCATTGAAAAGTTCTCTCTGGTAGTCCCAAATATGGGAAGTATGCCTTCTGCACAGCTCTTGTGTTCTAGATCAGGGCAGTGCTGGTCCACTGGTAGACCAGTAGATCTACCAGTGATCTAGCTTAAGGCCTCCCTTAATCTAGATCCCACTCTGCCTAAAGCGTAGTCAGTGGAGGATGTTGCCTTGTGTTCCCATCTCATCTGGCTTTAAAAGCCAGAAAATTCACTGTAGAAGTACATTTTCTGGCCTTAATCTGATTTATAAGCACTAGTATGTGGATGCTGTCATCTCAAAGCTGTTTTTAAACCACTGGTTTGCTTGCTTTTTAATTGCATGTGATCTGATAAGAAAGAAAAGCAGAGGGATTTCAGTAAGGCTTTTGGAGGCCAGTACCAGTAAACATCTCATCATTTCACTCATGAGCAGGAAGCTTGTATTATATCCAACAGCTAATTTCAGGATGACATTTGTTTGGTCCAGTAGAATAACAGCAAATATTGAGTGTAGTAGCAACAGGGTTGTGATGACCGCGGGGTAAAGTAAGTTAGAGATGTAGGATAACTGTTATGGAATGGTTGAGGGGCGTGGCTTCGAGTATTCCAGAGGGAGGGATAAGCTAGCTCAGTAGAGGAACCAATCAGCTCTGGAAACCAGTGTCAGATGTTCTTTGCCTGGGGTAACTCACTGCGGGGTGGGCAGGAAGGAATCAGGCTGTTGTTCTACTTGGGAGGGAATCTGGGTATTCGAGTCTTGAGTACTCTAAGTGCTGATGAATATAAGTAGTGTTGACAGTTGAGAAACTAATATTGAAGATCACGTGCCTCTGTAAGAAGTTGTAACCAATAAAGCATTTTACATTGTTTCTCTTTAAAAGTGCCAGAGTGCCATGTGTATGTTGAGGCAAAAGATCTCATTATGGTTACTGTGTCTTTAAGAGTAAAAGCAAGAGAACACAGGCCAGCTTTTGGCTAACATGAGAAGCCTTTGCTGTTGATATTTAGCAACTGAAAGGGAGAGTTTGCTGCGGTGTGGTGCCTGCTGACCTGGGGTCGTAGTAAACAGAGCCGGGGCTGAGTGGCTTTGAGCAGCAGAGGTTGGGCGAGGAATGTGCCATGACAAGCTTCCAATTTATACCTTATAAGATTAAGTTCACCTAAGTACCACCAGGGTTCAGTGTGGCAGTGAATGGACATGGCGGTATTGGCAGGTGCACATTCTGCATGTCTTTTATTCCTCTAAGCCATCTCCCCTCCTTCATCACTCTGGCAAATCCAGTGTCCTGGAGCACCACTTACTTCGTGAGTTATGGACTCTGGCTTCTCTTCACAATAACAACTCAGTCAACCATAATTTCAACAATGCTTTTGCACAACTTCAGTTGTTTTTGGAAAGTGAGTCAGAAATTTTATATTAGATTTTTTTTTTTTTTTAGTTTTGCAACTCACTTTGACAAAATGAGAATTGATCTCAAAATGCTTTTCTGGTCTATGAAAATTCTGGATACCACCACCACCACCACCACCAGTTACTGGGCAATCTTAATATTTCCAACACCAGTTCTGTGATTTGGGTCCAATTGAGTCACAGGCAAAAGCTGCACACAAGGGGTGAGATGCTTCCAGCCTAATGCTCTATACAAGTAGTGCTGTTCTTGATGTGAGGGCAGTCTGCACTTTGCCACCACCGATAGCATCAAGATCAAAATGAGAGATTTCTCTGCTGCAGTCTTGATGCTGAAGAAAGTCCTTTCCCAATCAAGATTTCAGCCATTGTGTGGACTCTGCCCCCCTTACATGGCACCATAAAGGAACTGTGGAGTTCCTGCCATAGTACAGGCAAGATGTCAGTCTTGCTAGTCAAAGGTTTATTCACTCAGGAGAGTGAAGTTCAGCCTGTCCTAGATGGTGCTTCACTCTCCCTAAAGCATTATATCCAGGTGCTGGGGGTACTCAGCTGGAGTCTAGCATCTCAAGAGGCCTTTTAGCCTCAGCATTTTCATTGTCAGCTTTGGCAGATATGCTGCGTTCTGCTGCTGGACAGAGATGACTTCATCATAGTTACTGACAGTCTGGTGGCCTTAAATCTAGACTGCTGCAATTTATACATGGGTTGCCCTTTTAAAATAGTCTGCAGTTGGTGCAGTTTCAAGTGCCAGTTTTATACTTCAAAGCCACAAACAGCTTAGGAACATATGTATTATCCTGGAAACTAAAAGCTTTCACAGGGTCTTATTGGATGACATTAAGTGGGTGGCCACTAGAGAGAGATGCCTTTTTATTTATCAAAGCTTTTAAAGAATACATATAATCTAGAGTTATGTTTTTAAATATAGCTGGATTTCATTTTAGTTATTCTAATAATTTTGTGAGCAGTCTGGAGAACGTTGGGGTAGCCACATAAATATAGCAGAATAAATATAGTAGAATAGCTGCTGCTGCTCTGCTTGAGTGAAACGGGAAGCGGTGTCTTTTTTTGGGGGGGGGGGAATGTGTGTGTTCATACTCAGATGGAGTCTAACAAGCATGCAGAAGTGGTTTTAAGGGGATGCATTGTCTGCACCTTGATATTCAGCTGTCTATAAGCATTCCCATGGCATCATGAATAGTTTGGGAGTGGTGCTTTTGCCCCACTTTTGTGACCACCTGTAGGGTTCAGAGCGGTCACTGTGCATACCACCCTCACTACCTGTTCTTCACTGTGCTGTGTGGTGTGGACAGCAGTGTCCATAAAATATAAGTGTTAGTCAGTCATGCCCCCACCTATTATTTAATGACAGAGGAACTAAGGATGATGAATTTAATTTTGGGGATTTTCACTTTGAAAATAAAATCACATGAATCTTGTACTGATGGCCTATTTTTCCATAAACAACAATATTGCTTTTCTGTGCTCATGGTTACTATAGAAGGAGCCCAAGAGAAGACAGCCAAGACACAAATCCAAAGGAAACCTTAGGGATATTTGACATTTTTATCCCAGGAGCTTTGGGGGTCTGTCTTTGAAATACTCACACTGTTGTGGGTCAGAGCCGTCCCCAGTCAGTGCAAGCAGCTCCAGCTCTTTCAGACGAATGCCAAGTTCACAGAGTTCTCCATCTGGTTGCTGCTGCTGAGTCCCAGTTCCGCGCTGTGGGCTGCTCTCGGCAGCAGGACAGAAGAAACGTAATGGCTCATATGGGATGGGGGCCAGGCCAGCTGGCCAGGGGGGAGGGCAGCATCGTTCATTGGTAGATGGGAGGATCCCGAGGCCGGGTGGAGGTCTTTGGGGCCCAGCTGAATTAGCTTCAGGACCTCGCAGTGGCACAAAGAGCTTTCGCCAGAGACTGCAGTCGGCTAAGGTTGTGCTTTGTGTGGTTCGGTCATAGAGAGAAGGGAAGTACAGAGGGGGTGGTGGCCGAGGGGGTGGAGGGGGCTGTTGCTGGTGGCTCATGAGGCTTCTCCTAGTGGTTCTGCAACCACTGCTGCTGTCACCACCATGGAAACAGTGGAACCTGGAAGAATTCACTGGCTATTAATGTTCTATGTTGAGTGCTCTGTTCAGGAATGTACGTAGCACTTTAAAGATACAGGACCTGAAACTGAAATGTCAGGAGCTTGGGAGTTCACAAGGTTGAAGCCTGGTGTTAATAAATTATACAGCTGTCCATCAATGTTTGGAGAAACACTGAATGTACTATGTATGTTTATTCAAGTTGGAAGAAGCACATGGGACTGCAATCAGGAAATCCATACAAGTAAACAGCCTACTCTTTGGTTAGAAAGCAACCAGGTCTTGGATGAGAGGAAAAGAAAAACTCCAAAACTATAGGACAGTGTCAAAAATCTGTGAGAGATGAGAGCTGCTACAATCAATTTATCAAACATATACGGCCATTTTCCACACATGAAACTAGATGTCCCAGGCGATTTTTGAGGTTTGGAGTACCATACCTCTTGGAGGGAGGGGGGGGAGATACACCCTCAAGGCAAGTTCTTCGTTGGCTGCTTTCTCAGACACCTTTTAGCACTGGACATGGATGTGGGGAAATGCCTGTTGATGTAAGGCATCTTCATTGTAGCTGTAGGGGCATGGCCTAAATCACGTATCACTTTGAGCCAATGGTTTGCGTTCAAGAGACTTGTACTCTTCAATAGACAGAAGGTTCAGGTTCCTTCCACTCATGTTAATGGCTCGGTCAGTGAACCATAACAGGTGGCATCTGTATGCTAGTGTCTTAATCCACATAAAGACCAGAGAATGCAAAGACCAGAACATTTACTTCCAAAGTGTATTCTCTGATCTTTAATGTGGATTAGAGGAGAGATTGGAAAACTAGTATCCACATGATACCACCTCTCAGGGGCTTTTGAACTGCTTTTGTAGATGTGTGTGGATACAAACCAAGTACACAGGAATTCCTTTAATTATATAAATATCTATAGGTGGACCATATTCAGGGATCCTCAGCTGCTGCTGAGAGAAAGTGCTGCTGTTAGAGAAAACTTGGCCAGGAAGCAATTTGAATATGATAGTGGGGATTGTTATTTATTTCTTTAAAATATTCAGCTAGGACTTCCCATTTAACATTTCAAAGAGGCTTACATTGTTATGTATCTGGCCTAAGAGACCAAAATCCATGGCCTCTGGGAAGTGGGGGGGGGGGAGCAGCAGGAAGGCTGCTCTGATCAGGGCAACAACTGGGTGTTACGATAGATCTTATCCAAGCTCCTGACTGGCCCAGGTCTTGGGAGCCAAGCCACATGTTAATGGCTGACCCGATAGGCAAGAAAAGGGGCAGGGGAAAATGAAGAAGCTGGAGGGAGGTTACAGGTGGAAAACGAGTGTTTAATATTGCAAGGGGTTTTTATACAGCAAAAGGAAGGGGCGTGGGGGAAATAACATCAAAGCAACATGAGGGGAGGTGATTGGAGGAAAGCTGGCATCTGGTGGGTCAGAGGTCCTTCTGATGTCACATTCTCAGGTCAGAGGCGGGGAAAATCTTCAAACAGGAAGAGAAGGGAAGTTGTCCTTTTTCTCTCCACGTGGTTGAGAGACTCCATGATTGCCTAAGGGCAGCTGCATGGAGTGAAAAGAATTCAGCAGCCTGGTGGTGCCAAGCGTGTATTACAAGTCTATGGAAAGGAAAATTCTTGCTCCTTTTACTCTCGAGGCTTGTAACACGGAGGGCTGAGGAAAAAGAAGCCAGGGGGAAAGCTGTGTGGCTTTGTGGTTACTGCATTACATAAAATCATTTAAAATAAAGCAACCCTTTCAACTTGTTCATAAGGATGTAATGGGAGCCCTGTTGGATTAGGCCACAGCCCATCTGGTCCAGCATCTACCAATTTCTTCTGGGCATTCTGAAGTAGAAGGTAAAGGCAAAACCTTCACCTGCTCTTGAATCCCTGCTGATGGCCTATAGGCATGCTGCCTGTCTCTCCAACCTGGAGGTGGTACCTAGGCATTGATTCTAGGAGCCATTGATACACTTGACCTCCATGAGTTTGTCTAATTCTTTCTTAAAGCTATACAGGCTGTGTGTGTGTGTTGCTGGCTGGGATTTGGACTCCAAGAGCTTGTGCAGTAATTTCTTTCAAATACTGGGGCTGTTAGGAATGACAGGTGATATAAAGAGGGGATTGCTATTTTCTCTTTTCCTTCCTCATACAGTTGTATTTTTTTAAAAAAATCCAATTTCTTTCTTCTTATTATTATTAAAGTTTATTTATCAAACACTATAGCACTGTACAAGCTGCAAATTTTTAAAAAAGAAAATAGAATGAAGAATACAAATAAGCAAAATTAAGATTACTAAAATAACAAAGTTAAAATAATACATAATATCACAATAGCCAGATTAGGAATGAAAATAAGTGATAAAAGGAACTTCAGATCCAAGGGCCGAAGACCATAGAAAATAAGAAAGTTTTTAATTGGGATTTAAAAGCTTGTAAGGATGTTAAGGAGAGGAGGTGAACGGGAAGACAATTCCGCAAGTAAGGAGCAATGAGAGAAAAGGAGTGGAGACAAGACCAGGGAGAGGGAACTAGGGGTAAAGAAAGGCGACAGGATTGGGAAGATCATTGAGCATGGGATGGAGTGTGGATAGAGGTTAGGGAAGAGAAGTAGGAGGGAGCCAAAGAATCAAGGCTTTGAAGGTTAAAATTAAAAGTTTAAATTGAATACGGTAGGAAAGGGGAAGCCAGTGCAAGGATTTTAAAAGAGAAGTGATATAAGAGAAGCAACTAGATTGAAAAATAAGTCTAGCCGTGGAGATTGTCACTGTCACATTTGGTAATGAGCAGCATTTCAGGGGCAGCATTCTTCCTTATAGTTCTGACTCCAATTGATGGTCTAATAGAATGGAGCTGTTGCAAATGATGGGATTTAGTAGAGTACATCCAAGCAGAGCATCTCTGGGCAGCAAACTTTTTGCTCAAGCTAAGATGCTACAGTGAGGCTTGAATGAGAAAATAGAGAAATGTGACTTATCTAATTTGGGGTGTCTTCTCTTCTCTTTGCAACGGCTTTAATTATGCCACTGTTATTAGTTACTTCACATTTTCCTTTATTCTCATTTAACTGAACAGTGATTTGGCAAAAGTTTTTTAGTAGTGATTTATTTAAGCTTCACCTCCTGTCTTTACTGACTAAACTACAATAGCAGAATGCTGCACTTGTGTGCTGGTAAAAAACTCAAATACTCCTTCTGTTTTGCAAATCCTCATGATCACGATGGAAGTTTTTACAGGAAGTATTGTCCTATGATATTGGATTACTAAGAATATCCTGCAGTTATGTATTTTGGCCAGCAGAGGGGCTCAGACACCCACACAAAAATTGCTATGTGTGTATTATCTATATGGTTTATTCTAGTTCATGAATTATGGTGCCACCATTTGATGGTAGATAAGAAGGGGAGGGGGTTAATACAATATCTTAAAGTTTCCTTGCCTTCATGTGAGACCTTAGATAGCTAATGTTTATATTATAGGTATATTTCCTCAGGAGACTTAGAGTTGGGTAGATAAAAGAAATGGAAGAAAACAACTTGAGTGTGGAAGAGAAGAAAATTGGAGATACTAAGGGAAAGTTTCATGTAAAAATGGGCATGATAAAAGAAACTCAAGAGATTAATGCTTCAACCACACTGGGCCTAAAATCCAGGATTATTTATTTATTTATATTTATTTTTATATCCCGCCCCATACCCAAGGGTCTCTGGGCAGCTCACAATATTTAAAACAAACATATCAAAACTGTATAAAATACTAAAACCAGTACAAAGTTTAAAAGTCCAACATAATAATAATATTTTTTAAAAAAATAAAAAAACAGTTTTTTGTATAATGGAGGGGAATTATCCTGGCAATATATTTGGATTGCCACATGTATTCAAAATTCATACAAATTCAGACATTTGAATTAGAATAAAATGTTTTGATAAATTCATATGAAGCTTCATACGGTATTCGTATGCATTTGTATGCATTCGTTTGGGATTCATATGGGATTTGTATGGGATTGAACATTTGTATCATAGGATATGAATCCTACCACATTCAAAGGGGATCTATCTGAGTGATATGAATCAAATACAATTTTTGTGTGTGTACATCCCTAATCTGTGACAATCTCAATATAATCCCAAATTATAGGTATGAAATCCTGGCATATTGCTATTTCTGGCAAAAGAACTCCCAACCTAGGTTTTCCCAAAAGAGCAAGAATACACACGGTGGCAAGAATATATGGAAGAATATAAGAAAGATTTAACATCACAGAAAACCGCAGTGTTGTGGTCACTGTCACAGAGCCAAGTATCCTGAGTATTTTAACTGGAAAAGTTGGTAGATGCTGTTAAAGTGCTTCACTTAATACGCCAGCAATTTTGAAAAACTCTGCAGTGGCCACTGGATTAGAAAAGGGCAGTTTCAGTTTCAATCCCAAAGAAGGGCAATGTCAAGGAATGTTCAAACTACTGAACAACTGTGCTCATTTAATAAATTAGCAAGGTTATGCTCACAATCCTGCCACATAGGCTTTAGAAGTAGATGAACTGAGAACCACCAGAAGTGCAAGCTGGTTTTCAAAGAAGTAGAGGTTCTAGAGATCAAATTGTCAACACTGCTGCTAGATTATGGAGGAAGAAGGAGAGTCGGCTTTTATACCCAGCTTTTCTCACGTGTTCAAGGGGACTCGGAGGGGCTGGCAAAGCTTTCTATTCTTCTCCTCACAACAGACACCCTGTGAAGTAGGTGGGGCTGTGAAAGCTCAGAAGAGAGCTGTGACTAGCCCAAGGTCACCTAGCTGGATTTGTGGAGGAGTGTGGAATCAAACCTGGCCTTCCCAGATAAAAGTTTGGCACTTTAACCACAAGACTAAACTGGCTCACCCCACCCCCGAAAAACATCTACTTCTGCTTCATTGACTGTGTTAAAGCCTCTGTAGACCACAACAAACTGTGGCAAGTTCTTAAAGAGATGGGAGCACCAGACCACCTTACCCAGCTTTGCCAAGAATTATAAAATGCTATTCACTTTTGTTGTCTTCTGGTGTTGTGGCACTACAGCTGGCCATACTTCCTGGAGGCAGTTCTGGACGGCAACCCATCCCAGGTGAAAAGCATAATTTCAGGGCTCTGTCCATGCTTTTGAATGTGTAACCTGACACAGCCTGTCACTTGCCATTTTTGATTTGTTGTACCCCACAGCTACGATATTAGCTGCATTATGTATATGACAGGTGAGGTTATCACAAGATTCCTACGTGTTTGGCTTAATCTGTTGCCTTCCAATACACAGGGTCCTTAGGCTGAATGAATTATTCTCACCTGCTTATATTCCTTATCCATGCAACGCTTCTAAAACACTTGGAATTAATTAATTGCAGATGTATGTGCAAAGAGCTCCATTGAGCAAATGTGCTCAGAAATGCATAAATGCGACTGGTATGTATGCAGTGAAGCGTCTAGTCTTTCTGTTTTTATTTTAAATGTCAACAAGATAAATGAAGCTCTCATATATCATTCTGTTATGATGCTGTTTCTTGTCACCCCCTCTGTTCTAGCAGGCATCTAGCATAAACTACATTTCTTTATTGTACACCTTGGAGTGGCAGTTCCTGCCAACAAGAAATCGAAGGACCAATCGATGGGGTTAGAAGGAAGGCTGTGAGATATATGGCCATTCAGAGACAATTTGGGCCCTGCTTCTCCAACATCCCCGGGGAGTAATATTTTATAATGCAAGTTTTCACACTGGAAGCATTATTTTAATGTGGCTATGTGGAGAGTTACGCATGCTTGAACAAGCAACCCAAGAGGAGCAGAGCAGACAAAACTTTGCACAGGTTTATTTTTAGGGTGTTTTTCCACTGTCACTTGAAGTACCCATTAAGTACCCATTAATGGGTACAAAAATGCCATTATGTACCTATTAATGGGTACTTAATGGGTACTTTTAGTGACAGTGGAAAAACACCCTTAGATGTAGGTCCTAACCCTAATTTTTATTATCAGATGATATAAACGAAGAAACCTCAAAGCACTGTTCATAAGGCACTAAGGGTATAATTTCAGTTTGTTTGCTTTTCTTAGAGGGCGGATGAATAACTCAAGAATGAGAATGGGGAGCCCAGCGGCCAACATACCCTTTTGGGCAAGGTATTGGAGTAGGTTGAGGCTGCTCAGCTGCAGGTATGTCTGGAAGATTATCTAGGCCCATCTCAGTCTGGCTTCAGGCCTGGTTATGGAATGGAAACTGCCTTGGTCACCTGGGTTGATGGCCTTTTCTGTGAGAGGGACAGACGGAGTGTGACCTTTTTGTTTTCTCCTGGATCTCCTGGCAGGTTTTGAAACCATTGATAATGGTATCCTTCTAGAAAATCTACAAAGTCTGAGAGTGCTGCATTGGTTCCAATCCTATCTCCAAGGCCAATTCCAGAGAGTGGTTGTGGGAGATTCTTTCTCACCATCCCAGAAATTAAATTGTGCGATTCCTCAGGTGGCAATCTTACCTCCCATGCTTTTTAATATCTATATGGAGCTGCTGGGAGAAGTCGTCAGGAGATTTGGAGTGAGGTGTCATCAAAATGCAGATGACACCTAGTTCTATCTCTCTGTGCCATCTGAATCAAGAGAGATGGTTGAAGTGCTTGACAGGTGCCCAGATACAGTAATGAACTGAATTGTGGCCAGTTGCTGGCCAGACAAGATGGATCCAGAGAAGATGGAGGTGCTGTGTATCACAGGGTCTTTTGTCCATGAAGTTGGGAGGCATCTTGTCCTTGACAAAGTTGTAATGCCTTGCAAGGAACAGGTGGGAAATCTGGGGATGCTCATGGAGTCTGCATTGGCCCTTGAAGCTCAGGTACAGGCTGTGGCCAAGAATGCCTATTCCCAACTACAGCTGGCTTGACAGCTAATGCCCCTTGCTCTGGTTATCCATGATCTGGTAGCGTCCATGCGCTCTACATGCGGGCTGCCCCTGAAGATGATTCAGAAGCTGTGGCTGGTGCAGAATGCAGCTGCTAGACTGCTGTCTGGGACTGCTGTCTGGATACACATTATAACGGTCTTAAAAGAGCTGCATTGGCTGCCAATTTACTACCAAGCCCAATTCAAGGTTCCTTAACTTATATGGCCTTAAATGATTTGGACGACAAATATTTAAAGGAATGCCTTCTTCCATATTGACCTGCCTGTGCTTTAAGATCTGTAGGGGAAATTCTCCTAGTTGTACCACCAGCCTCAGTAGCAAAAAGGGCCTTCTCACTGATGGCTCCCAGATTATGGAATAGTGTGGCAGGCACCTTGACTCCATAGGTTCAGGAGAACTGTGAAGACACACCTCATTCCCCTAGTCTTTGGCTAAATAGAGGACAGCTTTTCCTCTCTAATTTTGGGTACTGTTACTGTTTTAGTATGTTTTATTTCGTTTTTAATATAACTCTTCCTTACACCTTCAGGCACACGGTGGGATAAAAATCCAAATAAATAAATAAATAAATAAATAAATAAATAAATAAATAAATAAATAAATAAATAAATAAATAAATAAATAAATCACAAGTGGCCAAAGTCATTTCTAGTTTTGGCAGGGGGAAGCAAAGAGATTCCAGCCTTGGAAGAAACCCATAGCAAGCTTCATTGTTTCCTTGGCTCGGGTAGTAGTGCAGAGTGGATTTCTGTCATCTTTGACAAAGAAAAGGGACATCTAAGGGACTGTAGCCCAGTAGTAGAGTAAACTGCCTAGAAAATAGAGAGCTGCCAGTTCAATTCCTAGCCTCTAAAATGTTGCAGGAAGGAAAGTAAGTATCCCCCCCAAGCTGATGGCATTATTGGGAAGGATTATTTAAGAGAAAGGAATATGTGTCCTGGTGTTAGATTTTCAGAAAGTAATGATCTTTTGTCCATCTGGGATAAAAGTCAACATGATAAATGTCATGTCTCTGGGGTCCTGGTGATTATGTCAGTAGAGCAAATGAGATTTTCTTCAACATTGCTTAGAACCATCTAGTAAGCATCCATATCAGATTATCTGAATATAACTTTTAAGCCATGAGTTTGTCCAAGCACAGTTGTGACATGTGTTCTGTAGAGGTCGTGTTTAACTGGGAGGACTTCTCTGTGATAATTTTGTGTTTGCTATCACAAAGGCAAGCTATTTCATCAAGGATAATCCACAGGATATTATGGCTTTTATGCAAAGAAAGATTCTAATAAATTAAATGTGACTCCCAAAGAGCTGTACTGAGACTGTAATACTTTTAATTACTAAAGTTTTAGCTCCTATTTTTCAAGATGATGCGTGGTTTGAAAATTGCAGCTCCTGGGAGTCAACAAAATAATTATACAAAATGTGTGCTTGCATATGTGTGGGTGTGGGAGAGACCACATGGAGTGATGGTTGTGAAAGAGACAAATAAAGGCTAGAAATGCAACTGGTAGAAGTTTAAGAGCCAATCTTCACTATGGTAATGAACCATAACTGCTCTGTTCCCCTTCTGGGGTTTGTCTCTGCACTGCACATGCTAAAACAGCAGTTCAAAAATGGCTTAAAGATGGTAGTTGTCACACGTGTCCCCATCCCACCTCTAATACACATTAGTTATAAAAGGCACTTTGAAGTGCATTTAATGTGAACAAGAGATAGGATGGGAGCACTAGATACCACATGCTGCTGCATCTAAGCCACATTTGAGCTGCTTTTTTAAAAGATGTGGATGCAGCCTCAAAAGGGGAGGATGCAAGTTATAGAAGTGAATAATGCATGCATGAAGAAGTGCTATATTCTCATAACCCAATATGTTTATGTGAGTTAATTCTTCCTTTTACTGTGTTTAATTTTCAAGATTTTGAACTAATCTACCAATGTTTCTTTTTTGTAGTTGCTTAAGTTTGACCTTTCTTATACTGTCTTTCCTGTACTAAGGATGCATTTACATTGCAACATGTTAAATGCACTCTTTTGCATTCATGTGTATGCTATTTTCAGAGGGGCTGGACTACTCCAAAAAATGTGCATTGAGGACTGAATGTCCCATGTACTGGATTGATTATTGCAATGGAACAATGTGAAACTATGCAGTTGAGGCTATATACAAAGTCTTTAAGTTTACAATTACCAGCAGTGAGGAACTAATTAAAATTATACTGGTTAAAAAGAAAGCTAATTAAAACACTTTTATAAAGATGGATCTTTAACTGAAATACAGAATTAGCTAAAGAGCATCATCACAAATAAGAATTTCAAAGATAAGATGAGCAAAAATAGTTTTAAAAAATCATCATAAAATTTCTTGACTAAGAAAAGGAAAGGACAATTGATTCACTGTAATTGGTAGCAATCAGGATTAAAATATGCCATCCTGCAGGGAAGCTCTGAAATCATAATAGCCTCATGTGGTTTCACATTTAAGTGGTAGTCGGACATAACATGTTCCTTGGTGCTTTGAGACCAAAAGAGAATAAAGAAAAGAAGCATAACCCTTCTTAGAAGAGTCCCTGCTGGTTTGCTGTTCTAAAAGGCAAGCTAGCGCCCCCTCAAGGATTGCGGCTATATAATTCTCCTTAAATACTGTTGGATATAATTACTGTAATATTGTGTTTTATTCAAAATAAAAATTTAAAGCTAACAAACAAAAACAACAGCACACACAACCTGTGGAACAAAATTTCCTCAGATTCAATGACTACTTGGTCATGGGCATGAAGGAGTGCAGTATGTAGGGCTGTGTGTAGACTTAACAGAAAGGTTACCTTGAGGTGCCTCAGAGAGACAGTGTATGGCCCTTGTGTTCCCAACTCTTCTCTAATCTGCCTTTTCTATTTATTTATTTATTTGTTTACATTTCTATCCCACCCCATACCTGAAGGTCTCAGGACAGTCTCTAAGGCCCTGGTCACATCTTTAGTTTAGGATGACTTCAGATTGTCCTCAGGTTGCACTACTCACATTATTTTTATTCAATTCATTTTTCAACCCGGCCTACCCCACCCCCTAGATCATTCTAACTGGAGTCCTGTTTTCCATAGGACTCAGCCCATCCAGGCCATCTGAGTGTGTGTGTGTGTGTGTGTGTGTGTGTGTGATAGGCTAAGGGAGGCTGAACCATGCTGTGGTGGGTGGGATCCAGTCTTTCCTTTCAGTCAATGTGCACGCAAGAGAGAAGAAGAAGAATCGGCTTTTCTACCCTGCTTTTCTCACCCATTTAAGGGGACTCAAAGCAGCTGACAAAGCCCTGTGAGGTAGGTGGGGCTGTGAGAGCTCAGAAGAGAGCTGTGACTAGCCCAAGGCCACCCAGCTGGCTTTGTGGGGGAATGCGGAATCAAACCTGGTATTCCCAGATAAGAGTCTGGCTCCCTAACCACTAGATCAAACTGTCCCTTGAGGCACCTCCTCTTCTCTCCTCAGTTTATGTGTATGATTCATCTATCTACCGTTTTCCCACAAATTTATTGTTATTATTTTTAAAATTAATCGCACCGACAAGAAAAGCACATAAAAAAGGAAGGGGGGGGGCTTGGAGGTGCGGGAGCAGGCTTAAAAAAGAACTGCAGACACACACCCTCACCTCTCTTGAGTGACACAACAGCATCCAAAAAGAAAGGAGATAGATTTGACACAGCAAAAGGAGTGGAGAGCCAAGAGTTCTGTGGAGGACTCTCAGATCAATCGCAGAGAAAGGTGTGAGTGATGCAGCCTAGAGTGAGAACGGCCTGAGAATGATCTAGGTGTGAACAGAGCTGGTATGACCTCAATTTGAATTATTAATAGGACCAGGGCCTAAGTCACTTCAGAGGTACCTCAGAGGTAACACTCTGTCTGCTGTAAAGGCTTACAAGTTCTTTAGCCTTGGAGCTGCAGGGGCCACCATCTTGTGGACCCTACCAAAATTACTTTTAGTCATAACTTGTACTGTTGTGACAGAACTCCTAACTATCATCTTGGTTGAGAGGCAGCCGAGGTGGCGGCATTGACACCATCTCTCTCTGACAGGCATCATATTCTCATGTGACTACGGCAGAAGTTGCCCTAGTAAATTCTCACATATTGAAAGGGGAATAAAGGCTCTAGCCTTGAAAAATTAATTAAGTTTCCCTGATAGGGCCTATGAAGTTAAACTTTATTGCCTCTGTGTGCATTTTCCTGGCCTGTTTTAATTAGATTTTAATGGAAAGGTATCACACAGCTCTGAAATATGTCTACACAATTTGCTTTATAGGTGTTTAGACAATAACTTGGGGCAAAGTGTCCCAAGGCCTTATGGATACTATCAGGCAGCCTTCCTAGTATTGCTTTATCATCCATAGGACCTTAACCTAATGGTATTCTGGGAAGCATACATTTGTAGGAGGTCTTTTGTCTGTAGACTTTATTGCTCTCATATGTATGACTAACTATATAACTGTTTTTTATTTAATGGGCATGAAGTTAAGTTAGTAGAAGAATGGAAGTACAAAGTAGCTCCTTTTATGGAAGCAGACACTAGAATTGTGTGTTGCTGTCCTTGGTAGGTTATTGGAGTGAGAGACCTGCTGCCACAAGACTATAGATTATGCACACACAACAGCTAATAGAAAACAAAAGGGGTGAGTCCAGTGGATCTGTCTTTTAGATATTGTCTGGATTTAAAAATTGAAAGAGATAACTGGTCTAAATCAAGATGAATTAAATCAAGTCTTCTTTCACAAATTCCCAAAGAGATGGCTCTATACTTTTGAGATTTCTCTTCTCTGGCTAAGGCCATAATGTTTAAGCAGGTTTTTTAGTAGCCCTAGTCAGTTTTTAAACTAACAGTGATTTTTAATCTACTGCTCTGGTTGCCCCCACATAAGGTGCCTTTGTCTTGAGGTTGGTGCAGCAAACCAACTGCTGGACTGCAAGTGAATTTCTCCTTCCTTCCTTCCTTCCTTCCTTCCTTCCTTCCTTCCTTCCTTCCTTCCTTCCTTCCTTCCTTCCTTCCTTCCTTCCTTCCTTCCTTCCTAAGCTGCTCTGAGAGCAGGATTTTTTGCTTTCCATCTGGGGAATGCCCGTTGGGTATAACACTAGAGTCTACCGTGCCCCCAAGATTCTCTAGAGTCTCCCTCCCTCTGGTATTGTTGTTAGTGAGAAGCTTTAATATAAAATAAAATAGTGCAAAGATTTAGAAGAAGACATGGGCTGGATGCTATGAGCTTTTACCATGCCCTCCCCTGGTTAGTATGCAAGAATTGTGGCTGCTTCTGACTGGGGTGAAGAGGAAAAAGATTTGGGCTGGATGCTTCTTTTACTGCAATTTTGTTATATTTTACAATGTAAATTTGTTTGTTTGTTGTATTTTTGTTCTGTTATGAGACACCTTGAGCATTTTTTTGAGAGAGATGTTATATAAATATAAATACAAATGCAACACAGGACAAAATACAGTTCAAAGGTATTGACTTTAAACTCAATGCAACTCAACCAACCAACCATTTATGTACTTATTTTTAAGGACCAGCATGTTCTACAGATTCTCAGAAATGTTCAGCCCAGGATCACCAGGTACCTAGCTGCTCCAGAGCAGCAGCCTCTGCTTCTGGCATCACTTCCAGGTGGTTGGTGCATTGGGCTTGGTGTACTGGACCATGGTCAGTGCTGTATCTGCACTTTGACCATGGTCCAATGCACCAAAGTAGAACACTTCACAACTGGAATGGGATATTGTATGATTATCATAGATTATTCCACTCTAATTCCTTGTCCTGTGCAGATGAACCAATCTACTGGGAGGCTGTGGTCTCCCTAGAGACCAATTTGTTACGCAGATGAAGCATTCTATGAATTCTGCTGGACTGATCTACCAGCTCAATGTGGATAGGGCCTTACTGTCCCTTGTCTACCTTTAAGCGAGAGAGATGGTAGATGAAAAGGGCTTTCACAGTGACAGTGAGGTTTCACATTCAAATCCACTGGTGACGAGGGAACTGGTAGTTGACGCATACACAAATGTTAGAAGTGTCTTTCATGCACAGGTCCCATGGAGTCAGTCAAGGAGCCTTATGTGTTCCTGGTGCACTAAAGTGCATGTATATTCTCTCCCTTCTCCTTGCAGAGGCACCTGTAGACAAATCTTTTGCACACAGTTGCCATGGAGAGAAGCTTACTGCTGCTCTTGACCAGTCTCCACCAATTCTCCCAACTTGCAGTTTGTAGAAGTTTCAGCTTTGAGGTTGGTAACAATTTTCCTGCATTGTTGCTCTTTTCAAGGATGTTGAGACAATCACTCTTGTGGTTTCTCCCAGCATTCACTTCTCTGTATTCGCACAATAACATATGCCGCTGCCCTGACAGTAAACTTACTGGAAAATTAATTGCAGGTCCCTTATGCTCATAGCTTTTAAGACTCTGCCAAACAGTCTGCCCAAGGGAAAGGGAAGGAGAAATTTGTCCTGCACTCAGACACCCTGAGGGAGGATAAAGGGCTGTAGAGTAGAATTCATATAGTTCAGACTCTACTCAAGTGGCAAAAAGCCTCCATGTGAACAGTGACCCAGGGGACAGAGTCCTTTTTACATTTGAAAACCACACAATTCTCTCCTAAGGAACTGTCTGTGAAGGAAGGTCTTAACACCTTCAGAAACACAGTAGAAAGATAGTATTGTTCAATGTTGTAATCCTATTTTAGCTCGGTTTCCTTAATGACCAGTTGATGCCTTAATGCCCATGTAATAATCAGTTTGCCTGTATAATATGTGGCTGGTTCCTTTTTATATGGATGCTTTAACCTTCAGATGATGCTGACAGCATTCCAAAATCCTACTGAGTGGCACTTTCTATTACAGAACGACCGTATTTGTTGCTGGGTGGGATAGCAGGGAGTGACTGATGCTGCAGCATTCCAAGCCTATTCTCTGATTGGCTCATATATCTCTGACTTGACTTATCAGCTTAGATTCTCAGTCATGCCAGAGGTCAAGTGTTTGCAGTCACTTGAAGTTTCCGGTGACCTACCAAGAGGAAAGTAAACAACCTGTGCCTTCAACTGAAGTCAGGTCCCCTGCAGATTTACCTGTAAAAACAATTTAAACCCAATGTTTCCGCTTAGCTTTCCTTCTTTATATGGTAAGATATGGAATACTGTAACTTGCTTGAGGACTACTTGTTTAGAATGAGCCACACTCAGAATGAATTTGGATAAATATAAGAAGTGAAAACCGTGCAGAATGAAGCTTCTAATCTACCTTATCACTAGGATTTAAACTTGGTTCATGGGCATCGTGACTTTACCTTCTCATAACCCCTTTCAAAATACACATCACACTAGTCTCTCTGGATGGAACAAGAGAAAATGGAGATCTTCAACTTCACTTCAGTGATAAACAAACCTGAGATCCGGGCTACAAGGGGACATGACAAATGGTGCTATGCATTCTAGACTGAACTGAAAAGACAAAACAAAAATGAAAAGGCAAAATAACAGCAACAAGAAGATATCTAAAAGCATGGTGTTGCAATTATACAATACAATTTCAAACCATGGAATAATCTCCAGATTGTATCAAACCATGGGTGTTTTTCCACCGTGCTCCTTTAATCTGGATCTAAGAAGATCCAGATCTAAGGAATGGGTACTTCCCTTAATTCGGATCTAGCAGATCCGGATTAAGGGAAGTACCCAATGTGTTTCCATGGATGGTCTAGCACCCAATAGCAATGGGTGCTAGCCTCACTGCTGTGGAAACACTGGAGCACCTATTTGCAAATCCGGATTGACCCACAAGGGGTCTGCCTGTCACCCCAGGTGTTTTGGATGACAGGTGGTGCAATCTCCGAAGTCCCTCCAAAGTCCCTCTGAAATCCTTCCGAAGTTGCCTTTGGAGGTTAGCAAAGGCTCCGAAGAAAAATCCCTTTGAGAGCTTGCATATTAATTAGCTCCTTGTCAGCAGGGATGAGTCAGCCTCATTAATATGTATCTCTTTCCATGCCTGAAGGTTACAGTCCGCTTTGTTGTCCCTTTGTTCTCAGAGGTTTGTCTTCAGAGCCTTTGCGAATCTCTGAAGGCAACTTCGAAGTAACTTCGAAATGCCTTCGAAGCCTTGGTTTTGGGGCTTCCCCCATGGGTGCCCCCTCCCCCTAGCCCCCTCTAGACCCCATTGCCAATCTAACATGGAAACAGGCTCCCTTTAATCTGGATTTTCTGGCTGAAGACCCCATTGTAGACCCCACTAAGGGGTCTACAGAAAATCTGGATTAAAGGCTGAGATGTACCCATATGATCCGGATTTCCCCAGTGACTGTGGAAACAAATGTGTCCCAAATGGGTGCCGTGGTGGAAATGGGGTCATCAGGCTCACACCCAAATGGGTCCTTAATGGGTGCAAAAATGGGTACTTTCTGCCAGTGGAAAAACACCCATAGTATGTCAATATCCACAGACTGAAAAATCAAACATCATATTTTGGGCTACAGATCCAGCAAGGCTTTTGGGATGTGACACTTTGCTATAAGCTATCTGGATGCTGCAAAGCTGAGTTAAACAGGTGTAGGATTTTGACTTCCTCTCTTCCACCATGTAGCCCTGAATGAACAAACAAAATACCTAACTTATGTATACTTGTGCTTGGATCTGATTGTGCAGAGCTCTGAATGTCTTTGACTAACTTTTAATCCATTCCCGCTCCTGGTCAGATATGATCACAGAGTTGGAAGATCTTCAAGTCTAAGTCACTAGACTGTCCCAGACAGATGACTAGCTTGAAGCCTCCTTGAGGACTGTCAGGCTGTGTTCACACTTAAGTTTTAATTCAGCTTCCGTCCAGAATGGAAGACCACATCAGCAAAGTGAACAGACATTTTCTTTCCACATTATCTAATTCAAAGGTAGATTTTCTGAGTTAGATAATACTGAAAGAAGTTGGCTTGCCACCATGTTCTCTCATGCTGGAAGTGGACTGAAGCTGGATTAAAAATTAGGTGTGAACACAGCCTTCAGTGTAATCCCAGGCACAGCTGTGATTTCTGAACTCCATGATACTGAAGCTAAGAGGTATAATTCTAAAATTATTTTGGTTGCCTTAATTTGGTTGAATATGCTGCATATCCAAACTCTGGGTAGATTATGCTATTTGCCTGCCCCAAGTTAAACTCTCACTCTATTTACTACTTCTTATTCACTGATATAAGCCTGCCTGCAGCTCTGTGAAGTTTCGCCAGTATTCCTTGACTACTGCTGATTGAGGGACTGCCTTCATCCAGTACTTTTAGGGCAACAGCAGTTGCAAAGGCATGGTTCTTCTAGATCAATGAAATTCAGTATCTCCCATATTCCTGGAGTTTGTATTGTGCTCAAAGCTATTAATGTACTTGAGTGACTATTAAGTGCCTAAGAAAATCTATTACTGTTTAAGATTTACTTAGTTTCTTTCCTTGCATATTTTCACTGGAATTAACCTGTGACCTCTTGTGATCTGTAACCACTTGTTTTATCAACATATTTCCTGCATGGAAGACATTTGCAAAATGCCATAATGTAACAAATCAAGTGCCACACAAACAGATGCTAAACATCATAAAGAAAATGGAGTGCATCTGGAAAATGGCGTAACAAAAATAAACACATGATTTCAGCAGATTGGGTATTTCTAATTAGCCCCGGATAGTTCATTTTCATGGATAAGTAGTTATCTCTGTAATTAAATATGAGAAGCTTTCATGATGGCTATGGGTGGGTGTTCTTCCATTTCTTTCCCAGCAGAGGTCGCTCTTGAATACTGAATAGGCATATATATTGAGTTTACTACAAGCCTGTTTTCGAAAAGCCGATCAAATAGCTTTCTGATGGTCTTCTAAATAAACAAATCCTAGTGCACTTCATGGAACCACAAGGTTCTACAAACAAAGTCTACATAAGAATGTTCTAGATGGAAAGTAAAGAAATGCCAAGACAAGTTACTGCAACATGCTTTAGTTAGACTATTATGATAATACCTGGCACATTAGAGAAGAGTTTGAAGATTCTTGGCCTTTGTCTTCTTCTTGAGAATGACCAGAAGGAATGGGGGGCATATTGTGAGATGGTGGACTACATGGACTGTGGTCTGATCCAGCAGGGCTCCCATTGTGTTCTTATGTTCTGGAGATCCTTTGGGCAATCATACAAATGAGCAGGGGACATAAAAGGACCCTCCCTGAAGAATGTGCAACAGTAACTGGTCATTCGCCTGCCCAATGGGCAACAGCTCTGCTGGCTAATGTTTTCACTCCAAAAGTGTCACCTTGCTATGCCTCTCTTTTCCATGCTCTTATCCTGATAGCCACAAGTTGAATTTATGGGTGAATCAGTGGTAAAATCTTGTGTTTTATTGATAGTCCAGAGTAAATTGCAAGAAAGATGGTTTCCCTAGACCCACAGTCAGTATTCCACAATTTAGTATTTTTGTGATGTGGCAGCAATGAGATTCTTCTGTTCATATACTCAGCCCTCCCTGTATACTCAGTGTGAAGTACATTCTGATAAGTGTGTGCATTCTCTGCTGAAAGTGAATTCTAGTTAGTTCTTGGGCAAGTTTGCCCAAACAGATGAAAAAACATAGACTAACACAGTATTCCATAGAGTGGTTAACCCTCCTATTTTTTAAACCTGTAGTATCTGGTGTATAAATCACAGCTACAGCAGAGAATTATTAAATGTGTCTGTGCATTAAACTTGGATTTTGTTTTGCCCTGTCTAGATGCAACCAGTAATGTTCTAGGGTAGAAAAGGTAGCATTGGTTGGGTAGTCATAAACCACTTATGGATGATTTTTCAATTGTATTGCTTTTGTTTTCATATTTATGATCCATTTAATTGGTTTATGTGATAACAATGCCCAGATATCTCTACTGAGACCATTATCTAAATCTTGCTCCTATGGGGACTTAATTATTGTGCACATAGTGGCTTGTGATTCTGATAAGATTCCGTATAACTTGGATTTCAATCCCTTCAAATTAAGTTTATTATAGATAATTACATGCAGAATGAGGGATCTTGTGGTCCCCAGCAGTGTGCACAGAGCACATTCCCCCTTTTGAATTGAAGCCCCCATACTATCTCTCGTCCCCCCACTCACCTTCTGCTGCCACAACCTGCCCTGCTCCTCCTCACTGCCATGTGCCACTGCTGCCAGACCCCGTCCCACACCAGTTGTTCCAGCCATCTGGTTGAATATATTTGATTTGCATGCAAAGGAGGGAGGGTCTACAAATGGAGGCCCCCTTCGACCCATATGTGAATTGTTGAAGCCTTGAATTTGCTGTAAGGCTATTGATGTTTGACAAGTACTAATAAGCTAGTACTGAATAAAAGGAACCTGGCATGAAAAAAGTCAATGAGTTTATCGACTTTACACGGCAACAACTTATTTATACCAAGAGTACCTTGCTTTGTGCAGGTTCTTTATTTATATATTTGCACAATAAATATTTACACAATCAGTGAGGCAGATTCTCCTGCCCAACTAGAAGATCTGCCTGGTGATATCCCAAAGTCTGCCTAGCAACAGTTGTTGCAAATCTGAAAAAACTTGTTTCCTTTTAATATATGGTTTTAGAAATTCTACAGTTTGTTGTATTAAAAATGTGTCTAGTTGTATCTAATTAGTTCCTTATTTAACCTCTGCATATGTTAAAATGTACATTGAAACTGTGAAGGGGCATCCAATGGTGACTGGTTACTCAAATATATTATTCAAATTTAAATGCGTTAAAGTAGTTACTACTTCAGCAAATCAACACTGTGGAAGCACCAAGGGAGGAAATTATAGCGGCACTCCTGAATGATGGATTATAGATACTGAACCAAGCAACATTTCTCTTTTAATGGCCATTATCTCAGGCAAGATGCTTGTCTCTCATATATAAGCAGAAGTGTCAGAGGAGAAAAAGAAGACTCTAGTTATGAAGATGGGAAGCACTTTATTTCCATTCCAAAAGAATGTGCACAATGTGATATATTAGCTCTTTGCTTCTATCTGCTTCACTTGGAAACAGAGACACATCAGCCTCTAAAGGAACTCCTAATTGTTGTGAAGATCTTTTTGCTTGTTTAACTGGAACTGTTTGGTTTGATCTTAGCCTGATATAGAAGTTGGTCTAGTGAATGTGCCTGGAAAAACACTTATCTGTGGACATATCATTCTCCATTTAATGACTTCTGCCAAATGTAATGACATGGATTCATGCAGAGGGAGGGCTTTTGTGCACATAACAATAATGCCTCACTGAGGTTAAGATGGAACAAACTGGGATGTCTCTGCTCTTCAAGCACTAACCACCAGCACTTGAAGTGTGGATGGCCAGTCCCAGTAGATTGCCATTACAATGGTCACAGCAATGTTCAGAAGAGGATGATTTGGCTGATTGGGGGTGTATGCAATGAATAATCTGGAGTTTTCTGAATGGGAGTTGTCTGGAGACTGAATGAGAACTGAGATCATTTTGCTGTGAAATTATTATTATTATTATTATTATTATTATTATTATTATTATTATTATTATTATTATTATTATTATTATTATTATTATTATTATTATTATTATTTTATTTCTAAAGTGCTGTATGTGTACTCATCACTGTACAAAATAAATAACCAAAAGACTAAAAAGAGTAAAAATCTGCCAATGGTGTACAATCTGAAAGGGCAATAATAGCAAAACAATAATAGAGACAATGATTAAAATAGATAACAAAACATCAGCAGGCAGTCTTTCCTGGATAGGGAGAGTAAAATCACACAAAGCCTGGGAATGCTTCCCTAAACAAGGTTGTCTTCAGCTCGGATTTAAAAGAGGAGAGCGAAGTAATAGCACACAGTTGTGGGGGGAAGACAGTTCCAGAGATGGGGGAAGCGAGAGAAAAGGGGCGAATCTGAGATGGGGCAGTGAAATCCGAGGCTGAGCCAAAAGACCTTGGTTACTAGAGTGCAGGGGATGAGAGGGTGTATAGGGAGAAAGAAGAGCAGATAGATAATAAGGAGCGAGCTCATGGAGTGCTTTAAAAGTTAACAGCAGTTTATACTGGATACGGAGAGGGAGAGGAAGCCAACAAAGGGATGATAATAGAAGAGAGACATGGTCAAAGCAGCGAGCAAGCATAATGATGCAAGCAGCTGAGTACTGGATAGAAATTAACGGACAGAGATGAGAGAGGGGGAGTCCTATTAGAAGGAGATTACAGTAGTCTAATGGAGAAATAACCAAGGTGTGAACAGTGGAGGTAGAGAGAAATGGATGAATTTTAGCAATGTTGTAAAGAGAAAATCTGCATGTTTTAGCTAAGGACTGAATGTGGGGAATAAAAGATAGAGAAGAATAAAAGACAAAACCGAGACTGAGAACTTCCTGACCCGCCGAATAGAAATATCGCAGAAGAAATAGAAAAGGAACATGGGAGAGAAGGATTCAGGGGAAAGACAAGGAGCTCCGTTTTTAACATGTTAAGCTTCAGGTGCCGATGGCACATCCACTGTGTAACAGCAATAAGTTGCTGAACTGCAATGACCAGGAGATAATGGGACATGGTGGGGAGAGGAGAGAGACAGGTCTATAACTTCTGCCTTAAAGTTATTCCCAGCAAAATATGTTAACAAAGTGATCCTAGCTGTATAAATGTCAGAAAAGGGTATCACAGGCACTTTTTCTTGCTCTACAGCTGTTATGCAAATGAATGATGGTGGCTCTTCCAATCTACTTGTGTGATCTGCCTAGCCTTTTTTTTTTTTTTTGCAAGATGCAGATGATGGCTGACTTTTGGGACCACTTTCTGCATCTTCCCAGGCTTTGATCTTAATGTGACTGGGAGCAGGTGGGCATCCAAGCAATACACTTCCCACCTCAAAGCAAGCAGCAGAATCCACTTTGCTAATTTTTTTTATGCTGGTACATCACATTGTATGCCCATAATGGAAGTCATCATGGATGGAATCTCACATATTTGTATGAAAACTGCTTCAGGTCAAGTGCCTGTTTTTTTCACCCTTAAAAAGCAAACCAGCATAGGAAAACTCAGGTCAATTTGCACTTACCTTTTTTGAATAGGATCAGAAGACAATCCCAGGCTGATGAACAACAAGGATTGTTGGGACCATTCACATTCTCTGTGTTGAAGCCTCCCGTTTTGTTCCAGGTGTGACACCTTCTTGTCAGATGCCCTGCCAAAATTAGGTGGTGGGGCAGGGGGGTCCTATGCATGAAGGTGGGACATAGCTAGACAGCTCTGAACCCTATACATGGACCAGAAGTAGTGTGCAAGTAATGCTCCCAAGCTGTTCATAGCTTGGGATGCCTCAGGAACAACTGCAATGGATTCAGGTGTGAACAGCTCATTACAATGATCCACCTAGAACTGTCTCTGAGATAAGTCCAAAAAAGGCTCTTGGAGAACGGGCATATGTTAGAGCAGGCAGTACATAGCAGATTAAATCAGGGGGATGGTTCTGCAGAAGTCAGCCTTTCTTCATGTTTAGATTGCAAATTCTAAAACTGCCACAAGAACAAACTTTGTTCAGCATGATAACTTCTGTTATATTTAACCTGGGTGGATTGAATCCACCCTGACATATCTACCCACCCACCCATCATTTTTATGTTAAGGAACCCAGAGCAGAATGCATGTAATTCCTATGTGATCAGCCACTCAAATGCTAGACCTAAGTTTGCTTAGTCTTCATAACTAACAGATTCATGTGATTTCAATTTAGCAGTTTCCAACTGTGTCTATGGGCGCGTCCTCATGCACGTTTGGACCTGAACTGAAACTGGGTTAGGGAGGGGCTATCCTCATGCACTTTTTATTTGGTCTGATTTTCTCAGACCAAATTGCCCAAACCAGGACCAAATTTGGTCCTGGAAAAAACTGTTCTCACCTCAGTTTGGGTGATTTGGTCCAAGCTGAGCCTGTGCATGGGGATAATCCTGGGCTTGAGTTTACACCCTTTTCCAGGCAAGCAAGGACAATAATGGCTTGCCTGGAAAAGGGAGTAAACCCAAGCCTCTGCCCTGCCAGCCGTGATTGTGAACACTGCTTGCTTGCAGTGGACAGGGAGAGAAACATTTGGCTTCAGCACAGATTAGTAGTCATGGCTTGGGCCTGGGCAAGATTCGGGTTTAGTCCTGCACCCAGTCACATGCAAGCCAGTCCTGCCCCAAGTCTCCAGCATGGGGATGTGGGGGCTATCCACTACAGGATATGAATGGATTTAGTCTGGGACTATGGGCCTTTCCGCAAAGGCTCTAAAAACAGATTTAGAGCCAGATGTGGGAAGGCTTAGGATGTGGCTTCCGCATAGGGAACCCAATTAGGGTCCCTTTGAGGATGCCACGTCCGCATGTCTGCACGCAAAACCGGTTGCTTAAACCAGTTTTGCTGCCAAATTCTACTCAGAGGTAAGACCTGAAAAAATCAGGTCTTAACATCTGACTTTCCCCCTTAAACTGTTTCAGAAGAGAACGCTTCTGAAGCGGAGGGGAAAAACCCGGATTGCCGGCGCATGCCCAGCTGTCAAACAGAGAAATTGCATGCTCCCTGTTTGACAGCTGGCCCTGTCCACTGGCCTCCTCCATGGCGTGGCCGCCTGCTGCCTTCCCTTCGCAAGAGAAGGGAAGTCGAAGCGGAACACCTCTCCCCTCCCCACCCAGGGTCACATGGGCCCAATCGGGACCTTCCCTGGCCTTCCCCTCACAACAGAAGGGGCCATGACCCCTTCTCTTGCCAGAGGAAGGCCAGAGAAGGCCCCGGTTGGGTTCGCACAACCCTGGGTGGGGGGGGGAGGGTGTTCGGCTTTGACTTCCCCTGGCAAGAGAAGGGGTCATGGCCCCTTCTCTTGTGAGGGGAAGGCCAGGGAAGGCGGCAGCCAACCGCGCCATGGGAGCTCCCGAAGGAGCCAATGGCGCAGGCCAGTGGATGGCCCAGCTGTCAAACGGAGAGCATGCGCTCTCCGTCTCTGACAGCTGGGCATGCACCAGCATGGCCAGTTTGGGATGGGTGCTGTTGTGTTCACACAGCACGCACCCCAATCCATTTCCCCATCCGGCCCTGCCACCGCTGCCCCGCATGTGTGCGTAAGCGCGGGGCCTCCGAAAATCTGACCCTATCTGGGTCAGATTCTTTTTAAAAACCGTTCCACTGGAAAACGGATCTTTTAGATCCGTTTTCGGTGGCACATGTGGAAAGTCCCTATGTGTGAAGACATGAGAAGAAAATATATTTTTAATATAAAATTCTGATTAAAACATATTGCATGGGCAAATTAAATGCAGATGACCAATAATACAAATACTAATCTATTTCAATCAAAAAGGCAGGCATGGGGTTGTGAAGAAAATGCAGAAGTATTGTCATGCCATATAGTTTGGCATGCCCAGCTTCAGGCTCTGCCCAAGCCTAAGTTGAGAATGTTTTAATTTTGGCAGTGCCCCATTCCTTGTTTCCACTGTCAGCTCCTTCTGAGGAATAGAGAACTCACCAGAATAGAGCATCCCGTGACATGGGGTCTTAGCAGATAAGGAAGATGGTGAAAAAGAGGCAATCAGAGTTTGTGTGCATTTTCTTCTGCCTTGCAACATGCCCTGGGACAAGGCAAAGTTGGGCCAAAAATATAAGCAAATTGAAAATTTTCCCCATTGAAACAAAATGAACACAATGTTCAGTAGTCAAAACTCCAAGATTCCATTCTTAATGTTTCACCCTGCTGTTTAGCTGTTCCATGAGAACTTTGCTGGATTTCTTTTATCTACTCCAAAATTCCATCCATAATTTAATAGACCATGTTTTGCATTATGGGCTCCTCAATTTCATGTATTAATTTATAAGATATCTCCTATTGGGGATCTTGCTGGTGAATAGAAATGCCTCTTAATACAAGTGTGGGACAGGCGGATTCAGAAATAAGCTTTGATGAAAAGCAAAAAAAAACCCGCCATCAGATAATGATATGCTATTCCAAAAGATTTTGTCTGTGCTCTTTTGCCATAAGAATGCTCAATGTCAAACTTCTAAAGAACAGAGCATTTGCAGTTTCTAGTTCTTCATGAGATCTGCAGCTCCCAAATGATCAATAATAAACAAACATTTATAGTCAATGCTGGCAGTTTCATTTTTTTTTAGAAGACACTCTTTGGAGTGTGGAAGAGATGCTTGCCTATTTGATTTAATATTTATTGGGTAGCTATCTGCCTCACTTTTCCTTTTGGTGATATTAAGAACAATCAATTTTACTGAGGCTCCCATCTCCCCGTTAGCCTTCTTGGTATCTTTTCTAAAACAGCAGTATATGGAAGATGAGGGGCAGAGAGGCTGAAACGTGCATTGATTGGAACAAACAGGTTTATTTTCAGTACAGATGAGGAAGGGTGCTCACCCGAAAGACTGTTTTATTCTGGAGCCATAAAAAGTGGTTTTATAAAAATGATTAGAAGAAAAATGGAGAAAAGGATGAAACTAGATAAATCGATGGGCAGAAAGGAGAGAGGAAAGCACCATGTAACCCTAGGCCTTATCTCATCCTTTAACTTTATCCACCATGATTTAACAAAACCTTAACAAAAGCTTCTGATAAATGAGGGCATTGACCTATCTAAGCAGCTTTCTGTTTGCAACACTCACCTCTGGCAACTGAGTGTAATTTTTTAATCCCTACCCACACATGGACTTTCTTTTCTCCACTACACAATACTATAACCAGGGAGAACTCTATGAAGCTGGAGGGCAGCGGAATTAGACCAGCATGGGGTGTTTTTTCACCAGAGGGTCATCGGTCTATGCAATTTGCTACCAGAAGATTCATGGAGGACAGGTGTATCAACAGGATACCTTTAAAGGTCATTTGCAGGGAATCAAGAGCAGGTGAAGGTTTTGTCTTTGTCATCTGCTTGAGATACCCAGAAGCAATTGATGGGCCACTATGTGAGGCAGGATTCTGGACTAGATGGGCTGTGGCCTGATCCAGCAGGACTTCTCTTATGTTCTTATGTTTCATGTGTTATTTACCACTTTTCTATGTGTATGTATGTATCCATAATGTATAACAGGTGCAGATGAAGGAAAAATTCATACATACATAATGCATAATAGGAGTCACTGCACCAAACTGTCTTCATGTACTGTATATCAATTTGAAAAAAGTAGGAATCTCCAAAATCATGGAAAATCCATAAATATGAAAAACTAGTCAGTGCAGATTCCATAAAATTTGCTCAAGTGGGCACTGAATTTTCTCTCTCTATAGTAACTATACAGCTTTTCTGTCACATATTTCCCAGATATTCCTCTTGCTAATTTGAAGCTTCAAGATGATATTTTGAAAACAAGTAGCAAATCTGAAGAAATTTCATTAGGACTATGGAGTTGTGCTAAATGTATGCTTTCTGTGTAGTTTTTGTTTCAGAAACAAAAAAAATCATTGAGAACATAGGAAAATAACAGAAGCTCTGCTGGATTGAACCACAGCGTATCTAGTTCAGCATCCTATGTAGTTCAGCGTCCCACCAATTGCTTCTGGGCTTCAAGCAGAAGACTAAGGCAAGGCCTTTACTTGCTGTTGACTCCCTGCAAGTGGCCTTGAGGGGCATCCTGCCTCTCTCTCCAACCTGGAGGCAGTACTAGGCATTCTAGTAGCCATTGATACACCTGCCCTCCAAGAATTTATCAAATCCTTTCTGAAAGCTATTCAGACTGATTGTTGTCACCACTTCTTCTGGTAGTATATTCTAGAGATTGACAACCCTCTTGGTCAGTCCTAACTCTCCTTCTAGGGACTTTAGGCATGGATGAGCTGATGTATTTCTTACAGTAGAGTGTGAGGTATTGTGAAGGGCAGGATGAGATGAAGTAGGAAAATGAAGACCTATTTGCTATGTTGGTCATATTATCCCCATATTCTCTTTTTCAATAAAAGGCTAGAGAGATAGCAATACAAAAGAAAGTGGATTAGGGATGTGCACTAATGGTTTTTTTTGGCATTCGATTCATAACGAATGTCCAAATTCATATGAATTTGTACAAATAACAAATGTTATGAATATTTGTGTATATCCCTAGAGTGGATAAATGAAAAAGCTTTTCTCCTCTATCTCCCAATTTAAAAACTGAACATACTGCAGTCCTCCATACATATGCCTCCAATCAGACATACCTCCCCTTGGGGTTTAATGGAGCCTACTTATGAGTAAGGCACTGTGTACTTTGCTCCAGGGTAGAGTTCCACACTAGCTGGAACACTTGCACAAAAAGAAATCTGCTTGCACTTTTATGTTTACTTGGGTTCATCCACATAGACCAGAAGTAGGTTTGGAAGACAGGTTCAGACCCAATCTTCCTTAATAAGAATAAGTTTGGATGAGGAGGGGACATCCAAATGGTCCCTCGTGCTGATCCCAGGGAGAGAAGTAACCTTGGAGAATGGCTTTGGCCATTACCTTTGTTTCCCTCACTCCACCCCCTTGTTGGCCTGCTTTTGTTGTGTGGAAGATTTCTAGGACTAGTCTGGCTCTAAGCTTCAAGAATGGCTTCTCTCTGGTGGTATTTGCTGGCAGGTCAAGATGGGGCAACAATTGCCAGACCCCACAATTCTATTGGAACTGAGGTGACTCCAGAGAACTATTGTTCTAATGCTTCATCACTTGTTCTAATGCTCATAGGCTTACAGTGTTGCTTTCATCTGGCTGAAGCAGGGTACTTTCTACTTGTAACAATTCTGAAGGTGCTCATATTCGGCTGACAGATTTTAGTAGTACTGTGTTGCTTACATTCTATGCTAACCAAACTAATTGCATTAGAATGCATTCCATAGTAGGGGGTTTGCTTCAAAGAAGAAATGTTTTAGAAGCTTGTGAATATCTTTGGATTCAATACATTAATTATTGTAATTTTGTTATACATCAGGCATACTTTTTCATCATCAAAAAGGCCAAAACCAGCAAATTTTCCATTATCCTTCAAATGAATTAAGTTGTTAACTCATTTAAATGATGATGAAACTCTTTATTGGCCTTTTAAAAAGAGGAAGTATCAACATCTGTAAAAATATGAAAGGGATAAACAATGGATTATATTAGTGAAGATAATTGAAGGTTTAGATTTATGGCAGTGAGTATTTCATTAAATCACACCATGAATACGTGCCAAAGTTTGTTTTTTGTATAATATAGACTTTTGGAATTAATAGGGAAAGTAGACATAATTAAACTCAAAGCTGATGCAAGAATATTTTTCTGTGCCAAAGGAAGCTATTTATAATAATGTAAAATATGTGTTCCAGGGAACTCCAAAACATTTTTTGCAATTTTGCTTTTCCTTGTGCAGGCTTAGGGGAACAATATTATTCTAAGCCATGTACTTAGCTTGCACTGCATAACAATTGAATATTTCTGCAGGAGTGAAGCAGGCTAATAGCACCATCACCATGTACAAGGTTGAGATGTTTTTAAAAAGACATTTTCTTGGTAAGGTGTTCTTCCAAAATATGGGGTACATATGACATGATGTATTCTTCTCAGTTTCTGTGTATACTGCTGATTTATACCCAGATGAAGCACAGTTGACCCACTTGTAAAGTCTCAAGTCAAAGATGAGAAGAAGAGATGATAAACACCCCATCTGCTCCACCGTTTATGCAAAGAGGACTGTTACTGAATCATGCAATATAGTGATGCATAACAGCAGGATGGTTGGGGTTTACTGATATAACTTGTTAGCATCACTGACAAAGGACATTTATTGGATAGAAATTAGATAGCTAGTGTGCGCGGCATGAAGCACAGGAAATAAACAGTGAATTTGCTGTGGAAAACTTCACTTTCTTCCAGAACCTACAAAAGCCAGGTTTCCTGTAGCTTTCTAATATCAGAGTGAATTGGGGTTTAACTCCTTCCATGCCCCTTGTTGTCAGAATCACACCCCTGGGGCTAGAAACTCAAGAATAAGACACAGGTTTATTTATGATGGAAGACAAGGAATATGATTCAGACAAGGGTATATAATTCAGGCTCTCACTTTCCCATGGTCATCACCATCTCTCAAGGCCTCTCTTGCTGTACAGTTACTGAGATAACAATTCCCACTCTGACAGGCTATCTATTGCTGAGTCTATGTTGGAAACAAAGGAAAGACTGGATCCATCCATCCATCCATCCATCCATCCATCCATCCATCCATCCATCCATCCATCCATCCATCCATCCATCCAGTTTATTTGTATACCACCTTTCTAATAAATTACTCAAGGTAGTTTACAGCAACCATGAAAAAGAAAAAAATATACAATATAATCAAAGTAATAGATCATACAATAAATTATTAATTTATTACACTAGAATATTTAATACACTAATACATTAAATAAATAATATATTATAAAATTATATATAAATGGAATAATGCATTATGAGAATTATATAAAATGAGGCAACAGTACTGGTGGTTCCTCCTTTCCCGTCTCTGAGCTCAGTCTTATTTCTATCTATACCCACCAACAAGGGCTGGCAGAGATATTGAACAGTGAAAGTATTTTAAAAATAGTACTATTTTTCAAAATACCCTCTCATGTACACCACCTCTCAACACTAATCACATTTTGTGCGGGGGAGAGGCCCATCAGGCAGTGCCTTCAGCGTCTCTCACTACCCTTCTGCTTTTATATAGTGGCAGAGAAGGTGGAGTCCCATCAGGCAGCACCAGGGTGGTGCAGAGCCAGGTGTTCTTCCAAAAGGAATGCAGGCATAGAAGGCTGAGTTTTAGCAGGAGTACAAGTTGGATGTGCAGTGGTCCTTACAGAAAAGAAGCAGGAATCAGAAGAATTCAGTATCTTTCTTTGTGTTGAATGGATGGTTCATCCATAGCACTCTTACCCCAGTTTGTCACAGGACAGAAACTCTTATTCAGTTGTCCCCATGCAAGCTAGAGTTCAGTGCACTCACTGGCACAAGAGGAACAATTTTTATGCTCATATAATTCAGAGAGACTTCAAGTGTCTGTAATTGTAGGTCAGTCGCATGCCAAAACCATTTGGCCAGAGGTTATTTGGAAGGGCTTGTGAACCTGCCCTAAAGCCACATCATACTGGCCCCTTATTTGCTAGTGTTAGATACCTAGAAAACCTCATGGGTATCAAATAAAATGGGGGAAATGGAGCTAGGGATGGCCAAGGAAAAGAAAGACATGCAGTTTGCTCTTTTGGCATCCCAGGGCCATAGAGGTTATGTGCCAAGTACATGCAATTGAGTACCAAATGTCTTCATGTCTCACAGATACACCAAGATCAGCAGCTCTATAACAAAGCAAGCAGTGTTAGAACTGAAAAGTGCAAAAAGAACTCAAAGTGTAAGCAACTCAAAACTCCTCACCTGAAAAAAAGTAACACATTCTTCTGCTAGTTCATTGTTGTTGTTGTTGTTTTAAAGTACAAGTTACAATATAAAAATACCCTACAGAATTTTGAGCATTATCTGAATGGCTATATAGAAATAAACTGATTGACTGATGGATTAAAGTAGCACAGGTATTCTTAATGTGCAAGTGAGGAGATGCTATGGTTGGAGCACTCATCCCCTTAGAGCACAGATATTGCCCCAGTAGGTAGCTAAATGTTTATCAAGGGATTTCTGTATTTAGAACATTAGTATCTCAATAAAGCTCTTTGGGATAGTTGGCTACAAAATTTTACTTAGTAAATGTGCCTGAAGAGAAAATGTGGATTAAATTGAGGATAAGTATAGCCTGGCAGCATGTTGGTTACAATGCCATGTGAATGATGCTAAAATTTGCACACATGAACCTGAATCATCTTGTGCCTGGAAACAGGTGGAAATTCGTTGCATCTGTTTTTGTGCGTGTTATTTTCTCTCTAATAGATGTATATGTTGCCATGGAGATTTGTTGAAATTGAAAGGAGTCAGCAACTAAAGAAAGGCTCCTGAATGAACCAGTGAATGAGAGGACAGCTTAGGGATTGCTGAGTGTGGTGCCTACCATTGTTTCAATGTATATTAAAGTAAAATTGTGTTAAAATAAGTTTTAAACGTTTTGGTAACCAGTAACAGTGCTCTGGTGATAGTTGCAGGTAAGGAGGGGCAGGGCTCACTCAGCTCACCAGGAAGGAGGGGGACAGAGTCATCTACAGTAGCCAGCCAATCAGAGGTGACAGGCTCACCAGGGAAGGATATAAAAGGCAAGCCCAATGGCTGGCAGAGGTTCTATGTCCTATGTTCTATATTCTTAGTGGGAATCTTGTCGGGGTGGGTGGTTTGTGTGAAAGCTTACGACAGCCTGAGAGGGTAGATCTAGCATAGATCCAGGGATCACTGCACTAGGGAATTAGGCAGGAAGATCTCTTAAGGAAAGGGTTAGAGAAGCAGACTGAAACATTTGATCTTATTTATTGTTGAGACTTACCTGATGTTTCATCTAGAGTTGGATTTGTAAACAATAAACTTGTTCTTGTTGATTTCAAAGAGCTTTGAGTCAAAGAACGTTTTTACTTAATGCCGCAATTGAAAGACTGGCCGGTTAAGGCTGTAGCAGCTTTAAGGGAAGTGAGAGTGGGGAGGAAATTTGGTGCTGCTACTGGCGAAGCTGAGAACCACTTCACACCTGGTTAAGGGATTTTAAAGGGAAAGTGACAAACCTCGCAGCAGGGAAATGTTTAACGGCCAGGGCAATGCTACATTTTACACTACCAATGAAACGAAGACATCACACTGAGTTTAACAAAGAGAGATATATTTAATTATTTAATTCTTTTAAAATATCAATTGTTACAAGCTGCTCTGGCTGTGGAGTGAGCGTCACACTGAGGACCAGTGATTATGCATGGAAATGAGGAAGAAAAGAGAGATGCCATGGGAACTATGCTGTAGGTTTATTTAGCAGCATCCCCACACGCAGGATTATAAAAGATCTAGAGGTTTGGTTTCACTGTTGACCAGGTGGGAGTCACTCTCAGGGAAGAGGTAAATGACTTAACAGACTTTAATACAGTTGATTAATTGAAGGTAAAAGGTACCCAGAAAATAACCTTATTACATAATGAGCAGCAACAATATCAAAGTTGGGTGAATTAGTCAAGTACTATCAGTAACTTGAAAAGCAAGGTTCCTAGAACAAATAAACACTGGGGAATTTTTACTATAACTACAGCAGAAAAAACACAAAAGAGAAAGTTCCCAATGCTATAGACTCTAATAAGGAAGAGAAGCAGAAAAGATGTAAGCTGAGTTTGTAAAAACACTGGAGATTTTTAAGCCAATCGGGGCTTGTTGCTAGGATGCAGAAGGGCAGATTTCCCGAGGAAGCTAAGAGGAAGCAGAGCTCAATCTAGCAGCTGGGACAAAGTGGTGCCACAGGTTGGAGCCCCTCATAGTAATTAATTCTTTCTCTGTGGTTTGTTGGTTCAAGGCTCTATCAGTTGTTGCTTCCTACATAATATTAGTCAGAGGGCATTTTTCACTAGGTGAAAAGGGGAATTCCCAGTATGCCCTAGCACAGGGCATATGCACCTCATGGTGTCACTTCAAGAGGGATAGAAAAGCCAACTCTTCTAGAAACAGCTCTGCATTTACTGCAACTCTGTACTAAAAATGACAAAAATTGCCCCTCCTTCTGCCTAATACCTAATCAATCCATATCATATGAAGTCCATGACATAGCCAACAACCCAAGGCCCTGCAGCAAATCACAAATTGCTATTTACAGCGACAACCATTTAAATGCTCTTTTTGCATTTTCATACCTAAATCTGTGATCAGGCACAGTTAAAAGAAAACATATCACTGAGGCAGCTTAGTGAAAGTTTTGAGGTAGGATCGTTCACACACTTGTCTTCCTCTATCCCCTTTTCTAAACATTATGTGCTAGAAAAAGGTGTAGTGGAGAATGCTTGGGAGTATGAGGGCCACACACTGTCTCCCTGAGGTGCCTGTTCTCCTCATAAATCCCTATTGTCGGAGTGCAGCTCCATGTCACAACCTTGGATGTGCTGTTTGTTTTGTCAACTCATGTGCCTGGTGCAAACATAAATTTCTGTACATCTCGCCAACTACTTCAAAAACCCAGATGCCTCCTCCTGAACAAAAGGAAGAAAAAAAATTGTTTAAAAAATGAATCCTTTATTTCCCTCTCACCCTATTACTTGTCCTTCTCTCTGTCTATATCAATGGCTTCTGAGAAAAGAAGGATTACAAAGAAAGAAATTGATGAACAAGGATGATATTTATGAGTGCTCCGGAGGGCTCCTTTGCACATATTTCATTCCAGTGTGTAGCTAAAATTCAAAATATATTTTCAAAAATGATTTTTTTCCCCTCATACTTCTCAAAATGTCTCCTTACAATAAGTTGGTATATTATGTGCTTCCTTTTGAGCCTGCAGGCAGATGAATGGCAAAGAAATAGGATTGATTTCACCCTGACATTCAAGTTTATGAGTTGCCAAAAGTTTCTATTATAGACATATGGCAATAATCTATGGTTCTGTGAGGGGCAGTATAATTCAAAAAGTTGCAGGTACAGGCTGAGGGGAAAAAAAGCTTGGCTCTGTGTGTCAGTATTTTAAGGTGAGTTTTGTGGAATTTTGTTGTGTTTTGTCCAAAGTGTGTGTGAAACAGTGGCCTCTGAATTTATTAATTATGGAGTGAAATACCGAAGAAGCCTCTTCATATCAAGGCAGTGCTAACTAGGAAGAGAGAAGCTTTAGATGTGGATGGCGTGAGTTATGGCTCGAGACGGAAAATGCATTTTGTTATTTTGATGAGAAGTAAATTTGTAAACACTGTATTGTGCTCTTCGGAGACAGAATCATAACATTCCCATGATTCACAGTGAGTTCAGCGTGTGGTGTAGTTAAAAAGCTTTTGAGGTAAAGTGTTGCCTTCTCTTTTGAGGCTTCCATTAAATCCTGAGGATGGTACTGGAAAGATATACTTGATGCTATAGCACTTGCCCTTAGTGTTTTTCAGCTTAAATTCTGAAAATGCAACAATAACTCTGTGAATTGAATTCTGATATATTGAGGAGGTAAGGGGTACTCTGTAAATTTGGAAGGAAGATTCCCCGCTTCTGCTATTGTTGCTTGCTCCACAAACAATTTTTTTTTTTTTAAATTGAGCAAGAACTTCACGGCCCAAAACAGCTATGAAAAAGAGGGCCAGGAGTTTGTCACTGCATGCTGGGAATGAAATGAATTGTGAGGAGCCTATTTATATAACTAGCACTTTGCATACTTCAAGGGGTGGAATCCGCTCCTTTTGGCAGATTGGGGGGCGGTGGGAACACTGCAAAAGGTAGCACTGTTCCGGCTCAGGGTCCTGGCTGGAAATCTTGGGCTTTTTCACACTTGGAAAAAGAGATTCCCAGTATACTCCCAGACAAAGCATATGTATTGCATGGATACACATAAATGAAAATAACAAATTCAACTGGGAAACTTGAAAAATACTGGAACAAGCCAAAATGGTGTATATATATCGTGTTTTTCCTCAGGTAATTTTATGTATGAGGGAAGAATAGCAGGCAAGGCAGGTTCAGCCACTATCAAATACTGTCTGCCACAGAATGACAGAAATGGCAGTATTCTGACCTTGCCTTTCCCCCACAGGCTGTAGTTGGGATCTGACAGCTCATTGCTTGCCTTTTTCACTCCAAATTTCTCCTCATAAATCCCTATTGTTGGAGTGCAGCTCCATGTCTCACTTTATATGAATAAAGAAATTAGAAACAATGTATTTTGAGATAACTGCTGGAGTACTTTGCAGCTGGGAATCTCAGTATAAATAACATGGCAAGGGTTTCAATCTCACACGGACATGCTCCTTCCTTGATGCTGTTGATGAGTCCTGAGGAAAACGGATGCATTTTTTGGTCCTCCATGGAACACCACAGCAGGCAGTCAATCACACAACTGTGGACACATACAAGAGCGCATACCACAATGAGAAGGGGATTGTGCATTCAGTGTGATAAAAAATGGAACCCATATATTTAAAAAAGGAAAATGAGAGCAGAATGAAAGTTTTTCAGTCAACCCTACAAAATGATAGCAAAATTATTGCACTGTATTTATCTAGTGTAGCTAAGCCTTAAGGGTCTGGCAAGGCAGAACTAGAAGGTAGAAAGCACAGAGGGATTAACATTTACAATGCTTTGGGGCGATTTAACATGCGGAAAGCATGTTAAGCCAAACTGACGTGGGGTCTGTGAGGATTGAAAATGGTTTGAAATTGAAATAAGGTTTCAATGGGGATGCGGCCAGGAACTGTTTGCTCTGAAGCTAGACATAGTCCTGTAGAGTATTAAGCAGTAGAACAGCAGATGAGACCAAACATTCTCCACGTGAGAGGCTTGAGAATTCTTTGCCCAGCTTACAAAAAAAAAGTGACTTCTGAGCTTATTGGGAAGCATTTGAGGAGCACCAGTACTAGAGCATTCTAGTGCATGTGAAACAATTTGGCTTTCATTTTATCTTGGTTGTACATTTAAGTGCTCGTAAACTTGAGAGCAAGAAAGATTTAAATAGGACCACTGGTGAGGGAAACATTGCCCAAGCTCAAAACATTTCTGAAATGGTGTTTCAGCTTTATATCTGGTAGTTTAAATCAAGTCTGGAGGGCAGTTATTTTTCACAGTTGTGCTCATTGGCTTTGAACTGTGGCCACAAGGCTGATAATCTACTACTGATATGGCTGGACTGAAACAGTAATAGATATTTTAATATTCTGCTGTTTTTCTTTTCATTTAATCTTATGATGATGTAGGTTAGTTGCGGTGCATTTGTAATTTCTTTGGAGTCATTACGTGCACTTTATGCACTGTTATAACTGCCTTGTGTGGATTGCTTTCCATTGCTTACTACCTGCTCTGTTCCTTCTTTCCTGTTCTTTTTAATGATCTGTCCCTTTCCCCTCTTCTCGATATGCACCATTAAAAAGCCCTTAGATATTATTTTTAGTACCATGATCCAAGTGCAGTTAAATGCAGAATCCCATTAAGCATCCTTTGTTAGATTAGTGTGAGCCAAGGGATAGATCATTAAATATGGAAGCTGGAACAAAGAGGGAATCTCCAAGCAACTTATTAAGTTAGTTTATTAGTGCATTTTGAATTAGTTAGCTTTTCTTCAGAGGCAACCAAACTGAGTTTTCTTTAGTAGCTCTCACACAGAATTGATGGAACTGGCTCAATTATCTTGAAGAAGAGTCTTTAAATGCAACAATCTCTCACATGCTGTTTGAACCATACAATTCTGAGTGGCCAAGGTGTCCTGTTTTATAGAAGAAGAAGAGTTGGCTTTTATACCCCACTTTTCTTACCCATTTAAGGGGACTCAAAGCAGCTGACAAACCTTCTGTTCTTCTCCCCACAATAGAACACCCTGTGAGGTAGGTGGGGCTGTGAGAGCTCAGAAGAGAGCTGTGACTAGCCCGAGGTCACCCAGCTGGATTCATGGGGAAAGGCGGAATTGAACCCAGTATTCTCAGATAAGAGTCCGGCTTCCTAACCGCTAGACTAGTAATGGCCAACCTATGACACGCCAAGCCCTTTTGGGTGACACACATGGTCACCCTGGCACCTGGGTGTGTAGTGCTTGCTTGTTCTTGAAGTGTACAAAATACCAACTTTCAATTGAAGATTTAGCAACAAAAGTCACTAATGTAAAGAATTATTTGTTTTTGTTTTTAATAAAATACATATATCAAAAACATAACTTTTTTACTAGAGCTACAAATATCACAAAATTATGGATATTTCTAGATGTGACACAGCACCCGAGTTAAGCTAGGTTTTCTTGAGAATTTTGACACACTGAGCTAAAACGGTTCGCCATCACTGCACTAGAGCAAACTGGCTCGCATAGAGATGAGTTTGTCCTCTGGTTGAGGGACCATCTAGGGGGGCAGTTAAAGAATAATTTTTTGGTACGATTGAATGAGGGTAGATTTCTTATTACTACATAGATGAATCCATGAAGGCTTCTAGGAAGATACGGAACTGGTTTGTCTTTATGCTCTTATAGGCAGAAGGTACTGAGCAACTGCCTTGTGCTTTCCATGAAAAAGGTACTAATATTACAGTTAGCATTTGATCACCAGACACATAGGTTGCTTAGCTGTAATGCTTCCTACTGTACTGAAATGTGTTCATAGAAGTGCAGTACAAATGCTTAATGACATATGAATGGTAGGTCTAAAGCAAGTTGATTTCACTCAGTGTTGTTATTGTCACCCTCCCCACAGGAGAAATCAAGACAGGACCTTGTAAACTGGAAGTGAAAAGTGAATACTGCTTATGAACTGCATGCCAAATTTTACATGCGGCATAAATAAATAATCTATTGCTGTTTTGTATTTCAGATCTTTTATGACGCACTGAAAATAGTCCACAAGCAAACAGATGAAAAATGATTACAAGAAAAATACATTGCAATTTATGTTTTTATGGCTATTAAGTTGGTGTGTTTTACTTCAGCAATAAACTCTGTGATCAGATACAACAAAAGGGGTGCCTCAAAGAAGTGTGGTTTTATCCAGCTTCAGTCCACCTTCAGAATGAGAGAGCAAATCAGGAAATTGACCAGTATTTTTCTTTCCACATTATCTATCCCAAAGGTGAATTTTCTGAGTTATTTAACACTGAAAGAAAGCAGCTTGTCACTTTGCTGATGGATTCTTTGAAAGTAGACTGAAGTGTGACCACAGCCAGTGTGACCCTTCGTCTTCCCACGCCTTTATTCCACTTTTTCTGGCACAGAATATTTGGGAGAGGGGGGAGGCAGACTGGTGTGTGAACAAGCCTCTTCTGAGCCTCCTCAGAAGCATCTTAGAAATGCTTTTCTGTTGTTGCTTTGCTGGCTGTGTCTTCACGGCAACTTTATCTCGGATTCAAAATGTTTTCAATCCTCGGAGTCCGCATGGCAGTTTGGCTTAACACACTTTCTTCATGTTAAACCACCCCAAAGCGTGGTGAATTTCAGTCCTGATTTCAACAGGTCTTACTCCGGATCGTGCACTTGAAACGTTTTACATTTTTTACTGTGGCGTACCGTGTTAAGGGATGAGAATCCATGTTTAGGGTTTCCCTCCCCCAATAGCTTGCTTCCAAAGTTAGTGATTTCATTGAAAAAATCCACCCTCAAAACAGCCACTATAAAAATCCACTCCTTAAAGCTACACTGTAGCGATCTAGCCACTTCACACCTTAATAACAATGTTGCAGTTTTGCACAATTCTAACTCTTTGAAAGTTCTGACCTTTAAAAAAGGGAAAGGAACGGAAAGCCCTGGAGTTTCTGTTTTAAAGGCTGTGGCTGTGAAGGGGGTTTGAGTTGCTGCTGCTGCTGCTGTGTGCCCTGGGAAATGGGGAGAGGAAGGGAAAGAATCGCTGGCTGCCGGTGCCTGTTTTTCATCCATCCAGGCAAGCGGCAGCCACCCAGCTAGGCTCCGTGAAGGGGTCTGTTATGAGTGGCATGTCCATGCCAGGAGGAAGAGGGCAGGGCAGCCCTGCAAAGCCGCTTTTAAAAAGTAGCCACTTGAGTCCCCCCTTGAGTCACGTACCCCACGTACGATCCTCAGAATCTGGATTGAACGCAATTAAGTTAAAAGTAATGGGAACAGGCAAATTCGCGTTTGCATCCGGTTCTATTATTTCCGTTTAGGGAAAGCGAAATAAGCTTGCTGTGGGGATTCGCCCGCTGTGTCATATACTACAGTATGATAATCAAGTAAGTTACATGAATGAAATGTGTATAGGACTGTGGGCTTTTTTACATTTCTGTGGTTAAGTGTTTCATGGAAGTTAAGTTCAGGGACAGTGGCCGGCATTTTCATTGGGAGTGCCAGCACTGTTCCAAACTCACATGGGGCCTGTATTGCAGCTTCCACTGTGTGCCAGGATGTTGCTATGGTAATCACTAGGGAACGTGTGAACACTGTGTCTAGGTATTTACTGAGAGTGTCCTAGGTGCTCTTGGTTAGTGATGACTCTGGCCTGTTCTGGGGACAGAGGCAGCACTGTGGTGTAAATGTGCTCTGTCCTATAGCATGCTGGGTTGCTCTGATCCCCAAAGTACAAACAATCCCTTATCAATCACTTATACACGATTGATAATGTGGACTTACAAGGGCTTTTATTGTTTTACTTTGTGAATCTGGCATCTTTATAACCTATACAAAGGTAAGTTGTCTTCACTTTTTAATTTAGAAAGATGATTAATATAGGGATGTGCATAAATAATAATAACATTCAAAATTTGTATGAATTTGGATGAATCTGGACATTTAAATTCAAATAGAATGTGGGCACATTTGAAGATTGACACTTGAATTTGAATAAAATGTTTTGATACATTTGTATGATGTTTTGTATGAAGCTTTGTATGGGGTATGTATGGGTTTTTTATGCTATTGGTATGCATTCGTATGGGATTCCTATGGGATTGAACATTCCTATGGAATATGAATCTTACCACATTCGAAGGGGATCTATTCAAATGAATATTAATTTTCTTGCATTTGATTCAATACAAATCAAATTAAAAAAACATTATTGCACATTCCTAGATCAATATGTCTAATAGCAATAATATTGTGATGCTCTTAGACTTTCCTTTGAAAATTGAAACTATTCAGAAATTTAAACCCTAAATGGATAAACTGAATATCCTGTGAGCCCCAAACAGACTGCTGGCAAAAATCTATGGGATTGTAGGTCAGATACACTGGGAGGAGACATAGTTTAACAAACCCTCCTTTATGGTTTAAAATTCAGTTCAAACCAAGCAGAGTTTTGGATGGCAGTAAAATAACATATTCTCCTCCTCCTTCTGTGTTGGGAAGGGAGAATTGATTTAACAAAATCAAAGCTTTAGAAATGAAAATTTTGAATGATCCTGCTGAGCTGCATTATCAAAGCTATGCTAATATCGCTCTTGTGAACCAATCGACAGTTCCTTGCTACAGATGGAAAGTAAAAGTTTTCAGTGAAAACTTTCTTCATTCCATGATTTATCCGCTGTAATCCTTCGGTATTGCTCCCATAGTTTTCACACATCCATGGGTCAAATGGAAAGATGCAATTTGAGGATGCGTGTTCTATTTCTAGATGCATGAATATTAAAAAATGTGACATCTCTCCTCTGTAAAAGAGCAAAATACATTGTGGTGCATAGTGAACGATGAAAACACTGTACACAAATAGCCAAGGATTGGGATGAGCAGCAGTTGGTGATTTAGAACAGTAATCTTGGGCCCTTTCTTCATTGGCCTTATTCTAGATTATATCAAGGAATAGGAGCCTGCCATCTGCCTGCTGGTACAGACTACAGCAGGCTGTGTGGGCATCAGGCTTTATCTGAAATATACTGTAATCTAAAGTATGCGTCAGTGAAGGAGGGTCCTTGGATTAAGAATGCTGAACACAACAAGAACTTCTAATTCAGTGTCACAGCCAAGTGTGACCTTTGGGCCCTGGTCACACAAGTCTAAGACAGGATAGCCTATTCATTAATTTGATCTGAGGCCGTACCAGTGCTGGTCACACCTGGATCATTTTAGGTTGTCCTGAGGGTGTCCCTGCCTTGGGGTGCATTGCCCACACCTTTCTGCACAATTGGCCTGAGCCTCCACAGAACCCTTGGCTCTTCTCCCCTTTTGCTGCATCAAATCTATCTCCTTTCTGATTGGATGCTGTTCTATCAGTCAAGGGGGATGAGGGTGTGTGTTTGCAGTTCTTTTAACAGCCTGCTCCCGCACCTCCATGCCCCCTTCCTTTTTTAGGTGCTTTTCTTCTCCATGTGATTAATTTTTGAAATAACAACAACAACAATAAATTTGAGTAAAAATGCTAGATAGAGGAATCGTAGACATAAACTGGGGAGAGAAGGGGAGATGCCTCATGAACTCCGCATGTGCCAATTGCCCAGAGGAAAGACTGGACCAACCCACCACAGCATATTTCAGCCTCCTGTAGGCCATCCTTCTGCTCACACTTTGAGGAAGTGAAGAAGGCCTGGAATGCCAGGATGGGCTGAGTTCTAGTCAGTCCTCTAAAAACAGGACTCCAGGTTAAGATGGTCTAATGGGGGTAGGCCAGCTTTAAAAATATCCTTCAGATATTTGGGGACTAAGTCATTTAGGGCCTTATAAGTTAAAGTTAGCATCTTGAACTGGGCTCAGGAGTGAATTGGCAGCCAATGCAGCTATTTCAAGAGTGCCATGATTTCATCCAGCCAGGTGTCCCAGTCAGTAATCTAGCAGCTGCATTCTGCGCTAGCTGCAGCTCCCAAACCATCTTCAAGGGCAGCCCCATGCAGAGTGCATTACAATAGTCCAGCCTGGAGGTTACCAGAGTATGGATAAATGTTAAACCAGGCTGGATGGAAATCAACCCTGGTAACTCATATCCTCCACTGCCATGACTGTGCAAGATGACTGAGGATTGCATCAGATGTCATCTGCCTTGGTGGCAAATTTTGCACATCAGAGACAGCCTGGAGGCCTGTGTAGGTGAGGACATTTGCCTGCTGGATCCTATAGATACTAGAGGGAGGACCTGTTTTCAATCATATGGATGCAGTCTTAGTTGATTTAAAGTTTTATGTTGCTAGTGCTTTAAATGCATGTGTACTGTTCTGGTGTTTCTCCCAATTTAAACAAGAATACAGATGTTTTTATTGGACAAAAAGCATGTGCTTCCATGCCCTGAACATTTAATGTGGTTAATCCCACATATAACTTGATAGTACTTTCAGTCATAACAGACTTTTCAACAAAAAACAATTTTCTAAAAGGGAACTTAATACGTTTCTAGTGGCTTCTGGTGCAATAGGAACACAACTAACTACAGACCCCAAACTGGTTGTGGTACTTAAACTGTGGAAACTGGCCTACAAACAACATGGGCACTGCAAAAAGCATAATGTTTGCTGAAACTGTACATGATACCATATTCCCTTTTTCCCACAGGCTTCTGCAGTCGCTGATGCTAGCTTTGCCTTTGGTAAAGTTTCAGCTTCAGTTTCTCAAACATTTACTTGTGGTAAGAAGAAAGGGGAGGCTTGCCCTAAATCCTCTGGATCAGTAAGTATCAAAAGACACAGAAAGACAGCGAGCTAGCAAAACTAAGCTCATTTAGGGGTTTTTTTGGGGGGTGTGTGTTCTCCTCTGGCATCAATGTGTAATAGCAAAATGGACCTGGCTGACAGATGTTAGCATATGGAGACTCACTGCTTATTATTTTATATGTCTTCATATATAGCTGCAGGAGTACTTAAGGAGGAGGCATGGCTGCCGAAGCAGAATAGTGATCCAAAAGTAATCGAAACTCAAAGAATACATCAGCGTTTATATTCAATTTCTGTCTTTTGCTGATAATAAAGCACTCGGGTTATTACATTCACCTGACAGTGCGCCCATCTTGCAGCCACAATAACATAGCTAATAAGACTCTGAACAGACGCTTCTTCTGCTGATCCCTGTTGACTTTATCAGAACCTGTCTCATTTCTGTGAAGCAGAACAAATGACTCACACAATGTATTCATTTAGTGATAAACACACCAATTGTCATTGCAGAACTTAACAAGTGTGTTTAGAATCCCTATTTGTTTTTTTTAAACTGTAATGTTTATTGTCGATAGAGTGTTCATTTTTCTCCAGTTCTGAGAAATGTGATTTCCAAAGTATGCTGTTAGAGACTGCAAAGTATACATTGTATTGTAATTGTCGGTTTTCTTCTGGTTTGTTAAAGCAAATGTGTGAGGTGATTCTTTATGCAGAGTTGGTTTGTCCTTTGAAGCATAAGGACATCTACTCATGAATAATTTCCTCTGCATGGAAAAGCAGTTTTACACTGATCTCCAGAAAGCTAGAATTTTAGGCTTGGGCACGAGAGGCCCAGGTTCGTTTACTCTCCAGAGTGGAGCACTTCAGCCTGGCCGTGTTCAGACATATCAAAAAGGGCTCCTCAGAGGTGCCTCAGAGAGACAGTGGGCCTTTTCACACTTAACCTTCCTGGGACACTGTCCCAGGGAAGTTAAGATCAGGGATGGAGGATGGCATTCACATTGCAAATGCTGGTCCTGCCCCAAACCTTCCTGAACCATATCTTGCAGCATGGTATGTGTGAATGCTGCTGTCTGGAAGCATCTGCCTTGTGCAGCAATAGCTATGCATGCCAGGCTGTTGCTATGGCAATCAGGTGATGTGGGACTGCACAGTTACAACTGTGCCACCTCCACATAGCTTTTGCATGGAAGTAGGTGTGAAGGCTGCATCTGGGGCTGTACTAGAAGTGCCGTCAGTGTTCCTAGTACACTGTAGTAGACTGCTCCTTAGTGATCAAATATGAGGACAACTGTGTACACTGGGAGCACAGTGTGCAGATGTTCTGTGCTGCAGTGTCCCAGCTGTTCTTGAAGGTCAAATTTAAAAAGACCCAGTGTGTGGCCCTCGTTCCCAAGCTATCTCTAATCCACCTTTTCTTTACACAGAATGTTCAGAAGATTGTGGGGGGGGGGCAGACTGGAGTGTGAGCAATCCCACCTCAGAGTCTTCTCTGAGGTTATGTTCCCATAGGCATTTAAATCCAACCTGAATTTGACTTCGGTATCCGGTGTTCCCATTACTTATGGATGCTCAGGAAATAGCTAAAATCTATCTGGTAAAATTGGCATTTCCTAGACTATGGCTGGTATACTGAACCAATAAGCACACTAGGGCTGTGGTCACACAAGATTTAATCCAGCTTCAGTCCACTTTGAGCGAAAGACTCCATCGGCAAAGTGACAAGCTGCTTCCTTTCAGTGTTAAATAACTCAGACAATTCACCTCTAGGATAGATAATGGGGAGAGAAAATTACCAGTCACTTTGCTGATGTGTTCTTTTGCTCTGAAGGTGGTCTGAAGCTGGATTAAATCTTAGGTATGACCATAGCCTAGGAGTCTCCCATTTACTTTCTGGGCCCTCCCCAGGTGCTTTGTTTGTGCATGGTAGAGGCAGCCTAATAGTTGCCTGTGCTCTGTCCCCATAAGGGACTTTTAACCCTGGGTGCTTTGAGGATAATTGAATGTTTGGAAAAATCCTGGGTTCATGTAGCCTGAAATCTCTGAGCTAATGATGTTAAAGCAGTGGATAATTCCTGCTTTAGAAATTCTTTATGCTGGAGAACTAGAAAGAGTCAATGAAGTGAGCAGACTAGAAGGTCCTCCTGAAAGAATAATGTAGCTACATCTTGAGTTAGCTTGAAATCTTTCAGATTAGTTTTTGTGTCCCTTGTTTTCATTTGTTTCAGTTCAATTTAATCTTTGATCAAGAAATGCTGAAAGGTCACATTGGGCATGCTGCAGTAAGAATGGTTTGCTCAGGAACTCGGTCTTTTACTTCCTCATTGAAGCATGTGGCATTCAAGGTTGACAAAACCATTAGAAAAGCACCCCTGTGTGATCATTTTGGCTCAGAGCTGGATTATGTGGAAACAGTAATTACAATGGCTAATGGGATTGGTTTTACAAGGGCCACTGGTGTGTTTGATTCTCAGGCGCCCTTGTCTATTTTCTTTGCTTAGCACCTTAATACAATAGAATACAGTGCCTGCTGGGATGAGATCAAGTGTAGGAAATACAGCTTCTGTGAGAGGGAACACAAAACAGAGGAAGGTACAACTGAGGAGATGCTCTCTCCCTTAACCTCCCTGTTCATGCATATGTACGCATCAGTACTGTGCCCTGGCCTGCAAAAAAGACTGTCTTTGCAAAGTAATTATCCAATATAAATAGCAATTAGGGGAAACCAATGCTCAAACAAAGATTCTTTTGCCTGTTTCTTTCTTTTTTAAAGAAGGCTGCTTTTCTCCTTCAGTTATTTGATATGCTACCTTTCAGGAGCCATTCTTATTTACTGCATCAGTGTACAGTGGTGATCGCACTTATCTGGCACATAATGTAGTGCTAGTTAAGTTTGGGATGGATTGGACATTCTGAAATGCGGACGTCTGATCCATCCCAGTTGTTCACTAGTGTCTCTGCTGAGATAATGTATGAAAATGCCCAAAGTGTTTTTAATATTGAGCTTCAAGCCAGCCTTTGCACTCTGTTCTTTCATCCTAAACATCTCCCTCTGATCACCACTTGGGCTGTGACGGTCACATCTCAGTTTTTATGAGGACTTGAGATGATCTCAAGTCATCTGGAACTGGAACCAAAGTGGGCATCTGGTTTTTCTGATGACTTTCCTGGCTGGAAAGGGACTATGCTGTAACTGGATAATCCCAGCATGGAATCCATTTCAGTCAGAAACAAATCAAGGCCAAGCAAAGATCTGCTGCTGCAATGGCATCAATGGCAGCAGAAGGGAGGCTTCCCCTCACCCCTTCTCACACAGCTCCCCATAGCATCACCCCATCACACAGAGCCATCCCCACCCCAGCCCCCTTCCCCTCTTGCAAAAACTCGTCACATTACTCCCACATCTCTCCCCATCACATTACCTACTTGGTGCGGAAACCCACCCTACCAGACTCCTTGCTCTCTTACTGTCCCGTGATACTCTCCCATTGCCTCACCCATCTACCATGCGAATTGGCCTAGGTTTCGCCACTACAGCACCTTAACAGCCCTTGCAGAGCACAAGAGAGGGAAAGTGTGGCATCCGTGTTTTTCCTCCAAGAACATACTGCATCTTCTGTGTGCTCTCAATGATTGTATGGGACCATGTGGATCAGTCAAAGCCTCATTAACTTAGTTAAATTGGAAGCAAAACTGTAGCTCAAAAGGAGTGGCTATAACTGAGTAGTTAAGGATACTGTTTGAAGATAAGAAGGTTGCAGAAGTAGGCAATGGCAAACCACTTTGGTATGTCCACCATCTAAAGTACACAGAGGTGCCCCTCAAGATGTGCAGGAAGTCAACCAGGAGATGGATCCAACTCAATGGTATCCGACGTCAAGAAAGTAATAGGATCTATTGGTTTTTTAAAATTTATTTTAATTTTGACAAGCCAAAGTTACTCTACCTATACATATTGATTGTACCATCTTACAAATATATCTAATACTAATACACACACACACACTTATATAATTTATCATATACTTTTATAATCTACTTTTTCATCCCTCCCTCCCTCCCTCTTCTCTCCCCTCCCCCAGCAGGACCTCATCTATTACGTTACTTATTATTAACCCATAATAATCTTCCCTAATTCTTTCAACACCTTCTCTGCTTCAGGTCTGTTACAATACTGAATCAAATCTTTCTAATCCTTGTTTAAAATGTTTCTCAGCTGTACTCCCATAGAACTCACCATCGATTCCTATAATAATAAAATTTAAACTGGTTAGTTACATAACCATACAGTCCACTTAGCTTTCTTTTTCCATTCTTGTACAAGCACTGATTTTGCTGCCATTATCAGTTAATTTAACATATATTTCCTCTTCTCAGCAAAAGGAAGTTTTTCTATCCTTTGGTCTGTGTTAAGTTAGACTAGTGATATTTGCTTTTGATAAAGTAAATGGCAGACAAGGAAGAAAAAAAACTTTTCCATGTAGTGAACTAATTATGCAATTTTATCCTGCATTCACTGCCCAAAGATTAGAAATTGATTATTTCTCTAGTTTTGGTTTCCTTGTGAAAACTAGATTAATATGTAAAGCCACTCAATATAAGCACTTGTTGTATGATATAGTAATTTAAACTAAAATATTTAGTACTATATTTGTTTAAGGCTGACAGTCTGAGCTGGTGATTTATTTGTATTTGAATGATTCTGTGTACTTTTTACGTGTTCTTATTATCAGAGCACTACTAATGCTGATGCTGTATTTCATTCCATTCAGCACACATTTCTGTGGTTTTCTATACTTCCTTATCCAAACCCAAGTTCAAAAAATGTAATTCTAATGTACATGCATTCAGTATTGCCGTTAGCTGTGGAGATTCCCTGGAAAACAGAAAAGGTCTCTGACCCCCTCACTCTCTTCCAGAGGCCACAGCTTGGTTGGCTTCATTTAAAATATGAAGTGTGAGCTGAAAAAGTTGTCATGATAGATGTTTGGAGCCCCTGGTTGACTGGTGAGCTGGAAGATAAGATGGCTCCCATACTGAAGTCTACTTTCAAACTAGCCCTATTGGAGTCTGAATCAGACTATACTTGCAAAATAGTTTTTTTTAAAAAAATTAACAAAACACAGAAAAAAGCACTGTCATCACCTCAGAGAATTCCCTCCTCCCTCCCAGGATGCTAACTGATTTATTAGCTGATTTTTGCAAGATTTCTTCAATCAGAGGAGTCCCTGACAATGCCCTCAAAGTAATGACTAAGGAATGCGCATGAAGCACATTATCTCCCTTCGATTTGATTCTAATTGAAGGGGGAGAATGTTTGGTTTTGTGCAAAGCCCCCTCCATAAGTGTGGGGAGCTTCATCTTCACACGTGAACATCCATCAAATGTTCATGTGCAAAGGAACCCCCCATCCCCTCCTTTGCCCTACCTCATCCCCCACTTGCTTTTTGCTGCCACCATCACTGCTGCCCCCTCCTCAGGGGCTCAAGTAGGCCTACTGGAGGTGTGTGCACAACTGGAGAGGTACCCTCAGTTCATGGATGGAGGCAGCCTCTAAAGCTGTGTGTCACCTCCAGAACACCTAGCTGAGCTCTGGAGAAGGTGCAACAGCAATGGAGGCTGTGATGGTGATGGGAGACCAGGGGTGGTGGTGGGCAGATCAGGCCTTCGTTGAAGTTTCTACAAAGCTTCAAGGAAGGCTGGATGCTATCTAAGAGCAGCAGCGTCAAACTACAGGTTCTTTTTCAGCCTCTGCACTACACTGACAGACCAACAATTCTTTGTATATGTCAGAAAGTGTTTTTATGCTAATGGACAGAAATGTGGACTTTCTGCCCCAGCTACACCCCTATATTTACATTTAGCTGTGGCTTAAGTAAAACTATTTTGTCTAGATCCAATCTGTCTGGTAATAAGACCATAAACCACTGAAGCCTGTGGGAACTATGTACACAGAGCCCTGAGTAGAATTAAATTGCTAACTCTTGCAGTGCTTCTGAAATTTTTAAGCATGCCCCTTCAGCTGTGACCAAGATTCCTGTTTGTGAAACAATGCAGCTGGAATTGCTGCTTGTTTAATAATTACAAAGCACTTTAAGCTCCTTGAAGGAAAAGTGTTTCATAAGGACAAAGATTATTAAACTAGTGGACTTTTAATTTGTCTACAGTGGATCACTAAATCCCAGGGAGAAGCAAGCTGGCAAAAGTTTCTCCCTGCCACAATGAATAGCAGTGTAGGATGGATTCAAGGTGGTTGTGTTTGATTGCGCCTGACTGGTCAAGAATTTCTAGCAGCCATGGAACTGAATAATGGTTGATTCCTCTAGTTTAGCCTTCTATTTTTGATGTGGACAACAGTTGGGAAATTTGGTAAAGACATTCAGTTCAGGATGGAAAGGTATCTGTGACCCTTTCTGCACTTTCCTGTGATCCAGGACAAGGAGCCACCAAGTCCATGGCTGGGCCTTATCAGTCTGCATGTTAGTGTGGACATGTGATGGCTCTACCTGTGCTGGATGGGGAATAATAAGTTTCTGGTGGGGATTACTGGTAGTCTTCAAGACTGAGGTCTACTGGCAGACCAGCATGGCCTAGTCTGGAACACAGAAGTGTGTGGAAGGCATTTCTCCATCTTCCAGACTACTGAAGAACGGGTTTCCAGGGGCTTTGAGGCTAGTAACTATTCCTAGCCTTTTGCAGTGTTTGGAGCCTAGTTCTGAAGCTCATGCAAGATTCAGGGTCAGAACCAGTAAGCTTGGCTGATTCAGATCCACTGATTCAGACCATGGAGAAGTGAGTACAGAAAGGTTCCATGAGTAGGTTCACATGGTGTAAAAATGGCATTGAGGGAAAGCTCCAGGAGTATAGGGATCATACACCCCCACATCCATTGAACCTTGTCCTGTTGTCAGAGCTGCTTTTCACACAGAAAAACTATTCTGATGGTGTCATGCCTCCAGAGCATCAATGCTCTTGAGACATACAGTATATGGAGTTAAAGTTATTATAGGCTTTTCTAGGGTCCTATACTGCCTCTCTCCAGCCAGTTCTATTCAGTGTGTAGTAAGTTTTCAGCCAGCTCAGACCTGAGGCCTTTTCGCACACGCGAATTTGGAACGCGTGGAAGACAGCTTCGGACGCAGCATACGCATTGCTGCGGCTGGGTTTCTGTCCTGGCACGTCCGGAGCTGTCTTCTACGCGTTCCAGATGCAGAGCACTTTAAAGTGCTCTGCATCTGTTCTGACGTGGACGAGGCGCCCCGGCGCGTTCTGCGAGAGAAGCGTTTGTGCACCCCCATCAGCATGGGCCAGAAATCGGGCCAGCAGCTGATGGCGGTCGGGCTGATCTCCTTCGTTGCCGGGCTGTGGAAGCGATTGAGCAGCCGCGGCGAGGATGGTTGACAGCGAGGGGGCCCACGGTTTGAATCGTAGGACCCCTTGGCTTCTCCAGCCTCGCCGCCGCTGCCCGATCACTCCCGCAGCCCGGCGACGAAGGAGATCGCCCTCCGCGCGGGGGAGCTAGGCCCTTCCCAGCCCCGGCGGCCCCATTGCGGCTGCCGGAGTCGGGGACCTGGGAGCATCGGCTTCCTGTACCCCGTTTCCGGGGTGGCAGGAGGCCGATGCTGGGCTGGCTGGGGTCGAGGAACCCCTTGGGCGACCGAAGCACGTCACTCCGGTCCCCCAAGGGTCCCCCCGCCCCCATCGCGATGGTCTGTGGGGCGCGGGCACCCCGCATATGAGTCCCCCACCCCCCAGTCCCCGAAGCCCCCACCCCCAACCACCCACCGAGCCCGATTGGGCCCATCTTCGCTGTATAGGTGCCTACACCGAGGCACCTTCACCGCACCTTCAGGGCCCCGGGAGGACGCGTGCGCGCAACGGAGGCCCTACCTCGTCGCCGTCCAGCCTCCGAATGAGGGGGGCATGCTGGGAGTGCGCAGCACGCAGCCCACCTAGGCCCCCTATTGGACAAGCAGTCCTCCCGGGGCCCTGGGGGGGATCATCTTCGCGGTGAAGGTTCCTCGGTGTAGGCACCTACACAGCGAAGATGGGCCCGATCGGGCTCGGAGGGTGGTTGGGGGGTGGCGGCTTCGGGGACTGGGGGGTGGGGGACTGATCTGCGGGGTGCCCGCGCCTAGATCCAGGTGCTCGCGCCCCACAGATGGGCGAGATCGGGGCGCGGGGCGAAGCCTTTGGAGATCGGACCCAGGGGCTCTGATCTCCAAAGGGATCCTGCCCCATAGGGACCTTGCCCCGGGCCCTCCGATGGGCACCCGGGTGCCCGGGCATGTTCGTGCCAGTTCCACAGGGCCCGATCCGGCCCCGTGGAGCCGGCACGAAGCGGGGCAAGTGGCTTGACAGCGCTGCCCGCCCCTTGGGTGCTCTCACCCAATGGGCGGCAGTGCTGCCGGCCTTATCCCCGCCCCTGGCCTGCCTTTGCTGGCTAACACAGTTCCGGACGCTTTTAGCATTCGCACATAGGCGCGCCGGAACGCGTTTACATGCGTTCCGGCGCTCCTGTGTGTGAATGGTCAAAGCGTCCGGAACTGTCTTAAGCTTCCCGCTCTACATTTGGAACGCGTGCAGTGCGAAAATGCCTCTGGAGAGAGCCGTTTCCTTTGACAAAATACAGGCCTTAGTCCACAAAAGTATAGGAATCAGCCTACAGAAAACAGAGATAGTCTACAACAGAAAGTTAATCAACAAAGAAGAGAAAGCAAGCTACAAGATAAAACAACACAAGTATTTCAGTTTATGTTTTATTTATGTTTGTAATAAGTAAAGCTTTTGAAAAGTTAAGAGGTTTGTGGACAAGTCCTTTGTTCAGGCTGTGTTCCCAAGAGCCAGAGGCTTTAATTTACTACACCAAAGTTCCATAGCACTGCTCTTGGGACAAAACAGATGGTGCTTTCTACCCTCCTGCCCCACTGCTCTTGTGTGAAGGGATGACTTTCTGTTATGTGATCTTTCTGGCCCTATTTGAGAAGATGAAGAAAATGTCTAAATTTTGAGGCTACTAGCTACACTTTAACAGGATGAGGCAGAAACTCTGAAGCTGGGAAACTCTGAAGTTAGCCATGTTAGCAAACAGGATGCTTCCTGCCTGCAGGGCCACCATTGTGTGGCCAATGTCTTAATGTTACTGCTTATAAGGAACACAATTCCTCAGGTGTATAATGTTTTCTTGGAATACAACAATGAAATTTTAAACTGAGTTTTTTCTTAGGCTGGAGATTTTGCCATTGAAATCAATTTTAAACCTCAATTTTCCTTCTGAAATCGCCTTTGTACTGGAAAGTACAATACTGGAATGGTTAGAGACGTATGGCTGTGCAGATCTCCTGTCACTTTTTACTTTGCACTATAGTGACCAAATCTTTCAACTCAGTTATGCAGTCTGGAAACTACCCTTTCCACAGCACTGAACCTGGGTAATATGAGTGTATACCATTCCTGTGGTGATGCTCCAGGGGTCAAATGCTTTACCACCTGTCCCAGTTTTGAAAAATGGCTTCAAGCAGTAAGCTATGACATGGTCTGTCTACCTCAGTTTTAATAAAATCACTGGACTAAATGATATTCATATTCCAAGTAAGGTATTCCGTAACTGCAATTTACTTTTGCTGCAAAATTACCCTGAAACTGGATAGAAACTCTTCATATTACTTATGCTTCTAACACTTTGTTCCATAGTGATGGTTATTTTGTTACCAAGGCAACTATCATGCTGTATTATGTCTGTATCTTTCTTTTGCATTCTTGCAGCTGTAATAACAACAGAGAGGTGCAGCAAATAAATTATGGATGCCTATCAGGCCAACAAAAATATAGCGCTGAAAAAAGACTGCATGTCTATTTTTGCCAACTCCTAAGATGGGCCACATCAAAACAAATTCCACATTGTCCTTTTTGTTGTAGCCATATTAGCTTGCAAAGTGGGTAATTTTCTGTGGCCAACTAAAATATTGAAAGAGTGTCTTTCAACAATTCAGAGTTACTACTGCCATTAGGCAACACTCCTTTTATTATGGTTTTTAACTTGTAAATCACTTTTGCTTGCGTGTTAGGTGGAGAATGGTAAAGTGCAATTTAAAGAGTTGCTTCCAGGCACTGTTGTTGTCTATAAACAATCGTGTTTAAAACTGAATGATTTGGGGGGCGAAATTACCAGATGAACATCAGCTAGAAGTTTGTGAATTGTTTAGAGCTTGGTGGCTGAATTACAGTTCCTAGTGGCATAGTGAATGACAAGGGCTGTTTGTTACTTGATTTAAAGACTGGGCTAAGATTTCATCAGCATGTTGCAGGATCATCTACTTTGCAGGGACTTTGGAGTGGCTGTCAGACAGCCAGAGAGCTTTTAGAATGCTTCAGAGTCCCTGTGAAGGAAAGACCAATGATGTATATTTAAAAGCTACAACTTACCTAGCATCATACTTACTTTTCCTAGGTGTTTGGGTGAGATCTCGTGAGATCTCATTTAAATTTGCCCTCACCAGGAAACAGGCCTCTCAGAGAAGCAGTACATCATTATTTGTCTTTCATTCTGGATGTAGACTATCAGACTATGCTCTCATCTTGAAAGTTTTTTTTTAAATTGAGCAGACATATAATGATGTACTGTTAGTGTCTACATCCAGAATCAAAGAACTTCAATGCTCCCAAAATATCTAGACTGTGCAAAGAAGTACTGTATATTGTATCCAAGCATTGGGGCCAAATAGGCTGCTTGCTTGGCATGACACTGTCCCAATTTTAATCTTGTCAAGGAAGGAATCAGTTTTATACAGTCTTTATTCAAGAAACGTGTATCAGGAATAAGAGCCAGGCTTCCCTGCTTACCATAACCATGGCCAAAAAAGCAAAGGTTCTCAAGCATACACAGAGTTTTATACCTGACTTGTTACTGTGAGTGCTGTAAGAGGATACGCCTCCCCACAGAACCCACAGGATTATTTTTTTAACCTATAGGTACTGTGTTGCCAGAACATCCTGTAAACTTGTCTACGAAACTAAACTGCAGCTGTTCCTCTTGTCAGAAGCACCCATTTATGGCTTTGCTCTTGCTAAACTCAGTACAGTAGCAAAATGGCTTTAGTTATGTTAGGCTTTTTCCCAACTGGCCAGAAGTAAGTATTGGCAGAAATTATGGGTGACCCCAGTCATAAATACAAAATATGAAACTTACCTTTCCTCCACAATAAAGAAGCTTCGAAGCATCAGAGGACTCTTCTCACCAAGTGGTGAACCCCTCCCTCTCTGAGAGTGAGAGCTACTACTTCTCAATTATTTTTAAAAACAATCAATGAAAAAAATGGAAGATGATAGTCTGATTTCCCAAGGTATCTGATCTAGGTAAGATAAGCCTGAAGAATTTATTTCCCCAAAATATTGATCCGCTAACTTGAAGCTATTCATCTGGCAGACTGTAATACGGTACTGGAGTTTCTCCTAAACTGTAGAGAACAAAGTAAATATAGACTCAGTGATATTTGTAATTGTGAAGAAACATCATAGGGGAATGACCTATGAACATCTTCAGTTTGCCAGATGATCCACAGATGTCCTGCTCTGAGCAAGTATAGGTCAACGTTATTTTATTTTCTCATCTTTCTGAACACCTTTCGGATGTCTTTCTACTGTGTTTACAAGCATGATGGGTCCTAAAAGTCGATGAACGTATTTTAGCTGGGAGTGCCGTATTCTCCTATGAATAAAGCAAACTTCAGAATGTAATACACCTTCAGGCCTTTCATTTCAAACCATTGCTAAAGGCCTCCTAACTCTTATAAAAAATATACTATAAGTTAGAATGGGAACTTCTGGGGAATGATGTAAGAGCTACAGTAAGCCAATTAAACGGATCTTACAATTATTTTAATTTTATTGGGTTGGAGAACATGAAGGCTGTGAACACACCTTCACTTTCACTTTAATCCATTTCCAGTCAGTCTTTGGATCCAATTGCTCACATCTTTTTAGTCTTATCCATTTTATCTGTGGATTTTCCTCCCTTCTATTGTACTTTCCTGAGTCCTGATTTTTACACAGAGTGTTAATGTGATGTCTGGCCAGGACTGTTTCTATCTCTCCCTGCATTTTCCTTAGGCCTTAGTATGTTTTAGTATAGGAAATACTTCATTGTATTAGTTGTGGGAGGAGTTGAAGGAATCCCCTGCATTTCTCCAGGTTTTGTATGCCTCTTCCCAGCAAGATCTGTTTTAGGGTGCTTCTGAATTTGCTGCCAAAAAACGGATCAAAGGAGATCCGTTTTTTGGTGAGCCGTCCTCTGGAAGATCCGTCCCAAATAGGGATGGATCCAAAGGGCCCTCGTGCATCTGCACTCATGTGGGGAGGCCAGATCTGGCAGGATGGATGGTCTGGGTGCTGTGCGGAAACCATACCACCCATTCCAAAAAGTCAGCCAGATTCCCGTGCCGCCGACGCTGCCCCTGGAGCCACGGGACTGGAACATGCAGCTGTCAGTTACCGTGTGGTACATGACATGTGGGGGAGGGTGGAAGGAAGCAAACTGGCCTGCTTCTGCCCTCCCCAAGATAGTGGCCACTGGGACATCCATCCCTTTGCCTGTCCATGTGCGGAAGCATCCTGCTTCCATGCAGGATCAAGGCGAAGGGACAGATTGAAGACCTCATTTTTGAAGTCTTCCCGTTGAACTGGTTTTAAGTGGCGAGAGCCAATTTCAAAATGAAATGCGGAAGCAGCCGCCTGGAAGGGTCGCTAAAGAGGTCTCCAATGCAGAAGGTAAGTACCTAAGGGTTTAAAATGGGTCTTAAATGTGGCATTAAACCGGTTTCCACAGCCAGTGCGGAAACACCCTTTGATAGAAACTTCCTGGTTTTTAGTCAGTCTTTGCTGTGAGCTTGCAGAGAGCTGTCCTTTTGGTGGCAAATAGGCCCAGACTTACACTTAAGCCAAATTAGTTACCAGAAATATGAAGTTGCTAAAGGAAAGAATCAGGAGCTGAAAGACCCTGCATCAACCCCATTGAGTGAGGAGATCAAACCCAGAAAGATGACACCCTGAAGACTTCTGAAACTTTCAAACTGTACATTATTCTTTATTTCAAGGCTAGATAGAGTTGGGGAGGAGAAAATGCTTTACTTATGTTCTTTAAAATAATTTTCTCCCTTCTGGACTTTATATTCAGCATTAGAGCTTTCTTTGGGTTAAAAGTGTTTGGTCTCAACAGGGTACCGGCACTGCACACCCAAACCTGTCACCACCTTTAGTCGGGTGTGTCTTCACAGTTAAATCCATTTTCATTTTTTGGGTTTGATCAGGGAGAGGACTAAAGGGCCAAATAGTGCTACAGTGAGTGGATATTGCATGGATTTCCCTTCTCTTTTGCCCAATGTGTGATTGAGTCATGCTGTTGAATCACAGAACTTTTATCTATCATAGTGTTGTTGTTGTTATGGTGGAGATGGTTGGAAATGTAAAAAAAAAGTTTTCAGGGTCTCAGGATGGGAACAGAAAGGTGTGACCCACACTGAGGATGAACTGAGGAGGGACTATCAGGTACTGGGTGTTCCTTAATAAGATGGACTATTACAGCAAGGTGTGACCATGGCCAAAGTGAAAAGGAGCAACAAAATTGTTCTGAGACACCTAATGAGTTGTGTCCACCCCACATGTGGCATTTGATGGTTGATGTTTTAGCGAACTTCCACATTACATTCTGTTGATCATAGTATACCCAAATTTATGCCATGTTAAGATGGCATCTCCTTTGAGACCGCTGGGTGGTGGTGGTAGTCACTGCTTGTGTGAGTGTTTGAATCAGGGAAGGCAGTTCAACCATCTTTTTTCCCAAGGGGCCTTTTTGCACTACAGCCAAATGGGTGGGGGTGGGAGGCCAAAGACACTGCCAGCCTGGTCTCGCCCCACCCTCAAAAGGGGCAGGGGGAGACTGAACTGGGGTGTCCCACTAGCATCCAGGGGTCCGCCCCCCACAACCCTCATGCAATCCACTTACCTTGTCAGACCTTCGGTCCGATGTGGTCTTTCCGTGGTCTGGAGAGTGATCTTCTCTCTGCACAGGCACGCCCTTCGGTAGGTCAGCCCCACACTGACCTGACATGATGAGGCCAATTGGGACTGCAACAGCAGGCGTGGCAATGGGGCAGACCTCGTTTTAATAACGAGGAATAACCAGAAAACAGAGACAAAACCCATTTTAGACTCAAAAACCAGTGTTCCTTGTTAAACCAGGGCAAAGAATTTATTAGAAATACAGAAGAGAAGTTGAAATGAAATATAAAGCCATATCAGAAGCATTTTTAGAACAGAAATAAGCATGCAACAACTGCAAAACGACTAAAGAAATGAACATTTCCCACTAAGAAATCTTTGTGAATTTAACTGAATTTATCCCTCTTTTATTAAAACAATTTATAGTTATGCAGCAAAAGCTTCCCAAAAACCCCAAAACAAATTGCTTTGCGTGAGTAAGGCGCTTAAGAAATGAGAGTAAAATTCTTCATTAGAAAAAAAGAAAAAAAACCAATTGCAAACGACAGCCAAAAAGGGAATGGAAAACTCCTAATACTAGAAAGATCCCCTACCCCAAAAGTTCTAAAGAAAAACAGGGGAAAGTGGCTGGAGGAAACAAATCTTCTGTTCTCACCAATGATGTCTTCTCCGTGCGCAGAAGTTTGAAGTTACAGAGATGCATGACCACAGCAAACTGCATCTCCTTCAGGAACCCAAAAATGACTTAAAAATTAGGACGCCCTTCAGTCTCAGTCAGACTGATTCCCAAATTGAATAAAAATTAAGAGAAATACTTTAAAAATAATACTTTTAAGTTGCTTTGGCCAAAACAAAACTCAGACTGAAAAAGTTAAAATGTAGCTCCAGGAGGAAAACTCTGCTCACCTTCTGTGTAGCAAAAAGAAGGAAAAATGGGGGGGGGAGCAAAGCTCCTTCAGCTCTTTGTCTTATCCTTCCATGGCAGATATGAGGAGGACTGCTCACCTCTTACCTCTCTCCCCCTAGCCTCCTTGATTCCTCTCTGCCTTTCTTATAGTGAGGAATTGGAACCAAAACAAAACAAACAAAAAAATCCCCTGCAGATTATGGTTCTTCCTTTGTTAATAAATGAAACTAACTTCTTGTAACCTTTTCCCAAAAAGATGCAAATCAGCTTAACATCACCTCCAAAAGTTCTTCCTGAAAAGGCAAAAACTGGTTCTTCAGGTGTCCAAAAGAAGTTAATTTCTTATGCTAACCTGTCTCCCTGAGCAATTCTCATCCTGTTGTTTCTCTTAAGTCAAAGTACAATGGAATAGCTTCATGTGTGTGCTTAGCAGATTCTTGCACCCATTAGACTCAAGACCCACTTCCTCAGGAACATCTGAATTATTTTATTAAAACAAAGGATATTCTTCCTCTCCAAACCTCAGCGATCAATCATTAACATCAATAGAGCCAATATTTTAGCATTCTGTCCTCTCTGGCATTCCTGATTTACCAACTTAAATGGCCCATTAAGGCTTCAACAGTACCAAGAGGTCAGCAGGAATTGTTGCACCACCAGCTCTTGAATGGAGAGACAAACCTGTTTTGTTTCCTTTGTTCTGGCCCCCAGGTATAATCTTGAGTGGGCCAGAGCCAGGAAGGCAACTGCAATTTATGATTAAATGGAGAGATCTGCCCCTTTCTTTTGCAAAATGCCACAGATCCTTTCCTTGCTCTTAGAAACATTTCAGATGTCCAAGGCTTTTATTCCAAGTTAATGGTCAAACCTCTTTCTTATTCCAATTGAGTCCCAAAGCTCTGATGGAACTGCACCCAAAGCCCAAGACACTGCTTTTTCACCAGAACTTTTATTTAGCCAATTATTTTATTAATAATCATAGCTGGTATCAATACCAATCGGGTATCACCCAACAGGGCTGAGGTGGGGCCCACAGCTGTCCGGCCGGGAGAGTGTGAAGGCTCTCCCTGCCATAAAGCTGTGGAATGGCCTGGAATGACTTGGGCCGGGTGTAGAGCACGATTTCATGCTCTACACACAGAATGCAACTAGGCCACCCTGGGATGGGCTGGGACTGTTCCAGATGGAACTGCCCGCCCAGCAGAATGAATGCTCTGTCCCAGGGCTTCTCTAATTGTGTTCCTGGGCCGTAGTGCAAATAGGCCTCTGGTTTGCTTGGTGGTTGCTGTTTCCTGTGCAAGGTTTTATTTTTTTGGCATGCAATGGTCATCCCTCAGTTTGGCTTGCAAGTGGCCACACAGCCTACCCTGTGTCCCTGACACATTTTCCATGTGATTAAAGTTATATTTTTTTGTCAGGCATTCTGAAACTTAACAGCATTTTATTGAAATAGCTTTTTGTTCTTGTGGTGTTTTTATTAGTTTTAATTTCTTCTGAGCTTTTATTTGATTTTACTTTTTTCTTTTCAGAAAACCTTGTGATCTGTTTTCTTTAAATTGATAGGTCACAATGGAACCTTCTTTACATACAGCATACAGAAAAAGCTACCTGTTGTATAAGCAGCAATATATATTCTGAGTGGCTAGCAAGGTAAATGGAAGCACGTGCAAGCACTGAACACTTTCAGAAGCAGTAATTGCTTCTTGTGTACATTTCCTGCATGTGAGTTTCATTGTCAAAATTAAAATAGAAACACATATAGTTTTCTGCATAATGAATGCAAGGCCAGATGTAGATGAGTGTGATTGACCTCTGATTAAATGATGTGTTCTCAGCTGACAGCGTGAATCAGAATGACTGAAATTCTGTGGAGCTTCTGTTTCCAATTTTGTGAAGTTAGGGTCTTAATAGCTGGTGTGTGTGTGTATATTAGGTCCTTTCTGCACTGGGTCCTATTTTGGAATATATCCTGGAATAGGGGTCTCCATCTGCATCCCTATGCTGGTACAGACTGTGGCAAGACTCACCTGGAACCTACCATTGTCTGTATTATCATGCATACGATAGGTTCCTATATGGGATATAATCCAGAATAAGGCCCAGTGGGGAAAGAATATCCATGCTTTATTTAGGAATATCTAAATATAGTGGAATAAGTAACCATTGAGTGGATCCAGTCCTAGAATATTTGCATACAGGCTTATACTATAGTAGAAATTCAGTAACTTTCTCTCATTACTATTGTTACCTGTCTTTTATATTATTTTTCTTCTTTAAACCCATGTTTAGGGAGTTTAAGCTTCCCATAAAGTTCACTGGCAGCCCTTAACTCTTAACTCTAGAGAATGATCGGGATATAGAGAAAGGAGAACTCGTGAAACAGCACGCAAACAGGTCTCCTGAGTAATCATGCCTCTTTGTCAAGAAGCACTCAGAACATGGTGGCTACTGGGGTATATAGATCTTCTGGGGACTTTCTCTTGGAAACAGTGCGGAAAAAAAATAGTGACAAATCCATTGTGGGGAGATTCTCTGGACAAAAGCAGTGCAGCAGTGATTAATAAAAACAAAATATCTGCCAAGCAAATCGTTGGACCTTTGGAAGTGCTGACATGGCAGTTGGCACAATATACTTGCGCAAGGTTCAAAGTGGTTTTCTCAAAACACACAACTGATGTGGATGTAACAACAACAGTAACAACAATAATAGACTTTGCTACTCATATTTCTATCACTGATGACAATAAGAACAACAACAATATTTATGAGAAAGCTTGAGAAGAAATGCACCAGTCCTGGGTGGGCAGTCCTGGGTGGGCTGCCAACCTTTCGAATGGGCTACGCATAGCTCGTGCCAGCACAGTGTGGGATAGCCCAAGCTGTGTGAAAAGGGCCATAGAATGCAACTAGATTGTTTTAATTAATCCAGTAAACCTTTCAACCTAAGAACACCCCCACATGTAGGCTCTTGATGCAGATGGATGTCAAATATGATATGCGAGAGTGGATAGAAGTAATTGTATCAGGTTTTAAAGAACTTTTAAACAGAATTGAAGATTTCAGTGCTCAAATAAACATATAAAGTTTACTCTTAGGCTGCTGGTCTTTTATTGGATGAACTTATACAACACTCCAGATAAAATAAAATAAAGTGCAGGCATGGAGGAGGCAGTGCTATAAAAAGCAAGTACACCCATTTGTAGTTTTACTGATGCCTAAAGGTATAAAGTGATGCTTTTCGGGGGCTGGGAACTGTTTCATTATTTAAAAAAGCAAACTGTTGCCAAGAACATAGGGGATGCAATTAAGGCATTCTCTTGAATAAATGATGTCTCTTCAGGCTTTCTGTATTTGGGCAAACAAATGAAGCCTTCCTGTAGGGTACTTATTGAGAAGATATTTCCATTCGCACAAACAACCCCAGATGAAGCACTGCATCAGGAAGCAAGTGGATTGAGGAAGAGAAAATTTCAGTCTGGGAAAAACTATAGGTACTAGTCGCTCCACAGCACTGTAGAAAGCTGAATCCTTCAAACCAATGAAAGCCAAAGTCCAACTTGTTTTGAGAGACAACCTGGCTCTTGCAACTGGGGTGTCGAAGAGGGAAGAAACTGACCATAATAGCCTCCTTTGGCCATTGACAATATCATAGAATCCTGTTCAGAGTTTATTATGGTTGACAAAGCTTCTTCTGGCAATTGTTTATCAAGGAACTCTTGCCCAGTGTATCTGGTTTGAGCAGTGATAACAATATACCCCAATTCAACTTTCTATGGGGTCAGATAAGAGAAATCTCTGGCTGTCCAAATGTTTTTATTAATGGTGCCAAACAAAGAAGGAAAAATATATAGGCAATTATAGATTGACTAGGTGTGCAGATGGTTATAGGCTGCATCTACACTAAGATGCCCCCCCCCCCTCATGGCCAGGGTATAGGGCTGGCAAGCAATTTTAGCTCCTGAGCTGCCCTAATGTCTAATTGATATGCCAGAAGAGGTGGTGATAGCAACTAGCCTTTAAGAAATCCTTTGGACAAGAAATCCTTTAAGAAAGGATGAATAGTATCAATTTCTTCTAGAATGGATGCCTAGGTACTGCTTTCAGGTGGGAGAGACTGGCAGGTTGCCTCTAATGTAGGGAGTTTGTAGGGAGCTGAGAGGATGTGAAGGTTTTGCCTTTGTCTTCTACTTGAGAATTTCCAGAACCAATTGGTGGGCTACTGTTAGAGACAGGATGCTGGACTGGATGGGTCATCATCTTATCCAGCAGGACTCTTATGATTGTTATGTCTCATGTCCTCTCTGACTTCTAAGAGGAAGGCCCTGCCCCTGCCAGCCAAAAGGAGGGAGGCACACCCCAGGGTTCTGTCCCCCCAAAAGCAGAGGGCTCAGGCTCAGACTCCGAGGCTGTGCCCTACCCAGAACTGAGTTTTCTCAGAAGACAATGAGAACACCTGCGCTGCTCAGTACACCTCAACACAAAACAGCTGTGCCAGTGGGTGTGTGACTCTACTATTTAAGGAACACCCAATCCAGCAACCTCTGTTGCAAACAAAGAATCTGCTTGGCAACCCCCGAATTGTGTGAACTCTGATTCCTGATTGCTGACTCAGTTCCTGACTTACGACAACTCTCTGGTAACCCAACTTTGACTATGCATACTCTATTTCCCCAGGAACTCTGGAAATTGACTTGGTTTCTTTCTGTGCATGTATCTGTGTATGTGCTTGCTGCTGCCGCCCCTCCAGACCTGACAGTCCTAGATAACACACTACCAAAGAAAATCTTTTAACTATTGAATGGAATCAATCAGACAACAAACATATTTCAGGAAGAAATGTGCTTTCCTGGAACTTTTTAAAAAGTTTCAAATTATACCATAAACCATAGTCCTGACCGTATGATTTAGTGTACTAGTTCATTTTTTCATGTTTCTTGTAATATTGCACAATTGAATTATTTGTCAAAATTCAGATGGTGTATGAATGATTTGTTCACAGGGGTGGAGTCCATAAGATTCTAGATGAATCTGTAGGTTGAAAGTTGTTTTTCAAATTGTGAAAAGTATTGGTTTGCTAAACGAGTTCCAGTAGTAATTGACCATGGCAGCTTCTGCACCCCTTTTTTCTGGACCAAGCCCATGGCAGTGAAGCGGCTGTAGCCAGTCCCCTGAGAAAGCCTGATTTTGCAATAAGATACTTTTGGCATTTGATATGTGTTTCCCTTAAAAATAAGAACAGGAAAAAATAGAGGATATTCTCCTTTTTCTTAAAAACAAAACAAATTTAATCCACATATGTGTTTTCTTGTTCAGTAGATACATTTGGCCACAGTTTCAGATCCATTGCCTAACCTTTGGTGGGTAGGATTTGAGATGCCTGACTTTTTCCATTTCCATGCTCAAGAGGGCCAGTGCTCTTATACATATGCTTAGCAGTATTGTTGCATTATTTAAACTTTTTCTGCTTTCAATAGATGCCCTTGTGCAGCTGCCTGCAAAGAATCTATAGAGCTCATTTCCCTCTCATGGCTTTTTTGGTAGGACAGAAATGCTCGGCCCCATGAGATGATATACCTACAACTGCCTGGAAGGAGGGTATCCTTGCATAATAATCTTTAAAATACAGTTTGTTAGATGTGTTGCAGCACTCTTGTTTTGTGCAGAACTTATAAAATATTTTTAATTAAGTAGAGAATAGATAACAACCATGGCCCGTGCGAGAGACATTATGCTTTTTCCCAGCCAACAAAGCAATTTTGCTATGGCAGTCTTCCCCACCAGCCTCCAAGACCTCTTTATACTGGAAATACATTTCTCACATCTGTTCTGGAGACAGCAGGACATTTCTATCTAGTGCACACATGGTGATATATCATTAATGGCAATGGGTTATGAGGGCAGTGGCTGCCATGATGGTAGATCATTGTGATTTTGCACAGCTGGTGTTGCTATTTCTGGGCTGAAGACCAACTGTATCTCAGAAATAACCTACCGTGGTATGCTAATTTGGCCATCAGTAAGGGTTCTTCTGCTGGCATGTACTTTGCATCTTAAGGCTCACATTTAACTTTGAGTTACGGTAGATATTTCAGTAAGAATACACAAAGCAGAAGAGATAAAGAATGAAATTTTGTAAATTTTTTTTGCTGTTCCTGTTGGTATTCTTAAGTGAATCAGTCAGGCATTAGGACCAGATGTTAGATTCTAACTCCTCTCAACTCACTGGGTATTGGAATCTCAGAGACCACCGTATTTGACATCCCTGTGCTTGAATAACATGGCTTTCACTGAAAGAGATCTGGAATTTACCACTGTGAGCATCACCATGACTATGTTGACCAGGAAGCTGGCAAATTGGCTGTAGGTGCTCTATACCCGAAACACGAGTAGGGCGCTCTGGGACAGACTGGGGTGGTTCCGAATGGAACCACAGGCCCAGCAGAGTGAATGCTCCATCCCAGAGTGTCCTACTCACATTTGCGAGGCCCGAATGTGAGTAGGTGCAAATAGGCCTCTGTTTACCTACCATCTAAATTGGCTAGAAACCTGTGGTCAACAGACAAAGCCCTTTTGGCTGTATCCCATAAACATATTGCAACCTTGAGGCTCTGAGCTTTTCAAGACCTGGTTCCACATCTCTGGAACAGTCTGCCACTAGCCCTTTGGTCAGAAAAGGAGCTAGTTAAATTTTGTAAGGGTCTGAAAACCGTTCTTTTAACATCTGAAATAGTTGTTGGAACAATTAGTATTCAACATTTAAATAGTAAAGGAGGACTGGAAACCTACAGTTGTGGGTCAGTCCTCATTAGTTGATGGCTTGGAAAAAGATATGTCCTAGGAATGGAAGAATTTATATTGGTAGGTCATTTTATTTCGTAACCTGGGTTTCATAGTATTAGATTGGATTTTGTGCTCCGTAATTTTAACTATCTCTGTACTACCCTGTGGTGGAAAGCGTGATATAAATAAGCATTTATCATCATCATCATCATCATCATTGTGTATGCACTGTCTATCACATATTCTTGTGTATCTCTTCTGAATAGGAAGAGAGGTGAATGATGCTTCTGGAGCTTTATTGGCTGTGGCACTAGTATAGCTGTGGACATATTAATGTGTTCCATGCCTATCCAGCCTGTGGGGTGCTCGAGGACACACAGAGCTGTTTCTAGTGAGGAATTGGCTCCGTGAGGTACAGCTGCACCAATTGGCCAAGTGCAAAAAGGCCCATGTTATGCTTGTGTGCTATGAGATATAGGGCCATGATCATACCTTGCTGAAATAGTCTGTCCTGCTAAGAAACTGAACTGAAGCTGTCCAATCCTGTTCACACCCAATTCCTGATCCTCAGTCCTCAGATCATCCTCAGTTTGGGTTGCTATACTCACATCTTTTACGTTGTCTCCCTGAGTCTCCTTGACATGACTCTTTAGCAGGAATGTGCACAAATATTCGTAACATTTGTTATTCGTATCAATTCAGAAAATTCAGACATTTGTATGAGAATCAAATGTTATGATATTTGTACTTTGACATTCATACAAATGCTAATGTTTTGGTGATTTGTATGAGTAGTTTGGACATGTGTTAAATTGGGGACATGGGAAAGTGACTGTGCTAGACATCTGCAAAGATCTAGAGTGCATTCGACATGGATTGAGAGCATATTAAAAGTGGATTCAGGTTGGATTTGATGCTTTCAGAGTGGATTTGATACGGGATATGCATTGGATATGTATCCCAGATACCTGTTGTATCAGATACATATTCATTTGTATTGGATATTCGTACAAATTCATATGAATATATTTGTATCAAATAGAATTTTACTAAATTTGAAAGTGCCTATTTGTATGAATACTACTTTTTGAACATTTGATTTGTTACAAATCAAATGTCAAAAAACACATTCGTGCTCATCCCTACTCTTTGGTTCTCCACGCTTCTTGATTATATCAACACCATCTGTGGTTCAAACTGGCCTGAGACATTTGCTTTTGCCTGAAGCAGATAACAGCCTCTTACAAAGCTCAATAGTTAAAAAATCTTGATGAGGACCTGCTCCATGCCAGTCATTTGATTGCTTTATCTTGCCAAATGACAGGGCTAGTGTAGTCTTCTTCTACTTTCTCTGTGAACCTTCAATTGCTAGCATGAAGATTATTTTCAGCTCGCTCCAGATGGTGTTCTCCTTTTCTGAAAATCATCTTGAATATTCATTTCAAAAACTGCATCTGCTCCAGGCCTTTGCGGCAATCAAGTGGAAATGTCTCCAAAGCCTTTTTCTTGAGCAGTAGTATGTCCCTAGCTTTGCCTCTATTCTTGCACCCAATATTTGGGTACAGCTAAATATGCCAGAGCAAAAAATCAGAGCACGAGGATCTACCTGCTCATCTTCCATACTTTGAAGATCATTTAACTTTCCATGTATTATTTAGCATTTTATCTTTCCTTTGACTCAAGGATAATCCAGATGCAACTTTTTAAAATCTCCTCTTACCCTCATTCCCCTCCCTCTGGTTCCATCCTGTTCCTGAGCTTTCACCATTAATGACTAGTCTGTTCTTTCTTCCTAATTCCTTTGAAAACTTACAGAAACAATCTCTGGATTGCTCTGTCTTGGTGAAGTTTTCCCCTTGCCCGTTTGCTTTCCAAGTCCAAATCACAGCTTCTGTGTTTGCATGCATTTTTCAGAGGCTCACAACAGGTAGCGTCTGCTCTGCTGGCTACCAGGCGATCCAGGCAGCTTCCCATCTTCCACATGGTGCTATTTGCAGCTATTGAATAATTAAAAGTCCACTTTCTATGACAAACAGCCTGTCCCTTGCCAGGGCAATGATGTTGCTGCTCCCTTCCTTCCCAAACAGCAACTAAAAAGTTTTCCTTTAGGGGATTTAGTCAGATGGATTAGGGGGAAACTGGTGGTGCTTTTAGAGGATTAGCCAGGCTCCAATCCAGTTTGATAACTAGGATGCCAGAAAGAAAGAAAGAAAAAGAAAAGAAAAGAAAATACTAAATGACTGAAGGAAGTTAAATTACCTAAAATTACAGGGAAGACAGCGTTTTTTATATGGGATTTAATGATGTCTTGGCGTGGGAACTAGCAGGGCTTCTTCTTCTTCCTCTTTTGCTTAAAGAGTGAATCTAATGGAGGTTGAAAGGTGCCAGATGGACATCTGCAGAGCTTCTTGTTTCCTGTCTGTTTAGCAGCCATGGCAAGAGCTGTAATACAGTGAATGTCTCCACAGCTTGTGTGCAATGTTTTAGCTGTGAAATGAAGAGAGGCCAAAGAGTAGCTTGGGCTGTTTCTAGGATTTCATTTCTGGTGGTTTTATTAAATATCTGGGCCCTGGTCCAAAAGTGTGACCCTGTCCAAGTGCCTGGGAGACATTTCTATTTGCCTGAGACAGAAACTGTTTCTCGTGTCCGACAAACTACTTTTGAAACTGACAGTAGTTTAAAATCCCTTTGTGCTATAACAGTGGTCAGATACTCAGTCACAATATCCGTCAGCAAACCGTACTCCCTTGTGTTAACTTTCTGAGTTGCTGGCTGGATTCCAGGAATCCAATTCAAACTGTAAATGATACAAATTGGTTTTAGTGCTAATTAAAGTAGCCTATGGATATTTATTGGTTTATACCTGCTACTTTCCCCCACTAGCACAGAGCCTTGCTGTGTTTTTCAACTGGTTTGACCCTGCAGACTTGTAATGCTAAACAACCAACTATTGGTTTACTGGAATTACAGGTTGAAGCCTACGGAATTGATGTGTTTGTGATTTTTTTTCTGGTGCATTTGTGATTTTTTAAAAAATGGCCCTTTCTGCACTTAACTTTCGATCTGGATTAAGGGCCACTGGAGTCCACAATCTGGGCCTTCATGATAATGCAGATCAAGGAGGCCCCATTCGCCCACTGGTCTGGCTCCATCTGCAATAGATGGACCCAGATCTGGATTAAGAGCCTGTTTAATTGGGTCCACAGAGGGACCAGGGGCTTGTTCCTGAACACGGGAGGCATGCAGATATGTTCTGGGATTACTGGGGCTGGGGTGAAGCATATCATAGTCCTCAAAACTAGGAGCTTTCATTTATAGCCTTTGAAGGTATGTGGGGAAGCTGTGAACCCCACATGAGCTTCACAGCCATAGCATGGCTTAAAGTGAATCAGCACCATACTAGATGGCACTAATCTGGTCTACGTGTCCTCACAATTTGGCTGAACAAAGAATTAGCCACTTGTTTCAGCCGTGGCACCAAAAAAATCTGGTCAGGAGCCATTGCCTATGAAATAAATAGTGGGAAAGAATATTTTCATACAAATTTATAAATTTCAGCTTGAACAAGCTTGAGAAAGTCCTATGTCAGAGGACTACTTTTGTCAGGCATTTTGTCATGATGAAGGAAAATGTCTCCTACCTTTTTCCCATAGGAGCATTCATTATTTAATCTGTGAAATGAATAATCCCAGCATAAACAATCCTTACCACAATGCACTCCTCCATGGGGGATATTTTCTCACACAAGAAGAGTAAAATAGAATGTTATGAAGAATACGCTTCATTGCTAGTGTTATTCCTTACATCAGCAGGCTTCTACGCTACTCATCCTAATGACCTTTCATTTCAGTTGATAATATTAGTTATAGGAGACTAGTATTTCCTTGAGTGGCAATATTTTCATTTTTTTCCTCTATGATTATCACAACTTCAGATGACGATCTTTTTTTTTTATCGCCACAACTGAAATGCAAATTGTTTCCTTCCATTTATGACCTAATAGATTAAGTGAAGCATTGACTTGTTTTCAAAGAGCTAGAAATAATGCCTTTCTCATATGGCTTGTATATTTGTACATATAGTATTTATTTGTCAGGGCCTTTTTGCGCTAGGGGGACACTCTGGAACCTTTTGCACTCAGGGGACTCTCTGGAATGGAACATCTGCAGTTTATGGAGCTGTTTCTTTACCAAAAATAGCCCACTGTGTTCCTGAGCATACTACACGCAGTACAAGCACAATGCAGTTGAAACAGCACCGCGTGTATAGTAATGACACAGCCGATAAGGGTCTTCCACATGGAAGACGTGCAGGAAGAATATTATTTATTTATTATTTATTTATTTGTATTTCTATCCCGCCCTATACTCGAAGGTCTCAGGGCAGGTTACAATATTATATTAATATAGACAGGTCCCTGCCCTAAGGCTTACAATATAGAGAGACAAGAAACAAAAGGAAAGTGGTGTGGTGCGGAATATGTGACGGGTGTCACAGGGGTGATGACACACTGCAGTGCCAGGTTGCTCAGGTGGTAGCACTGCAGGAGGGCACTCTTTTATGGCAATTTGCACTCTGGTTAAGATTCAAATCCTCTAGGCACCTGCCAAGTGCAATTCCTAAAGCATTCTAGGGCTTTGCCTCCTAGTGTGTGCAGGCAAAGTGTGGGTTTCTCTTTTATTTATTTAAGGCATTTAAATAATGTCTTTCTCCTCAACTGCTTATGGCAGTATATGCTGCTCACTTTCTTTCGTTTTGTCCTCACAACAGCCCCATGATATACAGTAGGTTAGGATAAGAAGCAATTTAGCCAATACATCATGTTCTCTTATTTCAGATTTTTGTAAACTTCAGTGAAGTCTTTCAATATCCATGTCAAAGGAGTGTTCTTTTGAAATAATCCCTGAACTTTTGGCTGTGTTCACACTCAGGCTGTGATCAGATGCAGAAAGAAAGAAAGAAAGAAAAGTATTTTTATAGTGCCTCAAGAAAAGGATTTTTTATGCGTCTGCCCGTCTGTACTCTCCTAAGTGTAAATACATATATCAAAAATATAACTTTTTTTACTAGAGCTACAACTATCACAAAATTATGGATATTTCTAGATGTGACACAGCACCCAAATTAAGCTAGGTTTTCTGTGAATTTTGAGACACTGAGCTCAAAAGGTTAGCCATCACGGCACTAACCCTAACCCTAACCAGAACCAGAACCCTAACACTAACCTGAACCCGAACCCTAAACCAAACCCGAACCCGAACCCGAACCCGAACCCTAAGCCTAAGCCTAACCCGTAGCCTAAACCTAACTCAAACCCAAACCCAAACCCTAACACTAACACTAACCAAAACCCTAACTCTAACCCTAACCCAAATGCTAACCCTAACCCTAACACTAATACTAACCCTAACCCTAACCCTAACCCTATCCCAAACCTAAACCCAAAACCAGTGATGGCTAACCTTTTGAACTTGGTTAGGGTTAGCGTTAGGGTTAGCGTTAGCATTATGGTTATGGTTTGGGTTTGGGTTTGGGTTTAGGGTAGGGGTAGGGTTAGTGTGTCACGCCAAGCCCTTTTGGGGGACACACATCATCCCCCTGACACCTGGGCGTGTAGTGCTTGCTTGTTCTTGAAGTGTGCAAAATACTTTCAATTGAAAGTTAGCAAACGAAATTCAGCAACAAAAGTCACTAATGTAAAGAATTATTTGTTTTTGCTTTTAATAAAATGCATATATCAAAAATATAACAACAAATATCACTAAATTATGGATATTTCTAGAAGTGACACAGCACCCGAATTAAGCTAGGTTTTCTTGCGAATTTTGACACACCAAGCTAAAAAAGGTTATCCATCACTGCCCTAACCCTAACCCTAACCCTAGCCCTAACCCAAACCCAAACCCAAACCCTAACTCTGAACCTAACCCAAACTCAAACGCTAACCCTAACCCAAACCCAAACCCAAACCCAAACCCTAGCCCTAACCCTAAGTCTAACCCTAACCGTAACCCTAACCCTAACCCTACTCCTACCCCTACCCCAAACCCTACCCCAAACCCTAACCCAGTCAGGGTGAGGGTTCGGTTTTGGGTTCACATTTAGGATAGGGTTCGGGTTAGGTTTAGTGCAATGATGGCTAAACTTTTGAGCTCGGTGTGTCAAAATTCACAAGAAAACCTAGCTTAATTCGGGTGCTGTGTCACTTCTAGTAATATCCATAATTTTGTGATATTTGTAGCTCCAGTAAAAAAGTTATATTTTTGATATATGTATTTTATTAAAAGCAAAAACGAATAATTCTTTACATTGGTGACTTTTGTTGTTGAATTTCATTTGCTAATTTCTTTTGAAGGTTAGTATTTTGCACACTTCAAGAACAAGGAAGCACTACACGCCCAGGTGTCTGGGTGACCATGTGTGTCACCCAAAAGGGTTTGGCGTGTCACCTGTGGCACACATGTCATAGGTTGGCCATCACTGGCCTAGTAGTTCATGTGGGATATGCAGCTAAATGGCGCATCTGCACTTGGAGTAATTTCTTTACCATGGCTCCTCCTATGCAGGAGCATTATCCATGTGGATTATGTGTGGTACAGGTTTAAGCGCACCACACATGCACTTACCTTGCACTAGCACTTGAGCAGTTGCGGCAAATGTCTTGGATGGTTTGGTGGCATTAGTATGCTTAGTGCATACTTGGGTCATTTCAACCTTTGCTTTGCAAAAAGTCCAAATGATTTTCTTTAGGTCAGCTTTTTAGTTGACTGAAAAGCCAAACAAATGCTGCAATCATACACTTTTATGCACAATGCTGTAAAAACTTTTTGAATGAAAGGAAAGAAAATTCTATAATCTCAAACATGCCAGAGAAGGAAATTTTGACAGCTGCAAATCTTCTCCCTCATTTCTCATTTCATTCCTTGTCATGTCTCTGATTACTTGAAAAAAGACTAAGGATTGTCTGCAGCATTCATATTGAGGATTTCCCCCTGTTCTTCTGACAGATACGACACCCTCATTTTGTTAACATAGATTGCTCTGTGTATCATCCCTTGTAGATTTACAGGAGAATTTCTGTATCAAGGAGAGCTAAATATTGGGTTTGTAGGGCAGAAAGGAAGCAGAGAGATACATGACAAGAAATATAATAGAGCTTGGTTCATACAGTAATATATCTAAACTCTCAACGTTGTATCTATGTCCTTTTTGATTGCTAGAGCTATTGGCCCTATAGCTAGGGCAAGCAGCTACAGGGAAAGTGTGCGTGCCTAGCAAGCATTTTGTTCAACACAAAATTTATATGAAAAGTTTTTATTTATAGGAATGCATGCCATTGCTTGGTTATAAATAGCTGCTAAGGATGTAATGGGGTCAAAATGGAATTTATGTAATAATAGAAATAAATATTTATGATCTACTGAGTCAAGTGCCTTTCTAATGTCTAAAGAGATCACTACTTTGTCTAAAGAGATGTGCTTTGACTATGATTAAGGTTGTTTAGAAGCAGTCAGACTAAGTCTGACATTTGCCTTTTTTGGCAAGTGTATTGTTCTTTAGATCTAAATGAAGGAAAAATCAGAGCCAGCCTTTATGCTAACAAACCTGTGAAAATTTTTAAATTTTAAGTAAGAAGTGAAATGGGTCTAAGTGGTCTAGATTAGGGTCTAAGTGGTCTAAATGGGTCTAAGTGGTCTAGATTAGGGATGTGTACGAGTGTGTTTTGGCATTCAGTTCATAATGAATTGAATTTAGAAAATTATTATTGATACAAATAAGCCTTTTTGAATGTGGTAAATTTCTATTTGATTTGAATATATTCATTCAAATTTTTACAAATATCTGATATAAATAGGGGGCCTATTCAATTCGGCCACAACAAATTGGTATGAATTCTGGATGTCACAAATATTCATGCACATCCCTACTGTCAATCGCTCTAGCAGCTTATCACAATTATTAAAGATTATCATTTTATAAATCCCTAAGACCACTACATTGGATTCCATTAAAATTCCAGACCTCTAAGCCTGGCCTACCACCAGCATATTAGGTCATCATGTTTTCAGTGGGCCTTTTTCACCTCCACTTCCCCAGGACATCATCCCAGGGAAATGAAGATGGGGGATAGATCTGGTGTCTGTGCTTTGGGATGCTGAATCCATCCCAAACCTTGCTAGCGCCTCCCTAAGCTATGGTGAGGTGTGATTTGCTGTGAATACCTCTATGCTAAAAGCAACCTTGGCAATGGCTCCAATGGAACTGCATGGCATGCAATCATACCTGAACCACCCTGAAGAAGTGTGAATGGAGTGATGCTGGGCTAGGGGGGCAGCCTGGCATATAGGGTAGATGTAGAGGGCAACTACTGCACACCTGGGGCCACTTCTAGAACAGAAGTGACTTCATGCAGTGTGGACGCCCCATGCTGGGGAATCCCAGAGTTTCCCAGAAGCTGTGAAAAGACCCTTCATCTCCTTCCTAAACAGCTCAGGGATAACCTTTCCCTTTTGCTGTTTCAGTTTTATATTTATTTCTGACTGTACTGATCTGGAAGCCAATTCACACTTGGTTTCATAGTTTTGATGCAGGTGAGTGTCCAGGTGCACAGGGCTTAGGCTATCATGTACTACCATTCCTAAGTGCGAATGCTAGTACATGTTAGTCTGTTATGAACTTTTCCCATCCAATGGATGGGAAGCTAAGTGCAGAAATGCCCTGGGTCTGCCACTTTGGTTGCAAGGCTTCAGAGGAGTCTGCTGCGTGTGAAGCCTCAGTTTCTCAGGGGTCTTGTATTTGTCGCATGCTGAGCATCTCTTGGGCTTCCAACTTGTTTGAAGCTCTTGATGGTTTTCTGTTGTGGTTTACAAGGTATAACCATCTGGATCTTTGTCTAAGAAAGCCAGTTTGCTTCAGTGTTTTATTGGTTTTATTGATGTTTTATGTTTTTATGAATGTTGTGACCTGCCCTGGGCCATTTGGTGAAAGGAGGGATGTAAATATATGGAAATAAATAAATAAATATCACATATGCTGAATTCATGAGGGCAGAAAGGTGAGGGTGAGATACTGAATGGATCAAACTGGCATTTGTTGAGAACTGACAGGAGCTTCCAACTGAAGCCTTCTTCCTCCTCCTGTACTATTTTGTCATTATGTTACCCATTGCCGTAATCTCATTTATTTACTAGCTATATTATAGAATTTGTATTTATCCCAAGTTATCTGCTAACCACCCACTGCTGTTATGGTGCCACACACAATGCATTTCTATTTATATGGTAATGTCAAAATTTTCATCTTTATATGTAGGTAACCTATGCAAATATTATGCAAATCTTTGTCCTCTTTTCTGATAATGCTCTTTCTTTCTGGCACTGCATAAATAGCCATCCTATATTCTGCCTGTAATAATCTCTTTTTAAAAATGGATTATGGCTTTTGGCATGCACAGCCATGGATTATCACTTATTTATAAGTGTTTTTGGACTGGCTTTGCAGTGGTAACTTACCACAAGAGAGAGAGAGGAATTGAGAGAGAGAGATACTCATACAGAGAGAGACAGAAGGAGAGAGAGTAGAATAATATATTTTTAATTTAAGTACAGTTCACAATAGTTGCATAAAAGCTCTGCCAGATACCCATTAAAAGTAATGTTTTTTCACATGAATTATAAGGATTTTCAGATGGCCTTTCTGGATATGATACTCACTTTTGTCATTTCCTTTTGTCAGATATTTGCGTAAGGTCCTTAAACAAGAGCAACAGGCCTGTTATTTGTGGTCTTCTTCAGCATTAGAGGCTTGCAGAATGACAGAGTCAGAAGGGACATTTAGGCCATCAAGACCAACCTCCTGCTTCATGAAGGTATCCAAATAAAAAAAAAATCTGAACGATGCAAATATGGCTTCTGTTTGACACAGCCAGTAGGAAAATGAGGCCAGTACTTCATTTGAAAATTGGTCCCACTTTGGACTACCCTTTTCATGAATACTGCTTTTATAATACTCACGTGGAATATTGTTGTATCTCAAACCCAATCTTCTTTGGCCTGCATTCTGAGAAGGACAAGAAATAACCCTTTTCTCTATGACTATCTTACAGTATTTGAAGAAGGCTGGTTGTGGCCACACAAGGGTCCTGGTTGACTTAAGAGTGAGTTGTTCAGATATCTGGATGATCTGAAAGGGTCCATTTACCTGATGTTTGATTCAATGTAAAATATTGACCAACACAAACCATTCAATTGAAATTTGAAATAGGAACTGAATTTTGCACATCTCTAATGAATAGCTATATAACTGATCACTTTGTTTTTAGTTAGATGTGCAAAAATATCATCCAAGTCCAGGTAATATGCAATTGATGGACTTCCACTGTGTAATTGTTACTTCTGTGCCAGATATTTCACCCTCAAGCCATCACACTGTGAATTTTGCTCCCCAGGTCAACATCTGGTTTAAGGAAGAAAATTGATAACATGATTGCAAAACAATAGGTTCAGGTGAAGTAAAATAATAAGTACTTTACAGGAGTGCTGGTCCCCAAGGTGAGTGTAATCATGCCCTTTCTTCTAGAACTGGTCATGAATACAATTTCATAGGCTCAAGATGAAAGCCAAGGTTGGGATCCAAAAGGGCAAGTAATCAACTGTATATTTCCAAAGCTGATATGCAAAAGTAATGAAGCCTTGCACCCACCTAAGAGAGTTTTTTTCTGGATCCTTGCTAAAGAATTCATTTGAGGTTAGTTTTAAATCATAGAAGAATAAGCATCCATGCCTAGATCTTCTCCTGATAATTTCTGAAGTAGACTGTGGCATATTAGCAGTGCCTGAAACAGGTGGTATGAGAACTGAATGTCAGAATTTGTGGCAAAGTAGGTTTGAAGAAAAATTCAAAAGCAACCGTCAAGATTCATTATATGACCTGTCATCTGATGCAGGAACCATAGAAGTTATTTTTGTTTATTGTCCTTTTGATCAGCATTCTGAAAACTAGCACCAATTGTAGCTTCAAGATTGGGAGGAAATGAGTTCACACCATGGGAAGGTCAAGAGTACAAAGCAGAACCCCAGTTATATAGATTCTTGTCATATGTTATTGAAAATTGAACACAGTGGTTGAAAGTGTCCTGTTAGAATGGATCAGGCGTGTTTTGAAAAAATATTGTTCTGCTTGGATGCTATTTTGTTCATTTATCTTGCAAAGCAGAAAGATATTCAAAACAAGTTAACAGAGATAGCATAGGGAGGGAAGGGGTGAGAAGAAGAGGAGGCTGAATCAGTAACACTGAACAAGAATATGCATGTAATGAAAAGAAAAAACAAAACAGTGACCTCCAACCCCAGTCTCTAGAGTTACTCCAGCAGGATACCATGGTCAATGGTATCAAAGGCCACCGAGGGATCTAGAAGAATCAACAGGATTCCATTGCCACTGTCTTTCTCCCAGTAAAGGTAATCCATCAGGGTAACCAAGGCAATATTAGTGCCATAACCTCACCTGAAGCTGGATTGAAATGGGTCAAGATAATCTTGTTTCCTCCAAACATGTCCGTAGCTAGGTAGCTACCACTCTCTCCAATGTTTTGCTCCATTAGTAACTGGGTGATATTTACTTATCACCCCTGGATCAAGGAAGGTTCTCTTAAGGCCAGGACAGACCACAGGCTGAGGGCTACTGGCACCTCTGCCTCCTGCAAGGAAGCATTTATCATTCCCTGGACCGCAGTAACTAGTCCACAGTAACTAAAACTGATTCAAAATAACAGGACCAGATGATGCTTTGGACAGCTCCATGAGACTACTTCCAGCTTGGCCGCTTTTGCACTTCCTTTCCTGTGGATGGGAAAGGTGTGCGAGAGGCTAACATTGACTAGTGCTTGCACTTACAAGCACTAGTCAGCACTAGTCAACAACAGCCAAACTCCCATACGATTTATCATTTACTTGATTTGATCACATAGCCGATCCTCTGCAGAGCGCACCATCTTGAGCGCAGTGCCCTGTGAGATGGCACATGCATCAGTGCTATCGCTACAATGAACTTAACACTTTGCCCAGTCATGTCAAGGGGTCATGTGAGCTGCCACATGGTTGCCGGCTGGATTCTTATGGTAAGTTCCCACAGCTATTGTACAATTAGGCAACATCTGGGCAGGTAGGGGGTGCTTATAGGCTGTAAGCACTTCCTATAAGTGCAGATGCACCTGCCCAGATGTTGCCTAATTGTAAACTACCAGCCAAAGTGTGAATCAGCCTCAGTTCTCTGAAAGTGCCTTGCAAAGATTTCACAGCAAGTCTCTGAGGATTGCATGACCAGATCACTGTGGCTAGAAGACAATATCGCTTTAACCACCTGGGATAGTTGTCCCAGGTGATGACAGTCAAGGGTTTAATGGGAGTGGAGAAGAAAGTCTTCTCTGGTGTCACTATAACCACATGGTAGGCACAATAGTGTGCTCTTACACCACTTATATTCCAGCTGTTGACCTTATCACTTCATTGCTTTGTGAACTCTGCAGGATCTCTAAGGGTACTTGGAAATGATTGTGTCTAAATACCAAGCATATACTACAACTTACTGATCAAAAGAAAACTATGTTTTGCAGGTTTGGCTCTAGCAGTTCAACTGTCTGTAGCAAGGAGGTGATCCCCTAATGGTGGTGTACACACATGGGCAGGGACCAGTAGGAGGAAAGGGTGGAAGGTAGTCTAGGGTAGCTGTCCTGGTAAGAAGCAGCTAAGTGGACATACAGCTTTCCTGGCTTTGCCATCTTATGCCTTGACTCATTCTCTGTAGGACAAATTCTGTGCTGCACTGTACTGCCCCAGAACCTAGATGGGCTTGCCTGTTGGTGGGTGAGAAGAAGTGAGTCAAGGCATGGCTTAGGCTGGGTGAGGTGGGAAACCACATACCCATTCAACTACTTTGGCCTACAGGAGGTAGCATGGTGTGATGCAGCTGTTGGCTTATGGGTTAACTGGAGATGTAGGTGAAAGTACAGCCTAAGGTGGATCGGCTCAGCAAGCTGTATGCCAAGCCAGCTGCTTCTCACTAGGGCAATGCAACATGGTGTGGCATGGCATAGTCTTTGGTCCAAGAGTAAATCAGGGCCAGCCTGCTCCAAGTCCCTCCTAGGTCACTGTTATGCGACTTTCTACTAAAAACTTTAGAGTTTTTCTTGTACGGCAGTCTGCTGTATCATGGAATGAACAATTCTGTCTGAGTTGAAGCAAACTGAAAAGAATGGTGCTTCCAAGTGTATTTACTTTCCTCATAGTTTATAATGTGTCTGTGTATGCCTATTTATCTTCCTACAATTGCAACAGTGGTTGAAGTGTTCCTATGGTAGGCATATTTTAATTATTCCTTGGTGATCATGCACATTGATAGCTTCTTACCCCAGATTTTTCTGACACTCTTAAATAGACTTTAATTTGGAACAGCACAAAAGCCATAATGATTGTATTATTCAGCCTCTAGATGATTTAATAACTGTGCACCAAATATGAATATAGTAAAGATGAAAAAAGACTGTACACTCGTAAGAGAAAATAAGAGAAGTTTCAGAAACAAGTCAGCAGCAAATGTAAAATGTCAAAACAGCACATTCTTAAATGGTACGGAAACAGATGAAAGCGTACCCTGAATGATCCAACCATTTTTGAATCTTCTGCTGCCATGCTAATGGTTCCATCATTAATTATGATTTTGCCTGCACTTTTATTATATTCAGTGCACTAGTTCCCTGCTACAATTTATCCTGGAAATAGGAAGATTTGCGTGTATTAGTCATTATTACTGTAAGTACTCTGCATATCCCTGTCTTATACTCTGTCTTAGAAATCCTTTTGGAGAACTAACTGTGGGTGTTTCTGCACTGGCCACTGAGAAACGGATTAAAGAAAATCTCCGGAGGATCCGTCTGAAATAGGGACAGATCCGAAGAGGCCTTCCGTGTCCACACACGTGCAGGGAGGACAGATGCTGAGGGCCAGATCTTCTGGGTGCTGTGGAGAGGCCGCCACACCCATCCCCAAATTCAGTCGGCCTCCTGCGCTGCTGATGCTGCCCCTAGAGCCCCAGTACTGGAGCATTCAGCTGCCAGTCACCATGCATTTCTGCCAGTGCGTGGCATGCGGGGGAGGGGCTCCAGAGGCAGACTGGCCTGCTTCTGCCCTTCCCAAGATGGCGGCCACCAGCACATCCATTCCCTTGCCTCTCCATGTGTGGAAGCATCCTGCTTTGAAATGGATCGAGGCAAGGGGACGGATAGAAGACCTAATTTTCCAGGTCTTCACAGAGAACTGAGTTTTTGGTGGCAAGACCCCATTAGGATCAGATCTCGTGCACCACTGTGTGTAAGCGGCTGCCTGGAAAGGTCCCAGATTGATTTGACATGACTGAACCACTGATAACTGGGGTGGTGTCTGGTCATAGATCTGCAAAAGGGGCATTCGATCACAGGCGCTGATGTGATTGGCCACCATACGTTCTTCTGTTGGAACACGTCCCTCTGCAACAGTGTCCGAGCATGTCACAGAATGGCCTATTGCGGCAGTGAGGAGGTGGAACTTCTGGCTTCAGACACAGCAGTGCGGGCTGGTAAATGGGAGGACTATTTGCACTTCTGGCCAATAATGGACTCTTTGGGGAAGATTTCCCCATGACAAGGGCGAATATGGTCCACCTTTATCAGAAGTTTACCAGCTCTGGTTCACAGCAGGGGCTAAGTGCAGAAAGCCCCCAAGAGTGGTCTATGCTGTAGGCTTGTGTGCCAAGCTCTGATATGCCTAAACTACTTAGGGAGGCCATGGCTTATTAGGCATTTCCTGCAACAGGTGTGACCTCTGTATAATGGCTGAATGCAGGTAAAACACAAATGACTCCCAAGGAAATTAAGTGCAGAACTCACCTGCAGCCTATCCATGCATTGACCTCCATTAATGGCTCCTTCTTGGGCAGAACTGCATTGTGCTAGGGAAGAACATCTTTGAAAATGCACACAACGTCATTGTGCAGGGCAGAGATCCTCAACATGCCTCTATGCTGGGGTCATATATAGGTGCAACACAAAGGGATCAAAGATGGCAGTCTCTGCTTGGATATGATGCAGCTAAGGGACCCAAATAATTTCCTTGGGGCTTACCTGTGTATTACCTGCATCTAGCTGGTGCACAAAGGCTGAACTTGTTGTAGGAAGCTCCCAATAGTCTATGTGGCTTGGGCGTATTGAAGAGAGGTTTGGTACAATCCTGCCATGTTGCAGTTTTCTTTAGCATTCCTGAAATGTCACAAAAGTCTCTCTACTAGCAACAGTGGGGAATACTGGGGATACTGGGAAAGAAGTACATAGTGGTTCATCATTAATCTTTGGTCTCTGTAAATCACAGCTAACTGGACTTCAATCTCAAATTTGTGTTTATGTTGAATAAGATTTCTGTCCCATTCTATTAAATGAGGATCTCAATCTAGGATAAACAGAAGAAAAATAAATAAATAAATAGATAAATTAAAAACCATTTAAAAAGGGATGAATATATTTTAAAAATACAAACAGGTACAGGACTGTATCAAGAGGGAGATAAGGTGAAATACCAGAAAGAGTAATCATGCAGGTGTTATTTAAGGAATGGCTCAAAAATATCTATGGTGTGACCTGACATCCCTGAGGGAGAAGATTGTTCCAAAGCCTGAGGCCTCCATCAACACCCACCCCTCTAGCAGCAGCTCCATGGAATCCATGAGGTGATGGAACCATTAGGAGGGCCTCTCCAGAGGCGTTTTCACACGCTGGGTTTTCGAACGCGTGCAAGACAGCCTCGAACACGGCATACGCATTGCTGCAGCGGGGCTAGCGCTCCAATGTGTCCGGAGCTGTCTTGCGCGCATTCGAGATGTAGAGCACTTTAAAGTACATATTAATGGTAGAACTTTAAAGTGCTCTACATCCGTTACGGCGCGGACGAAGTGCCTGCAGCCATTCGGGGAGAGAAGCATTCGCTCATGTTTCTCTCTCCCTGACAGCCGCGGGCTCGCCTCCCCCGCTGGTGCTGGCTGACAATCAGCTGATTGCCTGCCTTGCCGGCTGCGGGAGCCTCGGCAGCCGTCTCCCCGCCCCTTGCCGGCGTTTGCCGGCCAAGGTACTTCAGAATGCTTTGAGCATTCACACACAGGTGCGCCGGAATGCGTTTACACGCGTTCCTGCGCTCCTATGTGTGAATGGTCAAAGTGTCCTGAAGTGTCTTAGGCTTTCCATCCTACACCCGTTCCAAATGGAATGGATGTAGTGCGAAAATGCCTCAGATGATCTTATGTGGTAAAGGACTATATGGGAGGAGGCTATTTATCATACATTTGGAACCCTAGTCATTTAAGGCTGTACATATTAATGGTAGAACTTTGAATTCAGCCCAGAGGTGAACTGGCAGTGACATGTACATGGCCAGACTCCCCAGTTAGCAGTTTACCACAGCATTTAGAACTAGCTCCAGTTTTCTAGACTGTCTTTAAAGGCAAACCTCTATAGAGAACATCTCAAGAATCAAATCTTGCAACTGACAAAGATATAAATCAATGTGGTCAGAGAACCTTGGTCAAGGAATGGCATCAACTGCCTGATGAAACTGGCCATTGGCATCTTCTCCCACTTCAGCCTTTCAAGTCTCAAGTGAATGATGAGAATCTAGTAACACACCCAGGTTCCAAACATGATCCTTCCTGATGTGTATGACCCTATCAAACAAAAGATGTTGGCTTATCTGGATTTGAGAAGCCAGGACATATAATACCGCTACCTTGTCTGCATTCAGTCTCAATCAGTTGGAACTCATTCAGGCCATTGCTGGCCCTGATGTAGAAGCAAGTCTAGTTTGCCACATTTTATGGAGATAAAGGGCAATAGTGAATAATCACTTAATCTCCACTGCATGCACCATATTCATCAGCTGGCACTCTCTAGAAGTCTATGGATGTGTCAACACATAGTTAAAAAAAGTAATTTGAAAGCAGTTTAGATGTGGTAGCATTTGCCAGAAAATGCACTTTCAAGGCCTTTAATGTGGATTAGATATGGGATAACGCTGCTAGTATCTTCATGCTACCACCGCCAAGCTGTTTGTGAGCTGCTTTTTAAATGAGTGTGGAAGGATACAGCCTATGACACTGATATGGAGGATGATGCCCAAAATGTTCATTGCATTTTGGAGGTCTAATCTGGGGAGTACAGTGCTATTCCTTGAATATGGCAGTGCCTTAAAATAAATCAGCTATGGGATAGATTACCATAGTCTAAGTATTTCATATGTTCCATGAGAATTTTGCAGCTTGTTCCTGTAATATGTAAGTATTTAGAGAGACAAAGCTTTAAAGTATACATACATCTAAATATAGATGCTAGACTATATTTGTTATAGCATTAGAACCAACTTTATTTCTCACTCTTATCAACACTGTAATGTAAATTATAATATTATAATATTGTCTGTAGACAGACACAGTCTAATTATTGTAATAAGAACATCTTGTTGGTCTAGTTCAGTGATGGCCAACCTATGACACGCAGGTCACAAGTGACACGCCAAGCCCTTTTGGGTGACACGCCAAGCCCTGGCACCTGGTCATGTAGTGCTTGCTTGTTCTTGAAGTGTACAAAATACCGACTTTCAATTGAATATTAGCAAACGAAATTCAGCAACAAAAGTCACTAATGTAAAGAATTATTTGTTTTTGCTTTTAATAAAATACCTATATCAAAAATAGAACTTTTTTACTAAAGCTACAAATATCACAAAATTATGGATATTTCTAGATGTGACACAGCACCCGAGTTAAGCTAGGTTTTCTTGCGAATTTTGACACACCGAGCTCAAAAGGTTCACCATCACTGGTCTAATTCGACCATGGACATATACAGTAGCACATTTCTAATAGTTTTGAGGCCCTTTCCACACTTACCCATAGTTTTAGATCTAGGGGCTCTGGTTTGGATCCTGGGCCTCATCTGCATGTGAATGCAGATCAAAGAGGACCTATCCCCTGTTATGCTGGCTCTATCTGCATTTGATGCTGCCAGATCTGGATTAAGAAGCCCTTAATCTGGAATTATTGTAGACCCATGAAATTGTTCCTTGTTCCAGATCACAGAGGCATGCATATTACAGAGGAGCTGCTATTCAGGGTCACACCACAGTATGCCACTGAAAAACACTCCCCCAAGCCATGAGTGTGTTTATGTGTGCATGTTGGGGAAGGCTACAGAGATCATGGGATTTTGCAGTCATGGTAAGGCATTAGCTGGATCAGTGCTATCAGCAGATAGCTCTGATCCAGCCCATGCCTCCACAAGCTCTGGATCAGTGGGTTCAGTTATTCCAGATCCACTGATCCAGATTTAATGCAGTTAAGTGCAGGAAATGCCTTTGTTATTTAAGCTAAATCTCAAAGCATCAGTTACCAAGCTAGAATTGAATTAGTTCATCCATTATCTTACAGTATGTACTCCACATCAGATGGGCAGCTTAGCCACACACCTACAAAAGTCATCCAGGTTTGTTCATTTCTTTGTTGGTGGGTTCTCAATCAGTTTATTAAGCAGCTTGTACTAATCAACTCCAAAAATATGCTGGGGGGCCACTTAGACCTTAGGAGGGTAGCTGTCTCTTGGTATTAACAAATCTCTAACATAATTCAATGGAGATTAGTCAAGCCATACTCTTAAATAAAATACACACCAAAGCAGAGATGGCTTCATTATAACAATAATAGTTTCCCTAGCACTGGCAAAGCTTTAATAAATAAAAGAGAAACAGAACTACACAATAAAGAAATTAAGCAGTAAATACTGGTGTCAGTGATGTCTACCAAGGCCTCATGAATATTCATAAAACAGCAGAAAGTGATTGCTAGCACAGAGCATTACCGCCTTTTGCAAATAACAATTATCCATGAGGTTGTAAAATGGATGCAAATTTGTGCAATAGTGACAGGAGCTAAAAATTCTTGATAAATTGAGGCTTTGTGTATTCAACAACAAACTGGCCTGTGAATCAGATTGCAAGACAAAGATAAAGTCCTTATGAAAGATGCTGGAACTGCAACCATTCAGTTGCAAATAGGACGAGTTCTTAAAAACAACAACACTGTTTAGACAGAGGTCAGCTCTGGAAATTACTCTATGGACAAGAAAATCTTTTGTGACAGTCAGCATTGTTAGCAGACTTGCATATGGAAAAGCAAGTGCACTTGAATCTAATTCAGTTCTGCCTCTCCCTCTCTGCACACCATTTTTCTGAAAAGAGTATCTGATTATGAGGAAAACCAGTATTAATGGAAAACTGTCATAATGGCTTCTGTTTTAGAAGGCACTTAACAGACAAGCTTTCTTTAGTGAGGAAACACTAAGAGTTTACCTAGTGAATTTTCTACCTTCCTTCTTTTTTTAAAAAAATAGTGGAATTTATACTGGAATCTTGTGGAAGTTGAAACATACAATGCTACTTTGCTTGCAGTCACATGAGGGCACAATCTGCATGGTGCCATTATTGCACCTTGAGTCCACACTGAGGGTGTAGTGTCTGCTCAACACTTCACTCTCAATCTGCTGCAGTGACCAAGTAGTTTGCCACTGCAGCGGGATTTACTGGAGTCCACACACACACACCAAGATAGGGAGACCTGCCATCTTTCCATTTTGAAACAGGGAACCCCACTTTGATTCAGAGGGTGGGCGAAGCTGTTGTCCCTACCTATGAAATGGTGACAAGGAATGGCACCATCTGACAAGGAGGGGATGCTTCCCTCCCACACACATACTCAGGCAGATCAGCTGAGTTCTTCAGACCCCAGTCTCAAAAACATCAGCCAATGTGATGTGAGAAGGAAGCAGAATTGGTTGTGATATTCGGACATCAGATAACACCAAGGAAAGCTCTTGCCACTATTTTACGAAATGGATAGTACATTTGCTTTAAAGAGGAGCAACTTGGACTGCATCTAGATATTCTGTTATATTTGGATATTTTGAAACAAAGCATGGATATTCTGGGACATCCATGCTATATTCAAGAATATCCAAATATAGCAGAAAAAATAAGTGACGTCTGGATGCAGCCTATTTCCCTTTAAGGAAAGGAAGAAAGGTGCCTTGTTTTAAGTGTTTTCCCATTTTTGTTTGGATTCCACCAAAAGGTGAAAACCAGGATTTTTTTTTAAAGATGTTAGACTCCTCCAATATTGAATATGTTAGTATTTCTTACAACTAAGAAACTAACTGAGCCTTACAATTAACTGAGCCTTACAACTAACAAAAAGCTCAGAGAGAATATGGGGAAGTGCTCACAATGTGAAGAGTGCATGTGGGGATCTCCTAGTACAGCTGAGGAACAGTTTTGAGTGTTTCACAGCTAATGGTGATGGGAGACATCCCCATGAACTCTGAGCCATTCTAAGCCGTTCTGTGCTATGCAGATACTCCTTGTTGGCATGTCCCTGGGCTGTTGACATTGCCAAAATGCAAAAAGGCCCAGTGTGTGGCTCTAGTATTCCCAAGTCTGTTCAAATCCACCTTTTCATCTTGAGAATGTTTAGGAGAGAGGAGGAGCCTCAGAGAAAGGCTTTTAATGTGGATTAGAGGGATGATGAAGCTGCTAGTGTCTATATATATACCTAAATATTTATGTGCATATATGTTTACAGTATATATTTTACTTAATATACAGTACTGTTTTTCTTTCTCAAATACTAGTCTACCTTATCTTCAGTTATATAACCTTGATATTCAGTCCTTACCTATCTCCTAAATAATGTTAAATTTAAATATATGCTACTCCCTTCCTCTATAAATCTTACTTTTCTCCTCTGCTTATTTCCAATTCCACAGTTATAACAATGTTTCAAATAATATTATTACAAATTACTTCAATCTCTATCAATTTCTGCTAAGTTTTATATATATATATATATATATAGTCGTTATAAATCTTATTTCTTCTCTCGTTATTTCTCATTCCAGTTATAAAAAATATTTCTAAGAATAGTTTCTATTATTTACTGTTTATTTACCATTATGCGCCTCTCATTTTTCTAGTTCTTTACCAATAGCATCTCCCTCCTTTCTGCTTATCCAGCATCCCCCATATTTCCTTTTTATAATCCTTTCTTGTCATCTAATGTTTAATAGGTCTCTCTTCCAAACTTTCTTCCCTTGCTCAAACATCTTGACAAAACACTTTCTTGTCTATCTTTATTTCTCTTCTCCTTTCTCTTTCTTTGAGATTCTGTAACCTTATTTTCTCGCTGTTGATCTTGTTCATCCTATTTGCCCTGCTTCTCCTAGGCATCTTCTTCTGTAGTACCTGATCACTGATTTTCTGCTGAAAACCACTCAGATTTATACCTATAGCACTATTTCACATTTTCCCTTATATTTGCTTTAAAATCTTTTACTTATTCCTGTGTATAAGTATTGCAGTTGGTAAAGTGATTCTGGAATTCCTTCAGTTGCCTTGTGATAGACATAATTTCCTTTGTTTCCCCTCCAAGTCTCTGCTGTAAGATCTTGTAAAATTAATACTTTTTAACCTTGATATTTAGTTTGTCCCTTCTCCCTTAATGCTTATAAATAATTTCACACTGTTTTCCCTTTCCAAATGGAGTTATGCTATTTCTTCCTCCAGAAAGTGGTTTAGATTTTAGACTATGGTGCTGTGCTCTGTGTTCCTTTATTGTTTTCCTCAGCAATCTCTGGAACCCTTTTAACTCAGATGTTTCTCCTTCCTAATCTCATCTGGATGCCATCTTATCTTTTTTAAAAAATATAAATCTTAATATCCATTTATTTCAGCTTATATTAGTTATTTCGTCCTTGATCCAATGTATCCAAAGTGGTCAAGCAAATGTTATCTACCTTGTTAACTGTTGTTTCCATTACCTCCTCCATTTTTCCCATCCTTTTGTCTACTTTTTTAAAAAAATGAGTTTCTCTATTCCTCAATTATAGATACCCTGAGGCACTCAGTTCTTTTTGGGAGAGAGTGAATAATGTCTTACAAATCCTCCTCTTCTGTCAAGAGTCAGGTTTTCCCCCGTACTTTTCCCTGCATCTCAGAAATGCTATTTTCACATTATCCCATATATGTGTCCCCTGTCTGAACTTGATATGTTCCTGATTCAAAGAAATCTTCAATGGCTTTGACTTTTAAAAGGCCAAGTAACATTATTTTTTAAATACATATATACGCATCCTGCTTTTTTTTCCTCAAAGGCACTAATGTCAAAACAGTTTTCCTCAACCCCTTCCCCCATTTACTCATATATTGATCTTCACAGTTGGAGGGGGAATAAAAATGAGAATAGGACATCCAGAATGGATCAGATAAGATCGTATTATTAGTTTATGGCTAACTTCATTGAGAATATTGTAGTACTCCAAAAACTGAGCCAACTTCCTCCAAAATTACTATGATACTTTGTAGAGATGGAGCTGACTGCAGAAGGGTGTCCCAAACATGTGAGGATGGGTAATATTTAAATATGTTTTAGGAATATTTTACATATTTTTTGTTTTTCCTGTTTTGACCTGCCCTGGTATCTTTTGATGAAGGATGCGATATAAATTCTTAAACAAATAAACAAACAAAAAATGTAGAAGCTATGGAACAATTGTTTAATGTTGAAGGAATGTCAAAATAGCAGGAGCTCCACATCCTGTGCTGGTAGTTTATAAAATTTTCCTGATAATTGCAAGAAAGCGCTATGCTTTACTATGCTACTATGTTCATTTCATATGACAAGGTTTGAGGAGTGCAGGGGCGTTTTCACCCTTCCTTTCCCATCCACTCTTAACCAATATTGATTAGCACTTGCACTTGGAGTGCGAGTCAACTTTGGCCATTCACTCCCCCCATGATCAAATACTTACCTGATTTGATTCAGGGCCTGGCTCTCCTTGGGCACTGCCATTTTGACTGTGGTGCCCTCAATGACTGTGGGTGTGTCAGCACCGTCGCCTTGACAATGTGGATGATCTGCACATGCGCAGTGGCATCTATGGTCATCTGAGGTGCCAGTGCACTTGCACGGCACTTCAGATGACCCTGCAGCACCAGAGGAAGAGTGGTTGATCGCTGCCCGGATACTTAAAGTAAGTCTCTGGTTAATGTTGGTTAACACGTGGAGGATGATTTTGTGTTCCACACATAATCAACAATTAGTGAACTTCTGGTGAGGATGGGCATGCTTGGAAGGTGTAACAGCCTACTCCACGTGCGTGTGCTTTTCACCAGTGGTTCACTAATCACGCACTAGAGACTGTAGATTGGCCTCTGCTCTTAAACTCCAACATAACCAACATCTTTTATATCAGGCATTGCCGTAGATACTTAGCTACCTTCCTTTTTTCATACAGAGAGATCTAGTTTATAACAGCATGATCCACTGTTTTTACAAGAGTTATCTCTCCTATAAGAACAGTAATCTAGCCTTTGTCTTACTGCTGTTTTACTATTGTTATATGGATACCATGCAACCAGTTTAACATGTACATTGTATTTTGCTTAGCCTTGAATATCCTGGATTTGCCTTCCTAAACAATTTTGACTTTTGAAACAGCTCAACCTCTGGCACCATGCCTCAGCTCTACAGCTTTGATTTGGCTAAAGTCTTCTTTTCTGTCTGGAGTTGTTTTGGACCTCTACATGGCTTCTATACTTTGAGCTGAAATTGGCCTCTGGGCAGCTAGGCTCTTCCAGATTCTATCAGAAAAGGAGAGAATTGAAATAAACTTTGTGAGCCAAATACACATCTTTACCCAGAGTGAATTTCTGACAGTAATTGGAAACGTCATATGCTTTAACTCTACAGTAGAATGCAAAGCTAACCCTCCTTTCCCCCAAATGAAATGAAGAATTTCTAGGTGTATTTAAATGAAAAAAGAATGAAATTGCTTTGGGAAGATTAATTTCTAGATAGGTGAAAATTGCCCAAATTGGATTTGCTCTCTTCTGTCACTGAAGTCCCTGTATTGTATAGATGGAAAGTCAAAAATTCAATATTTCCACAATTCATATTACAGGGAAAACAAAACAGATATGAAAATAATTCCTTAATCAGCCATTTTATTTGCTCTTTTATATCACAATAACTCAGACTGCTGTTTTTAAAAGAATAAAAATGTCCACTTGTCCCTCTTGTTTTTAAAATGGAGCACATGTTATCAGATTTGCTTGGATTATATAGGGATAAAATAAAAGTTGTATAAAAAGTATACATTTTGTAAACAAATATCTACAACCAAATTAAAGAATAAAAGAAAAATATGAAATCCTTTTTTATTATAAAATAGACAGTTGGGGAACAGGCTAGTCTCATTCACATTAAACACTTGGGAACATGGCCTTGTACTGTGATGGTCTGTGTCATGCCTCCAGAGCATCATGATGCTCTTGAGACATATATTTAGTTAAAGATATTATAGACTTTTCTATGTATTAGTTCAAGAGGGGAAATATAGATCTATAGCTTTAAGAGAGAAAAGGATTGGGGGAAATTCTAGGGTCCTATACTGCCTCTCCAGTTGGTTTCAGTTTTGTGTGTAGTGAGTTTGCAGCCAAGTTAGACCTGGAGAGAGTATTTTCCTTTGACAAAGATAAAGTCCACAGAAGAAGAAAGATAAAACCGACAAAGAAGAGAGAGCAAGGTATTTAACCAAAACTATTGAGAGAAAAGAGATTATTTCATGTTATTTGTGTTTGTAACCAGTAAAGCCTTTAAGTGCCTATCTTCACGGCATCGTTATCTCGAATTCAAAACGATTTGAGTCCTCACAGTTCAGACGGCAGTTCGGCTTAACACGCTTCTTCCGTGTTAAACCACGTTATACCGATTTGAAATAAATCCTGATTTCAACAGGTCTCACTCCGGAACGTGCCCTTGATACGTGTTTCATTTTTTACTGTGTGGAGAGTATCGTTTTCCGGGATGAGATTTCGTGTCCAGGCTGTCCCGCCCCCAATCGCACTGTAACCAATGGCTTGTCCGTATTCGAGGCACGTCATGTTTAGGATTCCCTCCCCCAATAGCTCGCTTCCAAAGAGTGATTCCATTGAAAGAATCCAGTCTCGAGCCACTACCTCCAAAGCTACACTGTAGCGATGTAGCTTAATAACACTGTTGCAGTTTTGCGCAGTTCTGAACTTTAGAAAGGAAAGGAAAGGGGAGTCCCCGCGGACCTTTCCCAGCCCACTCTCCCCGCTCTCTGAGTTCCCTCCCGGCCCCCGGGGGAAGAGCGAGCGAGGAGCCCCCTTCGCCCTCCCCCGCAGTGGGCACGCTGAGCCCGCCCGCCCTCTCGCCCGCCTCTCAGCTCTCCTCCTTTTCCAGCGGTGGCGTCCGGCACCGAGGAGCCCCAGGGCGAAGCTGTCCGCGCCGCAGCGCCAGGATGGGTAGATGGGTAGATGGATGGATGGATGGATGGATGGATGGATGGATGGATGGATGGATGGATGGATGGATGGATGGATGGCGCGGCGGGCGCCGGAGCCGCCGGCGGGGGAGGCAGGGGTGGCCTGGGCTGCGAGCGTGCTCCGGCCAGCGCCAGGATGGATGGATGGATGGATGGATGGATGGATGGATGGATGGATGGATGGATGGATGGATGGATGGATGCTGCTGCTGCTGCTGCTGGTGGTGGTGGGAAGGGGGAGGGGAGAGAATGGGAATCCCCGGCGGAGCATGGATGACACAAAGGGAAGGGAGGGTGGGATCCTGGGACGGAACACCAATGTGAGAGAGGGGGTGGGCAATGGGTGGGAGGACAGGGCTGCCGTCTGGACTCCCAGGATTGATTCCAGTTTAAGGCTGAAATCGGAATGCCACTGAACCGGGTTAACTTGCAAGTCGTGTAAACTGGATTAACCCGGTTCACTTTATTTTGGTTTCCTTAAACCGAATTAAGGCATCCCATGTGGGTGCAGCCTAAAAGTCTAAGAAGTTTGTGGACAAGTCTTTTGTTCAGGCTGTGTTCCCTAGAGCCCGAGGCCTTACTACATGCAAAGCCCATAGCATTGCTCTGGGTCAAAACAGTCTGCTTCAGCTCCTCTGGAAAATTTGCAGCTGCCTGTGTGTATATTGAAATGATTTCCCTACCATCTTTATATTGTGGAGGTAAAATGTTGTTGGAACTTCTGAAACCAGCCATGACTGGTCTGGGAGCTGTCTGACCCCATTTCTCCATAGATCTGGGTCAGAGGCCCTCTGATCTAGATCAGGGGCCTCCTCATTTGCATGTTAATTTGTATGGTTAGGCTGGATTTATCAAGCGTACAATTCAGTCTAAGGGCCTTAATCTGAATCACAGAGGTGTGGATGGTTTAAAGGCCTAATCATATTCTAAATTTACATACAGATCTTTTAGTCTTGGCCTTGGTTGTAGTTGGCAAGCTGGTCTTAGGGAAAGATTGAGAGGGAAGTTTTTCAATAAAAATAAACTCTATTGAAAAACATTGTATTCAATGTAAAACCAAAGTCTCAGTGGTGGAGGGAAGATTTCATGGGCGAATGCTAAACAACTAGATGAAGAAAACAAAAGCATCTCAACCACTAAGGCTCCATCCGGACAGGGGGATTATAGCATCATTATGTACTGCTGTGGTGGGTTTGCCACACGTACGTGTGGCAACACTACCATAGCCCTGCTACATCTCTCCTAAAAAAGTATAAAAAACTACTGCAGAAAAACCCAGTGCTTGCTGTGGGCTTTTTTGGCAGTAGCACTTTTTGTTACCTTGGGGATGGAGTGGCCATCACAACTCCATCCACCATGCGTGCATGGAGACCAAAACAGATAATCACACAGGCATGGCAGTGGGGGCACATGTACATGGGTATCCTGTGCTGTCTGAACATTCAAATGTATGCATCACAAAAACATGCAAAGACAATGCTGTGGCAAGTGCTGTCTCGCTAGGAAGTGATAATGCCAGGGAGGCAATACTCCACATTATCACCTCCTAGTGGGATGGCTGGCCACTGTCTGGAGTTGACCTAAGTCTCCTTACTTTGTATATGGGAAATCAACTGTATCAGCAGTAGCCCAGGCTCAGACACAGTTATAGTGTCACAAGGGCTGGAATCCATCCATTAAGTTATAGGTAAAGTGAATTTAGGTGGAGGCTCAGCCTTAGTAGGCTTTTCTTACTTGCTAGCGGCTGAGTGGCTCGGTTTGAAAGGCTACCATGTTTTAATGAACTTCCCTTCCAATTCTTCCAATGGTAATGAATTGGCCTGGGACTTCCAGGAGAGGTAATGGTGGAATATGTCATTGGGAGGAATGTTCCTCATTCAGTGAAACTACAGCAGCAGATATTAAGGGGTGGAATGATATCTTTCGCGAAAAGTAATCTCTTCCACAAAATAATTATTGTGTCATCACCTTCAACCTGTCATTCTCTTTTAAGAAACAAAGTAGCCCTGTAAAGTATCCGTAAAGTAGATATCTTAGTTTTCTCTGTCATCTTCTATTCTTAGGTCATGGTTCCACTTATGTTTTATGGTATTGGTGTGGGGCAGCTTCATTTTCCTGGCTGAAGTGGTTTGGTGTAGGGATGTGCATGAATATTAAAAACATTCAAAATTCGGCCAAATTTGGCTGAATTCAGACATTTGAACTCAAATAGAATGTTACGATATTCGATTGCTAACATTCAAATGAATACGAATATTTCCAGACATTTGTACAAATTTTTTAGATATTTGTTAAACTGTGGAAACTTATCAGATACATATCTGTTCATGTCAGATATGTATCTATTCTTATCAGATACACATCAAATGTTTGTACAAACATGGACAAATAGATTCGCATTGAATAGAATTTTATCACATTCAAATGTAATCTATTTGTACGAATATAGATTTTTGAACATTTGATTCATTTTGAATTGAATGCCAAAAAAACATTCATGCACATCCCTAGTTTGGTGCTTTTTTTTTTCTCCTGCTGCCACTAGGCTGCATTGACAAGTGGCAGGACCTTCTAGTGCCTGTCATAACTGATTTTGTACCAGCATCATGGAATGAAGCCACATGGTGTGGTCATGGCTGCACATATGGCCTATTGATGCACCACTGTCCCAGGAATGGGGGTCAGATAGATGCCTGCACTGGTACAGGAGGAAGAGACTGCTGTTGAAATATTCAGAAGGTACACTGTACGTCTCTTCCCATGCCTTCCTGTATCTATGTGAAGGAGCTTGGATAGGTGTACAAGCTGTTGCTTTTTGGGGGCCATCTATTGTGGCTTTTGCCGGTGAAGAATAAAATAACTTTACTTACGTAAAAGACAAACATTGTTACGTGGGCTTTTGTATTTAAGAGAACACATGCTAAATGTTTCATAGCATACCTATCTTCTCCCCACTTTTAAAAAAGTGTGGTGTTTGTGGGCACAGGAATCTCTTGTATAACCTGGTCTTGTGCAATGTTTTTGCCTTTGCACATTTGGCAAAATGTGATTTTCTTTGTAAAACAACACAGCTTTGAGCCTCAACACTGTGGGAATGCTAGAAGTTGCCTAGGACAGGGTAATTCTGGAAGCACCCTGCCCCTGTGTCACCAGGTGCCTCTTCCTCTCCACACCTCTGGTTGTCTGAAAAAGGGTCAAACAAAGTTCTTGCTGGGACAGTGCAATTTTGCCCTTTTGCTCCTAGGTACCTTGGGCAGGTGACATTCTTCAGTGCTGCCAAGTGTCTGTAGAGTGACATGGAGACATGGTCTTGCTTTTACACAGTTGATAAAATGTGACTTTCCTTGCTTAATGCAAACTTGGAAACTTTCAGTAATGGGTTTCTACCTCTGATGTGCCACTGACAGTGCCATGGACACTTTCGGGACTCATTCTCCCAATTTTCCACAGGTGACAATTAATTGTGCAACATGTTTTACATTATATAATCATTTGTGGAAACCAAATCATAGTTTTATACAAAGGATAACTGTACTGAACTTGGTACAGTATCATACAAATAATGGCAATTTAAATTGTATCCCTCACAGAAAATGTTGCTGTAAGAAATCTCACCTCTCTTTGCAGCTGCGTTTTATTTCTGTACTTGTTTATTAGGACTGTATGATACTTCAAGGAAAGCAAAAGCTCAAATCAAGTAGAATAAAAACATTCAAAGTTAATATAGTCATTATCATCTAATGAATAATCATTGCAACAGACTTCAACCAGTATAAGCCTTGGCATTTTGAGTTTCAGGAAGTAATCAAATCAGTTCTGAGAACATTAAGTGGCACAGAGAAATTCCATGAAACACTTTTGTTTGGCATGTAAAACACCACACTTGTCCTTAAATGACATGTCTGTCTGAAATTCCACTGACTTCAGGGGATCTTCCCTTAGCATAATAAAGCACAGAGACTTATGGAAAAAGAGTCCCCCCCCCTCAAATGGGGAATGCCAGGTTATGCTTCTGTTGCTTCATCGTCTGTGTATATTCAGTTGAAATTCCAGCACTGGAGAATATATGTATTCTATGTATGACTGGATTATAGATAGCACACAAATGTTACTAGAGTATAATGTAGCTTTGCTACCATAATGAATTTGATTTCTGGACTCCCTAAAGCATTTCTACTACAAGCATCACAGAACAATGTTGTTGGGCTATGTGTGTTGATTTTATTCCATTTTAACAGCTGTGGTTCGTTCACTTGAGGCTAAGGCAGACTGTGACAGTGTATAATTTGCTACACTATCATTGTCATAGATCATAAGTCGGGAGGGAGAAGCCATTGGCCCTCTGTGAGGCACTGTGGGGGAAGTGGTGATAAAAAGGAATGAAGATACAGATCATGAAGAGCTGTTATCTCCAGTTTGCCCTCTCTCTGCTAAGGGGAAGTGATCATTAATTTTGATAGATGCTTCTACCTTGCCTCCTCGCTTATCAGCACACATTTCTTCATCATGTTTATTTCCCATCCTCCCTCCAAGAAGGTTGAACCACTCACTGATTAGGGTTTCTTTCTGGTTTTTTTGTTTTGTTTTGTTTTTACTGGTCATGGTACCTTGGGAGGGAAGTTAATCTATGGGCCTTGCTGGTGTTCTGCACTAGCAAATATACTAAGGGCTTCTCTTCTGCATGTTAGTGCAGAACGAAGCCATGCCCACCACTAGTACACTCCATCCACACAGGATGGAGTGTGATCTGAATCATGTTCCTGGGCCAAATTTCCAGTGGACCTGATTTATCAGGTCCACCAGGATACTAGAGGGGGCAAATATGGATCATGTCTTCCAGATTACAGGGAAACCCCTATTGGTGGTGCACTTTATTAGGCCACTGAAATGGGTACCCAGAGGCCCAGAGGCCAGGAAGTTTAGTGGAGGCTGGCTTCAAAGCTTGCATGAACTTAAGGGCCAGAGCAGTGACTGGGCTGATAAAGCCATCACTGTGCAGATGTCATTAATCCAGCCCAGAGAGTTCCATGCCAGCCTTGAGATGGATTGCTTTGTTCTGGGCCAATTGTTTTGGACTACAACAAGTAAGAGCAAAAAAAGTCCCAGGACTGTGTCTACTGAGTGAGGCAGCTTCAGAGGTACAGCAGTCAAATGCCAGAGGTGCCTATTGCTGTAGAGCACTCTGAGATGGGTGCTGGAAAGAGTTGACAGTCATGAAACTGCACTGCATCCTCAGTTACTCTCATTACCACCAGGTAGACACATGTTAGCATCAACAGTGACCTACCATCAGCAAAGGCCCACTTCTGAAGTATTTTCTGGCACAATAGAGGGACTTCTAGATAATTAGGTCAGCACACACCCCATCCTAGGTGTGTCTTGACTCAGTGTGCCCCATGCTACCAAGGTATGGATGCAGCCTAATAGATTGTAATCCATATTGTTGGTTTCTGTAGGTTTCTGTAAGAGACAGATTGCCAAATAATAGTGTTCTGGATATTTTTGAGTTACATCTTCCATGAGCCCCAGCCACTTTGTTCAGTTGATTAAAAAATGGTGGAAATTTAGTTACTGGGGTAGGAAGTCTCTATTACTGTTTAACTAAAGCTAAATGCTATCTGCGAGTTGTTTCATTTAAGTAAGCCAAGCCACTCACAAAAGTCTACCTTAAAATCTCACTTTCCAACCCTTGGCAGAGTCGTTCAAACAACCTTTTGCCATCCATGTCTAAACCCTTTCCACCACTAAGACAGAGGTGTGAAAGTGCCTTCTCAAATGCTTTTCAAAACATTCAAGAAGGTATTGCTTATCTACATTATAGCCACTATTACTATGGGGAACACTCAGCAAATTCACTCCTATGAATAAGGTGAGATCTCACCTTAGCTTACTTCTTCCTATCACTGCTCCTGGCTTTTGTGGAACCTAAGGCATGGGGTTGCGCATAACTGTCTTTCCACAGCCCTGCCAAGCTGACCAGATCTTTGTTTTCTTCTGCAAACTTGGGCTGTGATCAGACTCAGCAAAAGAAAAAAGAAAGAAGAAAGAAAGAAATAAAAAAGAAAAAAGAAGATACTCTGATGCCTCTGAGGTGGCAATATTCTGTGCTAGAAAAGGTGGATTAGAGCAGGTTTGGGAACATGAGAGCCACACACTGGCTTTCTGAGGCACCTCTAACAGGTTTCAGCAACTGTCAAAATCTTGCCAATGTCTAACTGATTGAGGCAACTGCTGCTGCCTGGTCATTGGAGGCTGCACCAGAGAGGCGCTGTGAGCCCAGCTAATCATGGTCCTGCTGCTGTTGCTCAGTGGGGCTTGGGCAAGGCAAGGCGAAGTGGACGGGAGAGGGCAGCTGCAGTGACAGCGGCTTTGCTGCTGTTGCTTTGCTGCTGGCTTTTCTTTCTTCTGTCAGTGGCAAGGGCCTGGCTTTCGTCTGGGGCCTTCAGTGAGGCTGCTCTGCAGGCCAATATGGAGTCCTCCATGTGGGATAGGAGCAGCCTCTCTTTGGGTTTTCTTCAGTATATGATGACAGTGGGATCCCTGACTGGAAAAGCCCCAGTTTCCTCCAATTACCTTCCTTGATGCATCGAGGACACTTCTTCCACGCCCCTTATGACTACTGTATTTAAAGTCTGGAAATATTAAAATGAGGTCTTTTCCCACCTGAATCTAGCTTCAGCCTCTTCATTCCCGCTTCCCCGTTTCTTGCCTAATTGGGCCTATCAGCCATGTGGTTGGCTCCCAGGACCTGAGCCGGTTGGGATCCTGGATAAATCTATCAGAACACCCAGTGAAGAGCAGCAGCCTACAGTAGCTGGACCCTTGCCTCCCAGAGCTGATTCAGGTCACATGATCTAGACCATGACACTCAGCCACCCCCAAGTACAACCCTTAAAATTGGATAAGAGGAAATAGGGAGAATGCCCCCCCCCCCCAGAGTATGGTTCCATCCCAGTTCAGACTAATGCTCTGAACTGGATTGAGCATTCATTTAATCTGCAATCAGTTTAGTTAGTGTTTGTGAACTTTAGTCCACAAAAGGTAATGGTAATGGATCTTTGAAAACTTGGGACAGTGAAGCTCAGACTGGTTTCTAAACTCATTATTTAGCATGTTGGATTACAATGAGATGACAATGAAATGTCTCCTAAACTTCACTTCTCTTTTGGTTGCCTCAGAGGCACATCAGATGTGCCTCAGGGAGACAATGTGTGGTCTTCATGTTCCCATGCTTTCTCTAATCCACATTTTCTAGCATAGAATATTCAGGAGAGGTGAGGGGCAGACCAGTGTGGGAATAATTGCACCTCAAAGCCTTCTCCACGTTGCCTCAAAGGTGTTTTTATTTGCTTTGTCTGATCAGAGCTTCACATTCTGTTCCTGTGCCCTGATGTCCATTTCAATTATAGACAGGTCCCTAATCTCCACAGTTTAGGGAAGTTAATTGCATGTATGAATGCTAATTCATTTTTATATTAACCTTTCCGTTTCCTATGATTCTGCTTATGGTAACTTATTAAAAGATTTTGTCTGAATGTTTTAAAATGTATTACTCAGACTAGTGGGAACTTGGTCTTGAGAAGATAAGTTATAAATTATCCAAAAACGTAAAGATCCTTTCATAACATCCTCAGGCAAAGCTCAACTGAATGAATGAGCTCAGAAATGGGAATCTTTAATATGGTAAATATTTATCTGTTTCTATTAAAATTCTAATTTGTTATTCCATTTTCTAGTCTTTTTATATAAAATTAAAATTATTTTATCAAGCATATTTAGTATGGTGTATAGAAAGTTTTATAGTCTTCACTATATGCAAGCATTAATCAACTAGTACTAATTGGCTCTAATTTTCATCTATGAAGGAGCATTCTTTTATTATTCCAGTTAGCAGTTTTACAAGACCATGGTGCTCTATTACAAACAAAACCAGCAACTTTTGCAAAATCCACATGGGGGGATTCCTGGCACCACTCTCCTTAGAATGCTGCATGTCACATCCAAGGCCTTCCCTCCAGCCATCTTACTAGTGGTGAGTGAAAGTACATCCTGCATGCTCTTTGCACTCTGCCTGTGAGAGATTCTACCAGTGTAAATAAAATCATGCAAATAATGGCCATTTCCACACTTAGCTTACTAGAGTGGTTCTGCTAGCCCAGCCCAGCCCAGGCTGTGCTGTTTCTAGCCTGGTTGGTGTCATTTGCATTGTAAGGGTCAGAATGCCATTGTTATGGGTCCAGCAGTGCCAGCAATGTGGGTGGTCCATCCTCTTCACTCCCTGTGATGTATCTTTTGTCGGTAGTTCAACCCATTTTTATCTGTGATTAGGAGATGTGCGTGTTGCTCTTATGTTGCTTCCAGTGTGCAACAGTAAGGCTGACCATCTCAGGTTCTGGATATAATATCACAGGATCTGGACCTAGTAATGTAGGGTCCAGGTCTAGGGTATTTCTGCAATTAGCTTCATGTCCACTGGACAGGAAAAGTGCATTGCCTTCTAGTGAGTACTAGTGTTTGCACTTGGAAAGCTAATACACACCGAACCAAGCCCCACACACCGGGAGACTAACCTGTGTCCAGGTGCAAGTCCAGTTGCTGCCATCTTCTTTTTATCAGTTGGTGGGTCTGTGCGTGCACTGTCACCATGGTGATGGTGATGCTTCACCCATCCACATTCATATTTGAGGTCATCTGAGGTGCCAGAGCACTTGTACCCCACATCAGATGACCCTTAGCACTGGAAATGCTGTGAATGGTTGTGCCATTGGACATGACAGGTAAGCTTTGGGTAAGGGTTGGGATGAGTGTGGTGAATGATTGCGTGCACCACCACTAGTAGACAATAGGGTTATATCTGGTAAGGCAGGCAGCATTTCTGGCTTGAAAACTCCTCCTACAAGTGCAGATGCTCCTTTCTAGATGTTACTGTATCACATACTATGGGGCCAAGTGTGAATTGCCCTCTTGTATCACAGGGTCCAGACTTGGCATTGCTTTGAACAAGTCCACAGCTAGACTGGAACAGTTCAGCAAATCACACAGAAGAAGCAGTTTAGTGACCTAATTGTTCTGGTATACCAGGCAAGTGCAAAAAGGGCCAATGAAAATATGAGAAAAAACAAACTGCATGGAGCTCTAAGAGCAGAAACTATTGTGGTAGGAGGAAGAGGGGTAAATATAGAAGACAAAAGGATAATACTAACAATTACCGTATTTTCCGGCATATAAGACGGCTGGGCGTATAAGACAACCGCCAACTTTCCAGTTAAAATATAGAGTTTGGGATATACTCGCCGTTTAAGAAGACAACACCCGGCGTATAAGACGACACCGACTTTTGAGAAGATTTTCCTGGGTTAAAAAGTAGTCTTATACACCAGAAAATACAGTACTTCAATAGAGTGGCCAATTAATTATTTAGAGCTTGGTTGAACCTGTAGGTTTCCTAGACTTTTAATTACTTTAGGCAGTAAAATGTGAAAGCAAGTCTTGTCTTTTGGTGGGTCATTAACTCATACATGATGCCATTCTCTTGAAGTCTGAGGGAGCATGATGCATAAATACTCTGAATCAAACAGGGTATTAGATAAGAAACATTTTAAAAAATTATGACTAACTTACATGATACTACTAACTCATATCCTGTACTGGCAACAAAATGTAAGGCCTACGCACAGTGAGATGCATGCAGGAAAACTCCCTAATTTTTTGAAAATTGCCTGAAAGTCACATGGGAATATCACTAATGGCAAAGTGCATTTATATTTGTAACATTCAAAATCTGTACGAATTTGTACAATTTGGACATTCAAATTTGAATTGAATGTTTTGATACATTAGTATGAAACTTTGTTACGGATTCGTATGGGATTCATATGAGATTTGTATGGGATTTGTATCTAACATTCATATTGAATTTGCATGGAACATTTGTATAAAATTTGAAGGGATTTATTCAAACAACTACGAATCTTCTTGCATTTGATTCAACATGAATCAAATACAAACAAAAATTGTGCACATCCCTACTCACCAAGTAATAAATAAATTTGCTTTTTTGCTCATTAGCTATTACTGGGAAAATAAGTTGTGGTGTGGTGTGGTGCAGGGACAACAGCTGCAGGATCAGTTCCCTGGCATGCCATAGTAAATTCATAAATGCAATTTCAGATGTGGAGGATAACTTGTTGAGTAGATACCATGGACAAATTGGTATATTTGAAAGATAATTTCTTCTACTCAGTGGCAACTCAGATGTCTGTGTGTCTACTGTAATATATTTTAGGCACTTGTACAAAATGTATCTATGCACTCAAGTCTTCCCAGTGTGAATGGGTGTCTGTCACTTCTAGTTGTTATCACTATTTTTATCTCTGTTTAATGCTTTAATTGGTTTTATCCTTGTTTTTAAGTAATATCGTTAACTACTTTTAGATTCTTTAAATGAACAAGTGGTATATCAATATTTTAAATAAGTATTCTCCAAGGGCATTAGCCCGAGGATGAAAAAGTTGTTCAGAGAGATCAAAGCTTAGTACTAGGCTTTATTTTGAATTATCTCCTAGAATACAGACCTGCCATTTGTGTGCTAGTGTGGACTATGACAGGTCCTAAGGAAAGGTCTTAGAAAGGTTTTAGGCTCCAAACTCCTCCATTATGGGCAGTATCACTGCTCCTGTAACTGGCTGAAGTATGTCTTATGGTCTCCAGAAGAGGTTCTCCTCATAGACTTATGCCCTTTCTGCACAAGCCTTTAATCTGGATTAAGGCCCTTTCAGTTTGAATGTAGGCCTTTGTATGTGCATGTTATTATGGATCACAGAGGTCCTGCCTCATGATGGTCTGGCTCCATCTACATTCAGTAAAGCCTGATCCATATAAGGAAGGGCATAATCTGGGTCATTGGTGGTAGTACCATTTAATCAGTACTACCAGTGACTGGGCCAGTCTGAACCCACTGATCTGGATTAAAGGTAAATCAGAAAGAGTACCATTGACAGCTGCAAGTTGTAGAATGAGTTCATGAAACATGGGCTTCTTTGCTGCATGCAGAATGCATAGAAATGTTAGAGTCTCCAGTGTTGGCTGTGATTAGGAATTAGGATAAGATAAATCTGTTTTCCTAGCCTATGGGGATGCTTAACCATTGCGGTTTTATGTTCTGTTTTTATAGTGCTTGAACCTGTTGTCTTCTGTCTACTGTTGTCTTCTTCTACTGTACTTGCAAACAGATTGTTCACTGATTTAGGATATAAATAAATAAGTCTGCAAAAGCTATTTTGCAGATGACAGCTGGCTATCCTCCTACCTAAGTGCTTCACAGCACACATTAAAGCAGGGCATCCTGTGCCAGTACTGGTCAAAACACGAGGAGGAAAATATGGAACAAGTGGTGTATGCACTAAAATAAACTTTGGAACTTGTAAATGACATACATTTGCCAGCAAGTTAGCATTTCAGATGCAGTGCTTTTGATCTGGGCAGGGTACTCTGAAGCTCTCCTATGGATAACCACTAAAAAATGTTCAGACAGGATCCTCTGAATGAAGGCCAGGCACATGGGTCCCCATGACTTGAGCAAGATGACAGGATAGCAAGCGCGGATAAAGGTGGGAACAGCTTGACTGTGGCAACAGCTGTAGCAAGACAGATTAAACAGCTTTCTGAGGCTTTCAGAACATCAAAGGATAAGGTTCATATGAAGCCTTCATAATATAGGAAATGAAAAAGATGAGCTCCAGTTTGTAATAAAGGAAATATAGGCTCTTTCTGCACTGAACCTTATTCTGGATTATTCTCAGTTTCAAAATACAATGTGGAATAAGGCTTAGTTCAGAAAGTTCCTAAGCAGTTTTCTGGACAGCCTGGGCCTTATTCAGCACTATATAAATTGGGACCTGAGGCCTATTTGCACTTTGGTCTCTAGTGAAGAAATAGTGAAGTTGTGGTGAAGAGCATCTGCACATGTTGGAGGCTGTTACAGCCTCCAAATGTGTCTGCCCTCACCAGAAGTTCACTACTTGCTGATTAGGTGTGGAGCATGAAATCATGCCCCACACATTAACCAGCATTTACCTGACACTTACCTCAAGCCAGTTTGGTCTGGACGGAAGGGTCATCTGAGGTGATGCACAGTGAGCCAATTTGGTCTAGTGGTTAAGGAGCTGGACTCTTATCTGGAAATACGGGGTTCATTGCTGCCCTCCCTCATGAAGCCAGCTGGGTGACCTTGGGCTAGTCACAGCTCTCTTCTGACCCCTCAAAGCCCCACCTATCTCACAGGGTGTTCTGTTGTGGGGAGAAGAATAGAAAAGCTTTGTCAGCTGCTTTGAGTCCCCTTAAATGGGTGAGAAAAGCGGGGTAGAAAAACCAACTCTTCTTCAAGCAGACAGGCAGTGACCATTCATTCTTCTTCTTCATTTGAGGTGCTGCACGTGACTGTGACTGCACGCATGCAGAGTGTCTGCATCATCAAGGTGAAGGCACTGATGCACATGCAGTCGTGGAGAGCACCACAGCCAAAATGACAGTGTCCAGAGGAGGACCGGGCCCTGAACTGAAAAAGGTAAGTATTTGATCCAGGGGGAGGGGGGGGGAGAATGGCCAAAGTTGACTACCACTCCAAAGTGTGAGTGCTAATCAGTGTTGGTTAACTGTGCTCCTTTCACATCCAGCGGACATAAAGGGAAGTCCAAAAAGCCCCTGTTCTCTACATGCACCTGGGACCTGCCTTAGTCTGCACTAGCCTGCAGATGGCAGGGTCCTGTTCAGGGCTATCATCTGGAGTAAGATCTGGTGCAGATGAAATTCAGAAGAAGAGCATAGAATTGATTGGAGGATGAGGTCATTAACTTTACAGATCACTTTACATTGTATTTTAACCATAAAGGAAAAAGAAAACAAAACAGTGTATATTCAGGGTGCATATGCAAAATATAAATTCATTTCTGAATTAACATATTTTTTGCTATGGCCCATGTTTGATAAATCCACAGTTTTTATAACAATAGATTCCAAACTTATTGTATATAGCCTAAAGACACAGAAACAAATTTAAATAGGAATTGTGATTGTAAAACTGTGTTAACAATTCTAAAAGTACTACTAAAAGAGTAATGATTGCTCAAGCCCATCTCATATGATTGTAATATTACATTTCCAACATAGGGGTGATTGTACCCACCTTCTTTTATACATTCTTTGAGATATTTAGTTTGTATGTGTGTGTGTATATACTGAATTAACCCTATTTATATAACCCTATATATATAAGAAGTTTACTGAATTAACCCTATTTTAAAATCACACGAGAGAACCTCTTTTAGAATTTTGATCTTTGGCTCTGAAATACAAGGCAACCTAACTCTTTATAACACAATTCTTAAAGAAAACTAATATCCCCCTTGGTAATACCCCTGAATTGTTTGTTAAAAAGAAAGAGGTTTGGATGTCCCTCTTACATACAGGGTAGATTTGCTAGATGAAGCACAGGTCAGCCCATTTTGGTTCTAGTTGCCTCTGGCCACCTCTGATCCTTTATGCATTGGTACTTATTCTATCTTGAAATATGGGTATGATAATGGGTGGCAGGCCTGGGTGGGGGCTTCTGTAGTCTACAGTAGCATGTAAATGGCTGACCCCTCAAGGATATAACCTAGAACAAGGCCCAGTGCAGAAAGGGCCCTGATGCCTTTTGTAAAGCCTGGATGCAGTGATTTTAGACTTGCCAAGAGCCCGTGTCTCACCTATTCACACGGAGTATTCAGTCAAGAGATGCTGGAGTAGTGTGGTATAGCATTTGGTTTATGAATAGGGCTGGGCTGGGGTGCTCCACACCCCTCTGAACTCAGTACCCTTTGTGGTGTCAGCCTTGACATCTGAACTGCCACCTTTCTCCATTACACACACAGAAAAATGTTTGGTTGCTGTTTACAGTGTTAAGTTTCTCCTTAGTTACTGGTACACAGGCCTGTTCATGGGAATTGGTCATTAGAATGTTATATGGTTATCAGGGCTGTTGTGAGAACAGAGACGTTTTCGCATTACTCCCGTTCCATTTGGAACGGGGGTAGGACGGGAAGATTAAGACAGCTCACGACGCTTTGACCGTTCACACACAGGAGCGCAGGAGCGCGTGTAAACGCGTTCTGGCGCGTCTGTGTGCGAATGCTCAAAGCATCGTGAGCTGTCTTAGCCGGCAAAGGCCGGCCAGGGGCGCGGAGACAGCCGCGGAGGCAGATCGGCAATCAGCTGATTGTCAAACAGCTGATTGTCGAAGCCGCGCCGGCGTCGGAGGCAAGCCCGCAGCTGTTAGGGAGGGAGAAGCAGGCGCGAATGCTTCTCCTCCCGAACGCCTGCGGGCGGCTCGTCCGCGTTCGAATGCATGTAGAGCACTTTAAAGTGCTCTACATTTCGAACGCGCCGAAGACAGCTCCGGACACGTCGGAGCGCAAGCCCCGCTCGGGCAATGCGTATGCCGTGTCCGCAGCTGTCTCCCACGCGTACCGTTCAGCCCCATGCGAAAACGTCTCTGGAGTTGTTAGGTATACCACTTCACTGCCAACCATCCTGCAGTGAGCCTAAATATGATGGTGTATTTGAAGAGTATTTCATTGCTCTTGGAAAACCAAGGCATTTTGAGGTCTTGTGAAATGTTACTGAACTGGTTTGTTATTTTTGCATTGTTCTTTGTAATGTAATGAGCAAACTTTAACATCTTTTTTTGTTCCATAGATTTTGAAACCACATGGACACTCTACATGAGCTGCTGTAGGAAGCTATTCAACTTTTAATGATCAGACATGTGACGGAGGAGAAACATAGGCACATTCATCTTTCTTTGTCTATGCAGTTAATATGTAGACAAATAGACATTTTAAAAAGCAGGTATTTTCCTTCCTTCCTTCCTTCCTTCCTTCCTTCCTTCCTTCCTTCCTTCCTTCCTTCCTTCCTTCCTTCCTTCCTTCCTTCCTTCCTTCCTTCCTTCCTTCCTTCCTTCCTTCCTTTCACTGTGTATATATCTTGTCCTTCACTTGGAAGCCCAGGGTCAGTTACAATAAAATGACTATATAAATACAAAAGCTAAAGCATGTTTAAAACACTGCAAGACTCTCATGATGCGGATCGTATAGCAGGATTTCTTAATTCATCTTCTCTAAACTCTCTTGACTTTTGATACTTCTGTGAGCTTCTTGTACAGCAACAAGTTCTAGATTAGTTCAGAAGACCTTTTCTGCTGCACTCATTTAATTATGAAATTAACTATTTTAATTAATAATCTAAGTAAAAATTCAGTGAGTCTTGCTGTAGCATACAATTGTAATTCTGGCAATAAGTATTTAATATTATCCCTCATAAGTGAATGACCTAATAACTCCAATCTTACTGAAATGAATAAGTATTATTTTGTTTAATTGGCAAGACTGTCAGGCCTAAAGCATCTCTGAAAGGTAGGCGTTGAGTTTCGTGTCATCACCAGCACAGCAAGCTCCTAGCAAAATTAATCTCTGAATGTATGAAAACTAATGAGCTTTTTAAAGGCTTGCCATAAAAATCACAGTCTTTTGTGTATGAGATGTGTGCCTTGAAAAACACAGCTGTAACTTTCCTGGCAGGGAAAATATATATGAAATTGTCAAATGTGAAACATATAAACAATGACATTGATTTTTTTAAAATTATCTGTATTCTCCCATTTTGGAACGTTTGCATTTCTTTCACTTTTGGGTAGAAAACAACAGTTGTGAGCTGAGTGTAGCACATTGTACTGACCTGTCAGTTACAGGCTTGCATGTACAGGTTTCCATAGATTGAGTTACATCATGGCTGTTTCCGCACAGGGGCAAAAAATCCAGATCTACTTCACCCGGATTTATTAAAACCGGTTCCCAGGGGAACCGGTTTCAATAGCTCTGTGTGCAGGGTAGATCTGGTGTTGCAGGGTAGATCCAGATCTACCCCGCACCTGGCTTCGATCCGGGATGGAGGCCCTCCCCCGGCCCGCCATGATTGGCTCACTGGAGCCAAGCATGGCGAGCCGGGGGACCTCGCCGCCGCGGCTCGCCCTGGCCCCTAAAGCCCACCCTAGCCCACGCCGCTGGGAGTGCGGCGCACCCCCTCCTTACCTCTTGAGGGTCAGCGTCGTTCTGAGGGTCTTCGCCCAGGATGCCGTGCACCTGCGTCCTGCGCGGCTCCTGGGTCGCTGGGGCTGCTACTGGCAGCCCCTGCCCTCAGGAGGCGTTCTGAGCAGGCGTGCTGCCTACTAAGGGCACAGGATGGTACTTCTCTAAGCTGTGAAATAACCTCCCTGTGCTTGTTAAAGATGCCAAGTATCACTCTGGGCTCTGGTTCTGCAGTACAAGCTATACCAACATTCCTTCTTCTACACAGCTATTAAAGATGTGGGACTCTTGACCTGGCCTTCATATGACAACATTATTCTATGGCTGTACTTTTGCATTATTTAAAGTTGCTCAGGGCATCTTATTTATGGTCTTTCAGGTTCATAACTTTAAAGTTTTGGTAGTTGAAACTCTTTTGCTTTTAGAAGTGTAGTATATTTTTTGGGTTCACAGAAGAAGAAGGAACATGTCAATTTCTTTATTGACTTCTGCACAAAGGAGAATGTTAACCTAGATCCTATCCTGTGGGTTTTCTTTTAAATATTGTGTTAATATTGCTGGTATTTTATTGACCTTTTTTAATGCCTTGATTTCATTCCCCTTTCCTACTTTGAATTTCACTTTGCATATTCCTGCTTGATGCCTTGAGGGCTATTTCATGGGAAGGTTGGATATAAATTAGCCCATAAGTGAATACAATTATTACTTGCTTAGCCTATAAATTAATACAGTCATTCCTTCTTCTACTACTTTGCACACACTGGAATGCTAGATGAAAGTATTTTCCTGAAATGAACAAAATCTGTTCTTGCACCTACTGAAGGAGAAAGTCATATGGCTATTTTAAAGGATTATTACTTTGCAGTGACTGATTTTTCTCTAGAAGTTAAACTGTGGTTTGAAACCCCCTACAGAATCCTAAATATGCTGATGAACTTCTGATCTTTTCCAAGACTATTTTTAACTACATTGTTTTAGGCTTCAGCTGCATTAAAGTTTTATGCTTTAATTGGGGAAAATGTCTAGTGTTATAAAGCCCGTATATTAATCATTTGAATCTGCTATTGAACATTGCAAATCCTGTAACACAAAGCAGTTCTTCACTATTTCAGTGTAAATGTTTCATATGATTAGAGTGTTAAAGAAGTTGAAAGAGTATATCTTCTTAAAGGAGAGAGGTCTTTACCAATCTACCCACTGTAACATGGGTCCCAAGAAGCTAATCACAATTTATATGAGGGGAGAAATAGGCAGACCTGCCTTTTTACAAGAGGGTGAGATGATTTAGAAATGACCTAATGGTGGATTGGACTTATTCATATGCTGTCTAAACCTCCTATGGTAGTCTACAACTGAAATATAAAAATTTAACAGCAATCCAATGACCACTTTAAAAAGCCATGTGACAATTATAATTAATGCTGCAGTGAATAAACTTCCAAAAATCTAGATTATCCTTGTCCAGATTAACCACTGCCAAGGCATGCATAGGAAGTGGAAATCTGTTTTTGATGTTGGAAGCCATCCAAGGCTGTGTTCACACACAGTAAATAAAAGCACCTCTGAAGTGACCTAGAGACAGTTTAGAGTTAGCAGGTGGGATTGTTCTTCCCACACAAGTCTTCTGCTCCTCACTTTCAGGAACATTCTAGGCAAGTGAAGGTGGATTAGAGTTGAGGTGAGAACACAAGTTCCACACAACCATTTCTATGGCACTTCTGAGCTGCTTTTGTTGCACAGAAAGTTCTGATCATACACAGCAAGAAAGGTACCTCTGAGCTGCCTCAGAGAAGGCTTTGAGGTGGGTTTGTTCAAACACCAGTATCCCCCTCCCCCTCTTGTGAACATTATGGGCTAGAAAAGGTGGATCAGATAAAGGATGGGAACATGAGGGCTATACACTGTCTTTCTGAAATGCTTCTGAAGCATCCCTTTTGTTATGTCTGGATACTGCCCAAGTGATGAGGTGGGCAGCTATGTTGTCAATGAAGGAGATCTATAGATGGACAAGTATCATCACCAAAAGGTCAACTTCGGGTGACATTTTTGACAGAATCAGAAATATCTTTGAGCTTCATTTTTGAAGCTGAGGAACTTTGAAGAGTGTGTGTATGGGGGGGGGAGGTGAGCACAAAGAATAAAGACATGGAGTACCTTGTCTCTAAGGTGGAAGCAAGCATTCCCACCGGTAAATCACACTAATCCACTGTGGTGTGGTTACAACTCATCATAATCTCTTCAGATGATTTCACTTCTATTTTATTATACACTAGTAGAATAATAATGTACATAAATAGGTGAGAGGAAAGAACACTCTCCCAATGCAGCTGCAAGGAAGTCCCAAAATCCCATTAGGTGAAGGCAAGGATGACCCTAGGTCAATTCCTCTACAGCTATTCTGCAGCTCATGCAACAAGGATTTTTTGTTTTCTTGCCTAAACATCCCTATTGTGGCATTAGAAGCTATGAGCAGTTACAGGTAGGGATGTGCACGAATAGGAGGTTTTTTTGTATTCGATTCATATTGTTTGAATAGACTGCATTTGAATGTAGCAGGATTTGATTCTGATACGAATGTTCAATCCCATACGAATCATACAGATGCATATGAATCCCATACATATCCCATATGAATTCCATATGAAGCTTCATATGAATGTATTGAAACATTCAATTCAAATTCAAACATCAAGCTTCAAATGTGCCATCATTCAATTTGAATACAAATGTCCAAATTCGGCCTAATTCGTACAAATTTTGAATGTTATGAATATTCGTGCACATCCCTAGTTACAGGATAAAACCAAATTTACTGTCAAATTTGATTAGCTTGTCATGGGATAGAGGAAAAGGTTACTGTAAACATTAGCCAGGATGAGGACCTTTCACAACAGCCTGTCCTCACTGTAAACAAAACTGCTGTGACCGCCATGTGAGAGCCATTGAAATTGATTTAGGCAGTGTATTGCAATAGTCACCTGCTAGAGACAGAGCAGAAAACAAGACATACAACCCCAGGTGCTTGGAAAATAATATATTTTAATTATGCAATTGCTTGACATGTTTCAGTAGACACATTCATGAACAGCTAAACAAACATAAATAAGATAAAATTCAGGGTATAGTAAAATAGATTGAATTCTATAAAGGTCATTTATGGTGTCACACATGGACTCATCAAGTGGAAGAAAATGTCTTGGTTTCAAGATACATTAACTGGAAATGAATATTTTAAGAAACTCATTTAGAGCCGGTACACAGACAAGGTTTTTTTCCCCTAAATTTTTTAAAGAGATACCTATTTGCAAAATAGCATTGTGATCAACAAGTGTTGTTCCAATAAAGTTAATTTTACATGTATGTTTACAAAATGATATCAAGATCTTCACTGAGTACTGATTGGTGCTGGTGCCTTTTATTCTAAAAATCAACCCAATTTATCTTTTGGAAAGTACCTGAGTATTATTTGAACAGATTTTCTCAATAGCCCGAAACTAAAGTTTTTCATATGAATAAAGACAATTCTAAAATATGCCAAAAAGACTGTGCCCCATCTCTTAGGTTTTACACTACAAGAATGGACAGCAATTGGTATTTTGGAAGCTCTTGAGTCCCCCCCCCCCATATAGTTTTTCACATGTTATTTATTTTATTGAATATACAAGTTCTGTTTCATAGATTGTAAATGTTCTCAAGATATATATTTGGTTTTTCAAACTTGTTTTTTAGTTGGTGATTTTACAATAGACACATTATCCATGTAGAGAGTGTCCAACTGGAGATGGACAATCTGTCCAAGATGAAGTAGTAAGTGTTGGCTTTTCTATATACTCACTTTTAATTTATTTTAAATTACTTCTTCCATTAAAGCAGGCGCCACTAGCAACTGTTGTCTTTAAAAATACATTATGTACCCCAACATCAAAATGTTAACAATCCATTCACCCATCCTGTGATATTTGGTCATGTTGTTTTCTAATCCCTTCCTAATTTTTCCTAACGTTGAATTAGCCTTGTTTTTGCTGCTGCTGCTGCACACTGGGATGACACCTTCATTGAGCTGTCCACCAAAACCCCAAGATCTCTTTCCTGGTGTGTTGCAGAAAGCTCAACCCCCATCAGTTTATAGACATAATTAGGATTCTTGGCCCCAATATGCATTATTTTCACACTTATTAAGATTAAAGCACATTTGCACTTGGTTATCCACTCACCCAGTGCCATGGGATACCTCTGGAACTCTGTAATCTCTTTCAGTTTTTACGATCCCGAATAATTTAGTGTCATCAGCAAACTTTGCTATTTTACTATTTTATAGAAGTTCTTGTTATTTCTTTTGATGTTTTTAGCAATATGATCCTCAAAATCTTTCTTGCATTTGTGCTGCCAGAGTTTATGTTCCCTCCTGGGCTGAATTTGCACTTAAGCCCATAGTATGCAATTAGACAGCACCTGGACTGGTGCATTTGCACTGTCAGGAGGCATTTACAGCCTAAAAATCCCCCCTGCCTGCCCAGAGGTTGACTAAATTGTGCCCCACAAGCATAACCTTCCCCAGACACATACCTGAAGCATCCATCCAATGAGCATCTGATGGCCCCCTGATGCGACTGCAACTGCTCAAAGCATCAGTGTCACCATAGCAATGGCTGATGTGTGTGCAGTCAGGGCAGCACTGCACTCAAGATGGTGGCAAGTGTGAGCACTAGTCAATCTTAGTTGATTGCACACCTTACCCACTGGTATTTTCTAAATAAACTTTTCTTTTTTTTAATTACTTATATTGCCCTTGTAAGCCACAATGGTTTCTTCTTGAACTTGGAAGTTCCCTTTCTTCTTTTAGGTATACATTCTAGTTGCACTTTGGTTATTGTGTTTTTAAGTAGTCTCCATGCATTTTGGAGTGATTGAACTCTACTATCTTTCTCTTTCAATTTCCTTTTTACTAGTTTCTTCATTTTAGTGAAGTTTCCTTTATGAAAGTTTAAGGTCTCTGTGTTAGACTTTTGTTAACTTACTGTACTTAAGTTGGTTATTGCATTGTGGTCGCTGTTCCCAGTTGGATCAGCCACAGTGATATCCTTTACCAGCTCCTGAGCGTTAGTTAGGGTCAAGTCCAGGATTCCCTTTCCTCTGGTTGGTTCTGTGACCATTTTCTCTATGGACCAATCATTTAGCAAGTCAAGGAATTTCTCTCTCTCTTTCATGTGTTGAACAGGAGTTCACCCAATCTATATGAGGATAATTGAAGTCCCTCATTATAACTAGCCTATCTTTTTGGGATTGGAGAAAGTTATGAACCCAGTGGAAAGAAATCTCAAATAACATACATCTCTGTCTTATTTTTATATTTTATTAGATTTTGGGAGGATTCTTTTTAAAATGTTCAACAACGCCACATTCTTACATTTGCTTTTTGGCACTAAGAGCAACGGCTTTATTGTTGAAGCTAATGAACTAAACTTAAGAGCTAATGAGGCCTACTGGAAGATTTAATTATTTATGTTTGTTACAGTTCTTCTGTGACAAGGAGAACTTGCTACAAATTCCAGATGGTTTATCTTACTGATAACATGCTTATTGCTTCTATTTCTCCTCAGTTTATTATGTCTGACACTTGCTGTATGTAACTATGCTAATAAGATAGATGACAAAGTTGTTCCACATCCACAATGAATGACCCCGAATAATGATGATTTGGGCTCAGTGGAACAGTTTTGACATTTTTTCATCCAGGAGAAGCGTAATCTCTTCAGGAAAAAAAATGTACGGCAAAAGAGAAGCAAGTGCACAAAAATCAGCAGGAAACTTCATGAAGATATCCAAGTGATAATTCCCCTTCACTGTACCAATAGTATCTTTTTCATTTTGACCCCCCTCCCCGGCACTTAAGGCTGTGTCCGGACAGGTGTAAGGACCTGTGCTTATGTCAAGGCTATGTTGGCACTGACACACCTCGGCATGCTTGTAGAGCTCGCAAATCTCCTTGGTATTCCATGGAGCTATGGGCTATGAAACAGGAAGGTTGACGGCTAGTGCGCAGGTGGCGTAAATCCGGCAGTGGGTCTGACCGAACATGGGTTAGAGCACATTATTGGGCCTATCACGTGGTGGTGACGGTGGCGAAAAAGAGATTTCTCTCTGCCACCATTGCGTCCTTGAGTAGCCATCCAGCAGAGCTCTTTAGAATAGTATAAATGACCTGATAATATGGAGCTCAAATAAATATGAGCTAGGGCCAACTAATATCTGCTGTGACAAATTTGCGAAGCACTTTGAGGACAAAGTCGCTCAAATTCATAGGGGATTAGATGTCACAATTGGGTGTAGTCCAAATGAGGTGTCCAGAGAACTGTCTGGTCCAGTTTGCTTGGATCAGTTTCAATTATTGTGGCCTGAGGATGCAGACAAGCTGCTTGCAGGGGTGCGGCCGACAATGTGCTCTCTAGACCATTGCCCTTCCTGGCTGATTAAAAGTAGCCAGCAAGGTATGACTGAGTGGATCCAGCTAGTAGTGAATTCCTCTCTGAGGGATGGGCTGGTTCCACTAGCTCTGAGACAAGCTCTGGTGCGGCCCCTCTTGAAGAGGGCCTCCCTGGATCCAGAAGATCTGAACAACTATCGCCCGTTGGCAAACATACCTTTTTAAGGCAAGATTTGGGAGAGGGCTGTCACTGCTCAACTACAGGCATGTTTGGATAAAGCTGATTATCTAGATTCATTTCAATCTGGCTTCAGACCCGGTTGTGGCACAGAAACTGTCTTGGTCGCCCTGGTTGATGACCTCCTCCGGGAGAGAGACAAAGGGAATGCCACCCTGTTGGTTCTCCTGGACCCCTCAGTGGCTTTTGATACCATTGACCATGGTATCCTTCTGGAAAGGCTACGGAGCTTCGGAGTCAAAGGCAATGCTTGGCATTGGTTCCACTTCTATCTCCAAAGCCGATCCCACATAGTGGCTGTGAGAGATACGGTTTCAACACCCTGGGAACACACTTGTGGTGTTCCTCAGGGGTTGATTTTTTTTTTTTTGTCATCCATTATTTATTTCTTTTCATTAATACATTTCCATACATAATTATTGTTAGGCTGGAAGAGCCCATATAAAGAAAATGTAGTGATGTGTGCAGAAAGGTAACTAAGAGTCACAAGTATCACCAGACTATCACAAGTTGCTGAAGGCTGAATGAAGTAAGGATTACAACACAGGCTTGTGCAACACAGTGTTCAGGGGAAGCACAGGATTGTGTAATACAAAGGATGTGAGTCACCTTCTTGTGATAATGGAATTGTATAAAGGTGGTCACACACGGCTGTGTGTTGCTTGGTTGATTGATTGCTGGAGAGGGAGAGAGATGCAACTGCTAAGATGTAACTGCTAATGAATAAACAAAGCCTCTACGGAGAAATTCTGTCTGTCCGTTTGCTTAAGCTGTGAGCAGAAGGAAGATCGGAGCTCCTGAAATGTTGGACAGCGACGAATAGCTGACAGCCAGCAAGCTAAGAGGGAGAGACTTGCTAGCTTTTACTGGGACGGCAGAAGTGTATTTTCCAGCACGGACGTGCAACTCTGCGATAAAGATTTATTACCAACGGGGGAACCTGACACCCCATTACCCCCTGACAATTATATACCATAAAATAATTTTATAAATTTTTTCCTTGTGACTCTGTTACCAGATCTGCTTCAGTAATAAACTGTAAGCAAATGTGGATAATCTGGGGTATTTTAAAACCATGAAACACCAAATTTAACTTCCTTAGGGGAATAGGTAGCTAGATCTACAGGTTTTAATAACGAGGAATAACCGGAAAACAGAGACAAGACCAATTTCAGATGCAAAAACCAGTATTTCTTGTTAAATCAGAGCAAATAATTTATTAGAGAATACAGAAAAGAAGTTAAAACGAAATATAAAGTCACACCAAAAATATATTTCATTAGACATTTAAACAAACCAAGGCTAAATAACTCAACAATTTTATACATTAAAATTGGTAACTTCAGTTTTGGGGGAGATATATGCCCAAGCCAGTAAGGAGGTAGAAAATCACCCTTAATACTAAAGGTATTCCCTAACCAAAAATCATAAAATATAGAAAATCATAAGAAATAAGGGAAAATAAGGAGGAATGGGATAAAACTTAAGGATTGTTTCTCACCACTGTGCCTCAGTGTACCCAGAAACTGCAGATGTGAAGTCTCAGCCGATCCGTGTCTTTTCAGGAAAAATAATAATAAAATAAAATAAAAATGATCTTCCCTTCTTGTTGATCTGTTCTCCAAAAATGTAAAATATATCACGGTTAAATGTTATTTAAAATGAGCCTTCTCAATTGCTCTAACCAAGCAAAAACTCAGAAAAAAAAAACCTTCAAAATTTAAAATGTAGCTTTTGCAGTAAAACTCCTCCTATCTGAAAAAAACAACAACCAAGAAGAATGGAAGGCAGGCAGGCATCTTCAGCTCTCTCTCTCTAGCTCCACATGACAGAGAGAGAAGGGAGAGACACCATCCCTTTTCTGCTGGCCCTTTTTATAGCCAAAATTGACCCAAAAATTGTGATGTCAGAATAAATCCCTTTGAGAGGTGTGTTTTACCCCAAAACCAATGTACTACTATGGAAAATTCCGCAATTACTCTTTGGAGGTGATGAAACACATTACAAATTAACCAGACTTAATCAACACTTCTTGATGAAGCAAACAATATAAGTAAAACAGAAAAATACATCTGAAATTCAAATATTTTATTTCCCTCACCTTGACTCTAAAAGAGATTATTTCTTTCCTCTTGGCTATCAGACATCTAATCAAGTCTTGGGAGACACTGAGTTAATCATTGTCCTCTTTCACAATGGGAATGCCCCTCAGTGAAGTTCTACAGAAAAAGAAGAAATGAATAGGATAATTAAAAACCCTCTTATTTTAGAAAATAAGGTTAAATAATTTCTTATTGAAAAGAAACCCCATTAAACCTGTTTTCCCCTTCAGAAAATAAGGGAGAACCCAACTTTTACTAATATGAAACCATGCTGTGTCTCTGTATTATGTCTCTGCTCGATTGCAAAAAGTTACTGACTTGTATACCTTAAACTAACATTTCTAATTAGCACCTCTACTGGCTCACTTAATCCCTTCAACTGGACTCACCCAGTGTATGCAGACATCAGCAAACTCTTACCCAATCTGTTAAGATGTAAACAAAGGTGTAAACAGTGAGTCACCTCCAACATCCTGACATTCTAATACTGGTGAACGGGCCATTTCCAATTTAGATAGTAATTCCAAATTCTGGTATACTTATTTTACCCAGATCTCTTCCAAAAATCCATTCCATTTTATTCTTTATTATTTTATTAAAATTAGACAAACCAACCTCTGTCCCAGATTCCATGGTTCTATTTCTCCTACATTATTTAAATATCTATCACCCCAAAAGGAAAGAAAACAATGACTTTTCAGGTGTTAGGACTCTGTCTTGACTCAATCAAGATTAAATCTCAGGCTGTGTTTCTTGCATACAGACTTTTATCTTTTGCAAACAGCCAGCTTGCGACTTCAGAGAGAAAAACCGTGTCCTTTTTTTAAACTCCAGGCTTGTCTTTTTCCCAATATGGCTTCAGTCTTGCTATTTTAAGGCCTTTCCACGTTTCATGGTCTGCCTTTAGCTTTTCAATTATGCCAATTATATAGCCAAATTCATATGTCAAAACCCTGTATATTTCAAATTCAGGTTTTGTAGTCAAGACTTCTTATGATACCTGCACATCCAAAGTTGATCTGGTAACAACTTCCTCCGTTCTTCAGACTCTTCTTCTAATCTTTTACATTTTGCTCCCTTTATCTACTTGTTACTTTTTCTCCTAAAGGCCAAAGCCTTCCGTCAAAATTCCCAGTCCCCAAAGAAATTGTATAAAAAGTCCCCAATCTTCTATAAACTTGTTCACTGTTTTATCTTTTAATAAGTTTGTCAATTTATCCATTTCTGCCATCTCCATCAATTTGATTATCCATTCCTCTTCTGTAGCTAATTCTTCTTGCTTCCATTTTTTGTGCATATAACAATCTGGCAGTTGTTACCATATACAATATCAAGGTCTTTACCTCGTTTAAGATTTCATCAACAATGCCCAATAGAAATAATTCTGGTTTGAACTCAAAATTAATATTCAAAATTTGTTTCATCCAATGCCATATTATATTTCAGTATTTTTTTTGCTTTCTCACATCTCCACCACATATGATAAAAAGTACCATCTACCTTTTTACATTTCCAACATTTTGTTGACATATGATACATTTTTCCAAGCTTATATGGCGTTAAGTACCATCTGTACATCATCTTGTAAATATTCTCCTTTAATGGCACACTAGCAGTAAATTTTATGTCTTTAACCCAAAGTTTTTCCCATTGATCCATTTGAATATTGTACCCAAAGTTCCTTGCCCACATAATCGAGTCTTTGACCTGATCCTGTTCCATTTCTATTTGAAGTAAGACTTTATACATCATACCAATCGTCCCTCTTTCCGCCTTACTCAGATTGCTTTCCCACTCCTGTTTTTCCCATTCAAAATTTGTATTGTCTTTATCATTTCTAAAAATATCTACAATCTGTACATATGTAAACCACTGTACATTTCTCCCTTCTAAATTTAATTGTTCTCTTGTTTTAATATCATATTCATTAACATCGTCTTTTTTATACAACAAATCTTCATATCTCAGACATGATTTTTTTCTCCAAACTCTTTTAGCAACACTTCTTGTGGCGAAACCCAAAGAGGACTTTTCATATACAATTTGTTTTTATAATTCAACCAAGTTTTATATAATGCATTTCTTATAAAATGTTTTCTGAAATCCACATTCACTCTTGCCTTATTGTACCACAGATATCCATGCCAACCAAATCTTAAATCCTCTCCCTCCAATTGTAATAACCTCTGGTCTTTCAACCAGAACCACTTCGCAATCCATCCTATACATGAAGCTGCATAGTATAATTTAAAGTTCGGTAAACCAAATCCGCCTCTTTCTTTAGAGTCTTGCATTAGTTTAAATCTTATTCTAGGTTTTTTTCCTTGCCATAAGAATTTTGATAAGTCTTCCTGCCAGTTCTTAAAGTCTTTAGCGTTGTTTATAATTGGTAGGACTTGGAATAAGAACACCATTCTCAGTAGTATATTCATTTTGATCAACGAAATCCTACCCAACAGTGACAACTGTAAATTCGACCACTTTAACAAATCCTGTTTAATCCCTGCCCATATTTTCAAACAGTTATTCTTGTACAGTGCTATATTTTGATTAGTTAGGAATATTCCCAAGTACATAACTTTTTTTTTCTACAACAAACTTTGATTTAGTTTTGAATAGCTCCTGTTGTTCTTTCGTCATATTTTTCACCAAAACTTTTGTTTTTGTTTCATTCACTTTCAGTCCAGCCGCTTTCCCATAGTTTTGAATTTCTTTTCTAAGTTCTTCTATTGAATTATTTGGCTCTCTTAAAATTATTGCTAAATCATCAGCAAAAGCTCTTAGTTTATATTCTTCTTTCTTTACTTTAAATCCCTTAATATTCACATTTCTTCTAATAGCTCTGTTCAGAACTTCTAAAGTTAATATAAATAGCAGCGGTGATAATGGACATTCTTGTCTAGTCCCTTTTTGTATTTCAAATTTGTCTGTCAAATCGCCATTAATCACAAGCTGTGCCTGTTGTTTTGTGTAAATTGCTTTAATTCCATTGCTAAAAACATCGCCAAAGTTCATTTTTTCTAAAAGCTGAAAGGATTCTATCTTATCTCCCATGCTCTTTAACATCTACATGAAGCCGCTGGGAGAGGTCATCAGGAGATTTGGAGTGAGGTGTCATCAATATGTAGCTCATACCCAGCTTTATCCCTCTGTACCATCTGAATCAGGAGAGGTGGTTAAAGTGCTTGACAGGTGTCTGGAGGCAGTAATGGACTGGATGAGGGCCAATAAATTGAAGCTGAATCCAGACAAGACAGAGGTGCTGTGTGTCACAGGGTCTTGGGTCCAGGTAGTTGGGAGATACCCTGTCCTCAATGGGGTGGTTATGCCCTGGGAGGGACAGGTGCATAATTTGGGGGTACTCCTGGACTCTGCGCTGACACTTGAAGCTCAGGTGGAGGCCGTGGCCAGGAGTACCTACTCTCATCTGCAGCTGGTATGTCAACTTAAGCCTTTTCTGGATAGAGACAGCCTGGCTACAGTTATCCATGCTCTGGTAACCTCTAGATTGGACTATTGCAATGCACTCTACATGGGGCTGCCCTTGAAGATGGTCCGGAAGTTGCAGCTAGTGCAAAACACAGCTGCCAGAGTGCTGACTGGAACAGCTAGCTGGACACATATCACGCCGGTTCTTAAAGAACTGCATTGGCTGCCAATTCACTACCGGGCCCAATTCAAGGTGTTAACTCTGACTTATAAAGCCCTAAATGACTTGGGCCCAAAATATCTAAAGGAACACCTTCTCCCATACTGTCCTGCCCATGCGTTGAGATCCGAAGAAGAGGCCCTCCAGGTTGTTTCACAGTAGTGCGGCTAGTGGGCACCCGGGAGAGAACATTTTCAGTGGTGGCCCCCAGTCTGTGGAATGGTCTCCCCCTCGGGGTGCGCCATGCCCCTTCCTTGTTATCATTTAGGAAGGCTGTAAAGACATACCTTTTTGCCTTGGCCTTTGGCTGAGGTAATACATTCTCCCCTCAGTTATAGTTCTTATGAATACACTATGGAGCACACGGCTTATATCAGAGCTTTTAACTATGTACCTTGTTTTAATTTGTATCATGTTTTTAAATATGTTTTAATCTGTATTTTGTTTTTAATATGCTTTTAAATATGTTGTCTGATCCATTGTTACCCACCCAGAGACCTTTGGGTATGGGGTGGGATATAAATGGAAATAGGAAATAAATAATAAATAAATAATAACATATGGAAGGAAGGAAATTAGTGAAAATGCTGGTAAAGAACACCAGAAAGTGCTTAAAGGCTGAAACGCTGGGTGTTTCTGCACTTACCTTTCCTTCTGCTGGAAGGGAAGAGTGCATCAGAGAATAACAAATACAATACTAGTGTTTGCACTAGGGAACACTAGTACATGTCAGTCTAAACCCAATAAGATCGGATACTTACTTGGGTCTGGTTGCACATCTGATCTTCCACGGGGCACCATCATTTTGCTTGCAGCACCCTGCATGACTGTTGCCATCACTATGATGATGATAAGACTCAGCGCATGTGCAGTCGCATCAGGGGTCATCTGAAAGTACCAGCACACTTGCAAAAGGTGCAGATGGTTGCCTTCTAGACTTGCCAGGTAAACAATTTTGTGCACCAGCTAGTATGCAATTAGTCAACCTCTGGGCAGACAGGGGCCATTTGTAGGCTGTAAAAGCCTCCTGCAAGTGCAGATGCACCTGCCCAGAGGTTGACTATGCACACTATGGGGCCAAGTGCAGAAATGCCTACTATTTGAAAGTGTGTTGCACTGTAGCTTCCATTTATTAGTAGTGGGATGGTAGCAGCCATAAACAGATGAGAAGAACACACACAATCAAGTAGCAGGAGAATTTTAGAAAATAATTTGGAAGTCAAAAGTTCTACTCACTGGGAACATTTAGCAGTTTAACACTTATGGACAGTTTTTAAAAAATCAAAATAAAAAATACAATATCATTCAGACCATTGTCCATCCCCCTATTTTTTCCCCTTTTATGAACTTAAAAATTGCATAAAATGGAAACACTGACAAAGACCTGGATACATGGTTTGAATAATACATGCCAGGGGATGGATGAGTGCTGTCAATATTTGTATTATATTTTAATTCACTTCAGAGCTTTTCTGCCTTGAAAATAATTTGGCAATTTTCACTTCAAGCTACAGTGACTTCACACTGCAGCACGACAAAACAGAGATGGTTAAGAGCCATGTAGACTGGCAACTCTCAGCTAATTATACTTTTCTCTTGAAATAATTTCTTCAATGGATTTCAGTTTCAAAAATAATGTCTACAGTTTTCACTCCCCCCCCCCCAACAGCATTACTAACCTTCTCTTTGAGAGAGCTTTAAAACTTCAACATTATTAGAACGTGTGCTTAATTTTTATGGGCTGTGTAAGATGTAGCTCTTGATGAGTCCAACTTCAGCATGTCTGACTATAAAAGCTTCTTCTGTTTTAATTTACTGCTTTACTTGCAAAACATTCTTAAGTAACTCTAGAAGACTGGGAGAATAACATGGGTGGGGTCAGGGAAAATCAGTTTTAGAATTCTATGGCTGCATTCTCATGGTGCTATTATGGTGCTGTAAGTGAGCCTCAAGCATGCCAGCTCCACATGACCTTACTTCCTTATGGTATTGTGGATGCACTGGCTGAATGTGGTGTCCACAGGGCCCCATAGTTTGCATCATTAAAGCACTGTAAAGATAGAACAGGAGTGCCTGAAAGTGGGAGGTGAAGCTGTTTCCTCAGCTACAGGCCAGGATGAACAGGTGTATCATTGCCAGTCTTCTAAATACATATTAAAAAGATCCCTGAAGTGTAGCCGATGCACTTCAGAGAAGAGACTGTTCTATAGTCTAGGGACTACCTCTGAGAAGGCCCTACCCTGAGTACCCACCTCTTTAACTACTGAAGTTGGTGATACAGTCAGAAGGGCCTCAGCTACAGATCTGAAGGCACGGGCAATATGGGATAAGATATTCTTTTAATCTAAATATTTGTGCTTAAGTTCTTTTAAGACTAGTGTGATATGCATCTAGCCATCAGTGCCAGTTAGCAGTCTAGCTGCTGCATTTTGCACCGACAGCTTCCAAACCATTATTAAGGGGAACCCCAGTTTATCTCTGTTCAAAAAGGGTCATTGCTGGTGAACCATCTATAGTTGGAAGTAAGCACTTTTGGCAATCACCTTTGCCTGAACTTCAAGTTTTGCCTTTGCTTTCTGCCTGAGATGCCCATGAGGTATCGATGGGCCACCGTTTGATACAGGATGGTGGACTAGATGGGCTGTGGCCTGATCCAGCAGGGCTCCTATTATGTTCTTATGCAAGTGTCATTACAGGATCCAAGAGCACTCCCAAATTTCACACCTATCTCTTCTAGGACAATACAGCCCCATCAAGAATAGAATGTCTTCCTACTTCATATAGAAGATAGCCTCTGACAAGTCAGCAGTGAGCTAGAGCAGAACAGCTATCTCAACATGGATGGCCTTCTTCAGTCCAGGGAAGGATCCTTAGCTTGGATCAGTGCAAGACATTCCACTCCAGACTACATAAGGTAAGTACAGAAGTGGCCTAATTGTCTTACAGAATTACCAATTAGAGCAGTTCTACCAGCTTGCGTAAACTGCTGTATATCCAGTCTTATGTGACAGTGTATTCAAGATTAAGATTCTTGTGCTGCATGTTGTGTTAGATCATTAAATAAGACATTTCCTATCACTGTTATTGATGCCTATCTTTTCTGAAGAGCTGTCATCCGTAAGCACAATTTTATTTTAGTGACAATTAGGTGGAGAAGTTTTTGCTTCTCAGTACATATTATGCATAACAGTAGCTGTGAAGCATGCAGCTTACACCTCAAGATTTGTTTTCTCCTACACAAGCCTTTCATAATAATGAGCAGTTTATCTGAAATTCTGTACTGTTATTTGACAAATTGCTTCCTCCACAATATGAAACTTAATGGTTCTCAATTCGTCTCCCTTCTATTACCAAGCCCTTCAAAAGAAAACTAAACAGGTCTTCTAGGACCTGTTGATACATTATAGTCACCACGTGCAAGTTACTTTAAAGCATTCCAGTAGCAGCTATCAATGACTTGTAATGGTATTAATGTGTTCTACTTCATTAAATGGTTGAAAACCTTTCTCCTCTCCCAACGTCTGCAATGTTCAAAAATAAAATTGTGAATGTTTTTTGACCAACGGAAGTCACTAAAGCTGTGTTCAGACATAACAAAAGGGGCACCTCAGAGAATGTACTGTGTGGCCCTCATGTTCTCATCTCATCCCATCTGTAACCCACCTTTGCTAGCATAGAATATTCATGAGAGGTGGAGGGACAGACTTCTGTGTGAATAATCCCATCTTGAAGCCTTCTCTAAGACTGTTCAGACCTAAAAAGGGCACCTTAGAGAAACAGTGGGGGCTCCACACATCATGTTAAAAATATGTGGTTTATTACAGTCCAAAATACGGTGTCTTTGGAGGGAAAATTGTTTGCTCCCACCTATAAGTGATACTCTATGTTTTACACATTCCAGTAGTGAAGATTCTTCTGTTCATGTGCTCAGCCCCTCCCTGTATGCTGAGCTTTGACAAGTCCATGTGTTCCTGGGTGAGGGTGTATTCTCATGCAGTTTGTCCAAACAAAGATAAAATACTCTGCAGTATAAGTCATTTAAACCAGGGGTGTGCACCAATATTTGAAGGTATTAAAAATTTGATCGAATCTGCCCAAATTTCAACATTTGAATTTGAATTGAATGTCCATAAATTCAAATTTAAAGATTCAAATGAATTTCAACATTTTATTTGAATTATCTGGACATCCACATGTACATGATGGGCTTGTACACGATGCGTACTTGCAGATACTTGTCTTCCCCGCATCCATACGCATTTGTTCGGATCCATACAGGATGAAAAGGGGTTGCATACGGGAAACTATGGATGCAGACAGATGTGTAGAGATGTATGCAGATGCAGATGGGATGCATTACGATGTGTACGGGCACATACAAATGTTGTTAACATTCTTAACTGCAAATCTGAATAAAAAATTCAAACATAGATTTGAATTTGTTTAATTCAAATAGAATTTGGTTAAATTCAAATTTTAAAGATTCAAATCAAACAGAATTTTTAGGTATTTGATTCAAATCAAATTGAATCCTGAAAATTGCATTTGTGCACACCCCTAGTTTAAATTACTATAGTTTAAATCTGAAGTATAATTGTGAAATTTGTCTGTCAAATTAAATGCTGCTGCTCATTCCATATGTATTTTTAGCCCTGTCTGGACACAGTGAATGTGTGGTCCTCAAGTTCCCAAGCTTTCTTTAATCTATCTAGTTCAAAATGGTGGGGCAGATGGGTGTGTGAACTATCCCACCTGGAAGGCTTCTCTAAGCCACCTCAGCGGTGCCTAAGAAATTCTTTTTTTTCTTTGTTTGGTGTCTGGTGTGTGAGTGCTGAAATTAAGCACAAACTAGGAAATGTGCCCTTAGTAGAACCATGCAACAATATTTAATAACTGAACTTTCTTGCTTTGTGTGCAGGTTGCTTTAGGAGCTAGCTGCTGCTCATAGGCAGAATCTACAATACAATGGCCCAGAAACAAAGAATCTAGGTACGCAAATTATTGTCAAATGCATGTGTGTATAGTATAAATAAAAATGCATTAATACATGTTTAATATCAGAATCTGCTATTATCATGCACCTTGAAAAATGAAGGTTAGTTTGCAAATTGTCCGGTCTCAATCTCACCATACTGACAAATCGTCCAATAGTAATAAAACAGGCACAGCAATGTATGTAAACAATATCACAGGACTGCACAATATTACCCTAAAACTACACCCAGCTCATACTCTGACACAGTATATAACCAGTCTGGAGACTGGTTTGTGTCTTCAGCATTCCAACAGTTTTTAAAGAATCTGCAGTTTTTGTTGACTAAAGTTCCTAAAAAGCAAACAAACTATATGGTGATTAAATGAGTTCTCAATCATTTTCTGAAGATTAGATAGTTTTATTTTGCAAAGTGGGAACAGTGAAGCTCAGCACCCAGCTATAAGTGGATATGGGAAACAACAAATTGGGGAAAAAAGCACACGCACTGCTCGGGCTATCCAAATCCTTACTGCTACCTTTTGGCCAGAAGAATGTTAGAAATGCCCTTCTCTTCTACCAACCTATTCTCATAAGTCATTTCTGCACATTGTGTATTATTTTATTGAAGTATTTATATTCTGTCCTTCAGCTGAGTCCCAGAGTACTTCATGAGGCCAATTTCAAGCCACATTGAGTGATCTGGCCCACGTTTGGCCCAAGTGTACATGAGGACAATGTTCAAGGTAAAATTAATTTGGCTTTATAGCGTTAGCAACCTGTCTGTTATTTTTTTAGGTTATGAACCTGCATCTAGGCAGATCTCACAAATGTCATAGGACTGCATCCTGCTTAATTCTGGGGCTACTTCTGGGTGCCTCATAAAATGATGCTGAGCTTCCCAGTTGCTCGATGGATCAGCTGCTCAGTGTTATCCATACATCAGTGGCTGGTCCACCACACTGCATGGACTGCTTTCAAGTGAGCTGCTGCTGGAACAAGTTGTGATACTATTTTCATCCTGTAGCATGGTCCAATAGCTTATCCTGCATATATAGACTGGTCTGCATATGGATGAGGAGTTCCAGAGAGGCTACTGGTCTGGTCCACCAGCCCCATGTGCGCACAACCACAGTGGCTACCTAGTTGCCAATGAAACCCCACAAACAGGATGCATAAACACAACTTGCCTTGTTCACACCCTTTCAGCAGCTTGACCTTTAGAGGCAAAGCACCTCTTGTACTGGTAATAGTTTCACAGCCATCATACCTAGTATCCATTGATTGCTTTGTTACTCATGAATTTGTCCATATCTCATTGAAAGCCATCCAAATTGCATAAAATCACCCCTCATTAGCTTAACGCTCCATTGTGTCAAGAAATCTTCTTCAAGGGTTTAGCTTCATTGGGTGACCTCTAATTCAGTATTTAGGAACGGGAAATTGAAATTTTGCTAGATATTTTTTGAGATGTGGCTGGTATTGTAACACCATCTATTTACATAAAGTCATTATATAAGTTTTATTTTCAATGCCATCTCATTTTATATGTAACATCCTATTTTCTTTTCTTTTCTTTTTTGCAGTTGATGCATACAGAGGATTTATCCTCACAGGTGTCTACTGACCCTCTCCATCTTGGGATATATTCCTTGTTCTAGTACAAGAGTGTCTACTGTGTATTGGAATAGTAGTGGTAAGCAAAGGACATGGTCTAAGAGTCTAAAAGAAGCTTGGAAGTTCAGGCTGAGGGAGATAGCTCCACATTCATAATTTTATACAAATTAAACCTTAGAAGCATCCATAGGCATCAGGACTAGAGGATTAAAAAATACAAAGTATGTAGCTTCAAATAAGCATTATGCAAGAAATATTAACACCCAGATGGCTCAATTAAATAAGTCATGCTATATTGCTCTGTGGAAAGGAGTTTACTTCACACAGAACTGTCACCTTGTCTGGTTTGAGGAAAAATTAATTGCCACAAATATATTAATCAGTTTAACTTCCCCCAAATTTTTTTTAAAAGTTTTGTTCAAAAATTCCATATCAGTTCAAGCAGCTCTAACCTGAATCTGCCTCCTTTCTTTCAGCACCTCAGGTCCTTTCTGCACAGGGTCTTATTCCAGATTATATTCCAGAACCAGGACCTGGTGTCCACATGCTAGTGGAGACTGGTATATGGATAACATATACTTAATTTGGAATAAGGCCCAGTGCAAAAAGCGACCCAAATTTCTAAATACTGCCTTTTGTATAAAGATTTGTGGGGCCAGGAAACAACATAAAAGAAAATCAACAACAAACAATTGCAGTTATTTTGAGTGTTTGTCTTTTTTGGGTGATTTTCTTGCTGTGCTTTTATTGCATAATGTTTAATAATTCACCAAGGCCATGGTCACACCTTGCTAAATTAGTCCATCTTATTGGTGAGACAGACTCAAAATGCACCAATCATAGCCAATACCTGATAGTTCTTGCTCAGTTCATCTTCAGTTTGGGTTGCAATGCTGATACCTCTCTGTTCCCACCCTTAGACTCCTTTATGAGACATTTCTAGATCTCCAGCCCTCTCTTCTGCTCAATAACTCTTAGCATATAGGGTGGGAGCAAAGTGTTTCTTAGCACTTCAGACCTCTAGAAGTTCCAGTTATTGCAAAGCAAAATCCATTCTGTGGAGGGACTGCATGATTTGCATCTGCATAATTGGATATGTCTATGTCTATTACTATATATATTCAACTATTTGGTAAAGGAGAGAGGACAACATCCATAGCAGAGTGAACTACAGCATGAATGGGGATGTCCAGTGGCCTCCCAGATTTACTTATTTATCTCCACTTTGTGCAACTCAGCTTCGAGAGTTATTAAGTCTGATGAAATCTATAGGGGATGTGGGGATATATGAGGAATAAAGATCTAAGGGTGTGTAGTTGTCCTCAACTACCTGCTTCACAATGTCTTCCTTTTAACTATTTATTCATCCCACCTGATTCCATTGCAGCTAACGTAGTGTAGTGGTTAGGAGTACTGAATCTAGGGTATGTTCCAAACATGTGCCCTAGATGTATGCTGCAGCTGGTGGTCCTGATCCAGGTAAAGTGTCTCACTCAGGAACAGTCTCCTAAGCATAATTTCTGCCCTGGGAGTGGGCCAGAAATGACAGCTAGGTCATCATGTTCCACACCAACATGTGTTCTCCTGTGGTGTGCTTGAGCGTAAGGACTCAGTGGTATAGGTACACATCTATCATGGTCTTTGTGCCTGTTTGCACTTACTTTAATGGAGTGGTGCAAATATTCTGGGGAAAGTCTGCTCGTGCACTGTGCTGCTGTTACCATATTGGAGCATGCAGGAGTTCCTCCAACTTCCCTGATTGTCCATAGCTGTGATAAAATCTTTTCGGTTGGACTGCCAAACACTGGGTCTCCACTTACCTGATGAAGCATAAAGCATCTGGGTGAATGTACCTGTGAACACTGTTGAAAAAGACACGACTTTCATGTTTGCTTCTGAGTGAAGCATCTTTTCAGTGGTGGACAAAAGTGTCTCTGTTCGTGATGCAGAATTCTAACCTTAAACATGGTGCTTCTGCCAGTGTTCAGAAATGGGGCGACACAGTTACCGTAAGGCATATATTATCAGTGCATGTGTAGATGTGGAGGAGGCAGCTACTTTACCTAGTGGCAGCAAGTGCCTGTAGTCATAATTGGGCATGTGGCCTGAAGCTAATTTGATGGGAAAGATTCTGATGTACTCTATAAATATTTATCCCAAACCACAAGACATAACAAGATTCAAATAACTGCACATCACTTGTAATTGGTTATGCTGACTTTTGTTTTACGATGGCATTTTAACTTTTAGTAACTTTACAGTGACTCAAGCTTTTTAACTTCATGGGATTGGCTCCTCACCTCTTTCTCTCTGCCCACTTTCCTTCCTTCCTCCCTCCCTCCCTCCCTAATAAAAGACTAGGAGAGATAACAGAGATGGCCTGTCAGGAAAATTGATGGTCAGAAGGACAGACTGTTTTTCCATTTCACTAGCTTCACAGCAAAGTGCCTGGTCAGTTACTTAAACATTTTCTGCTTTTCTGGTGTTCTGTTCCATGGTGTTTTGTGCAAAGTGAATCAAATTAATTACATACAGCACTCTGCTACAGAGTGAGATGGTAAACCCACTCAAGCAGGGATCAATATGAAGCGCGGCTGCAAGTGCAGAGCTCTGCGTTTAAATGTTTTAGAGTTCAATCAAAGAATCTTTGCAAAAAGAAACGTGTTTCCTTCCTGCAGTTTTCAGACACAGCGAAGTGTACATAAAAGTCATGCTTTGGTTCAAAATCCCCTTTTTACTTATAGAACCTTTGGTGCTATTGTAAAAGATTTAGAGTTTGGTCTCGTTGAAGCAGGCACCTTTGTCTCTGTGGTTGCCTGATCAATTTCTGTAAGTTTTCTGATAAGCCATTGCAGGCTACTCTAATGACATAAAATAAACTTTCAAACGAGATCTTTTTTTTTTTTTGCAGGTATCATATTTTTTCTTCTACACATAAATTCTGAGCTGCCCACAGTAGAGCTTGTGTGCATAATAAATTCAAATTAAATTCAAATTAAACTTGGATTTAGTGCCACTCATGTTACTCTTGTTATTCTTTTCTGAATGGGGCTTGAACTTTTACTGTCTTTACTAATGCTCCTGTTAATATTAATGACCAGATCCCTGTATGTGAATAAAATTTGGAATAGCCAAGGCTGGTGAAGCACAAAGCATGCCCATCACCCTGAAATGAAATAAAATGCATCTTGGATAAAGAAAAAGAATACAGACAAAAGCCTTCTCTGTGGTAGGTCTGATTTTGTTTTTAAACTTATGTGCCAACGTGTAACGTGCATTGATTTAAGTCTGCTGTGTGCAGGAGAAATGGAGACATCTCTCCTAAGAGTTCTTTATAGAAGTCATAGATACACATTCATTCATTTTCAAAGCTTTATTATATTCTAAGAAGAGCGTGCTGGCTTTTCCAATAGCAATTCTTAACTTAGCAAATGAGCTTTTGCTAGTGAAAAATAGGTTGATATCTTTCACATAAAGCAATTCAGTGTCTTTTAGGGCAAAATAAACAGGATGCAGAAATAGGAATGAATAAATTTCTGAGAGGCAGTTTGTAAGAGGTACAGAAACCATCAAGTGTGTGTCTGTGTATATCAGCTTCCCCCTGAGAATCCTCTGCCATGGCATTTTGGGAGTATAGTGAATTTGCTGTGGCGTTGGCTTGCTAGTTAGTACACATCCACATGGAAGCAGAATCCAAATCATCTCTAATATAGTGGTGGTGATACAGTTCAGTGGAATAAATTAACCAGTTTTCTAAGTGTGGGACATACATGACTCAAATACAAATTCTTATTTTAAGCAAACAAGCAAAACAAAACAAACAAGCTATACATTTTAAAGCATAGATCATGTGGTTCAACAAAACTTTTTCTTGAATGTTTTGGAAATGTTCTTCAAAACGATGTGGCTTTCCTTTGTAATGTGATATTCTGACTGTATTATTCTGTCCTTGTCTAAATGATCTAAATGTGTTTGTGTGGGAAATCTCCCTACCTTTTGCCTGGTTCATTTTGCACCACTGAAAGCAACCTGATAAACAGTAACACCCAGGGTACTAGAAAAAAAGTTTATTTTTCTCTTCAAATGAAGTTTGTAAATTCCTTGCAATTCTACCACATGTAATAAAGTTGGACATTGGAGGTACTATGGAATGTATTGCTACCCTGCTAATTTGAGTAAAAACAGTATAACTAATTTGGCCTATTAGGCTGGTTTCATTTATTGAAATGCCTGGTATGTAGTGTATAAATCACCTATGTGGAAAGTATGATAGAATATATATTCCATTGAGATAGATAATTGGAATGGATAGCCTTTATTGCCAGTGATGTGACTAACAAGCAACACTGTAGAGCCCTTTCTACACTTTTTGTGCTTAATCTGTTATAACGAATCTGGATCATAAGTAGTTGACATCCTCATGAGGTGGACTGGATGATGCAAATACACTCCAAGAGAGATGCAATGCACAGTGTGAACTACTGGCAACTGCACCTCCCAAACTCAATGCGGTTGGCCCATCATTCAAAGACTACATCCCTGTAATGGGGATAAAGGGGATTTGATGTCAATACAAAGAAACTGTTGACTAGGGGTGTGCACAGTGTTTTTTTTTTATTTGAATTCAAGTCAAGTCGAATGTCAAAACATTTGATTCAAATGTTTAAAATCCGAAAGCTAAAAAACCCAATTCAAATCCGTTACATTTGAATCTATTCATTCAAATGTTAGATTGTATTTAAAGATACGAATGTGAACAACATTCATATGTATTATATGTATCTGTACATGCATTCTGTATGCATCCCATTTTATCCTGTATGCATCCCGTTTTCATCCCGTATTATAAGCACAAATGCGTACAGATACGTATAATATTTGTAATACATATGTATCTGTTCATTCGAGTGATTTGAACAAATGTTTTGGAACATCCAAAATCCGTTTGAATGTGTAAATTTGAATGTGAAGACATTCTATTCTAGTTCAAACATCCAAATTCGTTGGATTCGAATCGGATTTTGGAATTGTTGAATATTTGTGTACATCCCTACCATTGCCACAGACCCGAGCTGCATGTGCGGCAATACATCGCTGTCATCACTTCATCACTGTCAAAATTTAAGTTGTTTTGAAGGAATTGCTAAAGGCATCTTCACAGTGTTCATGTTCTTTAATGTTATGTCCATACTCTTCCCTATTCTGTTCTATGTGTGGATGCTGCTTTGCTTGTTGTGGATCAGACAGCTCTAGTACAGTTGTGGCACTGATTAATTTGAGGCCTATTCGCACTTAGGCTGGTACTGTAGAAGCAGTGAATGCCTGGTGAAGAGCATGTGCATGTTGACTAGGCTGTTAGAGCCTACAAGGGTGCCTGCCCTCACCAGAAGTCCACTAATTAATGATTAGATGTGGAGCATGGTTTTGTGGACCATACCTTAACCAATGTTTACCAAAAGCTTACCTGAAGTGTCCAGTGGTTCAACCATTTTAACTCAACGGGCAAATCCCCACAGCAAGCTTATTTCACTTTCCCTAAACCGAATTTGCCTGTTCCCATTACTTTTAACTTAATCGCGTTGGATCCAAATTCTGAGGATTGTACGTGGGGTACGTGACTCAAGGTGGGACTCAAGTGGTTACTTTTTAAAAGCCGCTTTTTGGGGCTGCCCTGCCCTCTTCCTCCTGGCGTGGATGCGCCACCCATAAGAGACCCTTCACCGAGCCTAACTGGGTGATGTCCCGATACTAGGGATGCACACAAATATTTGTAACATTTGTTATTCATATGAATTTGCCAGAATTCGGGCATTTGTACATGAATTAGAACATAAAAACATAAGAGAAGCCCTGCTGGATCAGGCCACAGCCCATCTAGTCCAGCATCCCATCACACATGGTGGCCCACCAAATGCTCATGGGCATCTCAAGCAGCAGAGACAGGGATGGACCTTAGAAGTGCCCCGCTTCCCCCTCCAGCCTGAAAGATGCACCTAGGCATTCATTCTAGTAGCCATTGATACATCTGTCATCCATAAATTTGTCTAACCCTACCTTAAAGCCATCTAGACTGGTAACTGTCACCACCTCTTCCGGCAGCACATTCCATAAGCTGATGACCCTCTGGGTGAAGAAATACTTCCCCTTGTCAGATCAGACTCTACTACCCATCAGCTTCATAGAGTGCCCCCTGGTTCTAGTGTTGTGCGATAAAGAAAAGAAGTTTTCTCTATTCACCTTTTCTATACCATGCATAACTTTATATATTTCAATCAGGTCCCCTCTTAAACGTCATCTCTCCAGACTGAAGAGGCCTAGATGTTGCAGCCTGATTTTGTAAGGGAAGTGTTCCAGACCCTTAATCATTCTGGTTGCCCTTTTCTGCACCTTCTCTAGTTCCACAATATCCTTTTTGAGGTGTGGTGACCAGAACTGTACACAATATTCCAAATGTGGCCTCACCATAGATTTATAAAGAGGCAAAATGACACTTGCTGAGTTATTTTCTATTCCCTTCCTATGTATTCCCAACACTGAATTCGCTTTTTTCGCTGCTGCTGCACACTGGGTTGACACCTTCGCTGAACTGTCCACCAAAACCAGCCAAGAGGTAAACAACTGCTGAGCATTGGCTCTGCCGCACCCACCCTCAGACTACAAAACTGTGTTTGAGAGGGGGGGAGGAGAGCTGGCCAGGAGGTAAAGAAAGGCTGCGCGTTGGCCCTGTTGCACCCCCCCCAGACTACAAAACTGTGTTTGAGAGAGGAGGAGGAGAACCGGCCAGGAGGGAAGAACTGCTGTGCATTTGCCCCACCATTCTTACCCTCAGGCTATGGTGGCCTCCTCCCATTAGACTGTCTTAACCATGGGTGACAGGAGGGAGACTCAGCATTCAATCATCTCACCTGCTGCGAGGGCTAAAGGAACTCAGCAGTACCCAGCCCTAACATCACCATGGATAAGTGGAGGGGGGGGGGGCTTAGTGGCTGGCTGTATTTTTGTTATTATTATATGATGTATTATTTGTTATACTGTGCAATGTATTTTTGACTTAAGTATTTATTTGACTGACTATATGTATTTGCAATATTTCTTTGATTGTATTCGTATTGTATCTTTGTTTTTTCCATTTGTTATAAACCGCCTTTGGCAGAAATTTATTTTTGGAAAGGTAGTATATAAATAAAAATAGAAAATGGAAATGGAAAACTCCAAGATCCCTTTCCTGGTGTACTGCAGAAAGCTCAGACTCCATCAGTTTATAGACATAATTTGGATTCTTGGCCCCGATGTGCATTACTTTGCACTTGTCAAGATTAAAGCACATTTGCCACTTGGTTGCCCACTCACCCAATGCTAAGAGATCCCCCTGGAGCTCTTGGCAAACTCTTTTGGATACTAAATAATTTAGTATCATCAGCAAACTTGCTATTTTACTATGTATCCCTTCTTCTAGATCATTGATGAATACATTAAAAAGCATGGTCCCAACACTGAGCCTTGAGGGACCCCACTTTTTACCTCTTTCCATCCTGACAATTGGCTGTTTATTACTACTTTCTGCTTCCTGCCCTTAAGCCAGTCACAAATCCAAGACAGAACTTGTCCTTTTATTCCATGGCTGATGAGTTTACTCAGTAGCCTCTGATGTATTATAACATTCGTACATTAACATTCGTATGAATATGACTGTTTCTGACATTTGTATGAATAGTTAGGACAATAGTTAGGACATGGCTCCACGAGTCACATCTGCAATGGATCCAGATTGCATTCGACATGGATCGAAAGAGGATTAAAAGTGGATTCAGGTCGGATTTGGTGCTTTCAGAGTGTGGATATGTTACGGGATAAATCAGATGTTTTCAATCGTATTGGATATGTATTCGTTCTTATTGGATACATATCAGATATTTGTATGAATTTGTATTGAATTGAATCTTACCACATTCAAAGGGGATCTATTTGGATGAATATGGATTTTCTATCATTTGATTTGTTATGAACTGAATGTGAAAAAAAAAATTTGTGCACATCCCTACCTGATACTTTATTGGGGACATGACTTTGCTGGAGTAGACTTATGTCAAAGTTCCATATATAGAGAGTATAATACAAGCTCATGGACAGTCAGATTCAATGCTTTTCTCATGGAAAACTGAATGACATTGTGAATGGAAGGCAGTTGAATCTTCACCTCCTTAAATTCTATTTGAACAAATAACCTCAGCTCTATAAAGAGGGAGGAAGCCCACAGACTGGGCCTTGTGTCAGAACCAACATAATAGGCAAGGATACAGAAATTGTTTGCCATTGAGTACTTTTGGGGAGATAATGGGGATTGAGCCTGGGGTCTTTTGCACATAAAGCAGTTATTCTCCAATAGAGTTTTGACGATTGTGCACTTCCCTTCCCATCCACTGGATGGGAAAGGAGTGTAATCACCCAATGTTAACTAGGCAACTACAGCCCATGTCCTGTGCGATAGGTCACTCACCTGTGACCAGTGCCCTCCGTGACTGCATGTGCATCAGCGCCATCGCCATGACAACACTGATGCTCTGTGCAGGTGCATCAGAAGAGCAGCATAGCTGCCAGCGCACTTGTGTGGCAGCTCTGCTGACCTCCTCATACAGCCGAGGAGTGAATGGTCCCCAGCTGGATGCAATCAGGTGAGTTGGGGTAAAGGTTGAGAAAGCTGTGGAGCACAATTTCATGTTCCACAACTAGTGCATAATCTGGGAAGGCAAGGAGAGCCTGGAGCCTGTAACAGCCTCCTCAAGGTGCGGATACTCTTCCCCTGAAGTTGCCTATATTTTGTACTACAGGCTCTAGTGAAAATAGGCTCCTTTATTAAAGATCCTTTCCTGTAGTTGCGCTTTATGTTGGCTCTTGATAATAGTCATACATAACTACATTATTTTGGCTATAACAGATGTTGTATCTTTATGCTCTTTGTTGACTGAACTCTTTGAGTTACTCCCAAATGGCAAACTTGAATTATTGGCAGCAAGCAAAGATATATCATAGTATTTGGCTTTAAATATTGAGAATGCCTCTCTCATTTTGCCTACTCCTTATTCTTCCAGTGTAGATGTTTCTTTTTACCCCTTTTTGTTTCATTCCAGCTTTATTTTCATGGGTATGAGATTTGAAGAAAAAGAAAAGCCTAAGTCATAAATACATATTTTTAAGGCTTCACTTAGGTATGATAAAAATGTTAATGCCTCCATTTCAAAATGTAATCTCTCAGCTGTTATTTAAAGGTTTTTAGCATTCAGTTGTAGAGACATTTTAGCACCAAAGGTTCTTCTCCTTCACTCAGGGGAAATTAATCAGAAAGCTCTGAAGAAACCCATGTGGTAAAAGACGGAAGCATTCTCCTGGTTTGACTGAAAGTCATGGGCCTCACGGGAAAGGCACGAAGTATAAAAGCCTGCTTTAAAGGTTATGAAATAATTCTGTCTCTCTGTGTCCCTCTCTATACCAGAGTATTAATTTCAAACAGGTTTCATAGACTTCCTGTCGTTAAGTAGAATAGATCATCCATCCTCATCATTAGTCTCCTGTGAAATGTCATATTTCTTCCAAATATACATGCACTCTTTCCGATTCAGATTTTCCTTTGAGCATTTTGATACTTCAGAACTGTGGTCAGACACAAGATTTAACAAGTTTCCAGGCTGTCCTCTATTCTCTTTGGATCACACCCAAAATGCATTTCCATTTCTTCTCTGGACTATGCCCAGCAATTGGAACTTTCTCAGCACTTAGGCCATTTCAGTTCATTAGTTCATTTCAGTTTCATGGTGCAATTGCACAAGGGGGCCATTTGGGGAGACATCCAGACTTTTGTGGGTGGTCAATACATCCTTGAGAGATGTCATTTTGGGGCTGGAATAGAGATTGGAAGTAGCACCTTCATACCTTTACTAGGGTTGTTCTGGGAAGAGAATCCTGTAGGTTGTGACCAATGCAGTATTCTTGAGGCTTTTCCCTAGGAAATAATTCCATAAATAATGCTAATAGGATGCATAAAAACAGTGTGGTTGGAATTCCCTGCTACACACTTAGCAGCCCCAAAAGTCGGTGCCTTCAGCCATTCTCAGCAGGACCAGTGGGAAGTTTTGGCAGTCCTCCTGTGTGTCTCCATGGGCTGGAGACAGTGGCTGCATTGTGGGAGGCTTCAAAGCATCATGCCGAACATTTCAGATTTGTGCAGTTGTGATATTGGGCAGCCTACCTCTTCTTCGCACCTCTCATCTGCTGTGTGATGGATTAGAATGAGCTGTAGCCTTTGAATGCCCTGTGCCTGGGAACATAGCTCAGTGTTCTTCATGCCCCCAGCAATAGGCTTTACTAGGCGAAAAAGACACACACACATACCAGGAAAGCACAGAATCAGTGAGCATGAACCAGTGGCTGCAGATTCTTCTTGTCCACTACACAGAGCTTGGCACCGGCAGACAAAGGGGCAAAGTAGTGAGAGGCTGAAGGGTGTGCTGCAGCTGCCCAGTATCTCAATTTTGCAAATTGTGGCTGGCGTGGTGCTTGGAACCTTCCCCTCCACAGACCATGGAGACACTTGGGAAGGTGACTTCATGCTGGCAAACCTTTCCACTGGCTCCTATCCAGCCAGAGGCTGAATGTTGGTGCGAAACCACGTCTGGCCTGTGGGGCTTTCTGTGTCATTCACAGTCCCCACAGCCACTAACTTCCTGAGTTACTGTGTGTATAGCAGGGAACTCTAACCACACTTTTTTTTTTTTTGCCTCTGTCTCAGCATTCTTTAGGGAACTATTTCTTAAGCTGCAGTTACACCTTACCATTTAAATCCACTTCAGGAAGGCAGCCATACCCAAGCTGTTTTCAGCCTGGAACAGCTTGGTTATACCTTCCTGCTGCTGCTGGTGGTTATCCTCCGCTGTGAGTAGGTGGGGGAAATGCTTTGCTTGTTGATGGGGAGGCATTCTGGGAGGGTAAAGGAAGGGCGAGGTGACGGGATGGAAGGAGGGAGATCAGACGAGGCAGCAGTGATGGGATGGGGAGAGAAAGTCAGGGCAAGAGGGAGGGAGAGAGAGACTGGGGTGGAGGGAGGAAGATCATTGATTGCAATGGCAGTGATGACAGGGAATGGAAATTAAGGCAAGGAGGGGCGAGGAGGCAGATCCAGTGACAGGGAAAACTAATCCCAGCAAGAGGGAGGGGGGTTGTGATGATGGGGCAGAAGAAGGACTGTCACAGCAGGGGAGCGGGGGAGGGGCAAGACTCGTTGGAGAGGCTTGCATAGGTGTCACTTTCTGGGCAGCAGGGAGCCAGAACAGTGGCCTCCTGGAAGGGGATTAAAACTTTAATGCTATGTTGGCCTGAATGAAGAAAAGCCCGATTAGAAAATGGCTTGGCATTTAAAGATGTAACCAAATGGGCTGGAATTTGGGCTGAAGAAAAATTAAAGTAAAGGTGTATACTGCGGTCTTAGAAAAAAGCAATTGCTCACTACTTCCGTACATCTCAGAAGTGACAAAAGAAAAAAGAGGTGAGGGGGAAAAGGGAATAGACTGCCAATGTGGGTGTACCCTCCCCAGAGAAGCCAAAATGTGATTGATGGAGTGTACCCAATCACAGAGGGAAGATGAGGGAAGGAAGGGAGGGGCGGAGAAGACTGAGGCTGGGGAGATTGAAATGTGTGAGTATAGAAAATCAGTATCACTGAAGATTAAATCAGAGGAGTCTGATGTCTTCAAAACAGCTCTCAGTCACCCTTGCCCCCTAAAATGGACTATTTTGTTGTAGTGTGACTTCACTGAAAGTATGTTATTACTTCTACATTGTCTCAATATTTAAGCTTGGTGCTTACTAAAAAATGGATTCAACTGATAAAGAACTGTGTGTTGTTGAGGATTCTAATCTTTTTGAGTGTTCACATGAGAAAATCACTCTTCCTGAAAGACAGTGTAGGAAAGTATCATATAAAATAAAATATTTCTGTAGTACAAAACACACATAGCTAAAATGCTGATAACAAAGATGATAATTTACAATTATGTCTCCAACAATTCGATAAATGAATAATGCTGTACTACATACTCTATTTCTTATTTAAATAACATGTTTTTCACTAAGGCAGATGCTGTGGTAGAGTATGTTACACTTTATAAACTGTAAATTAGCTAAAATTAGCTTATTTTTAAACAGTCTAGCACACATCTGTTCCTGAAGTGAGGCAGAAGGTAGGGTTGTTAAACACTTGATGCCAAAATATGTATGGTATGAATTATGGGACGAGTTCTGAAGTCTTCATGATTTATGTGTGCAGCACTTGCAGTAACTTGTGACCATTCATTGTTTTTAGACTGGCCTTGTGTTTTACTAAGCAAAACTATATGAAGTATCCAAGCCGGGTGAAAAAATATGAAAGTCTGAAATTTTGTATAGCTGAAAAGCAGTGCTGAAAAGAATAACCAAAATGATCAAGAGACTTCCATGAGAGGTAATAGAGGTGTATAAAGTTTTACATAGCATGAACAATAATGATAGAAAATGTTCTACACAGAAAACTATATAGAATAATCCAGAGAAGCTGAATAGTAGGCAATAGGAAAGGGAAAGAAGAATACCCCAGCTGTCTCCTCTTTCTTTTTGCAATGCAACTTATTAACTTGGTTTTGTTATTGTTTTATTCTCTTTACCTTGCATTGTATATGTTATTGTATGTGTTGTTGAATATAATGTAGCTTACTGACAAATTAAATGCAAATAAAAACAATTGTGTATTGAATCATACATTCTGGCTTTAACAGTTATTGTATTTTTGGTCTGATGTAAACCACTTGTGAATTTGCTTTTTTGAAAGGTGGTATATAAATACAAGTAGATATACAAATACAAAAGTTCTCCATGACATAGAAATTTGGGCAATATCTGCACAGTGGTGTTAGGACACCATAACTCAGCCCTGAAGGGAATCAGGATTTGTAAAATCTGTCATTGGCAAAATCCGGATGAAATAGGTATGGATCTACATAAGATCCAAAACGTCTGCATGAACGTTGCTGGAACTGATTGTGATGGATGCAGTACATGGTTGCTGTGCGGATGCCGTAGCACTGATTCTTAGAAGGATCCATCCTCATTGCAGAAGTGCCATCCAAGGTGCCATGGGATTGGATCACGAGACTGTGTAGGCATGATGGAAGCAGACTGAGGACTTCCGGTCCCGCCCACATCCATCCTTTATCAGGTCTATTTCCGGAAGTGCATTTTGTTGATGCAGAATTTGCATTTTTCAGGTCTTCAACAAAACTGGATTAGAGGGCCTCTAGACCTAATTAGGAATAGATCTACTGCGATGTTGTGTGGAAGAAGTGTCCTTAATGGGCCATATTGTGTCCTGATGTGGAGAAAGTATATTGTATATGTGTGTCATATGTGTCCTTATTGGGGGCTTAATGGTGTCTTAAACACCCATAGGCTCTGCTTGCTTCTGCTCCCTCTAACTCATTTGATGCATGGGCTGAGTGTCATGTATGTATGGACCTGCATGTAGCCAACCACTATACCACTAAGGGAAATTGAGAGGAAGTGCTCAGAATTAAGCACTTACTCTGTTCTTCCAGCACTACAACAAAAGTACCTGGCCTCCAAAGTCACCTGTGGGGGCAGTTTTGCCCAGGTGCCCTGTGTGGCCTCCCTGTACCTGACAAAATGGTGATGGGTGTCCAGAACTGGTCCACAGCCAGGATACAAACCATTGGTCATATACTTAAAAATGGTCCATGCTTGGAGGGGGTTATGGTGTGATTTTTGCAGTGCTGTCTGCTCCAAAACCTTGCCCCATGTGGACAGAGTGCTCAATCAGGAAGTGTAGCCTCTTGATAGACCATTTGATAGTACAGAGGATGTGGTCCACTTATGCTGCTGAGTTGATCTACTGACCCAGTGCAGACATGGACTGACACTATGCTGGAGAAGTGGAGGGTCGTGATTAAGGTAGAGGCTGATAAGTGGGCAGATACAAATGCCCTCTAAGGGAAAGAAATACAGATTTTTATGGTTTCAGGGGAATTCAGTCTCATATAAGCAGAGTATTGAAACTATTTGACTATGTGCACCAAATTTAATTATTTAGTGGGACAGCTGGGGTAGGGATTTAAAAAATACTTTTGCAATATATTCTCTGAGGATGGAACCGAGAGGGAATGCCTAAACAGGTGGGTATGTCTTTAGCTACTCTGCAAGAAAGCGACAGGGGGTGCTCCAAGCTATAAATAGTCCCACTTGGCGCCCTTTTGACAGTCCTTCTGTCACTTTCTGCAAGTTAGCAAGGACTTCTGACTACAGAGTGTATTCGAGGCCTGTCAAGGCATTCATCAAGTCAACAGATTCCGTTTATTGGGGCCAACAGTTCCCTTCTGAAGGGATACTGTGAGAGCTACTCGACCTCCGGGAGAAGAGGTGGCTAATTTTGTTTATACAAAACATGCAAATTCATCATTGCTTTGGTTGAATAAATTTTTGAAAAGACTTGGAAGCAGAATAACTATTAAGTATAGCCAGAAATAGGAGAGCTCCAAAATCTGACTGTGAACTCTGTTTAGACAGAGTACCAAAAAAAGTGGGGAGTGGATAAGTAGAGGAAATAGGGAGCTTGTATGGGATAGAAAGATTCAAGAGCAAACCTTGGTTACTAGATGGAGGAGTACAGTGGTGTATGTGTGTGGGAGAGAATGGTCTATCATTTAGTTCCCATACCATTTTAGTAAACAGTTTATTTTACATTCAGTATTCAGGGCAAGACTATAAATGCAAAATGATTGTTTCTAATTTTTCTTCTCTCCCCTCCCCCTTACAGCTAGTAGATAGCTAAAAACCTATTTATTGGTTACATGTATTGTCTTTATTTGCATTTAAATTTGAATGTTCTAATTTCAATTCATATCACACAACTAGACTTTGGGCTGTTCCTATTTCTTTTCACTTTTATAACTTGTAAAATCAGATGCATCAGTGTACAGAGGGGAAGTCAGCCCACATGGCTTCCCCCAAGGATAGGGTCCCTTGTAATACTGCAGCTCAGTTATCAGCTCAACTGAGCTCCTGCTTGGAGGGTGGCACTCAGGCTGTGGTCACACCTTCACTTTAAACCTTCTTCGGTCCATCATTAGATCTGACTTCTCACACCTTTTCATTTCTGTTTTGTTTGCTGACTTTCCTAGAGACCTTCGGGTATGAGGCGGGATAGAAATGGAAATAAATAAATAAATAAATAAATGGAAAGTCCACAGATAAAATGAAAAGATGTGAGCGGTCAGACCTGAAGATGGACTGAAGAAGGTTGAGAGTGAAGATGTGAACATGGGCTTGGGTCTGTTAGGAATGTAAGCAAGGCTGAACTTGAGCAAAGAAATAACTTAGATGTTCAGGAAGTGGCCCTTACAAAGGCATTTGGTTCTGTTTCTAAGAGTTGCTTAAGGGGGTATTAGAGAAGTATTGGCTAGATCTCAAATTTTCAAACTTAATTGGATCATTATATGCATAAAATGTCATTAGCTTAGTTATTAATAGGGAATCAACAGAATCCATTCTTATAGACAAATGCACAAAACAAAGCTGTCCACTGTCTTCTATAATTTTAAATTTTGGCCTCTTTTCCCAAAGCTAGGCAGAGATCCATCAATTGCCAGATACAAAGTAGGAGTTTAAAGCTAATTTCTGTGTAAACAATTTGGCCTTGATGTTGACATTCTGAAGAAGATGGTAATAATATTGACACATTTAGAAGATTTTGGACACCTTTCAGGTTTAAAGATGATCCCCCCCCCAAATCTAGACTCTATATTTAAATTTAAAAGCCACATTATTTTATACACTATTTAAAGAAGCCCAAAAATGATTTGATATTTAGAAGTTAATATAACAAAGAATCCTAAAAAGTTGTTCTAAGCAAGCATCCAGCTAATCTGGTGAAAAGTGGGGGGGAGGGGAGAGAGAATGGGTTTAAATCAAGGAGCCTGTTGATGTTAGTCAGGCTAGCATTAATTAAGAAGTTTATCCTTTCAAGATTTTATATCTGTCCCAGTTATCAATAACTGTGCCATGGCGTTTGTGAATGAAATGGGATAAAGAAATCCATATACTGGTGACTGGTGGAAAGAAACCCAGGGTAACAAAACTTTTACAGACCATGCCAATTTCCCTATAGCATGGTTGTTAGAGCTTAAACATAATCCAAAAAATTCTGGGTCACACTTGAAACTTCATCTTCTAAGACACTTCCAGAGATAATTTTACTTATTAACTTTCTTCACATTAGTAGAAATTCTATGGGTCATCTGCAATGCTGAAGGGAGTGGCAAACATGGGCTTCTGTTACTGCCCTCTGTGGTACAAATTTGTTTAAATTGCAGATAATAAGATACAATAAAACATTTTTATAATAATAAGAACCTCTTTCACTTCAAAAATTCAAGACTTGTTTGGACAGCTCAACAGAATCAGGGAAAATCAGGAATCTAGCTAAATTACCTTCGATTTTGAATTAATTTTAGAGAAGAACTAGGACTACAAAGAAGTAGGAGAATATTGATATATAGGATATCAGTGCAGCAAACAAATCCGTAACCCTTGGCATTAAATAAATTGTGGGAAAAGGATCTTAAGATAGACTTAAATAGATCATTATGTTCAATGCTTCCTAATGTAGCTAGTATTAGAGAGAACTCGCTAAAGGTCCACACATTAATACTCAAGTCCCGTTATTGTAGTGGCACTGTTCCCAATAGAAAAATTCACCTCTGGTGGACATGCTCAGTAACTAGAGATTTCTTGGAAAAGACAAAGTGGACTATTTTTTTACACTATCTTCCATTTTTCATCTGTCTTTATGCCTGTAGCACATGGTTCTAGGACAAAATCAAGGGTATGGGATATGATAACAGACTGTATTACCTACTTTAAAAACCCTAAAATGGGAAGTTAATTCACCCTGTGCATCATCTTTATTTCCCAGTTAAACCACCAATGCTGTGCTGGATTAAGACTCTCCAACAGAGAAAAAAGTAAGGAGAAAATAACTGTCTGTGAACGTTATTCTCCTTTATAAAGCTAAATTTGCTCTTTATAATTTTTAGTAAGTCACTTGTCCTATATTATAATTTTTAATGAGCTTCTACTGTGAGATTAATGGAAGATTTCTATATTATGCAATCTACTGATATTATTTGTATGATTATCTTCCTGTACACTGATGTTTATAAGGTTGGATATATTATATATATATTTAAATCAAAACAAGTTTATGTGGCAAGTTCGGCTAAGAGGCAAAGAGCATCTCAGGTTCACTCATTGCCCTTCCATGGAGTCATTCCTAGAATGGGGACCTATATAGGTTAGAAATGGCTTAACAAAACAGAATACCAAAGGGATTGTGGAGTTAAAGGCTTAGCGTAATATGTGACGGGCAGAGTCTTATGATGATAGGTGCTTCCAAAACTTTTGCTGTTGCCACTTCCTGCTTGACAGATGGGACTATTGGAAACCACAAAGGGATGATTCCGCTGCTTCCGGTCTGCCTGACAGACCAATCAGAAACTGCACTGTCTCTTCAATGCGGCTTCCTGTCTGTCAGACAGGAAGCACCATTGCCCACAGTAGGGACATCGCTGCATGTCCCAGAAAACGCAAAGCAAAAAGATGCTGATGAGTGTTGTGCTGTTGCTGTGGGCTGAAGAAAGCTGTGCAGCTTTGAAGTGAGTCTGGACACAGCCATAGAGACTGCTGCATGGCAGAATTTAGAATGTCTGTCTTAACCACTTCAGCTGTTTTGTAATAGGTTCCTCCTTTCACATGGGCTTGCACAAATGTTAAAATCATCAGGCAAGTCCCTGCTGGCAGTGCCATGCTTTCTGTGGTTTCAGGAGCCAGGGAGCTATGCTCCCTTGAGTTGTGGAATGAGTCTTACATGGAAATCTCAATACAAGCTCAATACACTGTGATCAAGCTAGGGGAAAACACATTCTTTTTAATCTTCAGTGAACAGATTCTTTTAATACTTGATTTCAACCATAAAATTATTTTCATAGGCAATTATAGCAAATATAATATTTCTATGCATACAACATAAAAATGATACAAATATTACAATGTGTTGGAAATCAAATCTCAATGAAGATGCCATTTATTGGCTTCTGTCAATTATAGCCATCTCTATCTTTGAGGGAAAACAAAAACAAAAAAGTCTGTTGAATGGATACTAATCCAGTCCTGCCTTAAATGACCTTGAATGTACTAATTATTAGTATTTTTGGGTCTAAGTAATTAAGAACAAAATATTAAACTAATGCAACATCTTGAATCTTCTGCAGCAGAGCTTGCTGTACAGAAATGGATACATTCCATAATTAATCATCCAAAAAGCTGGATGGTTAGAAACATTATCTGGCTATGTATACTTAAATCCTTTAGTGTGACTGCCTCTGAGCTCAGATACAATTATTGCAATGCAATATCTTGCTTGGCTGAAGTGCTAAGTTTGACTTCATGAGCGAGATGGAAAATCTAAAAGAGAGGTTTTCATAGAAATAGTTCTTTATTGTTACTGCACTCCCCTGAAGCCATCCAAAAAACAAATGTGGAACTTCTCCTATAATGCAGAATTTTGTATATCTGTGATACAACACTAAAAACATAATATAAAGTTAAGATCTGAAGAATGCTTAGATCCTAAATGCATCCTTCCAACTGTAAACAGTTTACTGCAACATGTTGTGCTTCTACAGTTTTGAAATAATTATGACAATTACAGCGTGAAATTTCAATGTGATGAAAAATTGTTTCTTGACATATATCTCATCATTAAAGCATTTGATGGCTAATTAGACGACACTCACTCTAAACACCTGGAAGAATGAATCCTATTTGGCTTTTTTCTTCTTCAATAAATGGTTCAAATGACAATGCGGGACATTAGTGGTGGGAGTAGAGGGGATGTATGGAAGGACTTTTCCTGTGGCAATCGCCAGTTTTGGAAAAGCCTCATACTTGAGATATGCCAAGCACCAGCATGATATTCTTGAAGTGCTTAGTTAAAAATACCTAATAAATGGATAATTGATTGAGGACTGGAAGTCTTCTGTGAACATTAGTTCAAAGTAGAAATATTTGGAGACATTTAGAATACAGTCTATTTCATTCATTCATTCATTCATTCATTCATTCATTCATTCATTGAATTCTTATTGTGCCCTATACCCAAAGGTCTTGGGGCAGGTTACAACATTAAAAACCAGTGGACATGCCTGGATATGGGGATGAAAAGTTGTACCCTTGCTTAGACAAAGGCTAGGGTAAAGAGGTGTGTCTTCACAGCTTGTCTGAACACATAGAGCAAAGGATTCTTGACACACCTCAGGTGGGAGGCTACTCCACAATCTGGGAGCCATCACTGAAAAGACCCTCCCCATGGTCCGTACCCCTTTTGCTCTGAGAGTGGTGATACAACCGGGAGGGTCTCGCCTGCAGATCTTAGGGCAGATCTTAGGGCACAGGCAGGTCAATATGGAAGAAGCCATTCCTTTAAATATGTGCTGAGAAACAGTTTCTTGATTGTAATTACTTTTTTCTAATACCTGCAAGAAGCATCTTTGTTGCCATGTCTCCACATGGAGGTGCTTCTGTTGAGTGAGCTGCCTGATTTTGGGGTGAAACAGACTGAAGACTTAAAGTTGTCATTCCGAGTTGCCTGTCCAGCAAGGAATGGTTTTCTGTCCACTATTAAAAAAAACCTTAGGCCTCTTTGCAGGAGGGAGTCTGGAATGAATCTAGGACATGCCAAGATGCTGCATTTGCACTCTTGGGGGGGGGGGCGGATCTGTTCCAGACCACCCCAAGCATCCAGGTGTGTCCTAGATGCGTTCCTAATGTAGAGCACTAAAAAGTGCTCTACACGCGTCTTAGTGCATTCTGGCCATCCCTGTACGTCCAGGGAGGGAAGTGTTCACACACGCCTCCCTCACTGACAGCTGCGGGACACACACACCCAGCCACAATTGGACCAAAATGAGCCCAACAGGTGGCAGGGCCACACAAATCACTTACCTGGCTGGCCCTGGGGTTGCCATCTGCTGCGGTCTGCGCAGCTGCATGGACTCTGGTAGTTGGGACCCAGGCTGACCGCGTGGGTCCTGTCTACCAGGAGCACGTACACCTGCGCAGACCACAGCAGATGGCAACCCCAGGGCCAGCAAGGTAAGTGATTGCGAACATGGGGGGGGGGGAGGGTGGCTCACTCCTGGCTGCTTCAGTCCCATTGGGACTGAAGCAGAGGGGGAGATACCCAGTTCGGCATCCTCTCACCCCTTTCCAGGGTAGGGAGAAGTCAGACTGACAGCTGTCTATGGGCTGGGGGATGTGGGACCTCACATCTCCTGGCCCATTGGGCCAGATTGCCAGCCTCTGCAGGGCTCAGCTGCCTGGATCCAGGTGGCTCAGCCTCACAGATGGCCCTCAGGACCCCACCCACCCGGGGCCTCAGGGCGTGTGCACGTGCACCTACCTGCTGCCTGTGCTGTGTCTGAGTGACCTGCATCAGGCGCCACTGCGTGGCCTCTGATAGGCAGGCCAGCCCACATGGGCTGGCCGGCCAATCAGAAGCCATGCCATGTGTTTGGTCCTCTACAACATGCAGGAACCCGGGGAAGGGCCCTGCCATGTCTGCCCGCCCCTTGGTGTTCTTTTCAGGCTAGGACAGGGGCTGGGACGCCCCTCCCAGGCCTGCCCGCCATTGCGTGAGAACAGGCTAGGACAGTCTGGGATGCTTTCCCCGTTCACACATAGGCAGGTAGGAATGCATGTAAATGCGTTCGTTTCCTGTCTGCGTGCAGATAGGGAAAGCGTCCCAAACTGTCTTAGCCTCATTGCATTACAGCCGTTCAGCTGAAATGCAAAAAGGCCTCAGGTCTTACTTATCACCATTTGACAATTATTAGTCTAAGAAGAATGGAGAGGCAGTCATATTGAGCTGACTATTTCCTAACAGTTTTCCTATCTTAACGATTTGGTCAATGCCATTTTGACTTCATTTTATGTTATTCCTAAGTGCTGCTGACCATTCCCAAGGCACCACCCAATAGTATTATAAAAATTGACATAGTAGTGACATTAGAATGACATGGTCAAATATATTTGTTCTCATGCTGCTTTCCAACAGTCATGGCAATGGAAAAACATCAGAGGAGTGAAAGTTCAGAAAAATCCACTTTTGGTGCAGATCATGAATGCAATGACAGTGGGAGTGGCATATTTCATATTATCTGGAAGTCAGGAGGGCAGGCCTCCCTCCCACACCAGCAGAATCCTATTCTGCCATTTCACTTCAGATTAGTGGGAACATTTTAGTGGTTGACCAATCAGAGCACTGCTTACCAGCTCCACTTTTATGATTCTTAAAAGTGGTCCTTTTGGCTTCTTAAGCTGAGGAGCGTTTGGGGAGAGTGGAGCTTAATTTTTTATGCTGTAATTTTTATGCTGCAACCAGGTAGTGGGAGTGAAGTGCCTTCAAAGGCAATGTAAAGCAGCCTTCAACACAAAAGTGAGTATCTGTTGCAAATGTGCTGCAAAGGTATCTTTGCAGTCACATTATAACTGTGCCTGTCCGTTGAAAGCACACCTGTTCTTCCTGGATCTGTTCTACAGGCAGATGCCCCTTCCTTGATCCACTGCTAGCATGCATGTATATCACATTTACTAGGTCTACAACTAATCTAGATTACTGAGGCCTTAGCACAGGTCTGAGGTATTTTTGCACTACACTTCCCGTCCGCTGGATGAGAAAGGAGCATGATGACCCAACGCTGACTAGCACTCAGACTTGAGTGCTAGTCAAATTTACTCGCTCCCTCCCTCCCCCTGGGATCAGATACTCATCCTATTTGATCCTGGGGCCTGGTGGTCCTCTGGATGACACCATTTTGGCAGTGGTGCCTCCACAACTGCGCATGCATCAGTGCCATCACCTCGATGATGCTGATGCTCTGTGTGCACGCAGTTGCATCTATGGTTGTCCGAGGTCCCAGAGCGCTTGTGCAGCACCTCAAGTAACCCTGGAGCATCAGCAAGAGTGAATGGTCATGCTGCTGGATGCTTCAGGTAAGTAATTAGGTAATGTTGGTTAAGGTGTGAAGCATGATTTTGTGCCCCACACCTAATCAATGATTAGTGCACTTCTGGGGAGGGAGGGCACACTTGGAGGCTGCAACAGCCTACTGGATGTGCATATGCTGTTTCCCAGAGGTGCACTAATTGTGCACTAGAGGCCATAGTGCAAAAAAACTTCTGATCTGAATTAACATTAGTCCCATGTAGATGACATGTAGTAAGCAGCTCCTTGATTTGGAAAGGACCTAGGATGCTATTCTGTCCACTTCATTTCTTTATTCAACAGAAGAAGATTATTTAAATACTGAAAGAATGAATGAAACAGGTGTATATAATCACTGGAGTTCAAATAACTCTGAACAATGTGTAAGCTTTGGAATAGATACCATAATGTATGCCTCTGAAAAGAAAAAAAGATAGTTTTCAGCCACAAAATATGAATTATAATTGTAACATTTTGAAATAAGCTTGGTGCTATAATTTTTTGGAAGTGACTTATCCATCATTTGGAAAAATATTACCAAGGAAACCATGTCAGTTTTACATGGTTAAAAAAAAAACAAGAAGGAAGGTGCTACTGCATTAAACTCAATATGATTCTTACTTTAAATCACTCTTATTTCCTTGTACAGATGTGTTACATGTTAAAAGTAAAGTTATTACTAAATAACCAAATTATAGTTCTTCTAATGTTACTAAAAAGCAATTGCTATAAGAACTAATCAGTCTGGCCATAATTCATCAACATCAGGAGTTGGCTGTTGTTTTATTACCGCAGTTCACAAACCAAATGAAACTTTTAGTGCAGGTTCCTGTCTGGGGTAAATTTCTATTCAGTTTCTGTTCAATTCAATGGGGGTTGAAGATTTTTGGAACTTGATCAAAACTCATGCCATTATCCTGCCTGCCTTGGCAATCAGGAAACAGGGGTGGAATATTTTCCATGGAAAATGTACAAAAATTAAGCCATTATCCTGCCTGCCTTGGCAATCTGGATTTTTCCATTCCCCAAAATGTCAGTGGCTGCAATCTCCAATGCACAGGGCAGGAATGGTAAGCAAACCCACCTCCAAATGACATGAGCACCAATCTCCTCCCTGAATAGCCCAGGACCGTCCCCATGTAAAGTTTTGGCTCACTAACCGATGCATGCTGGGACCCCAAACTGTGTTCAGACTTGTTTTTTCGGGTACCAAATTTGGTCCTGGTCTGGCATGGTTTGGGAGGATTTGGTTTGTGGAAACCAGACCAAATTGAAAATGCATGGGGATACCCCACGCTGAGCCTGGTTTCGGTACCAGACCAAATATGCATGGGGACTTGCCCTGTGAATTGCAGCATTGGTAAATCACTTGTGCAGCTGCTGTGAATCTACTCAGAGTCACAGCACAAGCACCTAGAGGGCACTGAGCACATGTGATAGATGAAGCTATAGGAAATAAATAAATATTGTTCCAGTATTTAAGAAAGAGAAGATGGGAGACCAGGGAAATTGCAAACCAGGTAGCATTTTGCCTATATGAGACAAAGTTAAAGATGAGATGGGCAGTTTTAGCACTGAAAAAAAAGAATGCTAGTATTAAACAGGATTTGTCAGGGATTCTGAATTAGGAAAAGCTCTGGTGTTGAGGCATGATTTCCTGAATGGGTTGTCCTGGGACCATTCATTTTGATGGCATTCTATGCCTAAGAGGACTGTGGAAGAGTCCTTCCAAGCATAGTTTCTTTCAGAACTGATTGGTCGGTTAATTTTCCCTCTCTTGCTATTAGTGCAGGCTCATTCATTCATTCATTCATTTCCACCTGATTCCTAACTTCCAAATGTTTGATGGTATGCAAATTTTATTAATTAATTAAGGCCTGTGTGCTTGTCTGAGAAACATTACAAAGGGTGTAGCACAATCAACTTATCATTGCTCTCCTGAGCTTCTAGCTAGCTAGATTGTTGAGAGCTTTATTTTTCTTCATATGACCTTTGCTTACAATTATTTTTGCTGTAATGCATGCCTTAAGTATCCACTAGCATGCCTTTATATAGGATCGAGGTCAAATTAATTACAAAGAACTCCCTGATCTCATTTTCCATTTGTGTCCTAAAGATTTTGTTTTTCAAAAAAGAGACATTTAATTTCCAAATAGGGAGAGGTTCTTATGCCAAAGTCAATACTGGCATGTGATGAGCTGTCAAAGGTGGAAGGGAATGCATATTGAATTTTTCACTTGACTTTATGAGAAATATGCAAGATAGAAACAATAAGTTATCTACTGATAGAGAAAAATATTTGCACTTTCTATTGAATGTTTTCATCTCTAAATACCATGGTTATAGCCAAATGTGATGTGCTCTGCCCCTCCCAATGGGTGTGGAAATAGGATCATTCCTTCATGTCTTTGTGTTCTTTGTTTTAAGGCTGCATCCAGATATTGGTTATCCCACTATATTTGGATTTTCTGGAATAAAGCATGGGTATTTTAGCATATTATTCCACTTTACTCTGGAATATCCATATATAGCAGAATAAGTAACTGATGTCTGCGTGCAGTCTAACAATTTGGTTTAGGCCTCTGTTGACTAACTTGTCAATTTGTCCATCTCAGCAGGTTCTATAATTTTAACCAACTAATCTATTATGAGTATTTTATTATCTTTCCATTTTTGTGCACAGACTAATTTAGCTGAATAATTCCATGCCTGATTTTTTTCCATGCATTTACATTTGGACAGTGAAAAGCCTCAATGCTTCCATGGTGCTGTCACAACAGTGTGCAGACCCACCTAGAGTCACAAATTCCATACCTATACTGGGACACTATTGTGACAGTTTCAGGGTTCAGGCTGCAAAGGGCAGTAATATTTCTTTGCTCCCTTGCAAGTCTCTTTTGCAAGCCTTGGCTGCAAACTGCAAAAAGGGCAGGAAACATTGCACGGGCTCTTTTGCATTAATTGGCTGCGGATAATTTGGAGGGAAACCTGCCTAGGGACCTGGAGGCTTGATTGACAGGCAGGAGGAGTTTCCCTCAGTTGCTAGTGGCAACAGCCAATCAGGAGGCTAGGATCTGCTGGGTATAGCAAGGAGGGACGAGGGCTGTCTGGGTATTTTCTCTGAGGGGGAATTGGTCAGAAAGGTCTTTTCTCAGGGGCAAGTGGTGAAGGAGACTGACCATGGGGGGTCTTCCTCTGAGGGACACTTTGCCAAGAACTGACCAGGGCTGGGTGTTCAGTCAAGCAAGGATGGACAGGGCCTTGTGATCACCCAGGGCAACGTTGTAGCACACTGACTAGGCTTGAGCTGAGGCAGAGCTAGTCAGGGAGAGAAGTACAGAGGCTTGGGTTTTAAAAGGCAAAGTATTTTCCTTTGAGCTAGGAAAGCTGTTATTCTAGGAAGCTTGCAACTTTAAGAGACTTTTGAACTCAAACTGACAACTACCTGAACTTTATATTCCTCTTTATTATTTGCTAGTTGCTTGTTTGTAACAATAAACCTATTTTGGTTTACAGTTTAAACACTTGCTACCAGATTATTGCTTTAAGAACTGTAGTACTTACTCGGCCTATTGCACGAGCCCAGCATCCTACTGGTACCTAGCTACTTTTCGGAGGGCAGGCACTGACTGGACTGCTGGGAATTGTGACAACTATAATCTCCCTGTAAACTGTGGCTGCACTTTGGGGTATCTCATTCCATTTGCAGAGAAAAGTCATAGGTTTTCCAGGAACTGAGCACCATGTTAAAAGCTCAGACAAGCAAAGCTTTTTTACTTTGTACAGAATGAAATATAAACACACTGAAGTTTGGTTGCTGATTCCTAACAGGGTACTGACGGACAGGACATTTTCTTCCTGCCATTCAGTGTCAGGTTCCACATGGTGGTGTAGCTCCTGAGTGACAGCAGGAGGCTCAGGGGGAGCACCCAAAACCTCTCTGCAGGAGGTGTGTTCATGTGTGTGTGAGTAGGCATGTAGAAAGAAAATCTACGAAAAAGAGACATGATTTATCCATGTTGTAGAATTCAGCTGGCCTTAGTGCAGAAATCTGATCTGTTTCATTTGTGTTTAGACTAGAGGTGTGCACGAATGCAATTTTTGGCATTCAATTAAATTCAAATCGAATATCCAAAAATTCAAATCAATTTGAATGTTAAAAATACAAATGTATTCACATTTGATTCAATTTGAATACATTCATAGCTATTCGTATGAATATTCAATTCATATTTGAAGATGAGTGTTGACAACATTTGTAAGTGTCAGTATGCATCTGTACGCATCTGTATGTATCCTGTTTTTATCCTGTATGCATCCCGTTTTTGTTCCGTATTTATCCGGACAAATGCATATGGATACTAATAAGATGTGTATGGATAAATATGTAATGCGTGCATATTTGTACACATACAAATGTCCAAATAATTTGTACAAATGATTCAAAAGATTCAAAATTCATTCAAATGTTAAAAAATGAATGTATAGACATTTCAAATATTCTTGCACATCTATTGTTTAGACTACAGGTTTTTTTTTTAAATAGCTCTTCCTTCCTCCAGTTAAGATACTACAGAGGCAGAACTAAAGAAAAATTAGGTAGAAATTGTTGCTACCTGTATAAAAGTACACTGGGGCATTAGAGGAATAGCATTGTACCGAAGCCACAAGAGAAAGCTTGGTGTAGCCCTGTTAAGTGGCTTATTCCTGGGATTTACCAGAAGAGCACTGAAACACAGAGTGCCAAAGCGTTATTGACTTTAATGTCACCATCTTATGGGAAAAGCTGAATCAGAAATGCATCATTTGGTGTTTTTCCACTGCACTCCTTAGATCCGGATCTAAGAAGATCCGGATCTAAGGAATGGGTACATTTCTTAATCCAGATCTAGTAGATCTGGATTAAGGGAAGCACCCAATATGTTTCCATGGGAGGTGTAGCACCCATTAGCAATGGGTGCTAACCCCCCTGCCGTGGAAACACCTTTGCAACTATGTGGGAAATCTGGATCGTCCCCCAAGGGTCTGCCCATCACCCCAGGTGTTTCGGGGGACAGGGGGCTGCGATGTCCAAAGTCCCTCCAAAGAGACTGGCACAGACTTCAAAGCTGCTCCGGAATAATTTCAGAATGCCTCCGAAGTCTGCGCAGAAGAGCCCTGGAGCACCCGTGATGTCAGCGGGAAAGAGCTCCAAGATCCTTTCGAAGTCTGCACTGATCTTCGGAGAGACTGGCGGCAAGACTCTGGAGCCTTTTGCTGATCACTTCAGAGGGATTTTGGAGGGAAGTCCATGCAGTCTGCACTAATAGCGAATGGACTGCGCTGACAGCTTCGGAGCCTCTCCGAAGTCTTTGCCGGTCTCTTCAAAGTGTCTTCGGAGTCATTTCGAAATGACTCCAAAATCACTTTAAGCTGGGATTTTGGGGCTACCCGCCCCCCATGGGTGCATTCCCTCCCCCTAGCCTCCTCTAGACCCCATTGCCTGTCACTAGTGGAAACAGGCTCCCTTTAATCTGGATTTTCTGGCTGAAGACCCCATTGTAGACCCCATTAATGGGGTCTACAGAAAATCCAGATTAAAGCCCAAAAAGTACCCATATGATCCGGATTTCCTCAGCGGCAGTGGAAACAATCGGGTCCCAAATGGGTGCCGTAGTGGAAATGGGGTCATCTGGCTCACACACAAATGAGTCCTTAATGGGTGCAAAAATTTGTACTTTCTGACAGTGGAAGAACACCCATTATCTGCATGGTTTTTTGTTGTTGTTGTTGTTGTTTGTTTGAAGTAATGGATCAAATCAAAATGAATGTAAAAGCTTCCATTTTTCAAAGAGGCAACTGGACACATTTCAAAATCAAAAGGCATAGGTAAGCCCAAGAATTTTTCCTCCCCTTTCTCTCTCTCTTGTAAAATTTCTGGCGAGAGAGAAAGAAGGAAGAGGCATGATGTGAAAAGTGAGTAGCCTCCAAGGCACTAATCAAATGTGAAAATTGACAAAGAAATATGAGAAGGGAAAGGTTGGCTTCTTTCACAATATCTGCTGAACACAGAACATTAATCATGCTGCATTAGTGGTGGGCTGTCTGGGAAGGATTTCAGACAACCAGATTCAAATATTATTTGCAGTTTATTCTTCTGCAAACAATAAGTTTAATTGCAAATAGTCATTGTGTCCCTAAATCTGTAGATGCATGCCAATGCTCTTCAACTGTATTTTGTACCCCATGAAGGACATAAGAGAAGCCCTGCTGGATCAGGCCACAGTCCATCTTGTCCAGCATCTTATCACACACAATGGTCCACTAATTGCATATGGGCATCTCAAGCAGCAGACAAAGACATTGCCTTATCTCAAATTCCTGCAAATGGCCTTTAGAAGCATCTTGCCTGTCTCCCATCTGAGGTATCCATTGTAGCCATTGATATACCTGTCCTCCATAATTTTATCGTTCTTTCTTAAATCTATCCAGACTGATTGCTGATAACATCTTCCTACTGAAATTAATTTTAAAGCCTTAATGTGTACAGCTAGTACGGTTAGAACTAGTCTAACAGTCAAACACAGCCTCTGCTTTAAGAAACAGTGCTGGTGCTGATCTTTTGAGGTGGAGGGTTTGCAGTGGGTATTAAAAAGGCTGTGGACTTTATGAAAGATTCCCTATAAGCTCTACCTGTGGACTGGAGGGCATATACCAGAGGCCTTTCTGCACTTGCCTGATTAGGCTGCTGTGAACTAAGGTGGGTAAACTTCAGGTACAGGCGGGCTATTTGCATTTGTTTGGAGGAAAGCTTACCCAGAGCTTCCCTTACCAGCTAGAAATGTGTATTTCAGCGGGAAGCAGCTGCTACTGGAATCTCCTTGGAGAAGAAATGTCAACAGGACATTCTTGAAAGATCTCTAGGTTCCAAATGGCTAATTCTAAGGTACTCTTTAACTTACTTGGGTCTTCAGCTTTATAGTCAAATACAAATAGTTTGCCGTAGATTGAACCTAGCAACTTATCAATCAAGTAAAGTATGTGTAGAGTCAATGTAATATTGTCTTGCATTGCAAAATACCAGAACCATTCATTCCATATCATCTGGAACTGTATTCTAGGATAAAAAGTAAACAAGCCCACAACATATCCCCCAAGGATTCTTATCCTGCACTTAACATTAAATTACACAAAGAACCTTGAGTGGATTCTCTCATATATCTTGGGATAAATGCATATTCAATGTGTTGCAGTAGAAACACGGGTTATCAGTGCTTGTACTAGGATTCCTTAGATAATCCCTCCCCAGAAATGGTCAGAGTTAATGTACTAGCCAGACCTGGGTGGAAATTTTTCATTGACCGGGCTACTTACACACTATAAGGCCCTTTGGTCTTGTGGTTGAAGCGTTGGACTCATATCTCACAGCCACAGGGTTTGACTCCGCACTTTTCCATGAAGTCAACTGGGTGACCTTGGGCTTGTCACAGCTTTCTTTCTGAGTTCTCACAGCCCCTCTTACGTCACAGGGTGTTCTGTTGTGGGGAGAAGAACAGAAAGCTTTGTCAGCTGCCCTAAGTCCCCTTAAAGGGGTGAGAAAAACAGGGAATAAAAGCCAACTCTTCTTCTTCTACTTCTTTCTGCAGTGGTCCTTGTTCCAGAATATATCTCAGAATAGGGGACTTCCATCCACATGCTAGTGCAAACTAAGGTAGGCCCCATCCAGGGCTTGCCGATGGCAGTGCCCTATTGCAAGAAATAATTTCAAATAAGGCCTAATGCAGAAAGGCCCTAAGATACCATTGGGCTGTATGGGCACCAGGTACCATTATGAATTGCAAGTATTCCTTCAGAACTCAAGGACTTGAGACCAAATTGATTTGGAAACCTGTTTAGCTTTTAGAACTAGACTACAGAAACTTTAATTAAAGTCAGCTATTTCTATTAAGAGCTTTATCTCTCATTGTACTTCTGAAACAGCTTTAATTATTCAGGCACTACTACCCTCAAATTTAAATTCTAATTCAGTAAGTTAAATATATAAGCACATCACTGACAGGATTTATTTCTAAAGAAAAGCAGACAGAAGGCAAATGGTCTGACCCTCTGAGGAATATGGCTGAGTGTATTATTTGTATTCTAAATAGGTGCATACACTTGCCACAATAATATATGGCAGTGACTGAATAAAGATCCATTTATCCTGTGCCAGAGGATAAATGGACATAAATCAGACATTAGGAATGCGAATACACAAAAACCTGTTGCAGAACACTTCAGTCTTTCAAGGAATTCAATCTGAGATCTCAAAACTACAAAGGAAGATCAGAAGAACTGAATGATATTCAGAAACTCCAGTCCTTTAACAGAGGTTTGAACACTACGGCTGCATTCCCATTATAAGCTTAATACGGTTTCCCTAAACCGAAATAATAGAACTGGATGCGAATGCGAATTTGCCTGATCCCATTACTTTCAACTTAATCGCGTTCGATCCAGATTCTGAGGATCGTATGTAGCGTACGTGACTCAAGGGGGGACTCAAGTGGCTACTTTCTAAAAGCCACTTTTTGGGGCTGCCCTGCCCTCTTCCTCCTGGCGTGAATGTGCCACCCATAAGGGACCCCTTCAGGGAGCCTAGCTGGGTGGCTGGGTGGCTGCTGCTTGCCTGGATGGAGGAAAAACGGGACCGGGCAGCCAGCGATTCTTTCCCCTCCTCTCCCCATTGCCCAGGGTACACAGCAGCAGCAGCAACTCAAGCCCCCTTTGCCCGCTCACCACCACAGCCTTAAAAACATTCACACATCCCCCAGAACCTGCAGCTGCTTTCCTTTCTTTTCCCTTTCTAAAGGTCAGAACTTTCAGAATTGCATAAAATTGCAACATTGTTATCAGGTGTGAAGTGGGTGGATTGCTACAGTGTAGCAGCTGCTTACGGGGTGGATCTTTGGAAGCAAGCTATTGGAGGAGAGAACCCTAAACATGCATTCTCATCCCACTAAAACAGTACGGTTCCCACAGTAAGAAATGTAAAACGTTTCAAATGCATGAAGCGGAGCAAGACCTGTTGAAATGAGTGTTAACATTTACAACGCTTTGGGGTGATTTAACACGCAGAAAGCATGTTAAGCCAACCTGACGTGGGGACTGCGAGGATTAGAACTGTTTCGAAACTGTTTTAAGCTTGTAATGGGAATTCACCCTACACATATTATAACACTCTTTTCACCTCACTTCTTGACACTATGTCTCCACCCTTTTCCAAATTCAACATGGTAATTGGGCATGGCAGCATGACTGTGGCTGTACAGTTGCACACAACATCCACATCACTATGGCAACATCTGAACACACACCAGTTGTTGCCACTGATGTTGCCATAGCAATCTGTATTGCCCTGGCAATGCACACTTCTTCAACACTTGAGGCATGAATGACCACTACCAACTTCTTTCTTTCTGTTAGTCTCTAAGTTACTTCTTACTGAAGAAATACTTTGCAGATACTCACTTGGCTCTGATGTGCTATTGAGTGAAATAGGAAGGGCATCTTTGTGTCTCCTGCTTTTCTTTTCATATTTTCTTGTCTTACCAAAAGACTGCTCAATAAACAGCTGATAAGTCCTAAATACTAGAGATTTCCACAAACTCAAAGTCAAAAGTTTGATTTCAATCAAACCAAAACTTCATTGGGTTTCCTTCAATCTAGAACCAAGTTGAACAAGCTTGGCTAGTTTTAGATTAAAATAAAGAAAAAGATATTTTAAATACATTTTAAAAGCCCTGTTCAAAAGGCCAGTTTGACCCAATTCAACCAAACATTCTGGGTTTGGGTCAAATCAAACCAACTCCCTTCTAACATGGGGGTCCTTCAGTCTGAACTGAATCAAAATGGGTTGAATCAAATGGCTCAAATTCTACCATTCAAAATCATGCCAACAAATATGAATAAGTGCAATTTTTGCTTTCTGCCTCTTGAAAACAACTACACAAGCTGCAGTTCTCTACTTAAAATATGAATGAAGATAAAACCCCTGTATTTCCTATTTGACAAGGGGCACATACATGATAAGCATATTCAGGATCTTATTAAGCAGCATTTTCAGTCTCTTGTACAGCCATTCAAAATCCCCTCTAAGCATGGATACAGCTAGTGTTTAATGAGATCTCCTTTGCAGCTTGAAAAATAGTCACCCCACCTGATCACTCACAAAATCTCTTTCCTTCAGTTTTTGCACTACTTAAGCAGCAAGTAAAAATATTTTATAAGCAAGCAAACAGGTGGGAAGACAGGTGTATCTGTTCAAGCTGGTTAGGAATTCACATCAAACACTTGAGGCCAATTTGCACTTAAGCCTCTAGTCCAGTGGTTCTCAGCCTTCCTAATGTTGTGACCCCTTAATGCAGTTTCTCATGTTGCGGGGACCCCTGCCCAGCCATGGGGGCAGGGCTGCTCGGGTCAGGGGGTGGGGCTACTGGGGACAGGGAGTGGGTCCACTGGGGTTAGGGGGCGGAGCACTGAGGAATCCACAGTGAAAGCAGAGGGGAGGCAGCGGCGGAGTGCTCAGTGAGGCGAGGGATGGAGAGTGACAGAAAGAGCTCCGGTGGGCGGCGGCAGCAGCGGCGGGGGGGGGGGGCGGCGGCAGAGTGCTCAGCGAGGTGAGGCGAGGCGAGGCGAGGGATGGAGAGGGACAGAGAGGGACAGAAAGGGCTGCGGCGGGAGGCTTTGCAACCCCTCTGAAATGGTAAATCAACCCCCAAGGGGGTCGTGACCCCCCAGGTTGAGAACTGCTGCTCTAGTCAGCAATTAGTGCTGGTGGAGAGCGTATGCATGTCCACTAGGCTGCTACAGCCTAAAAGTGTGCCTGCCCTCACTAGAAGTGCACTAATTGTTGATCTACCAACATTGACTAGAAGCTTACCTGAAGCATCCAGCAGTATAACCATTTCCTCTTCTTCCGGCTCACTGCATCTAGTGGGCAGAGAAGGTGGTATCTGCACAGGTATGGCCATGGTGGCATCTGTGATCAAGTCAGTGATCAATCCTGTGATTGAGCCCATGATCAAACATAAGGTGACAAGAGGAGCATTTCATTGGTGACAGAGCAGTGGGCACTGAGTGTTTGATCATGGGTGCTGACATGATCATCACCACATGTCCCTGCACTCAAACACTCAGCTGACAGGAGCCAATTACAGCAGCAAGGAGGTGACAACCATCCCACCGACAGAGGGTGGGGCGGAGGGGCATGACTTTGTACCTGCTTATATAGCAGCTATGAAGCCTGTGCTGGCTCCATAAGCAGCTACAGAGGCCCTGGTTTGTAGGGTTCCATAGCTGTGACAGGTGGACGCAGAAGCAGAGTGGTGCGTGTGAGTAGTGCTGGCAGATTTCAGCTGCTGGCAGCTGCCCGCTTTGACCGGCAGGCATGATCTGACAGCCACCACCTCCTAGATATTTCTTCTGCCCCCACCACCTGCCCTGATGCCCCCTTCTTTGGGGGAGGGTGCCAGTGGCAGTGGTGAAGGTGGCAACAGTGGTGGCTGCATTGACAGATGTGGCTGCAGTCACCACCTTTGCCATGCCCCTGAAGCCTTTGTGAGGTGATCTTCTCCTTGGGGTGCCCATAAGTAATTGGTGGGCCACTGTGTGAGACAGGATGCTGGACTAGATGGGCTGTGGCCTGATCTTATGTTCTCATGTTCTTTTGGGCCTTCATTCAAAACTTCAGAGCAGATTTGGAGTGGATCCAGAATGAATCCAGAGCAGATTCAGCAGTACGACTGGTGGTGGCAGGGATCTGAAGCAAACTGAAAGCCTAATGCATTCAAAGTGACTCCCTACTCATGAACAAAAGGTTCTGTTTCATTAGCTTTGATGCAAAATGAATGGGGGGGAAATAATGCACATGGCTATGGAATAAGCAGTTAAAAACCCCATAGAGTCTCACAGAAACCCATGATAGTGAGTTTGACACAGGCTCACATTCTCACTATGAGGTGGCTATAAAGGATAGGCTTTTGCATTTCCTTGCACTTGGTATTTAAATCATTGTGATATTATGTCTGAAGTCTTTGCCCTTTGGATATCTGTCTTGGAACATTTTCTTCATTTAGGTCAATGCATTAAAAGTTGTAAAATCTACTGGTGTGTGGAAAAAGCAGGAGCATTTCTCAGTCAGTCTAAGAATATGAATGAGGCAGGGGTGAGATTTAGTCCGTTGAAAGCTTTGAGGAGCAACCTAAGTAGCTTAAAAGGCACCATTTTTAGATCCCTAAATGCGGGGTCCTAAGTCGTGCTGTGCTAATGAACATGCTCAAGACACACAGGTCATACTGCATGGAACATTAGCATTCAGCCATTAGACTGATGCCATAGGAGTAGAATTGTTTTTCCATCCCTGTCAACAAATATGTTGCCTACATACCACGGGGATAAGTAAGCAGGCGGAAAAATGCATTTCAGCCATACTTTCCATTATGCACTTTAAAACGTTTTACTGTTGTCTGAAGGAATTAATCAACTTAGTGTTTTATTTTTCTTTTTCCCCCCATAGAAAATGTTTATCAATTCATGGAGGCTCTTTTTATAAAGGAGACTTTGGGATTTGTATCATTTTATCAATTTTTTTAAAAAAAGAAACAAAGGCCCCTTCTGCAATGTACCTTATTCCAGATTAAATCCTGGAACAGGAATTTCTCCTGTTTTCATGCTAGTGTCGACTATGACATGTCCCAAAGAAATAGAAGAAAACAATAGAATGGGAGAGAGAAGAGATCTCTGCAAGAAAATTGGAGATATCGAGAGAACATTTCATGCAAAACTGAACATGATGAAAGACAAAAAAGGATAAGGACCTGATGGAAGTAGAAGACATAAGGAGAGATGGCAAGAATACACAGAAGAACTATGCAAGAAAGTTCTTAACAACTGATAAGCAGGAGGATGTGGTCATCAGCAACCTAGAGCCGGACACCCTGGAGAGTAAAGTCAAATGGACCTTAGAAAGCATTGCTAATGGGACTCAAAACACATTGTGGCAAGTTCTTAAAGAGATAGGAATATTAGGCCTTTTCTGCAGTTACCTGTCCATGGTCTGAATCAGTGGGTCAGGACAAAGCACGTCCATTGGTTTGGACCATGGAAAGACATAGGATGATTTTGCACTTCCCTTCCCATCAGCTGGATGGACTAGGAGCATAATTACCCAATACTAATCACACAACTGAACCCACATTATTGGTCACTCACTTGTGACCGATCCCGGGGCTGGTCCTCTTTTGGGTGCCACCATTTTGTTTGTGGTGCCCTGTGCAACTGCACGTGCATCAGCACTGTCACTATGACGATGATGATGCTCTGCACATGTGTAGTTGGATTTATGGTTGTTTTAAGGTACCAGTGTGCTTACGCAGTACCTCAGACAACTCCGGAGTACCAGAAAAGATGTTGTGCTCCACACCTAGTGCAAAATTAGGCAATTTCTGGGAAGGCAGAGGGCACCTGGAGGCTGTAACAGCCTCTTCTAGGTGTGGATGCTCTTCCCTAGAATTTGCCTAATTATGCACTTTGGGCTGTGGTGCAAATAGGCTCATGGTCTGGAACAGTGAGGTTTGCATAATAATGCCAGTTCAGATTAGCTTGGATCGATGTGGATCTATGTAGCTGACTACAAATGCTTTTGATCAGGAATAAACATAAGTGCAGAAAAGGCCCTAGACCAGTGATGGCAAACCTTTTGAGCTCAGTGTGTCAAAATTCACAAGAAAACCTAGCTTAACTCGGGTGCTGTGTCACATCTAGAAATATCCATAATTTTGTGATATTTGTGGCTCTAGTAAAAAAGTTATTTTTGATAATATGTATTTTATTAAAAGCAAAAACAAATAATTCTTTACATTAGTGACTTCTGTTGCTAAATCTTCAATTGAAAGTTGGTATTTCATACACTTCAAGAACAAGCAAGCAGTACACGCCCAGGTGCCAAGGTGGCCATGTGTGTCACCCAAAAGGGCTTGGCGTGTCACTTGTGACACGCGTGTCATAGGTTGGCCATCACCGCCCTAGACCATCTTATCTATCTCATGAGAAATCTGTATGTGGGTCAAGACGCAACAATTAGAACCAAACAATGGAACTACGGGGAAGGCATGTGACAAAATTGTATATTGGCACCCCATTTATTTAATTTATACACAGATTATACCATGCAAAATGATAGTTTGTACAATTCAGAAATTGGAATTAAGATTTCCAGGAGGAATATCAGCAAACTCAAATACATAGGCCATACCACTTTGATGACAGAAAGTGAAAAAGAATAAAGAATCTCTTGATGAAAGTGAAAGATGTGAATGGAAAAGCTAGCTTGAAGCTCAACATTAAAAAAAAAAAAGTAAGATCATTACTTCCTGGCAAACAGAGGGGAAAGAAATGGAAGCAATGTCAGATTTTATTATCCCGGGCACAAAGATCACTGCAAATGGTGACTGCAACCATGAAATTAAAAGAATCTTGCTTCTTGGGAGGAAAGCTATGGCAAGCCTGATATTAAAAAAACTGAAGATATCACTTTGCCAACAAAGGTTCACATAGTTCATACTATGGTTTTCTCAGTACTAATATATACCTATGACAGTTGGCCTGTAAAGCTGGGTTCCCATGCAAGACATTTGGTGCTGTTTGGGCTCCGATTGGGCTTGCATGGGATCAGGTGCAGCCCCGAGATTGAAACTCAGCCTAACACGGGCTGGGGGCAGGCTGGGGGCAGATTCAGCCGTCCCCAAGCAAATTGTGCCGGGATCTTCATTTTGCTCCCTTTCCCAGGCAAGTAAGGAGGTGCAGAGGCTTGAGTTTTCTCTTTTCCAAGGAGGCAACCTTATTGTCCCCCTGGAAAAGAGAGAAATCTCAAGCCTCTGCACCCCCTTTCTCCAATCTGCTGACAGAAAGAGGCTTGGCTTTACTGCCAAAGTGATCCTTTACTTTGGCAGTAAAGTCAAACCTCTTTCTGTCAGCAGATCAAAGAGGGGGTTCAGAGGCTTGAGATTTCTCACTTTTCCAGGGGGGCAACCTTATTGCCCCCCTGGAAAAGTGAGAAATCTCAAGCCTCAAAACCCTTCTTCCCATCTTGGGTGGCAGGAAAGACACTTCATTTCATTTCAGGAGTAATTTTCACTCTCAAAATGAAGTGAAGCCTCTTTCCTGTCAGCTGATATGGGAAGAGGGGGTTCAGAGGCTTGAGATTTCTCACTTTTCCAGGGGAGCAACCTTATTGCCCCCCTAGAAAAGTGAGAAATCTCAAGCCTCTGCAACCCCTGTTCACGATCTTGGCTGACAGGACAGAGGCTTGGCTTTCAAACTCAAACCTCCGGCCCTGGCACCTTATTTATTTTCAGTTTTTGTATCTCATCTCTAACTTCATGCTCTGTAACTGGGTAGACCAAAGTTGCTTTCTGAGCTTCTGTAATTCTAGGCAAGTTAACATTATTAAGAAAATTGTCCATAGATATAATATCAATAGGTGGATCGGTATATAATTTGGAATAAAATTCCTTCACAATCTGGTTTTTTTAATTCAATCTATGCTTTATTCCATTAAAGTCAATTAATTCCAATATATGATTAGGCATTTCCTTCTTTTTAAAAAATAGATTTGCCAAGAGTTTAGAATTTTTGTTTGCGAAGTTATATAGCTTATTACTACCTATTGTTGTCTGATATGATAATTTCTTTGTGTCCATTAGTAGCAATTTATTCTTCTCTCTATCCAGATTCTGTTTATTCTGGGGTGTAGGATGCTGCTTATGGATTTTCTCCAGTGATAAGATTGAGGACTCATTGTCCTTTCATTCCTTATTTTGTTTTTTATTTAACCCAATTGCTGCTGTTATTGCAATAGAACGCATATAAGCCTTCATTTCGTCCCAAACTTATATAGGATTCATTTATTTTTTGTTTAGTGTCCTGATTGCCAAGGATGTATAATGGAAATTTCCACAATTTTTCTTCACTTGATTCACCCGACAGCAAAAATTTTGCTTCAATTGGGGCGTGGTCTGAGTATATCCTAGTTCTAATATCAGCTTGAATTAATTTATTTGTGAGGTTTGAGAAACATAGAATAGAGAGCATAGAGAACAATAAAATCTATTTGAAAAGAATGTATAGTCTTTCTCTGTAATGTGGAGCATTCTATATGTATCTTTTAAATCATATTTATCAATTAATTCTTGAAATCCTTTAGGATTGGGTCCTGGTGAAAGTTAGATCTATCTTTTTCTGGAACTGCCGTTAAATTAAAATCACCTGCTAGTATTATTTGTGAATTAGCAATTTTTAAAAAAATTCTTTAGAATCTTCTTAATGTAACTGTATTGGTTGCTGTTAGGTGCATAAATAGTAGCAAGTGTTAATTTTTGATCCTGAAGGATAACTTGGAGAAATAGATATCTACCCTCAGTGTCTATTTCTATTTTTTCAACCTGTAGCTTCATTGAATTTTTAATCAAGATAGCAATCTCCCTCGAATTTGAGGTTCCTGGCGCTTTAAATTCACAATATTTCTTTCCCACTAACAGATCAAACTTGGCCATTGCCCTATTCTGATGCGTCTCTTGAATCATTACAAGGTCAGACCGAGATTGGTTACTTAAAAGCCTTCTTTCCTTTCCTTTTATATTATAGGACAATATTTCAACACTGTATTGTAATAGAGTATATATTGGACTTGACAATGAAATGTGAATTGGAGTTAGTAACTATTTGTTACTATTCACAAAATCCCTACTGACAGGATGTATGCCCAATGGAGGTTGCCTCATGGCAACCAGCACCTTACGATGAAAGTACTACCCCTCCTAGCAGATGACCTGCCTGAGCGGCTGACTGGTATCAGCTATAGTTTCCCCTTCGTGCCTCCTGCATAACCAGGTTGTTTTACTTTATTGTGTGTCCTGTTACTTTAAAGTGGAAATATATAGCAATTATATTTGAGCAACTGCCTGAATACTCACTTTTTACCAGTGGTCCTATGCATATCTTGATATCAATTTAGAGATGGCTATTCTTAATCCTAATTTGCTATACTATTAATTATTTTCAAGTCTCAATCTGCTGCTACCATCTAATTTAAAGAAAAACAAAGATTGTGAGTTTGCAATTATTTTCCCCTTTCTGCCCTCCCCTCCCTGTGTTCCTATAATAGAAATGAACCTTTTGTATCACCATTCTTTTGTTACTGAGACTTACACATCTCTTTTCTTCTCTTATAATACTATAGTGCTATTAAACTGTGGATTATATGAAAAAGAAGGTAGTTCTGCAAACTTACATAATATTCCTTTCTAAAGAAGGGAGAAAAAAGAAAAAAGAATAGAGAGAGAGAAAACAATATGCATCATTTGCTAAGTTCATTATGCTGCTTAAATTGTAATAAATGGGGGGGGACATTGCAGTCCATTGGTTAGATCAATCGTTGATTAAGTTCATTGTGTTTTACATCCACCTTAAATAATTATACAATATATTTTCGTTGATATTTATTTCTTCTTCTTTGTATACAAAGCATCTTGCTTTTTTTTGGTCCATTGCTGGGGATTTCTTTCTGTAAAATCCTTTCTTGTCTTTCCTTTTCACACAGTGGGCTGCCTGAGAGTCTTAGCAACCCCTTTGTTTATTTCTTCCTCTCAGTAATGGAAATTTTGGGCAGTTGTTTTTTTATTTCGCCTGGTTGGCAGCGGAGCAAGCAGAAAATGCTGCGTGATTGTCGCTATGCATGTGTGCGCCCCCATGTGCTGATAGAATCTGGAGTGATTAGGTGAAGCCTGAGGAGGTGTGAAGCTGGGACTTTCCTGTTGGATTACCTGCTGATCTTATCTTTGTTCACTCTTAACCTATTTCCTTGGAGAAGTTTAAACTAGTTCTTTTCCAGTTGTCCGTAGATGCAGTCTATGTTTATGTGTTGATAGTTGATTTTTCTGAGCCCCAAGCTTCTATAAGTTACCTTGCTTTCTTTTATTTTACCTGTTACTAGTATTTTTTTAGTTTCCCATTTAACATGGTTATTTTCATGTCTTTGTAGAACAACTAAAGATGTGTTAAGCAAAATACATACCTCATTATAAAGAACCCTGACCTAACATACAGAGATTGTATCATTGGTTGGTAGAAATGTGGTGTAATCAATGATGACAAAATAATGATATGACTAAAGTGCTGGCTGGGTTCTAAGTGTGCATGAGCTTAAATCCCAGCCTCTCCGTGAAAACTCAAAAGGTGACCAAAGCTTCATCTTTCTCACAAGGCTGCTGTGAAAATAAAATGAAGAGAAGGTGAATTGTATATATCACTTTCAGCTATCAGGAGGAAAGGCCCGAGAATCATTAATGCAGAGAGACCATGTATTTAAATTGTTCTTCTCTGACGTGTGACATTATGGCTGTGCTCACACCCAAGGTTTAATCCAGCTTCAGTCCACTTTCAGAGTAAGATACCACATCAGCAAAGTGACCAGTAATTTTCTTTCCATATTATCTATCCCAAAGGTGAATTTTCTGAGTTATTTAACACTGAAAGCTGCTTTTACTTTGCTGATGTATTCTCTCACTCTGAAAGTGGACGGAAGCTGGATTAAACCTTATGTGTGACCACAGCCTATTATCATCAGAGCCTGATGAAAGGAATACTTCATATATACAGTATATATAATATATGCTGTTGCTGTTTTAATATATGTTTGATTTTAAATGTTGTTACCAGCCCCGAGTCCTTCGGGCATAGGGCGAGATAGAAATATACATACATACATACATACATACATACATACATACATACATACATACATACATACATACATACATACATACATACATACATACATACATATATACATACACACATTCACACATACACACACATACATACATACATACATACATAGATACATACATACATATACACATACATCTGCAACTTTGTTGTCATGTGAATGTTCACTGTCATTCAATTTCTTCATCCTCGTTCCTCATATACCTCGAAAGGGAGCAATTTATGACTATTAAGACTATTTTGATACTTTCTATGTACAAAAACTATTTCATTCAGAAACAGAAATGTATGGAGAGGTACATTATCAGTGATGTTAAGCAGGAAGGAGAGATAATTTGATGTCAGTTTTTAGTCAGCAGGCTATCTATACTATCATGCAAGACTTACTGTATTCTTCTCATTCTTGGTTGCATATTAACTTAAGAATGATGCTACGGTGAAACTTCCATGGGCTTTCTTGGAACTGGTATTTGAGAATAATGTGTCACTCTCTAATGGTTAGTAGTCAATAGTTTAAGGATGTAATCCTATTTCAGAAACTACTCAGGCAAGCTTTGTACCTGAATAAACAGACACCTGCAAGAACCGAATCTAGTTGTTAAGTCTTCGGAGAATTGAGGTAGAGATACATTCTAGAGCAGTGGTTCTCAACCTGGGGGTCGGGACCCCTTTGGGGGATGAACTACCCTTTGGGGTCGCAACATGTCTCCCGCTGCTCTTTCCTCCCACTTCCCAGCTACTCTACCCCCATGGTTGGGGGTCTCCACAACATGAGGAACTCCATTAAGGGGTCGCAGCATTAGGAAAGTTGAGAACCACTGTTCTAGAGATTTATGCTTATAAAAAAACAACAATATAAGATTCTTTTGAGACCCAGCTGTACGTGCACATTTCTTTTTATGGCAAAATTTTGCTTTCCTCAAAACCTGTCATGATTTTGATATTCTGGTTCCCACAGAGAAGCAAAGTTAGGGAAACAGTTCTTCCAGTCTGGTCACATTGGGGGTCATGTAGTTTCATTGGGATTTCAATTATCAGCTATGATGTTGTATTATTTTGGGCTTACCCAGTGGACTACTGTTTAAGTGAAACAAAGATAAAGAACAGGAGTGGTTGGCATGCAGAGAGCAGGGGAGGGGCTTAACAGTGATTTGCCATTAGCCTTTGAATTTGAATTATGGCAAATTGCACTTTGGTATGATATAAAATTAGAGTGGATCAAAGCTTGGTTTGTCATGGTTTGGTTTATGGAAATCAAGGACTAATAGGAAACCACCCTTCCCTGCACTGAGTCACCATCTCTGACTGGGAGCCACAAAATCTTGAGCCCATTGGAAGAAGGGAAATGACAAATGTAATAAAATTATGCTTTTCGTGTATTTATTCTACAAGAATATATGAGTTAAGGGAAGCATAGTGGCTAGAACTTTGTACAATTGTGTTTGTATTGTATTTTCAAAACAAAATAAAAAATGCAGATTTAGACACTCACTGAAACTTGATAGGAGATATTGGTTTATATTTATTAACAATACATTTTTCCCGATGTCCATGCATAAGCAAATTCCATGGAGTTCAATGAGATTGACTCACCCTCATGTAAATTTGTATAGGAATACAACCTGAGCCTGAAATCCAACACATACTTCATCACACCAAACACAAGATTAGTTCTGACTAAAAATACATCATGTTTAAATGACTGAAGTCATCTTGACCCAACTCAACTGCTGGCAATGATCCTAAAAAAATACCAATGAGACTTTGTTAAAATAATTAGAATATATATTTTTCCCCTACATTCAAAATGAAAATATGTTTGAAATGAAATTGTGGTACAGGGAAAATTGCTTGATAATTATGTCCCTTATTAAACAACTGGAATAATATTGATTTGAAATCAAGTACAAACACTTCACAGCCAACTTCATACCCTGGGAGTAGACTTTATATAGAGTTAACTCCAACTAATTGAAAATAATAAAGTATTTGCATAATGGTATTCTGGAGATTGTTTCTGTTCAGTCTTCTGAAAGCTCCAGCAACACAGGGAAGCAAAGCTCAGTGAACCACAATTCCCACTCTCACCCCCCTGATCTGCAATAAATCATATTAATACAAGTGATAAGCACAAGGAATATTGTCTACTGTGCATTAGTATTAATTATGCTAGCAGCCATCTCTTTCTTATCAGACAAGATGCTACCTAGTATGTAAGCGGCTCAAACTGTTTCTGCTGCTTCATTGTGGATTTATTTCTGATACTGTCACAGTGGAATGTAAATTTGGCAGTACATAATGGAAGTGAAAGTTTCAGTGGTCCCAGGCTGGAATTGTAATAGTTTGCTATATTTTATTTATTATAGGGAATGGCATAATCTCCCCCTCTTCCCCCCTTCTTTTTTCTCCATTTGCTTCAGTAGTAAAACTTCAAGAAAGGGAACATGTGCCAGATTTAGTAATGAGCTGAAGCAGAAGTGAAAGCTAAACAGATCGAAGCAAAATGCATTTGTGTGTACACAAATACTGCTGGCAGATAAGAGTCTCACGCTTGTAATATTCTGTAATATTCAAATGCTCGATATTTTAACATAATTCTTCCTTATAGCAATGGTCATCACTCTGGTTCCAGTCCTGCAACTGTAGAATAAGTTGGTTAGAAGCAGGCACTCACTGGGCGGTTTGGCTTCCATTCCCCTTCGGTTATTTATAGCTAACATATGTATTGCAGATTCCTGAGGCCAATTCACACTTGGCCTCTTAATTTACAATAGGTGAACATCTCGGCAGGTGCAACTGCACTTGCAGGAGGTGTTTACAACGTACAAGCACCTGGCCAGATGTTAACCTATCATAAACTAGTGGTGGTGCACAAAATTGTGCACCACATGGAACCTAACACTAACTAGAAAGTTACTGGTAGCATCCAGTGGGGACTATCTGCACTATTTTTGGTGCGAGGAGGCCATTTGACATGCTGCATGTGTGGAATCAGTCGCTGTAGGTGGCCTGAGGACCTATCCAGCCCGGATAGGCAGACCAGACTGCTGCATGCTCCCCTGGGCGATGGTGGGTGATGGGCAGGTTTCTGTTGGCTGTCATGGGTCCAATCCAGATGGTGGCAGGGCATGGCATCCCAACATGCCACCAGGCCAATTTGATCCCACCACCAGAGGGATTTTCGCACTGCAACGCGTTCCGTGTGGAACGCGTGCAGGCGGGAAGCTTAAGACACTTCCGGGCGCTTTTACCATTCACACACAGGCGCGCCGGAACGCGTTCCGGCGCGCCTGTGTGTGAACGGTAAAAGCGCCCGGAACTGTCTTGGCCCGGCAAAGGCCGGCCAGGGGCGGGGATTCGGCCGGCAGCGCTGCCGCCCATTGGGTGAGAGCACCCAAGGGGCGGGCGGCGCTGTCAAGCCACCCGCCCCGCGCTTCGTGCCAGCTCTACGGGCCCGGATCGGGCCCGCGGGACCTGGCACAAAGATGCCCGGGCACCCATCATGGGGCCCGGGGCAAGGCCCCTATGGGGCAGGACCCCGTTGAAGATCAGAGCCCCTGGCTCTGATCTCCAAGGGCTCGCCCCGCGCCCCGATCTCGCCCATCTACGGGCTGCAGGCGCCTGGATCTAGGCGCCTCCAGCCCGCAGATGAGTCCCCCGGCCCCCCCCAGTCCCCAAAACCCCCACCCCAACCACCCTCCGGCCTGGATCGGGCCGATCTTCGCTCTGTGGGTGCCTACATCGAGGCACCCACAGAGCGAAGATGTTTCCCCCCCTCCCCCAGGGCCCTGGGAGGACGCGCGCGCGACGGATCACCTACCTCGTGGCCGTCCAGCGTCCGACTGAGGGTGGCATTGTGGGATCGCGCAGGATGCAGCCCACCTAGGCCCCCTATTGGACAAGCAGTTCACGTGAGGGCGGCCCGTGAGGGCGGCCTGCTCGCGCCCCGCAGACGGCCGCAATGGGGGCGGGAGGGACCCTTGGGGGACCGGAGCGATGCGCTCCGGTCGACCAAGGCGTTCCTCGCCCCCAGCCAGCCCAACATTGGCCTCCTGCCACCCTGGAATGGGGCTGCAGGAAGCCGATGCTGGTGGCTCCCCGGCTTCGATTCGGGCTGCCGGACCCGGGAAGGAGCTACGTCCCGGCGGCCGTCGGAGGCGACAGATGGGACGCACCGAATCGGGGTTCCCCTGTCCCATCTGCCAGGGTCACTGACCCAGGCAGATGGGAAAGGGGAACCCCAATTCGGTGGGTCCCGTCTACCGGCTTCGCCACGCCGGCGCGATCGCCGGCCCGGCAAGTCGGGCCCTGGGGGCATGCCGACGGCTGTCAGGGAGAGAAGCATGCGAACTCTTATCTCCCGGAACGTGCCGGGGCGGCTCGTATGCGTTGGAACGGATGCAGACCACTTTAAAGTGCTCTGCATCTGGAACGCGTGGAAGACAGCTCCGGACACGAGGCGGCGCAAGCCCCGCTCGGGCAATGCGAATGCCTCGTCCGGAGCTGTCTTCCACGCGTACCGGAAAGGCCTGTGCGAAAAGGCCTCAGCATAGGACTACCATCCAGCACGTCACAGCAGGTGGGAGGCAGGAGTCCTGAGCAGCCTGGATAGAAACAGTGCGTATGCTATCCCCTCTGGACGGCTTAGGTAAGCCCAGGGTTAATATTGGGACAGGTATGGAGCATGATTTTGTGCTCCACACCTTGGAAGCAATTAGGACAGCTCTGATACAGGCCAGGATGCTTCTAGGTGGAAATAGTCTTCTCAAAATGCGAATGGCCTGTATCAAAGCTGTCCTAATTGCGTAGCAGAGGCCTAAATGCAAATAGGCCTCAGGTCACAGCAAGATGTTCCAGGGCATAAGATTGTGCAGCCAGAGAGCCTACATCACAGTCCCATCATGACCTAAAGAGCCCATGTGGATCCTTTTAGACAGTGCCTGACATGTACAGTAAACAAGTGCCCTAGCTTATCAGTCTTGTGATGATGGAATTAAGAGCAAGGAATTTATCTGACAAATTTTCTACGGCAGATGGTTCGAAGGCCTGGAGTTTCCATGCAAAGGGACTCCCAAGTTAATCTGATCTGGCTTGGATCGGTAATGGAGGTTTTTGAAAATAAAGCAAGAGAAAAAGAGGTTACCTGAGTGCAGCTAACTGAACAGTATGCAATTCCTTAAAAAGTGGGACAGACAGAAATGTACAGAAACTAGCCAAAAGAGAGGGCTACCAGAAATCATAATAGATAGAAGAAGTGAAACAAAGACTCCAAATTTCTGCAAACTCACATGATAATGAACTTTACTAAACGTTAGGGGTGTGCATGAATGCAATTATTGGCATTTGGTTAGGTTCAAATTAAATATCCAAAGATTTGAAGTAACTCAAATGTTTAAAATCTGAATGTATTCACATTCAATTCGAACAGAATACATTTGTATCTATTTGTACTCTGTGCTCTGTAATCTCGTATCCTGTTTCTAGCAGTATGTAGTCATAATAAGTAATGTGAGAAATGAAAGTTGTTATGGGATGCAGGTTGATATGACACTGAATAACAGTTCTCTGCTAGGAATGGTCTAAAGTGCTCGCATGGAATAGAATGTTTCCTATAACAACATCATGATTCATCTGTGTGTATCTCAGTTTTCAGTAATGATATAGAGTTATAGCATATATTTATATGATAGTGGTTACATTGTTTATCTTTTATTCTTTTCATATATCCATGCATTTATTCACCATATATACTCTTGCAAGCATATATTCTGTAACCATTAAGCAGTAAACCTTCCAGTAGAAATGCAATAGAGACTCTGTTCTGGTTGTGATTTCCATACACACGTGATGTTTGCTGTGCATTTGCCAGAAGCAAGCTCTCCTTTGTTACATACTTCAACAATATGTGATTCATATTTGAAGATATGGATGTTGACAACAATATGTGTCCATATGTGTCCATATGCATCTGTACGCATCCTATTTTTATCCTGTGCGCATCCTGTTTTCGTCCCGTATGTATCCGTACAAGTGCGTACAGAGATGAATCAGATGTGTACAGATATGTAAGTAATGGGTATGTATCCGTTCATGTACGAATGTTCAAATAATTCACACAAAATATTCAAAAATTCATTTGGATGCTAAATTTGAATGGACAAACATTCAATTTAAATTCAAATTCAATCAAATTTGTTTTGAATATTTGTGCACATCCCTACTGAACATATTATCCAACACTGAATTGAGGCATGCCTTTTTTCAATTAATTTTTATTTATTCTCAATGCAACAATAGTAACAATAAAACTTCAGGGTTTATTGTCACCCCCTTTTCCCCTACTGACTTATAACAGTCCATTTTTACAATTAGTGACTTCCTCCATTTTTTCAGGATCTTATCTTAATGTCCTAGTACCTTCCAATTCCACCAGTCCTCAGAAAAGAAAAAGAGTCAGTTGAAACCAGCTGTTAGTCCTTCTTCCTGTAAAAATTCTATGTAGGGTCTCCAGTCTTTCAAATACTTCTCTATTGTTCTCTCTTTTAAGAAATTTGTCAGTTTGTCCATCTCCGCAAATTTGGAAGGTTTAACTAACCAATTGTCCACTGAAGGTATTTCTGGGTCTCTCCATCTTTTTGCATAGATTATTCTGGCAGCTGTAACCATATACATAATTAAGGTGTTCAGATGATCTAAATTGCTATCTATTATTCCCAATAGAAAAAAATCCGGTTTAAATGATATAACTATTTTTAATATATTTCCCATTACCTGGTGGATTTGTATCCAATTTTTTTTGCTATTTTACAAGTCCACCACATGTGGTAAAGTGTTCCTTCATTAGTCTTGCATTTCCAACATTTATTGGACATATTTTTGTAAATCTTTGACAGTTTATAGGGAGTTAGATACCACCTATACATCACATTAAATATGTTTTCTTTTAACATAGTGCACATAGTAAATTTCATATCCTTGTTCCATAATTTCTCCCACTGGTCCATATTAATACTATACCCAAAATTCCTTGACCACTTGATCATACATTCTTTGACCTGTTCATGTTCCAGGTCCATCTGTAGCAGTACTTTATATATCACTCCTGAATTGAGGCATGTCTGAGGAAGAAAGAATGTGTAGAACCAAGTTCTATAGACCTGTTTTAATGGGTCTGTTGGTGGTCCAGGAGCTGCTTGACCAGCCCATGGAGGTGTGCAGAAGGGTACGCACCTCTGTGAGACAGTTTATCAGTGGGACCCATTTTGGCAGCAATTTGTGCCACTGTATTGATTCCCCCTAGGTTCCTGAGACCAGGAACTTTAGTTCCTGGCTGTTAGAGCCCTTGCCTTGGGCTCTACAGAAATGATAACTCTATGGTGGTAGGCATGCTTCATTGCTGGTAAAAACAGCAAAAAGCTCTAATCTGATTCCCTTCCCCTATAAGCCCAATCAAAGCTATTTTTCATAGCCTTGAATTTTCTCATCAATGCAGTGGAATAATCTGACCCATCAAGGCTATATCTGGCTAAAACAGCTCTTTTTGACAGCTTAAGAACAAGCAAGGGCTGATTTCACTCTTGAAAGTCAATTCCAGTGCATGGTTGTCAACACACTTTTTTCTCCAGGTTATAGACGAACAGCAGATCAAAACAGCTGCTTGTAAAATCCTGACATCTTCTCAGTGGTACTGTTTAGGTATAATGGACCAGATCTGGGATGCTTTTGCACTTTCTTTCCAATCCTGTGGACGGGAAAGGCGCATTAGAAACTAATGTTGCCTAGATTTCACACTTGTGCTAGTCAACAATAGCCTACCCCCTGCGTGATTGATCACTTACCTGTTTTGGATTCTGTGGCTGATCTTCCGAAGGGTGCCATCATTTTGAGTGTGGTGGTCTGCGTGACTGTGTGTGTGCCAGAGCGGTTGCTGTGGCAATGCTGATGCTCTGTGCATGTGCAGTCATGTTAGGGGTTGTGTGAGCTGCCAGCACACTTGTGTGACACCTCAGAAGACCTCCTCAGCCAGACAGAGTGCAGATGGTTGCCAGCTGGACACTTAAGGTTAGGATATGGTCGAGACCAGGGAGGGTTGGGTTGCTTTTGGTGCATGATTCCATGGACCACCACTAGTTTACAATTAGTCAACATCTGGGCAGGCACTTGTGGCCTGTAAATGGATCCCGTAATTGCAGATACATTTGCCCAGATGTTACCTAATTGTAAACTATGGGCCGTAGTGTGGATTGGGCTCTGGTTTAGAGGCCCTCATAAAGCAGCCACATAGATCATGGAGTTGGAAGGGACCTTCAGGGTGCAATCCCCTGTCTAATACAGGATTCAGTGTATCTTCACCAACACATATTAAATCTTCTTAGGATAAAGATTTAAAGATGAATGGCAACACCTTATAAATGCCCCTTAGCTATTTAGCACTTAAGTCTAAAGGGCAAGAACTATCCATGAATGTCCTACATAAATGGTGCCACACATAGGTGCAGCTGATCCATCTTAATAAATCTCTCCTCAAACTTCTGGCATTTCAAGCTCAAAAAGGGATGTATTTCATGTGTATGTGCAATGGACTCAACTTTAGGAGTTCATATCTGAAAGTACTTCAAAACCACTTTTATCCTGTGGCAAGGATGGACAATTTTTGCCTTGTGGGTTTTCTTGAATAGTACCACCAAACCCTGCTAACTGGTCAGGGATGAATGGATCTGAACTTTGAGAACGGCTAAAGAAGTTGAACCACAGGTCCTGCTTTTCTGTTCGATAGGAAACTATGTTCCATATCTGTGCCTTGTATTTCGTGTCTAAATGGTTTATTTCCAATCATTTTGCTAGATATCATCATTGCTGCTTTTTTTAAAAAAAAAAACTTCATACTTGCATGGAAGTTAGAAGGATATCTTTCTAAACAGTGAACAATTTTATTGGGAGTGCAACCTGATTTATTTCTTCATTCTCTGCAGTATCTGAATTTTAGTGCCATTGAAGCAGAACTTTTTTGAGGTTTGGGGACATGAAATAACAGCAAATAGGCCCTATCTGAGAAATGTGTAACTTGGCAATAAATTTAGTGAAGAGAAAGTCATCTTAAACCCTGACATGGATGGATTGCTGAATCATATAGAAATAGGAGAAGAATCTTCGGTTTGTATCTCATAATACCTTGGAGCCATACAAACTATGCTGACTCTATTGGGTAGAAATGACATTCTGAGTTTTATAAAGCTCAGTTTGTGCTTTTCTGTCCCAATGCGTTATGTTTCAGTGTTCAGAGTGTTCACAAATATTAGTGTACACTCTATACTCAGATCCTTACATGGCAGAACCGGTGTGTTCTTATTAAAGATATGTGGAGGCATCCCCCCCCTCCCCAAGTTATACTTTTATAAATGTGGTCATACCAAAATTAATAACTGTTGTTTTGTGGCTATATTATATCCTGGAATAGGGACCTGCCATCTGTATCTGTGGACAGCAGGCCTCTATTCCAGAATATAATCTGGAATAAGGTCCAGTGCAGAAAGGGCCAATATTTCTGAACATTACAGGACTTTTCAGGGGAAACAAAGGTCATTTGTGGCTTATGCAGCCAGAGGATAACCCATGGTGTTCTGCTGGAGCCATCCGGGAACCAAGGATTCCTACCCCGAAGGACTGCAGGAATCAGCAGGAATGGGCCATCACAGCTTGACTTTCCATTCAGTCCAAGCATATCTGCACGAGGTTGGATTCTTTCTAATCTTTATGCAGACATTCTCATTTGAAGTGTTCATTCTCCATTTGCCTCCAGCTGAGCTGTTGGTAATTTTGTACCTTCTGTTCTCGGTTGGAGTGGCAATAATGCAGTGTCATCATATGACAGCAGCTCCTCCACCCCCCACAACACGTGGCTGTTTGCTTGTCCTTGACTAAGGGATGCTTTCTTCTAGGTTGATGAGTTTCAAGGACATTATAACTTTACTTCTAATCCATAAGTTTCCCCACTTTATAAAATGCATCCTCACCACGTTCCAAGTAGGCATATGTAGTAGTTTAGTTTGGGGACCTGCACTGCTTTTTTGTTTGTTTTTCAATGTTGATTTGTGCTCAGCACTGGGGAGCAGAGGAAAGCCTTGGCACAGCTATCCTAATGATGCTGCACCAAGCCACGTTTCTGGCTCTTTGAATGAGTTTGATTGGGTGTTTGAACCATGCCAACCAGTTTGGCTTGTTCTGAACTAGGCCAAATCACAGGCCTTTCTGCACTTGGCCCTGTAGTTTGCTTGAAGGGGCAATTTTTGTGCTCCACATGTAGATTTAACTTGATGGTGGTGCCTGGACACATGGCTGCAGCTCAGGTAAATCTGCAGATGCATGGAGGGAGGGATGGCATACACTATTCCCACCCCCCAGATGGTGCAGGAGGTGCAGAAAGTTGGAATGATGCAAAATAGTTTGTACTAAGCTACTGAAAAGCAGCAGCAACAATCCACCACACATGCCTAATTTTGAGGCACATCAATAGTTTATTCAGTTCTAATTTATTCATTTCTACTCGCACACAGATTCACATGTTACTGGCAGTAAAGCTTAAGCAATAACCATGATTAACATCAAGACTTACTAGGTTATGTTGGATCCATTTGTCCATCCAGTACAGCTAGAGCTTATTTCTGAATTTGCACTTAGGCCTCTGGTATGCAATTAGGACAACTCTGGTACAGATATTCTGTACCAGAGCTGTTCTAATTGCATACTAGAGGCCTAAGTGCAAATTCAGCCCATGATTAAAGGAAACTGAAGTGCAAAAGCATCTGGAGAACTAAACTGCTCACACACTACTGGAGGGTGAGCTCTTTGAAGAGTCTTATGTGCCAGCAGTGGGACATCACCAGTGCTAACCCAAGCTCAGTAGGGCATTCACATACTGCTCCCGTGGCCAATTCTGAGCCAAGACACCACCAGGCTGATGTTGGGTTCTGGTCTCAAAGCAACTCAAGTCTCATGCCCAATCTCCACTTCCTTCTTTGGAGCACCTTTTTCATCCCAAGAAGGCACCTTCTGCCACCCTTTTCAGTAGCAGAGGGCCCCCTTGCTGGTGCAGTCACTGGTAGAGGCACCTTAGGTGCAGAGTACTTTTTTTGCACCCTGCATGGATGTGCCATGGAATAGGCATGTCCTCATTCTGAAATGGAGATGAAGAGAGTTCCTTTTTCCTAGGTGACTCCCCTACCCAATCTGCTTCCACACAGAAGTGACGACACAGCCTCAGTTACCCTAGCCTGACAGCTTATATAGACAGAGAATGGATATTGATCCTTTTCTGATTTTAATGTTAACCAAAACAAATGCTATGCTTGTCTCAATGGACATACTGATAATATGTACATGTATGTGTTGTTTGCATCATCTACCATCCCAGAGCATCCCAGAAACTGCTGCTCAGCCTTGTGGACTACTATTAAGTTGTCCATGGCTTGATTGCTCCAGGGAGGGCTTGGCCAACTCTGCTGTGTGAGCAGCCCGGTGTGAAAGAGGCAGTCCATCTTGGATTGCTCCAGCAGGTAAGTACAAAAAGGTCCTTAGTATCTTACAAAAGAATATTTTCAGCTGGAAACAAGGATAACTTGTGATAATTCATAAGAACAGCCTGCCATTAATGCATTATGCTTTGTGAACTATTGTTGTCATGCTCTTTCCTTCCATATATTTGGTTTGTCTGATCATAGAGCTGCTGATTCTGCCATTTGCAGCATAGGGGTTTCAAGGTTAAAGAGAATCTCTTTATCTTGATTTCTTCCTGTCCCAACTACTTGATTAAAAATAAAACACCTGTTCTTGACAGAGCCCAGATGGGGAACCAATTCATCTTCTAAAATGAGAGTGGTCTTAAATGTCAGTACATGATTCAAAGCAAACAGAACTTTTAGCATTTTAAAATGATAACATCACATTTCTGGTGCGAAGATGCTCCTATCCTGATGGTTTTCCTAGGCAATGTCTAGAGATGGTCAGGGCTATTTTCTGTTTATGTTTTTCATTTATGTCTGTTGTACAAAAGTTAAGACATACTCCGCAACACGTTGGATCTAGAGGACCATTGAGTTTTTAATGTCAGTTGCCTTTAACCTCCTCAAGAGCAGGTGAATTCAGAAGAGTCACACCTTGCACAGGAACACGGAAAGCTGTGACAGCAACCAGCCTTCATAACTTTAAGAAAGCGTTAGACAATTTCTTGGAAGACCAATGTGGGGTCTGTTTGCTCTCCTCTTTAGTGGGATAGTATCCCACTGAAGTTAAGTTCAGGGACATTAGTCGGCATTCACATTGCAACCATTGGCACTGTCCCCAACTTATCTCCAGGCACTTGTGGTGCCACAGCAATGGGTGTGGCACCTTCTGCTATGTGGCTGGCAGTTGTCATAGTGACTTTGACACTATGCATGACCACATGTCATTTGCGCCTTGAAGTGGTGTGAACATTGCATGCAGAAGCAACTAAAAATGTACCAGATGTTCCTGGTCAAGCTGTGGAGATGATTTTGTTTCTTCTCAGCTATGGAGGGTTGGGACACTCCACTGTACTTTCTGATGCTCCGATAATGGAGGTAGTGGTGTTAAGTGTGGAAGAAGAGTCCTGGAGTACCCTGACCCATGCTCTAGACATAAGCCTGATCAGGCCCTCATTAACAGCTACTAGATAATCTGGGTTCACATAGGAGAAGGTTCTCCTGGTTGTCACAAGACACAATATGTTTCTTTTCCTGGATATATTATCATCAGGGAGTTGCAGACCTGCCTGGCTGATACTGACCATTCAGAATGGATATACCTGACAAATTTTAGCATTTTTCTCCTATAAAAAACTTATGTGCACTTATCTGCCATGGAGCAGTCCACTAGCCAGAGCACTCCATGTTTTCCAGATCAAGGCTGTATCATTTGCATCGAGGGTCCAGGACAGCCTCTGAGCAGGCTCTGATGTTTGTGTTAGCTTCGGAGCTGACCTCTTCAGGTTCAGATGGCCAGGAACAAAAGTCCCTGGCTTTGGAGCCTCTGAGGGCACTAATTTCAGTGGCATGTTTGTTGCACCACCAGATGGGTCCACCTGGTAAACCGGAACACATAGGCCTCTGTTTTCCAGCCTGCTCCATGGTCAGCTTTACTATAGGTCTATTGGTAAACTGGATTAGGCAGCCATTTTGGGCTGCCCAGTCTGGTCTATTGTCCAACCAGTCCATGGCCTCCTTTATACTCCATCAGTAAATAGAAAGGATGCTTCTGGGCTCCCTAGTATACTGGACCCCAGTTAAGTACAAAAGTCCCAGGGCTTCCTTTTTTGCAATCTAAAGGATTGTTTCACTGTCATGACCCGAATTTGTGACTTAGCTCAGGGAAGTAACTTGGCAGCAGATGAGGAGCTGCTGTGATATGCCAGCTGTTACAATAGATATTATCTGGGCTTCCACCGGTCAGGATCCCGGAGATCAGCCAGTAATGGCTGACCCATTTAGACAAGAAAATGTGGAGGGGGAATAATGAGACTGGAAGCAGAGTCAGCAGGAAAAAGAAGATCCAGTTTTAATGGTACAGGGGTTTAAATAAAGCCAAGGAAGGGGTGTGGGGAAGACCACATCGATGCAGCATCTGGGGAGGTGATTGGAGCAAGGCTGAGGTTTTGCAGGTCAGAGGTCTGTCTGATGTCACTTCCCCTGGCCCGTGGTGGTAAGAATAGGCAACTGGAAAAGAAAGGCAGCTTATTTTCTCCTCCACGTGGTTGCAGACTCCATTATACTGACCAAGATCAGCATGGAGTACTTCAGCACCCTGGACAGCTCCAAGTGTGTAGTGCAAGTCAATGGAACAAGGAAAAAGAAACAGCCCTTTTTCTTGAGGTTTGTCTTCTTAGTCAGCGAGGGCCTTAATAATTAGGTGGGGGCTGGAAGGGAAATTAGGGAAGACTGGGAAGCCTAGTAGTTACTACAGTTTATTTGTTGTTGTTGTTGGTTTCAATTCCTTTTGATATGTACTTTTGTACCATTTTTCCTAATATGTGCACTGGGGCTTTTTTTAAAAAGTATTTTTTGAGATTCTTTTCTCTTTCCAGTATGCACACATTACTTTATCTTTCTCCTTAAATCATGCCTTCCAGTCAATATATTCTTATGGCATTTCAGTTTGCATATTGGCTTGAAAAGGCAAATTGTGTCAATAAGCAAATGAAGCAAATTTATGTTTCGGCTGCTCTTAACTACATGCCCGCTTCTGAAGTCTATTTCTGTATTGCTGTCCTAAGAATATCACAGGTTTATACAGATATTTTATCACTCCAAAAGTATGAGAAAGTTCATTTGTCTATGGTTTTAACTTTTTTTTCTATAATGATTTTCTGCCAATCTGTTTTAACCCCTTCCATCCCTTGACATTTAATCAGAAATGGCTTTGATGATCCAGTGTCTAGGAATGTTATTTATGTCCAGCTTGACAGGTATGAATGCTTAGAGGGTGGGTGACTGACAGTTTTAGGAGAGTGCATGAAGAACTGCCATCCATAATAAGTTTCATCCACTAGAGATGTAGATCTGACTTCTGATTCTGACTGATGATTGAGTGTGATGTCAGCTTCAAGAAGCATGCCTAGGATCATGCATTATGGATAGTTGTAAATGAAATCTGTAAAATAATTATAAAAGCTAAAGTTCAAAGGATAGGCCATAAAGCAACTGATAGAAAGATAAAGCCAAGTCTTACTGCTGTTTGGCTAATTTCCTCATTCATACTTGTCAATTTTATTTTACTTTGCTTTATTTTTTCCCCATAAATATTACCCTCCTTCCCTTTACCCTAAGGTTTTGGGGTAGGTCACATCCATTCAAATCAATAAAAACATAAAACATACTAAATGCATAATAGCCCCTGTTCCCAATGCAGGACATTGGCTGACCTCTGGTTGACAAAAGGGCACAGTAGTAGAATGGCTGTATACCCTTCCTCCACAGCAGGCAACCATCTTATATTATGCCCAGATTACCCTTGTAGAAAAGGTGGCATGGGGTGGTGGTGGTGATGTTTGAATGCTTCTTTGCATCTCTGAATCTTGCAGATTAAAAAAAGAAGAAGGAAGAATTGAATGAAACATGCAATGTCATATCAGAATCCAAAATGCTAAGAGGTTATAAAAGCTGGATCCACAGAGCAACTGAAATAGAAAGGGGCGAAGGAAGATGGTGGAAGAATCACCATGCTTGCACTTGCGTCTGTACAATGACAGCAACTGCTATTTTGCCCTTAAGTGCAACAGCAGTGGCAGAAATCATGACCAATCATGACCAGAGTTCACTGTATTCCTAGAATAAATGGCAAATCACCGCTTATAGTGGGGAAATTTTGCTTATTTCATCCTTTGGTCACCAGGAATCCTGCAACAAGGCAGAAATTGTTGTGAAGTATGTAAGACTTTATGGTCCTCCTCTCCCTCCTGAACCATCCACATGACCCTAAAAAGGATCTAGAGCGGTATCTATGAGAATTACTGTGGGAGTGAGAGAGCTTCTGCGAAAAAAGTCATAGGCCTTGAAGTGGAGTCTGGAATGTTGATTTAGGTGAGATGTCCACTCACAACATCGAGGGTCTGAGCCAGACTTGTAGGGATGGAATGGAAATACAGCTGGATGTTGGGCATTTTCTGGTCCATTGTGGAATGTGCTACCACAGTCGTTCAGCCTTAGCTCCCTTCCTCGGCCTCCCTGACCATCTGTCTGGGGCAAAGAGATGACTTCTGCCACAGGAGCACTGTTACTGTTAGGTTGCTTCCATGACAGGCTGGCCGGCCTTGAGGGTCAAATGGGGATGAAGGAATTTGTATGTTCAGCTTATGGTCAATCAAAGGGCTTAACTATTGGACTGTGTGGATGCAGACTGTGCTTCTCAGTTTCCTTTTAATAAGTTTGTTATTGCTTAGAGTCATCTTGACCTATTTGGAAGAAGGAATTTCCTCTCTAGTTAGCTTGAATGTTGCCCTAAAACATGTGAGTCAATTTACTTCCTGACTCATCTGGAATTATGTGCTTTGAACATACTGTATGTTCTTTTTATTGCAACATTTTGGTTTGGATTGTGAAATGTGGGTTGTATGGGTGGGCCTGGCTCTTTTTCATCAAGGTTGGACGAAATGACCCATCTGGATTCTTCTAACTCATTCTTCTACTGCAGATCATTAGGCTACCATCACAATGATTTTGAAATAGCTTCCTAAGATTTCCATCTTATACTAACACAGCTGTTCCTCTTTATTTAGCTCAGCTGGAGGTCCCTCCAGATGACAGGAGACAATAACAGAATCTTCTTTGGTCCCACAATTGCCACTTGCTTCCCCTGCCAGACTTCTGAATCTGACTCCTATTTATTTATTATTATTATTTGTATTTCTATCCCACCCTGTACCCAGAGGTCTCAGAGTGGGTAACAATGCTTAAAAATTCTGCACATTAAAACAAAACAATATATATCATTTGTATCATTTGTTTCTATTCCAAATACCCATATACTAACCAAGTGCCCACTTGGCAAATATCAAGGTATTTAGAACAGGAACTATAATGCAAGAACCAACAGAAAGAGATGAGCTATTGCTATTATGGGAAACCCAACATCCTTGCCTGATTTCATCTAATAATAGTGTTTTGGTTAGGACTTCACTATCTCTAGACTATATTGAGAATGCCACAGATATGTATGTCATTCCCAGTATAGTCCCAGGAGAATCAAGGTTTTAACTCTCATCCAGAGGCAATTGTTGGTTAGAAGAACAAAACCAAAATGCCACTGATCTTTTCTGCTTCCTCACAATTTCCTCTTCATGTACTGCTCACTTTCCTTCAAGCTAGCTGTACCCACAATGTTGCATTTTCTCAATACAAATTTGATAGATATAATTTAGATATCCCATACTGTCTTAATCTCTCCCCTCTGCATACACAAATATGCATACATAAATACAAACACACATATATATAAAGATCTGGATTTTTTTTTTAGTCAAAGGCTCTTTCTGAATGAACCCTTAATCTGGATTAAGGGTCTCAGAAGTACATATTTTGAGGCATTCTTAACCTAGATTTCTGGTAGTATCATTTAACTGGTATTATTGGAGGGACCAGGGTCTTGATCTGGGACACAGGAGATATGCAGATGGCCACCTCCTGCATTTGGGATTACTGGGGGTGGGGTGTGTTTTTGGTTACGTTTCAGTAGGAACAAAAGTTTCTAGCTTTTGAAGGTATGGGCTGTGAGCTAATTTGGATTAGAGACATCAGTGCAAATGGTGCTGATCCTGCCCATGCCTCCCTGTGATCCAGATCAGTGGGCTGGGCTGTTCTGGACCTACTGATCCTGGTTCACAAAAAATTCAGGTGACCATGTAAAATGGTATAAACAATCTTCTTTATTAAATGAGCAACTACAAAATCAAATCAAGAAGTTTTTTTAAAAAAATTTATTTACCCCACTTTTCTCACCCATTTAAGGGGACTCAAAGTGGCTGACAAAGCTTTTCTATTCTTCTCCCCACAACAGACACCCTGTGAGGTAGGTGGGACTGTGAGAGCTCAGAAGAGAGCTGTGACTAGCCCAAGGTCACCCAGCTGGCTTCATGGGGGAGGGCGGAATCGAACCCAGTATTCCCAGATAAGAGTCCGGCTCCTTAACCACTAGACCAAGTTGCTTATGTCCAGGCACAGTGAAGGGCAGGAGGAAAAGTCTCCTCAAAATGTGATGGAGTGAAAGACATTTCTGAGGATGTTACTTGTTTTCATTTACAGAGGTGGTACTTAAAAGTAGATTTATTCCTTCCTTACTATTTCAAAGGGTGCATTGTCTGCTACAATTAGTTGACATTTGCTGACATAGCAGAATACCATGGTAGCCTGTCTTGGGCCATGATTGGATCGGTTAGTGGATGTTTGAGTTGAGGGCCATGATGAGGGCCATGCACCTTATGTATGGTCCATCCTGTCCCAACTTTTAGCAGGGTATTGAAATGTGTGTGTTTTTCCCCCCAGGAGCCTGGATCAAGCTCCTTGCACATGGATCAGATCCTCAACATGCACGTGAATGGCTGGTCCAGATGACTACTGTGAAATGTTTTTGAGACTACTTTAATGCAGTCTGTCAATGAATTGGGCTATGGTGTCTTTCTCACACTATAGCCTGGTCCAATATTTTGTCCCCTGCAGATGTGGTGTTCTACTGGGAGGCATGGCTGTGCAGTAGAGCCTAGTTACAATGTGGGCTGCTGATGGATGCAGACTAAGTCTTTCCTTTTCTACAACCATCTCCTTTGGAATTCTTTTATGGACATGTTCAGATGTCTGCAAAGGACATCTTCAGGGCCAGATAAAGTGGCATCTAGGGCAAGAGTTAAAACATCCTCCTGCCCTGAAGCTCCCAGAGCCACCCACAGAGTGGCCAGGGCATCCTAACCCTAGAGTGGGAATCCCCATTCTGAAGTAGCTCCATCCCTTGATTCAGCAAGTTGCTCTGTGGCATGGTCAGCTATCACTAAAAACCAATATTGGCAGTCCCCAGGTGATTTGAGCTATCTCAGCAGCATCTCCCCCCCCCCCAAAACATCTTGAGAGCAGTGGCATTTGCACCATGGCTCACATCCAATCAAAACTAACACTAATACTCATTTTACTATATTGTTTGATTCTAGAAATATAATAATCCTGCCTCCACTAATTGTACTGAATTGTAAATTGTACAGTAAATTGTACTGAAAATGATCCATTGAGCTATTAAGAAAATAATTCAAAGGACAGGCAGATATGAACTCTGATAGGATTAAAAGTAGGTGCCCAGGCCTAAAGGACAGATATTTGCTGAGAAGTCAGGGCAAGTAAAACACGTTCAGTAGAAAAAGTTTAATATTTACCACAAGCATTTAGGCCACAAGCAATGGAAAAATTGCTTTTCCCATCCATGCCAAACAGAAAACAAAGGTCCTGCCGATTCTGTTCATTTTCTCAAGGCCTGAGTGGAACATTCACTGAATTGTGCCCCTGAGTTATCTACCAGACTATAGTTCTTCTCCTTCCTCATTGTTTAGCAATGTACTTCAGAGAAGTCCCAAAATACAGTGCATTAATGCATCCAAACTCCTTTCAAAATCAGAAGCCTACTTCTTTACTACTGTCTGCTATTGTCATTATGGACTGTTTTGCTTTAACAGAAACAAGCTTGGTTTAACAAGATAAGGGGAAAAGGAAACATGCACAGATATTTCTAAGGCTTTTCTCAAGAGAATAAATGCAATGCCCAGCAAAGAAAATAAGCACATTTTTCACATTTACTGTTTCAGCAGAAAGGAACCAAAGCACATATTTCTCCTCTTCCTCTGGGAAAGCAGCAGAATGAAAAGGGAAAAAAAGAGAGGTCAAAAGATTAGACAAATTCATGGTGCATTCAGCCATCGATTGTTATCATTCAGGGTGGCCTGAAATGGGTAGAAAAAAGCAACAACCCAGAACTTTTAGCTGTCAGATTCTGGTCTAGGTTGCTGAGAGCTCTACAAACCATTTTCTATTATCCAACTTTCCTTTATATTCTTTAATCCCCCCACTCCAATTTATTTCTGATTTCCAAGCATTTATTTGTTTGTTTGTTTGTTTGTTTGTTTACATTTCTATCCCGCCCCATACCCTAAGGTCTCTGGGCGGGTAACAGCCAATTAATCACAAGATACACATTAAAAATGAAAAGTAAATTAAAAACAATATAGACATAAAATATAGATTAAAAACACTTAAAAGTTCAGTAAATTTAGAACAGTACATTCCCTATTGTTCCCATGAGTTCTCATCTTGTTTGTAGTGCCTGTGATTAGGGAAGGAAGAGAATATAATCATCTCGTCTTAGCCAAAGGCCAGGGTAAAGAGGTGGGTCTTTACCGCCTTCCTAAATATCTGTAAGGAAGGGGCATGACACACCTCAAGAGGGAGGCTATTCCATAATTTGGGAGCTATCGCTGAAAAGGCCCTTACCCGGGTGCCCACCAGTCTCACTAATGAGGGTGGTGGGATGACCAGGAGGGCTTCACCACTTGATCTTAAGGCATGGGCAGGTCGATATGGGAGAAGGCGCTCCTTTAGATATTTGGGGCCCAAGTCATTTAGGGCCTTATAAGTCAGAGTTAACACCTTGAATTGGGCTCGGTAGTGAATTGGTAGCCAGTGCAGCACTTTTAAAACTGGCATGATGTGCCTCTGGCTAGCTGTTCCGGTCAACACTCTGGCACCTGCGTTCTGCAGTAGCTGCAACTTCCAAACCGTCTTCAAGGGCAGCCCCATGTAGAGAGCATTACAGTAGTCCAATCTAGAGGTTACCAGAGCATGGATAACTGTGGCCAAGTCGTCTCTCTCCAGAAATGGCTTCAGTTGACGTACCAGCTGCAGTTGGGAGTAGGCACTCCTGGCCACGGCCTCCACCTGAGCTTCAAGCATCAGTGCGGAGTCCAGGAGTACCCCCAAGTTATGCACCTGTCCCTTCCAGGGCATTGCAACCCCATCAAGAACAGGGTGTCTCCCAACTACCCGGACCCGAGACCCTGTGACACACAGCACCTCTGTCTTGTCTGGATTCAGCTTCAATTTATTGGCCCTCATCCAGTCCATTACTGCCTCCAGACACCTGTCAAGTACTTCAACCGCCTCTCCTGATTCAGATGGTACGGAGAGATAGAGCTGGGTATCATCTGCGTATTGATGACACTTCACTCCAAAACTCCTGATGACCTCTCCCAGCGGCTTCATATAGATGTTAAATAACATGGGAGATAAGATTGACCCCTGGGGAACCCCACAAGTGAGTTCCCAGGGTGTCGAATTGGTGTCTCCCACAGTCACTACTTGGAATCTGCTCTGGAGATAGGAGTGGAACCAATGCCATGCAATGCCTCTGTATTGTCTTCAATATTGTGAGTTTACAGGTATGCATATAGTGCTTACTTGTTATTCCAGATCTACTAAGAACACACAGTTTGCATAGCAATTCAGATCAAGGGGCTGCTAGGAATGGACTTCCACTTCCAGAGGAACATCGGATCAACATGGGAGAGATGAACTCCTGGGCCTGTAGTAATTTAATGCCCTGAGAAATGTAAGTAAATAACATTTCTCAGTGGTCTGTTACTGCTGAGTTACAGCCGAAACAAAGGAATTTCTTCCAATCCAGAAGAAACCAAGGTCATCAATTCCGGCGCTACGGAGGCAAAGTAAGATCTGAAAATCCTTCTTTTTAATGAAGATATAAAGGAAATTATTAATGGATGTTTTGAAAGCATCTTGGACCTAAAGCTCTGCTCAGATGACCTTGACAGTGGCCAAATTAATGAAGGTAAACATTCAGAACAGCCTATGATTTAAGAGAGAATGGACTGTAGCTGATATAAAGAAAACAGAAGCCAAGATATTTTTTTGGGAAGGAATGTGATAATATGGAAGTGTGGGAGACATACTTTACTAAATAATTTGGATCTGGAGAGAAGGAAAATACTATAATAAGTTATAACTATTGTGAAAATTAAGAAGAAAAATTTGCTTAAAGGAAGGCAAACAAGATGGGGAAAGGATTTTATACAGAATTAAAGTCCTTTGTATTGAGACTGTTAAATAAAATGAATAACCTTGAAAAGTTAACACTAAAAATTCAAAAAGAAATAAATCAAATTAGACCCGAAGCTTTGCGACAGACGAATGTAGATGGAAAAAAGATGGTGACAGAGAACAAAGAGAGAAAGAAATTCACCCTACATAGAAAGACAACTGCTGCCTGGTGTGTCAGATGGAATGCAGATGGAAAAAAGATGGCGACAGTGAAAAAAAGGCAAAAGCAACATAACTTATGCAGAAAGATAACTGTTGCCTGGAGAAACAGATGAAGGAAAAAGATCAGAGGTAACAGACAAGCTGCTGGGAAAATTAATATTTACTGTGAATGCAAATGGAATCAAGATTTACAATACCTGAAACCTGGAAATTGGCAGAGAACGGGGAATTTGTGGAACAGAGTTGTAGCTGGCACTTAAGAGGACCTCCCCCCAAAGTTGGTGAAGGGGGGAAAACGAAACTTAAGAGACGCTATTACTTAAAAATCTAATAAGAAAATTTAAAGCAACACTAATTTGGGCTTAGAATTGTAAAGATTAATGATGTAAAACTATAGAAGGGGATCATACTATTAAGAGTTTTGAGATTTTTTAGTTATTATGATTGTAATTGGTAAATAAAAGTCAGTAAGTAATATGGTGGAGATAGATTGAAATAGTGAAGAAAATATATGACTGTAATAAGGGTATTTTCGTTTTTAATCACTCCTTTTTTATTGGAGAAAAATTTTGAGAAGATGGGTTTCATTTATGAAAGATAATTAGGATATTAATAAAAATTTCTTGGTAAAGAGGGTACATATTAAAATGAGGGGAAGAAATATTTATCCCCTTCCTTCTTCCTGTTTCTTTTTTCTTCTTTGTTTTCTTAAGAAGTTAAGAAAATGAGTTATATAATTAGCATTATTGAAATAAGGTAGAGTAAAATAATTTTATATTAGAAGGTAAGAAGGTTGAGATAGTTTTGAGTTAAATTATATAGCTTGGGCTTAAAAAGGTTAGAATAAGAGAGCTGGGTGGAAATTAATATAAAACAAAACAATATTATGTGTAAGAATTCAGATTAGAAATGTAAGAAAAATGTTAAAGAAAAATGTTTAAGGACATATATTGCTATGATAGAAATATAATTGGGTTATAAGTGGAGTAGGTAGATTAGAATATTTCCTTCACTTTTATCCTATCCGATCTTCCCTTTTCGGTATTAGTAACCTAGATTTACATTATAATTTATCATTAAAAGGTTGGTATTTCTTGGCTGAATGAATTATGAAGAACGAAAACAAACACGGCTAGCTCTGACAAAGGAACTGGTCAGCTGATAAATAAAATAAGAAACTTTCAGTGAGTAGACAAAACAAACAAGAAGACTGAGAGATGCTGGGGAAACACGAAGTTATTAAAGGCAACAAGAAAATGGACTTTATGATAAGAGATGAATCAATGTTTTGTGTAATGTTTTTAAGTTGTCAAAGAAAAAAATCTTTTAATAAAGAATATATTAAAAAGGGACTGCTAGGAACACAATGCATGGGAGTAGTGAGGTGGGTGGATACCTGACAGAGGGCCTTTTCAATAATGACCCCCAGGTTATGGAATAGTCTCCCCCTCGAGATTTGTCACGCCCTTTCCCTGTTTATATTCAGGAAGGCAGTGGAGACTCACCTCTTTGCCCTGGCCTTTGGCTGAGGTGATTATACTTTACCCCAACTACAGACACCATTATTTTAATATGGAGTATATTGTTAGATATGCAGAATTTTTAAAGTGTTTAAGTGTATTATTGCTTTTAATACATAGTAGATCTAGATCAGAACTATGGTAAGGCTTCAGTATATACTGAAGAAAGCATTCCCCATTTGGCTTCTTGAGAAAAGGGCCATTGGTAACAGTGATAGATAGTGCTTTATCTTGCAAGTGGAAAGCTGTAAAGTTCCTCAAACACAGCCTGTTAAGTTTCTCTCCTTTCTGCTTTCAGATCAAAGTACTCCTTTTCGCAAATTTGCAAAACACTTGAGGGCAAGAATCTGAACAGGCAGAGGCTTACACAGGTGTGATTTAATATGACACAGGAAACGGAGGTTGAAGAAAGCATCCTAATGCTTTGGACGTGGTGATACTCTGATTCATTTTCAACACAAAGTGAGCTATTGTCTCAACACTTCAAGTCAATAGGAAATAGTAATTAATTGCTGATAGGAAGTTAAGTGGTGGTTGCATTGGCCTCGGAGAGTGGCCAGGCTCTCACGGGCTGCTCACAGTTAATTGCTTGGCTACAATGAGAAGGGGGTCATTTACTCAATGAATAGTTATGATCTTAGGGAATTTATTACACACAGCCTGGCAAAGGAGCATGGGAGCTTTGCCAGACTAAATAAATCTACTCAACTGTAAAGACAAGTGACAGTGGGAAAAGCTACTGATTAATATCTATAGGTCAAAGCAACGGTTGGCCACAATATCTAGAGGAATTTTGTGTGGAGGGGGTTTAGCTATAGATCAGCTTCACCACCTGAGATATATACAGTGTGTCACAATTTCTCTTCAGCAAAATAATCCACAACTGAAGGTATGGTAACAGCTCTCCTTATAAAATCTTAGCAATAGATGGGACAGATAATGCCAGGAACATATGGAAAGGAACATACTAACTAAGGGTGTTTTTCCACTGTCACTAGAAGTACCTATTAAGTAACCATTAATGGGTACGTTTTGGCATTTTTGTACCCATTAATGAGTACTTAATGGGTACTTCTAGTGATAGTGGAAAAACACCCTAAAATGCATAGCTGTGGACCAGGCCCCCAAAGACAATAATGACATTTTGTTCTGTCCAGTTTGGTTCCTCTATTTCACATTCTTAGATATCCAGTGACTGTACACTGAAAGGCCAAATCCAATACAGTCCCATGCTGTGTAAGGGTGACAGCGGATGATAGAATCACGGCCCTCAGTTCCACTACGGTGCACTCCCTTACCTTTACAGAAGGTGAAGTTGCATCTCCAGGCCCATTTCAATGCTCTTTGGGCACTGAAACAACACTTCTAGTTCTGTGCGTGCAGCTTTCCATCCAGGGATTGTGATCCCTGAAATGATAGTGGACAACATGGCCACCCCCGCCTTCCACTCCACTGTACTTCCTTACTTTTACAGAGGCCACAGTGTGTCTCCAGGCCCATTTCAGCACTCTTCAAGCACCAAAATAGCACTTCCAGTTCTGCATACACAGCTCTCCACAGAGGGTAAGTAATATTTCTATGTGGGAAAACCCAGGTTCTGTATTTTTTTTCCTGCATTATAGATATCTTGGGATTTCACCTTTGTATCCTGGGACTATGTTGGGATTGCCAACTCTGGGTGCCTCCAGACATCACTTTAAAAGCACATATTTTTACCAACAGTCCAGAGTAAATTGGCTCTGAAGGGAATACACTTCACCCCCCACTTATGGATGATTATTTGCATTTTTCCTTTTTTTCATGATATCCTAGCTGTGATATTCTTCTTTTTATATGCTCAGCACCTCCCTTTGTGCTCAGTGAGGGAACTGATATAGCTGCCGTTTTCTCTCCAATCTCTGCATGCTCCTGAAGCATCGTATGATTGGATAATCACCAAAACAGTGGGAACCAATCAAAATTTGAGTTAATGCGCTTGCATTCTCTGGTGAAGCTGCTCTCTTGTAAGTTCTTGTACATTTGTCCCAACAGAAGAAAAAATGCAGACTAATGCAATACTCTGTGTAAAAGTCCTTAAAAGCCATTTTTTTAAAACCCACAGTATTGGGTATGTAATACACAGCTGCAGTGCAGTATTGATAAGTATATTTGTCAAACTGAATGCTGCTGCTGTTCATTAAAGATGCATTTTTCACCTGACTGGATTCACTTTATATCCCAGTATACTGTTGAGATAACCCTGAGTTTTGGACCCTTATTCAAATAATGAAATCACATAGTGATGATGGGATTTTTTTCTTAAAAATGAGAAAAATAAGGTTGGGTATCTTGAACAATGCACATGATTCAACTGTTTGCACAATAAAAACAGGCATGCTTCACTAAAATGGCCATTTCTTGAGGGCATCTTTAATATCCTGGGCATTTATGCTCTAGGATGATTCACATCAATTGTAAAGTATTAAAGTAGCAAGTGCCTATTAACAGTGTGCGAGGAATTGCAGTCATAGAATGAATAATCATGAGCCATGACTTGTGACTAATTTCTCTCTCTCTTTTTAAGTTTTGTCCACTGTTTCAGGTTGTTATCTACAAACTCATTTACATATTCAGCCATACATAAATCAGTATCTTATATGCAAAAACTACCTTGGAGATCTTTATGATAATTGCATAATATATTAGTATTCCACTATTCTGTTGGTTTTTAACATTTGGGAGACCTGATAAATTTTAGTGACCTGGATAGGAGTGGATCTGCGGTAACACAGCCAGTAGTAACTGACATTGTAAAAAGTAGGTAAGTATCAGTAAGAGCAAGAAAACAGAACTTTGCAGACACTGATAATTTAAATTTTGAATCAAATTGAATATTCAAATATCTGAATCAAATCAAATTTGAATACAAAAAATTTGTGCAAATCCCTTGGTTCAATTCAAAACAAAAAGTTCAAACCTGCATTTTTTTAAAAAACAACAACTTAATTTTTACTGGACATTGTAAGAGTAATTGTTGCTGAACACGCACCATTTTGAATTGGACTTGGTGGCTTGACCCACGTGGGGGTGGTCTGGGTTTACACTCTAACTAGTTGAACCACTTCACTCAATTTGAACCAGTTAAAAAATAGACTGGTTCAGCCCATGCCTATTGTCCTGAAAAGATAATAATTAATACGGTCATGGCTCTAGAGACCAGCTAAGTGTTCCAAAATGGCTTGTACTAATTCATGAAAGAGAGGCTGTCAAAGGCTGTGTGATTTCCTCTGGTATAACAGGTGGTGTGACTTTAAAGATCAGCTGTTTGGAGATATTGCACTCTATGCAACAAGTTAGCAACTGTGAAAACAGGCTTTCTTTTTTCTTTTCTTTTTTTTACATTTGCATGCCTACCTGCAGACAATGGCAACTTAGGTAACACTACTGGCAGGTTTGGAGGGAGGAGGCAAGACTCCAACTGGACCCTCACCTTTGACATTTTCTCCACTGTCTGTTGCCATGAGGCACCATGGTCCACCAAGTTGGAATGGTCTTCAGGACACATGGAGCTGGTTGAGGAGAATCTCTATATAAGCCAGAGGCTTATAAAGTGAAGCACAAAAGGTGATCTCATTGAAGAGAAGATTCCCTCAGAGCGGTAGAAATAGTTAGAGTGAAGGATTAGTAATATCAAAGACAGAAAATAGGGACATTAAATAATAAGCTTAAGTAGCAGTTACCAGCTGATTACAACTTGCAGTGTGATCTAGAAAATTAGGCTGTGATTTAGAAAAGTACTGTGTGTGCTCTGGGAAAGGTTATTTTCCACAGAGGATACAGTGTTTGGCTTAATTAAATTAATGAAGGAAAAACACGATATTTAATTTACAGAGAGGGATGCTTCATGAGAAAACCATTGTGAACAGTCACATAATTAATAGCATTTACTGGTATTAAGCATGACAAGGTTTTGGATATCTTAATTATTTATTTTTGAATTTATATCCCACTTTTCTTCTGAAAAGTTTGACACAGCAAATAGTATTGCCCTCACTTCTATTTTAACTCCACAATAACCTGGTAAGGCTAGTGAAAGTCATTCCCTGAACTCTGATGACTGAATACAGATTTTAACCTCTGTTTCTAAGATCTTGATCCAACGTACAACTGCACCATGGTGGCTCTTCAGTAAGATCTTGGCTTCACCAATAGTTCCATACCATTGTCACCCCACACAGTGTCTTCACAGGGTAGTCACTGTTAGTATGCTTCCACCATCCAGGAAACCTGTTCACAGAGCTGCTACCTAATTGCTTGAAAGTATCTGGGCTTGTGCAGTACAGCTGTTTTTTTTTTCCAGTGATAACACCAGCTAACATGCTATGCCCACACACAGGAACAGGCAGCCTTCTCTCTTTGGCTTCCAGTGGCTAAGCAACTGTAGCAATCCAATTCATGCTACCGAGCCCAGTTCAAGGTACTAACATTATTTTATATGGTCCAAATCACCTTGGGCCCCAAATATCTAAAGAAACATCTTCTCCCATATAGACCTGCCCATGTCCTAGAATTTGCCAAAGAGGTCCTCTTGGTTGTCCTACCAACTGAAGTAGTTAGGGGGATGGGAACAAGTTTGAGGACATTCTCAGTTGCAGCCTCCAGGCTATGAAATAATCTACCTGCTGAGATGTGCTAGGCACGCCGCATTGTATGTGTTCAGAAGACTGGGAAGATGCACCTCTTTAGATATTTGGGGCCCAAGGTGTTTTGGGCCATATAAAATAATGTTAGTACCTTGAACTGGGCTCAGTAGTAAATAGGCAGCTAGGGCGGTTCTTTTAGGACCAGCATGATGTGTGTCTGGAGAGCAGTGCCAGTTATCAGTCTAGATGCTACATTCTGTACCAGCTACAGCTTCTGAACCATCTTCAAGGGCAGTCCCATGTGGAGCACATTACACTATGACACGCTTTCATCTCAGAACAGGCTTTCCTATGAGCATGAATTGGATTGCTACTAAGGGAACAACATCCCCTCCCCTACAAGTACTGAGCTTAATGCCATTTTAGTGAGTTTTCAATCCCAGCTCATTAATTTTAAAACTGTGCTGTGTTTTTCTTACCCTGGGCCACTTTGCATTCAATTTCTCACTCGTATGCTAATAGAGATATGACCAATGGTTGAGGCTGTTGACATTGGCCCCATTCATTCTCGGTTCAGATACTGACATCAGTCAGATACCTTCCTGCTATCAAGCAAGCCTACTCTTCCAAGGGCACACAGTGTTTTGCTAGATCCTTTAAACATCAGTCTGGGGTCTCTTCTGTCCTGTCCCCTATTATGTATCATATTCTAGAACAGAGATCTGCCATGGGCATGCTAGTGCAGGTCCTGCTGTAGTCTGCACCAGTGGATGGGAGGTCCTTATTCTGAAACAAAGGCCCAGTGCATAAAGGGCCTGAGTCTGACTTCACTTCATCCTGAATTTCATCACAAAAGATGTGACAAACTCTAGTTCCTAAGAAGTCCATTTTTTACTAACTGCTCAAACAGGCCTGGATCCATCAGGTGCCTTATCCAAGAGGCTTTGACTCCCTATGGTAGCTGGAATTTCCTTGGAAGCGTGTGTGAATCTTGTTCAAAAAGTGAGGGGAACTCACCTCTTCATGAAAACTCACCTTTCCATGGAATGTGGTCACTGCCATTATCTTTTTCTCCATTGACGGGATTACATTGTGGGCAAGTGTGACATCATCTAAGCCAGGGTTTCCCAAACTGTGGGTCGGGACCCATCTCTAGGAAATTTAACCGTATTTGAAACTTTTTTGATGTAATTATTTAATTAAGTAATAAAAAAATTGTATTAAAACTTTGTTTGTTATTTGAAAAGTCATTTTATTCATATTGGTAATGGTTAAATTTCCTAGAGGTGGGTCCTGAGTTGGTAAACTTATATTAGATGGGTCGTAGCCCAGACAACTTTGGGAACCACTGATCTAAGCTGTTTATAAGAAGCAAACTTCTTAAGAACTGGAATATGGTACACCCCTACTTTGTCTGAATTGGCTCAATCTTTATCAGTATTAAGGACTGAGGCAGTAGGGAACAGAGTCCCACCCCCTATCTATTGTTTTAGTCAGTTCATTTCTACCTGGGTTTTCATATTAGTTTCACTGTAACCCTCCTTGAGACTTCTGGGTATATACAAATAAATAAATAAATAACTTAGACACAGCATAAACTGTGCCATCTTCGCAGTCTGCAGTTTGAGATAAATTTCCTTTATGCATTAATGAAATTCTGATCAAATTCTCCCTTTACACTTGATTCAAAGAGCTATTCTTGTTCCCCAAATGAGCTCTGTTAGTCATATGCTAATGGATCTTATGCAAATGCTGGAAAACCACCTATTTGATAGTTTCAGCTGCACTCAAGATTTCTCTTGAACCCAAAATAGAGGACAATGTCTTCTTCTCTTGTGCTAACAGAATGATGCATTTGCTTATGAACCAATGTTAATTCTCAGCTAAATCTAGCCAGCTGCAGGCCATTTCATATGGCTTCTTGAAAAAAGATGCTCTGCCTACCCTAAAACTGCACAGTGTGAGATCTGCTGTTTTCTGTAGTGCGACTTTGTCAACTTAAAAAATGAGAACAGATGGAGCTGCTGGAAAGCAAAGAACACTCTAATCAAAAGAAAAGGCCAGGGCTACTGAAAGGATGAATATTGCAAAGTATAATTAAGGCTGATTGCACCATTTCACAACTTCTACCAGTAATTTAAGTTTCATAAACACACTTTCTTAAGAGTGGGGTAACAGTTTAATTATATATTTGCATCAGTAGCTGACCTTAGGCGTTTTCGCACGGGGCTGAACGGAACGCGGAAAAGACAGGTGAGGACACGTCATCCGCATTGGCCGCGCGCGGCTTGCGTTCCGACGTGTCCTCACCTGTCTTTTCCGCGTTCGAAATGTAGAGCACTTCGAAGTGCTCTACACGCATTCCAACGCGGACGAGCCGCCGGCAGCCGTTCGGAAGAAGAAGCGTTCGCGCTTCTTCTGTCTCCCGAACGGCTGCCGGCGCGCCTCCGACGCCGCGCGGCTTTGACAATCAGCTGTTTTTCAAACAGCTGATTGTCGATCTGCCTCCGCGGCTGCCGGCGCGCCCCTGGCCGGCGTTTGCCGGCTAAGGCAGCTTCGGGCGCTTTGACCATTCGCACCCAGACGCTCCGGAACGCGTTTACACGCGTTCTGGCGCGTCTGTGTGTGAACGGGGAAAGCGCCCGAAGCTGGCTTAAGCTTTCCGCCTGAACGCGTTCCGTCTGGAACGCGATTCAGTGCGGAAATGCCTCTTGACTAAAATACTAAGGATATTAAAATGCTCTGAATTGTTAATATTGCCATTTACGTGTAAGCTACAAGGGGAAATTTTATAACTCTGTCTAGTTCAGGTTTCACTACCCTGGTGCCCAACATATGTGATCAAATGCCTATACTTTAGATGCATTTACAGCACCTACCACAACTCCCAACAGCTCTCAGTTAGTCAGGAAGAATGAAAGTCGTGATCCAGCAGCTTTGAGAAAAATGCAGACTTACAAGGCCCAATGTTCTTATATGATAATCATAAGAAAGCACTAACCACAAAAAGTTCTGCGAAGGCACTCCTGTGAAACTATCTTGTTTTTTCTGAAGGCATCCTCAAAATCCTTGTCAATAAACACATTGGCACACCAGACATCTGAGAATGAGCACATTTGTAGATTTGACCTGGTTAACTGCACAATCCTCATTGACCACACCACTTGAATTATTATATTGTTTTTGTGAAACCAGGTACTCATGTTGTTACTGAGCTTTTCTTTTTGCCTCATCCATCCATTCCTTTTTAGATCTGTTCACCTTTAACTAGTGATTGGCTGGTTGCACCCACCTTTCCCTTTCTCAAACATGAGATATCTACTTCAGAAACCTGTTGTTCAAAACAAGCCTTCATTTTCCAGAGAAGGCTTTTAAACCAGATTTTTCTGTTAATTATATTCTTGTTTCTGATGGTTTCTTCCTATTCCTCCACCTCCCTATAGCAGTCAACTCTATCTTCAGATATATGGCTCTTGAACACTCTGTCCCAAATGCACCGAATACTTTGAAGACATTCTTAGAGTTATGTGCTCTGCCAAGAGGACACATGCTCAAATTCCTAGGATAAATCTAGGGCACAGTGTAAGTGCCTGTTGTAACATACTGTAGTTTCCCGGTGTCACCTCCCTTTTCTTCTTATGGACAAGACCATTTGTCAATTGTATTTTTGTTTTGATCAGCAATAAAACCATGTGCCTTTCTGCATTTATCCTTATTCTGCAATTTATCTCAGGACAGGGACCAACTGCAGACCATGACAAGCCCCAGATATGGTCTGCCATAGTCTGCATTAGCATGTGGCCAGCAGACCCTTATCCTGAGATATATTACAGAATAAGGCCAGGTGCAGAAAGGCCCATATCCATGAATCTTTAATTGAACCCAAGAACCTAAGAAGAGCCCTGCTGGTTCAGGCCACAGCAATTTAGACCAACATGCAGTCTCAGACTGTGGCTTCTGAGCATTTTCAGGCAGAAGACAAGGCATAAACTTCATCTGCTCTCGAATCCTTGCATATTGGTTTTATAGACATCCTGCCTGGCTCTCCAACCCGGAAGCAATACCTAGGCATCAATTCTAGTAGTCATTGAAACACCTTTCCTTCTGTATAACCCTTTCTTAAAACTAGCCAGCCTGATTGCTGTCACCACCTTTTCTGCTAGTAGATTCCATGGACTTGTGACTGTCTGGGTGAAAAAAAAAAGACTTATCCTTGTTGATTCTGACTTTCTGCCTATCAAATTCAGCTTCACCAGAATTTTCCTGTATCTACCTTTTCCACACCAGGCATTTTCACACATCAGTGGCTGTAGTGTACGTGGGCTACGACACTCAGGGACGTTTTCCCCATTCACACGTAGGCAGATAAGGAACACGTCTCCATGCATTCCTGCTTGCCTATGTGTGAATGGGGAAAGTGTCATCGCGTGTCCTAGCCTGGAAAGGCCAGGAAGGGGGTGGGACTCCACTCCTAGGCCTGTCTGCAATTGTGTCCGGCTGGACCAAGGGGCGGGCAGTCCTGGCACGGTCCCTTCCCCAGTTCCTGTGGGTTCTAGGGGACAGGATTGGGTCCCCTAGGCCCTGCAGGACCCCCAACGGCACACACCCCCCACAGGGATGGGCCTAAATGGGAATGCATGCACACACGCAGCACCTACCTCATCCTTGCTTGCTCCTGAAATGGTGAGTCGAGTGCGCCTGCACACACCGGCCGCTCTCTGATTGGCTAGCTGCAGCTAGCCAATCAACTAGCCAGCCGCCAAGAGGAGCAAATGCTCCATTCCAAAGCGTCCTTCCCGCATTCCAAAAGCCTTGTGTGAATAGGTCTCAGTTCTATTACCTTCTCTTCTTTTTGAAAAGTGAGGACTCATTCATGTCATATTAGCAGCATTGCTGAGAAGCATTTGTGTTTAGTTTTGAAGTTTATCAGAAGTGTTCATTCACAATTACTGTAATGGCAGTACGTATAAGATTTATTACTTTTCATGAGGGCTCAGTACTGTTTAAGATTTCATATCTAGGCCTATATACCCTCTGATTTCCTACTTTTGTGGCAGATCAAATTTCTGCTTAGACATAGTATTCTAAACTCCATTAACCACCAGTTAGTTATATGGCCTTTTCACCTTTCGCTCCAGAACAATTCCGTGTGGGTCACTGGAAAGCACTGTTTTGCACTGTGATCTGCTGCAGCCACCCCTGAGGCATCCCAAGCCATTCCTGGCCCTTACCTGCTGTGGATAGCTTAAATGCTGTCCTAATAGGTATTGTCATAGTGTTGCCAATGGTTTGGGAGAGGTGCATTGATGACACTTCTATGTATTGCAAGGTAAGGTTTGCTAGTCCATACCTGTCTCTGACAATCGCCCAGTCTTAGATAGTGGTGGGTGATATGTCTGATGTCAGGAAGTCTCGCCAAGAATGGAAGAGGACAGCGTGGCATTCACATTGCTAGGGGCTGCTGGGTAGGAATGTTCCAGCACTCAGCATACAGATGGCCCCAGCTGATCAAGCTGTTAGCAGCAGCAACAGAAGAAACAGAACAGCAGTGGTGGCGGCAGCTGTGGCACTGACTTTTATATCCTACTTTTTTCTTCCTTAAGAGGACTCAAAGGGACTGACGAATGTGGTGTTCTTCTCCCCAAATCAGACACTCTGTGAGGTAGGTAGGGCTGTGAGGCCTCAGAAGGAGAGCTGTGACTAGCCCAGGTCATCCAGCTGGCTTAATCTAGGAGAGCAGACTTGAATCAGGAGATTACCAGTTGAGAGTCTACCACTCTAACCACAAGACCCACCTGGCTCCCTGGGTTTGTCTACTGATTCCACTCCAAGGAGCTGAGTAGGAATTTGGTCATAGATATAAACCATTTCCATGTATTATAATATTAAGTAAGGTGATTTTTGGAATTAAGATGATAATAATAATATAAACTTTGATTTAAAACATTACTGTTCCTTAAGAAGCCATCTATTTATTTGTAACAGTTCTCTTCTCTCTTCAAAGCCTATGGCTGCTTGCTAGTCTCTTTTTTCTCCTTGCAGTTAATTCACATTCTGTATAGCCTATAGCCAAATGTTCTTATAATCTCCATGGCTTACTTGCAAAGTCTACAGAAAACTTAACCAAAAGTCTTCCCTCTGGCGAGGAATCCGTTGATTCTTGTGGACTTGTGGCAAGACGTGACAATCTAGCCTGGACATTTCTGGAGAAGTGGCTTAAGGGTTTTTTTCCACTGACCTCCCTTAATCTGAATCTAAGATGATCCAGATCTAAGGAATGGGTACTTCGCTTAATCCGGATCTAGTAGATCTGAATTAAGGGAAGTACCCAAATGCATTTCGACAGGCGGTCTAGCATCAATTAGCAATGGGTGCTAGCTTGCTCACAGTGGAAACGCTGAAGCACCCATGTGGCAAATCCAGATCTACCCACATGGGGCCCGCCTGTCACCCCAAGTGTTTTGGGTGACAGGGGGTGCAATATCTGTAGATGCTCTGGAGTGATCTGCCACAAACTTTGAAGATTCTCTAGAGTCTTTGACAAAGGCATTGCTTTCTCATGGGGTCCTCTTCAGAGCCTTCAGAGGAACTTCAGAGCTGGCTTCAAAGAATGTGCACAAGCTTTGAAGCTTTGAGTTTGGGAGCATCCCCCCATGGGATCCACCCATAGACCCCATTGAAGACCCCTTTAATATGGTCCTCAGGGAATCTAGATTATAGGTCCTGAAGGACCCATATGATCCAAATTTCCCTAGGACAGGTGGAAACAAATGTGGCTCTAATGAGGTCTGTAGTGGAAATGGGGTCTTCCTGCTCTGAGCCAAATGGGTCCTTAATGGGTCCTTAATGAGTACTTAGTGCTCGTGGAAAAACACCCCTAGAGAAGATATTCTCTCATATAATCTGGTTTTCTGTCCTATGCTCTTCTTTAAGATAGTCACTTTCTGGAAGAGTGGCTACAACAACTGCCAACTCTGAACATTAGATCATTCCAGTGAACATATTCCATCCTACTGGGGGTATGCAAAATGTTGTTTGGTATGAGAACAGCATGGGCACTTTGAATGCTCAATAAAGCACCTTTGCAGGACCCTAGATCCTTTTTGCTTTAAAAGTTTTTCATTTAAAATCATCCTTAGTCAGAATCCTGAATCAAAAATGCTAAAAATCTGTATTTATCATCTCGTATGTTTAAGGAACCACCTCCCCTGAAGAACTAGTGCATTAAACTAAAATGTTCAGCTACAGCCTCATCTCTCCCCTTATTGCATAAAATCAGCTCTGCACTCCTAACAGCAACTGGTGTGACAGACAACTTTACAATGCTCCTAGGCGGTAGGTAGTCGATCCAGCTTCACTTTCAGAATGAGAGAATACATCAGCAAAGTGAAAAAGCTGTTTCCTTTCATTGTTAAATGACTCAGAAAATTCACCTTTGGGATAGATAATGTAGAAAGAAAATTACTGGTCACTTTCCTATTTTGTTCCCTTGTTCTGAAGGTGGACTGAAGCTGGATTAAACCTTATGTGTGAGTACAGCCCTAATAACTTATTCAGTAAATACTTGTTCTAACAACCTGGTTCTCTCTGATCACAAAAGTAAAACTGATATTTATTCTCAATTGAAGAACAGTCCAAGCCTGGTAAAGCTCTTCATCTTAACGCCAATTTTTCCTGCTGCATTGCTCTCTTGTGCCAACTGTTCTGTGAACAAAGGCTGTGCCATGCCTTGTACCATTAACACCTCCTCCTCCTCCGAAGATGAAGAAGTTGTCAGCCACGCTGGCCAAGCTGAGGCAAGCTTCCCTGCCAGCTAAAGCAGGGAAGACACACCTCAAGGGTCAAATGTTCACAAAGATGGGGACAGTTCGGACTCTGACACTGGCCAACATCCTTTGCAGAGTGCTCTCAGGCAACAACAAGAACACCTGAGACGTTCAGTGCATTTGCATGCCAAACGGCTGCACTGGAGAGGGCGAAGCTCACTCAGCCCTACTTAGGAACGCCGAAACCCTGCAAATGCCATTGCAGACAATGGATCTTTACTTGCAAACTCAGCTCCTGTACTTTCTGTGTTCCCAAACCTTTGACTGATTTATGACAATGAAGACCCTATGGAAAGTCTGACCTCAGCATTCTTGACAACACATTAATGCTTTTTCCTCACCAACTCTGAAGCCTGATCCAGCTGCTTCCTGCCATTTGCCTGATGTGCGCCTGTGTGTGTTTGCTTGCTGAAAGCTGCCAGCTTGAGGCATGACAGGCTTGGCCATGGCTATGAGCAAATGAGGGCATAAATAAAAGAGGCATAGATGCAGTGCATCCTATTGCTCCCTGGTTGGGTCTCCTTCTCATCTGGGCATGTACACCCCATGGTCCTGGCTGGAGAAAAAAGACAAGAGTTTTCCTGCTAATAGAACTGATGCAAACGTGGCTTCCTCCACAATGTTGCTACTAGAGTGAAGAACTCCATGCTGCTCTGCATCCAACCTTAACTGAGTTGTGCCACAGCAAATTTGAGATTGCACACTTAGCTAACTATTTACAAGCCAAACATTAAATGAAAAATTAAAGCATTATTATATTTAAACTTAAACTTCACAAAAGTCATGTTACTATTTCCCCTCATACAATAACAATTATTTTACAGTATTTATAAAACTGTAGGTGAATGAAAAAATAAAAAATAAAAAATAAAAATAAAAAATAAATAAATAAAATTGTAGGTGAATGGTGACAATACATGGCATGTGCAGCTTTTATCAGAAACCAGTGTCGTTATTACCAACCAATTACCAACAGCCATGATTAAAATCTTGTGGTTTTTAGAGCTGTTTTCTATGGAATACAAAAATCTGACAATGACAAATCAAGGCTGGAAACAGGTAGACTTCACTGAACTTCTGTGGAAGAGAAGGATCTTTAGGATACTGTGGATAGTTAGGTGGTTGGATTCTGGGCTAAACCTCCCTTGGTATTAACCAGAAGTACAAATGATGAAGCCTAAACTGTCACACCTTGGCACATAATGAGAAGGCTAAACTCTCCGGAAAACACGGTGATGCTTGAGAGAAGAGAATGGCCAGCTAGTAGATGAATAGACTCAGTTATGACAGGGAGAAGAATATCCCCATCAGGCCTAAGAAAGATTGTAGAAAACTGATTTGTTTGGAGAAAGTCATTTCATATGGTCACCAAGAATCAGCTACAACTAAAGGGCATCAGGCAAGCAATCGAGCAGATAGTATTGAGCTAATCCTTCATTCAGTAGAACTCTATTATTTCTTGACTGAATGATTGTAAGAGTGTTTGTGTTTGCAAAATTCAGTGTCAGCTCTAGGTGAGGTGTCTAACGTACAAAAGTCTAGTGTACACATGCTGTGACTATTTTTGATGATAATAAGTATTCAGACTATCAGCAGGTTGTTCACAAGCAATGGTCACGTCTTGCCAAGGGAAGTGGAGAATTGCTACAATATCTGTATGAAAGAAACCTGGGACTTTACAGTGTTTTCTTTGAATTAGATGGCTCAACACAATGAGTCTAATCCCAAAAATAGGGCATGTTCATGAAGAAGCAAGTGAGTTATGGATGGAGATAGAAGTTTGAATTTCCATGTTTAAAACAAAAGACTACTCTCAGTTATTTGCCAAAATAATTTATACTCTCAAATAAATGGTTAAAATTCATTCTCACAATAAAAATAAGTATGTAGTAGTAGTTTATTTATATCGTCTACAGACCCGATATCATAAGTATGTATGTTTGCAATTATGCAAAAATGGTTGCATAAAATGGGTCATGAAGAGATTGCCCTCCAAAGACAAATTGTCATATGCAAAGTAAATGACTCTACATATTTTATTGGCCTATAATTCACATCATTTGTTGCCTTTTACCACACTGACTAGAACTCACGTATTAACCCTAAACTACAAAGCTGTGATGAAGTTGTTTCTCAGCAGCATTTTCACTTGGTTGTGCAATTTTTCAAGGAAATTCTCTTTCTCTGGATGTCACTGTCCAATGAGCTGTGACATAGTGGATAAGCAGTGGGATTTTCCCTGTGGAGGCTTTTTCTCATTCACATTCTGAGGACACATCACTCCTAGGCAATGCTCCAAAGGTTGGTAAATAAATCTTGTTTTCCTTAGGAAGGCTTTTGTGGATTCGGATGGTGATACATTTATGGTATGGATTCAGTAAAACTGGTTCTGCATTGTATTTTCTTTGTGATTCGTTCAGTCATTTCCATGGTTGATTGAGATAATGGGCTATGAAATTTGACCTCATACTTCACAGGGCTGATGTACTGCTTAAATTTATGAGTGCTTCTGCACTTACCTTCTCTGCCCTGGATAAGCACTATTTAAGTACTGAAATATTTAAGTCTCATCCCTGGCCTCACCCTTGCTATTTCCTGGTTCTGGGTGCCACTTCCTTTTAGCTGCCCTACTCTTTGTACTTCTAATCAGCTTCCAGCTGCATTATCTTCTGCTCCACTTTTCAGCTGCATTGCTCTCTGCCCTTCCAGCCCTCTGTCAGGCTTCTTTGAGTCCCCTTAGTCTGATGCCTATATTGCAAAGGACAATATCTACTGCATTTTCATATTGACAGATACCATGTGAAAATGGGACATGCAAAAAAAAAAAAAAAATGAAGATGTAATGATGTACTCTACAACTTATTCCTAAGGTGCCACCAGTCTTAAAAAAAGTGTTTAACAAAGACAGGAAACATTTTCTACTCTGCAAAACCACCCAATGGAGTGCCTAGGATGAAGGTATGCGGCGGCAGAGATAACAGGTGAGTGGGTTTTGCTTTGTTTCATGCATGAATATATTCATGCACAAATACAAAGCCCTCACATTTGTGGGGGTGGGATCTGTCCAAAGCCAAATTTTCCCACATTCAATTTGTATTGAATTGAATGTGGGAAATTGGCTTCATGCACACCCTTATTTTTAATATGAACTTCCTGGAGAAAAAAGTTAAAATCTATGTAGTTGTAATCAATTGTGCAAATCAGCAACACTTGGAAGCGGTATTTTGTATGACTTAGACTTTAAGCAGCACACATAACACAGGACACAGTATGCATACAGGATAATTGATAACTAAATTAGGGATGTGCATTAGTAGGCATTCAAAATTCAATCAAATGTGCCAAATTTCAACATTTGAACTTTAATAGAATTCTAATCAAATTTCAAATTTCTGATCTATTCATTCAAATTATCCGGACATTCATATGTGTACAGGTTCGTACATGATGCGTACTTGAAGATTCACATCTTTCCTGCATCTGTACGCATTTGTATGGATCCATACGGGATGAAAATGGGTTGGATATGAGATAACTACGGGATGCATATGGACGTGTACAGGTGCATACGGATGTTGGGAAGATCCGTAAGGGCACATTGTGCAGGGCTGAATAAAAAACTCAAACGAATAGATTAGAATTTGGTAAAAACAAATAGAATCTTGTTAAATTCAAATTTAACATAGTCAAATTGAATTGAATTTTTGGGTATTCGATTCGATTTGAATAGAATATCAAAAAAACATTTGTGCACATCCCTATACTAAATTATTTCCCTCTGTCAGGCAGCAGTTGTTGCTTTCCTAACTGTGGCACCAAAGTAGATATAAAAACAAATGGATGCATTTTTATAACGTCACCTTCAAATGGATCCAGGGAAGATAATAGAGCAAAAAGGAATAAAAACATTGCAGTTTATAAAAGTACACACCTTGATGTCCCTCATCAATCTGGACTGGCAATAAAAGTAAGTGAGCCCCTGCGCTTTCCTCACGTCATTTGACAAGGTGTTACTAATACTAGTCTCACCTACTATCAAAGCATGGATAAATGGTTATTTTGAACTGATATGGCATCAAGCGGCAGCACTAACAGACCAGTCCTATAGTAGATCCTATATGTAACGGCAAAAGCAAAAGTGGTTTTGAACTTCCTGTCTTTTTCCCTGACTCACTGCTCACCTGTATTTCCCTGATCTAAAGAAGACAGCTGCGGTAAAGTTATAAAATTTGTTTTATTTTGTTTTGTTTTCAGGCTATGGCCCTTTCTGCACTGGGATTCTGGATTATATCCTGGAATAGGGACCTACCATCTTGGGCCCTCCGTGGTCTGCAGGTCCCTATTCTGGGATATATAATCTGGAATAAGGACTAGCACAAAAGGGCCTATGTTACATTTTTCAGGAAATGAAAGGCCTCAATATTGTCCTTCCACATCTCCCAGGCCCATTGTATCTATTTCTTGAATCTACCCACCTCTTGCTACTAGTTCTAGAGCACCATATGCTCTCCCTAGCAAGCTAACTCAAGGTGGTTTATAGGAATCACCAAGAAAGCATGCCAGCCCTTGAAGAAGTGTCAGTACTTTGGAAATGAGACACTCTTGGTCTTCTCCATGTCTTTGAACTGAAAGACTAACAGTAATATTTGGCTGCATCCAGATGCTGGTTACATATTCCACCATATCTGGATACTCTGGATTAAAGAATAGATATACCAAAATATCCATGCTTTATTAAAAATTATGCTTATATAGCACCATAAGAAACCTTTGTTCTACCCCTTAAGAAATGGAAGCTCTATGTTAGCTGCATGAAATCTTCAGCAATATCCACAGTTGTTACTACACAGTCTCAAGGAAAATTGGAGGTAAATCTTCCCATTTCCTTCAGTTTCAATTGACTGAGGTACCATTTGACCACAGCTGACAGCTACAGGTTGAGAGGCCTATGATTTAAGGATGTGCATAAATATTCAAAAACTCGAATATTTTGATTTTCAAAAATCCAAATTTGACATTTGAACTCAAATACAAATGATTCGAATATGTAGATTTGTATCTGTTGTATATGAATCTTCCCGAAAATTATCCATATCTTGTGCTTAAAATGTGGGATTAAAACAGGATGCGTACAGGATAATACAGGATGCATACGGATTTTTCTGGCATGTACATATATATATATATGTTGTCAGCATTCGTATCTTTAAATACAAATCTAACATTCAAACATACGGATTCTAATGTTAAGGATTTGAATCTGATTTTAAGACATTCGAAACTTAAATATCCAAATTGAATTGGATTTTATTACATTGAACCTACTTGGATTCAAATGTCAAAAATACATTTGTGCATATTCCTTCTATGATTCATGTAAGGGGTTGACATCTGCAAGAGTAATGGAGACAGCTTCAACATCTGATGATCTTAAACCTATCTGAACTTTGAATCTAAGGGTGCTTTCATATTGGACACTAAATACTCATTTAAGCACCCATTAAGTATGGACTTTAAAAACCACGTCCACACCACAACACCCATTAGAGACCATGCGTCCGCATTGGTTCACGCATGATGGGTCCCTAATGGGTGTTAAGAGGCCCTTAATCCGGATTAAGGAAAGACTATTTTGGAGGTAGTCTTAATGGGTACTTAATGGGAGCCAAGCATGGTGATCCGGGGGCCTCCTATCTCAGGGGCCCCCCTCACCCCAGAAGCCACGGATTGCGGCTTTTGGAGCCAGGGGGGCTTCACCTACACTTCCCTACCCACCCCGGGGTGAGCATGTGCAATCCCCTCCTTACCTTGAGGCAGCCAGGCCGATTCTGGCTGCTGGGGCCCGGCACGCTTTATGCATGTGTGCAGACCTCGCCAATAGGGAAGTGCGCTGCACGCACGCACAAAGCACATCAGGCCCCAATAGCAAGAATTGGCCTGGCTGCCTGAAGGTAAGGAGGGGATCACACATGCTCACCGTGGGGTGGGTAATGGGGATGTAGGTGAAGCCCCCCCCCCTGGCTCCAGAAGCCACAATCTGTGGCTTCTGGGGCAAGGGGAAGCCCCGAGATGGGAGGCCCCCAGCTCATCATGCTTGGCTCTGGAGGAACCACCCTAATTCTATACAGCAGTGTCATGTAATGGGTTTGAGCTGGTTTCTGCCTTTTGGTCAAAGAGGGTTCCATCATTATCTGGGGGGAAATTAAGAGGATACAGTCTTGACCTCCTCAGGAGGCAGCTCAGATGCAAATACTGTAACACAAACACATTAAGGACAAGTTCAAGTCTGGAATGCTTTTGCAAACTCATATTATGAAAATTTTTGAATCTTTGGTTCTGGGCCAACTCTGAGAAAGAACAAAATTTGGAATAACTACAAGAACATTGTTGCAGATCAGCAAACACACCTTTAAAATCTCTATCCAGCAGTGTAGATGATGTTACTTCTTCCCATTCAATGGCCCTTTCTGCACTGCTCCTTGTTCTGGATTATATCTCAGAACAGGGGCCTGCCATCCACAAACTAGTGCAGATTACAGCAGGACCTGGGTGGGGTTTGCCATAGTCTGCACCAGGATACTGATGACAGGTCCCTGTTGTGAGATATATTCTGGAATAAGACCAGTGCAGAAAGCCCCAAAGGTAAAATGCAAAGCTTTAAGCAGCATTTCCATGTGACAGATGCTGAAGTGAAATGGGCAAATATGATAATAACTTTACCATAAATATTGCTGAGTGTTTCGCTGAGGCCTCATTCACTGCAACCCTTCCTGTGGTTTCATCCATAACAAAAATCCATTCTGCTCAGATCTAGATATATTTTTTTCCTTTTCCCTCTTAATATGTCCTTCATTCAAAGCCAGACACTATTATTCAAATAGCATGGGCCACTGAACCCAACACAGCAAATGCACAGCCAGGGGCTTGATTATTGCTAGTTTCGTTTTCTACAAGATGTCTTGATAATTTGAACAAGGGCAACAAAAGCAAGACTACCTGTGGAGCTCCATAATAAAGAAATGACAAGAGAGAAATTGCACTAATTTGACAGTGCACTGACAGGATTACGGTGCAATTAGCAAAATGGAGAAGCCGTACCAGCTTGTTACACTGAATTTGTTGTGTTACAGTGGCAGTTGCTAGAGGTGAGAACAGAAACTTATGCAAGCATCTCTGCTGAATAGCAATGCCATGTGCTATAACTGTCCTCATTTATCCACTCTCCTAACAGCTGAATAGCACATGTGGTGTGAAAATTCTCTTGGCACTTCCCCCCCCCCACACACACACCCCACAGGATTTCTACGGTGTGCAGCAAGACAGTTTAACAAGAATTCTGCTGCTTCTTAAAGTAACAACTCACATAGATATCAAGTAGATTTTTTTAAAAAGCTACTACATTGAATAAACATGAGGTTTGGTATGGTTGAGTGGAATCAGCAGTTGGCATATGCAAGGCCTGGTATGGCCAGGAAACAAGATGACGAAATGGGCAGCTGAATGGTATCCCTTAGGGATGGGCACAAATATTCATAACATGCATTATTCATCCAAATTCATCCAAATTTGGACATTTGTACACAAATTGAATGTTACTACATTCACACATTAACATTCATATGAATATGAATGTTTTTGACATTCATATGAATACTTTGGACATTTGTACAAATAGTTTGGAAATTCGTTAAACTGGGAAGATGGGAAAGTAGCTGCGCCAGTTACATCTGGAACAGATCCAGATTGCATTCGGCATGGATCGAGAGCAGATTAAAAATGGATTCAGGTCGGATTTTATGCTTTCGGAGTGGATATGTTATGGATACATATCAGATATGTATGCGTTTACGAGGATATGTATTCATTTGTATCGGATATGTATTTGTTCATATTGGATATGTATCGAATATTCACACAAATTCAAATGAATACATTTGTATCGAATAGAAGCCTACCACATTCGAAGGGCATCTATTTGAACGAATACGGATTTTCTAACATCTGATTAATTATGAATCAAATGACATTGAATTGAATGCCAAAACTCCATTTGTGCACATCCCTAGTATCCATGTATAGAAGTATATCCATATAGATAGGTGAAACCACAACCCCAAAGCCACCAGACTGTAGTATCATGACAGAGAGCAGTAGCACCAGCATCAACAGCTGACATGTATGGCACACAGATTTGGCTAGGTGGTGATTTGAAATTAGCTTTTCTTATCAGAAAACTAGAGTGCCCTGAGTTTTGATATATTTCTCAGGAAAGGCTGGTTTGTCAGCAAGTTCTGTTTATATGGAATTTTGTTTTCAAAAGCACGAAATGCAAACACACACAATTTTGCTTGTATGGGTGTACATGCAGATTTGCATTTACAAAGTTTTTATATATACTCAGCAATCAGGGACTGGGTGCTTGCAGAGGATTGGGCTTGTACTAACAAAAAAGTTCATTTTATGGACAAAAATAAACAAATGTAATTCTATATGAATGGAATATGCATCATTTGAACAGTAACCCTCCTTTTCTTGGTTTACAATCCCATCTTTGGCAGCACCATGTTTTGGTGGTACTTCTGCTGATAGGAAAGGAGATAAAAAGTCTTTTCGACTATTTGGAGTATAACTGGAAAGCAAGCGTGGTAATGTTAAATTATGACACCTGAATGATGTATTTTGTATCTTCTACCTGTTGTGCTCATGTTCATGCCACGGTGAGCCTACAGCTGCCTGTCTTGCGCTTGGCTTTATTCTGGAATATATCCTGGAATAGGGGTCTGCTGTCCACATGCTAGTGCAGGATACAGCAGACCTCAAGTGTGGCCTGCCAGAGTCTGCATTAGCATGTGGACCACAGGCCTCTGTCTTGAGATATACTCCAGAAAAGGCCAAGTGGGAACAGGTCCCCAGTCTCAGTTCCTCAGTAATTCTTGCTCTGTGCTAGTGAAATCTGATAACAGGACGTCATTTGGCACCTGGCACCCACATGTTATGTGGGATCCCATTTTATTCCATGTTGCCATATCATTGTGTATGCATCACATCTGTAACCGGGCAGAGCCTTTCTCTCCTAACAGTAGATGTGACTTATTGTCAGTGAAAATGTCAAATGAAACCCTATGGTGGAAAGCAGAACAGGCCAAATCCACTTTAATGCATCCATTAATGGAGAGTTGAACTACTACTATTTTAATGCTGATTTATTACAAATATGCTTCTACCATATTTCTATAGTAACACATTACTTCTGAGCATAAGAAAAACAGGGAAACATAAGTAACATTAGGCTCTCTTAATTCCCTTTCATTTTTTGTTACAAAAAAGCTTGTCTTCGTGTGATGTTCTGTCAGTTTTTGAAAACAAGTAAGAAGATCTATCTCAGTGCTCAATATCTCAAACGTCAAGACTGTAATGAGTAAAAAGCAAAAATGTGAATACAATCATTTATCATTCCATATTGAGATATAAGATCTAGGTATATATATTGATCTGAGTTTGGGTACATAATACTAAAGGAATATGATGATACCATACATATAAAAGTATGTGTCCATTGCTAACTGTACAAGCAAACTAGCTAGTACTTTCATCAATAGCAAAGGTCTGTTCTGGCAGTTACCAGCAGTGCAGTAATTTTTTATTTGGTTGGGGATCTAGGTCCATATTTTGCTTTGTGATATTTCCTAACCAGTTGTACTATGCAGATTTTTATAGATTTAAATCTTTTGTTGCTGTTGCTTCTCCAATATAAATGGATTATCTTGTGTCTGCTTTATGACTGCAGGAATTTTTTTTAAAGTTGTTTTCCTTCCATTCCTTTGAATACTGGGCAGCTCCAGACATTAAATAAAACTCACCTATACTTTTCTTGACTTTTGATAATCTCAGTGTAGGGATGTTGATTCTTTATTGCTCTAAAATCTTTGCTAACAATTGTCAAAATGGCTTTTTTCCTTAGTGATTCTTTTGGTCCTTTTCTTAAATACCTAGGGTAATAGTTTAGGATTTTGCTTCATTTCATTTCTTCTTTTTTAATTTAGTGTTTAATAAGGCTTTGACAGTAAAATGCATTTAATTTTTATTTTAGTAAGTTGTGTTTAAGTATTTGAATTAAAATGCAAATAAAACAAATAATAAAATTCTTACTGCCTGATCTTTTGTGTATAAAATAATATTTTCTATTTCTTTTTCTATTTCTGATAATTACTGCATTCAGTGACTTTTCAGTTTTAATAATGTTTCATTGTGCACCTTTTTTAATAAAGTGGAAGAACAGTAAATAAGTTAAATTCAAATAATTGTCATGCTATTCCATATCACTAATTGTAATTTTTTTTAGAAAAGGTAAGAAGCTGTTATTTAGTGACCAGTCAAGTAAATTACTTAAGAATTATGAATATTAAACTCATTTTACTAGATCAAAGATTTACCTTTTCCCCTTTTCAGCTGCTTTAGTCTTTAGTGAAATGAAAATGAGAATATGAAAATAGAGTAGATGATGTCTTGAATAGAAGATGTAATCATTTTCTCAAGGACAGTGGATTTTCCAAATGGCTTTGAGGTCATTTTCCCCCAAATAAATCTGTGAATTATCTTTTAGCTCCTAAACCCTATTTCTGATTATTCAAGATCTATTTCTGATTTAAATTGAGAGTGGATAATTTTTCTCAGGTTTATTTGGTATACTTTTTTTTTCAGAGTGATATTGAGGACTGGCATTATTTCAGTTAATTTACTTGCTCCACCTGTTGAATTGAAAGGATGCCGGATCTTTCTCTTTGTTCTACAGTGTTTCAGAGAATTATATGGTTAGGTGATTTACTCTATATACGCTATTTTTTATTAAAGTTAACATGGGAAACTGGGTTTGTAGTCAATTCCTTTACTATGTAAAATCTTGGTAGTCTTGATTGCCTCTTCTGTCAAGTTTATAGTACCTTGTAAAACTGTGATTGCTTTTGAAAAAAAATCTCACTTGATAAAATGTTTCATGTCTTCATGAACTTTAAGAAAACAGACTTATGGTAGGACCGTGAAGCACACGTTCATTATATGAGTCCTGTAAATATATTACTGGAATTAATTCAGACCACTAACTAAGAAGTTTCTGGTTCTATGTGGATGTGGATATTTTTAGGTGTTTATTATTTGTTCACCTAAAGAGCTAGACAATATTCTTCTTACTGAATTATCTACCACCTCCATAGTTGCCTGTATAATTTTTCTCCCAGCATGGTTGTGTACTGCCCTGGCCTACCTATGAAAGAATAGTAAATGAAGTAGATGAAACAATAAATGGAGGTAGTAGGTAGGATGGAGAACAAAGAAGCTGAAAAAAAGTGGTATGGGGTAATAATAGGCTTCAGTTTTATGAAAACTCATATAAATAAATGGGTTTTCTGAGCAGATGCATTTTGCATATATTAGCTAACCCAGAATTGTGTGAAGGAAGAAGAGAGAGTGGACTGAAGTTCTAAGCTATTGACTATGGTGAGGCATTGCCCTCTGCATCCTTACAGGACAGTTGTTCCATAATTAATCAATGATGTGTTTATTATCACTTTAGTTTTTAAGGTTGTTTTTGCATTAGCCTCAAAGACCACGTTGGGAACCCATCTGGAATCTGATCTGTACTCAACAAGTACTGATCGGCCATGCACTCTCCCCATGCAAGACCCCATTAGGATCCCATCCTGAATGTCCTGCCCCCACGAGTGCTAGCAAAATCCAGATTTAATGGGTCCTTTGGGCCCTTAAATCCTGATTAACTGTAGACCCCTTTAATGGTGTCTACAATCCGTTCTTCAGCCATGAAGACCAGATCAAAGGATATGCATCTACATGACTTACCAGGCCAAAGGAGTCCAGGGGCATGCTCAGCAGTCTCCATTTGCAGTAGGGCAGCTTTAGCTCTGCCCCGCCAGCCAAAGCTATGGAGGCCTGCACAGACTCTGTAGTTATCTACGACATCAAGCACAGGCTTTGAAGTTGCTGTGTAAGCAGCTACAAAACCATGACTGTCTGCAACATCCTTTGTTGGAGGACATATTATTTTATTTTATATTATATCCCACCCTATACCCGAGGGTCTCAGAGTGGGTAACAGCTTTTAAAATCCAGCATATCAAAAAACCAAAGCCAAAACAAAACAAAACTAGCCATATTACAATTTAAAACCAACACATTGAAAACCAGCACAGTGTCAATCAAAACAGTAGCATGTGCATTGGGGGGCAAACATGACCAACATCTAGCCAAAGGCCTCAGCAAAGAGGTGCGTCTTCACCGCCTTCCTCAACCTAATCAGAGAAGGAGCCTGATGCACCTCAAGGGTTCCAGTCATGCCTCACCACCAGTGGCCCTTCCAGTTCCGGCTAAACAGAATGCTGGGATGAGTGCTATGGCATCTGCACAGCGCCCCTGTTTGGCACCCATTTCCACTGGGTGCTAGAGGGTCCGTGCAGACCTATCAGTTCCTTGCCAAGATCTGATTTTTTGGAGGCCCGATTCAAGCGAAGACCACATCTCGAAGATCCAGATCTTCTAAATCCAGATTTACAGAGGTATGTGCAAGAACAACCTAAGGCTACCTCCTTGTAGTTTTTAAATATATTGCTATTTTGGTAAGAATAATGTCTAATAGCTCAGTGGCTTCAGAATCTTCAGACTCCATAATGATCTTTGGATGTATTAAGAGACAAGTAAAAGCTACTGCTATTTAAGCATCTGAAAATCTGTAATTCTCTCATCCTCCCCCCATGCAATCTGAAAATATTATGTGCCCCTTACAGTTATCTTTGCTTTCATGTGAGAGACATCCAGCAAGTATTTGGCCTAAATGCTTAAATGCTTTTCCTAAAAGTCTATAAGGAGAAAAACCAATAACAGTAATGAACATCTGAATGATTGGTTACAGATTATTTATACTGCCCTTTCTTGTAGTTCAGAGTGTTGTACAAAATAGAACCCCAATAAGTTATATATATTATTCATCTCTGGATACTTATCAAGGAAATTGCTCCTGTCCACATGTTTAATGCTGTTAGCACTAGTTGATATTTCTTACCAGTGGGCAAATATTGTAATGTCTCCACTTACTTCTACAAGGTGCCTGGATCTCCTTTGTCACCATTCATGGTGGCAGCAGGTCCCTCAATATGATCATTTCACCCCATATTCCATTGTACTTATCCTCTGAGGCACCTTTATTGCAGGGTGCAATTTTATGCATTGAACGGGTGTGATGCTACAAATAGCACCTCTGTATTCCAAAGGGCACCTTTCCCCATTATGCTTTAGGGTCTCCCCTCAATCTACCTGAAATGGAGCCTCATTATGTACTTTAAAAACACATATAAGGACTAACTACACATTTTGGATGACTTTGCTCTTTTGGACCTGTATTTTCTTTTGCAAATGTGAGTCTGTTTGTTAAAAGAGCTTAATACATAGCTTGCTGGAGAGAGAGAAACTGTCAGAATGTGGTGCTGGCATAACAGTTGTTGGTAGAGGAGGAAGAGGACAAGATTGAAGCTGTGTATCCCCTTCTGGTGAAGTTGAGCTCATTTGGTACTGATGTGGAGGCACCCGGGGCACCCTTCCTGCTTGTCTCCATTTCAGAGCGACGAGGTGCTATTTCCTCAGTGCCTCCAAGCAAGGCAGGGGAAAAAAATATGCCTGCAGATGGATATGCCTTCATGTGCAATCTCACCACAAAACATCCTGTGTGATCACTTTGAAGGCACCTGTTGCCACCAAAAATGGCGATGAAATAGTAGTGGACACCTTCGACTCCTGGAGTGCCCAGAAATGGTAAGTGATGATGGAGCCAGAGTTTATCTTTGGGAGTGTGTTTGAAAGTGAAACACAGAACTAGGCACAGAGAAGAGTGCTGAAGGGTAAAGAGAGACCATGGGGAGAGAGGTGGAATGCGAACAAACTTAACAGTTAGACATGGTGGGAAGGAGACTTTGGGTTATGCTGAGATTGTTGGAAGTAATGCAAGCTTTGGGGGGAATTTCGGAAGAGCTTCCTGTTTATATAATTCACATTTATATAGTCTGTTAGGCCAGTTAGTAGCACAGGTAGATTTCATTTATTTAGTTTTAATCCTTCTTGAAATAATAAAGCAGCTTAATTCCCTTTCTTTTGGGTGTCATCCCTGAGGCTTAAGTCTGGCAGTCTAGCTGTAATAAGACTGCGCACAGCATGCCTCCATGTGTGAGTAATATGTTCCTTGTTCTTATCATTTGGGAAATACTAAAGAATATACTGGCAGCTCATCTCTTCCCAAATACAATCATCTCTAAAACCTCTTGACATTTTAGTAGGCAGGTATAGCGACAGTTTTCAAAAATGTATTTTAATGGGCTGAAAGAGAAGGTGGGACTGAAGTAAAGCTGAAGCAAAGAAGCCTAGACTCTCTGTGATCAATTTATATCACCTTGATTCAAAGAAGAGGCTGTTGCTGTGGTTTCCCATAATGGGCATATGGAAAATACTTCCAAAGACAGTGACTGGTCCTGAATGCAGCCAGCCTGGTGAAAAGGTAATGAGCTGGAAAAATACATAGGAAGAAACCCCTAATATAAGGTCAAAGCTAAAACACAGCTAGAAATGACAAATTATACATAGAATATTTGCTGCTAGGATACAAGGCTCTTACAGTCATTTTTATGTAGTTAAAAGTAAATGTTTAGAATTTAAACAGAAGTGCGCTGCAGTCAGACAAAAGAAAAAAGGAAATAAAGAAAAAGCAAAGCTATATGTCTGTCTGGAATACAGAGTATCAGAGTGAAGAGTTGCTGCCAGACTTCAGTAAAAGGTAGATATTAAGGGCCTTTTTGCACCTCCACTTCCCTGGGGCAGCATTCCAGGGAGTGAAGATGGGATATAGATCTGGTGTCCACACTTTTGGATGCTAGATCTATCCCAGATCTCCTCAGTGCTTCCCTAGGCTGGCAAGGTGTGAATTGTGGTGACTACAGTCACAGACTTCTGGCAATGATACCAACAGGCATGTATGGCACTTTGGTGACCAGGCAATGCAGCATGCAACTGCACCTGTGCCACCTGGTCCCACTCTCCATTTGCACCTTTCCCAGCCCAGCCGCTACTATAGTAGTAGTCCAGTAAAAGTGCTGCTGCTACAATGCACGGGGGGGGGGGGGCTCCTACATGCGCAGAGATGCTTCTGGCACAGAAATGGCTTCAAGCAGAGCAAAAGCACCATGTGGGAGCGCCCCTTGTCTTCACCTCTTTGCCTAGAGTGAAAAGGCCCTAGGGCTCTTTATATGCTATATAATTTAATCTACTTTAATTTGAATGAAGATACTGTAGAGTCCAATTCAGATTCTGATAAGGATATCAGAATAGGGATGTGCATGAATATTCCTAGCATGTGAAATTCGTACAAATTTGGCCGAATTCAGACATTCGTATTCAAATTTAATGTTGGCACATTTGAATTTAAATACATTCAAAGTGGATCTATTCAAACTAATATTTTCTTGCATTCAATTCAATATGAATCAACTACCAAAAAAAAATTGTGCACATCCCTAGTTTACAGTATTCAGAAGTCAATCATGTGGGATGAAATGGGCTTTACTCTCAAGGAAGTACACGTCTACAGGGATCTTTTGTTCAGCATTCACTCTGGTTCACTTAATTTATTTTTCTTTCAAGTTGTTAAATATTGATTTAGCATTATAAGTTTGCATAAGTCTTTCTACCAGCATATACTGTGTGTAAATAGATATTTAAAATATATTCCAGTTTTGTTTCATGAAAGTAACCTAGCTTAAAATACAGCTTAGTAATCTGTTTAAAAACGGTAAGGTTTAGTTAAAGTATTGTTTCTTTTATAAGAGTTTAAGAGATGTGCTTTTGGATCAGAGCAGCAATCCATCTAGTCCAGAATCTCTTTTACAGCGGCAATCAGTTGCATAGGGAAACCTATAAGAAGGGCATGAGTTTAAACCTTGCCTCATACATTGTCTCCCAGCAACTGGCCTTTAGAGCTATACCACCTTCACTGTCAGAAAAAGCCATACAATGATTCGAAACATTCAAATGTACAGATACGTATGTGTATTATTTCTACACATTTGAGCTTATAATACAGGATGAAAACAGGATGCATACGTGATAAAAAGGGATGCATACGAAATTTGTACAGATATGTATAACACATATGAATGTTGTCAGAAAAAGCCAAACAATCATCAGGGCTTGTAGCCACGGATAGTTCTATGCAGTGACCCAACTCTTTAGTGAAGCTATCCAAGCTGGTGGCCGATATCCTATCTTATATTAGTAAATTCTTATATGTTTTTATATATTATGTGAAAAAGTGTATGCTTGTCACTCTTGATTCTTTTAAAACTCAGGTTGTGTTCAGCCATATCAAAAGGGGTGCTTCAGAGGCACCTCAGAAGGACAGTGTGTAGCCCTCAGATTCCCAGCCCTTCTCTCATCCACCTTTTCTAGCACAGAATGTCCAGGAGGGGGAGGCTGCTGTGTGAACAATTCTACCTCAACGCTTTCTAAGGTACCTCATGGATGCTTTTTTTTTTTTTGCTGGGACAAGCAAGCCATCCCAAGTTGGGATGGATTGCTTCTGGTACAGGACAAGGTTTTCTGACTGAGAGGCACCAACCTCTGTCCTAGCTCCAAAGCCTATGCCAGCCTTGAAACTGTGTGACGAAAGGAATGGCCAAGCCCTTCTTGTCACCAGATAAAAACCTGGAGCAGTGGCAAATAACAGCAGTAAAGTAAAGGCAAGTAAAACAAGTGTGGGGCCCAGAGTTTGGTTTCATGTAGTAAAAGTAAAGATAAAGCCAGAGTAATTAATCAGTTGGCATGACTGAGTAGAAGAGTGGACTATACCTACCTAGCTAATAATATACTCTCCTCCCTTTCTGCCCTCTCCCTCGCCTGCCGCTGCCACCACAGTTGTCACTGCTCTGAGCTTGAAATAGACTTTCCAGGTTTGTGTGCCACAGCTCCCCATCTGTGGTACATTGTGATCCTGGATAGGAAGCTGGGCACACACACCTGGAAGGTCTGTGTTGGCTTTGGAGCAGCATGGAAATGACAGCTGATGATGTACATGTGGGCCCCCATTCCACTTCACTGCACTCCCTTACCTCTGTGGAGGCTGTGGTGGCATTATCTGCCATCATTCTCATGCTGATCCAAAGCCAAAACAAGTCTTCCAGGCATGTGCACACAGCTCCCCATCCAGGCAGTGTAATGACAGGGTAGGCAAGGTGCATGCATGTACATGCAAATTTAACTCAATCATAGTTGCATTGGTACTAGGGATGTACACAAAAAATGTAAAATTAATTTTGCATTGAAGCAAATGCAAAGGAAATTTGCATTTGTGCAAAGAGAGCTGCTTCAAATATGGTAGGATTTGAATCTTCTGTGAATGCTCTTAGAATCCATTTTTAATCCTGCTGCCAGTTGCACCTCCAGATCCCCTCTGAATCTGCTTTTAATTTGCTTTGAAACTGCTCTGAATTCACTTTGAATCCACTGTAGATGTGACTGAGCAGCTGCTTTGCCACCTCCCTACCTTTGCCAATATAACAAACCATTGAATATATGTACAAAAACATTTGCTCCACATTTGAATGTCAGTCTTTGAATATAGCCAATATTCAATTTGAATGCGAATGTTCAAATTCAAACAAATTTGTATGAATTTTGAACCTGATGGTTAATTCATGCACATCCTTCATCGGTACTAGCAGCAACTGAATTAGCTGTAAATTCTACTGTCCCACCACTGACCCCTTCTGCAACCCTGTTCCATGAAATCTCTGCTGGTTTGCTATTCAGTCTGATTGTACATGGAAAGGGAAGAAAAATGTTTAAAAGTGTGTTTGCATGCAAATAATAAAACCTTGCTGTTTGTCAAGAACATTTCTGCCAAACCCATCTGAGCAGGCATAAATATATTGAGAGTGAAGAGGAATAATGGGGATGCAGACCACCAAATCTACACATAAAATCTAAACACAGGGCAGTTGTGTGGGAGAAAATGCATGAAAAAGATATTTTTCCTACACTTAACTTGTACAGCACAGGGGGATCAATCATCAGGAGAGGGGATCCAAACTTTGACAAAATCATTTCCCCCTCCCCTCTTTGCCAGGCTTTTCCATCTGATTCCAAACACGAATAATACCTGGTACAGAAAACAGATAAACCAGAAACAGAAGACAAACAATTTTCTCCAGCTGAAAAAAAAATCTTTTCCTCGTATCATCTCCTCTGGGTTTTTTACTAGGGTGGATCAGCCCTTCTTTATGTTAGTGGATTTGTCCTCACTAGACATTCTTTATTAAAAGGCATAGTGGCTCTGAAAGTGCGTGAGAGTGAAAGTGTGTGAAAGTCTCTCTGTGTGAGAGAGTGCACATTCATTTGTGTGCGCATGTATTTATGAGAGACATCAAGGAATTGCCTATCAGATTTCTTCTCTTTTACACTATCATATTCTTTCCTACCCAACACAGTTAAAAATGTGCTGTGTTCAGTCATAATTACCAGGCAACATAGAAAATTGTGACTATTTCAGCGTCTGCAACTGCATTTCTCTGTAATTGATGGAAGTTCAAGTGGAATTTTCAAAGGTTGAGCTGAGAAGACATGGGAGAAAAGGTGATTGACAGACACCAGTTCGTCAATGCATTTGGCCATTGAGGGTATAAGAGAGTTCCTTATTGTAATTTTAACCAAAATTGCCAATAGTGTGCTGAGAAGACCCAGAAAAACCTGTACGCTTATGCGGCAGAAGAGCTGGCTTAATGCAAACAATTAACCAAATCAAACCCTCAAATCTTAACTGTAGCTATGGCCTAAAAAGACCTAACCAGCTCAATTGTTCCTTGTAAGGAAGTGCCTCAGGTCCTTTTACTGGTTTAGTTACCATCCTCTAACTCTTTTCAGTTCCATTATATCCTTTTCAAAATGTGATAGCCAAAATGGTTCAGAATGTTCCAGGTGTAATCATACTATTACGTTGTAGAGAAATATTAAATACTGGTATTTTTATTTTACTCTCTCTATGAGAAGGATGTTGGGCAAATGTTTTCTGGGTATCCTCTTGAATCCTCCCTCTTAATAAAGAAGTTATGCTGACCACTTCCAATCTTTAGCTATAGTGGCTGATTTTAATGACAAATCACATGGTTTTGTTAAAGGTCTGAGATTCTGCAGTCTTGTCATTGAATTGTTTAATAAATCTTGCATAACTCCTTGAGGTTGTGTCATTCAGAAGTACTCTGAGCTAGAAACTATAACAGTAGCAAATCAAAAAGCATTTCAGAATGATCAAAAGAAGACTTTTTGGCAGTTTCTTTTTAAAATTATCAGTCATTTACCCAACCACATGGGCAAAAGTAGTGCATGAGTGCTATGAAAAATACTTCTTATATTAGGTACTGGGCCTTTCTTCACTGTCAGTCTGGGACAGGATTCAGAAGCCTCCTTTCCGCATGGTGGTTCAGCTTAAGGGGAGGCCACACCCTCTTCTAGGATGCTTACCTCAATCTAAGCAGCCAAAATGGCCACCCAGATTGCTATACTGGAGTAGGAGTCAGTGCCAAACTGACCCAGGAGATGTCCATAAGGGGTACACACCTCTTTGAGCCAGTGTCACATCACAGGGAGGCAAGGCAAACAGGCAAACACTGGCACAGCTTACTCAGTTCCAGAGGAGCTCAGGCATACCCAAGGTCAGTTCCAATCCATTGTCAAGGAGTCCAGAAAGTCAGCAAGGGTCAGTCAGTCCAAAGGGTCAGCGAGTCACAAGGAGTCCAAAGACAGAGCACCAGCACGGAGTTACACGGAGTAGCATGAAGTTGTCTGAAAAACTGAAGCAAGGTGTGTTCATTACCCCACCCATGGTTCAGCTGAGCTAATCATTCTGATCTGCACTTCAGCTGCTTCTGTTGTCTCAGGAGGCGAGGGGAGGGCTTTTCATGAGGCTCACTGTTTGTAGTTTCATTATCAGAGCTGTTTGCATGCTCACTTGAAATTGGCCTTAATCCCTCAGTGTCTCTAATACTTTGCTGTGGTTGCTAGTCTGTGATGGCATTGGAGGCAGACTTTCCTCCTCTGAGGAGGCTGAACAGGGCATGACAGCCAGTTTAGCAGGGGACCCATGTTGGTGGAGAACAAATGGGTCACTTGGAGGCTCCAAGGTTAGAAAAATATGGAAGCTGATTCCAAGATCACCTGATCCTCAAACCCAGTGTGGCAGATGACCTAGAACAGTCTTCCAAGTGCAGAAGATTTGTTGCAGGAGAGCAGGAGATATCTAGTTGTTAGAACCACTCCAGCCTTTCTGCACTGGGCCTTATTCCGTATTATATTTCTGCATGCTAGTGCACACTACAGCAGGTCCCAGGTGGTGTCTGCCATAGTTTGCATCAGTGTGCAGAGGACAGATCCCTATTCCAGGATATAATTCAGAATAAGTCCCAGTGCAGAAAGGGCCCTGGTCCTGCTGGATCAGGTCAGTAAGGTAAGTGCAGAAAGAGCCAGTCTTTTTATTTATTTATTATATTAAATATTGCAAGCAAAAATACATACATAACACTCTAATACAGTGGTTCCCAAAGTTGTCTGGGCTACGACCCATCTAATGTAAGTTTACCAACTCGGGACCCACCTCTAGGAAATTTAACCGTTACCAATATGAATAAAGGACTTTTCAAATAACAAACAAAGTTTTAATACAATTTTTTATTACTTAATTCTACAGGCAGGGCCCACTCAATATTCGCTTGCAACCCACCAGTGGGTCCCAACCCATAGTTTGGGAAACCCTGCTCTAATAGAAAAAACAAAATACCCCCTCCCCCCCCCCCACAGCAGACCCTTAACATTCAAATCCTTACAAGTGATACACCAATCTTATTGAAGTGCCATTTAAGATAATTTCTTAAAAAGACTTTGGGGTTGGAATTCTGCATTACCGATGGCTAACTCAACAAGAAAGAAAAAGGAAGTGATGCTCTCACACCCTTTCACTTCTATAAATCCACAGTATGGGCAGACATTAAAAAAAACACAGCAAGGGAACCATTACACACTGAATGCTAGAAAAAGCATTCTGCATAGTAAATTATATAAACAACTCAGCTGTAAGTTTTGTTATTCTCTCAGTGTAATTTGTGAGTACCAGTGGAGTGGGTATGTAGAAGTGCAATAAATTACATCATGGCATTCAACAGACTTGCACACTATCTCACAGATTTTACAGATTTGTTGTTATGCATCCACAACAGTGAAATTACATTTTCATTTCAGAAAAAAAAAATCCAAATATGTAACATGATCACCAGGAACTGTTAATAGTTGTATCCCTTACCAATCAGAAGGATTGTGGTAAGGGGCAGAGCAGCCAATTTCACATTATTTGCAGAGCTTCCTTTTGATACGCCAGAATAAAAATAAAGTGGACATGTGAGAAATAAGTTAAAGTTTTTCTTTTTAATAATAAAAGTAGGTGACTAACAGCCATTTTGCTTCTGTAACATGCTTGCATCTAGAGTTAAAATGGAGTAAGAAGCTTTCCCCAAATGGACCTCTATGCCCTGTTCCCTTCTAACAGCTGGTCAGATAAGGAAGCTTTTTGAAATTTTAGTAATTAGTCAAAGTTGACACTTCAAGGACGGTAACTTGCTGTACAGGAAATCTTGGTATCTGAAGATGGACAAAGGAAGATACTTGGCGCCTCTCTGTATATTATAGAGATAAGAGAAGGCCTGCATACGTAGGAAAACTCAGGCAGCTGCAATGGGTAGAGAAGTTGAAATAAAGGCTAGCCAAGTAGGTGACCGGGGCATGAACTTTAGGCCTTAATAAGGTACTTACATATTAAAATCTCCTCCCCACGATGAATATATCAGATGTAAATGAACTTTGGGGTGTGTCACTTGGCACAGAATCCAAAGTTTTGTCTAGACCAATAAAATTGACTCTGGGAGGGAACATTTGGGTGGCTAAGCTATAAAAGTTTCTGCATTTCTGTGTTAGGGTTGAGTTGGCTCTAGAGAGCCAGCTCCCTCCACTTCTCATTGCAATGACTAGGGAGTTTGGTTAGGGAGAAAAATTCTTGTATTTTACAAATGCTTTAACTTCTTGCTTTTCTTAAATAAATTGTATCTTTAGTCTAACCGAATCGAGTTGCATTTTTCCAACAGACACACGTTAACTATTTTGCACCTACCCTTGCCTTTTCTTTAAAGCATGGTAGAAGGGTTGTGTGTTTGCAGGGTCATTTGCACTTTCCTCTTTCTGCTGTGATTTTTATTTAACCTTTCTTTCTTTTATGCTCAACAAACCTGATGGTTAGAAACACTAATGACTTATATAGTTCTGATAATTTTATAGTACCAAATCATGCTGGAATGCTCTTTATGTGTATTGATTTGCTGAATACGTTCTGGCGTACAAGAATTCTTGACTGCTATTTTGTGAGCTGTGTTAAGATATCATACTGTGGGTAGGGATAGTTGGTAACAGACTACACTGTATCATGTACAATATGTGTAGGTGCTTTCCTTGCTGCTGAAATGAAGTGAGTTGCCCTCGTGTTCAGGATTCCATCATTGTATCACAATTAGGAACTGGGACATCGGAATGAATTGCTGTAGCCTGAATACATACTGATGGACATTTATTTATTTATTATTATTTTAAAAAAACCACTTTCAGTGCCCCATGCATAGGATGGCTCTTTTAAAAATGAGGTATTCCTTAAAATGTTTATTTCACTATGGAAATAAGTTAATGCCATTAAAAAATTATTAGGTTTGATAACCATTTATTTTGCAACTAAGCATGGTATTGGCATTGAAACTCTTCCATTGCTGGCATAAAATACATAAAATATGTAGCAAGGATTAAGCTTGTTGAATGTGATTTATTTTGTACTGGTGTTATAGTTATTGAAATGTGACTAATGATTTGTTGGTAAAATAAGCTGATCCTGCTCAATTTATTGCAGAAGGAAATGAAGCTTTAATCAAGTTGGTTGCATGATGTTTTTATGACATTTTAGAAAAAAAATCTGTCTGCATAACCTTATTCATGAAATAAATATGTTGTTAAGATCTATCTAGCTGTCCAAACTGATCAAATTGTATAAGAGTGTCTCGTTGTTCTAAGCGGCTTGTAGACTATAAATCTCATTATGTCCAGTGGGATTTAAGGGAACCTAAATTTCTTTACATTGCACTCTGTTTAATCCAACCAAAAGGGAAAATAAATTATTCAAGCATAAATCAGCCTGTGTCTATGCATAAACACCTGCTATGGGGGGGGGGGGGACCTGAGACTGAGTCAAAAGGACAGCTGACGGTGTCTTTGGAGTGCAGATACTGAATGGGAAAACTTCCACTTCAGTTACGGGTCCATAGAAGCGATTTGCATGGTGTTTCCAATATAACTCTGCCAAGGACTTCCGTGCACTCACCTAAGTTGCATAAATGGCTTCTTCTGCTTCTACAACGTATAATCGAATAAAACTGACCTTGCAACTGTGTTTTATGGACATTGTATTAAATGTAGTGTAATTGCCCAAGGGAAGTAATGTTGCTTATGCACTTTAATCATTAAAGGCCATCTCAACCTTATAACTACCTTAACCATATTTTACTGTTACAAAGAAAATAGTTATATACTAGTATCTGCAGCTATAATGGTGGTGTGGGGCTGACAGGGCCCTGGAATCAAAATTTGCCCTATTGATCTGCTTTGAGGGCCGGAACTATCTGAGGAATGAGAAGACTCTGATATATGTTTATGCTAATATTCTTATGTGGATAAGATTGATTGAAACACACAAAAATGAGTCAGCTATGAGCTATTTGAACAGTGGGGAACAATATCTACAATGCAAACTGCAATGCAAACATACTGTTCTAAAAATGGAAGGAAGCTCTGTTCTTAGACAGAAAGACATTCCTCATAGGTCAGCCAGTGCCACAACAAAGAAAAGAAGAAACCTCTTATAGGCCCGTCAGTGCCTTAACAAAAGAAAGTAACTGGAGAAGCCACAAAGAACTGAGACCTAAAGATCTAAGGAGCTGCATTGGAAACTGTAAGCTCTTATTTACTAGGAAGTTGTTATATTTGTTATACTGTTCCAATAAATAATATACTTCATTTATATCAGGAAAGACTTGTGGATTCTTCAAAGTGTGAAGAGTTTCTCTTGTTCAAGACCTCTGCCCAAGGTCATAGTGCAGACAGAACTCAAGTTTGCCTGGGGCAGAACAAGACCCTTTGGACACACAGAATCTATATCTAATTTATATCTATACCATCTATACATCCCTTTACCCCATTCCAAGGTCTCTTGAAGTTTCTCTTTGTGCATCCCTTTTGCAGACGTGAAAGAATTACTCTTGGGGCGTGAAAAGGAATTAAAGTTGAAAGGAATGGGATGACTATCAGGCCAAAAGACCTAGAAGGTGGATATGCTTCTTGCAAGGGCCTCAAACTCAATTTGTTAGGAAATGAAGCATGCATGTCCCCTTATTGACTTTGCTTGATGGCTGCATGGCTTTCTCTGACATGGAGAGCAATATAACTTCAAAGATTAGCTGCTGGTGACTGAGAGCAAAGCAAGATTTCTACTTAACGCCCTGCATGTGAACTTCAATATGCAACCAGTTGACACTGTGAGAACAAGCTGGTGGGCCAGAGTTGATTCAGCAGGATGTTTCTTACATTTCCTCTTCTCTACCTTGCCATAGACTTAGAGCTCTAGATTTCTGGTTCTTAAACTGTGGTCCTCTAGACAGTTCTAGTATACCAGAATTTCAACGGATAAAAGGTGAAGTTTATCCATGAAAAGGCTCTATTCTGGTGGGTAAGAATAACTATTAAAATAGCAAGTCTTTGAATTTGAAGGCTTGCATGTGTGCCACACACATTTAGGCCAGCATGGGTCTTTCTCTCACATGATCAAAAGAGCCAGGGCACAGAACTACATAGAAAGGGAAAATGCCTGGCATGGTGTTACAGCTTCAGTATACAGCTTAAGTCAAATTCCTAATTTGGCACATTTGTTAATAAATCTAACTCACAATATTTCTGTGGGGATAATATTGCGTGTGGAAGAAAAAAATGTCAAACAGTTAATTCTAATTGTTAGTCAGGAACTAAGGAGTCACAATGAGACAGCAACTCATGACTCAAAGTCTTATGATTCAAAGTCTCACACTGTTGCAGTAATTAGATTACATCATTCTAAAACCTCATGAATTGCAGTTTGTGGGCTATATAAGTATCTCTGTTTTGTAAAAGCTTTGTCTTTGGTTTGTTGTTTAAAGAGAGGTTTATGTCAGAAAGGATTCTGAAATAAAGCTACTGAACCTTCCACTGAGGAAAGAAATACTTTGTCTCTGAATTTATTTGACTGAATGACTGTCTAGCTATTCTGAGATTGACAAATGATCTGACTCCAGTCCAAATCTGCTACACAACCTGACAAAAATTTAATTTCCATTAAATCTTGCAGAGTACCAAAACCATCTATGTTTAACCATCAGTCACTTTGCCAAGGTAAACATTAGTACTGTAACAATTATATTTAGCATTTATGTTGTCCCCAGCTGACATTGTCTTAGCTCTGAAGCAACAAGGGTTGGGTCTCATTAGTATTTAGAAAGGAAACAGCTTCCAAATATCTGATATTACAAGCTAGACCAAGAAGTCAAACAGTATCTCAGAAAAATGCCTTGACAAACTCATTCTTGCTGGGAAATTTCAATGGATTTCTCTATGCAGTCACTGGGAATCAAGCTCAACTTGATATCACCTTCACCTTTATTATGTGTTTATTTACATTGCAGGAATTGAGGTACGATAGGAACAGAAGATCAGTCTAAAGCTCAGAAGATTTCTCTGTGGCCCCTAGCCAATCCATGTCTCTTATACCAAAACTTCTGCATGCCCCTGTGATCTTGTTGGTATATTATTGCAAGTGTACTTCAGTGCCAAGGGGGTTAATTTTCTTTGTATATTAGAGTTGCAGTATGGGAACTGCTGATTGATTAACTCTGCTGTAACAGTTTGTACATCACATGCTCTCTCTAGTTCTTGAAGTAGAAAGATAGACTCTAGCATCTCTAGACGTGTATATCTGATGTAAATAAGTTACAAGACGCACAAGTTATAGATAAGTAAAGTTATGTTGAACAAATCATGAAGGTGTATTCTTCAAGTCTGTTCTTCAACATACTCTCTGCTAAAGTATAGTTTTCTATGTATAAAAGAACTCAAGAGATCTAAACCAGGCCCCACTGATCTATCTATTGCAAATGGAATGAACTAACATGTGGAGGACATCACAAATTCCACTAATATGTGAACTGATGAGGCCCAGAAGTGGATTTATGTGCCCCTCTGGACTAAAGTAACTGCAGAAAGAGCTTGAGTCCATTGCCTCTTTCTAATTGATACACCAAAGGACTTAAGTAATGAGGGCTTCACTTAAACAAATTGTAGCTATTTCTTGTAGATAAAAAAGTCATTTGCAAGGAACAAATTATAAAGATGCTCAGTAAATAAAATAGCCTAGTACAGTTTTATTTGATTAAGAGGAAAATAAATGTAGATGCAGGGCCTGTTCGCATTTTGGAATCAGGATTGCCCAGCATTCTCTGGGATGCAGCACCTGCACATTGTGGTGCTGCCTCTCTCCTGTGTGGGGCACTGCTGATCATCTTTAGCTGTTGAACAGTAAAAGTGCTCCACAGCTTTGCCAAGAGTGTAAAATCCTGGACGAAGAATTCACACCGCTTCCTAGTGAAAATGTCACATGGAGACAGAGTGGCATGGCTTGCATTGCAATCACCATACCAACAGCATGGCATGTGACATAAGTTGCTGTGGTCTGCACTTCAACAGTCCCCACGTAAGTTTCAGGACAGAGGCGGTACTTACAATCGAAATGCTGGCCACTGACACTTCTCCATGGAAGTTAAGTGCGAAAAGGCCTGCAGATAATGAACAGCCTACAGCGCAAAAAGGTCTGCAGATAATGAACTGACCCAGGGGGAAAGACTCCCCTCAAAAAGAAGCAGAAGCAGAAAAGCAGCAACAAGTTGGGAAAACCAAAGATTAATTGCTAGTTTTTCCCCAATAATTAAAGTCTTCCAATGTGCGTGCACCAGACTAGTGACTAGCAGTCTGAAACACAGACAGGTGGAAAATGTCCTCTCTAAACAAAACCTTAACTAATCCTAAACAAGCTTTATCTAAAGCAAAAGGCATAGGCTTACTAGCTCACTTACTCTGAAGCCCCCTCCTGTAACCCATTAGATCTGTGTTCGATAACTAGTTATGAACCGACGGTTAGGAAATAAATGTAGCAACTTAACCAACTGATCTATTGAGCAACTAGTGTTAAGAGGAAGAACAGGGAAAAACCTAAGGGTCTACTTCCGGAATATGTACTGGAATAGGGGCCTATTATTGGCATGCTAGTACAAACTATGGCAGACCCTGCAAACTTTCAAGGTGTGGAAAGTGAGGTGTCAAGGTTAGAAAGGGAGGGATGAGGAAGTCTGTAAGGGTTTGTCTGGCTGGCTGGGTCAGGTGCCTACTTTAATCTTATACAACAGTCACTCCTGTGATGAGGCCAGAAGGATCAGGCTCAAATCCTCACTCTTCCATGTCTTGATGACTTTGGACCAATTCACTTCCTTCTAGTTTCTTACAAAGGTCAACCTTCTGAGCTCTCTGTTGTGTGACAGGATTAAATCACCACTAAATAGTTTTTTTTTAAAGTAAAAATTTGAATGGAGCAATTTAATTGTGCATGTATGAATGAATGAATGAATAAACTTTATTGATTAGTCGCTTGACCATATCAAGTATCAAGTATACAAGTATCAAGTATACATTACTGCATACAGAGCAAAAGTCATTCCAATGCTGACCTATGGAGCAGAAATCTGGGGTTTCTCAAACACCTCACAGTTAGAACAAATCCAGACCCGCTTTTTAAGATGAATGCTAGGTATCAACAATACCATACCAGCCCCTGCTGTTAGAGCAGAACTTGGCATTCAAGCTATCCAATGCTCCATTAATATCAAAATATTTAACTTTTGGATGCGCTTAGTCTCTTTGCCGGGAAATAGGTTATCAAGAATGTGCTTGGAGGAACAATATAGGAATGAGAACACCAATACATGGGTCCATAAAGTACACAGTGAAATTTCTCGCTGTGGTCTGTCCCTGCAAACACTAGGGCATACCAGTTTGATAGCAAAAGAACGCTTTAAGCAGCGAGTAAAGGACATCAGTGCCCAAAATGATATTGCAAACCTCCGCAACATAAAATCATTAAAATGGTTGGCACGTACGAAATCTATTTTCCGAACTGAAAAATACCTGGTTTATAAGATGCCCTATCCGTTGAGACAGCAATTCACTTATGCACGATTTGAATTGACTGACTGCATGATGAAGTATGGTAGATACCTTCAGATACCTTATCAAGATAGACTGTGCATCTGTGGGGCAACAGAGGTTGAAAACCTCTTACACATTTTGTTTACTTGCCCCTTGTACTCTCAATTAAGAACAGCATGCCTGGATCCCCTTTTGCAAAATATGACATTTTGGAATGCAGAGCAAAAAGTGAACTACCTTTTGCAGGGAGAGAATGCTCAGGCAACATATAAGGTAGCTTTGTACTTGCTTAAGGCAGCCCGGCTCAGGAAACTTTTTATGGAGACTAATGGAGTGCCTTGTAAGGGTGACGAGGATTTGTGCATGTATGTATATAAACATCCACATATGTGGGCGAGAGGGAATCTAATTGCTTTTCATTCTTTCCTCCAGGGTTTTTACAAAACAAATTTAATCATGGAAAAGTTACAAGACTGTAATTACATGTAAGGTATACACTGCATTTTTATTCCAAAATACTGAAATGCATAGTTCTCTGTTACAGATTACTGTTAAAGGAGTAAATTCTGAATTAAGAAAATAGATGGTAAACAGACAGAGCAATACTCTTGGCCTTAATTCAAATGCTAATAATTCCGCCTAATTTTTGTCCTCCTCCTCCTCATCATCATCAAACATTTATAGTGGCTATATACCTCAAAGTTTGAAAACCATAATTACAGTTAAAATCAGTAACAACAAATTCAGAAAACACAATCACGATACAGATCAACATTTATCATAAAATTTCAGTATAACTCTAGGGCCTTTCCACATGTGCTGCCGGAAAACCGATCTATAAGATCCGTTTTCTGGTGAAACATTTTTAAAAAGAATCTGTCCCAAAAAGGGGCAGATTCTTGGAGGCCCCGTGTGTCCACACATGCGCAGGGTGGTGGCAGAGGGGCCGGATTGGAGAGGGTGCTGGTGCGGCTACACCAGCACCCATCCCAATCTGGCCTCCAGGGGCCCTGCTCAGTTGTCAAAGACGGAGAACGAATACTCTCCGTTTGGCAGCTGGGGCCGCCCACCAGCCTGCACCATTGGCTCCTTCGGAGCTGCCATGGCGAGGCTGGCAGCCAGCTTCCCCAGGTTCCCCTTCGCCAGAGAAGGCATGATGGTGCTTACCTGGTCGTGGTGCAACGGTCTCTAGCATGGGGAAGCCCGGCTTCCATTGCGTGTGCGTGCGCCATGGCCTTTATTTCCCAGCTACCCTCGTGAGGGTGGCTGGCCCCTTCCCATTGGCCAGCCACCCTCATGACGGCAGTTGGCCAATGGCGGCCACGGCGCATGCACGTGCAATGGAAGCCGGGTCCCCGCTTCCAGAAGCTGCCGTGCCGCGACCAGGTGAGACCCCGAGCGTGTGACTCTGGGCGGGGTGGTGGTGGTGGTGGTTAGGCTTCGGCTTCCTTTGCAGTTGTTCATTGAAACTTACTGATTTAATACCAAGAAGTCTGTACACAGTACAATAAACTTATTGTTCATTTGATAAAAGAAGCTACAAAGCCTATTATTAACGTATTCATACAGAAGCTGGAGCAGTGAAAGGATACAGTAACTGCTAGAGTGGGGGAGAGGCCTCACCTTACAGTTGGAAACAGTTTCAACCAGCTATAGCAGGAGCAGAACTAAAGAAGTGGCATGCCTTTTGGCTGGGGGAAGACATTTGAAAGTTAATCTTAACACACCTACCACGCTTCGGGCCATAAATAAATAAAAGGAATCACAAGCCCCTGGTCAGAAGGTGGCGACACACCCCTAAATTCAGGAAATTCACAGCTGTGCTTCGTTGCCCCCACAGGAAGAGGGCAGGAAGAATGCTGCACAGACAAGAGAGTCAGCAGTGCAGGGTGTGAATGGAGTGTCTTAGTCTGCACCAAACAGGTAAGTGCGGAAAGACCTGAAAGGTATTGTCAAAGATTAAAACATTATGCCTGAGTCAATGAGAGGGAATTTAACAGTAAGAACTAGGGATGTGCATGAATAGGTTAAATTAATCATAGATTCGTGCTTGTCTGTTTTTGAGGAATGGCCTTCAGGCCCAGCGGGCAAATGTACCTGCCAGCATTGCGCCTACTGAGCCCCACCAAGATACAAAGCTTCCCTAAGTGTAGGGCACAAGAGACAATTCTGGGGGCATATTGTGCCCTACATTGCCTCCTCCACCACTGAGCAGAGTAGTGGGGCAGAGGAGATAAACTACTGGAAGTGATTTCCACCTGGTATAGTAAATTACCAGACCTCCTATTAACTGGCAAAATCATAAAACTCACCAGAACAGTTCTTCAGTTGCAAGGTGTTCAGAGGTCAAAAGTAGTCACATGTGTGAACAGAGCACCCCATGTCTCTATGATGAGATCAGAGCTACCTGCCCCTCAGCCTTTTTTTGGTGGCCATCTGACAGCAGCCTATATTTTAGGACTCTATCATGTTAACTATTATCCTGACTCAGTGATTAAGCAAATGGCTTTTCAAAATACTTTTCTTATGACAACTTATTGAATATGCTTTTGATTTTGTGTGTATCAGTAAATCACCATCAGTCTTGCCCTGAAACCTCTTCAGTCTTTTCTAGGCAGTGCTAATATAATACAAAGATGCAGCTGTTCCTACTAGAAATAGTCCGTTTGTCTGGTTCTTAAATGCTTGAAATAACTGGAAGACATGTATGATACTTTAATTCTATTTCAGATGTAATTAGCATAAGGTCTATATAGTAAAAGTTTACCTTGTTTTTTTTCCTCAATAACTTTGGAAGAAATCTGAGTAAACATTACATTTTGTTATTGCAAAAACATCTCCTCTGGTGTTTGTTGATTCTATCAGCATCAGCATTTTAAAAATTGCAAAACAGACTGAATTCTCTGAATGACATGAAGTAATACTTTAGGCATCCATGTATTAACTCTGGGTGTACTTGAGTGCTTTTGATCATTAATAACTGCAAGACAAGATATATAATTATTCCTTCAGTTGGTAATAAAAAAGGATTCAGAATTTTAAAGGTTTGATGACTAGACAAAGCCACATGCTTAGCAGTATTGATTTAATACTTATTACTGTAATATATAGAGTTTTTTTCCCCATAGCTTCAAATGGCACTTACCGTAATTATACATTACAATGGCCCATTGGAAAAAGATGAACTTGGATAAAAAGCAAGGATTCAACTTCCTGTTCAGTTGGGACATTTCTCTATGGCTTGGATAAGCTCCAAAATGCTCTCCTAATTATTGTGTCCTATAACTGTAGAAATGAGCTGACTTCAAGGTTGGGCAGAGTAAAACTTCTATAGTGGTAATATTATCTGAGGATTAAGGATTCAGGAAGATTTACAAACTGTTATCACTTCTTTTAAGCCTCTATTGAAAACCTTCACCAAGGTTTTTCCTATGTACCCAGTTTTAAGTATTTCTTTCAATTTGTTTTGCTATAAGTTTGAATTGTTTTTAATCTTGTTTATGTACTGTGCAGGAATTTTTTCTTTAATGGCAAGGCTTATGTAAAGGTAGAAAAAAAAGAAAGGTGTAAAAGAAAAATAACTCTGGTTAGTTTTTAATAAAGAAATGTAACTGCAAACAATTCCAGTTTAGGACTGCACTCAGACATAACAGAGGTGTGCTTCAAAGGCATATTGGAAGGACACACTTAAGGTTTAATCCAACTTCAGTCCACTTTCAAGAGTGAGAGAATACATCAGCAAAGTGACAAGCTGAATTCTTTCAGTGTTAAATAACTCAGAAAATTCACTTTTGGGGTAGATAATGTGGAAAGAAAATTGCTAATGTGTTCCCTTGCTCTGAAGGTGGACTGAAGCTGGATTAAGTCTTGGGTGTGACCACAGCCTACATGTGGCCTTTCTGTTCCCAAGCTTTCTTTAGTCCACTTTTTGTTTCACAGAATATTCATGAGAGGATGAAAGGGCAAACTGGTGTGTGAACTGTCCCACCTTGGAGTCTTGTCTGAGGTGCCTCAAAAATGCTTTTTCTTGTTTCTGATCATATGCTTAGTTTATTCTGGCAGGTTTTTTTTTTGGGGGGGTCATGTTACCTATCAGGAATCACTATTTACAATATATATCAAGTGTCCATGGTTTAGTAAACATTAAACTTCCTGTGTACATTAAATGTATGTGCATTAATGTTTCCACTTCTGCAAAAGCCATGAAGGGGCCTTATATTCTTAGGCTCGCTTTGTGTCTCATCTTTCCAGGCAAAGTGCCTAGTGATGTGTTTTCTACAGCCATGTTTCCCTTGTAGTGGCAGAAAGCACCTTGTGGCAATCAGGCTGTTACATTACTGGGCATGATTGTCAGTCATACTTTGTGCCATTTTGTAAAGACATGACTTTGCTTCCCTCATTGAACACCACTTTGAAGAGCACCTTCCCACTCCAAAGTGAAGATATGGTGGCAACATTTTGAGCAGCAATCAAGACACCTCCTTCAAGCACCCCATCTTGTTTTCTAAATGGAGGCACAGCCTCACTTATTCTTAATGAATTGTAGTTTGTCCTGCTGCAGATGAAAGTGCAGTTCATTAGGATCAAACCAAAGACGTTTTCGCACGGGGGAAAATGGAACGCGAAAAAGCCAGCTGTGGACACGTCATCCGCATTGGCCGCGCGCGCCTTGCGTTCCGACGTGTCCGCAGCTGGCTTTTCCGCGTTCGAAATGTAGAGCACTTCGAAGTGCTCTACACGCGTTCCAACGCGGACGAGCCGCCCGCAGGCGTTCGGGAGAAGAAGCGTTCGCGCCGCTTCTGTCTCCCGATCGCCTGCCGGCTCGCCTCCGACGCCGCGCGGCTTTGACAATCAGCTGTTTTTCAAACAGCTGATTGTCGATCTGCCTCCGCGGCCGCCGGCGCGCCCCTGGCCGGCGTTTGCCGGCTAAGCCAGCTTCGGGCGCTTTGACCATTCGCACCCAGACGCTCCGGAACGCGTTTACACGCGTTCCGGAGCGTCTGTGTGTGAACGGGGAAAGCGCCCGAAGCTGGCTTAAGCTTTCCGCCTGAACGCGTTCGGTTTCGAACGCGATTCAGTGCGGAAATGCCTCAAGTCTTCCAACCATACCTTTGTCGCTTCCCATTCCATCCATCACCCTTGCAGCCCAATGTAGGTCACTACTGGTTTCTGGTCTAGTTGTTCTAGACCTTTCCTTTATCACATTTGCTTTCTTTCTGGACAAAGTATGATTATAAGAACAGTGGCTCCATCCAGATAGGAAATGTATAACACAATAATGCTGTGGTATGATGGGATTGCCACACAATCTGTGGCAACCCCACCATATCCTTGTTAAATCCTGTTACAACCTAATGCCTTCAAAATACTGGAATGTGCACATTATTATATAATGCACAGATGGCACTAGCAGGACAAGCCCCACACCACTAAAGTTCCTTGTCTCAGAAGACTAAAGGAAGCCATTTTGGCAGGGTGATTTAGGGGGCCATCAAAATGGCTCCCTATGTTTAACGAGCCCAAAGAAGTGCATGCCCTTCTGCAAGCCTCCCTGCACCAGTCTAATCACCCCTGGATGCTGGTAGACCTGTAAAGACAGGTCTACAAGAATCCTGATCTCGGTGGGCATTTTGTTCAGCGTGGATGCAGCAGCCTACCAATGGTCATGGTGTCCGTAGTCCACACTGGAGTGTGGAAGACAGAGTAGTGGACCATTCCACAGGTAGATGCAAAAGACCCAGTGCCACATGAACCTCAAAATAAGCTCACAAACCACCTAATGTTGGAGGAGGGGTTTATGGCTGTGCTCACCCACAATGAAATCACTGGTGTCACAGATGTATCTCTCCAGGTATTTGAGATGGATGGAGCAGCCTTAATCATCCCATTACTGTTTTGATAGCATTCGTGGTTATGTCTGTGTTCTCCCATTTTAATATGTGATTAATTCTGTGTAAAGAGGTGTAATTTGAGCTACTTATTACAAGTCAGTCTACCTTTCCTATAAGATTCTGCATTTAGTGTGATGTTCTTTGTCTAAATGACCAATTAACAATAGGAACTGCAAAAGCACCTTTTATAATAAATTTGCTAATTTTGTTTTATATTACTAAGGAATATTATTTTTCATAATGCTAAACTGATAATATAATAATAGTTTTTATGATATGAAACTACTCACTACAGAAGGAGTTCTGATCTTTAACATTATTCAGAATAATGTATTTAGGATCTGAACTAATTTATTAGAACAGTAATCAGTCTTTTATTTTCCTTTATTACAAATTTGTTCAAAAAGAAATTATCAGCAAACCTATGGCAATGACAGGCAATTATTTTTTAAAAATGATTTTTAAAAATTGTTCATTTATCTTGATATACCAACAATTTCAGCCCAGTAGCTGTAATGTAATGGGGTAGATTAATAACGTTTTTTTTAAATCCTCCTTGAAAAAGGAGATAAAAATAACAAATTAAATGGTTCAGTGAGTGTCTGCTTCTGGAACTATTTATAATTGTAAAGCACTTGGAAACAGTGATAGATTTTTAAATTATGGGACAGGATGAACAGAGATTTCCATCTAGCCATGCAGTGTCATGAGCAATAATGTTCATGTTAAATATCTCAAACTTTAAAAATTAATCACCAGCATAAAATCAGGGAAGAGGAAAAAGTCATGTATGCATTAAACCTGAGTAATTTGGAGATGCGGAATGTAAAAAGTAAATGTCAATTAATGCATGTGTCCTATCTAAACACTTTGAATTCCCTAATAAATGAAATTTATCAAGCAATATTGGCCAGGGATTTCTCTTGACTGAGAGTTGAACCTAAATTAAATTAATAAATCATTTAACAAAACGGTACTTGTCCAGTAAAATTTTAAAAATACAATGATAAATTTTGCATTTAAAACAACATACAATAAAATAGATAAAAATATAAAAGCAAGAAGGGCATTGGCTAGTACCTAGAAGTAGGTATGGAAGGGAACTTTAGCTTTACCTCACATATATTAATTGCTGAGTGATCACATTATATCTGACCTAATAGTGCACTACCAGCTCTTCTCCAAGAGCGTGATTAGACAGTTTTTTAAAAGGTCCCTTTAAGAAAAAGCATCCCCTCACCCCCCACCCCCACACAAATGCCCTAAAAACTCAGAACCTATCTTATCACACTGCAGTCTACATTCACATCTAAGTCAGTTAACTCCTACCCTACTTACTGATATTCACTACAGTTTAGCCACTTGTTGGGAGCTCTTTGGTTATGTAGTTTCCTACTCAACCCAGCTTAAAGAATGAGATACCTTCAAAGTTTTGAGATTTTAAATGTTGAAGAGGTGGCCTTTCTGAGACTTCAAGATGGGTAAAGTGACTCAAAATGGTTTACAGACAGGATGTTCCTTGGAAAAGATTAAATCCACAGATTCTGGTTGAAAAATGTAACTATAAACTCACCCCTATAAGACACTCCATCTGTACTGGACAGAGTGAAAGATTGTGATAGAATGCTGAAATGGTGCAGTATCCAGTATCCCTTCAACAAAGTGGTCTGCAAGCAGATCACTGTTTGTAGCTTTTGAAGCTGATTTGTCTTGTCTACAACAGATCCAGGTTAAGTGCTCCATCTTGTGCTGTTGGGTCCAGACTAAGAGTGGATGGGAGCTCCTTGGTTTGCATTAAAGTGTGGATGATGAGACCCATGATCTGAACCATTTGCCTTTTGATCTGGATATACAATGCAGAAAGAGTCTTAATACTTTATTGTAATTATACAGTCTACAGGGAGAACTATATGTCATGAAAGATAAATAACATGGGTCCGTACCAAGCAATTATTGGCCAATCACTTGTTGATCGACAGTGCCTAAGTTGTTGACTGGCAAAATAACTAGTGTAATTCAAAAGCATCTGAGTACTGCAAACTTCATCCAAAATGGAAATAAAAAATGGAGGAAAGGAAAAGCAAAAAAGGAAAGAAACTGAAGACATTCTCAAGGAACAAATCAAATTTTCACATGGTATGGAATGCTGCAGAAAAGCCTTTGATTTCTTGCTGCACAATCTGATTGCATTTATTTTTAGAAATCTTCTAAAATGGTATACTTTACTAACTACTATTTCAGGACAACTTCCTTTCAGTTCTGTTCCTTATCGTTGTTATGCCATTGGCAATACTGTACTACTTAACAAACTGTACCCCACCCCCGAAAACCTGCAAAAATAAGTCATTTTCCATATATGGATGAATGGAAATGATAGGGAAAGTAGCAGAAATTGCATCATTGCTGAGCACCATCAGTATATTTAGTTTATTGTTTAAAATAAACAATGCATTCCATTCTAAAAGTGATGTTGATCAGTTAAACCCACCAAACAGAATTGGAGCTGAAGATTATTATATATGAAACAAAGAATAGAAAAGTTGTTTAGGCGATTACATCAAGCAGAACATCTTTTTTGAAAAAAAGCTAATTAAAAACTAATGAAAAAACAGGTTCTTATACAAAGCAAAGAATGAAAAATTGATTGGAAAGCTGGGAAGAAAAACAACTGCATGGTCAGTACATGAACATCATCTAAAGAAAACTAGATAAAGAAAAGAGCTATAACGGACTGCAGAATGGAACACTATTAAAAAAGATCTAATATTTGAAGCAGTATAAGAACACAAAGACCAACAAGAGCAGAGGTACGGCCAGATCCACACAATGGCAGATTTGGGTGCTTTTAGGGCTGTAGTATTTGTTCTGACTCTGGAAACAAGAAGTCTTCTGTCTTCACAGCTCCTCGTCTCCCAACCTGTGCTAAGGTAAAATTTTCTGTCCATCCTATTCTGAAAGCCACAGGAAGTACCCCCAGAAGTCTGTGTCTAAAAGAAAGATAGGGCGAGAATAATTGCTGGGAAGAAAGAGGCACAGGTGAGGATTGTGGTGGAAACTGTCATCAGAGCATGCTTTTTGGTTCTTCCTGTTCTACCCTGTTACAGTGGGTTCATGGGTCAAATGTGGGGTTTTAATATTCAAAGAGATAAACATCTGGATCATAATATGGCTGACATAATTGTGACTGAGAAAAAGAAACTAACAACATTGAGGCTTTGGACACTCAACTGCCTTTTAAACTGTCGCAGGGACAGACAAGCCACACTCAATCTGTTTTAAGCCTGGGATGGCTTGTTTACACCTACTGGCTGCTGTTCTTGCCTCCCCCAATATACCTTCAAGGTTAAAAGTAAGTTTTGGATGGGGAGGAGATAGGGCTGCTCGGTGCAATGGGGAGTGAGGTGGTCAAGGGGGAGGTGGGTTTGCATGCTGGCTGGGTGACACATGGTGGAAGGGCAAGGGGGTGGAGGCTGGGTTCATACACTAGGGGCAATGCGATGGAGGCATTGCAGGAAGGCAAAGGAGGTGAGGAATCGACTTGTGTGCCTTCGAGACAACACAATAAGGGCAGTGGCAGTGGAAGGGAACACAATGGGAGGTGTTGCAGGAGAGTGGGGGCATTGACAGCAGACATGATGTGGCAGTGCAGGAGGAGGAGGAGGTGTAGTCATGGTGGTGGCAGGGCAGTGACATGATCAAAAGGTTTGGCAGGAGCATGGGGGAGGTGATTGGGAAGGAGGATGTGGGAGCAGGGTGCCAATGGCAGGGTGGAACAATGGAATGGTGTTACAGTAGGGTGGGGTGTCAGTGCCATTGGAACTCCCCACTATCACTGCCACTGCCACATGCCACTGCCACCACACTGGTGCTTTCCTTTTACTAGGTGAGAACATCATGATGGCATTGGCAGCAGGTCTTTGCCTGACTCTTGGTCCATTTCTGGCTAAAACAGACTCAGTGCTGGGATTATGCAATTTCTGGATAGTCCCTTTCTGGCCAAGAAAGTCCTTGAGGTGTGTACATGGCTCTCACATGATTTTCCTAGGATCCTGTAGAACTGAAAAAGAATGCTTCCGAAGTGGCAGGGAAAGAGCCGGATTGCTGACGCATGCCCAGCTGTCAAACAGGGAGAGCGTATGCTCCCTGTTTGACAGCTGGCCCTGCCCACTGACCTTCGCTGACGCATGCCCAGCTGTCAAACAGGGAGAGCATATGCTCCCTGTTTGACAGCTGGCCCTGCCCACCAACCTTTGCCATTGGCGAGACCGGCACCTGGGTTTCCCAGCTTCCCCCTCCAAGAGAAGGGATGATCGCCCCTTCTCTTGCAAGGGGAAGCTGCGGCCACTCCCCCACCCTGCCAGGGGTCCCGCTCTCATGCCCACTGTGTTACCTGGTCGCCGCCAGGCTGATTCTGGGAGCGGCAGGGCTGGCGTCGTTCATGCATGTGCACGCCACAGATGCCATTTGCCAGCCGCAGTCATGAGGGTGGCTGGCCAATGGGAAGGGGCCAGCCACCGTCATGAGGGCGGCTGGGAAATGTAGGCCATGGCACACGCATCCGCGATCGGTGCTGGCCCTGCCGCTCCCAGAATTGGTCTGGCAGTGACCAGGTAAGACGGTGCACGGCCCCGGGCAGGGTGGGATAGGCCACATCTTCCCTTGGCAAGAGAAGGGCCAATTGGCCCTTCTCTTGCAAGGGGGAAGCCAGGGAAGCCGGCTGCCGGTTTCGCCATGTCGGTTCGAAGGAGGCAATGGTGAAGGCTGGTGGGCGGCCCCAGCTGTCAAACGGAGAGCATGCGCTCTCCGTCTTTGACAGCTGGGCAGGGCCTCTGGAGGCTGGATTGGGGTGTGGACGCATCAGCACCCTTTCCAATCCACCCCTGCCGCCCCATGCATATGCGGATGCGCGGGGCCTCCGAGAATCTGTCTCTGTTTGAGACAGATTCTTTTTTAAAACGTTCCACCGGAAAAAGGATCTTTTAGATCTTTTAGATCCGTTTTCGGTGGCATGTGGGGAAAGGCCCCTGGTGTACCGTGCACAGTAACTAATCTGTTTTTGTTCTTGTGCATTTAACTACACTGGGAGTTTTTAACTTTCAGCTGTTGTAAACTTTGTATCTAAATATTACATAAATAATGGAATCCTCCATGCTAGTATTTCAGGGATGATCATTTACTGCTTCAGATTCCCTTTAGCAAAGAGAGATGCTCTTGTTTATTCCAGAAGGCACACATTAAAATAGAAATTAACCTATTGCTATATGTGTGCTTAAGCACTTAACTGTGCCTCATTTGGATTCTGTTTATTTAAGCAATTATTTCTCCAGTGGTTGTAACTCAGGCTCTCAGAATCTTGTCCTGTTATCATAGCATCCAATCTCTTTTTTTACTTGCAGCTTTTGCTTCTCTCTCTTTTTTCAGAAGAGCAACACTGAACTTGGTGGCAGTGATTTATAACGCGGATATAGATAATTATTTAGATCTGGTGACTTGCCAACCTGCACACGTTCTTGGTTGTCTTCATTGGCCTGCTTGTGAAGTGGACACAAAAGCCTTCTTGTTGTCCAGATACATGAGCTCTGTATTGTAAAATGATCTTCATTAGGTGACAGAGGATAAAAATCATTGCTTGCCAAGTGGTAGCATGAATACTGGAGTAGCCCAGGGTCAAACTTGAAATCCAAAACCTCCAGGTTCCAGCTTCTAAAGCGCCACCTCTTTGTTGTTCATCACCCTTGCCAAAACATAAATGTTTGTGGTGTGACAGCCCATTCCACTAAATGAACTTGCAGACAGACGTACAATCTGGCACAGCTAGTGGTAGCAAATAATGGATGACCAAAAGCTTGGAATGTTAGATAGCATTAGCCTGACTTTGTAGCTTGACTTTCTTGTCTTCTGTTTTTGATGTCCTTTCCTTCCAAGTCACCAGAAATTCAAGCAAGGGCATGATTACAGCAGTGTTTATAAACTATTGGCTCCAGTAGCATGTGGAGAACATGCTTAGCTGATTAGATGAGGCAGAGGGTTGATCAATTGGTCCCCAGCTCCTTCTTGGAAATAAGTAATGGCAAACTACTTCTGTATCTTTGTCAAGAAAACTGCCTAGAGATGCCCATGCAATCAGTCAAGAGTCAGTGGTACCTGACACAAACAGCTCCCTACTGAAAGACAACAGAAGTTATTCCATCTTATTTCAGTCTCTTTCCTTTATACTTTGTGCACTTCATATCCCCATAATGTTTTTGCGTCTCTCCCCATTTTGCCACATTAGAATTGAATTAAGGGAAGTATAGAATGGGCTTTATGTACTGTGAGTGGGCTATTTGAAGAATCTTATTTTCATATTAACAAAGGACCCATCTTCATGCTAAAAATAATCCAAAAGGATTCCGTGTCCACTTCAGGAGCGTCCTCATACAAAGCTGTAATACATGGCACATGGGAGTTAATACGTGTTTAAAAAACCCCACTTCACAAGTGTTTTGTGTGCAAAATAAGGGGCTAACACGTATTGTCCAGGTGCCATGCAGATGGTCCTGGGGGGGATGAATGGGAAAATAACCTCGCTCACTTGCTCGTTCTGCCAGTAACATTACCTCCATTTACATTGCTTGGAAGGCGACAAGTTTGCACTGAAGCAGATGAACTGTCAAGCATGGGGACAGACAGTTACGGTTTGGATCCGTGTTTCCCCAAACCACATGGGGATGCTTTTCCCCATGTTACAATGCGGATTTTTATCACCCGTGTCCAAATTGCATCAGCTGGCTTGCATGCGGACACGCCCTATGACACAAATATAAAATCATGATGATTTGGTGTCACATTGTATTACGGCAATATTTTTAAAGAGAATCACTTCAGAATATGTAATCCTGGACCCTTGTAGGTATATGCTTAATTGAAACATTTGCAGCATGGAGGAACTATTGATCAGGAAGCTTTATATCTGTTTGGATGGGGACATGTAATATTCTTATCAATATGAAAAGATAGTCAAGAAAATAATCTGATGTCTACTGTCTGAGATCTAGCCAAATTGCTATGTATACTGTACACGTTTCCTACTCAGTCTTCATATGTTAAGGAAATATCCATATGATATTTCAGATATGATGGAAGCTTAGAGTTCCTGTTGTCTATTCAGAAAATAAACGGAAGGGAGGAAAAGTTGATATATGAATTAGATAAAATCTGAATGAAGCTGTTATTGTCACCTTCTGTTCTTAGAAAAATTGAGAATGGGGAATAGCTTTTTAAAAGGGAATAAAATACACAAGTCTTAGAGGGAATTTCAAACCTAAGTCCTAATGACACTTTATGCTATTTAAACCTGTATTTGTTCCATCTTTCTGTCCTTGTCCCTATAAGAAAGGAAAACGTTTTTTCCAGAACAAAAGCATGTGCAGTATATAATCATGTCACCAGTCAAAATAATGACTGTTTTATCTACCACTTTGCTTTAGAAATGTATGAAAGTAAAACAAAACCAGCAATTTCTGATCACGGTCCAGAGTAAAGCAGAATTGATTTCTCCACCTTAAGTGTTAATTAGTAGGCAAAATAGGGGATTAAATAGCTGCTATTTGCAAGCAAAAAGACCACAAAAATAAATTGGTGTTTTAAAATTGACTTTCATCTCCCCCTTCTGTTCACTAAATACCTTACTATGTCAGATGCTCCTGAAATTGTATTGCAGAGATGGCTTCTTAAAATGCAAACAGCTATTCTAGGGTTTGAGACAGCAAATGCCTTTGTGGGATAGACAGAGAAGAGGCTCAGGACACCTGATTTACAGATTCCAAGAATTAATAAGGGGCATTAAGTCCACTCACTTGTTTCTCTATGCAAAAAGGAATCACATTTGTTCCTTTCTTTGTGGAAGGGGCTGTCTATCACTTGAAACAACTGCACTTGCCAAGAGCGTTTTTATATGCCTCTCACTAATACTTCATTTTTTGCCTTGTTCAGCTCTAAATATTAGAAAAATATGTAACTTTCCCTGAAGGATATTCACACTTCTGGCTTGCAAAATAAACTCAAAATACATTTAAGTTCCTCTTCATCGTTCTACTTCTCAGTTGACCTCTCTGATAGTTATTCTGCTGTAGCCTGGCTGCTCCTCTAATGAGGTATCTCACTCATGACATGTTTCTTATTGGAAAGCATGATCCACATGACAAACCTTGGGTCCGAGGGAGGGGTTCTCATGGACTTTCCCCTCAGACTTACATACATTGCTTCCTATCCACAGTTTAGTAAAAGAGAAGGTGTACTTCTAAATAAAGCTCTTTCCTAGACATGAAGAACTCAGCAGTAACAATACAGAGTAATAATGAAATACAGGATTTTAAAAAAATGGTCTCAGGCTGCGTTCACACACAGTATACCAAGAATTTCTGAGGTGTCTTCAAGATGGTTCATAGCTGGGGTCATTCACACATCACTCTGCTCCTTCTCCCTCTCATGGACATTCTAGGTAAGAAAAAAATAGATTATAGATGAGATAAGAATCCATGAGCTGTGTTCAGATATAATAAAAAGGGGCAGCTTGGAGATGCCTCAGAGAGACAGTGTGTGGACTTAGTGTTCCAAAACATTCTCTAATCCTCCTTTTCAAGCCTAGAATGTTCATGAAAGGCAGGAAGGGGAGGCTGGTGTGTGAACACTCCAACTTTGAAGCCATCTTTTGAGCCACCTCAGAGATGCCTTCTTTTTGCTGTGTCTCATAGCAGCTGAGATGCTTTTGTGTCACTATTTGTTACATGTTCCTTGGGTGACATTTACATCATATTGAAATCCCTGGTTTTGACTGAAAAATTGAAAGTAGAGAAAGTCTGGAGCAATTTTACTCTCTTATTAATTTTTGAATAAGATCGCAGTATTTGTTTCCTCTGATAGATAATGTCTCTAGACACAGTCTATGAATGTAGTCTGTTTCTTATGTCCAAACATACATAGGTTAATAAAATACTACAGGGAATGGCCGATTTAAAGGCTCTGTTGGGGTACTTCTATCATTCTTTCTGTGTGAGAGAGATCAGCTTCTTGGCCGAAGAGTGCTAGTTGGCAGGAAAGCTTTGTTTCCTAATGTGATGAAAGCTGTCAGGTAGGGAAGAAGATTTGTCAATTCCCAAGCTGTCAACTCTACTAGCTAGATATCATCAGAACTTGCTTTCTTCAATTATCCTCAGTGTTTCTCCTCTCATATTTTGATCTTCTGACAGGAAAATAAATCTTGTCTCTTTGATAAAAAATAATAAAAAGGAAACATCAAAAGTGTTCTGCCAGTTACATTTTCCTGTTGTTTGAATTCTACTGTGCCACATAAGAAGTTCTTGCCTGATTTGAAGAGAAAATTGGAGAGGTACTTCACAGGCTCCTGGATAATTTGATGCATACAAAGTTAAGCAGGTAGAAAACTCAATTCAAAAAACGCTTTGCTTGCTTCTCTAAAGAGATGCTGACTTTCATCATACGATGAAGAAAGAAAGGGAGAGAATATCCTTTACTAGGTAAAGTTCTGTGATTTTAAAGTTCTCAAGAACCTACTGAGGATGTTTCCTGTGAACAGGTAGAAGAAATCAGCCAGATGTAACAGAATGGAAGCACCCTAAGGTAGTGCTGCTGCTAAGATTTACAAGGCATATCATGTTATGGGCTGGGCTCCAGAGCAGGACTTCAAGGCTGGCCAGAGCAGCAGGCATAGCCTGATCTGCCAGAATGGAAAGTGGAAAGGAAGTTGCAAGTAAATGGGCAGGTTTTTCCTTCCTCTAAGCCAGCCAGCCAGCCAGCCAGTGATGGACTGCTGGACTGACAGAGTGACTCTGCTGGAGTAATTTAAACATTCTGCCAGACCCATGCTTCCTGTGAGCTGTTGTTCAAGATAAGCAGGTGAAATGGAATAGGAATTCCACAGATTAACTCTACAGGGGATGATCTTCTGGAGCCATACGGGGGATTTTGCTTCATCCTTCCATTGCATCCATTATCCTTTTATGGACCTGTCCTGATAGTAAATTTCATAGACTGGTGACCCTCTGAATGAAATGAGCCATTCTCTCTCTCTGTCTAGCAGAGCCAGACTAAAAGTTTCTCCAGCAGCAAACTTACACTGCTTACTCATTTCTTTAATCCCATCAGCAACAAGAACAAGGAAGGGAGGGCTAAATGAGGAAAAATAAAAACTTTTTTTAAAAGCCTTTTAAAAACTAGAACCTTGCTCTTGTGACAAAGTAGACTATAAAGTCTGAGTCAAATCCGAATTTGGCACAGCGCCCTCCTCAAATCTGGATCTACATCTTCTTTCCACCGTGTGTGCGGACGGAAGGGGTGTTAGTAGATCCGTATCTAATAGATACAGATCTACCTTCTTCCGGATGTACTCAATCCGGATCTACCCTAAACCAGGGTTAGTAAATCCGGATCTACTTGAAACTAAGAGAACTGCTCAGTGAAAGTCTGTGGCTATACCAGGCAAGGGAAAGTAACGACGGCCCTAACTGTTTCTTTGAAAGTGAAACTGAAGCCGGGGAAAGCTGTAGCCAGAGGTCCCATGAAGCGATTGGTAGCCTGATCAGTGAGAGAAGCTGGGAGGAGGGAAGGTGGGTGTTGTGGCTTGGGATGATTGAGGACATCTAAACTTCAATAACAGTGTGTATTTAGTGCTTAGGAGGGAAGACAAGCCTCGGGTGTCAGACAGGGAGCGGTTTGCTCCATCTGAATGTCACATATGACATATTTATAAAACTACAATTTTACATGTTTTCTCCAAAACTTTTGTTGACTTCCAGGGTCCTTAATCCCCTTTATCTATTTGCTTCCTTGTTTTCCTCTGAGTTAATTATTTTAATGATGGAGCTCACTTAAAACTTGCAAATCATATATGAACTTCTGCACCTTTTGGTTATTTCCAAATTCCAGCACAATTTCAAAGGATCCCACTCAATTTTTTTGCATTTGTTGCCTTATAATAAACTATCTCTTATCCAATGTCTGTGATTCTTTAACTTTTCCCAAAGAGACAAAGCAGGGGTTCTTTTCTCTCGTGGCCAAGCAAAAAAAAAAAAAGACTCAGAAGCCACCTTTTTACCTGTGTCACGTTCTCTGAGGCCGTCTGTCCACTGATTCCACATTGCAGTTTGCAAGGCCATACTTATTTCCCTGGGGTTTACTAGGTATCATTGTTGCTGTGACCGGTGGTGGTGGTGGCATAATACACCAGATCGGACCTACAGGCCATTTGATCTCATGTTTTATCATCCTTTATTCACAAAAATGCTCAACACTTTTGATCCGCATTCAGAAAGTAAGGACAGGGTTAGCAAGAACAGGGGGCAGACTGTCCAGGATGTGAAATCCAACCTATCTAATGCCTCACTGATAATGGCGGCAGGCATTGGACAGAGGGATATTGGGAGGACGGCTCAAAAGGCAGAATCTCCTCCCAGAACAGTCCATATCGTTAAAAAAAAAAAAAAAGGCTAGCAGCCAAAATGGGACTGAGATCTTTTTCTAAGGGTTTTTCTCCCTGCAGATTTTAGTTATTTAGTTCTCATAAAGTCTGTGAATAAAAAATTAAATGGGAACAGACAATTTCAATAATAGACTGGATATGGATTTTTTCTTCAATGGGAATGTGGCCTGACTGAAGCAAAACAACAACAACCCATGTCATTTTAAACTGCAGGGCTATTCCTTTTATTTTAAAATAAGATTTATATAAGGGATACATTTTTTATCTTATTTCCAAGGCTTTTCTTTTTCTTCTCCCATGTTTGTGATCCAGCCTCTTAGTTTCCAAAGACTCCAGTCATAAGGCAAATTCCTTCTTTAAAGCCCTGTGGGATTTAAACTTAAGGTTTTACAGTCAAAAGTCCTTTCATGATACCTGAATACCAGAATATCTCCAATCACATGTGTCCAGTTATGTATTTCATTACATCTCTGGTTATATTGTGTCTCCTTACAAGAACTATGTAGAGTACATTACAGAAGCTGACAAAGCCATTAGAGATGGAAGTAGTAATTCCTAGCCACCACCACTTCTGCCTGAGAAAGGCTGAATCCAGAAGTATCTCCAGATTACGGACTCAAGCTGTAGGATTAGGGAACTGGAATTAATTTATGAAAATTATGTTGATTAGCATAATTGTCAGGTGATGTTTCCATACATTCTGGGCAAATAATATATGATACAAAGTGAACATCAAGCACTATTTCCTTCCAACCCAACAGTCTAATGTTGCAGAAAGTAAAGGTGATGAACTCCTTGGCTATCTTTTGCCAGTGAAAATATCTCTTCTGAAGATTTTGTTCTTTGTGCATTTTTCTTCTTGATCAGTTTTCTTTTGGGGTGGGCAGGTCATCATATCAACGTAACAGATTTTATTTTTACTATACATTTAATCTCACTGTGAAATATGTGGTTCCATGTCTGTTTGTTTTTAATTCACTGGGTTGGAAATAGACGTGCCTAATAAATAATCATATTTCATGCTACTCAGCACTGACAAAGGCAGCAAGGGAAGAAGCAAGGGAGATTAAACCATCATATGGCAATCAGGATGATGGAGATCAAAGTTAACTCAGGATGGCTTCTTGAACACATTCCTGTATCTTGTTGAGTTTTATAGCAGAAATTGTTGCCAAGAACAAAAACGGCACAGCTTGAAGCATGGTAAAAACACACTGACTGGCACTGACACTGACTCCCAGATGTTTTCAGCAGCTGCAGGTCATCCCATGATTAAATCAATATCAACTAATCATTGACACACAATAATGAAGTAAGATTTCATCACAGATAGTCAGATGGCACAAATAAGACTTGCTGGTCTCCTTCCTTCCTTAATTTTTTCTTTCTTTCTTTAAGGCTTTTTATCATTTTGTTAGATGGTTGCTTTTCCATGTGTTATCTATCTCATACATTCCAAAAAGAATTGTAATGCGTTCATCTTACACCTAGAAACATAGGTTTGCATCTTGCTGCTTTAGAGTGAGCAAGACATTTCTCAAATTTTATAGCATTTCACTTTAACTTTCATTGAAGGTGAACAATAATTTTACCTTTTTGGAGGTACACAAGAAAATATTCTCATACTCACAGGGTAAATTTCTATCCCTGAGTTATAATTGTTAAATATTAATGTTAATCAGTTTTGAAAGACTTGATGTAATCATCAAATAGTTCAAGAAAACACCCTACAAGAAACCCAGCCAGAAATTCACCATCTCTTTTTTAACCTCAATAATTAATGTTGAAGTGAAGACATTTAACTTATATATTTCCAACAGATTTCAGGAGAGTTCTCAAATGGTTAGCTAGATGTGTGGCTTAAAGGAAAAACTGATCCTTATTTTAACAAAGCTTCAAGAAGGTGATTTACCAAGTTAAGGGTTCTGTGAAGTCAGCAAGAACACTAAAAAAATGAAAACCTGACTAAACATGGAGATTTTTAGTATTAATGAAGCTTATGGGATGTCTGTCCTTTAGATGAACCCAGAACTGACAAACAAAGCATAGTTATCTTGTTAAAAAATATTTGGGAAATCATCAGAAGACATGAAATGACATGTGAAAAATAATGCAGACCTGAACTGGAAGTAAATTTCCACTACAGCCCACTTTTTCTTCAAAGGAGACAAACTAATTAGCTGAATTTGCAGAGTTTGCTCCCAGGACATTTCTTAACAATGTCCAAAAACAACAACACCTGTAGCACTTGGGAGGCTTAGGGGCAGAAATCAATCCCTTTAATATGGACCGAAATGCAAGTTTTAGGATACAGTTTGCCAACATAGGCCCCTGAGATATTTATGTCTGTAAGTCTGTTCCAGGCTTTGTGGTCTGGCTTATGTTCGGCCAGGCTAGCATTAGGGTATGCTAAGGACTATCTGTATTTGGACAGCCTAGTCCAGACTGGGCTTTGAAGGCCAGGGATAAAGTTGGGCACCCTTTTCACTTGAGCACCTAGGTGCACTTCTGGAACTGTTTCTGGGAAAATGGCACCAGCTGCTGAAGCAGAACAGCAGGCTGGATGCTCTCCATACATGGCCTGTTATTTCAAACCACTGACAGTAGTCCACATGTCATCTACTAGTGGATCAGGATAAAGTGCTATATGAAGCATTCTGAGATCAAATCTTGAGGCTTATTTGCACTATGGCTTCCAGTGCATGATTAATGAACTTCTGGTGAAGGGCATGCATATGTGGAGTAGACTGTTATAGCCTCCAAGCATGCCTGCCCTCACCAAAAGTGCACTAATTGTTGATTAGGTGTGTTGATTACCTGAAAGCTTACCTCAAACATCTGGAGCAGTGACTATTCACTCTTCTTCCATGCTCCAGGGCAGCCTGAGGTGCCATGCAAGCCTGCTGGCACCTCGGATGACCACAGATGCGACTGCACGTGTGCAGAGTGTCAGTGCTATCAGGGCGGTGGTGCTGCTGCATGCACAATTGCGGCGTGGTGGGGTGGGGTGGGGTGGTGGTGCCACAGCTAAAATTGAGACACCCAGAGGAGGATTGAGCCCCGGATCGAATAAGGTAAGTATTCAATCAGGGGGAGAGGGAACAGCCAAAGTTGACTAGCACTCCAAGTGCAAGTGCTAGTCACTGTTGGTTAATCAGGCTCCTTTCCCATCCACTGGATGGGAAAGAAAGTGCAAAAATGCCCTTGGTTCATCCACACACAAAAATGAACTTCTCTAACTACTGTGTGGTCCCTCCCCCAAGAGCAGTACTGTACTTTTGTTATTCACTCAGCTTTCTATAGCTTTATCTGGAGAGCTGCATAAATGGTGACTGCTGATAGGAAAAGCTATGATATATCGCTTGTTATATTTATGAGCCAACAATGCTTTCTGAGTAAGGAATAAATAAAACAGCTCAAAGACCATGAGCAACAACAAATAAAGACTGAAAAGCAATCACTAGAGCAGCATACTGACCGTAATCATCTACTGACACACCAAAGCATAAGAGTTAAAGAGTAAAGTTAAACTATGGATGCAATTGACAGAGGCTAAAGATGTTTCAGTAGTAAACTAAAGGGTGTTTTTCCATTGTCACTAGAAGTACCCATTAAGTACCCATTAATGGGTACTTAATGGGTACTTCTAGTGACAGTGGAAAAACACCCAAAATGTCACACAATTAAAACCAAGGATAATTCAAGGATTTGATTTTGCAGACAGTAGAGGAAGAATGAGGTATCAGTTGGAAGCCTCACAATCACCTGCCTTTGAGACCGGAAATGGCTCTGTGTTGGAATAAACAATCCTAGGCAGAAAAAAACACTGATAGGAAATTAAAATTTCCAGGAACATTGAATCTGGGGAAAGAAAGTTCACCAGCTGTGTTCACCAGCATGTTGGGCCCTACAATATGGTTCAGGAAGGCAGATTTGTCTTTCAAACGTGCACCTCAGACTTCCCTTTTCAGCCCTCAAAACTACAGATATGCAAAGTTTGGTTCATGCAAATAGTTTGATGTTTGGAGATGTTTGTGTAGAACCAAACATGCAGTTTTTCAAAATCAGGAAATCCAACTAAACTTAACCAGTTCACTGCTTGTGAACACGAACAGTTAGTGTTTGCTCATTTTTGCCTTTAAAAGAGGCTACCCCTCACCCCTTTGGAAACAATTGGTATTCACTGTTTTTGAACAAGCTCAAAATCAAATGTTTTGAACAAGCTCAAAATCAACTATTTTTTCAATTAAATGGTTCACTGTTGAGCCAAATGAGCACATGTTCAACATGTACTCTCAGCAGTACTCTAATAAATGTGCTACATGCATAATGCTCTTTTTAAAGCAGTGGTGTGCTTCTCACATGCCTGCCTTCATCTCTAACTTAACAAAAATTATAGCTGATGAATTTTCTTTCCCCAGCTGCAATGTTCCTGAAAATTTTCATTTTCTGGATTTTTCTGCCTGGGGTTGTTTATTCCAGCACAGGAAATGATCCTGCAAGTGAGCCATTTCTGGTCTTGGCCTACATTGGTTTCTCAGGAGCAACCACTCCCAAGGAGCTTGTATCAGCAGCAGCCTCAGCCATGGATCCTTTCCCACAACCATTACTGTGAAAAAACCATTCATTTCGCTTAAAAAAAAAATCAGTGAGTAGCCCCCCATAATGCTTTGTGATAAAAATATGTCCACTATTCGCATAAACAAGCATGGGCGTGGCCTCCGGCAACACACAAGGCTTGCTGGGGCAGAAAACAGGATGTAGAAGAAGGAGAAGGATGGGTCTGTGCTTACGGCAGCCACTGCAGAGCATGATAGGGGCCGTTTAAGGGCTTTTTGGGGGCCAAAATTAACAAATTTTAGAGGAGTAATTGATGTTATTTGTATTGTTGTTTTAGATTTTACTAATTTGGACATTTTATTAGAATGTCACTCTAATATAGGAGATCATCAGGAGGAACAGGAACCTATGACCGAGGAAAGAAAACACTCTAGGTCACACTACCAGATGTCACTGAGGTTGCTCTCATTGTAATGCCATTTATGCAGAGCGGGGGTTAAGACAAGTGTAACTCTGCTACAGTGATGAGAGATAATTCTGAGGGCAGATTGCCTTCACCAAGGGTTCACAGTGATACACCCACTTTGGTAGAGAGCATTGTTGCTAAGTTAATCCCCAAATTGGTACCTTGGGATCAGGTGCCACAATTAATTGGCTTGATAGCTTCAACCTTGAAGATACCCATAAAGCTTCATATTTGCCTCCCTTAAAAGGGTTCTTTAATTGTATTTTTTACATAAGAGTAGGCCTGGTCTTATATGGCTGTTATTTTAAGAGTTGCATTTTTCAGACTCCGTCATGGAAGTCAACAGCTCTCTCAGAATAACTGATAGAAGGGCATTATGATACTGGTATTTATAGATTTGGTCTAGCGCCCTCTATCGGTCATTGGTGGCTATGCAGCCAGGAGGTTAACCCACTGTATTCTGTCTGGAGCTATCCAGAACGTAACTTCACGTATGTGAAGACAACTTCTCGGTAACGTTTGGCCATTCTATAGACACAGCACAAAACAGGCTGGCTTTGCCTGGCAAAGTTTTCTGGTAAGAATTCATGTAAGGACTTCCATGCCTTACTTTCTGAACTTCATCACAAACTTGAAAAATGAGATGGCTTGCAATTTATGAGCTGGCAACTTCTTTGCTATCTTTCAAGACAGGAGTGGAATCACTATTCCTTCCATCCTGTAATAGTTATAAATTCTCTTTCCATTTTCTTGTCAAAAGGAAACAATGGCTTTGAAAAGAAAACAAACTCAGCCAAACCCAAACTCAGGCCCAAAATGTTGTTTTTAACAAAGGCCTTTTCTGAACTTACTTTTAGGCCAATTTCAAGACCACAGCATGGGCTGATCTGGACAAGCCACGACATGATGATGTGCTGATCTAGCCCTTGCCTTTTTGTGGCCAGAATCAGTGGGCCTGGCTGTTCCAGACATCGATCCTGATTGCATACCTTTCAGTGTAGAAGGCAAAGCAGAAAGTAGGTGAGTTTGCTCTAACATCTGCCTATAGATTTTTCCGGCATGCACACAGATGTGTATTACAGATACGAATGTTGTCAACATTTGTATCTCTAAATGCGAATCTAACATTCGAATGTACTGATTTGAATGTTACAGATTCAAATCGGATTTTAAGACTTTCGAATCCTAAATATCCAAAACGAATCAGATTTTATGACATTTGAATCTAATCTTACTTCACTAGGATTTCTTCATCATAATTAATGATTGCAAAGCAGAAAGTGGGTGAGTTTGCTCTAACAACGCAGATGTTTGCCCTTATATTGCTATAGCTTCTAGACTGGTGCAGCCGCTTTCCCACCTCCCCTGTTTAACGAATGTCTGAACTATTTGTATGAATGTCTGAAACATCCATATTCATATGAAAATTAGTGGATGAATGTTGTAACATTTGATTCATGTCCAAATGTCCAAATGTGGATGAATTAGTACAAATAACAAATGCTATGAATATTTGTGCACATCCCTAGTCCGGATTGCTTTGGGATGCCCAGAACAACAGCACAACTCTGTCCAAAATTCTTGTCCCTCTTCATGTTCTAATTGGGGTTTTGCTGCTACAGGCAGAAATTCTGTCCCCAGCAACATTTTCTCTTGTCACCACAGTGCCTGGAACACACGCCTAAAGTTCGGTGGACCTTGTGGCAGATCCCATGCTTCCTGCCCAGAGCTGGGAGACAGTGTGGTTGGTCCCCACTGTTTCTGAGACAAGCAAAGAAGGGTAAATTTGCTTTTAAATTCTGTTTTCCTACACCCACTCTGCTGGAATCCTGTCTTCACTATTTGCAGTATATGGGGAAAGCACACAAGCAAGCAAAATCACTTACATTGTCTTCTTGATTTCTTACTCCTGTCAGTACTGTGAAAATAAGTTAAGTTTTGGAAAGACACAGGGAGCATCCCCATGGAGTTAAAAAAAATGGGGTGGAAGCAAGACAGCTTAATGTGAATCTTAATTTGCATTAAGCTGTCCCCATGGTAATGGAGGACAATGCAGGTTCCATGAAAACCACGGTAGATCCCTGCATCAGGATACAGCGGTTTTCTCCACCCCTCCCTCCTTGCCTGAGTGTGCAAACACACACATGCATGTGCAGACAGGGTGGAATCTCTCCTGGAGGAACGTCTTCCTCCTCCTCTCCCCTCTTTCTCTCCCTCCCTCCCTCCTCCACCCACACACACATACAGAGGGTGGAATCCCTGTCAGAGCCTGGATAAAATGATTAAAAGAGCCGCAAAAGCCACTACTCTCATTCTAGCAGTGCTCTGTACATGCACACGATAGCCCCTCCCCCCGCCTGAAAACCACAGCTTTCAGGCAGGGAGAGGGCCTGATTCTTGTCTCCTTCAGAGCCCTGATAAAATGTTTAAAAAAGCAGTGGCTTTATTGGGGCTCTGACAGGGATTCCACCCTGACTGTGTGTGCGCGTGTGTGTGAGAGGAGGGCTCAGGCTGGAAGAGGGAGAGAGAAAGAGAGGAGGGAGGGGAGGAGGAAGATGTTCCTCCAGGAGAGATTCCCTGGAGTGTGTGTTTGTGTGTGTGTGTGTGTGAGGAGAGAGGGGAGGGAAGGAGGAAGCATGACAGCAAGCCAGAGAATCAGAGGGGAGGCAGAGCAAAGAGACTCTTCCCTCCCCCTGCCAGAGAAGTTTACTTGTGCCCAGTTATACCCAAAGAAATAGACGCGAGAGCCCTTTAAGACAGACTCTGCTCTTGCGTATGTTTTTAAAAATCTTCCCTGCTCTTTACAGCCCCTATACTTGCCTGACAGCTGCTCTGCAACCAAATAACTCAGGAGCATCTGCATAACCACAGGACAATACATGCTAGCAGAACAATGCATGCTAGCCCCTTATTTCACATGTAGTACAGTTGCAAAGTGGGGTTTTTTAACATGTATTGTCTCGCATGTAGCCTCTATTAGGGCTTTGCATGGAGATGCTCCCAAGGAAAAGCAGGGTTAAATTCGGAATAAAAATTGCATGGAGATTACCAATGCATTGGGACCCATGGGGAAGCCTCTACAACTGCTGGTAAGACATGTTCTTCATCCCAGCATCACTTAATGTCTCTAGCACCATTTAGGTCAAAGATCAATGCAATCTGCGAGGCAGCAGTTTTAAAGAATTTGTTTATATAATCAGGCTGTAAAAAAAATGACATGGAGATAAAAAATGCATAAATAAGACAAAGAGAAGAAACAGACAGGCAAACTATTTATAGCCTTTGAAGGTTAAAGAGTCCTTCCATGATCACAGTATTTTGACGCATGGTGCTACATAAGCAACGAATATAATCTAAGGTATTAGTAAGCTGGCTGGTCCTTGCTGAAAGGCAGATGATAAGGCATGACTGCCAGAAGTTCTGTTTTCATAGCTGTGGCCACTTCAGAAAATAACAGCTTTCAAAGGAAGGTATGATGGGCTGAAGCAACAGGAAGCAGAGTTCAAAAATAAGTATTAAGCCTTAGACTATGTTTAATCATAAATCCTTGGGATTTCTGTCATAAATATTAATTCCCAGATGACTGGACTGCTGATAAAACCCCATATGTTTGTGTGATGTGAAAAAGGCATCTCTGAGGTGCCTCACAGGTGGGATCATTCAAATTTCAGTCTGCCCCTTCCCCTCTCCTGAACATCCTGTGCTAGAAAAGGTGGATTAGAGAAGGGTTGCAAACATGAAGACACTCTCTCTGAGGAGCCTCTGAAGTTCACCCCCTTTTTACCCCTTTTGTTACGTCTGAACACAGCCTTAGGGAATGTGCATTAGTTCCTTCTGTTTTAAGATGCAGTACCTATAATATTGCTTCTGTATTGCCAGTGGAATTGGCAGCATCCTCAAAATTAGTGTTAAGGATCCATTTCCATTCATGAGTACTTGAATTTAGACTTTTAATTTTGAATAACAGTACTTGGAATAATTTGCATTTGGGGATTTAGCAAGCAGTGTGGGTCTGCAGTTGTAAAACATGTCACAATAAAACACTCATCTATGTTATTAACTCTGAATGTATGAATGCTAAACACTGATTGTTTATAACTTGCTACTAAATACCACGCAATTTTGGGTATTTGGAATGAAACATCTACCTTTTTGTGCATGTGTTGTCTTTTGCATTTGTATCCCATTGCTTTTGGGAGCAGCACGAGTCAGCTAAGATGATTCTCCTTCGCTGCATTTTATCCTAATAACATCTTGCAAGGAAGACTTGATGGCCTGACTCAGGATCACCCAGTGAGTTTCTATGGCTGAGTGGAAATTTTAGCCCTTGACTTTCACCTTGCAGCCCAAGTCTTTAGCAACTGTAGCACAATGGCTCATCATATTAGATTACATTACATGGCGAAGTATATTAACTGCAAAAACACCTCAATTTCTGTCTGCTGCAGTGAAAGCATTTTGCATTTGGAACCTTTGCGCTAGCATTCAGTCTGTGCAATGTGACAATTTAAATTCTACCTTGCCGAGCCCTTTTTTTCCTAGTAGTTTCAAAGTGATTTCCTGAAGTTCAGCTGCTTAGATTGGTTTCCCTCCTGGTTTCCTTTCTTTTTCTCCCCCACCTTCTTGTCTCCTTTTAGACTCTTCCCTTTTCTTTCAGTGCCAATAAGGAGCATTTGTATCCATTTTGATGTGTCCGTCTTCTTTTTGCCATGAAGAAAAAGGAGATGGAACGGAGAAGGGTTATTTCTTTAAAAATAGGCTTGACTAGGTTAGCTAAAACTTTCTGTGCCTGTTATTTCTGTATCTGTTGGTTAGACAAATAATATAGAGGAATATTTTCCTATAGATCTCCATCGGTAGAAGAAAAAGTGCAGAAAATTTGCACACTTGCCCCAAATTTGCATATACATGAATCTGACCTAATGATTACAAATATGTAAATATGTCGGGAAAAAAATAGTTTTGATGGGTAGTCTTCTTTTTGTAGGATGGTGGTTTGGTCTCATTCGGTCTTACCTACTGTTGTCTATGTGATCCTTTGCATGAATTTAAAAGGTGCCTGAGGTAGAGGAAAGGGGTGGCATGGGGTGAGAAGGAGAGAGAGAGTGGATGACTATTACTCCTTTTGATCTTTATGGCCCCAGACAGGTGTGTGATGGTGATATGCATGGACCTTGGGACCTGGACTGAATTGTGTAAAGACCATTTTCAGCATGGAAATTGTACCTTGGTCAGACTCCAATTCAAGGAAATACTATAATGAATCACCTCCCTGCAGGACTGCTGAACCTAAATCTTAGACTATGCCTGTTTAGTTTCATTTATTATTATTTTTTATGCCACAGTCTAATCCTGCATGCCAGCTGCAGGAAGGTGACACATAAACTGCAAAAGGATTCATGCCTTAGGAAAGAACAGCTATAAGTGGCATAATAATGTGGGTGCCCAAACTTAAAGTGACCTGGACAGCATGAATGTTGACAAACTTCACAGTTTACTTCATTTTGCTCATCTAGACAGCCCAGTTTCCCACCTGACCTAATGGTAGGATTTTGGCTATAAGAATAAGGTTCTGTGCCCACTCAAATCTCTGGCTCTACTGATACATCTCTGGCTTTCTCTGGGCCTACTGCCATGTCTCCCGGGTCTCCTGTTCACTCTGGGGCCAACTATATATCTTTTTCTGTAGTCTTTGATTAGCTCAAATTCCATTACTATGTTCCTCTCTCAAGAGTTAACCAAGAGAGGTTGTGAATATTCTGAACCAATGCCTGGATGCACTGATGCTCTGGATGAGGGCCAACAAACTGAGGTTGAATCCTGACAAATGAGTAGAAAGCACCAGAGCCAAGGGTTTGGGAATTTTGTCCGTTCTCAATGGGATCACTGTCCCTCAGAGCCAACAGGTACATAGTTTAGGGGTACTCTTGGAGTCTTCTCTGTACATGGGAGTTCAGGTGACTTCCGTGGACAGAAATGGCTATTGTCTGCTTTGGCTGTTGTGCCACCTATGCCTTTACCTGGACAGGGATAGCTTGACCACTGTTGTCCATGCCCTAGTATTGCAATGCACTCTATATGGGTCTAGCCTTGGCTGAATTTGCACTTAGGCCTCTGGTACAGTTCTGCACCAGTTCTGCACCAGAGCTGTCCTAATTGCATACCAGAGGCCTAAGGGCAAATTCAGCCCGTGTATCTCCTCTAGGTGCACACCTGTTCAGAAGCAGCTGCATTGATTTCCAGTTAACTGTCGGGCCAGGGGTGATTTTGCACTGGAAAGGAATGCAATCAACTAACATTGACTAGTGCTTGCACTTGGGAGTACTAGTCAACGTTAGCCTACCCCCTCCCCCGATGATTTAACACTTACCTCCTGTTTGATCACTGTCCGGTCCTCTTCAGGACACCATCTTAAGTGCAGCGCAATCCACAACTGTGCATGTGTTAGGCCATTTCCATGATGATGCTGACACTCTGTGTAGTTGCTGTCATGTCAGGAGGTCAGCAGAGCTGCCAGCATGTGTGCATGGCAGCCCTGTTGATCTCCATGTCCAGCCAGAGGTGTGACTGCTTTCTGGCTGGACACAACAGGTAAGTGATTGTCGAAGGTTAGGTAGCTTGTGGAGCACGATTTCATGTTCCACAGCTAGGCAACTCCTGGGAAGGCTGGGGCGCTTGGAGACTGGAACAGCCTCCTTTAATTGCAGATGCTTTTGCTGAGATGTTGCCTAATTATAAACTATGGGCTGAAGTGCGAAAAGCCCCCAGATTTAAAGTTTTGTCCCTGGCACATTAAGATGTAAACAATTTGGGACCACAGTATCTTAAAGAATTCCTCCCTCGTTTCAACACATGAAATACTGTGGTAGCACCTTCTCAATGGAATGCCCTCCCTTCTGCTATTCATGAGGCACCTCATTTATGCTTTTAGACATCTGTTAAAGATCTGTTTATTTATACAGGCATTCCATGTGTGATTCAACTGCCTTGATCCAGTTGTAGACCTAATTAAACAAATCTACAACATATTTGGATTAAGAGGTCCTCAAATCCAGACTTGTCTCCATCCAGGGCTTTCAGAGCCAGACTAGCAGGGGCAGGGCCTTCATGTTCTGCTCTTTGATCCAGATTGCCAACGAGTACAGAATCTCTTCCGTAAACCACCCTGAGATTTTTCTGAATAAGAAACAGTATGCAAACAGACAGACAAACAAACTGTGAATTGTCTGAACATCATTCCCTGTTATTTCTATGGATCTAGAATGAGTTGCGTCTACACTTTGGGGTGCCCAAACCAGTGCGTAACTAGGCACTGGCTAAGAGCAAATCGCCTCCATTAAGGAGGCAACCACATTGGGAGATGTAGTGCACAGCCACATTGTGCAATGCAGTCACATTTTAACTGTGCATCTTTCAGGATATAAAGACTTAAATCCAAAGCTAAATGTCCTTGGCCTTCTGTAGGGGCGTTTCTGTAATCAAGCTATTAACATTTTGTTTTGTGCCGAGCCTTCATACACCCACATTTTATATTCTGTATATGCACACTGTAGTCATAGCCATCAATATGGCTACAGTGAACAGAATATTTTTATTTTATTTTATTTTTATGATGCATCAGCAGCTGGAATAGTCACAAACCCAAAATGGTAACAATATTTTATATGGGCAAAGGCCTATTAAAATGCACTAACGTCTCTAGTTCAAATCCCTGTGCCTCAACAAACACTAGAACTCCAGGAGCTTCCAAACATCTACTGATATTTATTTTCCTTTGACTTATGAACCTTAGCGAGATGTTTTGTTTTGGAACATATTTTATAAGTCTCTAACTGCAAGTTAAATTGCAGAGCCGTAAACCTTGGTGACAGCAGAATAAATTGTACGATGGCAATTTAGCTTGGCACCTCCTCCCATGAACCTGGAGCCCATTACACCTGTTTTGATGCCATTAAGAATGAAAATTCATGGTGTATAGGATTCTTTCTTTACACAATATAGGTTCAGTTTTGAAGCTTCTTGGACTAATATTTATTCACTTTCTTGAGAGGCTGACTGTACTGATCCATTTTAATGGAGATAGGACCTAGAGGTTAGGAACACCAGAAACTGTCTTATTTGAAATCTGACTATTGCATAAGCCCTGTAATGGTTCTCTGGGGTTTCATATAGGGGATCTTTGCAAGCTTTAACAAAAATTGTGGAGGAATGATCCCAGGATCTTCTGCATCCAAACCAGGTCCTCTGCCTCTACTTGGGTGTTTCACTGTATTAACTTCCTTCTCCTGTGATGGAAAAATTAAGTAATAGTAAGGCTACATCCACACACATTACACAAAGGTCTATTAGGCACTTACCTGCTCATAGTCAAGATCAGTAAGTCCATAATAACCAAGCTCAAGTACAGAGAGGTATGGGTAGGATAAGTGCCATTTGCACTGATGGCCCTGACCCAGATTAGGGGCCAATTTGCACCTTGGCCTGTAGTTGATAATTAGGCAACATCTGGACAAGTACCTCTGCCCCTTCAGGAGGCATTTACAGCATAGAAACACTCCCTGCCTTCCCAGAAGTTGGCTAATTATCAGCTAGCTGTGGAGCATGACATCGTGCTCCACAAGCTTACCAACCCTTACCCCAACTTACCTGATCACTTCCAGCCGAAGATCTTCCACACCTCGGGGAGAGTCTAGAAAGCCACTAGTAAATCCGGCATTGAGCAAAGGACTTCATAACCTCTGAGGTTTCTTCTAAAACTCTATGGCAATATCTCATGCCATCAAGATCACATGGGATCAACACAGTAGTGTGTGAGCCAGTTTGGTGTAGTAGGTAAGGAGCCAGACTCTTATCTGGGAATACTGGGCTTGATTCCACCCTCTTTCATGAAGCCAGGTAGGTAACCTTGGGCTAGTCACAGCAGTCTTCTGAGCTCTCACAGCCCAAACTACCTCACAGGGTGTCTGTTGTCAGCTGCTTTGAGTCCCCTTAAATGAATGAGAAAGGTCATCTGCTGGATGAGGAGGTCGGTGAAGCTCTGTGCAAGCATGTTGGCAGCTCTGCTGACCTCCTATTGCAATTGTGACTGTGCAGCTCTGTTGTCATGGTGATGATGCTGACACACACACAGTTGTGGAGGGTGCCACACACAAGATGGTGGTGCCCTGAAGAGGACCACTCCCCAGATATATCACAGGTGAGTACCTATCATGTGGGGCATGGGCTGCTAGTGACTAGTGCTCCTAGTGACTAGTCCCATCACTGCAGTCATGGTGCTGCACAATTACCACGGTTCTGTGAGTGCCGCTATTGTGGCAGCAATTTGTACCTCATCAGTGCTTCCTTAAGTGCTGGTGAGATTAGGGATAGATCCAGCATCTCATAGTGCAGGTGCCAGAATTATCCATCTTCATTTCCTGGGAGGTTTTCTGAAGAAAGTGAAGTTGTGAAATTGCCCTAAGTCAAATTATGTTGGAGGCAGAGGGTGTCACAATTCCAAGTCAAAATGCTTTTCATTAGAGCTGGGCCCAACCCTCCCAAGGTAGAAATGATAAATCTTTACTTTGTGGCAAAACAAACATGAGAAGTGCTCACCTTGGCCAGAGATTTAAATCTGGTAGGTAATTTAAAACATGAAAGACATTAGAAAGACTAAGCTGGCTACAGAAAATGGTGAGTTATGAAATAGCAAATGAATCAGTTTGTGAATCCTTTTTATGAGAAGGTTGCAATGTGGCCACCTTACAATTGGTCCTGTGTCATTTCTTTTTGCTGTTGATATAGTTTCCCAGCCTGACTTATAGCTGAATTACATTAAATCTGCAATAATGAAGCCTTTGGACAAACACTGTACTTCAAAAACATTATTAAAAGTCTTGAAATCCATAGTGTCACAAGGTGAAAGTCCTTGCTACTCTCAAACCAAAAGGCCATTCATGGTACTGTTACAAGACTTGAAACTACCATAGTCTTATTTATGTATTTTAGATTTGACATGTTAACTGCTCTGGGATTTATTGGGAACAGATTAGAAATGAAATTGGACAATCAACTGCCCTGATCCTGCTAAATTAATTGCAACTATTATAGGTTATTATATTCAAGGAAAAGAATGCAGGTGGAGCAGACTGTTTACACTTTGTTCTGCAGTGACAAAGTTGGATTTTATTTTAACTACTTTCTCATGTTAAACACATCAAGAACAGATATGTACATAAATGCAGCATTAAATGCCAGCACTGGACAGCTTAGCCAACACAGAGAGAGACAAGAACCCAGGACTCCCTCAGTTTGAATCCTCAATCTGCCATGGAACCTCACTGGGTCTTCTAGTATGGACAAAACACCCTCATTCCCTTGTGAATGCCTTGGGAAAGGGAAAGGGGAAATAGTTAATCCCCAACAGAAACTCTGAAGTGAACAACCTAAGATAGATGGAGTGGACCACTACTTTCTGATATTTCCTGCAGCCAACCCAAAGCCAAATGTGTCTGCACTCTTTGCGATCACATTGAAAAGGCCAAGAGAGAAACATCTATGCCTGGATAACTCATAGTTTTCATAGTTCATGATCAGGCTTTGCCCTTTGTCTTTCAAGACAGAATGATGTCTTACCTTTAATTGCTATGCCAAATTCACATTTGGTATTTTTCTACATTCCAAATGTATAATATTCAATCTGTCAATCCATATTTGGGAATAGTTTCTGGAGACAAGATTAGGGAGAGTTCTACTGCACAAATGTCATCACTTTTGGTTTCCTATAAAATCTGGTTTTCAGAACTGAACTAATTACTTGTATGATCCAGCAGGGTTTATCTTATTGTTACCACGGGACAGAGAATGTGTCTCAGAGATAGATATAAATATTACAAAAGTGGAGAAGGAAAGAAATTACTTCCTTGGACATTTGGTCTGCACTGACATATAATTTGGAATATGGCTCCGTGCAGAAAAGGCCAGTGTATTTATTTCTGTCTTCCTTTGGTCACTTCCGTTGCTCCTTTTTATTCTTGATATGGTGCAGTTAAATAACACTGATGATTATAGTGTTTTTTGATGCAGACGCCCTTTTGACTTCTGAGACACTTCTGAGTCTTCCAGTTGTATCATCTTAGGAAATCAGGATCCTTACGAAGCAATTACTAAGCACAGATCACCACTGTCAGATATGATTCTCACGCTAATATCCTCAGTAGGTAAGTTTTTTTTCTGCTTTCATATATAGTTGTTGCTGAAATGTTATCAATGGCTGAATAAATGAAAAACAGTAGTGAATGCTGAATCAGTTTAAATCAACCTTGAATATAAATCTAGAAGGGAGACATAGGACTGGTTCTCATTACAAGGTAAAACAGTTTTCCTAAACAGAAATAATAGAACCGGATGCTAACATGAATTTGCCTGATCCCATTACTTTCAACTTAATTGCATTCAGTCTGGATTCTGAGGATCGTACGGTGGTGTACATGACTCAAGGGGGGACTCAACTGGCTACTTTTTAAAAGCCGTATTTTGGGGCTGTCCTGTCCTCTTCCTCCTGGTGTGAACGCGCCACTGATAAGGGACCCCTTCACGGAGCCTGGCTGGGTGGCTGCTGCTTGCCAGGATGGGTGAAAAACGGCACCGGACAGCAAGCGATTCTTTCCCCTCCTCTCTCCATTGCCCAGGGCACACGGCAGCAGTGTCAACTCAAACCCCCTTCGCCTGCTCACCTCCACAGCCACAGCTTAAACATTCACACATCTCACTGAAACTTCAGCTGCTTTCCTCCCTTTTCCCTTTCTAAAGGTCAGAACTTTCAAAGAGCCAGAATTGTAAGGAATTACAACATTGTTATCAGGTGTGAAGTGGGTAGATTGCTACAGTGTAATGGCTGCTTATGGGGTGGATTTTTACAGTAAAATCACTGTCTTTGGAATCAAGCTATTGGGGGAGGGAAACCCTAAACATGCATTCTCATCCCACTAAAACTGTACTGTTCCCACAGCAAGAAATGTAAAGTGTTTCAAGTGCATGAACCGGAGCGAGACCTGTTGAAATGAGTGTTAACATTTAGAATGCTTTGGGGCTATTTAACTCGCAGAAAGCGTGTTAAGCCAACCTGACATGGGGACTGCAAGGATCAAAACTGCTTTGAAACCGTTTTAAGCTTGTAATGGGAACGTGGCCATACTATCATAAAATTTAAAGTTATTTCATTTCTTTCTGTTGTAATAAATACTATTTAAGTATATGTCTTGATCTCAACATGTCAGCCAACGACAGAAAGTCTGCTTTATCCCTTGTATGCTTTCCATAAACATCTTCTGTAAAACTAAATGTATTATAAATGATTCATGAACTTCAATCAGAGGAAGCTGGATAAGCAATCATGCTAAGGAGAATAGTCAAGGCTTAAGACTCAACCAAGAAGAATGTGCATGTGGCAATAACAAATCTGCTTCAGAAATACAGATTATCTTTTACTTCCTTCCCTTCATAGCCTGAGGTAGCATCCTGATAGTGGCTGTTTACAGTGCTCAAACAATAGTGTTGCCATGCAGTGGTTATGGCTATTTGCCAATGTTTTTGGCCAGGACAGAAGTCGCCACTCCCTGTGTTCAGTTAAACAGAGTTGTTGGCACCACTTTGAAGTAAGCAACACAGGTGGTGTTACCAGATCAACTTTGGATGTGCAGGTATCATCAGAAATGTTAACTAAGAAACCGGAATTTGAAATATACCAGGTTTTGACATATGAATTTGGCTTTATGATTGGCATAATTGAAAAGCTAAAGGCAGACCATGAAACGTGGAAAGGCCTTAAGATAGCAAGACTGAAGCCATATTGGGAAAAAGACAAGCCTGGAGTTTAAAAAAAAGGACACAGTTTCTCTCTTAAGTTACAAGCTGGCTGTTTGCAAAAGATTAAAAGTCTACATGCAAGAGACAATGCTTGGGCTTTAATCTGATGAAGTCAGGAAGGAATGCTGACACCTAGATGACCTGTGTTTTCTCTCTTTTTGGGGGTAACAGTTTTTTAAATAATGAAGGGGAAATAAAACCAGGGAATCAGGAACAGAGATGGGTTTGTCTCATTTTAATAAAAATAATAAAGAATAAAATGGAATGGGTTTTTGGAAAAGATTTGATAAAATGATATATATATATAGGAATTGGAATTACTACCTAAATGGAAGGTCACCAGTGCTAGGATGTAAGGTTTCATATTGAATGTGGCTGGGTTTACATTTCAACAGAGTTTGCTAGGAGTTAGGTTAGCCAGGAGAGGTGCTAATTGGAAACCTTAATTTAAGGTATACAAGATAAATAACTTTTGCAATTAGGCAGAGACACGATAGCATAAGCATGATCTTTACATTAAGAAAAGCTGAGTTCTCCCTTATTTTCTGAAGGAGAAACAGAAGTTTAATGGGGTTTCTTTTCAGTAGGAAATTATTTAGCCTTATTTTGAAATAAGAGGGTTTTTAAATATCCTATTCATTTCTTCTTTTTCTGTGGAACTTCACTGAGGGGCATTTCCATTGTGGAAGAGGGCAATGAGTAACCAGTGTCACCTAGGAGAATCTCTGTTAGCCAAGAGGAAGAGAGAGATAATCCGTGTAAACTCAGGACTAGGAAATAAGACATTTGAGTTTCAGATATCTTTCCTGTTTACCAGTTTTGTTTGCTTCATTAGGAAATGTTAAGTTTGGGTTAATTTGTATTCTTTTTTGGGGAGAAGAGACTGGAGTCACGTACACATTTTTGTTCATTAACAAGGAAAGAACGAATCAGCAGTTTTTGGTACCAATTTTTGCTATAAAAAATGGCAGAGAAGAAATGGTTTGTGGGGTCTTCTTCTTCTTGTCATCAGAGGAGGGAGGTCTCCATCATCTTCTTCGTCTTCTTGTCATCATGGGAGGCTAAAGAGACCTGGAGAAATTTTTCTCCCCCCCTTTTCTTCTTTCTGCTACACAGAAAGTGGGCGGAGTTTTTCTGCAGGAGCTGCGTTTTAAAACTTTTGCATTTTGCATTTGGTTTCTGGTAAAAGCAGTTACAAATATTATTTTTAAATTATTTCTTTTAATTTTTATTCATTTTGGGGATCAGTCTGACTGAGACTGAAGGCCTTCCCAATTTTTAGTCATTTTTGGGTTCCTGAGAATGATGCAGTCTGCTGAAATCCTACGCATCTTCAGTTCTGAACTTCTAAATGTGAAGAAGATTGGATCGTTGGTGAGAACAATGGAAGATCGCTTTCAATTCACTTTTCTCCCATATTTTTATTAAAGGTTTAGGGCCAGGGAACTTTTTCTAGAATTAGGGCTAATTTTAATTTTCTTTTGGGCTTTTATATGTTTCTTTAAGGTTTGGAAGTGCTCTTATGGGAGCCTTATCCTCATTTTTAGGGCTCTTAATCACAAAAGGCAATTTTATTATGTTTTGGGGATTTTCTTTGCTGCATAAGTTCATTATTTTGGGTCTCAGGAAAATGGGGTAAACTTAGCTTAATGCATAGAGATGTGTTAAGGGGATTTAGTCATGTTTGGACTTTTGGGCATGTCTATCTCAACTCTTCTAATGTCTAATATGGTTCCATCTCACTTCAACTTCTTTTCTGTATTTCTAATAAATTCTTTGCATTGGTTTAACAAGAAACATTGACTTTTGAGTCTGAAATGGGTCTTGTCTCTGTTTTCTGGTTATTCCTCGTTATTAAATCCTATGTAAATGATCTATAAAGCTACCTATTCCCCTGGGAGAGGTTTAAATTTGGTGTTCTTTGGGCTTCAAAAATAATCCAAATTATCCAAACTACACTCCCTCCATATTCGTTTACAGTCTTAACTGGAGCAATATTGGAACTGGTATCAGTGGGTCACACATTAGAGCATAGCAAGGGCAGACAGAGCACTTGTTCTACTTTTACAGGACTTTACCAGGTGCTTATTGTGGGATGTATATTGGATAACTACAAGGAGTCCCCATGGCAATGGAGGACAGGGCAGGTCCAAAGCAAAACGCCCATCCCTATGAAAACCATGGCAAATCCCTGCATCGGGATGCTGTGGTTTTTGCCCCCCCCTTGCCTGAGTCCTTAATCACCCAGATAAGGGCTTGATTTACCCCAAACAGCCACCTGACAGCTGCCCTGCAATCAGCTGGGAAACTGTCAGGTGGGTATAGGGGCTGTAAAGAGCAGGGAAGATTTTTAAAAATAGATGCGAGAGCCCTTTAAAACAGACTTGGCTCTCGCATCTGTTTTTAAAAATCTTCCGGGCTGTTTACAGCCCCTATACTCACCTGACAGCTGCTCTGCAACCAAATACCCCTTGAGGGTCAGCATAACCACAGGACAATACGTGCTAGACCCTTATTTCTGATGCAGTAAACTTGCTAAGTGGGGTATTGTCTTGCATGTAGCCTGTATTAGGGCTTTGAATGGAGACTCTCCCGACGCGGCCTCAAAATAATTTTGGAATATTTTCAGCATGGGGAAGGGCCCTGTGAGTAGAAATTGCAAACCATAAAGGTAGGAGGCCTAGAGATAAAGAGGGAAATCAAAGAGGCATCCCAAAGAGAAAGTTTTCTACTAATGAGAAACTTCAGTTACCCACACAGAGAGATACAGTTCTTATATCTTTTAAATGACTATGGCCATGTCCCCATGCAAGTTGTTTGGCTCTGATACAGCATGCATGGGACCGGGACCGGGTCCAAGATCGAATCTTGCCCATCCCCATGCCATTCCCGGTAACGCAGGCTGGGTGCAGGTTGGGTGTGGATGCAGCCATTCCCATGCAAACCATGCCAAACCCAGGCACGGGGGAGCAGCACCATCTCCTCTTCATCCCCTCTGTCCTCATTGGATGCCAGATTGACGTCAGCCCACCCCTGTGCTGCCAGCTGCAAAAGCCACATCCCCCCTCAACAGCACAGAAAGCCAGGACTGGGCTGGGAGGCACGGAAAAAAATAATTTAAGTTTAATAAATATTAAAACAATTTAAAAAAACCCAAAGCCTCTATGAGGTTTGGTGGCAGTTGAGCAGTTTTTGCACCTTTGCCCCACCGGGAACCGCGAGAATGCCCGGCAAGCTTAAAAGGGAGAAAATCAAGCCATTATCCAGCCTGCCTTGGTGATCGGGATTTTTTCACTTCAAAAATATCTCAGTGGTTGCAATCTCCAATGCACAGGGCAGGAATGGCAAGCACACCCCACCTCTCAATGACATGAACACCAATTTCCTCACCAAATAGCCTGGATCTGTCCCCATGTGCAGGCTTGGTTCACTAAGCAATGTGTGCTAGACCCCCAAACCATGCCCAGACTTGGTTTTGGGGGTATCAAATTTGGTCCTGGTCTGGTATGGTTTTGGGCAATTTGGTGCATGGAAATCAGACCAAATCAAAAATGCATGGGGACACCTCTTGCCAAATCCGATTTTGGTACTGAACCAAACATGCATGGGGATACACCCTATGTACTGGAGCAGGTGGTTTGGACAATTTGAACTTACTCTTAAGTAACAATCAGGATTTGGTGAAAGAAGTTAATGTAGGTGAATGGATTGGGAACAATGAGCATAATTCACCATTGTTCTGCTATTTATAGAAAAGATAACTTCCATGGCAACACCAACACAATTTTTTATTTCAAAAAAGACAACTAGTCAAAAAAATGAGAAAAGGTGAAAAGGAAACTCACAAGGAAGATGGAAAAGGCACACTCTGCCTGCTTAGAGTATTTTCAAGTTTAATTGTCAGTGTCACACATAGTAAAACTTTATGTCACTCTCCAAAAAGGCATGGGGTAGAAGCTCAGGATAAGATACACTGGGTGGCAGTAAACACGATATTCTCTGAATGTCACTGATATAAAATGTGCAACTATTTTCTGAACAGGGAGAATGTTTTTGAGGCAGGGTGACAGTCAAAGTCCAGCATTTGCTGACTTTGGATTGCCAAGATTGAGGTCATGGTTAACCGTATAGTTGCATAAAAGCTAAAAACATGCAAAATGTTTGATCAATGTGGCTTCTCTTCCACAGAACTTCTCACTGTAATCTCTTTTTCTGAAAATGACTCATTATTATAATCTTTTCTGCTATAAGAGTGACATGTGGAAATTCTAGGGTGTTATGTTTAGTATGATTGGTTTTAAGTTCACACTGCATAATTATGCTTTCACACTGACTCTGTCACTCAGTTTATACAGTTTAATCATCCTGAGGTTCTTAAGACACACAGAAGTAGGTCTCAGCTGAATATCTGACAGCGGGCAGGTGATTATTGCTTGTCAAAGCTTCTTGATTGTGAAAATTTCATCCGCTGACGTTCGAAGAACTGGCTTAACAAAATTAGTGGATAAGCCCTGTACCTGTCAAGCAGCAATCAAAGTATGGATAGTCAGGTCAGGACAGGCCCACTATGGCAACATTTGGGCAACTTCTGGCACATGTCTGGACATTGCCATGGTGATGGGAACTTGACACACACCTGTGTAACCATAAGAACATGAGAGAAGCCCTCCTGGATCAGGCCACAGCCCATCCAGTCCAGCATCCTGTCACACACAGTGGCCCACCAAATGCTCATGGGCATCTCAAGCAGAGACAAGGACAAACCTATTCCTACTCTAGAATCCCAGCAAATGCCCTTAGAAGTGCCCTGCCCCCCCCCCCCAGCCTGAAAGATGCACCCAGGCATTCATTCTAGTAGCCATTGATACATCTGTCATCCATAAATTTGTCTAACCCTACCTTAAAGCCATCCAGACTGGTAGCTGCCACCACCTCTTCCAGCAGCATATTCCATAAGCCAATGGCCCTCTGGGTGAAGAAATACTTCCCTTTGTCAGATCTGACTCTCCTACCCATCAGCTTCATAGAGTGCCCCCTGGTTCTAGTATTGTGTGATAGAGAAAAGAAATTTTCTCTATCCACCTTTTCTATACTATGCATAATTTTATATACTTCAATCAGGTCCCCTCTTAAAGGCTGTCTCTCCAGACTGAAGAGGCCTAGACGTTGCAGCCTGGTTTCGTAAGGGAGGTATTCCAGCCCCTTAATCATTCTGGTTGCCCTTCTCTGCACCTTTTCCAGTTCCACCGTATCCTTTTTGAGGTGTGGTGACCAGAATTGCACACAATATTCCAAATGTGGCCTCACCATAGATTTATAAAGAGGCAAAATGACACTTGCTGACTTATTTTCTATTCCCTTCCTAATTATTCCCAGCATTGAATTAGCTTTCTTCGCTGCTGCTGTGCACTGGGCTGACACCTTCATTGAACTGTCCACCAAAACCCCGAGATCCCTTTCCTGGTGCGTTGCAGAAAGCTCAGAACCCATCAATTTATAGACATAATTTGGATTCTTGGCCCTGATGTGCATTACTTTGCACTTGTTAAGATTAAAGCATATTTTCCACTTGGTTGCCCACTCACCCAGTGCTAAGAGATCCCTCTGGAGCTCTTGGCAATCTCTTTAGGATTTTACTAACCTAAATAATTTAGTATCATCAGCAAACTTTGCTATTTTACTATGTACCCCGTCTTCTAGATCATTGATGAATAAATTAAAAAGCATTGGTCCCAACACCCTGAGAATTTGCCATTTATTACTACCCTCTGCTTCCTGCCCTTAAGCCAGTCACAAATCCAGGACAGAACCTGTCCTGTTATTCCATGGCTGATGAATTTACTCAGTAGCCTTTGATGTGGGACTTTGTCAAAAGCCTTCTGAAAGTCAAGATAGACAATATCTACTGGTTCACCTTTATCCACGTGTTTGACACTCTCAACGAATTCCAAGAAGTTTGTGAGGCATGATTTACCTTTGCAGAAGCCATGCTGGCTTTTGTTCAGCAATGCTTGTTCCCCCATGTGCACACTAATTTTGTCTTTAATGATGGTTTCCATCACTTTACATGGAATTGATGTTAAGCTAACTGGTCTGTAATTGCCTTGATCATGCCTGGATCCTTTTTTGATGATTGGTGTTACATTTGCTACCCTCCAGGACGCTCCGTCTTGCCTTCCCAACATCATTGGTACCGACATGTACCATTTATTTTTAAACTACTTTGTTCTATCCGGCACTGTCTACTCTGTTCTATCCGGCACCTCCCCGGCACTGTCTACTAACCTATCTAGGTGTCGCGTGATGTCTGCAACCTTTGCACCTGGCAGGCAAGTCACCATGCAGTCAACACACCCATCACAAACCCAGCTCTCTATATTCCTGATGGTTGCACCATCAAACACCCACTTGCAGCACAACATCCACAAAAAGCTAACCTGTCCTGGTCAAGCTGTGGGCTAGTTCACTGTGGGGAGGGATTAGTCAACTTCAGTGCTGTGTTCACACTTAAGTTTTAATCCAGCTTCAGTTCACCTTCAGAACCTAAGAACACATCAGTAAAGTGACCAGTCATTTTCTTTCCACATTATCTATCCCAAATATGAATTTTCTGAGTTAGATAATGCAAAGCAAAACAGCTTCTGTCTTTGCTGATGTGTCATCTCAATCTGAAAGTGGACAGAAGCTGGATTAAACCTTAGGTAGCACTACTGTCTATTACCACTGTTGTTGTGCAGAAGCACTTTTGTAGTGAGTAGACTGTAAGTAGCAGGTAAGTGTGAATGAGTGATTCACACTTACAGACCCTTAATTTCCAGAAATACCAAGTGATCAGAAGGGTTTAGAGTTTAAGGAAAGACAGTTTTAGTCTTTGTAGTACCTGAATAACACATGCTCAGTCCCATGAGATATACTGTTTTTCATTCCTCTCTGTAAATTCCTCTGTAAGCAACTGAATCAAAAGAAAGTGTTGCTTTGTACCTAACTTAATTATCTATCTTTGAGAAAGTAGAAGCTGTGTCCTAATTTTTCCGATCCTTTCATGATTCATATCCTCAGTAAAGTTTTATTGTTTTTTTCCTTTCTCCTTCACATTGTTTAAAGATAGAACAAAGTAGTTTAAAAGTTAAAAAAAATGTTTGCATCATTCAATAACTGAGCATTAGTATTTTATTTTAACTTTGTTTTGAGTGCTATTAAGTGATAGGGCAGAACACACTGAGGGCACATGCTTTTTGTTTCTCCAGCTTTCCTTGTGCCTCAGGGTCTTTCCACACTTAGGCAATCAGGATGGCTCAAGAGGCTCTGGGAGGGTGCATCCACACACTGCTATGCCACCTCCATCCCGGAATAGCACAGAGTGGGCGGGAACATCCTGATTGCCTCTAGCTATGGCACAGTAAATATTGCTCCACAGCTTTACCCGAAGTGTCATGGACACTCTCAGTAAATTCCCAGATGTAGCATCCACACTGCTTCCTTCTGTGAAGTTATTGGGGTTGGGGCATCATGGCTGTGTGGCTGCACCCTACCACATTGTGGACGTTGCCACAGCTGTTTCTATCACAATGTGGATGGTCTCAGATGGACCTTCACACAGCAACAGGCCCAGGTACGTTGGGAACTAGGACTTGCAGTGTGGATGCCAGCCGCTGTCCCTGAACTTAACTTTCATGGGATACTATCTCATGGAAGTTAAGTGTGAAAAAGCCCTCAGTTTGCGTATTTCATGATCACTTCATGCCTTCAGTTCAAAATCATTCACAAAAATCTGGTAACTTACAGACAAGACTCTTTATAAGAAATTCTATCAAATTTCTCTATGGGCTTTTTGTTTTACTTTTTCAGTTTCTGTTAAATTTGAAATCCATAGCATGTCCCATAACATCACTATGTGTTTTTAGTAACTAGATTTTGTTCAAGCATAACAAGTTTTTATACTAACTCAGTGAACAATTTGTAAACCTGCAGTTCTAGAACCATTTAATTCATATTTTCTTTTTGTCACTTGTTCAAACAAAAGGATATAAGGGCTATTCTCAGTATCTATTGCTGGTATTTCAATTATGTCTCCCTATTCACTACTTTACGTCATTTGATTGAATAGACTCCAGTCTATCAATGTTGCCACTAGACACATAGAATACTTATTCATTAATGAGACAAAAATGTCTTCTGCTGTCCTCATACATTCATTGTCTATACACAATACCAATTTCTGCTCCAATTTGTCTTATCATCTACTGTTGGTTTCCCTATCTTGAAGTGATTTAACAATGTAGTAGACTTGTTATCTTCATTTTTCAATCTGAAGAATTGGCAGTTCAAAGTCTCCTATCCTATCTGTTGTAACTGTGTCTTTCTACTCATTAAAGCTTGAAATACAGGGATGACATTTATTGGTATGAGTTGCAGGATGTCTCCAAGCACAACTGTACCTTTATGTCCAAACAGGACATAATTTATCAGATAGCGTAAAGGTCTATTTGCACTTACGTGACTGGTATGGTATAATAACAACATACCAGTCAGGTAAAGACACAATGTGTTGGTGACTATCCACACTTTGAGTGCTGAATAAGCCCTGTACTGGACCAGCAGCACCTGAAGTGCATATGCCCAGGCCAGGCCAGGCTGGATCACCATGGCAACATCTGTGACAACATCCAGCATGTACCAACATTGCCATGGTGATTTTTGATATTGCACTTGACTTTGTTGCCGCAGTTGTACTGCTACACCCACTCACAGTGCTGCACCTGGAAGATGATGTAGATGTTGCTGTCCCAGAGTGACCTAACCACTCCTGGTCAAGCTGGTCTTTTAGAAGTTCAGCACTGGAGGACTTTGGAGGAGCCTGTGGCACCTTCTGGAGCATTGCTATGCCTTCCCAGTGCAGAAGCACTTGCTTAGTGAGTGGACCGCTGCCTATTAAGGGGTAAGAGCAAACAGACCTAAGAGGTGAGTGCAAGCAGACTCAGACAAGAACATAAGCCTGGAAGGGACAAATAGTCTATATTACTGGTCCAGTTAGAGATTTCTGTTTCTTCCTTTAAAAGATAGGATAGGACATAGTCCAAAAGATTCTGTACATATGTGGGAATAGTGCTTAACATTTGTACAGAAGCAATTCCTATAGCAGTCTAGAAATACATACTTGGACATCACCCTGGACTAAGGTCACATTACCTGTGAAGACACCTGGAAAAGCCCACTTACATGTCTCCATATGTGACAGAAAGCGGCTGATGGTGATTGCTCCACTCCAATTCTGAGTGCAATTGACATTAAAGATGCCATTTCTCAGGACAGGATTTTCCACCCTCATAGAAGGCACTCCAGACATGACTTCACACTCTAAAATGGAGATCCAGAGGAGTCTTTTCCAGTAGCAGAACACAGGGCATCTCCCACGTGCCCAGAACAGAGCCACCTCGCTTGGTAAGTGAGACCCAGGCTTACGCCCAGGTGACTGGCTGCAAGTTACACATATTACTTCATTTATTTCCTGTGGCATTATATTAACAGCCTGCACTTTGAAGAAATAGCACTTATTTCTCTTTTCTTCTCTCTGCATTTAGCTCTCCCTGGCTCTGAAATAAGTATACTATTTATTCAATATGTTGCACAGCAGATGCACAGGTCAGATATACAAATCTGATTGTTCAAATGCTTGCAGAATTCAGAATTATTTTAGCTTATTTATATATGTATAAAATGTAAATGTGCCCCAAAATGAAACAATTAATTTGGAGTGAAAAACAGGGTTCCTAAACTTAGAAACAGTAGCACTTTGGTGTGAAAAACATACTTTAATTTTCTAAGGAATAATTGGGTTTTAGGCCATGTTCAGTAAATACAAGGCCAAGAAACAAATGAGCAATTTTCATGTGACTGATTGTTAGGAGAGGCGGGATGTTTGTTCAAAGTGAAAAATGTGTTGGAATTCCTTTGCTCCTTCTGAATCATTGCTCAACAATAACATTGTTTTGCTTTCCATTCATTAAAGAGCAAAAGCATGAAAACAGCAGAAATGATTCCACTATAAATATCGAACAGAGCTCAGTTTCTTTCACTTGTTAAATCTAACATTTATGTTTTGAGATGCTCTTTCTGAAGATAAAGACCTGCATTAACTTGAACTGATATATTGATCCCCTCCTCTCATAATGTGAAACATTATCTATCGATTAATCTCAAAAATGGATATTCTGCATAGCCTTTGAAAAATTGTGTTTTTGTACATCCCATCAATTCAGAAATGAGTCCCATTGTGCTCATTCGAATTTAGAAGCCAGAAATAAGGCTAGCCAGACATCTATTGAATCTAGCTTTCTAAAAGCAATAATGTGAGTGGGGGGAGTGGGTAAGTTAGGTGATTTGGAACCCTAATGCACCATGGACTGGTTTGAAATTCAGCAGATCCCAATGCATCACAGCCTCACTGCTTCTGTTTCCCATGGGGGGGGGGCTATGCCACTAGGGGCCTTTCTGAACTTTGCTTCCTGTCTGTGAAATGGGAATACTGCATCCCCACTGGCATGCACTAGTATTCACATTTGCAAATGCTATTGCATGCAAAACCAACCTTTGCATGCTGTCAGCGTGGGTCTGGGTGCCACCATCCTCCGATCAGAGGCCAGCTTGACTGTATATTAGGGATGTGCAGGAATATTCAAAAATTCAAAAATCCAATTCAAATTTGACAAATATCAACATTCGAAATCGAATCGAATTTTCAAAAATCCGAATTTCTGAATTCAAATGAATTTTGTATTTTTGAAAATCTGATATGAATGTTTGAATAATTCAACTAAATTGATCAGTTTATATTGCATCTGAATATTGGGTCTATTTGCACTTATTCGCATCATTTGATTCGAATCAGAATTTTGAAAATAAGAATCCAGATAATCTGGATTCAAATTAGGTTTTTGAAAATTTGGCTTTTCAGATTTTGAATCAAATTGAATATTTGGATATTTGAATTGACTCGAATTCGAATGCAAAAAAATGCATTCGTGCACATCCCTACTGTACATTCATTGTCACCGTCACTGGGTCAACAGTGATGCAATGTGCACGTGCAATCACATTTTCAGTCACCTAATGTGCCAGCATGCTTGCACGGCATGTCAGCTGACCTCCTGTCGGTGAGGTGTGAATGCTTTCTCCGGTGGCCAGGAAAGGTATGTTTGCAGATATGTGTGGTACATGATTTCATGCATCTTCACTAGTAGCTGCTGGGATAGCTTCTGGGATAGCAGGAGATGTTTCTGATGTGGAAATGCCTCCTTCAAGAGCAGATGGTGCTTCCCAGAAGCTACCCAAGTGTGCAAGCCAACAGGCCAAGTGTGAATTGGCCTTAGTTCTTGCTATAGTCTGCACTAGCATGTGGATGGCAGGTCCCTTTTCTGGTATATAATTGAAGGTCCATCCTTCCACACCTATTACAGAATACTAGAGACCCCCATCCCATTAACCGTTTTGTCCTCATGGGACGAAGTGATGGACTGGGAGATGGCTCCAAAATGATATTATACCCATATCCTGCTGTGCAACTCTTTGAGGAGATTTACAAGCAAACCGAAATCCACATATCAGATTATGAAGTGTGTGCAGATGGTATGTCCTCTTAGGCTGGAATGCCAAGGATGACCTGTTCTGGTAGCATACCAGAAAGTAGGTGCACTTCCAGAATAAGGCCTTCCCAGAACAGTGAAGGTTGGAAACTTTTGTTCCTGGCTTTCAAAGGTTCTTTGCTGACTTCGAGGGCTGAGTACAGCCTTCAAAGCTGGCAGCCAAGGCAGCACTGCAATAGGATGTCTGAACGTGGGCAGCTTTGGAGGCAGTTACTACTCGTCTATTCCAGCACAGCCTATACTTACTGGACTATGCTAGGTGGGCAGAACAGCCCATGTAGTGTGGAAAGATTCTATCCAGGCTGGGACCACATTTCGGTGTAAACAAGATCAACACATCCAAAGAAAATATATGGATTTTCCTCTATCCATATTTAGTCCTGAAGTCTTAAAATATGTTTATGGTCCCCCTGAGCCAAATGGGTCATTGTACCATTTCTGTAGCAGTGTAATTACATATCAGAGAAAAGTAAAAACATCCTCAGAAAAGATTTAGATCTACAGATACATGTTTGAAATGAATTCTTGTCAAGAATTGAACTTTAGACTTTCCGGCACTTACCTTTGTCCCTGGTTATCAAGAGGTCCAGTAACCTGGTCTAGGTGGTCAAAATGGCTGCCTAATCTGGCATACTGGTAGATCTAATGGTGGTACAGCAGATGCTAAACTAACTCAGGAGGTGTTTAGAAAGGTGGACTGGTTTAGCAGGATGACCCATTTTGATCCCCTGGGAGCTCCAAGGCTAGGAACCAGACATTAGAGAATGCAGAGGATGGCTTTAAATGTTGCACAATCTTCAGAACAAACGAGGGGCAAATCCAGAACAACTTTCAAGTGTGGAGGTCTCCTAATGGAACAGTAGGAGAAATCCAGTGGCTGAAGCCACTCCAGTCTTTGTGACTCTCTGGACTGGGCCAGCAAGGTAAGAGCAGAAACAGCCTTTAATGTTGTAGTTCTGAACAGCAAAAAAACGTGTGTCCAAATCTTTCCTATTATCTACCAGGAGGACATGGAAGTTCCACCAGATATCTGAATTAAGGTCCTCTTAATCTAGCTCTGTCTAGTGCAGAGGTCCAGAAACCGAACTATTGTAGCTGAACTATCGCAGCACCTATTTATCAGTTTACCTCTTGGGTGAGTGCCTAGGCTGTGTCCAGACAAGGGCTAAAGTGTTGGATTATCTTGGGGCTATGCTGAGATTCTGTCATGAATCTATGGCACCATAGCTACATGATATGGAGTGAAATCCCCTGGTATCACTATACTAGGAAAATACAACTCTCCCTGTGGATTTTCCAAAATAGTGATATGGCCTACCTGTCTGAAATGGCCACTGCACATGCACAGGGCTGAAACAGTGATGAAAATGGCCACCATGAATGGGGGGAGGGAGGGCAGCTCATGCAGAAATCTGGATATTTCTGCTATCAGAATACCCAGAAGTATCTGCCACGCCATCATAGAAATAGGTTTCTAGACCAACAAGTGCCCACAATTGTCCTGCGATGCTCCCCTACTTTTTGGCAGGGATACTGAGAAGCATCAAAGAGATGTAAGCAAGCTTTTGTATTTCCCTTTCATTGGCTGGAGGCAGACCTAGTCATAAGGGGTGATCTAAGGCCTTTTCTACACTTATGGATCAGTATCAAGGACCTTTGGATTCCATATTCTGGTCCTCCCATCTGTATAGTAGTGGCCTCAATCTCTGTATGTCTGGGTCCATCTACAGTAGACAGAGCCAGATCTGAATTAAGAGGACCTTAATCCAGATCTGTGGTGGACCCTCCATGTTCCATGACTACAAAGGGGCACATTTCAGCAGCATGCCATAATGCACTACCCCCAGGCTCCAAGACTAGGAACTTTCTTTTCTCATCTTTGGAGGCATGGGGGGGGGATGGGACACCTGTGAAACTTACACCAGTTTTGCATGCCTTAATGCAGACCAGAATTCTCAGCATAGATGACTCTGATCTGGTCCATGCCTCCCCACACTCTGGATCAGTGAGCCTGGTTATTCCAGGCCTACTAGGCTGAATTTAAGACAGGTAAGTGCAGAAAAAGCCTAACCCTGAAACACAATCTCTCCACTTTACAAATTACACATACTGTATGAAGCATTCTTTCATTCAAGATAAACCCTGCTGTATTGACCCAGGAATTCTCACCAGTGAAAGCAGGTTGCTGTTTAAATTTGAAAAGAACGTCACATGGATTAATTAAGAAGAAGAGTTGGCTTTTCTACCCTGCTTTTCTCACCCATTCAAGGGGACTCAAAGCGGCTGACAAAGCTTTTCTATTCTTCTCCCTACAACCGAACACCCTGTGAGGTAGGTGGGTCTGTGAGAGCTCAGAAGAGAGCTGTGACTGGCCTAAGGTCATGGGGTAGGGCAGAATCGAACCCGGTATTCCCAGATAAGAATCCGACTCCCTAACCACTAGACCAAACTGGCCCCCTAATGATGATAAGAACATCATAAATATTTCAGAATAGATTGCTTTATGTGGAGTTATATCTTCATACTTGGAGTTATGAAGATATCCTTAGAGGAGAAAGATTCTGATGAACAGTTCTTTGTGAATGAGGATCTACATTATAGTTACAAAAGTATGGCTGAAAATGTACATGGTGGGTGTTTTTCCACTGTCACTAGAAGTACCCATTAAGTACCCATTAATGGTTAGAAGAAGATCAGTTTTTTGGCAAGCAGTCCTCTGGAGGATCTGTCCCAAATAGGTATGGATCCAAGGAGGCCTCCCCACGTCCACACACATGCGGGGAGGCCAGATCAGGTGGCCAAATCTCCTGGGTGCTGCGTGGAAGGCACAGCACCCATTCGAAAAGTCTGCCGGATTCCTGCACTGCCGATGCCGCCCCTGGAGCCACGGGACTGGAGCAGGCAGCTGCCAGTCACTGTGTTTTTCTGGCAGTGCATGGTGCATGAGGGAGGGGCTTCTGAGGCAGGCCGTCCTGCTTCCGCCCCTCCCAACGTGGCAGCCACCGGGACATCCGTCCCTTCGCCTGGCCATGTGCGGAAGCACCCTGCCGTCCCTTCGCCTGGCCATGTACGGAAGCAACCTACTTCCCCACAGATCCAGGCGAAGGGACCGATTGAAGACCTAATTTTTGAGGTCTTCGTTTTAATCCGGTTTTTGGTGGCGAGGCCTGTTTTAGAAATGGATCTCGCATGCTGAAATGCAGAAGTGGCCGCCAGGAAGAGTCGCTAAAGATGTCTCCGGTGCAGAAGGCAAGCAGGTAAGGGTTTTAAATGGGTCTTAAAAGGGTGGTTAAAACGGTTTCCGCAGCCAATGCGGAAACACCCCATGATTCTTTTTTTTCATTTTAAGTATGTGTTCTGTCCCTAATTTATGAAACTGATTCCTCAAAGGTGAGCAACCACCAGCAGATACTACCCTACTCTTAAAGGTTGAAAGGAAGTCTTCAGTTGATCATAAATTCATAAGGAGGAATGAAGAGAAAATGCCCTGTGCACTTCCTATTTATCCAAAGCTCTGTACCAAAGAGAAATTCCCTGTACTTCCACTTGATCCAAACCTCTGCACCAATCAAAGACAGATATTTGTATTGTTACAGCATGGTGAGATAAAAGCTCTTTCTGCATCACGAACTCCTGTATATCACAGAGAGGTTATTATTTGGATTGTTCACAGAAGGTGAAGAAATGAGAAATAACAACAACAACAACAAAAACATATAAGAAGGTGTACCTGTTTTCTGTTGCTTCCATAAGTCCTAAGATATAATTGTGTTTTAACAGTCTGCAGGAAGGTGTCTTTGGGTGTTTCCGCACTAGCTGCGGAAACCGTTTTAAACCCTCACCCCCAAGCCAGATTACGAACACTTAAGTAGCTTCCGCATTGGAGTCCTCTTCTGCGACCCTTTGCGGAGGCTGCTTCTGCATTTCGGTGTGCAAGATCGGTTTTTAAAACTGATTTTGCAGCCGAAATCTGGATTAAATGTAAGACCTGAAAAATCAGGTCTTACATCTGTCTCTTTGCCTGGATGTGTGCAGAAGCAGGATGTTTCCGCACATGGCCAGGCGAAGGGGCAGATTCCCTCCACCCGCCATGTTGGGGAGGGCAGAAGCAGGACTGCCCATGCACCGGGCACCAGCAGAAACACAGCTGCATGCTCCAGTCCTGCAGCTCCAGAGGTGGTATCACTGGCGTGAGAGCTGGAAGACTTTTGGAATGGGTACTGATGTGTCCACACAACACCCACTCCATCCATCCTCTGGAATGTGGCCTCCCTTCACGTGTGTGGATGCGTGAGGGCCATTCGGATCCGTTGTTATTTGACAGATCGCCAAAAAACAAATCTTCTTATATCCGTTTTTCAGCGGCCAATGCGGAAGCACCCTTTGGTACAAAGTTCTGAAGGGTAAAAATAACTGTATGTATCCGATTCCATTTTATATATTCTGAGGAAAGAAACATTCTTGCTTTAAATCTTCAAAGGATGATGAATAAGGTGGCTAACCATGATAAGGTTTTTTGGAAAGACACTCATTCATAGAAATCTCGTTCCCTCCCTGTTTCAATTTCTCTATCAGTCATGGGATTTTTGTCTGCTTAGACAGTAATCTGAAATCAGGTCTTCATGCAGCTACTTACCAAATCTCTTGTCTTCATCTTCATTTTGATAAGCTAAATTAAGATGCACTCTTTCAGTATCTTGTTCTATAAAGGTGCATCAAAAAACCTTTAAATCATTCTGTTACTCTTGAGGACCCCCCCGCTTTGATACGAGAAGAGCTTTGTCACTTGGAAAAGAAGTGAAGATTGCTGGGTAGCTTATAGAGGAATTAATAGAAAATGGAGTACTCTTTTTTGCTTGTACACATTTCCCAGAGTGAGACGTTTATCACAAAATGGCAAGTCACAAGCATTTTATCTCACAAGATAAATTAATTCTCAGTTTTCATACCAAAATTGCAATTTGCTCCTTTTAATTAAAGATATATTTTGCATGACAATTTGTACAACCAGAGTTTTATTCAGAAGAGGCACTTTGAACTTCATAAAGCATTTGAATAAGTTTGTGTAGAGACATGACTGTTTCAAATGAGCTGTGCCAGGTCTTCCTCTCTCCCTTTCTCCTCTCTCCCAGTTCTTCTCAGCTTTTTTCACAACAAGCACTGAGAGATCTCTTGTTTTGAAGGAAGGAAAAAAGAAACTGCTTTCCCTGCACACAAGTCTTGTTTCTAGTGTTTACTCTGTTGACAGCCATCTTAAATTCTTATGTGTCTGATGATACAAGTGCAAAGTGTAACCTGTCACCTATCATCTATCTAACACCCACCCACCCACCCACCCAGCCAGCCAGCCAGCCAGCCAGCCAGCCAGCCAGCCAGCCAGCATGGATTCAACTTTGTTTGCCAGGTGCATTCCAGAAGGGGCAAAACAAGGGGTGACATAAGGTGCCCCATAAAGAATATTCCACCCCAGTGAAAATCATGCTTACTGTTTGGTGTACCTTCAGATGATGGAGGAGTGCTGCAATTGGAATGCCTCTGTACTCTGAGATGCTCTTCAACATGGCAATTAAGGTGCCTTTTGCTGAGATGCCTGCCCATCATGTCCCTTATGTACATTAAGACCTATCATCCATCCATCCATCCATCCATCCATCCATCCATCCATCCATCCATCCATCCATCCATCCATCCATCCATCCATCCATCATTATTTTCTAAAAAGTCCAGCTACAAGATCCATTAGCTACAAAAACATATTCAAAGAATAAAACTACATATATGTCCAAGAAAATGCATAAGAAATAACATTTCTTGCCTATGTATGAAAAGGAGATATAGGAGCACAAAGGGGAGACAAGTAAATGTAAAAAAACAAAGAGTAGTTCATTACCTTTCAACACTTGGATTTACTCAGAGGTTGGAGGGTGTGGTAGTTATGGAGTGATCACAGAGATGAGGTAACTGAGCAATTTCTTTATATTTAAAATGTACAGTGTGAATAGTCATATGATGCCTTCCGATATAATTCAAAAGCAGCAGCCCCACCACATTTTGTATTTCTGTGTATTTTAAAATGGTTTGACATGAAATAGATAAATCAGAAGAGTACAGATGGCTAAGTGTGAAAAGGTTAAAATATCTGAAGAACACAGATGGCATGATTAAAATATGACAAGAATATCATTCATCCATGTAAGTGTGATTTATACGCAGAATTCAGTAATGGCTAGCAACTTTTTTCAGAGTTCTCCAGACATGGCAGAGCCATAAATACAACTAGATTTTGCAGCTCTTTAATTATATTATTGCCACATCTCTTGGGAGAGCTTTTTTTTTTTTTTTGTAGTATGAAATTTCCAAGCTTCCCCTGCCCCTGTGTAGACAAATCATGTTCCCATTTTGTTCTTACTAAGCGAAGAACTGTGTGTTTGCTTGCTACGGTTCATTTGTGCTGTGATTTCAGCATGAGTGTCTGCCAGGATCAGCATTTGTTGTTACAAGGTAGCTGGCTAAGGCCCACAGTTTACTGTTAAACATAAAACTAAGAATGTAGCAGATTCGTAGCCTTTGAGTTGTTTGTTTTTAATTGTAACAAGTCATGCAGAATACAGAATATCACTATACATGGAAAATGTCTTGTTTGGCTGAGCTGCTCCATGTTTTTCATTTGTTTGTTTGTTTGTTTGTTTGTTTTAATGAATGATTTTCCCAAACTAAATTTTATGAACTCTATAGATAGGAAGCCTAGTTTATCTTTGGCAGGATCTAGGGGAGGGTGGTATAACTAAAGCTCTGCTGAGAATTGCACCAAAGACCATTTCTTTCTTTCTTTCTTTCTTTCTTTCTTTCTTTCTTTCTTTCTTTCTTTCTTTCTTTCTTTCTTTCTTTCTTTCTTTCTTTCTTTCTTTCTTTCTTTCTTTCTTTCTTTCTCAGTAATGAGGTGACTGCAGATCTGTTGCTGCTTCTATCTGTGCAAATATCATGGTCAAGGAATTCTCTTCAAATGCTAGGAATGGTCCTGAGTTTGAAGAAGAGTTGGCTATGATACTCCACTTTTCTCACCGTTAAGGGGACTGAAAGTGGCTGACAAAGCTTTCTGTTCTTCTCGCCACAACAGACACCCTGTAGACCAGGTGGGGCTGTGAGAGCTTGGAAAGAGAGCTGTGACTAGCCCAAGGTCACACAGCTGGCTTTGTGGAGGAGTGCAGAATTGAACTGGGAGACCATCAGATAAAAACCTGACTGGAGCACTAGCATAACATTACCGCCTTTTCAAGATGCTGCAGAGATGCTCCACCTTCTACAAAGTCAACTCATCAACCCATAATTTCCTCCTTCTTGCTGAGAAACCAACTTTGTTAGCCTGATTCCTTATTCAGTGGTCACAGGCCTGAATAAAGATGCAGCACAGGCCAAAGTAAAGATACAGGTATGCAGTCCCATGGAACATGGGTCACATGAATACAGGCAACTGTGATACATGATCCTCTATGGGAATATGGAAAGGCAGGAGGGGAGAGTGCAGTGTTTTGTGCTCTCCAAGTGGTTTAGCAGGAATCACTGTCTCTACTGTGCCTGTTCAGTCATCCATCTGATCTACTTCACCAGTACAGCAAAGGAGCAATCATCAGTATTTGTAGTTGTACATCATGTCACACATCAACTGTATGGTGTGCTCCATTTAGGCAGCTGTGTGTCAGGTTAGCCTGACAGAATCCAGGAAGGTGCCATTACTGGCCAATCTCATCAGGGCCATAGGCAAACAAAGTGACCATAGGCCAGATGTCCTTGAGGTACCCACCAAAAAGTTCTACCTGATGATGCCAAGGCAGACCCAGCTGAAGGCTGCACAGTAAAGTCCAAGTGGGCAGACTTGGAGGCCTCTCTGGAGTGTACTTGCAGGCTATGTCCAGCGGGATAGCAAGTGAAACATCATTTCAGGCTATTGAGTATTGTGTTCTAGGGATGTGCACAAATATTCAAAATATTCATTATTCGTACAAATTCTGACAAATTTGGACATTCGTATACAAATCAAATGTCCAGACATTTGTACTTTAGTATTTGTATGAATATGACTATTTTGAGTTATTCATACAAATAATTCAGACATTCGTACGTGTACGGATATGTGCACATCACATACAGTACGTATCTGTATGCATCTATACTGATACGTATGGGATGAAAATGGGATGTATATGGGATGTGTACAGATGCATATGAGATTTGTAACATTGGATACATGTTGAATATTTGAACAAATAGATACAAATGTATTTGTATCAGTTTGAATGTTCAGACAGTCATTTTTCTTTATTCATACGAATTCAGATTTTTGAATATTCAATTTGTTACGAATCAAATGTCAAAAATTGCCTTCATGTCCACCCCTGCTGTGTTCTCCTCTTATCCAAATTTGGTTCTGATCCATAGTTTATTGGATCTGGGTTTGGAGAGAAAGGAAATTGTGGCACAAATCAGCATGGCATCTTGCATCTTCTGGAGTATGGGTCATCTTCAGGATTTTGTTTAGTCCATGTTTTGTTCTGTTTTGGGATTTTTAGTGACTTGAGTTTTTATTATAAACAAGTTTTTGAATTTGTTATTTGTAACACAACTTGAACCCATTAAATTATTTGTAATATGATCGATAATATAAATTTTGTCCAGCTTCGCACTTTGCTTAAAGACAACGTATAACTTTGCTAAATGATGTAATATACCACATTACTGAGCTGGAGCTTAAACAGAGCGTAACAGTTAGAAGTCTACCAAACCGGTTCATTTTAGATGTGGTTCAGTTTGAATTGTTTGATTCAACTCCTACAAATTTTAACCTGCTGCTACAAGGGGGCAGGTTCAAAACTGAACTGAACAAAGGATGGTTTGAGCAAGCTGGTTCCAACAACCAGTCTGAGTTTGAATACATTGAGTTTTCTTTCTTTTTTCTTTTTTCTTTTTTTTTGCACTTTTAAAAGATCTCTTTTCATGAGAGTCAACCAACTCAATCAGGTTCAAATTCTGAGTACCCTGCTGGTTTGAAAGGAAGGTTTAAATTTGGACCAAACCAAAGGATGTCTAGTTTTACTGAAACCAAACAGCAAATTTTAGCTTTGTGCACAACTCCAAAATCACTGTGTACTTAAAGAAGAGCAAGGTGGATAAAGAACAAGGATGAGCACAGCACAGAAGGGCCTATGTTACTTTAAATTACCCCTAAAAGACTTTGATTGCTGAGAAACCAGAGGCCTTTTCACACTAGGCCTTCTCGAATGTGTAGAGAACACTTGGAGATGCAGCATATGCACTGCTGGGGCGTCCAGCCCATCCCCGAGTGTTCTCCACACGTTTGAGATGTAGAGCAGATAATTCTGCTCTGCACGCATTACATCTTTTTCCTGAGCTTACCTGGCCAGGGATCCATTCACACTGCTGCTGCCTCCTGCCTGCTGAGGACTCTGCCCTCCAGCATCCAGGATTGGCTGCTGCCCACATGTCATCTTGTGATGTTTTGGCAAGCAGAGCAAACCAGGGAGGAGGGGAAATGGATTCCCTCCACAGCTTGGCAGCTGCCCACATTCTACTGTGCCAGCCAGGGGGCTCCGCCACCGCAAGCCAGGACTCCGGGTGCTCAGGGCCCTGCATCATTATGCTCAGAGGCAGATGCCCCTCCCCTCGCTGGTAATCCAGCCACGGAAAGCCGGCTTTAGCAATGGATAGCCAGGGTGCCCCTGGGGGCGTGAGGGGCCCAATCACCTGGTGCTATTCCTCTGACAGCCAGTACTGGGGACCTCAGGCAGGTGGGCGCCATCTGAGTGCCCCACCTGCACCTTCCCACTGCTGCCAGTAGGACGCCAGTGGTACCATGTGGTATGATAACTGGTGCAATGTGGTATGATGTTGTAGGATGTAGAGGTGCTTTCCTTTGGAAGCCAAGCAATGCCTTCTCCTGCCCAGATCGGCCAGGGGAAGGGTGGGGGGGGGCGCCCTACCCCTGCTCCAGGTGGGCATCTCCACTGCCTCCAAGGAGCAGGCAGGAGGCAGCCCCCCTCCCCTCCCCCGGTGATCTGGGCGGGAGAAAGCTGTATTCACTTCCGAAGTGGAAGCAGGAGAAAAACAGATCCTTCTTCCTATTACTCAAGACTATAAGAAATGAGGATTCACAGCTAGGCATTCCCACATGTCCTTTACCTGCTTATGTGTGAATGGGGAATCCGCCCTCACATGTCCTAACCCGAAAAGGGTGGTGCGGGGGTGGGACACCCCTCCCAAGCCAGCTGCAATTGGCCTGTGTCAGCCCACTGGTTGGCAGGCTGGTCCCGTTCCCAGGGTCCTGCAGGCTATACCGAACCTGATTGGGTCAGTTGCAGCCCATAGGGACCCCCTAGGCACCCCCACACCCAGGGGTCTACACCTCCTCCCAGATGTGCATGCACAACTTACCTGGTCACTGCTGGAGACCGGACTGGCAAGCTGGGGGTGGTGGAGCTTACTAGTTTGGCCTGCAGCATTGTGTCCCTGTGCGTGCCAGGGCCTGTGATTCATCGATGGTGCACAATTTCCTGCTTTACATCTGGAACACAATTAGGCCACCCTGGGATGAGGTGGGACAGTTCTGGACGGAACCGCCAGCCCAGCAAAGTGAATGATCTGTCCCAGGGCTTGCCTAATTGCATTCCACAGGCCTAGGGCGAATAGGCCTCATGCTAGCCACACAGTTTCATTACTTAGTAGGAGAAGAATTTAACTTATGTATATGAAACAGTGGCCAGAAAGAACAACTGTTAAGTTGAAAACCTTTTAACCCTCATAAGTACAGGAGAAAAAAAATTATACAAATGGTGGATGGTGGGATTGTTTTGTATTCAAATTGTTTTTAAGTTGTATATAGTATAGGTTTTATTTCTGCCGGGATTTCTGCAGGGAGGATGTACTTCACAATAATATTTTTCAAATGCTATACAAAATCAAAATTTTACCCAGCCACTCAATCCATTCTAGTACTGATAATATATAATTAGGCTGTACTATTGAGTACAGAAAGGCCCATAGGGAGAAAATCCTTGCAGAGCCCCCAAATACTCTAATCCAAGGTCCAGTATACCCACATTTTCATTTTTTCCTCCTATGGATTTTGCAGTCTCAGTGATTTATCTTTTCACCAAACTATTCTGTTTTGCTGCATCTGAGATTGCTCTTTTCTGCAGACATTTTACCACCAGACTGGGTTATAAAAAAGGATCCAGAAATTTCTATATCCTTTTAAAACATACAAATGCACAGTTAAGGTCTAACAATGAGCTGCGAAGAAACAAAATGACCATTGTGACCTAAGGGCTTTTGTCCTAAGCATTGGGACTAATTAGCTACATGAAATAAACAAACAAATATGACCTGAGAGCCTGGAGTGGACCATTAATTTTCCCTCCTGAATTTGCTGTGCCTCTCGTCCATGTTCTCAAGATAACCTGAAGCTACAAATAAAAATAACACTATCTTGTTTTGTCTGAATAACAAGTCCACACATATTTCTTTGAAAGTGGTGTGTGCGTCAATTGGCAATGCAGTTATGTGTACCCATGCACACATAGGGTGTTTGTCCACTATCACAAAAGTACCCATTAAGTACCCATTAATGGGTACGAAATGGCATTTTTGTACCCATTAATAGGTACTTAATGGGTACTTCTAGTGACAGTGGTAAAACACCCATACACAACATTCAAGATGGGGCAGTCAGTAGTTTCTGGTGCTCTGTGAAGCTCCAGTTTGAAAAGTAGGGATGTGCACAAATATTTGAAAATTTGAAAATCCAATTAGAAACTGATGAATGTTGACATTCAAGTTCAAATTGGATTCAATAACATTCGAATTTAGGCATTTGAACAGATTTTGGAAGTTCTGAAAAATTCGTTCAAATGATTCAAATGTACAGATATGTATGTATCACATACGTATGTGTACAAATATTATACGTATTCGCACTTATAATACAGGATGAAAACGGGATGCAAGTGGGATAAAACGGGATGCATACGATAATGCACACAGATACGTATAACAGATACGAATGTTGTTGACATTTGTATCTTTAAATATGAATCTAACATTTGAACAAATAGATTTGAATGTTACAGATTTGAATCTGATTTTTTGACATTCAGATTTTAAACATTCAAATTGAATAAAATGTTTTGACAGTCTATTCGACTCAAATTTGAATGCAAAAAAAAAAAAATCATGCACACCCCTATTGAAAAGAAATGGAAACATCAAAGCTTGTGAGAGTTTCAAAGCCAAGCCGGGGCTGGTCTATACCAGGGCCATCATGCAGATGGTGATGTTGCTAGGGATGTCCACGGATATTTGAAAATTTGAATTTCCAATCCAAATCCATTGAATGTTGGCATTCAAACTTGAATCGGATTTTCAAAACTCCTAATTTGCACATTCAAACTCAAATCTGATTTTCCGATATGAATTTTTGGATAATTCAAATGTGTGGATTCATATCTGTCATTTATGTATCTGCGCGAAAATTATACGTATCTTGCACTTAAAATACGGGATTAAAACGGGATTCATATGGGATAATACGGGATGCATATGGATTTTAATGGAATGCATACAGATATTTATAACAGAATGTTGTTGACATTCGTATCTTTAAATACAAATCTAACATTCAAATGTTATGGATTCAAATAGGATTTTATGACATTCAGATCTTAAATATCCGAATCAGATTTGATTTTTTGTCATTCAAATCTACCCGGATTCAAATGTCAAAAATACATTCGTGCACATCCCTAGTTGTTGCAGAGCATGCCTTTCCACTGTCCAAATCAGTAATCCTGGCTAGTAGGGATGTGCATGAATATTTGTAACAGTCGTTATTTGCCCAAATTTGTCCAAATTCAGAAATTCGTACAGGAATCTAATGTTACAACATTCATACATCAACATTTGTAAGAATGTGAATGCTTCAGAGATTCATATGAATAATTTGGAGATTTGTACGAATAGTTCGGACAAATGTTAAACTGGGGAGGTGGGAAAGCGGCTGCACCAGTCACATCTGCAATGGATCCAGATTGCATTCAACATGGATCAAGAGTGGATTAAAAGTGAATTCAGGTTGGATTTGACGCTTTCAGAGTGCAGATATGTTATGGGATACATATTGGATATGTATCGGATATTCATATGAATTTGTACATATACATTCATATTGAATAGAATCTTACCACATTTGAAGAGGATCTATTCAAATGAATATGGATTTTTTAACATTCAATTCATTACAAATCAAGTGTCAAAAAACCCTTCCATGAACATCCCTACTGACTAGACTAGCCCTACTGATTCAGACCACAGACAGGTAAGTGCAGAAAGGGCCATAATTTAAACCAGTTTAAAATCCCTCTGAGTATCACCACAACAAATGTATTTCACTTGCAACATTTCTAGTTCTAAGGTTGGTTTGGCCTCCCAAGGTAAACAACACAAGTCACTTTTGTGGTCTGGAAAATAAGCTTTTGAATTATTTTCCCAAGAGCAGCTAACTTCCATTTGATATGTGAGGGTGTTGTGTGAAATGTTTTCTTTCAGAAATTTATATTATTTTCCATTACAGGCAGTGTAAGTCAATTTTTCTGATAACCTGCTCTGTAATAACCTTGCTTTGCCAGCCCTTGCTTATATCACATATCATCAAATTATAAATCCTTTTTAGTTAGCATGGAACAATAGAAACTGCCCCTAGTTACTAGTCTGAAAGAAAAAAAGAAGCATGAAGCTATTTATAAGGTTTTCTTCCTAATCAGTACCAGTTGCAAGGAAATAAATAAATGAGTTTTCTCCTTATTAAGAAACTATATCAGGCTCATAAACTGTGATTTTAATTGGACTGAAATATATTTATACTCAATATTCCTTAGGCATTTAATGGTCCTTACATGATAGCGACATGCATCATTCAGTGTCTTAATTCTTATGGGACACTGTAAGACATTATAAAGTAGTTTTGTTGTTGTGGTTGGAAACAGTACACAGTAAGCGTTATTATGAGTATCTTAGCAAATCTTTTGGAACTGGTTCATAAATTTATTCTACAGACTGTAGTATATAATGATACTCAGTATTGTCCCTAACAGGTGTCCATTTCATTCTGGAAACTGCACTGTCTTTAATGCCCTTTCAGAAAAAAAGAGAAAAAACAAACATTTCTTAATTAAAGAAATAGACTTGATTTATGAGGTATCTGTTTGCTTTTTTCTTTAACTTAAAAGCTCCCTAGTGCATACTTTCCTTGAAAATGGACTGTGCCTCTGAAATAAGACACCTTTTAAAAAATACTTTTTTCTGACTATTGCAGAAGGGCATGAGAGTCAAAATCATCTCTTGGGACCCACTTGCCTTTTTTTTAGATAATTGGCTAAAACAAAGGGTTCCTTTTGCATGGTGTTAGGGCTGCATTGATCTATTTTGTGCTTCTCTTTGAATTTGCGTCAAATGATGGATTTGTACAATTACTCTACTGCAGATATTGTTCTCTAAAAAGTGTGGTTTGTTTCACTTTGATTCTTTGCACAGCTCAAAACTATATGGGTCATCCAGAAACTTTAGAAGATTTCAAGGTTGAGTGAACATGATAAATTCTCCAGTGTAATTACAAGTGCTGAAATATAGTAGATCACCATTCTCCATTGGTTACTTACAAGTTAAATTAATCATTAACATAACGTTGTATTGTGGGTTATTGCTCTCTTTGTTTTGTTTTTAGCCATTTTGTGTCAGTCAGAAATTTCTACTTATGTTATTCCAAACTATTGGGAATTAAAATAGTGACCCCCATTTGCAGATGTGGAGGAGGAGGAAGGAGAAGAAAGAGGTAAAAATGTGGAGCCCTTTCCATTGACATATTTATAATGATTAGAAACTGTTTCCATACTTAAGCAGTGAGGTCGGAAGCACTTTAGCTGTATTAGTTTAAATCAAATGCTCTTCCTATCATGCCAGTTCTGTCGATAGATCAAGGCAAGGATCTGCACTTGCCTCTCCTGGCAATCTTGTAACTAGATTGCCACTAGAAATCACAGAAAGCAGAGGTATACAATTGTACCATTTTATACATGGTGGCATGCCAGCAGCTTGTTGCCCTGGTGAGGTGAAAATTGAGGTCAGAGAACTTTTGTTCCCTGGCTGTGATGTTACTTGTTGGGGCTAATCATGATGGCAGCATGGTGGCAAAATGGCTGCCAGAAGAACTATGAACTATCTCGGTTCTGCCTTAACGGGGGAACCCACTTCAGCAATGCACCAAATTGTGCTGCTGAAATGGATTACCCTGTGGACTGCTAGCCATCAGAGAACCCAGAGGATGACTCTAAAGATCCTGCAATCTAGACCAGGCCAGTAGGCACAGAAATGGCTTCTCACAAATTCAAGTGGATTTTTCTCTACATCTGTTCCGTTCACCATTTTTTTAAAAAATTATTTGAAAAGGATGCATATTCAGACTCTACACAACAGTGGGATCTGGTGCCTTTAACCTTTGAGAGTGGGCAAAAATGGCAACTTTTTTCTTCTTCAATGCATCAGAGGATGGTTTGCCAGGGTTTACTTTTATCGAAGGTTAATGGTGAATCATTGCCTAGCTCCTCTCCCAGGCTGCCACAATGTTATTTTACTTGTCACAAAATACAGAACTTGTTGAGCCTTTTGGACTTAAGCCCTTTATTCTGGATTATTTCTTGGAATAGGGACCTGCCATCTTCATGCTGATGGATAATACATCAGACTCCCCCCAGGACCTGATTGCAATAACTCAGCCAACAAAATCAGTGCTAACAGCCTCTATTTATGAAACCGTCAAAAATATATCTTTTCATCTAATATTGAAGTTAAAGAATTCTTCACTTTAGCTTGGGTTCTCTTTTTCTTTGTATATTAAATCCTTCTTCAAAAATACTGCATTGGAACCTAGAAGGCACATATGTTCTGTTGTATAGGGTCCTTGGCAACCTAACTTCTTGACCCACCCCCCACCATTACATACTCTCTAAGGCCTTCTACTGCAATTTTAGAGCTTAGCTAACTGTGGAGATCCATTTTAGTCAGTAAAATAGCTAGCTTAAGGCCTAGTGGAAATTTACTGACAGGCATTGAGAGATAACAGACACGGGATGTGAGTCGGCACAAAGATAATGGAAGCATCTAAGGAATGCAGGAAATTCGATCTTGTACTGCAAGCATGGGTTTTCTACCATGTAGGCTTGGGTTGCATCTTGATAACGTCACTATGCTGTGTCCAGCAAAGATTACGTAAGCGGTCAGACCACTTTGGCTGACCAATTGTATTGTAACGCGCAGTTTAAACTGACTAATGATATTGTAACACGTCATCAACTGACCCTGCTTAGTTTTACGACGGGGATCAATAAATATCGCCCTTTGGAAACAAAGGGTCTCTTTCTTACCCAGACCATCGTCTCAGCATTATCTTTCTCGCAGCCTGATGGTCTTAGGATTCGGCTTCATAGGAAAGAGCCACCACAAGAATTGAGGTGGGGCAGCCGTGGCTCTCCTCAGCTAACAGACTATCTAGTTGTGTTAAACAGAAAGCACAGTAATCTCTTCTGCAGGATTGTAAAAGCTACACACAGACTAGCATGTCTACTTGGAATTTGGAAAAAATGCTGGGAAAGATTCCACTACCACCCATCCAGGATGGTGCTAGTTGCTTCCCCCTCCAAATATGTATACAGTCGATTTTTTAAAGAAGACCTACAAAATTAAATAGCAAAGCTTTACTGTGTTCTATTTTGTACAAAGTAACAAATAGTCTATTGGCTTGTGGGGGAAAAAGAGGAAAGAATGTCTGTTCAGTGTCCTCTGAACTATTGATTAGAACTATCCTAAATGAAACTCCAATTTCAATAAAATAATCAACATATTTATTTGTAGAAGCCTAAGGCAGGACTTTCGTGTTTCTTACTCAGACTCTTTCATTACCATATGGATTTTCAATAATGAAAAAGCCTTCTCATAGAACCGGCCAGGTTTACAATGATTTTTGCTGGTAAAATTTAAGATTTATTCTTGTTTTCCTCCTAACTCTCCTCCTCTCCACCACAGTGTCTCTTTGAAACATAGTGGTTCTCCATCTCTTAGCACAATTTGTAATTTGTGTAGAAAAAGAGGCAATGAGTCTAATCTCCAGGGGGTTACTACCAGGGAACATATAATTTCACAAAATCAGGTTGGTATCAGAGTCCAAGAATTTAGGATGAAGGAGTGAACATTTTCCTCTAGTAGCAGAAAAACGACATGGCAGCCACATTTGGATCATAGCTGAAGAAGCAGATGGAATGGGCTTTGTTAGGCATGGGTGTTCACTAGTTGTGGTGGACAACCATGGAGGAGAGTAATTCAGGAAGATTTTTTTCTTCTACCTCTACTATACCCATGGCTCTGGATGGAATGAAATCTTAGTAAGGTAGCCAATGAAAGAGACAAAAGTGACTACAAAAATGCTGATGTTGGAGGACATCAGTTTCCGCCCCACCAGTGGTTTCTCTATACAAGTGGTTGAATTTCCTGCTTGTTTCTTATCCAACCTACTTTATGTCCATAAGAAATAAATACAAATTAAACATAATAATACTAAGCCACTCATATCTTAGTGGATCTGGTCCAGACTGGCCTGCTGATTCAGACCATAAAAAGCATGATCTTGAACAGGGCTGTCTGTGCCAGTCCTGGCCCCAAAGCTCACATGAGCTTTTGGGCGAGGATGCCAGGGCGTCCTCAAATGTATCCCATCTTCATCCCACAGGTATCTGTACAAATGCATACAGATACAAATAAGATGCATATAGATATGTATGTAATACAGATGTCTGAATAATTTGTACACATGATTCAAAACATTTGAAATTTGTTTGAATATTAAAAAAACAAATGTGTAGACATTCAATTCGGATTTGAACGTCTGAATTCAAATGAATTCAGTTGAATTTCAAATGTTTCAAATATTATTGCACATCCCTACCATCTAGTCCAGCATCCTGTCTCGCACAGTGGCCCACCAATTGCCCATGGGCATCTCAAGCAGAGACAAGGGCAAACCTTCTCCTGCTCTTGAATTCCAGCAAATGGTCTTAGAGGCATCCTGCTTGTCCCCCCAGCCTGAAAGATGTACTTAGGCATCCATTTTAGTGGCCATTGATGCATCTGTCATCCATAAACTCTTACTTAAAGCCATCTAGGCTGGTTGCTGTTACCACCTCTTCTGGCAGCAAATTCCATAGACTGATGACCCTCTGGGTGAAGAAATACAGTACTTCCCTTTGTCTGATCTGACTCTCCTACCCATCAGCTTCATAAAATGTTCTCTGGTTCTAGTGTTGTGCGAAAGGGAAAGACATTTTCTCTATCCACCCGCACACACAGACAGAGAAGAAGAGTTGGTTTTTCTACCCCACTTTTCTCACTATACAAGTATGTAATAAAGAGGAAGTTAGATTTAAGGGAATTCAAAGTGGCTGACAAACCTCCTGTTCTTCTCCCCACAACAGACACCCTGTGAGGTAGGTGGGGCTGTGAGAGCTCAGAAGAGGGCTGTGACTAGCCCAAGGACTAGACAGATGGAAAGTGTTTATTTATGTTTCCCTGTTTTGAGTTTGATAACTGGCCATTTCTACAGTGTATGCACAGCTCTTATGCATGGGTATGCAACTCCACCCCAGCACATGACATTGCCCATTTCCACAGCCATTCTGATGAATCTTCCATCTCTTTCATTAGTGGACTTTAGCATAATCTTCACTGACCTTGGAAATCCAAGTAAGCCCAAGTATGAACAGCACAGAACCTACATATGCATCCTGCCTTTGTCTTGCATTTGAGATGCCCAGAAGCAATTGTTGGACCACTGCATGATGCTGGACTAGATGTGGCTCTGTCCAGCAGGACTCCATTTTAAAAATCTTACAGAGGTTAGCACACCATGGTCACACACATTTGCAGTCACATCATGTATTATCTCCACTTCACTCTTAGTGTGTGGGCAGGCTAATACATCCTCAGTCTCTTCTTGTGAGGCCACTCTCCTACCCTTGTTTTTATGCTAGTTGTAAATCACCTTATGTTTTCATGGGAGGCAATATAGAAAAAATAATCATGTGCTCTGTGCCTTAACCTTTATCCAATAATTTACAGAGCCCTAAGTTTTAGCCTTGTAAAATAATCCCCAGTACTTTATGTTTGTTCTTACTTAGGTCAGTGAGAAACTGTTTGCAAAACAAACAAGTCACACTCTATCATTTAGAAAAACAATGCAGCTTTGCTATATAGAGAAAGAGGTGATAATTAAGCCAAGAATTCTATTTAGCAGAAGTTGTCATTTAACCCATTCAGAACAAAGAAAGGAACCATTTCTGTTCTCTGACTGAAATTGTAATAAAATCCTTTGCAATTTTTTTGTTTGACTGTATACTGGGGCCCTTTAATAAGTGTGTTTTTAAATAAACACACATATAAATATATTACTGCTTATCGAAAACTGGGGCAGAGGGAAATTGCAGATGGCAGTCTACTAATTTAAGTCAACGGAATTACATTATTGCAGGTTTCTAGAAAAGAATTCAATGAGAGTAGTGCATTTTGCTGACCGCATCATGTAAGGGCAAAAATGTGCTGTACAAAACCAAGCTATATGTGCATTTACCAAGCATGTAAGAGAAAAAGCTGGGAGGCCATAGGGTTATGGAAAAGGCCAATACTGGATTACACTATGTATGCAAAATGTAACCTGAGGACAGTATAAATAAAAGAACATGAAACATTTTGATTACCTTTATACCTGTTTGCCTCGGCCTTTGGCTGAGGTTTTATTCTCCCTCTCCACTTACAATGACACTCAAGCTGTGTATGCATCTCCAGATCACCCAGTTGGCTTCATGGAGGAGTGCAGAATCAAACCCGGTATCCCAGATAAGAGTCTGGCTCTTTAACCACTAGGCCAAACTGGCTCACAGTCTACCAGCTGATATTTGCCTCTTTGCCTTTCTAGATCCTTGAAGCATTGAGCATCCTCTAGGAATGGGCGCAAATGGTTTTTTTAAAAAATTTGATTTGTATTACTACAATTTGTTTTGTATTCTTTAACCTGTTACCAATCCAGAACAGGGTTTGTCCTCTTATTCCATGATTGATGCGTTTATTCAGTAGCGTTGAATAAGGTCTCTTTTTGTACTACTGTTATTATACAAAATAACTTATGTTTAGAGCATAAGCTTATTATAATAGAGCATCTAAACCTATGAGAGGTGAGCAAGATGAGCCTCGCCTGCTTTCAGATGCTGTAAATGCCAAAAAGATTTTGTTTCAGAAAGACTGTGAGTGCAATATACATAAAAATGAAATACAAATAGCTAAAGTTATAAGGTTTCAATTTACATCAACAATAATGATAGAAACATGATGATTTTGTGAAAATCGAAAGTGGGCACGAGGCTATCAAGTTTTTTAAAATGAAAACTGCTATGTTCTAAGGGTTAACAAAATGATGTTAACTTGCATTTTAACTGATTGTTTTAATTAGGTTTGCTTTTACTTTATGTCTCAAAGAACCTGGGGCTGAATTCCCACGTGGGCGATTACGGGGAAAATAATAGACAAAGACAGCTGCTATCAAAACATGTTTCTATCCATCTGTGTGAGGCTGTACATAGAAAGTGATGTGCAGGTCTATTTATCCCAGCAAAATGCATAGAGGCAAAGCACTGAGAAGAGCACCCATTTCTGTATTATTCCATCCTGTGAGGCTCTGGTTTACCTAAACAGGCCTTCAACCATTGTCAACTCCATCTGTTGTAGTTCAAAGGAATTCTTTCCCTCCCTTCACAATGGAGATCTATCAGCTTGTCTATTTCTATGTTTTGCTATTGGGAGTGGGGTCAAAACTAGCTCTTCTGTGTGTGCCGGATGAATTTATCTTCTTTCTATCAAAGAGATGTTTTTTGTTGAGTGCAAAAGAGAAAGAGAGAAAGATCCTGCCATGCTCTTCCTTTGAAGTCAGTGGACAAATTGAAACGATCGCAGGTGACTACCAATCCTTTCTGCCTCACAGGACTGCTAGGCTAAAGTGTGGTGCATGACTCACTCCTGTCAAATATAGGCACTGAACAATTCAAAATATGAGTCAGGAGAGTTGCATCTTTTTTCTTTCAAAGGCACACCATTTTTTACTCCTACAGAGTGGAAAATGTATTGTAGGAATCAGCTTGTCCGTTGAAAGGTTCAGGTAAAATAAAGTTTAAAAAAGCAAACCAGCCGTGGAACGTCTGTTTGGATTTAACACACATACAATAAACAATCTACTTCTATGAGATGAAATACGGTTGGTGCTCTTGCACTCATGAACAAGCTTTTGATCTAATTGACATTTAAAAATGTATAGACCTTCCTCACCTTTAACCTTCATTCTCTCCTCTCTAGTTCAATTAGGGTAGTTTGCTGGAAGCTGCAGAAAGAGTGTCATATATCAAGACAGGTATCCAGTAGAATAATAGCCCCTCTGCAGGAGTTGCAACATTACTGGATTCTACCTAGGAAATAATAGAACAGAGTCCTAGGGAATCAGAAGGATGTAGCCTCAGTTTCCCCACAATGGAGCCATAGTAACTAAACAACAGTGGCTGGTGCAGCAGAAGTGTGATACTAGGAGTACACATACACAAGCATCTCTCCCAGCATATCAAGGCTAAGTTTCAGAAAGTGATGATTGTTTAGGAGGTGTGCTGAATCCTTTTCATGGAGAACTAGTTCACAGTGAACAGGCCTGGCTTGCCAGGTTCACTCCCAACTGAGCCTGGCCTTAAATTTTACATTCAGTTCAGCAGATTCATCATCAAGACTCTGTAAAAAAGCAGTGCAGATGTGGCAGGCCTTCATGTAGCAATGTTTGTCTTCTCTGGAGGCCATAAGGCCTGCCGCAGCCACAAAAGGACCACAGAGATGAGAAAGGCTAATCATGCTACTGAACTTCATAAAGGTAAGTGCTTCCTTCTGCTTTCCCACTTCTGCTTTCCCTAACACTAAGGGCTGCCATGCCCAATTCCTATGAATTGTCATGAAACTGAAGCTATGGAATTTTGATAGGATCTGCAGAGGAAGAAGTTGGATGATGCAAACACATTATCGTTTCCTGACCAATTTAAAAGAAATAACCGCTTCTCTTGAAACTGAGGCAGTCTTTCCACATGCTGTCAGATGCTTTTGCCTGCCAAACTGCTCCATGGAAATCCCAAGCTGTGTTTTTGAGGGGTGGAGAAGGCTTCCTCCACTGGTGGCAGGATAAGTCAAGGGGAAAGGTAGAGTCTACTCACAGTCTCAAAATTGTAGCTGATCCTACAGCATAGGAGGAAAAGCCTCCTTCATCCACCCAAAGGAGTGGATGAAGTGCTTATGTTGGCATAGCTAGAGAAGAGCATGATGTTCATATGGATGCCCCACTGTACCTCTGTGTTGCATGAACTATGAGGGCACAGTATTGTGCAGACACTGCCCTCTCATTGTGCATTCAAGATGCCAGATATATGCTATGTGGAATCTACCTTTCATTCTGCAGCTTTGGACTAGACTGGGAAGTGCCTGCTAGTCCTATAAGCAGCGCACCTGCTGCCTCTTCAGTGGGAACAGAGCTTCCCACAGCAGAGATAACTTATTGCTACTGCTCTGGGCTTTGGCTTCTCAGAGGCAAGTCATGACAGTCGCTAGATAACATCTGTCTTGCTCCTTAATCTTGCTCAGCAAATTATTGGGGGTAATGCATAAGGGCCTAAAGAAGCAGCAGGAAGGGATTCAGGAAGGAGGCTGGTTTGAATGTTGATTAAATTTAACATCTTCAATGGCACCTTCTTCCAAAATACATCTGAACTTTATGATGAATCACCACTACACTTCTTCCCTACACACCACTTCAGAAGCCAGGACTGGCTAAAGGCATATATTCCCATGTATAGGTTGAAGAATATGTAGTTGTTATTGTGTGCATGTATTTTCATAGCATTTAAATCCCACCTTCCAAAGATCTCAAGACAATACACATTATTCCCCTCTTTTTATCTTCACAACAATTCCATTTTATCTTCACAACAATCTTGTCAGTTAGGTCAGGCTGAGAGGCAGCGAGTTGCCCAAGGTCATCTAATGAGCTTCCATGGCCAAGGAGGTTTTGAACCCATGGACTTCTAGCTGCTAGTCTGACATTCTACCCATCCATATTAGTTCTTTAAGGGCACGTCCCCATGGCCTGTTTTTGCTTCTCTCTTGTGTTAGATTTTTAAAATGTGTGTTGTAATTTGAAATAAAGCGTTCCCATGTGGTTTGGAGCAACACGGATTTAAAATGTACTTTCCTGTGTCCATGCAAGCCACTTTTTATGAGCCCGCATCTCCCCCCCCCCCCCCGCAGTGATGACAGGCAAAAACTTCAATTGAACCTCCACAACACAACACAGATCATCCCTTTACTTGGCTGTAGAGTTAAAAGGAGGTAGAAACATAACTGAAAGCAGCTAACTCTCTCCATAACTAATGCTTGTAACATAGATACAAGCATAACTGAAAGCAGCTCACTCCCTGCAGCTGTTTGTGCAGAAGCTGTCCAGTGATCTCTCTATTCCTTTCACATTATTGGGAGGAGGAGAGAAATTCTGTGCTTGCTATCAGGGGAAAGTGACGCTAATTATCTTAACAATGGAGGGGGAAACATCTATGTTCACACACACTCTCTTCCCTGACAGCAAGCACAGAAACTCTCTCCCCTCCTAATAATGTGAAAGAAGAAAGACATGAGTGGTGTGTGTGCTAAAATGGAATGGAGGGAGGCTGGATGTGACAGCTGGCTGGCTGACAGGCTGCAGTGAATGATCTCCTTTTAGTTATGCTTGTAACTATGTTACAAGCATTGGTTATGCTTTTAACTCTTGGTAGCCAAGGAAAGGAATTTTTTCACACATACACATAATGAGCGAGAAAGATTAATGTAGCCAGAAAGATACTGGCCGTGTCCCCAAGCAATAAAAAGCCCATTAAAAAGCTTCTTTTGCCATGGAGTGTCTCCACGCACGGCTTTTCTCCGAGCTTCCAGTGCCACAAAGAAGGAAAATTCGTGGAATAAAGACTCCCCTTTAAACAAGACTACCAGTGCACTTTTTGGAAGCTGCAGGTATTCCTAGCAACATTGTGCACGGAGACGCTCCATGGCAAAAGAGGTATTTGGGGGTGGGGATTGCTAGCCAGAGAGATCATCTCTCTCTCTCTCTTTTTGCCTCTCATCCACAGCCAGCGTTCAAGATCTATGAAAACAGTAGGCAGGCATTTCGATCACATAAGATACATTGTAATGAATTGCTTCTGCCCGCAAGTGAAAGTGTTGAGAGTGAATGAGCGCACGATCGCTGGCTGGGGAGGCATTTCAGCAGATGGAGATCTTGTGAACAGCGCAATGAATTGCTTCCACCCGAGCATTGGCTGCAAACTGGCTGCCTTTGCAGGCAGGGGAGACGAACAGAGAACTTGTAAATACTGATGGCTATTTTTCTTTTGGACTTGTCGGGGGTTGTCTTCCTGGATGTGGCCGCGCAGAGCACAGTCCCTCCCCATTCCCACTGGCACCCTATGAACCAGAGAGGGGGTGAGGAGAAAAAGATGCGGGCAAAGAAAACATGCTTCCGTGGGGACAGTAGGTGTATTTTAAAAGTGCGTTTTGCTGAGCCTCATGGGGATACTTAATTTGGAATTGAATGGCATTTTTAAAGTCTGCTGCAATAGAGGGACAATAGAGAAACAAAAAAGTACCATGGGGATTTGTCCACTTCAAAGAAATCCGTGTGCGTCTCTGTGCTCCCAGGATAATTCACCGTTTCTCCCTAAGTCGGGTGTAGTACTGTTTGAAAGGGTGTGTTTTCTCTGCCACAGATTTTCCTCCTTTGCGCCTGATGTAGCCTGGAGTAAAGCTGTGCATGGAGATGCTCTGAGGCAAAACAAGATTAAATTTGGAGTATTTTCACCATGGAGACATGCTCTAAGATGTACTTCATGGAAAAGGAATAGAGTGCAAAACAGTACATACATTCTTATATTTTTTCCATACTTGTATATTTTTCTTTTAGTCAAGCATTAAAACTTAACATTTGCTGCTTCCAGACATGTTTAATACTGCACATTAAATGCGCAGTCCTGATCGAGCTATCACACATGACGAACGATCTATCATCGTGGCAGTGCATTATATGATTTGGACTGCACATTTACCTTAGTACGGGATGAACAACCCTTCCTGTGCAGTATATAGAAAATTCGAAGTTTCAATCCAATGCAAGCAGGATGGCAAGAAAAAGAGATGAGACACTACCTAACCAGGAAGGGCAGCTCAAAATTTGATTGGCTTCCTCAACCTACGTGAGGGCACACACTGCCTCAATTCTCACAGCTCCGATAAGGGAAACTATGGAGCTGCCTTCCAGTTGGGATGACCGGTCTTCCCTGCGCAGTGAGTATACTGTGCTTTTAGATTAAACTGTTCATTTATTCTGCTAGTCTGGAGGCAGCCAGTGTTGAAAAATAATACTTCTAGAGAAAGCTGACAGTTGCACATAAACAAAAAAAGTGTTAAAAATATTTCACAGTTTATAAGTAAACATGTATAACTTAATACGTACTATGTATGGGGAGACTGCCCTTCATTCTGGTACTTTCTTGACTTTCTGTGAAAAAGAAAGAAGTTAGAATTGTTCACTGAATATTTTCTATTTGGAAGAAGACCAAAACTCACTCTCACAGCAATTCAGAAAACCTTCCTTTGAGGTTTCCATGGAAGTTAAAGTCAACCAAATAAGATTCCTAGACAAACAACCTTGAGGTTGGGGAAGGGTTGACTGAAAATACAGATGATATAATCCTGTTGGTACTTGGCCACTCACAGGACCCAACCTTTCAGAGAGAGCTGAACTCTTTGCACTTCAGAGTAGATTGAACACACCTCTCAGTTCCCTGTGACATGAATGAATACCAGTGCTTGGCAGGATAGGACCTACAGTCACCTTGTTATCTTCTTTTAGCCAAATGGCTGACAGCATTACTGATGAGGCAGCAAAGTGCATACAAATGAAGCCCGGATAAAGGCAGCTGTGAACAGAACTGGCTGAAAGGAGGCTTTGAATGGCCCTTCCTTATTAAGGAGCTTCTTTTCCTATTCTGATACCTGTTTACAACTCAGACATAAATCCTTGACCTACATTTTTCGGAAGACTATTCCACGTTTACCTCTTTAGGCAGGACTTATAAAAAAGTACATATAGGTGCTCATGTGCATTGCAACGCTAATATGGATCTCCAGGCATATTCCACATTTATATCTGCCACTCAAAATGAGGAAAGGCCAAGGTTGCTTCTTGAAAAGAAAAGAAAAAGGCTGCTTTAGGAACTGTAGATGGAACTGATGAAAGTATTTGTAGGAAAAAATATATATATGGTAGTATGTGAGAATGTGAAAGTTCTTGTTCAGCTGAAATTTTATCTTTAAGTCACGTCTCTGGAAATGTTTCCTCACCATCAAACTAGGGAGTTAGTATTTAAATAGAAACCTCAGCCACAGCTAACTAATTTGAATGTAAGTGTGGATCCAGTAATGGTAAGGAAGGATATGTCTTGCAAGAGGAACCAGCAAATGTACTAGGAGCTTTCCTTCTGCATGCTGGTGCAGTCTAATGGAGGTACTGCCTGGTGTGTTTGCTGGTAGTATGCATGCAGTACATTCCTGCATGGAAGGGGCCGTTTCTGAACTGGAAACATTCCCTTCAAGTGCAGATGCTCCATCTGGAAGCATACTGCATGCAGACTATGGGCTCAAGTGCAGAAAGGAAGCCCCCTGATCTCATATATCAGCCAGAGCAGAATGGTCCACAGTTTCTAACTAGGAGGCACAGCCGATAGCATAAACGTCTTCTTTTGATAATTGTAGGTGCATTCCCATACAAGATTAAATGCAAATCCAGTCTGTTTTTGGGATTGTCTGATCCCATTTAAGTTTTTACTCCTGGGCTTTACAAGGACTATATAGCTAGGTAGGTAGGTAGGTAAGTAAGTAAGTAGTAAGTAAGTAGTAAGTAAGTAGTAATTAGTAAGTAGTAAGTAAGTAGTAAGTAGTTAGTAAGTAAGTAGTAAGTAAGTAAGTAGTTAGTAAGTAGTTAGTAAGTAGTAAGTAAGTAGTAAGTAAGTAAGTAGTAAGTAAATAAGTAAGTAGTAAGTAAGTAGTAAGTAAATAAGTAAGAAGTAAGTAAGTAGTAAGTAAGTAGGTAGATAGGTAGTAAGTAGTAAGTATTAATTTATTCATCAATGATCTAGAAGAAGGGGTACATAGTAAAATAGCAAAGTTTGCTGATGATACTAAATTATTTAGGGTAGTAAAATCTGAAAGAGATTGCCAAGAGCTCCAGAGGGATCTCTTAGCATTGGGTGAGTGGGCAACCAAGTGGCAAATGTGCTTTAATCTTAACAAGTGCAAAGTAATGCACATCGGGGCCAAGAATCCAAATTACGTCTATAAACTGATGGGTTCTGAGCTTTCTGCAACACACCAGGAAAGGGATCTTGGGGTTTTGGTGGACAGTTCAATGAAGGTGTCAACTCAGTGCATGGCAGCAGCGAAAAAAACAAATTCAATGCTGGGAATAATTAGGAAGGGAATAGAAAATAAGACAGCAAGTGAAATTTTGCCCCTTTATAAATCTATAGTGAGGCCACATTTGGAATATTGTGTACAATTCTGGTCACCACACCTCAAAAAGGATATTGTGGAACTAGAGATGGTGCAGAGAAGGGCAACCAGAATGATTAAGGGTCTGGAACACCTTCCTTACGAAACCAGGCTGCAACGTCTAGGCCTCTTCAGTCTGGAGAGATGGCGTTTAAGAGGGGACCTGATTGAAGTATATAAAATTATGCATAGTATAGAAAAGGTGGATAGAGAAAATTTCTTTTCTCTATCGCACAACACTAGAACCAGGGGGCACTCTATGAAGCTGATGGGTAGGAGAATAAGGTCTGACAGGGGGAAGTATTTCTTCACCCAGAGGGTCATCGGCTTATGGAATGTGCTGCCGGAAGAGGTGGTGACAGCTACCAGTCTGGATGGCTTTAAGGTAGGGTTAGACAAATTTATGGATGACAGATGTACCAATGTTTACTAGAATGAATGCCTAGGTGCATCTTTCAGGCTGGGGGGGGGGGGGAGAGGAACTGGGGCGCTTCTAAGGCCATCTGCTGCGACTCGAGAGCAGGAGAAGGTTTGTCCTTGTATCTGCTTGAGATGCCCATGAGCATTTGGTGGGCCACTGTGTGCGACAGAATGCTGGACTAGATGGGCTGTGGCCTGATCCAGCAAGGCTTCTCTTATGTTCTTATGTTCACACATACCTTCTCATGATCCAAATCAGTGGGTCTGGATCACACAACACCCTCTGGTCTGGATCGTAGCAAGACTTGGGGCCAATTCACACTTCAGCCCATAGTATGCAATTAGGCGATCTCTGGGCAGGTGCATCTGTACTGTCAGGAGGCATTTACAGGCTAGAAATACCCCCTGCCTGCCCAGAGGTTGCCTAATTTGATACTAGCTGGGGAACATGAAATTGTGCACCACAAGCAAACTAGCCCTAATGTAAGCCTTACTTTTAGTGTTCAGCCAGTGACCATCTGCACTTCTGTTGGCTGAGGAGGTCATCTGCAGTCCCACACAAGCATGTTGGGACCTCAGATGTCCCCCTGATGCAACTGTGACTGCACAAATCATCAGCATCACCATAGCAACAGGGCTGGAGTGTGTGCCATCATGCAGGGTGCCACACTCAAGATGGCAATGGCCAGGAATTGATTGGACACACAATCAATCTCAGGTGACTGATTGATTGTGCAGGGGCTGTGCTGTCATCGACCAGCATTCACAAGTGCGAGCGCTAGTCATTGTTAGTTTATTGCACATCTTTCCCATCCATAGGACAGGAAGGTAAGTGCAAAATTAAGCTTGGACTGGAACAGTGCTTTCTGCATGTCCTTGTTCTAGTACAGCCCACACACTGGCCCTTAAGCTCACATGAGTTTTGGAGCTGGCCTTCAATGACTCAAACAGCTAGGCATGAAAGTTCCTAGCCTTGGAATCTCTGAGGAACCCATTTTCTTGGCGCTCTATGATGGGTCTCCCAAAAGTCTGGAAAGTGCGTATGTCTGAGATCCAGACTGACCCACACTAGTACACTGGTGAACCTGTTTAATCATGTCCTGCTCTGGATCTGGTGCAGATAGAGCATACTAACAGTGGGTTGGGTTTCCTTTTTCTACGTCAGTGTGCAGATACAATAGAGCCTGAAAAGGACTACTGGGGACCATAATCCAGAATCCAGGTAATTGCAGAAAGGCTCTAATTTTTTATAATAATAGAATGTATACAAAAACACAAAAATTAAGGTGGGGGGACCTTTCCAAAGCATGGAGAGAAGGGTAAATGAATTGACCAATATTTGTGTCATTGATTGGTGAGTCACAAGTCACATAAGGTTTACTTTTAGAAAGAAATAGCTACTAGTGAAGTCTGGAAGCTTCATGTAATACCTGGTTCACAGTAAAGTCTGTTACATTCGGTGCCGATGGAACCAGAGCATTTTCTGTTACAAGCATCTTTTCTTTTTGTTAGCAATGAAGGATGGTGAGGAAGATTGCCACCAAATACCTCTTTCCCTCAGAACTGAGGTTTCTCAGAGTGTGTTGAAGACTCTTAGGAGCAGCTAGCATGGAACCTCCAGAGCAAAGAAAAAAATTACTTCTCTTCTGCTGCTGGATTGGAGGTCTTACATTTACATATTACATAAGGTTAAGTCAGCAGTTCATCTTTTTATCCTTAGGGTCATATTTGTACTACATTTTATAGTTTTGCTGCATTGCATGCTACTCAAAAACCTTTTGGGGATGAAGATCAGAGAAATAAACAGACACTTTAAATTAACCAAAATACTTCAAAGGTTGTCTTCTGATAAAATAATTTTTACTTATATCACCAAGCCTATTTTTCATTTTTCCAGACTTAGGAAGCTGGTGTATAGTAACAGGTGTACCCCATCTTCACCTACATCTTAATCAAGCTTCACTCGACCCTTTGAGTGAGTGAACACAAAATGACAAGTCCAGGGTTTCCCAAACTGTGGGTCGGGACCCACCTCTAGGAAATTTAACTGTATTTGAAATAACTTTTTTGATGTAATTATTTAATTAAGTAATAAAAAAATTGTATTAAAACTTTGTTATTTGAAAAGTCCTTTATTCATATTGGTAACGGTTAAATTTCCCAGAGGTGGGTCCCGAATTGGTAAACTTATATTAGATGGGTCGTAGCCCAGACAACTTTGGGAACCACTGGACTAGTCAGTTTCTGTCTGTATTATGTGACCCAAAGGTGGGTCTTCTGAGTTAAATAATGTGAAAAGAAAATGGATTGTCACTTTGCAGATGTATTCTCCCAGTGGACTGAAGCTGGATTGAAACTTAGGTGGTCCACAAATTATAAACACAAACAGCCCAGTACATGGAAAGTCTTCTTCTTCTTCTTTACACTTAGGTAAGGATGTGCATGAATTTTTGTGCTATTCAGAATTTGTATTAATAGTACAAATTCTAACATTCATGGATGAATCCAATAGGGCCTACCCATTCACAAATTGGATTATCTAGTATTTGTGAAAGCTTCAGTTGAAGCTTTGGTGAAGACGAGATGCCCTCCCATGGCTCCCCCCCCCATGGCCTCCCGTCACCCCACTTATCTTGATCCCCCTGGCACTGCATGCTTTTCCTCTAAGCACTTCTGGGTCTGGGCACAAAGCTCCCAGTGCATCACGGGATCCCCTAATGGGGAGCTGCATGCATAAACCTGGAAGTTCTTTTTGGGCCTTCAAAGAGTGCCAAAATGGGTCCAGGGATGCCACTGTAGCCTCCTGTTCCCCTCCAGTGCATCCCCTTGCCTTTGGGGAGATTGCAGTGGCACCTCCAGGCCTATTTCGGCATTCTTTGGAGGCTGAAAAAGCACTTCCAGGTCTGCATGCACATGATCCCCAGATGGAGAACTGCACAAAAGACCCAGAAGTGCTCTTTGGCCTCCAAAGAGCACCAAAATAGGCTCAGAGATGTCTCTGTGGCCTCCCCAAAGGTAAGGGGGTGCACCAGAGGGGAATGGAAGGCCATGGTGATGTCCTCAGGCCCATTAAGCACTCCAGAGGCACCACAGCTGTTCCAGCCCACCCAACTGACAGCCTCCAAGGCACCACCCAGTCGTGGGTCAGCAGTTGACCCAGGGTTCACCACTCACACATTGTGTCTGAACAAAACAGCCTTCAAAGGTAGAGTGCTTATCTCTTCATTGGGGTTTTGAAAATGATCCTCAGAAGCTTGCATAAGCTTCAAAAATGGGGCTGTGGTATTTTCCTTGTTTCAGACCAGGTGCAGAACCACCAAAGGTTGGATGTCTTCAAACAGGACCAGTTCAAAATAGGGATCTCTTGTGATGGTTCTGGGCTAGATAGTGCTAGTTCCATGTGAACACTGTGTACTAAGGAACTGCCTAGTAACTGTCTGAGTGCAGAAACAGGCTTAGTTAATATTTTCAGAATATTCTGTGTTAACAGTGAATGTCAATAAGATCCATATCACTTTCTCTCAAATGCCACTCAGTGAATGATAGTGTTAGGCCTCACAGCAACTAAAAGGCAAAATTCATTGAACAACTTCTACGCTTTCAGGTGTGAATGCTTTTTGAAGTATGGAAAGCATGTAAGAGGAAATAACATCTCACACAAAGATTTATTTGATGTATAGTTTTCTTCATGGCTCATAAAAAGTGATGGATGAACTTAATTTTTAGTTTAATTTCTTGCTACTCACTTCAACAACTTCTATGATATTAAACAAAAATTACTGAGAATATGGAACCATTCAACAGCCATTAGTAACTAAGCACATGAGAGCACAAGTTGTTTTGTTTTTGATATTTTTTGCAGATTTTTTAAAAACTTAAACTTTATTAAAGACCTATAAAATTAAACAGTAACAACCAGTAATAAAGAAAATGACTTTTAAAAGATTGCCAAATGAGAGGAAGAAGTGGAATGAGTAATAAAATGAAGAATCATAAACACACAAACACAAGATAGTATACTATTGCAATGTCCTTTCATGCTTCAGCATTATATTGTTATGAACTTCAGTTTATTTGCTCTCACAAAATCTGTATGGGAAACAAGAAAGGCATTATATGACCATTTTACCACTGGTGCAATCCACACAGCACCTCTGTAGTGCCTTGTTCAGAGGCCATATCATAGCAGTTGAGCTTGTCTTTTCAGTGAGGGAATCAGAAGAATTAAATTGCATAGAGATAATCATGGAGGAGGGCCTTGCATGGCTTAGTAAAATAAACGCTAACAAAGGATGTTTTTCCACTGTCACTAAAAGGTACTTCTAGTGACAGTGGAAAAACTCCCAAAGGTAACAAGTGTCTTGTTAAAATTATTAGAGAGCATCAATTAGCACGTGGATAATGGTGATCCAGTTCACATTTCATACGTGGACTTCTAGAATCTTTTGAACAAGTTCCACATCAAAGGCTCTCAAACTCATCAGTCATGGAATTAGAGGGCATATCTTGTCTGAGATTGGTAACTGGCTAAATATGGAATAGGAATAAAAGAGCATTTCTAAGGGGGACTCAAATGGCTACTTTCAAAAACCACTTTTCGGGGCTGCCCTGCCCTCTTCCTCCTGGCATGAATGTGCCACCTATAAGGGACCCCTTCACAGAGCCTAGCTGGGTGGCTGGATGGCTGGTGCTTGCCTGGATAGAGGAAAAATGGCAGCGGGCAGCCAGCGATCCTTTCCCCTCCTCCCCCCATTGCCCAGGGCACACAGCAGCAGTAGCAACTCAACCCCCCTTGCTTTAAACATTCACGTATCTCCCAGAACTTGCACCTGCTTTTCTTTCCCTTTCTAAATGTCAGAACTCCAAAGAGCTAGAATTGCACAAAATTGCAACATTGTTATCAGGTATGAAGTGGCTAGATTGCTACAGTGTAGCAGCTGTTGTAAAGGGTGGATTTTTACACTGAAATCACTATCTTTGGAAGCAAGCTATTGGGGGAGGGAAACCCTAAACATGGATTCTCATCCCTTAAAATGGTACAGTCCCCGCAGTAAAAAATGTAACATGTATCAAGTGCACGAAGCGGAGGGAGACCTGTTAAAATGAGGGTTAACATTTACAATGCTTTGGGGCGATTTAACACACAGAAAGTGTGTTAAGCCAAACTGATGTGGGGTCTGCAAGGATTGAAACCGTATTGAATCCGATATAAGCTTGCAACGGGGATGTGGCCTAAATTATTCAGGGTAGTTTAAAACTGAAAGGGATTGTGAAGAACTCCAGAGGGATCTGTTGATTTTGGTGAGTGTGCAAACAAGTAGCCAATGCCCTTCAATATTTGTAAGCACAAAGTGATGCACATTGGGACAAAGAACTTTAATTATCCTTAAAAACTGATGTGGAGTAGACCAGGACAGAGACTTTGACGTTTTGGTGGAGAGCTCAAAGAAGGTTTAACCCAGAGCATGGCCACATTGAAAAAAAAGCAAATTCAATGTTAGGGGTAATTAGGAAGTGTATAGAAAATTAAATGGCTATTGAAGAGCTGTAAAAATTAAATAAAAGGGCAACCAGAATGATCAAGGAGCTAGAATACCTCCCTTACAAAATCAGACAAGAGCCCTCCTGGAAACAGTGGAATCTGGGAGCAGACTTGGTAGCTAGGGCAGGGATAGGGCATCCAAAATATGGGCAGCCCTGTCTTCTGCCACCATGGGACACATCACACTCTGTGCTGGGATATGATGGAAGGAATGCAGAAATGGCCTCTATGTATGTGCATATGATGACTGTTAAATGTAATTTCATGTTTGCAGACAGAGTACAAAAAAAATAAATAAAACTAGAGTTAAGTGTACATGTATGGTGTTCAGCAAGTTTTCATTGGTATAATATAGACTAGGAATGCCTTGCTTGGTTCACTGAAATACTTGGAGCCAGGTCAATACAGAAAATAATTCCAGTCAAGACAGAGATAACAGTTCAAAGCAACTAGCCACTATCATGATTGTGGCTTAATACTAGCACGAGATCCTATAAATAAGAAAAGAGTGATAAATGAATGAAAGAATGGGCCCACAAATGTTCTTCACTTCCTTTGATAGCCTGCCAGCCAGCCAGACACAGAGCAAAGGTTATTTTCTCTTCTTGAGAGCAGAGTCTGTAAACGGAATAAGGATTCACTGTCAAGTGAACGTATTGCATTGGCAACAACATAACAGTAGGAATGCTTTTGTAATTTGCTTGCAGCACCACAAGGAACAAATAGTCTTTGGACACAACTGCAGCATGCATATAAGGCTTCAGCCAAGCTCAACAGTGATAAATTCTTGTTTGCCTAGTGTCTTACGGCTCAGTCCAATGGAGAAGCAGGGAAATGCCCTGAGACATTAAAAGAAAAATGTGCACATACCAAAATATGATTATTTCCCATGTTCAGTATAGCTCTGGAGAAGAAAAAGAAAAGTGTCAAGCTGCTTTCAGGACAGAGGGATTTAGTCTTCAGGAAGGTCCCAAACTCTTCCCAACCCTGCTTCAGAAGAAAGGTATCATGCTCTGGCAGTGCTTGCCTTGCCAGATCAGTGAGTGGGATATTAGATGGAAGCCTCCTGTGACTGAGTGAGAATAGAAACCTTGGGCCTTTCTGCACTTGGCTTTATTCTGGAATATATCCCAGAATAAGGACCTGCTATTGTATGCTAGTGCAGACTATGGAAGGCCCTCGAGTGAGGCCTGCCATGGTCTGCATTAGCTTGTGGGTAGCATACTGCTATCCTGAGATATGTTCCAGAACAAAGCCAAGTGCAGAAAGAGTGCTGGATTTGCCACCATTGGTTGCTGCTGCTCCACACTAATATATCATGCCTGCTTTGCACTTACACCCAAGGATTATTAGGAGGCAAGGCAGCTGGACTAGGAAGAACATTGAGTCTCTACTCAACTAGCCCTATATCTGCCACATCTTTCAAGGTTTGTCTTGATTTTCTTTGAAATCCTGCCCCTGCTCCATGGCTCAGCTCAACAGCCAAGTTCCTGATCGCTACCAAATAATACTGTGGAGTGACTTTGACAGGGCCTGTTTGCACTTACCTGACTGGTATGGTATAATAATACCATACCAGTCAGATAAAGACCAGCACAATGGCAGCAATCCACAGTTCTAGTGCTGGATATGCCCTGTACTGGGCCAGCAGCACTCTTAAGTCCTCATGGCCAGGCCAGGTCAGACTGAATCATCATGGCAATGTCCACAGCAACATCCAAAATGCACCTGGATATTGCCATAGAGACCTGGATGCTGCACAGCTGTAGTTGCCATACCCACTTGAGCACTGCACACATAACTGGTCAAGCTGTGGACTGCTTTTGAGCAGTCACCACCATGGATGTGCACAAATATTTGTAACATTCATTATTCATCCAAATTTGTCCGAATTCAGACATTTGTACACAAATCAAATGTTACAATATTCGTACATTATCATTTGTACAAATACAAATATTGCAGACATTCATAGTTTGGATATTTGGTAAACTGGGGAGGTGGGAAAGCATCCATCTGCAATAGATCCAGATTGCATTAGACATGGATCGAGAGCAGATTAAAAGTGTGTTCACGTCAGATTTGAAGCCTTCAGAGCACAGGCATGTGACAGGATACATATCAGATACGTATTCGTTCATATTGGATATATATTTGTTCGTACTGGACATGTAATCTATTCAAATGAATATGGATTAAACCCATTTGTGCACATCCCTAGTCAGTGCTGCACGTTTGTAGGAGACCGCCACAGAGGAACTTTCCTAGAAAGCAGGTCCTAGTTACCAAGAGGCAAATGCAAACAGGACCTTAGTCTTTTTGCATTAATGCCTTTAGTACAAATATCACTGCCTAACTTTTTACTTTTCTTCTAGTGTGTATAGTTTTCCAAACATTCATGACAAAGATGGGGTTAAAGGCCTTCCTCTTAAAGGTCAGAAAGAGAGTTTTCCTACTCTACTAAACTCCTATTGTTCCTAGCACTTTACAACTACAGTCAAGTGAAGGACCTTACTTGGTTCTATGGTTTTGATGAGCTGGGCAAGTCTCAAGGCTCTCTATTTGCTATTATACCCAAGACTGCTAACCAGTGACCCGATTTTAGAGTCCAAGCCCAGGGACAATGGAAGTGTGAAGACAGCGTGCCTCTATGGGCTGGTCTACCGTGGAGGACTCTTTTCAGTGGTGCTCCAGGAAGCGCCACCAGAAATGACTCTGCTCCAACCCAGCTAGGCTGTAAACTCTGAAGACTGAGAATGAAAGCTCCTGGCCTTTGAAGCCCCAGTGTGATGGGCCATCTGAATGCAGAGACAACCCTGCTCCACTTCAACGGCAACCTGTCCCAGTTTAGGAATACAATGACCAAGTGTGGAAACAGCCCCTTACAGGCCCAAGATAGCTTCTCTGTGATGTCTTTTGTCCCCTTTACCTCTGAATTGCTGCCAAATTTGGAAATGGTTCAATATCTGTTTAATTTGGAAGTGACCCTTGGTGCTTTGGATGATTACCAAACCCATCTAGAGTAACTTGCTGTGATTCTTGATTAATCCAAAGCAAACTCACACTCCATGTTTTTCAGCTGTTAGACAATAAAAAGTAGTTTGGTTTATCATCTATTTGACTTGCTGGGGCAGATGGACATAGAGAAAAGCATTTTTTTATTTCCACCTAATTTATTCAATGATCAGTGTTAGAGCTTGGAAAAATTCATTTTCAGGATTACAATTGCTACGATGTTAGGTGAGATCCCATGCTTATGAACCATGGGAAATGTACTGTAGTAGAAAAAAAGGACTTTTCTGAACAATACGGGTGCTTCCGCACTTACCCCTGGAAATCCGGATCTACTACATCCAGATTTACTAAATCCGGTTTAGAGTAGATCTGGATTTACTAACTCCAGTTTAAGGTAGATCCGTATCTACCAACACCCTTTCCGTCCGCACATGCGTGGGAAGGATGTATTGCGAGGAACAGATTCTGCCTTTGCTGTGCGGATGCAGTAGCACAGATTTCAAGATGGCTGCCCCAGGAGCCACGTGATTGGAGCTTTCAGCCGTCAGTCACCGCTCCTTTCCTGCCGTGCACGGACCAATCATCAGCATGTCTAAGATCCAGTGCCCGCCTGGCGCCAAATCCGGCTTTTTGTGCATGGAATCGCTACAACATGGCAGCTTCCTGCCACTGCCTCTCTCAACATGGTGACTTCCTGTCCTGCCCCATGTGTTCTCCCTCCCGTCCATGTGTGGACGTGTCCTCCGTTAATGCGGATTTAGAGGAAAACACCCATTAAGACCACCTTCAATGTGGTGTTCTGTTAAACCCCATTAAGCACACATTAGAGACGGATATGTGTGGACGTGCCTCGCCAGAAGTGTGCTAAATAGCTCCACCTGGGTGAACACGGGATTCCCGAAGTGTGCTTAACGGGTGTTACTGTGTGGATGCGCCTTGCTGGAAGTGTGCTAAATAGGTCTGCCTGTGCGGACGTGGGTTTCCCAATGTGTGCTTAATGGGTGTTGCTGTGTGGATGCGTCTCGCTGGAAGTGTGCTAAATAGGTACATGTGTGTGGACACGGGTTTCCCAATGTGTGTTTAATAGGTGTTAAGAGGCCTGTGCAGAAGCAGCCTACATGTTTCAACAACAGAAGATTTTAATAACTAGAAAGCTGCCCTGAGAGGGTTAAACCTACCAATGGTTGTTTCAAAATGATGGAACACAGAATCCGGATAACCAGAACAGCTTGTTAATTTATTTATGCATTCTAAAAATCATGCATATTTTGGCTTAATTTGTTATAAAAAATACCTTCACATTTCAAATTTAAGCCTGCAAGCTAAGGTGATAATCTTGGGTCTCTTTCCCCTTCCCCAAATAAAGGCAGCCTCATGCACAAGACCTCATAAAAGGAAATGCCACTTTAAATGCAAGATATTTTCAGCTAAATAGCATTGTAATTGCTAATTTGGCAGACTTATGTTTTTAATGAAGCCAGAAGAAAGACTCTTAGTCACTGATGTAGTTGAAAACTACAAGCTAAGAAACAAGTAATTACTTAATCTGAAATGAGATTTGTTAAACAAATTTGAATCAAATGGTCATTAGAAGAGGTATTTTATTCCCCTCCCATTTCAGCTACCCATTAGTTCCTTTATATCCTCTTTACTGACCCTTTATAATGGCAGCATTGTTATGTTACTGTAATTATTGAAAGTGGACTGTGTTTTTATATATAAAAAAAAGAACAAAGAGTGCGCTATTGTTACAGTGACTAGGGATTTAATTTCTGTCATCTGTATGTGGCTGAGTGTTTATCTTTGAAGTAACAATCACTCAGCTGAATGATACCTTTTCCTACATTGTCAATTTCAAAAAACATGGCATTAATTACAGTATATGTCATGATAGAAAATCAATTTGCAACCTCTCAAGTGGAAAAAAAGGGACAAAGGGTAGTAACTGCCCTTTAATGCTTAGCCAAGCTACAATGTTAAAGGGGAAAAAGAAACTTTTGGCTCCCAAACCTTTAAACACAGATCCATAGGATTTTACAATGCCTATCCTGAAGAAGGGCCTGAAGAGTTTATGCTGTCTTTGATCCATAAGAACATAAGAGGTGCCCCACTGGATTGGACCCAGTTGCCTTGTCCCACTGTCTAGATAGTTTTAAGAAATGGTTAGACAAATACATGAATGACAGGTTTATCAGTGGCTACTAAAATGGATGCCTAGATACCTTGGAGAGACAAGCAGAGAATGCCTCTAAAAGCAATTTGCAGAAATTCAAGAGCAGATGAAGGTTCTGCCTTTGTCTTTTGCTTGAGATGCCCAGAACCAATTGCTGGGCCACTATGTGAAACAGGATGCTGGACTAGATGGGCTGTAGTCCGATGCAGCAGGGCACCTCTTATATTCTTATATTCTTGTGTTCTTACAGTCACCAATGAGCTTTAAGAGAAAGTCCGCTAGCAAACATGAGCTCACAGCTTGCTTTGCTTGGAGTATCCCATAACTGGCCTTTGGAGGCAGACCACCTGCTAGTGCTATCAGGGTGAATAGCCATCAGTAGCCCTGACTTCCATTAATTGATCCAAAACTTTTTTTTTTTAAAGATCATTTAAACTGGGAAACAATACCACATATGGTGGAAGTGAATTTCAAAGTATAGCTATGAGTTTAGCTGGGGGGTGGGGGCAGAAGCAGGACACTTCTAATGCCATTTGCTGGGATTCGAGAGCAGGGAAAGGCCTGTCCTTGTCTCTGTTTGAGATGCCCATGAGCATTTGGCGGGCCACTGTGTGCGACAGGATGCTGGATTAGATGGGCTGTAGTCTGATCCAGCAGGGCCTCTCTTATGTTCTTATGAGTTGTACAAAAACAAAACAAAATGACAACAGAGCTCAGATTTTAGTAACCTTGGCCCTTTGTCCTCTTCTAGACCATCTCCAGTTCTGTGATATCCTTTCTGAAATGCAGTGATGGGGTTGCATCATTGCTTTATGTAGCATTTCACAGAAAGCTACCTTGAAGGTCCTGGTTTTCAGCTTGCTGCCTAGTAACCTAAATTTAGGTTGCTGAACCTCTGGACTAGATTTCAGGATTTCATAGGTATCCACATGCAACATGACAGCTGACTCATCTTCAGCACTATCAAGCAGCCTGTCTAGATGGTGTGCAGCAGTCACATACTCAACTACTTACATTCTCAGTGATTGAATCACCAGCTTCCACAGACTGAAAAGTATGGAAAATCAGGATGGATAAATACACTGTAGTACAGTCACACATACCCTGTATGCCCTGGAGGATGTTGCAGTAAGTATTGACATTCACTAAAGTTGTTCCGAAGTGATATCACAGTATCTCTCTTCTAGAAGTATCGTGACTGCCAACCAGATACAAATAAGACAACATGACTTGTGGTCTTCCAAACTCATGATACAGAACAGAGATCTGCAACTAAATATCCCTTTCACGTAAAGGTCAAGAAAGGTCAAGAAAGGTCAACCTTGCTGAACTGGAACATGGAATTTCTAGAAGGGTAATAAAAAAGAGGTGGACTGGAGAATAAATACATAAAGACTTAGAAGTTCCCTTGAAATTTGACCTAATTGCATTGCTGCTGTTCTGCTTATCTTCATCTTTATTTCTGGATTGTTTTCATTTAGAAATAGATGAGGCTAGGTATCAAGGGTATTTAATAAATAGGCGGAAAGAAAAATGGGCAAAGATTTGAAGGGCTGTTGAATGCCCTCCACGAAGACTTTCTTTTAAAATAACCTGCATACTAGTGCAAACTATGCCTGTGAAAGCCTACGTTCTACCATAAACATTCTTTTTGCCTATCACACAACACTAGAACCAGAAGGCACTCTATGAAGCTAAGGGTCCTTGGTCTGTGGAATTTACTACCAGAAGAGGTGGTGACAGCAAGCAGCCTAGATGGCTTTAAGGAAGGATAAGATAAATTCATGGAGGATGGGTGGATCAAAGGCCACTAAAATGGGTGTCCAGATATTGCCTTCAGGTTGGAGACTCAGGGAGGATGTCTCTAAAGGCCATTTGTAGGGATTTGAGAAGGTTTTGCCTTTGTCTTCAGCTTGAGATGGCCAGAAGCAATTAATGGGCCACTGTGTGAGACAATGCTGGACAAAGATGGTCTGAGGCCTGATTCAGCAGTGCCCCTATTCTTATAAGTTTTACAATACTACATGGAAACTACCTAGGAGTCTCATAATTTATTATGACAGACAAAAGGCTAATTTTCTAATTTATCTAGTGTGTACCCCCAAATCCAAAACTAAAAATGTTCCTAAACACCATAAAATATTAATGCTGTATTTCTTTTCATTTCTATTACAGCTGTTATTCAGAGCTGACACAGGACAAACTATCATACTTCTTACTCAACTGGAAAATGCAGCCCATTAAAGATCTCTGAGGAAGGTACCTTACAATATACTGTATGCTTAAAGTGCTGGTGTTTTACATTTACTAGGGGCAGTTTCTAAAATAGTTGTTAGTTGCTGGATTTACTTAGAATAAAATAAAGAAAGTAAAAAGAATTTTTAAGGAGATCTAATTAACATTGATTTTTACAGAAGATGTCCTTTGGATAAGACTTTTAAATTGAGAATAGTTTGGTGAACTGTGCATGAATGTTAGTATCTGAAAGGTAAAATAATATTTTAACCAAGCCTGGGAAATTATATTACAGAAATCCTTATGTCAAATATGATTTTCAAATATCATTTAGTATCCTCTCACATGTATGCCCTTAATGAATTGGCTTCCTCAGTCTACAAATACATAGATTTTGTTTTGATGATATTGGTTTTTACTGTTCGTTTGTAACAGTATATAATATAATCTTTCCAAGTACTTTCCAATGTACTTTCAATAAACCACGACAACACCCTGGCAATATCAGCATATGAGAAGTCCCTTGGTGATGGATGCTGTCCCTTTAGGAGTAGACAGCACAGCTGGAATAGTGGCAGACTGACTGCTCTTGTCACCTTCACCTTGCTTCCTTGGAGGTTTTTCCACTGGATAGTTAATAGCAAAGAGGTCAGAGATGGTAGAGAGGGCATTCCAGCTTCTTTGCTGACATTATTTTTTACAAACAGGCTTGCTAATAGAAGTTGGCCTTGGAGGAATGAGAAGTGGATATAATTATTGTGTCAAGAGCTTTTTAGAAAGATAGAAAGAAAGAAAGAAAGAAAGAAAGAAAGAAAGAAAGAAAGAAAGAAAGAAAGAAAGAAAGAAAGAAAGAAGAATCCGCTTCTATATATTCTGTAAGAATAGACAAATATATGGGGTGCCTCCAGACACAATTAAAAGCTGAACAGGGACTGTGTAGGGACTTTAGACTGCAGTAGCAGTGCAGCATTCCACCCCTGAAGTAAAAAACTGCTGATTAATCAGCAGCTTTTTACTTCACAATTTCAGTTGAATGCCACACTGTTAAGAGGATTGAGTATCTCAGCTGTCAGACAGGAAGAGGCTGCATAGAGACTGCATAGCTTTCATTCTGTTTTGAGGTACTCATGGGGTGTTTTTCCACTGTCACTAAAAGCACCCATTAAGTACCCATTAATGGGTATGTAACGGCATTTTTGTACCCATTAATGGGTACTTAATGGGTACTTCTAGTGACAGTGGAAAAACACCCATGGTCTAGTTTACATTATTGGCAGCACAGATCAGCATTCCATTTTTGGCTAGCATAGGCCCTTTCTGCAGCAGGTCTCATTCTGGATTATATCATGGAAAAGGGACCTGCCATCCACATGCTACTGCAGACTATAGCAGGTCCATTCAGACTTCACTACCATATGGCAAATCCTTATTCTGGGATATAATCTGGGATAAGGCCCAGTGCAGAAAAGGTCAAAGAGTTTGCAGTGCCTGATGGGCACTTTTCACATTATGCCTCAGTTAAGGAGGAAGAGGAAGAGAAGGAGGAGTTGGCTTTTCTACCCCACTTTTCTCACCCATTTAAGGGGACTCAAAGTAGCTGACAAAGCTTTCTATTCTTCTCCCCACAACAGAACACCTTGGAAAGTAGGTGGGGCTGTGAGAGCTCAAAAGAAAGCTGCAACTAGCCCAAGGTCACCCAGGTGGCTTTGTGGAGGAGGGAGGAATCGAACCCGGTATTCCCAGATAAGAGTCTGGCTCTGTAACCACTAGACAAAATTGGCTCACTTAGGAGGCATAGTGCTAGTATTCAGTAAGCATCCACACTTGTGGATGCTTAAAATATGCTCAACTCACCCAAACCTTCCCAAAATTTACCCAGAATATTTTATTACAGGTGCTGGCACCAGTGTGCATGTATGGCACCATCACTGGGGCAACCAGGCATTGAGTTGCATCATCGCACATGTCCCACCCACCACATGATCCTCTTACACATCTTCCAAACTGGAAGACTTGATGATGGAGCATCTGGAGCCTTCCTGGCTTTGGGGCTAGTGCACATGTGGGGCAGTTAAACCTGCGGCACATGTAATGCATATGTGGTAAGCTCCTTCATGGAAGAAGCAATTTTTGGTACAGAAACAGCTCTTTCACATGTGGATGCTTCATCTGAGAGCTTACCATGCATGTACTACTGGGAACCATGCACATTGGCCCATTAGTTATTGCGTGCAGTCTAGAAATTTACCTGCATATATTATATATTCAAATTTTCTCTTTTCTTTTCTTTTAGATAATGATGCTGTTTGGAAATGTAGCTTCTCAGGAGCATCCCTTACTTTCAGCACTTGGATTGGAGTTAACCTATAGGACTTCATGAAGAATTAATCTGTGCTCCTACTCTTCTGACGTAGTTTTACTTTTAAGAAAGGGTGCTGATTTTTGCTTTTAAAAAGATTATCCCTCTGTAAATCCTTGTACCTCTTTTAAGCTCCAAAATCAATCTGAGTGTGCACTTGAACCCATTCCATGTTTTTCCTCTGCTACATTTTATATCTGACTGTAGATTGCCTCTGTCAACATTCTCTTGTTCCTGTAATAAATAAATAAAATCACAAAAGCCTGCATAATCATGTTTATCTACTTGGGCTCATACACTCAAAGTGATTTGAATTCGATTTTAATCTCTGGAGAGTACTTTCTGTAATGGATGTAATGCCATGGGTATGGGCACATAATAAAACCTCTGGATATATATATACATATATATCAGTGATATTCAGTTTTCTTCAAGGTTGTACGTATTATTTTAGTTAGTAGTTTGTCTTCATTTTTCACTATGTAATCCTGACTGCTGCATTGTGATATCTTGCAAAGCGCAAGGCGTAACAATAGTTAAATTCAAGTGTGAAGACTTCCCTCTCCCCATTTCCAATGCTTAAAGTAATTGCACCATACATCGCGAATCTATTTTTGTCAGAACAAATCTTTGTCTGGTAATTATTTTTCATTCCCTGGTACAAGGAGGCATGAACTTTTCTTATTACTCTTGTGAATATAGGAACCTGGGAATAGATGCAGACACAGAATAAATGTATAATAAAGTATAAAGCAGACAATTTAGGGCACCACACACAGGTTGTTAGGACTCAAGTGTCAGTGAATTGTTACAATTTTAGCTACAATTACACAAAATGTCAGGTTGCAGCTTTGCAAACTAATAAAGATAATACCAGGCCAAGCAAACTTATTCCTTTTAAAGCCTCGCTAACTTAAGAGATGGAATTGTGAGTTCTACTGTGAATTCACAGAATGTTGTATCAATACTATGCATTCTCCTCTGTTGTGATGCTGGGCACAGCTTCAGATGCCTCTATATTTTCTTAGACCCTCCATTTTACCTCATAGCTTGCAAACTTCTTTGCTGTACCTCTTCTCCCCATGCAGTCCTATAGCCCATAAGTGTTCATTCTTCCCAACATTCCCTAAGCTATCCTTTTTGGACTTCAAACTCGCACTTTGTTTCCCTCCAGACATCAAACTTTCAGATATGCTTGGTGCAGTTATGTTTGGAGGACACAGATTATCTAGATCCATCTGAATCTGGTTTCAGGCTGGGATGTGGCACCATGGCTGCTTTTTGATCACTCTGATGGATGTTTTGTTGAAGACCAACAGGGACAATGCATCCCTGTTGGTTCTCTTCAATCTTTCTGCTGCTTTTGATACACCTTGAAACTATCATATGGAGTGTTTCGGGAGTCACTCCATCTGGCCCTTATGCTGTTCAACATCTATATGAAGGTGCTGGGATAGATCATTGGGAAACAGTATGCTGATGACAGCCAGCACAATCTCCATCCGTTCTTTCTGAGTCAGGGGAAGCAGTAATGGGCTGGATGTGCACCAATAAAAAAAAACTGAATCCAGACAAAACGTTATTTAAACTATTGTGGACTATTTTGTTTTTGCAGCTCCCCAATGGCAGAGAGGAAAACACACAGAGGCCACATTCCCATTACAAGCTTTCCCTAAACTGAAATAATAGAACCGGATGCAAACGTGAATTTGCCTGATCCAGTTACTTTCAACTTAATCGCGTTCAATCCGGATTCTGAGGATCGTAAGTGATGTACATGACTCAAGGGAGGACTCAAGTGGCTACTTTCTAAAAGCTGCTTTTCGGGGCTGCCTGCCCTCTTCCTCCTGGCGTGAATGCACCACCCATAACCGACCCCTTCATGGAGCCTAGCTGGGTGACTGACGCTTGCTTGGATGGAGGAAAAACGGCAGCGGGCAGCCAGCTATTCTTTCCCCGTCTCTCCCCATTGCTCAGGGCACACAGCAGCAGCAGCAGCAACTCAAGCCTCCTTCGCCCACTCACCACCACAGCCTTAAGAACATTCACACATCTCCCAGAACCTGCAGCTGCTTTCCATTCTTTTCCCTTTCTAAAGGTCAGAACTTTCAGAATTGCACAGAATTGCAACATTGTTATCAGGTGTGAAGCTGCTGTGAGGGGTGGATTTTTACAGTAAAATCACTATATTGGGAAGCAAGCTATTGGGGGAGGAAAACCCTAAACAAGCATTCTCATCCCACTAAAATGGTACGGTTCCCACAGTAAGAAATGTAAAACGTTTCAAATGCATGAACTGGAGCGAGACCTGTTGAAATGAGTGTTAACATTTAAAATGCTTTGGGGTGATTTAACACACGGAAAGCATGTTAAGCCAACCTGACATGGGGACTGCAAGGACCAAAACTGGTTCGAAACCGCTTTAAGCTTGTAATGGGAATTCACCCAGAGACACTTTCTATTCTGCTTATTCTGTTTTACTTGAGTATAGAGTATAGAAGGCTGTGAGCCAGTATTCTAGCAAACAATAGGTTTAGTACATGATCGGATTTATTGACCAGATTCTGTTCTTCCATTCAGCAAGAAGAACCTCCATTGTTCAATAGCCTCCCTAGACTAGTTGCAGGTAATCCAGTTAGTGAAATGCTGACTTGGATAAAGCAGGGAAACTTTTCAAACTGTATGAACTCTTTCTACATCAGATGGTTGAGGAAGTAAAGGCAACTGGGACCCTGGGAAGCAGTGAACATGCTAGCATTGAATTTTGGATAACAAAGGGATGGAAAGCTAGAACGACTCAGACTTCAACACTGGACTTCAGAAGGGAATATTTTGATGGACTCAAGAGGAGGGTTGATCACAGGATGAACATGAGTTAAAAAATGTGATGCAGGTCCAAAAAGGCATCCTAGGATGTATCAAGAGGAGCATAGAGTAGGGATGTGCATGGACATCTGATGAAGTCGGAATTCATACAAATTCTGACATTTGCAGATGAATTGAATTGTCCGTAGATCAGATATTCAGGTATACGTTGAAGTTTTGGTTGAAGCTTTGCTGGATACCAGATCCCCCCAGGCCTTCCCCCCCACCACAGCCTCCTGCACCTGCCCCCCCATGGCCCCCATCATCCCACTTACCTGCTGCCACTGTGCTTTTTTCTAGGCCCCCTGGTTCCAGAAGCCAATTTCAGTCTCTGAAGAGTGCCAAAATAGGCCTCCCTCCCACCTCCCAGGCACCCCATTACCTTTTGGGGGGGCTCTGAGGCATCCCTGGGCCTATTTTGGTGTGCTCCAGAGGCCAAAATGGGCCTTCCAAAGGCCAAAAAGGCACTTCAGATTCTGTGCGTGCAGACCCAGAAATGCGGACCTTAGAAGAAGATGTGTCAGTGGTGGTGGTGGTGAGAAGGACAGATGAGTGGGAGGGCAGAAAGGTAGAGGTGGGATGGGATGGGATGGGATAGGGTAGTTGCATTTGTTTCCTGCATGAATATTCATAAATACGAAGTCCCCACATCCGTAGGGGTGGGAATTGGCCAAAGCTTTGTGCATACCCCTATTATATAGCCTGGATCATGAGAAGAATTAATTCTCTTTACTCTACCTTGGTCAGACTTCATCTACAGTACTGTGCCCAGTTCTGGGTACCCCACTTCAAAAAAGACATTGACAAAGTAGAGCAAGTCCAAATGAGAGCCAAAATGGTGAGTGGTCTGGAACCAAGGTCCTATTAGGAAAGGTTGAAGGATCTAGGAAAGTTTAGCCTACAGAAGAGAAGACTGAGAGGAGTCATAATAGCGGTCTTCAAGTATTGGAAGGGTTGTCACAGTGGAGGATTGTCCCTATTCTCACTTGCTCAAGATGGGAGGACTAGAAACAATGCTATGAAACTTCAATGAAGTCAATACAGAGTAGATATTGGGAAAAAACCTTCCTGACAGTGAGGACGCTCAGTCAGTGGAATAGGTTGCCACAGCAGGTAGCGAGTTCTCCTTCACTGGAGGTCTTTAAGCAGAGGCTGGACCTACATCTGTCTGGGATGGTTTAGGAAATCCTGCACTAAGCAGAGGGGTGGACTCAATGACCCTAGAGGTCTCTTCCATCTCTATGATTCTATGATTCAGTATTTTGTTCCAGACACACCTTCAATTGAAGGCCTCTTCAATCTGGACAGACGGCGTTTAAGAGGGGACCAAATTGAAGTATATAAAATTATGCATGGTATAGAAAAGGTGGATAGAGAAAATTTCTTTTCTCTATCACACAATACTAGAACCAGGGGGCACTCTATGAAGCTGATGGGTAGGAGAGTCAGATCCGACAAAGTGAAGTATTTCTTCACCCAGAGGGTCATCGGTTTATGGAATGTGCTGCCGGAAGAGGTGGTGAGAGCTACCAGTCTAGATGGCTTTAAGGTAGGGTTAGATGAATTTATGGACGACAGATGTATCAACGGCTACTAGAATGAATGCCTAGGTGCATCCTTCTAAGGGCATTTGCTGGGATTCTAGAGCAGGAATAGGTTTGTCCTTTTCTCTGCTTGAGATGCCCATGAGCATTTGGTGAGCCACTGTGTGCGACAGGATGCTGGACTAGATGGGCTGTGGCCTGATCCAGCAAGGCTTCTCTTATATTCTTATGTTCGTATGAAGATTTCTTGTATTTTTTTAAAAGGTGTGGCACTGATGAACATATTCCATCACCACCCCCTAGTCTCACACTCACTCCAAGCCTATGTTTTTAAAGAGCATCTAGATGCCTCCTTGAAGGCACGATCTTAGGGGAAAAGTCAGTGGCATGCAGGAATAACATGAGACCATGGCATTTTTGCCTTGTATGAAGTAACACAGTGATGGCCATCCACACTGCACACAAAAGACTAGCTTCGTACTTGGCCAGCACTGCATTCAATGCAAACTGGCCTGTCGGATCACTATGACAAAATCCAAACTGGCATCTGATGTGCAGTTGGATGTTGTTATGGTGATCCAGTGGCTGAACACAGCTGTACAGCCAAAATCATGCAGGTACCCTGAGGAAAGTGCAAATCACCTACCTAGGAACGATCCAGCTCCTTTTGGACAGACTGTAGACTGCTTTTTCAGCAGTCTTCAGCTAAGTTGCTCTGGGGAGGTATTATGCTCCTCCAGGATGGCTGTAACAGTGGCAAAACGTGGATGGGCATCACCAGTAAGTGGATGGAACTGCTCCAACAGGTCAGTCCAAAGAAGACCTGTATCTCAGTGCAGATTGCTGCTTTCATTTCATCAAGCTCATTTAGAAAAAAATGCTGGTGTTTTGCTTTGTTTTAAAAATTGTTTTTCTAATGCAATTTTCAGTCTCATTTATGGCCATCACCGTCCTGTGTCAATGACGTTGACAGTTGCCTTTAAAGAACAAACAGACTCATTTTGAAAGTTGAACTTTCAGACTGTGTGTTTCAGCCAACTGTCTGTCACTTGCTCACCATGCTGGTTGTTGACATTTACCCATGAATAGAAATATTTAATTTTAAATTTTTGTACTTTGATGTCAAATCTTGCCTGACAGCAGTTATTTTTTTCCCTTCATTTTTCTGCCCCTTTGCAGCTGGTGAAAGCTGTGGATCTTCTAGTTTAGCTTCAGGTACCTAGGTTGTTTACTTCTATAATAGAAAGCGGCACCATTCCTTTGGGGCTTAATTGCTCTTGTTTAGTTACGTTTTATCTCATCAACAGACTTTATAAATAGTAGGCAAAATAAGGAGCATGCATACTCTCATTCTCTTTGTTCCTGGAATATTTTTTTCTGGTATTGTCTTTGATAATCAATTGTCCTCCTTGTGCTGTTAAAATTTTTCACAAATGTAGTCTGTCTCCAGACTAGTGAAATATCAGTTAAATGTAAAAGCAGAGTATACTTACTTCGCAGCAAAGACCAGGCATCCCGACTGGAAGGGCAGCTCTGTAGCTTCCCCATTGGAGCTGCGAGAGTTGAGGAGGCGCACACAGTCATGTGGGCTGAGCCAGCCAATCAAATTTTGAGCTGCCCTTCCTGCTTTGCCAGCATCTCATCTCCTTTTCTCACCCTCCTGCCTTCATTGGCTTGAAGATCTGGATTTTCTTCATACTGCGCAGCAAGTGTCACCAATCCTGCATTAAGGTAAGTGCACAGTCCCGATCATATAATGCCATGATGATCAATCAATCATTGTGTGTGATGGCTTGATTGGGACTGCGCATTCCAAAATACAGTGTGAATATGTCTGGGTGCAGCCATAGTATGAAAGCCAAATGCCAAGTGTCAACATCTCCTCTTGGTTTTTAAATATGGCAAGACAGATCATGTAAGAGAGCTAGAAATCAAATAACTAAGATTTGCTGGATTATGGAGAGGTGGATTTGACTGAACAACTGAGCAAAAAGAACAGAATCATATGACATGCATATAAAACCAGTCATGACAGATCAAAGTCCTATTTGCCATGCATCCTGAGCATCAGTGGCAAGTGGCAAATTGCCACTTAGCCCTTCCACTGCATCCCTCAGTTCCAGTTGGTACTCTACAAAAGTGTATATTTTGAACTAGGGACGTGCATGAAGCACATTCCTCCCCTTCAATTAGATTTGAAGGCAAAAATGTTTGGCTTTGTGAAAAGCCCCCCTGCAAATGTAAGGGGCTTTGCCTTTGCATGTGAACATTCAATGAATGTTCATGTACAAAGGGAACCTGCCATGCCTTCCTTCATGTCCCACCTCACCCCCCACTCACCTTTGTGGGAAATCTTGCACAATTCTCCTGTGATTTTCAGCGATTCCCAAATGGGATGGCCTCTCCAGCTGCATGTGCATCACCAAGAGGCCTGGGTTGAGCCTCTTAGGAAGGCACAATGGCAGCAGTGGTAGAGTTGGAAACAGCCAGGTTTGAGGCAAGGGGTTGTGGGGGACATGAGGTCAAGGGGTGGGCAGATCTGGCCACATCAAAGCCTCTATGAAGATAGGATACGTACTGTTTGGAAGCTGCAGCTAGTGCAGAATTACAGCACTGAGGCCGCTCACTGGTTTTGGTGGCTGGATGCACATCACGCCAGTCCATCCCTATTTTGAAAAGAGTTGAATTGACTGCCAATTTGCTACTGAAACCAATTCAACCTTGGTGCTTGAATTTCTAAAATAACACTTTCTTCAATATTGACTTGCCTAAAGATCTGCAGTTCAGACCCTCCTGGTTGAGTCCTCAGTGTGGTAGTCTACAGACTATGGAATAGTCTCCCCTTTTGAGGTGCAACAGCCATCTTCACTGGCAAAGAAGACTGACAAAGATACATCTGTTCATTCTGGCCATTGGCTGAGGATACTGGGCTACAGCCTAAATCTCTAATCTTTTAAAGATCTTGCCCGTAGAAATGCTGCTAAACAAATATACAGAATTGTTCCTGTAATATCTGTTCTATCTCTGTATGGATGTAACTTTGGGTGTATTTGAACTGTTAACCTTCTAAGCACAGTATAACCAGAACAGGCTGACACTGTGCTTCTTTTGGCTAGCTAACTTAAGGCATCGGGCTTTCTTCTGACCTTCACTTGACTCCAACCACCTTACTTTTTATTTTTTTGAGGTCAAATTAAGAAAACTGCTAGAAGGAAAATGCTCTTTCCCCATGCCTGAAATCTACAGTTGTAAGTCTCCTGGTTGTATTGCTTCTTGTAGTGAGCTTCCACTACTCAAGCATATAATTGTTTCTAAAACAAAACAGCTGTAGGGATTAATCTGAATGCAAGCAGGACCAGCCTACTTTTAGTGAGAGATGAAGGAAAATAACTGTCACTTTTAAGGCTGACCAACTCTGGGACACTGAGTTTCTTTCCTATGTATAACATCATCAGCAGCTTATTTATATACCATCTTTCTATGATATGCTCAAAGTGGTTTATAAGCAATTAGCTAGAAAAAAATAGAAAGCTTTTTAAACACAAAGAGACGGTTAAAAATAAAACACCATAATCATATATATCAGTATGTAAACTACATTTAAATGTACAATTAAAATACAAAGGAAAAAATTCTCAGATATGCAGGAATGCACACATCTGACCACAGAATAGGCCAGTTGTTTGTTTTGAGATATTTATACTAGGGGCTTTTTTGTACTTAAATTCCAGGCGACAGTGCCCTGTGGAAATTAAGCTTAGGGATGGCAAATGGCATTCACATTGTGAGAGTTGGGACTGTCCCAAACTTAACCTCCACATACCTTCAAGGCCCTTGTAGTGTGGATGGTCCCATTCCAGATCATCTGCATCTCCAATGGCCAAGTATCTGGGGTCATTGCTATGGTGATTGCTGATGTGACATGTGACTGTGCAGCCACAGCCATTTCATGCCGCCTCCAGGCAGCTATTTTGTTTGGAAGTAATGTGAACTGCGATTCAGAGGGTTTACTGGGAACATTCTAGATGCTCCCAGTGAAGCTGTGGAACAGTTTTTAAGACTCCACAGCTAGTGACATCCCGGATGGCTCTGGGATAGAGGTGGCACCACGATTTATGTATGCTCCATCCCAGACTGTGCTGGGCTGTACTGATCACCTCAGTGAGAACAGGTATTAGCAGTATGCCTGCATCTGGGGTGAGGGTCACCACCAAGACAGAGAAAGATCAGATTATAATTAGAAATCACGTAAAATAAAATTCAAACCTAATAGTAACAACAGCAACTTCTGGCTACGGTCATGCCTAAGTTTTAATCCAGTTTAACCAAAAGGTGGGTTTTTTTTGAGTTAGAAAAAGTGGAAGGAAAATGACTAGTCATTTTGCTGATGTATTCTTTCACTCTGAATGTGGACTGAAACCAGATTAAAACAAGTGTGACTGTAGCTCTGAAGCACCTCTGCTTTCTTGATTGCTAGACACGGAAGAAGACAAAGCTTCCAAACCATTAGTTGTTTCATTTTGATCCTTCTATTGGTTTTTGCTCACTTCTGTCTGTCTGTCACAATGGAAAAAGGTACATAGATGCATTAGAAATTACCTTATAATCAACATCATCAACTGGCACTGAAGAATGGGACATTGGACAGCGACTTTATACAGTAAACCTTCAGGAACCTGTAGTTTTGAGGAGCAAAAGGTTAAAAATAATAGGCCATCTACACTCAGCAGATGAAACAAGGAAATTGCTAGTATTAAGCCAACAAACTTCACATGATTGAAAAAGAGATTGGAGAAAAATCCAGAGAAGAAATTCTGTAGAATAGGGAAGATAAAAGGCACTAGTAAACAGATAAAATCAGCAATGGAAAGAAATAACAGTCAGAAAAGCAAGCTAAAATTTCTGCAGAACACAGTATGTGGTCTATGAAGTAAATCACCAAGCAGAATAGTATGGATGATGATTCCTGAGGGCCTTTCCATATTGGGCAATAGACTAAATTGGTTTAGGCCTCTGCCATCCACAAACTAGTTTGAAATAACAGAGGCCTCTCCCCTTCCTAGTATGCTCCATCTGCAGAAAACAGAGTGTAGACCATGTTATCTTGGTCCAGCCTACCAGTGGAACTCTTTTTGGAGGTCTACCACTGTATTAGGGGTGGTATATTGAGCTAGGTAAGAACGTAGACAGCACATCTTAATAGTCCTATATACTGTACTATGGGGGACCATTTCTGTGGTGCAACAAGGCACACTGCTGAAATGAGCCCTCTGGAAACTTTCATTCTTGGGCTTTGAAGCATTCAGAGGTTACCTGGACCAGCTTTGATGTCAGTGCAAGCTTCATAGTTACCAGGCCAAGATAAGTGTGAAGACAGCCTAAAACAAGATGATGCCAAACTCCTAGGAAACTGATTCTAAGAACAGTTTGATTTTGAGGCAGAATGAGACAATTCTCTAATACGGTAGTCTCACTCTGCCTTAGGGCCTTATATGAATGGCAGCATGTGTAAGGCTTCTTCAAGGAGAATTCTTCCATTTACAAGATTGGAGCACATGAGTTCTAAACTTTCAAGAAGGAAGCATGCTCTTTGTGTACTCCTCTACTTGTGGCTGTGTGAACATCATAGCTGGGGAACTTTTGTTTTGTGTGTCTGCTGAATTTTGAAGATATAGAAACGGTTCCAGAGGCCACCCATTTCCTGCTTCTATAAACAGAGCGAGCTAATGAAATGGCAACCAACCACTTCAAGGTACGTCTGCCTGGGCAGCAGTGCCAAGAAGACAGCAGTGAAGTGGAAGGACAGCATGAAGCATTTCTGATGGTGCTTTCTATCCTTTATGCTGGGAAGATAGGTTTCGAATTGTGCAGACCCAATACTCTTTTGCTGTGCCATTACACCAGTGCTGAATCTTGTACAGCCTACCTCATTCTCTTGCTGCTGCAGCTGCAACTTTCTCCTCTGCCTTCTGCTGTCATTAGCCTTTGCCTCAACCTACTATAACACATACACACAAATGTTGGAGGGAGTTTCCTTAGAGGGAGGTGTGAGGCATTCTCATCATTGTTTCATTATTCCAGTGTTAATGCAGACACAATGTACTGTACATCCAAAGACAGTGAAGGTTTGTTATCTAACCCAGGGTAAGGCTTAGACAAAAGTTGTGTTATCTTCACAAGATATTTCCTGTGTGTGAGAACTACCGTTCCATCATGAAAGCAGAGAGATGGTGTAGAAAATCCTGCTCAGGGGATAGGCAAATTATTTTCATAAAATATCTTTTATTGGGTGTTTTGAGTAGGCTGGCAAAGTAAAATAATTCAGAGATTTTACTTCATGGGAACGTCTCTGTAGAGGAAGGCTCATCGCAGTGTTCTGAGTTACATTATTTTGGGGTGGAGAATATAATAACAGTGGAACAGATAAACACTGTGTCTGCTGTCCTTACCCCAGAGAATGCTATACTTGAAGTGGCAAAGACGAATTTCACTGCTAAGGTACCTCCATGTTATGAAGCTGAGAAAACATTAGTATGATCAATGAATCTGAAGGCCTAATGAGCAATTTGAAGTAACCTGGTTAAAACCCTGTGTTTCTTCTCATCCCAATAAAAAGGCTGATAACAGAAACAAGTATTATATCATATGCCCTAACAGTATGAGGGTATTAATTAGAAAATATTGCCTACAGTGCTTTCATTATGTGCTTCCAAGTGGAAGACAGTCATACAATCAATTTTTAAAGCTTTGGGTTATATGACAAAGAACACATTCAAAGATTCTTTGTCTTAGCTTAAAAAAAAAGCACAAAAGGAGAGCGTCCTTTTCCATTGTGGCAGTACGGTATGCAGAATGATTGCTGTCCCTTAGTAACGTGCCTCAAGAGAAGGGTAATCTAATTGCCTGAGGAGACTACAGACCCATGGAAATCTCTATTGGTGAGGCATTGGAGTCAGAGAGGCAAAGGATTTCCACAGAAGGAACACAAGCAAACACATTTACCCATTCTATTCCCTAGCAGGAGGAGTACCTACTGGCAGCAGTAAAGGAATCAGGACAGAGCCTATAAGAATTGATTATCATCTGTGCACATGCTCTGATTTCTGATGTTGCAGAAGACCAGATCAATGAACTCATGGCTCTGGCAACCCAACAGGTCTTTGCCCATTATCTTCCCTGTAGACTTTGATTACTAAGAAACTGAGAGAAACACTGAAAAGGCAGCTGTACTTGTCCAGACAGACAGACATATATGGTTACTGACTGAGTGGAAGCAATCTATCCTTGGCCACTAAAGTTCCATTCTCACATACCCCAAAACCAGCTTATTGCTGGTAGCGTCTATGTGCTGGTACCTTAATGCAGTTTAGGTTCAACTACACCTAAGCTTTAATCCACCTTCGATACATCATCAGACAGGTGACAAGCAGTGTTTCTTCCACATTATCTACCCCCCTTCAACAGCACAAGAAACAAAGAACAAAGCAGCAACAGGGAAATAAAAGAAAAAAATATTTTGTAAATGCTCATAAATATATATATATATATATAAATATATAATATTATTATAATGATTATAATTAATTATACTACTACTACTACTACTACTACTACTACTACTACTAATAATAATAATAATAATAATAATAATAATAATCCCAGACTGTGAACTTTCATTCCCAGCCTTCACCATGGCACCCTCATGGGAATAGGATGCCATCTTTGTGCCTTCTTTGTTATTTTGTAAAAATTACCATCTTTATGGTGGTGAGGGGTGTATACTGATTTTTGGCATAATTTGTAAACGTTCTATTTTATATTATTTGTCACCTATCTGCTTTGGAATGTTTGTGTGGAGCCCAAGCTTGATTGATGCACCTGTTGTAGCTTTAATTGCATATGTGTAAATGTTATAAAATGTGCTAAGAGTAAATGGCACTGACAGGGAGGGTTGGTAAACAGAGAAAGAGGGGCTAAGCCCAGCTTAATTAGCATATTGAAGAAAGGGGGTGCAGCCCAGAAAGAAACAGCCAATCAGCAGGGATGGAACCCTGGCAGAGACTATAAAAAGGGCCTTCCTGTCAGAGTCGTTCTGTAACTGGGGCTAGACTTAGGAAGAAGTTAGACAGTACAGATCCGGATCCTGAGGAGAATCTAGATAGGGATTAGTCAGGGTCCTGAGTTAAGAAAATAAGTGAATATGAACTGCTTGTATTGAAGTTGAACTAACATAAGAGTTGTAAGCAAATAAAGTTACGTTTGTTTCAAAGACACTCTGCTTGAGGCCTGATACTGGCTCAGATGCTCAAGGGAGGGGGGAAGTGTTGCCATAGTAATATAATGGTAACAGTGTTACAAGAGCTAGAAGCTCCGTGCTGAAGTGAAAAAAGGCTCAGAGGCCTACTTAAAAAGAGAACTTGAAGTCTGTGGCTATAATGGCCAGACTGGAGAGAGTTGGACGCCCAGCTGGGGCCTCACAACTTGTGGCCAACAGCAGTGGGCGTCACAGTTTGTATTTCCCCTCATTTTTTATGCATTTAGGCACCATCTGAGTAAATGTTATCAAACCCAGCAAAGGATATATTCTTCATTCAATGGAAGATCATGGATACATTTCAGGATAAAGTGCTCAGACTTTCCTGAGATAGAGACCACCAGCTATGACTTTTGCATCACTATTTATTGCTACCAACATCTGCTGCAAGTGGTACAAATGCAGGTTCCAAAAATAGACTTCACTAGATGTAGAACACAGAAAATAAGAGACAAAAAATGGAAAAGTAAATTTTAATCAGTCAAGACGTCTTCAGAGCAAATTGTGATATGATGCAAACCACAAAATATTGACATCAAAATTTTATTTATTTAAGATTTAGATCCTGCTCTTCATCTTAAACTAAATAAACTAAGGAAGTTAAAATAAACCAAGGAAATTCATTTTAAAAATATACTAGCATGAAATAGCATGGAGATTATACAGTCAGAATTTATATCAGTGTCCCATGGTACTAATTTGTATCTCTATTGCCCCTCCACTGAAGTGGATTAAAGAAAAGCGGGTTCAATCCGAATTTAAGCGTTCCCAAGGGGGTAAGCAAAACACGCATTTGAAATGAACGGACCGTCCCCAAGGAAGCGTGTTTTGTTTACCCGCATCTTTTTCTCCCCGCCCCTCGCTGTTTCATTGGGTGATCGGGCGGAAGGAATTTCCAGCTGCCAAAACGCCTCCCCCCAGCCAGCGATCCTGCAATCCTTTCCTTCAAAAAGACCAAAAGAAAAATTTAAAACTTCTCTGTTCGTCTCCCCTGCTTGCGAAGACTGCAGCCGGCACTCTTTACAAGATCTCCACCCAGCCAGCTCTTTTACACTTTCACTTTCACGGAAGCAATTCATCACAATGTATCTTTGCTGTTTCTCTTTGGGATTGGAAAGAGAAACAGCAAAGAGAAAATGCCTGCCTAGATCGCTGTTTGCATAGATCGCTGGCTGGATGACAGGCAAAAGAGAGACAGACAGACAGAGAGAGAGATGATCTCTCCAGCCGGCAATTCCCACCTGGGAGAGAATCCCCGCCCCTTTTGCCACGGAGCGATCCCATGGAAAATGTTGTGCTGAAGACCCACGTCTTCCAGAAAGTACTGCTTTAAACAGGTATTTTTTTAAAGCGGGTTTTCCCCATTAGCGGCGCTGGAAACCCGGATTAAAGCCGTGCATGGGACCGCTCCGTGGCAAAAGAAGATTTTCAGCAGACTTATTATTGCATGGGAACGCAGCCTGTAAGAAATAGAATCAGTAAGTTTAGACTACATGAATGAGAACTACTGAAAGAGAAAAGACACATTGTGAATATAGGATCCTACTGAATTCTATCAAACTGTAATAAATCTTGATGGGGTTCTGGCATGAGTTAATTTGGTGCTTCAGAACATTGAGTGCATGGCAGTAGTTTAAAACAGACACACCAGTCACTTTAGCTTTTCAAAAAGTACAAAAAAATATTTTCACAAAGAAAGATTAAAAAGGGGTCTTTTTTGTTAAAAATTAAATCAAGCAATCTTCACAACGAAGTGAGGTATGACCTTATAGTTGCATAAACAGACATAACATACAAAAAATAGCAAAAACTTCCAATGTACAAAACAAACTGAGACTTCTTAAGTAAAACATTCTTTTCTTCAAGAAAACTCATACCAGGCTGAAGATTTCATCATACCTTGACGTACTATGGAAAAAAACCCCTCTACTTTGTCTCTTGCATCACCCTTTGGACCTCCCTGGCACCTCATCTAGTCACTCTTCTGCTACTTCCTTTGTACCTTCTCAGCACTTGCCTCCAATGGCTCAGGATACGTTCTTTATATCCCTGTTTGATTTTGCATCTCATGATCTTAATTAACCAACAGAAACCTAACAAACTCAGAAGATTCCAAGTTAGGCATAATTTTTCTTCCACCCATAATTGATTTCAGATTTCTAATGGACACTTTATTGCTTGCAGCCACTTTTGGACATTTAGTTAGCCATCAAGCAATTAATCCTTCAGCTGGCCTCTACTGATTATAGGTGTTAATCATTTTGGAACACTTTCCCCATTATCCAGGTTTGAGCTTGCTGGCCAGTTAGTTTTAACCCTTTAGTAATTAGGAATCTTCTTTGCTAGACTCTCAAGCTTTTTACATACCCAATTCTGCTACAAAACCCAATGCCTTCCTGACACAGATTAAAATGGTAAGGTGTAACCACAGCCTAAGTCAAACATGAAGAAATGTTTATCTTTGTTGGAGTTAGAAGCAAACATCCAAAATACATGCTTATTTATTTATTTATTTATTTGTATTTCTATCCCGCCCTATACCCATAGGTCTCAGGGCAGGGAACAAAATTCAGTGCATTAAACAAAACAATATATCTTAAAACAGTAATATTTACAACATTTAAAAACCAACATGTTTAAACAAAACAAGTATATATTAAAAAACAGTACTACCTAAAAGTGGGGGGAAAGTGTAACCATATTTAGCTGAAGGCCAGGGCAAAGAGATACGTCTTTACCGCCTTCTTAAGCAGATACAGAGAAGAAGCCTGCCGCACGTCAAGGGGAAGACTATTCCATAGCCTGGGGGCCATTATTGAGAAGGTTCTCTCCCGGATGCCTACCCGTTTCACTACTGAGGGTGGTGGGACAGCCAGGAGGGCCTCCGCACCAAATCTTAAGGCACGGCCAGGTTGATATGGGAGGTGTTCCTTTAGATATTTGGGGCCCAAGTCATTTAGGGCCTTGTAAGTCAAAGTTAACACCTTGAATTCGGCTTGGTCGTGAATTGGCAGCCAATGCAGTCCTTTTAAAACTGGTGTGATGTGCATTTGGCTAGCTGTTCCAGTCAGCACTCTAGTGGCTGCATTTTGCACTAGCTGCAACTTCCAAACTGTCTTCAAGGGCAGCCCCATGTAGAGTGCACTGCAATAGTCCAATCTAGAAGTTACCAGAGCATGGATAACTGTGGCCAAATTGTCTCTGTCCAAAAAAGGCTTCAGTTGGCACACCAGCCATAGTTGGGAGTAGGCACTCTTGGCCACGGCGTCCACCTGAGCTTCAAGCATCAGCGCGGAGTCCAGGAGTTTCCCCAAATTAGGTACATTGCAACCCCATCAAGGACAGGGTATCTCCCGACTACATGGATCTGAGACCCTGTGACACACAGCACCTCTGTCTTGTCTGGATTCAGCTTCCAATTTCTTGGCCCCCATCCAGCCCATTACTGCCTCCAGGCACCTGTCAAGCACTTCAGCCACCACTCCTGACTGAGATGGCACAGAGGGATAGAGCTGGGTATCATCTGCATATTGATCACACCTCACTCCAAATATCCTGATGACCTCTCCCAGTGGATTCATATAGATATTAAATAAAATGGGAGATAATATTGACCCTAGGGAACCCCACAAGTAAGTTTCCGGGGTTTCGAACCAGTACCTCCCACTACCACTATTTGAGATCAGTTCTGGAGATAGGAGCAGAATCAATGCCAAGCACTGCCTCTCACTCCTAAATTCCGTAACCTCTCCAAAAGCTGTTGAGAGATCCAGGTGAACCAACAGAGCTGCATTCCCCATATCCCTATCCCGAAGGAGGTCATCAACCAGAACGACCAAGGTGGTTTCCATGCTGTAACTGGGCCTGAAGCCAGATTGAAATGGGTCTAGATAATGAGCTTCTTCCAAACATGCCTGTAGTTGAACAGCAACAGCCCTCTTCAGCACCTTGCCTAAAAAAAGGTATATTGGCCACTGGGTGATAGTTGTTTAGATCTTCTGGATCCAGGGAAGCTTTCTTTAGGAGGGGCCATACTACAGCCAGCTTAAGGGCCAGTGGAACCACCCCATCCCTCAATATATATACAGTATTGGATATTTAATCTTTTCTGACCAAAATATGGAGATGATAGGGTAGGAATAACAGGCTAGGGCATGGGTGCTATTTGTTTGAGTTCTTGTTCATAAGTTTTATATAGTTGTGCAGTCATTTTATGATTTTGTCTGAATTGTGCACAGTTCTGCAAAACATGCACCATAACAATACTTTTTGTGACATGGTAGGGGAAGAGTGCAGACTCCATGAAGATATATTATTTCTCTGCAAGGAGTGGGCAGCATCATGCAGACACTGCACGCTTGATGAATATTCAGAGTACCATACAGGTTTATTTCCAGAAACAAACAAGAGACTTTTAAGATCAGAGAACGCTGAAGAATTTTAGAGCCAAGATTGGATATTCAAAAATAAACATGGAAGAGATCAGATAAAGGCAAATGACGTCAAAGAAAGCTGAAAGGTCTATGCTGAAAACTTTATTAAATAGGACTATAAAATACCAGAAACCTTTTACAGACAAAAGATATATTCAGAAACAGACATTGGTAGAAGTTTGATAGGATGATCGTGACAGTACCTGCAGGACAAAAAATATGAAATATGTGCTGACCTCCTTAAAACTGACCTTTTGAGAGACAGTACAAGCTTAACAGTTCTCTGTCAATAATATGAACAAGACATTGGGTCTGGAGAGTAAAAAGATCAGTGTATTATAAAATAAGGAATACGCCAGGAAATATTCAAGTGACTGCAAGTAAATTATTGCTTTAAGGTTTTGTAGAGAAGAATATATAGCTGTATATAAAGAGAGGTGATGGGCCATGGTGGGAAATTTTCCCATGGGGGAAAGTTAATTTTTAAAAAACTGGGTAACATGGGATCAGGTAGGTAACATAAGGTAAGAAATACAGATAAGAAGAGAATTCCAAAAGTAGCTTTACTTTTGTTTAATTGACTAGATCAATGTTTTTGACTTAATAGATTACACCACGATGTGATACTTACTGGCATCTTCCACACTGTATACTTTGGCATATGGTGCAGAGTGGTGATGGATGGTGGCACAAGCCAGGGACTGTCTATTCCACCATGGCCCATCTCAGTATAACTCCAGAGCCTGGGAATGAAATTTCCCTGGCCCAGGTTAAGGTTTGGGAGGATTATGGTGGAATCCTGAAAAATGGTCCATTTCCAGTGTGGTTACCAGAACCAGCATCTCTGGACTGCTTGGATCAGTCCACTGTGGGGAATGCTCAGACTAGACCACTATACCAGATGCTTCCAACAGGCAACCATGGGGTACACCTGGATCAGTCCACTGCAGAGAGCCTTTAGGAGAATGCTTTAAAGGGGTCTCCTATTAGCACATTCCTGGTGCCATTTTTATGCTGGATAGCAGGCCAGCAAATAGGATTATGCAAAGCGAATGGTCCCAAGGAGGCATGGCCCCTCAGGGAATGCTCCAGCATGGGGAATCCATGTTCCCCAGTAACAACTAACACAGTCCCCATGGAAGCTGCCATTAAGGCCAATGGGTATGCCAGAACACTCAATGATTATTCTGATGAGTCTCTACAATGGACAAGAGGACATACATTGCCACCCTGGCCTTGAGTTGAAGGAATGGCATCCACTTCCCATGCAGGTATTGTTAACTGTCTTAGATAATGTATTTAATCTGTGGACAAGCTGCTGTTTTTATGGTGATATTTTTGTGATCTGCCCAGAGAACTTGGGGTGTTTTTCCAGCATGCTTGTTTAATCCGGATCTAAGGAATGGGTATTTCCCTTAATCCGTATCTAGTAGATCTGGATTAAAGTAAGTACCCAATGTGTTTCCATGGTTGGTCTAGCACCCAGTAGCAATGGGTTCTATCCTGACTAATGAGGAAACACTGAAGCACCCATGTGGCAAATCCGGATTAACCCACAAGGGGTCTGCCTGTTACCCCAGGTGTTTTGGGGGGCAGGGGGTGCAGTCTCTGAAGTTGCCTTTGGAGATTAGCAAAGGTTCTGAAGTCCCTCCAAAGGCAGCTCTGAAGTCCCTCCAAAGGCAACTTCAGAGATTAGCGTAGGCTCTGAAGAAACACCTCTTGTCAGAGCAATGCAGCTGTCAAAGGCTGCAAAGGCTCCGAAGGGTCTTTGAAGTTAGGGGCAGGAAAGGCTGGGCAGCAGAGGGTGTGAGGCCAGGGGGTTCTTGCAAACACGTGGTTTTTTCTTTGAACTTGCCTTCCAAGGGATTTTGGAGCTGACTTCGGAGGGACTCTGAAGTCTTAACTTTGGGGCACCCCTCCATGGGTGCCTCTCCCCTGAGCCTCCTCTAGACCCCACTGTCGGATTGTAGTGGAAACAGGCTCCCTACAATCTGGATTTTAAAGCTGAAGACCCCATTGTAGACCCCTTTAATGGGTTCTACATGAAATCTGGATTATAGGTCCTGAAGCACCCACAATGATCCATATTTCCCTAATTGTGGTGGAAACAAATGTGTCCCTAATGAGGTCTGTGGTGGAAATGGGGTCATCCGGCTCTCGGCCAAATGAGTCCTTAATGGGTGCTTCAGTGGGTATTTAGTGACAATGGAAAAATACCCTTTGTGTGGGATGAGACAGAAGAATGAATGAATGAAGTGAAAAAATTTTTTAGGGGATAGGATGACTCCAAAAACAAGAAGGATGCATATTTCCCCCATCACTACTTTACATGTACAACAAACCCAGAAAATAGAATGGAGCGTCTGGAAAAACAAAAAGATTGCAACTGAGGGTTGTAACATTAAAAAAGAATTAGCAAAGGAATAAAAGTTATGTGTAATCTGCCCTTTTATTAATATCTTAGCATTTACAGGACTAAGTAATCCAAAATTGAGTTTCTAGTTCTATGTGTTTTACTTAAGTATTGCTGTGGAACTATTTTGTGTTTGGGAGACATTTTGTAGTGTTCATGTAATTATGATAAAATAATTATTCACTTTGGCCCTGTCCCCAAAAGACTTATTAGCCCCTCTCGGCTTCCTCTGCCGTCACTCTGTTATAGCTGACTTTAAAAGTCCCCTCCACTTCCGGAATAAGCGCCCCCATGGTAGCTGCGATCTAAACGGACTTTCCGTCCCCATGGTAGCCGTCTTCTCTTTCCGGGCATCTTTTTCCCCCCGCCCCCTCTCTTGTTAAAAGGAAAAATAGCCAGATCTCCGTCTCCTGAAACGGCTTCCCGCCCCTAGCAAAGGCAGATGATCGCTCATTCATTCACTTTCAGCACTTACTTTCACTCAGTTCTCTGTTAGAAAAGGCTTTCTGCCCCGGCAAAGTCAGCGGCTGCAGGCATCGGCAGCGCGATCCTTCGCTCATTCTCTTTTAAGGCTTTCACAGATCACTTGATAACAATGTTGCAATTCTGAGCAATTCTGGCTCTTTTTACAAAGGAAAGGAAGCGAACCTGCTGCATTTCTCAGATGTGTGAATGCTTTTTGGCTGTGTGTGCAGGCAAGCAATCCCCGCCCCTTTTGCCACGGAGCGTCCTCAAGGCAGATATAGCGAGCAAAACCCGCGAATCGCCGAAAGAGCGCTGGAACTCTTCTTTAAAGTGCACGTATTTTATCGCGGGTGTCTCACTTTCCTAAGCTCCTTAAGCGCCTTGTAAAGCCTAGAATGGGGCCGCTTAGAGGCAAAAGGAGAGTTCCAGCAGACTTTCAATTGCATGGGGACAGGGCCTGTGAAGATGAAAAAGTGCCAAAACTAGTGCTAAATATTAAGAAGAGGCAAGTAATGTCTACCAGCATACCTGCCTTTAGATGTCAAGAGGAAAATGCAGAATCTTAGATTCTGCAACTGCCTTTTGCCATATTTGCCAGACAGCAGGGCAAAATTGTGTGATAAGCATGGCATTCACCTATATGGAAGCTTGTGGTGGTGAAACAGCTACTTCTGGGAATTTTGGTGGTGTGAAACACCTGGAAGTGCCTGATTTCTGCTCCCTGTGGCTATTTTAGGGTGATTTTAGATTCAAATGCCTTTGTGCCCTGGTAATTTTTACCTTTGTAAGCTCCATCGATAAATCATGGACATGGAGTCGGCAACTCCACTTAACTTTGGGGGCTCACTCCCCCAAAAACTGTCTTACCTGCTGCTACTTCACGAGGCAGGAAGAGGTGCCTTACAGTGAGTGCTGCCTCACTTGTGACCACAATCACTGTTTCTGGCACCTCTTCTGAAGGGATCCATTTATTGCCCTCACTCCAGGTGCCTCAGATTGCCTTTTAAAATGGCGTCTCTGCACTTTGAAATGGAGACATGGAGATCTCTTCTGGAGCAGTGATCATGTTGCCTCCCCCAACAGACCTGTGCAGCAGCCAGGACTGTAATTGAATGAATATCTGGCCTCAGATAAGACATTAAATACTTTGTTTTTCTCATGGGTAAGTTTTCAGTGACTACTCAAGAGTTATAATAGGTAAAAAAAAATCATATCTGTTTGCCCCAAACTGTTCACAAAATATCTTCCAAATTTATCTTACAAAGTCTGGTTTCTTTGAGCATTTTCTAATATGTCATTTGTTAGATACTAGGACCCTTTTTCCACTCACCCTTACTCTGGATTATATCTCAGAATAGGGACCTGCTACTTGGATAGTGCAAAGGCAGACCCTAAGAAGGGCCTATCATAGTCTGTTGTAGTATGAGCATGGCAGGTCCCTATTCTGAGCTATAATCCAGAATAAGGCCCAGTTGAAAAAGGGCCTATATAGCCTGAGCAATGATGGACAAACGAGGGAGTTTTATATATATTCTTATTGTGTATTTGTGTTAATCCTGACTAGAATTAGTAGTGTGGTCATACTATTTGTGGTCTGGATATAATGAAATATTTCGGAATAAAAAGGAAAGATAGAAATGTAGCATAGATAGTTACTTCACAATGAACAATGTTTAATTTTTAAGAATTTATTTCCTTTTATATGATCATGTTTACAGTGAGACTGCATTAAAGTATTAAAATAAGTATGTTGTATTTTTTAAAGATTTCTTGATGGAGTTGTGGCTGCTGTTTCAAAAAGGCAGATTATGTTCCATCTCATAGAGGAGGAAAGAGGTTTCCAAGATTATATATCATTCTTTTTCTTTCATTTTTTTTAGCCCCTTGTGATTGATACCTAATTGAAGAGCTCTAGCTCAGGCATGAGGAAATCTGTTTTCTTTCCAGGTGACAGGGACAATAAAAATGCTGTGAAAACACTCCTTTGAAAGATTAAATGATTGATCTTTTGGCTCTAACGTATTTCTGACATCTGGATATACTATGACATTGCATAGATTAATTAAAAGCAAGCATTATATCAAATGGTCCACAGTTTCAACAGAAGAAGCAGTTCTTCAGCTTCTTTGAAAAGAAACAGCAGAGTGGGGGCAAAATGTCAAATAAGCACAGACAGACTGTGGCCCTTTCTGCACTTGCATGTTCCAATCCATGGTCTGCTTCCATCTAGAACTTAGGCCATGGTCACACCTTCACTTTAAACCTTCTTCAGTCCATCTTCAGATCTGACAGATCACACCTTTTTATTTCTATCCATTTTATTTGTGGACTTTCCATCCTCCATTTGAACTTTCTCAAATGGAAAGTCCATAAATAAGCTGGATAAAAATGAAAAGATGTGAGCAGTCAGACCTGACGATGGACTCAAGAAGGTTTAAAGTGAAGGTGTGACCATGGCCTTAGAGCAGACTGGTGAACCCAGTTTCCTCTGTCGACTGGCTTGTTCATATTAGATGAAGCAGTAGATCAGGATCCATATTCCCTCATGGTCCAGAATTCCACAGGAAACTTATTCCATCTGTGCACCAGAAAGTGCCACTGAAAGTAGTGCTATAAGCTGGTGAGCTGCCAAAATGGGCCTTCTTAGCACCTGCATAAGCTCTACACCAGGGCGATTTCACACTTCCCTTCCGGTCCCGAGGACTGGAAAGGTGTGCAATGAACTAACATTGACTAGTGCTCACATTCAGCTGATATCGATCACTTGTCCGATCGACTCCTAGGCTTGAGTGCAGTGCCCTGGGCAACTGCACTGCATGTGCACCAACACCATTGCAATGGTGATGCTGATGCTTTGCACAGTTGCAGTCACATCAGGGGGTCATCTGAGGTCCCAGTGTGCTTGCACATGACCACACATGACCTCCTCAGACAGCAGAAGTGCAGATGGTTGCTGGCTGAATGCTAAAGGTAAGACTTACGTTAGGGTTCACTTGCTTGTGGTGCTGATGTTGCACACCACAGCTAGTATGCAATTAGACAACCTCTGGGCCAAGGTGCGAATCAGCCTCAGCTCTTAGGGCTGGATACAGTTCCTGAAGCCATGGCTGCTAGTCCATAACAGCATTGCTTGTGCATACTGAACTAATCTATGTGTCCCAGAACAACCCACACAGTATGGAAATGGCCTATGGGATTACAATCAAACATGTTATTACTGGTCATAGATTACTGTCTTTTTTATAAAGGAAAGGAGATAATCCTAAGGTAGCTAGGTCCTGAGTCACTGATAGCAGTGTACTGAATTGCACTTGAAAGCAGATGTAACATACATTGGTCCCCTTTGTGCTTTTCAGTTCTCTCCCAGCATTTCCATGTGAAAGCACTTTTGTCTAGAACCATGTATCTGTTCTCTCCATAAGCACCCCAAATGGGATTTTCAGTCACAAGTTACTAGTTGTATAAACTGATTAGTACAATGATCTCCAGTGGCAGTATTATTTGCAAGCTGTACAGTATTCCACTTTTCCTCTTATCTTTAGTCTAATGTGGAAGCATGAACAGTTGTACAGCTGGAAAATGGCAAATTCCCCACCTTACACGATGTGTTTATCCTCCACTGACAGGAACAATCAAAGAAAACATTACAGATTAAATGAATCACAAGTTCCCTGCCTTCTGCTAGCAATTTATAACTCAAGAACCACAGCTGTGGTCACACCTAAGGCTTAATCCAGAGGCCTTTCTGCACTTACCTGATTAAGCTGTTGTGAACTAGGGCTGATAAACTTCAGGTACAGTAGGACCATTCACATTTTCTGGGAAGAAAGCTTATCCAAAGCGTCCCTTACTGGCCAGAAGTTGAATGGTCCACCTGTTCACCAGCCAGCGCTGCTGCCTCCGAAGCCAGAAATCCTGCCTCCTCGCTGCTGCGATTGGTTGCTGTCATCTGAGTGTTTGGGAACAGGCACATGTGGTGGCTGATCACGTCAGCAGCCGTGATTGAGCACGCAGCACCCGCTTCTCCATTGCCAATGAAATACCCCTCTTGTGACCCTATGATCAATCACAGGATTGATCGTGGCTGCTGCCACCATTGTGCCTGCACAGACGCTGCCTCCCCTGGCCACCACATGCAGGCAACAGGAAAAAGAGTAAATAGTCGCATTGCTGGACACTTCAGGTGAGCTTCTAGTTAACGTTGGTTAACTAGAATTCATTAGTGCACCTCTAGTGAGGAAAGGCATGCTTTTAGGCTGTAACAGCCTAGTGGACATGCACTGATTGTTGACTAGAGGCCTATGTGCAAATAGGCCTCAGCTTCAGCCCACCTTCAGAGCGAAAGAACACATCGGCAAAGTGACCAGTAATTTTCTTGCCACATTATCCAAAGTTATTTAACACTGATAAATACTTCATATTTTCTTTTCAACCACAGTAACGCTGAAAGTCTTCTACTTTTCTGACCTTTAAGTCAATGCTGAAAACATTTCTGTTTCAAACCACATTTTCATTCTTTTCCTTCACTGGTCAATTCTCCCTTTTCTGCTATGGGTACTAATGCTATGATTATTCTTTATTATGATTTATTTATTTGAAATGTTCCTGTACTGCCCGTCATGAAAATGTCAGTATGTCAAAAATTGCAAATGATCACAAAGGATAGGCAGTGAAATAAATAGCTATCAAGGGTAATGATGGGAGAAATTCTCAAGTACATAGAACTTAATCTTGATTTTTCTTGGCTATGAAGGGTGGTTTAAAGGCTTTTATTAATAAACTCTGGCCTCCAGAAGTAATTGTTTTCTACCGGGCCTGTTGAGAACAGCAGATTGCTGCTGGAAGGTCACCACCAAAAAGTAGCTCTGAAGGCAATGCCCAATTTTATTTAGACTTACTGGGCAAGATATTTGTCTTACCTCTAATATCACTGTTATTTCAGTCAGGGTTATAATTTACAGATCACTGCTATAAAGGTTAGACTTTCTCTTTTGCCTGTTTCTCAGTGTCAATTTCTGTTGTTGCATAGCTGTTGTCAGAAGCATCACCCAATGCCTCATCCAGAAGAAACCAAACAGAGAGACGTTCGTCCTATGCTACTTCATTTATTGATTAAAAAACACAAAAGCCATGAAGTAGCCAAGGCATTTATGAATCTTGTATTGCTGCCCAAATTTCCTAGTTCCCATGATGTGAGATGTTTCTCATCATCTCAGATGTAGTTCTCAAAAGAATCTTCAGTTTCCCAGATACTTTGGCTCTATCCAGACATTGGTTACTTATTCCTTTTAGGGATATGCATGGATATTCATAACATTTGTTATTCATACCAATTCATGAATTTGGACATTCATACACAACTGGAATGGTACAATATCTGTATATTAACATTTGTATGAATACAGATGTTTCAGACACTCATAGGGATAGTTCAGACATTCATTAAATGGGGAGCTGGGAAAGTGGCTGCGCCAGTCACATCTGCAACGGATCCAGAGTGCATTCGACATGGACCAGGAGCAAATTAAAAACTGATTCAGGTCAGATTTGATGCTTTCAGAGTGGATTTGTTACAGGATACATATCAGATATGTACCGGATACGTAGGCATTCGTGTCAGATACGTATCGGATATGTACACATTTATGTCGGATATGTATCAGATACGTATGCATTCTTATCGGATATGTATGCATTCATATCAGATCTCCATACAAATTCATATGAATTCATTTGTATCAAATAGGATCCTACTACATTCGAAGGGGATCTATTAGTAGAAATACAGATTTTCTAACATTTGGTTTGTTAGAAATTGCATGACAAAAAAAACCCCATTTGTGCACATCCCTAATTATAGCCATGTTTTATTCAGAATAAACTGACTAGATGCAGCCCTTATCAGCATACCAAAGTTAATTATCACAAAGGCGGAAAGCAGCATGCCTGAAACTAACATTTTTGTGACATGTGTTTCCAAAGGAACACACCATTTCTGAATGCAGGAGAAAAACCTGGGTCACACAAGATTTTAAAAGAAGTGGCTAAAAATCTCCTATCTTTGTTGTGTCTTGGTACCAAAACTTAGTAACACCTCCTAGAAACAAAAGCTTGGCTCTCATTTGCTGCCTCTAGCCAATTCGCCATAACTGTGATTGGTAGCAGTCTGGGATTTGCTCAAGAGTTTTGCAGTCATCTCATCTCATCTGACCTTAACTCCCTATTGATGTGAGAATGATTCTTTTGCATCTGCAAAAAAGGACACACAGAGACATTAAGACAGGATAAACAGTTTTCTTTTTTTTAAAAAAATCTGTGCTTCCCCGAAATTTCAAAATTGCCCCAGGGATGTATAAATCATGTATCTGAACATACTTGGAGTGAGGAAAAAGAAGATAGAAGTACAGAGGCTACAGCCATGGTGTTGGCAGCTATTACTCAGAAGGTGAAGCAGAACCGTTATATTTATTTCATCTATAGCAACTTCTTTTTAGGACTGGTTCACTGAGCTGATGGCCTAAATGGCCAAAGATTAGGGTTAGATATTTTCAGAACTACCATCCCAGGTACAGGAGGAAATGAGGTATATAGAAAACTGCATTGTCAGTCAATATGTTTTCTGGATAAGAAGCCACACAAATTACAGACAGGAACATATATACTTAAGTCTTCTCCAAACTCCCTGCATAAGTATTCTCAGTTCATCCACATTCTTTCATTCACTGGCCTTGAAGGTCACCATTAATCTAACTGTTAGTTAACCATCACTTTTTAATTTTCCTGTACTAAGAAAGTGCCAGATCACTGATGCAGGTCAAAATAGAAGGCCTCGTTTCATGTATAGTGTAAAATGGCAAGAATGATACCATCCTTAAAGATATGACAGGACTTTATTCAATAAATGCAATGTAATGTTTTCTTGCTTTTAAGACTTAGGCCCCATCCCCAAGCAAAAGTCTGTTAAAAAGGTTATTTTGCCTCTGAGTGCCCCCATGCCCGTCTTTTCTCTGAGCTTCCAGCGACACAAAAGGAGGAAAATCCATGGTAAAAAGACTGCACTTTAAAGAAGACTTTTTGGAAGCCGTGGGTTTTTCTGGCAGCATTTACCATGGGGACGCTCCGTGGCAAAAGGGGTGGGGATTGGCGGGCAAGATCTCTGAAAAAAGCACCGTGGCTCTGCTGCTGCCCACACACACAGCCTTAAACAGTCACACATCTCCCAGAACTGCAGGTCAGAACTTTTAAAGAGCCAGAATTGCAGAGAATTGCAACATTGTTATCAGGTGTGAAGTGGGTGGATTGCTACAGTGTAATGACTGCAGGGTGGATTTTGACAGTGAAATCACTACCTTTGGAAGCAAAGGGCAGGGGAGACGAACAGAAAGCTTGTAAATACCCAAGTCTATTTTTCTATTTTTCACTTCCCGATCAGAGCCCAGAGTGATCAGAGTGAAAGTGTGAATAAGCAAACAATCGTGCAGTCGATGGCTGCAGCCACTGCCTTTGCCAGCATGGGAAGTCATAGCCTAATGAAGTGCTTCTATCCGAGCACTGGCTGCAGCCCGGCTGCCTTTGCGGGGGGGGGGGGGGGGGGGAGACGGACGGACAGCTATTTTTCTTTTGGACATGTTGGGGGTTGTCTTCCTGGTTGTGGCCGCGCAGAGCGCAGTCCCTCCATGTTCCTGCTGGCACCCTATCAACCAAGGAGGGGGCAGGGATAAAAAGATTCAGGCAAGGAAAACACACTTCTGTGGGGACTGTAAGTACATTTTAAACGTGTGTTTTGCCGAGCCTCATGCGGATGCTTATTCTGGAATTGAATGGCACTTTTAAAGTCCACTGGAACAGAGCGACAGTAGAGGTGAACTAGAGAGGCAAATAAGTTGTTTGGGGATGCAGCCTTAGATGTTTTATATTGGTATAGTCTAAGAAGGGAAAAACCCAACAACCTGCCATATCATTCAGCACTGATTTAAAATAAATGTCCAAAGTAAAATAAAAGAAGCTGTGTTGCAATGATTTTATTTCTGTGAATTATTGTGGATTATATTCTTGTTGTATTTTGACCACATAGTATTGTCTCATTAGGACCTATGTTGAAAATGAGAGAGTCAGCGAATGGCATATAAGGGGTGCATAACAAAAAGATGCAGAATTTGCAGAACTCCTTCTTTCATATAAATGAAGAATCCCATGTACTGGCAACCACAATTTATGCTGAACCCACAGTCTGTGCTTTGAGATATCTGCTTTTCCTCTCAGCATCATCTACAGTATTTTCATAAAAGATGCACAACTCAAAGCAAAGAGAACATTGCTGAAATATGCATGCTGCTTGGTTATAACAGTCAAAAGACAATTCAGCTGTGGTTGCTTTTCAACATGCTCTTGTTCCACTGAAGAAGGGAACATCTTTAATAGCTAGAATGAAAAAGAGCACTTTCCAAGGAATTGCCTTGGATGTTGCAGTCTGCAAATTTCAGCTACTCAACCCCTCGTTTGTTTGCTGGCACTTGTGGAACGACACCAGATCACTCCTTTTGGTTTAATGATGATTGTTTAATTAAGAGAAAATTCAATGTAAAGAGAACAGGAAAATTCCAGCAATAAGAAATGAATAGAAGAATTGGAACTGAAGATCTCAAGTGCTTGTTTTTTGCTGTTCCTTGTTCCCTCCCACACCATTTTCCTTTTGTATCTTGCCTCTTTAGATTGTAAGCCTGAGGGCAGGGACCTGTCTAAGATTAATATAATATTGTAACCCGCCCTGAGACCTTTGGGTGTAGGGCAGGATAGAAATACAAATAAATAAATAAATATAAAGAGGGCGATGAGGATTGTAGTTCTCCTCTAAGGCTTAATGAAGTGCCAGGAATGCAGCAAGCTGCCTCCTAGTAAAGGTTTCATCAGGCTTATCTTGGGGCCCTTGACGTGTGGGTTACAAAAGGGAAGCAGTATACAATGAATGCACTTTGTTGTATACCACTTCCCTGCTGTTTATGCCAATATCAGGGTATGGCCTGCCCTGGACCGGGTGAGTAGGTCTGGTCCAATGGTAGACCTAGCTCTGAAGTTACTCCAGAGAACCTTGTTGACATCTGGTGCAAAATACTGGGTTTTTAAAATCATTTACAGTATTTATATAGCTGCCTTGTAACTAAAGTTATTTGAGTGACATAGAATGGCATAGTGGGAGACCTAGGGTGTTTTTGTTAGGAGTGCAATCACCTAACATTGATTTGTGCTCGCATTTGTGAGTGCTAGTCACTAACAGCCCACGCCTCACACAATCAGTCACTCAGCTGTGATCAGTCCTGGGGTTGGTTCTCTTCAGGGTGCTGCCATCCTGGGTGTGGTGCCCTCCACGACTGTGCATGCATCAGTGCCATCGCCATGATGACGCTGACACTCTTCACAGTTGCAGCCACATCAGGAGGTCAGTAGAGCTGCTAGTGCACTTGTGCAGCTCACCATCCAACAGAGGTGTGGATGGTCACCGCTGGATGCTTCAGGTAAGTTTTTGATAAGGGCTGGTAAGCTTGTGGAGCACAATTTCATGCTCTACAGCTAGCTGATAATTAGGCAACTTCTGGGCAGGCAGGAGGTGCTTCTATGCTGTAGACTCCTCCTATAAGTACAGATGCACTTGCCCAGGTGATGTCTAATTATCAACTACAGGCCAATGTGTGAATAGGCCCCTAGAGAGCCCACGGCTAGCACACTGCATCCACACTGAGCCACAGTGTAGCCCAGTCTAGGCAACCAAAATGACTTCCTAGATCAGGATATTAGTAGAAAAACCTTAGTGGCAGTCAGAGGCTGCTAGTCCAGCCTGGGGAGGCATGCAGAAGGCCACACACTTTGATAAGCTGGTGTAGCAGGGGGACCCATTTTGGAAGCACACCAAATTACGCCAGCAAAATGGATCCCCCTAAGGCTCCAGGTTCTCTCTTGCAGCAGGCTCTGAAGCTCTTGTGAGCTTTGGAAAAGCCCAGGGCCTTCCTGGAACAGGCCTTTCAAGCAAGGATGACTTTGTTCTAGGACAGCTGAACCACTCTAGTAGGGAACTGCTTCAGTAACCACAAGGGCAGAAATGCCCAGAATATACTAAAATAAACCATACAGATTGCTAGACTTAACTACTATTTTTGCACTTTTTGGTAGACCAGTTCAAGTTCCAGTGTACAGGATTCTTTTCTGCATGGTGGTGCTGTCTAAGGGGGGGGCACACCTTGTTCTTGTATACTCTCTCTACACATTCCTGAGCTTTTGAAGCTCCTCACACCATCTCCAGAGCAGATGTGAGCTCCAGAGCTGATGCAGGGCCAGGAAGAGAAGAAGCCATCCCAAAGAGGATAGCCTTTCTCCAATCCAAGTGCTGCCGAGCCCATTCCATCTTGGGATGGATTGTGTAGGCTGGACCATGAAGGGTAAGTGTGGAAATGGGCAAAGTATTAAAACCATTGCAACAAGGTTTATTATTTAGACTGCGAAGATACATTAAAAGGTCTTCACTAGGCAGCCAGAGCTAAAGAAACAGCAGTGCAACTTGCCTTGCTGATTCTGATCTGAATTAGGAAGCTTTTCAGCTGAGTTGTTGAACAACACAAAGGAAAACATTCACAGTAGAGATTTTGGCAATGTTCCCAGCCCTGATCTTACACTTTATTATTACATTTTCGGCACAGCGTGAAAAGAGAATCCTATAGTTCTAAAGATCTGAGCTTTACGTCTCATATCTAACAAATTCTTTTTTAAAAAGTCTTGTGGGTGGTATTAACTGGTATACATGGAATTAGGCATATTCGGGTTTTTTTTCCTGAAATACATGAAATACTGAGGTTGCTATATATCCAGTTAACTATACATATCTAGTTTCCCTTAATGAACAGATAATCTTTGGGAAACAGAACTGTCAGTTCAATAGAGTATAGTATCAGGAATCTATTCATTTCCCCCTGGCTTAGTTTTCACTTATGATACACTGAAGGCATGAATAGCTGTTACATGCCTTTTCTGACACTAAGCCTCTTCTGTTAGACATCTGCACTCTGTTTCTTTCAACAGGTAGCAGGCTCATTGTAGCAACTAGCAGTAATTTATTTAAAGTACAGAACTGTAGTAGTCATGTTCCTTTGTTCTTTTTGAAAGCAAATTGAAATGCAATTTAGAACCAGTTTGTCACAAACTGGAATGTGTGTAATGTTTGGGGCTTCTGAAGTGGGTTTTAATTGAACAGTCATTTCAATTTCCCTGCTCCATCACATTCTTGACCTCCACCAATTGCATTAACAGTCCCTTTTGGGAGTGTAGCCTCACTCATTTAATGACATGCCCAGAATGTGGACAGGTTTGGGGTAGATTTCTATTGGGGGGAGGACCCTAAACACGCATTCTCATCCCACTACAATGGTACCGTTTCCACAGTAAGAAATGCAAACTGTTTAAAATGTAAAACAGGAGCGAGACCTGTTGAAACGAGTGTTTTATTTGCAACGCTTTGGGGTGATTTAACACGTGGAAAGCGTGGGAAGCCAACCTGACGTAGGGACTGTAAGGATCGAAACCGTTTCCAAACCGTTTTAAGTTTGTAATGGAAACAGGGCCTGAGTGAAGCAACTGGTTCAAAGACATGAGTCCAAGTCCAAGTCCCAGGAAATCTCAATTGTGAATGCCAAATAAATTTCAACTGACCCAAAGGGTCCTTTTCATTCATCTTACCAAAAGTTCAGTAACCTATTTGGAACAATGCAATTGTTGCTTCTAAAATACAAATAAATCAGCTTGAAAACAGTTGCAAAGGAAAAAACTTACAGGTAATTCCACACTAACCAGTGCACCAGACCAGCTAACACACTAGGACCCTCTCTTCCACACACTGGTGCAGTCCACACAAATGTGCAGAAGAGAGGCTTCTAATATGTTTCTGGTGCAGTATACCAGCCAGTGTAAACTTGCATAAGGCTTCTGTGTTTGCTTCTGATCACAGGAATGCATGGTTAATTCTGGTAAGTTTCACAATTTCATTGGTGCAGTAGTTCTTATGGAAGCACACTGTTCACTTATTATTTGACTTACAATGAAATAAATCGGTGCAGCAGAAGTAAATCTCACTGTTTGTTAACTGAAGCAGGCACATTTGCATTTGAGCTTTTGATGAAACTTTAAATCAGATGACATGGATAAGAGCCTGTCTCCTTCCTGTCCTTAATAAAACACCTTGCTTTGCTGTTCAGTTTTAATGCTAAAAGCCAAAAGCATTCCGTTCACTTCAAACGGGTTTTTCCATTTCTTAACAGCCAGCAAGTATTTCTGTGTGTAATGAAGTCGTACTCCATTGAACCAGCCATTAAAAGAGTCACAGCCAAATGTGTAAGGTTTCCTTATTAGCTCAGATTTATAGAAGAGCTTATACACTCATGTGCTACTTCTACATTTAGTTGCAGTTAATGGCAGTATAAGAATTTGAAATGTTAATGAGCTTAGGTCAGGGTGCAGTTGGTATGCTGATCCCATAAAATGAGAACAAGTGAAAAATGACTTACTCCTTCTGTAAATTCTTGAAGGTGCAACAGCTTTTGATGAACACTTATAGTCCCCTTAGCCTCCTATTAATGCCAGCAGAAAGGAGAGTTACATGCTTGGCAAACTGTAATTGTGGAACTCCCTCTTCTGTAGGAATGTAACAGAAAAATGTTGCTCATGGGTTCTCCAAGTGTCTACCTGAACGCAAATTGAAAGTTCCTTCTTCCTTCATCCAGTATGATAGAAATGTCCAGGTGTACCAGAAATATTTAGGTTAAAATATCTCCCAGGAAATCAGTGTTACACACATTGTGAAAATATATTTTGGCTGTCTATATGTATCAATAAAGTTAAGAACACTTTCTTGCAGGATGAGCAGCTACATGATGGATACAAGATGTCAGCACCTATGGATATTTCACAATATCAGGAAAAAGTGAGCCTTTCTCACCTTCATCAGTGGAGAATTCTGGATATGCCCCAGCATGGGACATACACACTGTGCTGAACCATGTCTATGCTAGAAGCAGCTCCACACATGCAGAACTGTCCCCCAGGCATATAGCTGTAATGCACACAAACGTAATCTACAACTATACTAGCCATCTGGCTAGCACAATGGGTAATTTGGAATGGATCTGGCATCCCAAAATGTGGATGCTGTATCTATGCCCTATCTTCACTTCCTTGGGACATTTTCCAGGGAAGTGAGGGTGTAAGGCCCAGCAATTGAGAAGGGAGTATTTAGCTGTTTCCTTATGATGTGTGTACCAGTGGCCAGTACCTGGAATCATTTGCATTACAGTGGAGGGCGGCTGGCCAATGGGAAGCCGTGGTGCAAGCATGCACACACATGCCGGGCCTCCCGCTGCCAGAAGTGGACCAGCAGTGAGCAGGCAAGCAGCAAGCAGCGGATCATGCATGTACGACCCCGGGCAGAGTGCGGGGTAAGCTGCAGCTTCCTTCTCACTCGAGAAGGTGTGATCGTGCCTTCTCTTGCATGGGGGAACCCGGGGAAGCTGGCTGACAGCCTCCCCATGCTGGCTCCAATGGATCCTATCGGGGAGTCCAGGTGGAGGGCCCAGCTGTCAAAGAGGAAGAGCATGTGCTCTCCCTCTTTGACAGCAGGGCATGCACCAGGAATCTGGCTCTTCCTCAGCCGTTGCGGAAGCGTTCTGCTTCCGAAACAGTTTGAAGGGAAAAGCCGGATGTAAGACCTAATTTTTTAGGTCTTACATAAGGACCGGATTTTGGCGGCAAAACTGGTTTAAAAAACCAGTCTTGCATGCTGAAATGCAGATGTGACTTCCTCAAAGGGAAGCCGCGTCATAATCCTTCCCACATCTGGCTCTAAATCCATTTTTAGAGCCAGTGCGGAAAGGGCCAAAGACAACAAACAATTAGTTACGTGAAAATGCTCTTTCTCACAATTAAGTAACCATTTGTCTTAGAGATGGGCACAAACTTTTTTAACTGAACCAAACAGGCTGGTTTGGTTTGAATTTGAACTTTTCTTCTTCAAACAGCAGGGTGTTTGGTTCAATTCAAACACCTTCAAACACCTTTGAACCTTGATCTAGGTTCAGCATCCCTATGTTCATTTCAAATTTGAATTCTCTTTTCGAATGTGCATGGTGTTCAGTTCAAGCTCAAATATTTTGAACATTCCTGTTTAATTCAAACCAGTTTGAACCCAAACCAGTGTAGCTCATCTCTATTTTCTCTTTGTGCATTCTTATTTACACTTGAAAGGGCATCCTGGGGTGAATAACCATGGTTAAGATTCAGTTTATGGTGTATAGTTGGATAACTGTTCTTCTGGCTTTTATAAATGATTAAAGACTGAGAAACTGTATGGAAAGGCACTTCATGAACAGGCTTTAGAGTGATCTCCATACCTGTCAACCACAAATCTCTCCGCTGTGTTTACACCCCCTTTAACCTTTTACTCTGCACTCTGATGAGAAACTTTAGCAATGCAATGCCAATAGAAATACGTTATACATGGCCAATAAATTCAGACTCTCTTGGGATCATCATGAGTTTGAAATCACCCAGCCTGGAATTGGATCTAGTGATTGAACTGTGGCTTACATGCCGGTGAGTAAAGAACATTTTTAATAAAAATGTCAATAAGCTGGAGAGGTTTCAGGAGGAGTACAAAAGAACATAAAGGCTTTAAACCACAACATGTAAATAGAAAGGTTGTATTGCTTCTTCTGACACAATCATCATATACTTGAATTTACAATATAGTATACACAGCATCTTAAAACCAGTTGCAGTAAAATGAGTCAAAACAATATTAAAAATTGAGCTCACTAAAACAACAGATAGACAAGGCCTGAAAGGGGAGGGCATGGTGCCTGTTCAGCTGAAGGCTAGAATACAGAGGTATATCTTGACCATGGGTCTAAACATATGCAATGATGGTTCTAGATGTAGCTTAGAGGGGAGGGTACTACAGAGAAGTTCTTCTGATGTGCCCTTGCATCTCACTGCTGATAAACGTAGCACTACCAAGACAGCCATGCAGGACCCCTTATAGCAGACAAAAATTGTGCTACAGAGACCCAATCATTTAGAACCTGGAAGGGGGTCCAGGGCCCTGCTTTCTGCCCCCTGCCCCCTCCTATCATGCTTAATTTGCACTGGACGAAAGAAGAGTCTGGGATAGGATGCCAAAATAGGACATTTTCCTGGTCCACTGGCAGACCTTAAGAATGAGGTATACAACTAGACTAGCAAATCAATGAAGGACTGTTTTTGGTAGCACAATAGGATATGATCTTCTCCTAGGACATGCTGGAAGTTGATGCATCCTCAAAAAGGGCCCAGCCAGGAACTTCAAAGCCCTGTAAATTTAGTTCCCAGGCTTTGAAGTTTAGCTACAGGATTTGAAGGCTGGGTTTAGCCTTTGTGGCCAGTGCTTTGGCATGGGACTAGGGGAGAAGAGGCTGTCTCAGTGCAGAGGGCCCTATCTAGTTTTAACAGCAATTCAACCCAATATGGGACAGGTTAACTATCCCAGATTACAATATCCTGCTATGACCTAGGATAGTGCATGTGGTACAGTCTTGGTGTCATTAGGCTTAAACTCTAATCAACATCAGCTGCCATAGACAATGTTCAGAAATGATGGGATCAACATCTCAAAGATGACTCCTCCTCCTCCTCTACTCATCGCCATATCCACTAGGTTGTCATTGACTTGTTTTTTGCTCATAGATGAACCATGGCCAGGTGAGACCAGGAAGCCATGCAGTTTGCTCAAAATCCAGTGCTCAGGATCAAGGAATGTTAGGTAAACATAATATTTGAGAAGAGCCACCTGCATGAAAAAGCCATTATGGGTAGACTTCAATAGCTATTTCCTTGCACAGACTGCCCTGATGAGCATCACAATTCAGATGTGATCAATTCCAAAACACCTGGATGAATACTTGGCTGTTTTTAAGTAAACTATTTCCTGTCATAAAACATGCAATTTTATCTCTAAAATAATTCTCTTAAAATCACCTGGGGCGCATCCCCATAGGGGCTAAAATCCAGAGTGGATTCTGATTCAGCACTGGGGTTTCCCATTAAATCCCCCAGTACTCCGAATCCCGTCCGGATTTTAGCCCCCTGTTCCCATGCCAGTTTTCTTTCTCAGGATTTTCCAGGGAAAATCCAGAGAAAGAAAATTCCTCTTTCAACAGAGATCTTTCCGGCTGACTCAGATCAAAGCCAAGCAAAGGAGGACAGCCAGTCGCCAGGCCACACTTACCCAGCTGCCGGCTGTCCTCCTTCACTCAGCTTTAAACCGAGCCAGCCTTTTCTTTCCCCCTGTTGAAACAGGGGGAGGGAAAAGGCAGAAAGGCAGCTGAGAATGTTACAAGGAGGAGGCTGGCAGCAGCGGCAGCCTACTGTGCTGCGCTGTTCACAGGTGTGCTTGTGCACACCTGCGGGTTCTGTTTGGGAACAGCCCAATGCATGCTCAGTGCTGTTCCCGGCCTCCAACCCTAGCTCAAAACAGAACCTGGATTACTCTGGATCACAGTAATCCAGGTTTGCTCCAGGTTTGTGGTAGGTGGGAATGTAGCCCTGCAGTCTATATGCACCAAAGGTTAGACTGAAGAGTCTCATATTCTCAACTCTTTTGGTGTGCCTCCTCTGAGAAAGGAGCCCTTTCTGAACTTTATCCTGGAAAACAGACCTGCCATCCACAATCTAGTGCAGACTGCAGCAGGTCCCACTGAGTTGCCTTGAGGTTGGAGGACACTGGCTAGCAGCCCCTAGCAGCTCTTCTCCTGCCTAGCAGGAACCACCTCCTGCTGGCACGTGTCCCTCCCCCAAGTTCACGGCATCACAGCCAGGCACTTACTCCTGTGGATGATTTAGGGGATATTTCCACAGGTATGGGGCTACAGACCTGGGCGATAGTAACCATGGCTGAGGATACCACTTACAAGCCATGGCGACACCTTCAATTTAAGCCTTCTTCAGTCCATCTTCAGGTCTGGCTGCGCTCTTACCTTTTCCTTTCACCCTGTTTTATTTGTGGACTTCTCACCCTCCATTTGGGCCATATTAACTGTCTCTATCAGCTATGGTTCCTTTTGCTTCTTTCAATATTGAAAACAATTTAAACTTTTTTGTTATATATTTTTTAATTTTTTTAAAGCAACATAACATTAAAGTGTATACATATATAAACATTTCTTCCATTTTTTTCTTCCATTTAAACTTTTTAAAAAAAGAAATGCAGCCCATTGACATGTTCTGTGATCATTCAAGTCATTCAGCCAAGACAGATATTTCTGTGACATCTTCAGTACCAGTTTCATTCAAACACTTGAGGTAAAATATGCATTATACATCATTAATTGATAGCTGGCCTATATGGTTCCATTGAAAGGTTTAAGGAACAATGGGAATCAGTGCCTCTATTTCCCACCATCAGGACAAGCAGAATATTACATTTACTTTTCAGTATTGCTTCCCCAGTAGTATTTTATCTGCAAGTGTTCACATTCTAAAGGCCAACACATTCTTTTGTCGAAGGTACTAACATATAACTAGGCTTTAAAAACACATTTGCCCTTCTTTGATTTATTACCGAGGTGTGCTGCCTGGTGATATTTTCTGACATTACTTCACACTGTGAAGTTCATCACAGAAACATTTTTTGTTTCAGGCAACCATTAGGGCTGGAAAGATTTGGACTATTCTCCCTGGAATCGTTGTGGTAACACAGATGAATTCAAAGTCTTCTGAGTTGTATTCTTCTCTGCTTGCACTAATTTTCTAGGAACACAGTAGTTTTTCAACAGATCAAACTGTCTCTTGAACACTAGTCTCTCTCATAACAATCACTTTTGAAAGTTACAGGGCTTGCAAAAATAGTTCAATATAGCTCTGCAGTATATGTTTTTTTTAAAACACAACCTATCAGTAGTATGCCCAAGGTACCACCTGTATATAAACTATTTTGTAGGAAGCTTACAATGGTGAGTTCATTACTTCAATATATGCAGTATTGAAGGTTTTAACAAGGTTGAAACCGTTTGCGCAGAAGAAGTCCTTCTAAATAGAAATTACAGCTGGAAAAAAAAATCCCTGCAAAAACCAATATATCATCATCATTTTTATTCACAGTTTTACTGTGCAGGAAAGCCAGAGTATCCTTTCTATCTTAAACTTCGTAGTGGAGATAAAGGACATCAAAGCAGAAAATTCACCCCGGAAGGTAAGTTCAAAGGGTGCATTAATACCCTAGTTCAGTGGGATCTCCCACTGCTCCATTTTCTGTAAGCCTATCTTCTGCGTCATGTGCTTGTTTCCAGAATAGTTTTCAGAGTCTTGGAGATACCCAGAACAGGATGGAAATTTGCAGGGAATTGAAAACAGAGAAGAGAAAGGTGAACTGTCACCCATGGCATGACTAACGTCACCACTGTTAAAAAGGACACGAAATGAATTTCTTTGTAAAAAAAACAAAGACAAGGTAAAACAAGACAGAGATCTCATACCACATGACAACAAGATTGTCTTCTAACCAGATTGAATACTGATCTGGGAAATGAGTGGTTTGCTTCATATCTCTACAATTTAAGTAGTGCAAAGCTTTCTGACACTTCCTCTGTTTGACTATGCAAAACAGACGCTTAACTATATTTGCCTTCTTCTTTTCATTTAGATTACTCTTATTATTTTTAGCTTGGATAAAATTCTGATTGTTTTCCCTGTCACCAATGTTCTTTTAATGCAGCAAAAGAATTAAAAGTAAGTGAAGTCTGAAATATTGGAGAGAAACTCAAAATCTAGGCTGAAAACTTCTGTACAGCTGTATGAAATAATTCTGAACTGAATAAGGTGGCTTTGATGATTGTATGAACCTATAATATTACTACTACTAATAAAATTCCTCTTCTAAATTAATTTATGGCAGATAATCTCCATGTTATTAGTTGACAAGATTTGAAGTAATTAATTACTGGCTAAAACATTGTTTATTTCATAAAAATTAACAGGTATACTTTTAAAATGTCATCTACAAAGATGCTCATGGATGCCAGATTATTATGCAAGTTTAAAGTGGACCAGATTATTATGCAAATGTATTATCAAAGTTTAAAGTGGACAATTTAGCTATTACACTGAATCACCTGATTCAGAATTCACTGATGTGCACTCAGTGGAAATTGGACAGGGGAAGCTCTACTTTTCATTAATCAATTCCCTAAGCTCATTACAGCTGATACTATGTGGGAGAATCAGTGGAGGAAACACTCAGGACCATTACTATTGTCTTGTACCCTGATACACCTGATGACAATGAAAATTCGGGGAAAAGCAGGACATAATGATAGCTGTCTAACATTTAAAAATTATCTTAATTACAGCATTATCTTAGTCAACAGCTATGGCTACATCCACACACTTCAAAAAGCAGCTTAAAAGCAGCCTAGAGGCAATTGTGAATGGTAGCATTTCAATCTCACATCCAATCCACATTAAAGGTCAGAGATGCATTTTGAAAGGGAATTTCTGGTATGTGGATATTACCAACTTTAAGCTGCTTTTGATCCACTTCTTTTTTACACACATAGGCCCTTTCTGCACTTCCTCTCATTGACCCATGCTAACAAGATCCAGATCAGTTAGATCTGCATTGCATTGGGTTTTAGAACACCAAATGTGTGCTAAATAGTGATGCAATGCAGATGCCTATGCCCTGTTCTGCATCCTTGGATATATACTACTTCTGTACAAATCACCCATACTGTGCTGTGATGGGACCACAGCACCTCCAACACCCAAAGCAATTAGTTACATCACCATCAAACAAACTGGGTGGCTGGTGATGTCAATGTGGAGGTGCCTTCGCACTTGCGACTCTGCCACACGTCACCCACCACGCATCCACAAATTTTCTGCATCTATACTATGCGCAGATGTCACTTCCTTGATCTAGATCAGGGATTGCTAACATGGACTGTCGATCACATTTATCAGTTCTACCACTGATCTGGATCAGAGAGCCCTTTAGCACAGCTCCAGTCTGGATCTACTCTACTCCCATGCAGATGATGTGTACTAAGCAGCACCTTAATCCAGATCCTGTGCAGACAACATGTTCTGGATCCACTTGTAAGTGCAGAAAGGGCCACAGTAAATAAAGCACCTCAAAGGTAGCTCAGACATAGTTCAGATATGCTACCATGATGACAGGTACTCATCCCTTCCAAAGTGCATTGCAGGTAGACTGGAGATGGGATGAGAACGTAGCCACCTCCAAAGAGCTTTGAAGCCAGTTTCTTTCTTTCTTTTAAAGTTCATCCAAATTGCATCCAGCTTTCATGTTAAAGGCTGTTTTGAAGTGCAGATGCTTTTCACACCTCTGGTGGGGAGGGTAGAAAAAAGAAGGAGGAAAAAATACTGAAAAACAATGAAGAAGCTCTCTGCAGATGACTTCTGAAAAGAAGAGGAAGAGGAGGAAGAAGAAGAACTGGCTTTTTGACCCAACTTTTCTCACCCATTTAAGGGGACTTAAAGCGGCTGACAAAGCTTTCTATTCTTCTCCGCACAACAAACACCCTGTGAGGTAGGTGGGGCTGTGAGAGCTCAGAAGAGAGTTGTGTCTAGCCCAAGGTCACCCAGCTGGCTTCATGGGGGAGGGTGGAATGGAACCCGGTATTCCAAGATAAGAGCCCAGCTCCTTACCCACTAGACCAAACTGGCTCAAGAGGGAGGGAGCGGAAGCAGAAAGGCAGCACGAAAAGGGTTTTTTTCTATCTAGCCAAGGAGCTGGCTTTCCAGCTGTCACCCAAAGAACAGGAGAGGGGGGAAGATGACAAAAATTGGTCTAGCAAGGTTTAGAAAAGAGGAAAAGGCCACCGTTGTTCCAAACTTGCAGGAGGAGGAGTAACTGAGCTCAAAGCTTCCCAGCCCACATGGAAGCCCAACTGCTTTGAGGTAGCTACTGAGCAACTTCAGATCTGCTTAGCATCAAAGATGTGTGCCCAGACAAGCTGAAATTAAGGCAGACATTTCTCCAAACACACTGAAACGCAAATATAAATCTAACTGAAGTGGATGCCTAGAAGCACTTTTTCGAGTACAAGACCAAGTACAAGTATGCCTCCAGTTTTAATCTGGAGGGGAACTTGTGAGGAAGCACTGATTCAGCAAAGTATAAACAATTCAGCATAGGCTCAGGGCGAGGAAAATGTGGATCATTTTGGTTATTCATAGGATGCCTCCAGACTAGAGATGTGCACAATTTTTTTCATGTTCAATTCAAATCAAATAGAATGTGAGGAAATTTGCATTGTACAAATAGAGCACCTTCAAATGTGGTAGGATTCAAATTGGATGTGAATGTTCTTCCAAGCTATTCAAAGCTGCTAGTTGTGCCTGCAAATCCACTACACATCTGCTCTAACTGCTTTGAATCCACTCTGAATCAACTTTGAATCTGCCCTGGATTCATTGCAGATGTGCCTGGGCAGCCGCTTTGCCACCTCCCCATGTTCACAAATGTAGGAAAGCTTTGAACAAATGTACAGAAGCATTTGCTTTGCTTTCAAATGTCAGTCTTCAAATGTAGCCAACAGTTGATTTGAATTTGAATTTGAATCTATGATTCTGAATGAATTTTGAATATGGCAAATATTTGCACACATTCCTACTCCAGACACCACTTTAAAAATGGATGGTTTACCTATAGTCTGAATTAAAGTGCTTCCAGAAGGAAAAAAGTTGACTTCCACCTATAGGTGATACTCCATGTTTCAGATGTTTGCAGGAGTGAGGGTTCTTCCATTCACATGCTCAGCTATTCCCTGCATGCTCAGCTCTGACAGGTCTGCATGTTCTCCAGTGAATTTTCACACAGTTCACCCAAACAAGTGGAAAAATGTGAAACAGTGGACTGAAAGTCCTTAAATGAACTATTTTTAAATCCAGAATACTGGGTTATAATGTGCAGCTGCAGCAGAGAATCATTAAAACACTCCATCAAATTGAATGCTGCTGCACATTGCACATAAATTTTTAACCCTGTCTGGGTGCATCCATGGTCAGTGACTGTTGATTTTGACACACATGCTGCTCAATTACTATATGCAGAACTTTGTTCACTTGGTGCTATCACTGGATTAAGGGTGTGTGTGTGGGAGTGGGGGAGAGAATGTGATTGGCAATGCCTCAATGCCATCTTCAGGAGCTGAGTGGTGGCCCCTCCTTCCCAGCTGCCACCACCCACATCTGGTTCATGCCTGGGGGAGTTCAAAATCTGGTTCAACCATCATGCCTGGGGGAGTGAAGGAAAAGCTACAGCCTGCTATTTTTCATTTGTTTTATATATTTAGGTGTTTTCTCTATTAACTGATCATAACACACCCTGACCCTCTAGAGCAGAGGGAGAGCAGTGGGATAAATGGGCAACTGGAGTAAATTGCTTTGCTGCATTAACTCCCCAAAGAGATTTGTTTACTTCAGCTATCAAGTGAGCTGAATTACCCTATGCTTCTCACAATGCATGAAAATTAACCATAAAGGAAGTTTCTTCAAGTACTGTTCATTCCAGAGAAAACAGTGACAATAAGAGTGATTTTGCACTGCCCAGTATATAGTGCAAACATACTAAGACCCTCCCTTCTGTACACTAAGGGGAACCTGGACATGCTGGTATGGTATGCTGGTCAGTGCAGAATCACCCTCAAACATCGAAACTATGGAAGCTTTGACTCAGTCCATTAGGATCAGGTCAGCTGCCTCCTTGGACTGCAGAGTCTGCTGAGTGATTGCATGACCATAGTAGTTGGAACATCTACCAAGAAGCACAGATGGCTTTCCCCAACTTCATCATGCATACAAGCTGTGGTGGCCCATATGACATGTGGAGCCTGACAACATTTTGCTAGGTTCTGGAAACAGCCCACTTCTGAGGCCACTTCTGGATGTGCCAACACGTTCTTTGCAGCCTGCAATAGTGAACTGGAGGAAAGAAAGTTTCTCTGCTCCAAAGGCAGGTTGAGACAGGGCTATAGACTGCCCTTATTCTGTTCTTATCGAGGTCAAAATAATGTTAGTTGGGCCAGAGAATATATCATGCCAAGGTGCAGAGTATGTAAATGGCTTAAGTTTGGTCTAGTGGTTAGGGAGCCAGACTCTTATCTGAGAATACCGGGATTGATTCTGCACTCCTCCATGAAATGAGCTAGGTGACCTTGGACTAGATATAGCTCTCTTCTGACCTCTCACAGCCCCACCTACCTCACAGGGTGTTCTGTTGTGGGGAGAAGGACAGAAAGCTTTGTCAGACACTTTGGGTCTCCTGAAATGGGTGAGAAAAGCGGGGTAGAAAAGCCAACTCCTCCTCCTCCTCTTCTTTTTTGTTGTCTTCTCAAGGTGATTTTGTTCTAAAATCATATATATATCAAAAATACCTTACATTCCTTACATCCCTGAAGATTAACTTGATCAAAAAGCAAAATGAAACCCTCAAAAGGCAGAACACAAGTGGAACACAAAGTAGGTTTGCTAAACTATGTCTGCATAATTTGTGTCAGAATTGTCCTTGAGATAACCCACTCACCCCATGATGCCCCAAACTCCTATCTGTAATTAAGTAATAATGTTCTTTTTCAGCATTTCTCAAACAGTAAGATTCTCCTAAATCTCAAAATATAGCTTTTGACTTAAGTCAATCTTGAGGTCCTGTTCCTTTGACCTTCAGTGTCAGGTTCCTTGCTGAGCTCCTTATCTAAACCATATGTTATTTATCCCTCAGCTTAGGTGGCCAAAAATTAACCTTGTTTGTTAGGTTAACAATAGTAGGCTAAGAGGTCAGTGGAGAGAATAATACTATGAAAAGTTGCTGAGAAGTCATATGGTGTCAATGTGTCTGTTAAATGTTAATTCCTTCCATTTTATTTTCCATTTTTCTCTTAGCATCCATAACAGCTTTTCCCACTTTTATCCATCAGGATCTCATTTTATATGACTTTACTTTCCTAAATGGAAGGGCAGGTAAAGTTCTAACTAACTAGTTTAGCATCTCCCATCATTGAAATCTGAAATTAACTTTAGACATCATCAATATGAGTCTGAAATTCTTGTTCTATGATTTCTGGGTGTACTTTAGTTGTGTTTGATGTTGGGGGCCATCACAATTAAAATTCAATATTTTAGAAGATGCTATAATTTCTTGAAAGGCACTCTTCAGATGTATTTAGTACATCATTCTGAGACAGTATTGGACCTTAAGAAGTCCTCTCCCACAGTGGCAATTACTTTCTTTGCAAAGAAATCTACTTAATATCTGGATGAATTTCCATCCTAATTCAAAGATGTAGCCATGTTTGTTTGGATCTCTAGTACCAACTTTAAAACTAACAGAGAGAAGTGGTTATGGCATGAGCTTTTATAGACTGTCTCCTTGCACTAAAGCAATCAGGATTACCAGGTGCACTCTGAAATGGAGCATACACACCTTGTGGTACTGTCTCCACCCCAGAGCACCACCCTGATCACCACTAAGGAACTCTCAGTAGAGCCCTGCATGCAGCATTTGTACGGCTATGCTGTGTGGGGACAGTGTAGCTGCAGCTGCAATTGTGTTACTGAGAGTGCCTCCAGACAACAGCAAAAACTTCACAGCTCCTGCTCTTCTGGTAGTCATGTGATTGGTCCCATGACCATCAATCAGCAGCAGCTTTTTACTTTGCACCGCTTCCCTGGAAGGATTATACTGCGGAGCTTCCATCTTCCCATCAGGACAATGGGATGCGGATCTGTGGGAGCTCCATCCTCCCTGTGCAGGAAATGGCTATGCAGGGAATTCAAAGCTTTAACTTGTCTGAATGCACTCTGATCGTCATACCAATGACTTGGGGTACGTGGCAAAGCTGACAGTCCCAGATGGGACTGTTAACATTTCAACTGATGTAAGGTAGGCTTTGGTTAGGTTTGGGACAGGACTGGCATTTGCAGTGAGAATGCCAGCCACCATCCCTGATCTTAACTTCCCATAGACATTAAGTGCAGAAAGCCTGTAAGTCAAGTAGGCTTAGTTTACAAAAGCTCATGGCACAACTTTTTCTCCTCATGCCACAACTTTTTCTCTCTGTTAATTTTCAAAACATTTTAATGTAAAATATATTTTAATCCAGCCATTCCTCACTTCTCATGACAATAGCCCCCAGTGCTCTTTCACATTCTTCTCCAAAGGATTTCCTAACCATCTCTAATAGATTTTGGGGAGAATCTGAGAACTGCAGCAAGAGGAGATGATGAAGAAATCCTGTCATATGACTGTAGATATCACCTACCTCATAATCCTTTCCTTCCCATTTATGTCCATTCAAAATTGTCAAAACACGTTATTTACAAGCAATGTTAATCTGAACAAAAGGTATTCATTTACCATAATTCTAATTAATTAAACACCTTGGCATTTGGCAATTTGCTGGAGGTGTTGACTAAAAGTTTTCGTTATTCTTTTTCTTTTTTGCAGTTTTTTCCAGAGGTTCTTCCCTTTATTTATGACTTCAATTTGTATACATTCCATTACTCATTAATTTCTTAACATATATAATAAATTACATACTACTCCCACTACTTCCCCAAATGCAATATCTTCTTCTAATTACAAATAACCAGAGATTGGGAAGAAGTTAACAACTCATTTCATTATTTCTTTCCCTTGTTTTTAAAAATGCAGGCTTTAATCCAGCTTCAGTCCACCTTCAGAGTGAGAGAACACCTCAGCAAAGAAAGATAATTTTCTTTCCACATTATCTATCCCAAAGGTGAATTTTCTGAATTAGATTTAGTCCAAAACCCTAAAGCTGTCCAAAAGTTTCCTTCATAATTTTTAGGCACCTACTTGTGCTGTACCACTACAGCTGGAAATGCTTCAACTGGTGGCCTTGAACACATTGTTTGGGTGGCCTCTTCTGGGACAGGCCCTCTACTACCCTCAGGTTTGCACAAGCTTTGGTGCCTATTGTGAGGGCATCAATGGCCACAAATGAGAATTCCAGGGCTCTAAGCCCTAGGGAACCCATTTAGGTCCCATTGCTAAACCAGCCCATAGGAGCATTCACCCTTTACATAAACCTCTCTGAGGCAGTCTAGCAGCTACTGGACCACCAGCAGATCTTTTAAAAGATGTCTGTCCTGGCCTAGATAGCCATATTGGCCACCTAGTCTGGGCTATGCTCTGTCCAATGTAGGAAGACAGAGAGCCTTTTTGCACCTTGAATAGATGCAGAAACAGGTGAAGAACAAGTGCAACTGCACTTTGGAATGCACAATGCATCCCAAACCCAGCCAGCACTTCAGCAAGTTTCAGATAAGTGTGATCACCACTGTACTAGCAGTGATTGACTTGCCATGGCAATGGTCATGTGTACTAGTTGTTGCTGCCGTGACTGGGCAATGCAGTGCATTAACACACCTGTGCTATGCCATGCTATACTGCCCCACATACCCTGTGCCTGGAACAGGTGTGAAGGATGCATGCCAGGGTGTACTAGCTGCTCCCCAGATGCAGCTAGTATAGCTGTGGGGCATTTTTTCATGCTCCATCACTATTCCGCTGAGGGATAGTCCAGCATACATGGAGCTGCTTCTGGCACTGCTTCTGTGCAGTGCAGAGGCTCCATGCTAGAGCACCCCCCAGGCTTCCCTTTAGCCCAAGTGTGGAAAAGCCTAGAATAACTTAGGAGGAGACAAGGCTGCTTCTGTTCCACTCCAATGTAGAGGGGTTCTAGGTCCCATACTATACCTTTTTAAAGATAAGTGCAGAAAGGCCTGTAACTTTTGGTTTCTGTCTTGTTTCTATCATGTTTTGTTAAAATTATAAGACGATGACAATATTTTGCTAAAGTGTTAGAGTTTGAATATCTGAGAGCTCTCTCTGCAAACTGAATGCAAAGAGAATGCTTTCCACCGTGGGTAAAAATACAAAGGTGAGGCGAGGGAATGTGAGATCCTGTTGTGAATAGGTTTTTATTATAGTGCCATGTAACTAATCTGATTTGGCTGTGGGTTGCTACAAGAAAAGTTCATTCAGAGTAAGGGCAAAGAGTTCCAGAGCTGGTTAGCTTTTTTACAACAGTCATTAGAAAACAAAATGAAAAATAGAAAGGGGAAAGGATCACTTTTAACCTTCAGCAAAAAAATGCTGATGAATGTAGATTCTCTGTGCTTTGCCTTAGACATACTAGTGAGAAAACACATTGAGATGAGGGAGAGCAAAGCTCTGGGACAAATTTATTTTCTTTAATACAAAGGCCCTTTGTCTCTCCTGGTTCCAAATGGGAGGGATGCACATTAATGACAAGTGGAATATGTTTGTCTTTCCACCAAGATTGACACCCAGTTCCAAAGGTCAAGCTCTGTCTGATACCTTGTTTACCAGCTTAAACCTTCCTTTCCCACAGGCGACGGGTTTCTATGAGAACTCACCCAGCTGCCTGTCTATCAGCCGGGATTTTTCTCACAAATCTTTTGAGCATAAGCTGAACCTGTTAGAAGATGATAATTAGCCAGGAACTGGAACTCTTTCCATCCTGTGTGGCCCAATGGGCCTGAGACCAATAAGCACAGGATAGGTACTCAAAAGCAATCATTTTGAGCCTTAATAATTCAAAATTTAATTTCCTTCTTTGTGCTTCTCCTTCCATGCCAGGATTAAAAGTCACAAATAGAATACAGCACTGTTTGGTCTCTTCCCCTTTTTTGTTCTCTGTTCACCCAACCAGACAGCCTTTAAACCATTTCCCAACACATGTTGAAATTGCAAAACTGTATAGGATTGTTCAAGCACAGCAGTGCCGGAATATAACTATATCAGGAATTAAGTGTATTTCAAAACTTTAGACTAGCACATTTATATAAATTCCTGGGCTGGAAAGGGCACACCCTTCCTTCCTTCCTTCCTTCCTTTGCTCCTATCATAGCTTTAGGAATTCCTGCAAAATCCGGTATGTACTGGTGCAATCTGACTTTTCAAATGAATATATGTGGACTGTCCCAGCATTATAGCTCATAATCCAAGTTATTTTCTCAGAACATGACTGATTTTAATATTTAGTATACTCTTTTAAATATGTTGGATCTTTTAAGTGTCCTTTTGTATATTATTGTTTTTAATATATATTGGTGGTAATTTGTTGTTTTAAAGGTTGTTTTAAATAAATAATAAATAAAATGACATTGTTTTGGAAGAGATTTAGAAATGCATTTTTAAGAGTATATACATACTTGTTTAAAAAAATATGCTTAAGTTGTAAGCATCATATACAGGTTCATGACTCAGCAAGATATGAGTGTCATAGACCAGTCTAACTGGGATTTTTTTGATTGCTGCCAGCTAAGTACAACTTAACACCTGAGTTCCCCAGAGATTTTCTCCTTAACAAGGCAAGTGCTAAAATAATGTAGCCTTCTTTTCAGAAAGAAACCCAGCTTTCTGAAGCATAAAATCAGTTATTTCCAACTAGTTCACATGTGACTGATGAAACAACTTCCAATTGCACAGCAAAAGGCCTAACCTGTCACTCACTGAAACAATTTACCTGTTCTAAGAAAGCCACAATTGTTTTAGATAGAGGGCAGCTTTTAAAACTAAAGACTATAGAACAATATGGAGGGCAAATTCAAATAATGGGGACTTGGACATAGATAAATCTTCATTTTCCAGGGCTTAAAAAAAATTCTTTGCTCTGAAAACATTCATTTAAAAGCTTGATTGACAGCAGGAAATTTTTGGTGACATAGGTGCAGAAAAGGTTCTATTGTTGACACAGGAAAAAGTACCCTGTTGCCTGACATAACTGAATTGTAGCACTGGTGGTGGTAAGGAGATGTTTGTTTGTTTTTAGGTGAATATTAAGTTGGTACTTCCTTTTTTTCCAAAGTGTCCTCAGTCGTCAAAGGTGAAAAGATAGTGCTTTTAACAAAATTGATTTCTCATCACCACAAATCCTTCCTCACCACTCAAATGGTGTGTCACTGACCCTTCTTCATAATAGTGTTCCTACTAGTTCTAGCTGGAGTATTATAATTGCTTTTCTCTCTAGACTGACCAAAGCACCAGCCTGTGAAGTATGTGTTAAAGTTCAAATTATGCAGCCTTTGTTCTTTGCTTAGACCTACCTGCTCTGAATATGTAAGAAAAAGAGGCCAAAAGGGAAAAAAAAGAGTTCCAGTCAATAATTATTTCAGGGTTTAACAGAGGGAGGAATAATAGATCTACTTACTGCACTTTCTTCCTCCTCTTCAAAATAAATACGGACGCAATATTTAAAAAGACCAAGCATTAGTGAAACCTTTTGTATTCTGTATCACAATATCCTGACCTCCTTTTCTTTTAATTTTCACTTACATGAAATTCAGCTTAGTCCATGGCCTTTACTGCAATTTCCATTATAACAAAACACATGGTAGCAAATTCCTCTCATCATGACATGTGATTTAACACTGCTTTATTTTTTTCCAGGGCTTCATAGCCAGTGGGTTAAAATGCTAAATGTTAAAAAAATAGAACTGTCACAGTCATAGGAATTAGCTGTCTCTTAAAGGTCAGTCTTTTGTGGATTTCTTCCCTCCCTTTCCTTGGAAATGTGTATTCATTATTACTGGCAAAATGCACACACAAACACACATGCAGACACACTGAGAAAATGCAATGTGTGTGGTGGGTGTAAAGAATTCCTACACACAACAAGTGCAAATAATTAACTTCAGTAGACAGGCAGACACGCCTTTGCCTCCTCCATCACACTCACCAGATTAATCTTCTTTCTGTACTGAAAAGTGCAATGTTATTTACACCACAACTGAGCAGCAATTTTATATATTCAGTAGGGTCTTGACTTCAGTGGATATTGTGGGAGAAAAAATGTAATAAGCCTAGTCATAAATGCCCAAAAATGGAATAACTAGTAGAACTGCCCCCTTTAAATATATATATGTAAAAGTTCCCTTGCAGCTTCCAATGCTTTAGAGATCTAATTAGTAACATAACAGCTACACAGGCAGCTTCTATGTTCTGCATACATGCTAGAATGGAACACAGAGCTCCCTACCTGGTGACAGAAACTACCCCAGCAATTGTCCCCATGACAGTTACTGGTTTCCACCTATGTTTGCAGGCCGGGAACAAAAAGTTCCCAGTCTCTGAAGCTGCCAGCTGGGGATATTTTTGTAGTATACAAAATAGCACTAGGCTAGTCCATTTATCCGCATGGAGGACGGGCCACAAACAGGATACCTTCCACATTCAATGGCTTTCAAGAGGCACAACCTTCTAGGAACTGCTCTAGCTTGGAGACCAGAGGTCATTTGCACTTGGCCCCACAGTATATGATACAGTAACATCTGATAAGAAGCATCTGCACTTGGAGGAGGCATTTCCAACCCAGAAACACCTTGCCTTAACAAATGTTAACCTATCATTTTCTAACAGTGGTGCACAAAATCATGCACCACACACATCCCAACCCTAACCAGAACCTTACCTATCGTGTCCAGCGCCATGACCATTCACATCATTTCCAGTGCTAGGGGTCATCTGAGATGCCACAGAAGCACACTGGCACCTCAGATGACCCCAAACATGATTGTGCGTGTGCGAAGCATTACCGTCGTGTTAGCACCAGTGCACATACAGTTGTACTGGGTTACAAAAACAAGATGGCGGCAGCCAGCCATGAGCCTGGACACAGGTAAGACTCTGGGTGTGAGGGGCTTGGTGTGGCCTGTAATCCCAAGTGCAAATGCTAGTACATATTAGTAGGTAATGCACTTTCCCCATCCAGTGGATGGGAAGCCAAGTGCAGAAACGCCCCAGGTGTTCCCTGGTGTCAGCTGGCACTGTTTGCAGGGACTGTGTGGATGGAAGATGCAACATTTGAATAAAAGTTACACAGTTACATTGCACACTACTTGGACCCTTCATTGAAGGACTGGCCTGTCCTTCTCTTCTTGGGCTTGGGCTATCACTTCTAATTCTATAATTTCTAACTTTTTAAATAAATTTTTAACAAAAATTGGGATCTTAGGGTATAAGATAAGAAAGAAAGAATGAATGAATAGTGTGATTAGTGAAAAAATAGGAGCATTTTATCATCTAAGACAAAACCCAAACCTCACTTTCCAGGAAGTAAGGACTATTGAGCACAATGGAACTCCAGCAGGCTACATTCATATGTAGGGTTTTTTTCCTTCAAAAAAGTACCTCTGAGACAGTGTAGAGACAACTTAGAGACGGTTAGCAATCAAAAGAATATTAAATCTGATCACATGGCAGTCTGCTCCTTTTCTCCATGAAGATTCTAGTCTAGAAAAGGTAGATTAGAAAATGGATGAAAACAGAAAGGGTCACACTCTAAACATCTCCAAGTTAGGGATGTGCACAAATATTTTTTTGCATTCAGTTTCTATTGAATAAAATGCAATAAAATTCATATTTGTTTGAATAGATCCCCTTTGAATGTTGTAGGATTCACATTCAATAAGAGTGCCTAAGCCTTGTTCCACTTAAGTGGATGTGAACTACTGTCATATGAACTGCTCACACTGTGATGCAACTGGCCTGCAGTAGCTTCAACACCTGATGCAATTGTCCACATCCCTATCAACAGAATGTTAATTCTGAGTATCAGAGTGCAGTGCCTTCAAAGGCAGTTCAAAAACATCTTCACCAGAGATATCAGGTATCTTCACAGGTGCTGCAAAGATTAGGGGTGTGCACAACTGTACTTTTTGCATTCAAATGTTTAAAATCTAAATGTCAAAAAATCCAATTCAAATCCGTAACATTCGAACCGATTTGTATTTAAAGATACAAATGTTGACAACATTTGTATGTTATACGTATATGTAGGCATTCTGTATTCATCCCGTTTTATCCCGTATGCATCCTCTTTTAATCCCATATTTTAAGTGCAAGATACATATAATCATTCAAATGAATGTTTTGGAAAATCCAAAATCCGTTCAAATGTCTTGATTTGAATGCTGTTAAATCCAATTCAAATTCGAATGTCAACATTCATTGGATTCTAATTGGATTTTCAAATTTTTGAATATTCGTGCACATTCCTAGCAAAGATACCATTGCTGTTGATGTTGCTGTTGATGTAGCTGCTGGTGTAGAGAAGCTGTGAATGTGTACCTGCAGTTGCGTTGGAGCTGTGCATGTCACTCAACACCATGTCCACCTTCTTCCTAGATTAGTTCTATGTGCAGATGCCCCTTCCTTCATCTGGATCAGAGAGTGCTAGCATGGATGTAGAGCATATTTATCTGGTCTACCACTACTGAACTAGTGAGCCTTTGGCACAGTTCTAATCCAGATCTATGCTAGTCCTGTGCAAACATGTGTACTAAATGTTGGTATACTGTTCAGTGTAAAAGGGGTTAATTTTCTCTGTATATTAGTGTTGCAGTATGGGAAATCTGCTATAATTATATGTCACTTGCTCTCTCTCTCTCTCTTCAAACAAGTAGTAGAAAGATGAACTCTGGCATCTTTAGACATGTATATCTGTTGTAAATAAGTTATAAGGCTCACAAGTTATACTGTAGATAAGTAAAGTTATGTAGATACGAATCCAGAAGGTGAATGCTTCAACTCTGTCCTCTGCTATTAGAATAGTTTTCTGAGTGTAAAAGAAAACAACACTAAGCGACTCCTTGATCCAGATTGCCATGCACACAATGTACTCTTAGGGTGGGTCCGCACTGGCCAGTTAAACCGGTTTAACTACCCTTTTAGGACAGATTTCAAAAACCCAGACACTTACCTTCCGTACTGGAGACCTCCTTTGCGAACCTTCGCGACAGCCGCTTCCAATTTCTAAAATGGATCTCACCACCAAAAACCAGATTAAAATGAAGACCTAAAAAATTAGGTCTTCATCCCTTTGCCTGGATCTGTGTGGAAACAGGACATTTCATAAGAACATAAGAGAACCCTTGCTGGATCAGGCCACAGCCCATCTAGTCCAGCATCCTGTCGCACACAGTGGCCCACCAAACGCTCATGGACATCCCAAGCAGAGACAAGGACAAACCTATTCCTGCTCTAGAATCCCAGCAAATGGCCTTAGAAGCACCCCAGTTCCCCACTTCCCCAGCCTGAAAGATGCACCTAGGCATTCATTCTAGTAGCCATTGATACATCTGTCGTCCATAAATTTGTCTAACCCTACCTTAAAGCCATCTAGACTGGTAGCTCTCACCACCTCTTCCGGCAGCACATTCCATAAACCGATGACCCTCTGGGTGAAGAAATACTCCCCTTTGTCGGATCTGACTCTCCTACCCATCAGCTTCATAGAGTGCCCCTGGTTCTAGTGTTGTGTGATAGAGAAAAGAATTTTTCTCTATCCACCTTTTCTATACCGTGCATAATTTTATATACTTCAATCAGGTCCCCTCTTAAACGCCGTCTCTCCAGACGGAAGAAGCCTAGATGTTGCAGCCTGGTTTCGTAAGGGAGGTGTTCCAGCCCCTTAATCATTCTGGTTGCCCTTCTCTGCACCTTCTCTAGTTCCACTTCCACATATGGCCAGGCGAAGGGCTGGATGTCCTGGTGGCTGCCATGTTGGGAGGGACAGAAGCAGGACAGCCTGCCTCGGAAGCCCCTCCCTCGCATGGCACGCGCTGCCGGAAACACACGGTAACTGGCAGCTGCCTGCTCCACTCCCGTGGCTCCGGGGGCGGCATCGGCAGAGCGGGAATCTGGCAGAAATTTCAAATGGTTGCTGTGCCTCCCGCACACCACCTAAACCATACATCCTACTGGATCCAGCCTCCCCATGTGTGCGTGGATGTGCGAGGACCCTTCAGATCTGTCCAAAATAGGGTAGGATCCTTGGAAGGTTGGATCACCAAAAAACGGATCTTCTTTGATCCGTTTTCTGGCAGCAAATGTGGAAACAACCTCTGTTGCTCCTTGATCTGGATTACCATGTAAGTGAAGAACATTTTAACTTTTCTCTGTTTGTGCGTGGGTATGTGTTTGTGTGAACAAAGCCCAATTTCTGATTCAACGTTGCATACAATTGCTGATCTATGACGAATCTAATAGTCTCATGTAAATTACTAAGTACAAAGGAAAAAAGGTGTCCCCAAATACATTGACAGATGGGATATAGATTTAGTCTTACTCCATGAAATCCATATATTTTGAAAGATAGCTACAAGCATGATTGACACCTTTTTTTCCTTTTTAAAAACATCTAAGACCATAATACTTTCCTATGTGAAGTCCATTTAAAGAAAAAATACTAAAATATAGAGTTTTATGTGAACACTTGTGCTATGCAAATTTGACTAAACCTTTTTCTGTTTATGCGTGCAACTCAAACAGTGCAATGGAAAGACTAGAATTTAGTAGGTTGTCTATTCTTGTCCTGTCCAAATCCAGTTAATCCATTTATCATTCAACCCATTAATGCTTTCCCCTGTATAATTTCTGAAACTTTTGATACCACAAGGAAGAGAAAGCCAGGTTGAAAGCAGATTAATTAAATGGTCCATTAAAACCCACCCTTACTGAAGCCCCCATCTATCTAAGTCGTGATCAATATATCTGCTACTTGTAGACTCTAAATTAGAATGTCTTCAGAATGACCATAACAGGAATGGGAAAGGAACAGTGTACTAGAAATATCTATCTATCTATCTATCTATCTATCTATCTATCTATCTATCTATCTATCTATCTATCTATCTATCTATCTATCTATCTATCTATCTGTTATCACAAGAAGTGCTTTGTATGTGCGAGAGACAAGAATCCTTAGACCTAAAGGGTTAGTTTGACAAACAAATCACTGTCAGTCAATTCTCAGGAGGAGCATATTGCAGTGTATCTGGCTTACGCAGCTGATCTGAGGGCTGATCTGAGGGCTCTGGGAAATGGTGAGCAACAGCTGATGGCTGCTGCCCCTGAACACCAGCTGTTATGATAGATATTTCCAGTTATCTGACCAGCCCAGATAATCAGGGATCAATCACATGTAATGGCTGATCCTGAGCAGGCTAGAAAATGGGGTAGGGGTAAAAGAAGAGACATGAGACAAGAGGTGCAGAAAAGCAGAATGATCCTGTTTATTTCCTCCCAGAAGTTTAAATGTCCCTCCAAAAAGAGGGCGTGGAGGAAGTGACATCAATGCAACATCAGGGGAGGTGATTGGAGGAAAAACTGCTGTCTTCTGGGTCAGAGGTCCTTCTGATGTCACATCCTGTGGCTTGAGGTGGGAAAAATCCTCAGACAGGAAAAGAAGAGTTGTCCTTTTAAAGCCATGTGCTTTTCAAACGCCAAAACGCCCAAAGGCCATTGCATGGAGTGGAAAGAATTCAGCACCCTGGTGGTGCTGTGTGTGTACTACAAGCTTATGGGACCAGAAAATAGTTGCTCCTTTTACTCTGTGACTTGAGAAATGGAAGGCTGAAGAAAAGGAAGCCAAGGGAAAAGCTCTGCAGCTTTTGTGGCTACTACAGCTGATTTTAATAGACCTCTATTTATTGTACTAAAGTAAAAAATCCAAATCACAACTTTTTATTTACTGCAACAAAGTTAAACTTGGAGAAAGCAGTATCAAAGGTAGGTAACCAGAGTAGCAAATGGTACAGTAAATCTCTAGTACAGATTTTAATGGCAACAGCAGGCTTTGAACAAGAGCAGAAAGGCAGAATATGACAGAATAGACCCAGGAAAAATCAGGGTTTAAACTAAAAATACTCCCTAAAAATACTGGGGAATGGTAATTGTCCCTTTCCACCATCAATCAGGTATCCCCCGGATCTTCCAGTTCAAGTTTCCATGCAGAATACATTAGGTCTTAGTGGTGCCCACCAAGCCACCATTGACTTTTTCCTTTAAGCAACAAAAGACACACTTGGTTTTCAAAGGCGAAAAGAAGTGGATAAAGAGAAGAATAGGACCATATTACTACTATGAAATCTTTAGTTTGGGGCAAATTCCAGATGCCAGGAATGTCTTGGAGGAAAGCACACCCAGACAGAGAGAAAGCACTCACACAAATAGCCTATCAGGCACTCAAATAAGAATTTTACAGATCTGGCACATTTTCCATCACTTTGTCAAATGCCACTTCTGGGTTTGACAGCAAATGGTACCAGCAATTGCAGGGGAAATTACTAAAAACCTTGTAACAATAAACCAAACATACCCTGTCAATCAGTCCAAGCAGCGTATTGTTGTTGGTAGATGAAAGCAGCTAATCACACACTGGATCACAGCAAATGGGTTCAAGGTTGGGAGTAATGAAAAGCTCAAAAGTCCTCAGAGGTGAAGGGATGGTATCTATGTTTGCACTTACTTGATGGAGGGTTCCATCTACCTACTGGTGAGGTCTATTTGTATTTCACTGCCACCACAACCACTCCACAGTGGATGCAACCCAGAAGCAATTCAACTGTGAACAGCTAAAAAACAGTCCACAGCCTACCCAGAAGTTGCTAGATTACTCCGGGAGAAGTGGTTCTGCACCCTCTTCTGGGTGTGGCACAGCAAGTGGGCATGGCTGTGCAACCACAGCTGCCAGATTCCCATGGCAATATCCAACTACACACTGGATGATGGTAGAGAGTCCTCCATGGTGATCTATGCATTGCTGGCAAATATGAGGGGTAGTCCAGTGCATGCAGTGTGTGGATGGCCACCAAAGCACTATTACTTCACCTGACTGTTGTGGTATTATTATAAGTGTAAAATGACCCTATATCTCCTCTACACTAATTTCAACAGCAGGGCCCTTAGTGAATTGGGTACCCAGATACATGTAGACACATACATGGAGTTATGCCCTCGAAAGGAGCACATAGAGCTTTGGACCTTGGTAGCAACATAATTCAGATTACACCAGGAAGAATAAATAAAAATGTCATTTTTAAAATTGCACCTGCACTTTGCCTCTGTTGCAGCAAAAGAACAGCACCACAGGATGGATCCATGTGAGTGGGGTGAACTGAACCATACTCCACAGCCTGGAGCGAGATCTTTTATCAACATCAGGATACTGAGGACAGTCCTTAACAACCGGCTCTGCTCAGGAGGTGCAAATGACATGTGAGGTAGTGTAAACCTATAGGAATTTTTACAGCAGGTAAAATCTGAGTCAGAAATCATGTAACAGTTGTGCCTGGGCAAACTATATGCCCAGATAAGGTGTTTCCTTTCACCAGAAGATGTGAAATGTTAGATGTGAACATGTAAATTAAGTTGTGGCTTCAGATGTGTAATAGCTTAGAATAAAATTATATTCCCAACATTTTAGGCTGTGGTCACACCTAAGGTTTAATCATGCTTCAGTCCTCTTTCAGAGTGAGAACACCTCAGCAAAGTGACCAGTAATTTTCTTCCCACATTATCTATCTCAAAGGTGGATTTTCTGAATTATTTAATGCTGAAAGAAAACAGCTTGCCACTTTGCTGATGTATTCTCTCACTCTAAAAGTGGTCTGAATCTGGATTAAACCTTATGACCACCGCCTTAGAATCCTTAGCTGAGGGATAAATGTGGATCTTCATCTTTTCACATAACAAATCCTTGCCACAAAAATTATATATACATAATAAATTGCATTATATAAGAAAAATTAAATATCTTTGCACCTCTTCACATTCTTGTCATAGATGTTAGAAAGTACTACTGATTTTTTATATTTCCACCAAAGTCTGGGTTATGATGGATTAGCCTTAGAAATTAAAACTAATCCTATATCAACAGCAGAACATCTTACACCAATTTTCTCTGATTAAGATATTAACAGTCAATTTAGTTGATTTGTTTCAAACATTTTCCAATACCTATAGTCCTACATCCATTTAACTACACATTATTTGTTATTCTGCCTCAACCTCATATCCGTTAAGTAATTTATGAATATATTCCATCAAATGTGCTTTGGATTTCCAAACAATAAATTCAAACTCTACTAAAGTGCCCACATAAAGTGACCATCTTGATTGCACACAAATTTGAAGAAACTAATAACAGTTTGGAAGCTTATCCCATTCTAAATTTAAGTGTTTGGAAGTTTTGACCATTTTTCTGTTAAATTCACCAATCTATAAGAATTAAAGTGATTTTATTGTTCATACGTTATAGTGGCTTCATCATTCAGTTGGGGTGATATAAATCCCCAAGAAAAACTCTTAATGAAAATTGTATTTGAATTAAATCTTTCACGTATTATTTTTCACGTATTTTAAGGCTATGAAGTAGATCTCCTTTCCAAAATATGCTAACAGCAACTTTATTTTTTTAATACTAGCTAAATCTTTTTTTAAAACCAAGATTATTATGATGTATTAATTTAGATTAGAAATTTTTTTTCAGTCACTGATTTTTCTTCAATTTTCTGTGCATGGGTAATTTAACGTCATCAGTGCAAACACAAATTATCATGCTCCAGGACTGACTATGGCTTATTTGACAAAAGACTTATTTGCCTCTCTAGTTTCCCTCTACCGTCACTCTATTCAAGCAGACTTTAAAAGTGCCATGCAATTCTGGAATAAGTGTCCGCATGAGGCTCAGCGAAACACGCGTTTAAAACGCACCTTCCATCCCCATGGAAGTGTGTTTTACTTGTCCGCATCTTTTTCTCCCCGCCCCCTCTCTTGTTGACAGGGTGCCAGCAGGAACGGGGAGGGACTGCGCTCTGCACGGCCACAACCAGGAAGAAACCCCTGACAAGTTCAAATGAAAAATAGCCATCAGATCTCTGTTCATCTCCCAGATCTCCATCCCCTGAAATGGCTTCACATGCCGGCAAAGGCAGTGACTGCTCGCTCATTTACTCTCAGCACTTTCACAGATCACTGTCAAAATCCACCTGGTAGAGCAGTGGTAACAGTGGCAATCCACCACTTCACACCTGATAACAATTGCAACAATGTTGCAGTTCTGCACGATTCTGACTCTTTGACAGTTCTGACCTTTAGAAAGGGAAAGGAAGGGAAGCTGCTGCACTTCTGGGAGCTGTGTGAATGTTTTATAGCTGTGTGTGCAGGCAGCAATCCCCACCCCTATTGCCATGAAGTGTCCCCATGGTAAATGCTGAAACTGAAACTCTTCTTTAAAGTGCACTTTTTTTGTCGCAGATTTCCCTCCTTTTGTAGCGCTGGAAGCTTGTTAGAAAACCGGGCATGGGGACGCTCAGAGGCAAAAGAAGATTTTTAGAGGGTTTTAAATTGCTTGGGGACAGAGCCTAAGAATGTAATGTGAGCTTTTATTGTTATAGTTATTATTCTTTTTCTTTTGTAATTATTGCTGCATTGTTACAATTTTTTTTTCTGCTGAGTCTGCAAAGGATCACTCTCAAATTAGTTTTACCTGGGATACCGGGATGATTGGATCAGGTTCTCTTATCTGTAAAATGCAAGGGAAATTACAATTTCCAGAGCACTTTCCTGAGGATGCCAATTTTGGATGTTCACATATCAATCTGCATAGTATCTTATTCAAAGTCCTCTATTATTTTCTTTAAGTAGAGGTCTCAAAGGTCTTTGGATATGCTTGCCTCAATCTGCTTGAAGGGCTTTTGTGGCTTTGGGGGACTGCTTTTGTTACAGCTACACTGTGACAACAATCAAAAATATCATTAAGGATTTAGATGGTTAAAATGATCCCAAGGAGGTGCTGGATTTTCCTACTGAATGAATGATAATGCTCAAGAGAAGATACTCATTTCAGCAAAGTTGACTCAAACAGATTCCACTGAAATGAGTAATATGCATATTGGATCAGTTGTGAAAGCTGTTAACACAGTACATGAAACAAATCCCTTTGTTTAATGAATTCAGCAAAAACTTCCTATGTCCTGCTTTGAAAGTATAAAGACAATGTCACTTGAATGAGATTCGGTAGCCGATGTATACATGGCCCACAAACACAGGCATAACCAACAGAGATAAGATAAATAAATGTTCTCCTGTCTTAAGAATCAAGTAATTTCTGAGCGGGGATTAAAAATACTGGCATGAACTCACTATTGGCTGTAGCAGCTACAGTGTAAACATATTTCAAAATTCTAACAATTTACCTAACAGTGAAGATAGTTCATTTATAACACAATTAACACGCTTCACCTGTGAAATTGCAGTAATTTGAGAACTGAGAAAATATGAGTATCTCAACAGCGATGACTTGTACTTGTGATGTTTCTGTTAATTCCACTAATGTGCTATCTGGATGATAGTACCTTCACATCTGATTTTTTTAAAAAAAAATGATCAGAAATACTATGGTTTAACATTCTGCTCTCTTAATGTTTGGAATTGTCTCTGGTGCTTGGCTTTGTTAAAGTTTAAACATGCAGGCTTGGAAGGGAGAATAAAAATGTTCCATAGCAACACATTGAGTATGCTGAATATCATGTAAAAGCCTGAAATGAAGGCAATATTTCTGAAATTTCATGCCCACATCCCCATTGCAACCTTATATTGATTTCAAACCGTTTTCAATCCTGGCAGACCCCACGTCAGTTTGGCTTAACACAATCGCCCCAAAGCGTTGTAAATGTTAATCCTCATTTCAACAGGTCTCACTCCGGTTGGTGCTCTTGAAACGTTTTACATTTTTTACTGTGGGGACCGTAGGGTGTTAAGGGATGAGAATCCGTGTTTAGGTTTCCCTCCCCCAATAGCTTGCTTCCAAAGATAGTGATTTCATTGAAAAATCCACCCCTCAAAACAGCCACTATAAAAATTCACTCCTTAAAGCTACACTATAGCGATCTATCCACTTCACACCTTATAACAATGTTTCAATTTTGCGCAAGTTACAAGCCTCCTATATTAACAGCTTTCCTAGCCCAAAGGAAAATAGTTTGCCTTTTAAAACCCAATGCCTCTCTATTTCTCTCCCTGACTAGCTCTGCCTCAGCTCAAGCCTAGTCAGTGTGCTACAATATTGCCCCGGGTGATCACAAGGCCCAGTCCGTCCTTGCTTGACCAAACACCCAGCCCTGGTCAGTTCTTGGCAAAGTGTCCCTCAAAGCAAGACCCCCCCCCCAGTCAGTCTCCTTCACCACTTACCCCCGAGAAAAGACCCAGTCAGCTGAATTCTCTATCTATTATACCTTACCGTCCCTAGCATCCCGATTGGCTGTTGCCACTAGCAACTGAAGGAAACTCCTCCTGCATGTCAGTCAAGCCTCCAGGTCCCTGGGCAGGTTTCCCTCCAAATTGTCAGCAGCCAATGAATGCAAAAGGGGCTGGGCAATGTTTCCTGCCCTTTTTGCAGTTTGCAGCCAAGGTTTGCAAAAGAGGCTTGCAAGGAGCAAAGAAATATTACTGCCCTTTGCAGCCTGTACCCTGAAACCATCAGACAAGGCATTTTCCAGATGACTGGAAAAAAAATGATAGCAAAGTTGAGGGTGGAATTTTTAACAGAAGCAATGGAAGAGAGGAGGTGTCTATTTGGTACACATGGATAGAGGAAGAGAGGAAAATACAGAGCTGAAGAAAAGTGGGAGAGGAGTTGACACATTTGGAAAGAAGGCATAAAATTCAAGAAGTGACATGGGAGAGGAGAAGGCAAAAGGAAGCATCCAGGTCTAGTGTTCTAAAAAAACAAATGCTCTGTGGATTGTCTGATACCATGCACACACGATCATCTGCTCTCCCCAAATATCACACCTCTGTAGTTCACTGATGAGATCTTTTGCATTTACAGCAAGCGTGAATACACAAATTAGAGTCAGCAAACGTGCAAGAAAGGGATGATTAATGGTCAACTCCAGGTTTACTTCATGCAGCTAATTAGTTTTTCTCTGGGGCCTAAGGTCAAAGCCCATGATTTTGTACTGGTTCATTATCCCTTTTCAGCAATCATTTATACATTAGCTGCACACAAATATGCTTTTAGCAAAGAAGCTCTGCATCTGCACCATCTTTAACATCAAAGGGCAGGAAGAGACTGGCAGTGTCCTATGGTTAGGCTCCTCTCTGGTTGCATCTCCACTCCTGGGTGGAGATGTCTTTCTATGGTGAGGCATTGTGGGAAAAGGTGTCCCACTTTAAACCGAGGAAGGCACCATTTTATGCAGTGTGTCCATGGAGGGCAGGAAAAAAACCACCCTGAAATGGAGGCTCCTCTGTGAGTGATCACATCAGGAAATGTCCCACACAATTGTTTCAAAGGCATCTGCTGCTACTGAAGTTGGAGATGAGGTGGTAGTGGATGCCATCTTTGACGTTTGGAGGTGCCGTATTCAGGAAACTGGAGACATGGCCTTTGTCTCATTACTGTGCATTGAAACACAAATAAACTGAAGGGAAAACCTGTGATTTAATGGCCTTCTTCTGTTTACTGAGTCAAGTGTTCACTCATAGCTGTCATGCACATTATTTTTAATGGTGCTGTTCTGAACAAATGGCCTTACCATAAATAAACATGATCTGTGTCAGAAATTGTCCAGAAGCCAAAAGCCTCTAAAACCTGCACTTTTGCATGAACAAAACAAAGAAGCGTCTATCTCTGCAGAATCTCTGCAGCTTCCTGAGCCATCTTCCGTCATCCAATAGAGACCAGACATTTTGAGTGTGATATGAAATGCAAGCCAACTTGCTATAACTTTTGAAATAGTTATACCTGACTAATAATAGAATGGATTCTTGCATATTAATTTCCTATGGACTGCTACATCCAGATATTTCCACTGGTGATATAATTAAATACAATTAGCTTTGCAGCCAGACATCACCTCCTTCACCTTTCCAATCTTCCTTACGCCCCGGTAACACAAGTCTAAGACAGGACGGCCTATTCATTAATTTGAACTGAGGTCATACCAGTGCTGGTCACACATAGGTCATCCTCAGGCCATCCCTGCCTTGGGCTGCATTGCTCACATCTTTCTGCATTATCAACCTGAGCCTCATACACAGAACTCTTGGCTCTCTACCCTTTTTGCTGAGCCAAATCTTCCTCCTCTCTTATTGGATGTTCTGTCTCTCAAGGGAGGTGAGGGTGTGAGTTTGAGGTTCTTTTTTAAGCCTGCTCCCCCACATTCATGTCTCCCCTTTCCTTTTTTAATGTGCTTTTCTTCTCTGTGTGATTAATTTTTATAATAATAATGATAAAATTTGAGTAAAAACACTAAGAAGATGTTATCTGCATAGACATACACATAAACTGAGGAGAGAAGGGAAGGAGCCCCATGAACTCCATGCGTGCTGATCGGCTGAAGGAAAAACTTGACCCACCCACCACAGCACAGTTCAGCCTCCTTTAGCCCATCCCCCTGCTCACACTTGAGGAAGCGAAGACAACCTGAGATGCTAGGATGGGCTAAGACCTCCTCAGTCCTCTAAAAATGAGGACTATGGGTAAGACAATGTACAGGGGTAGGGCAGCTTGGGAAACAAATTAAATTAAAATAATGTAACACAACCTGAAGATGACCTAAGGTCGTCCTAAAATACTTGTGTGACCAGGGCCTTAGTGAGTTGCAGTTATTCTAGCAGTGTTGCTAAGGGTTGATGCAGCCACGGTGCACTGGCATGAGTGCAAGTTTTGTCAAGTATTTAACTTGTTAAATGGACTCAGAAACTAAAATTAGAATGTGCTAGAGATTCAAGGTTTAAGTTTAAGCTTGAATTTAATCAAAAATGCTGATTTTGTGTATGCTGTTTTGATATGAGTATGCAGCTGTACAATGATATAAATCTAAACGGGATCTGTGTTCTGACTGGCTACATGCATAGACCAATACAGCATATATTGTATAGTTTGTAAATATATATTTCTTCTTCATTCTGTTTTTTTTTGTTAACCGTGTAACTATGCAATAAAAAATAGCCTTCTTGTTTTGGAATGAAATAACTTTGCCTGGATTTTTCCTGGCTGTAACCTGACAGAGGGGATTGACAAATGTGCTGTTCCAATCTGAATTCCACTATCTAAACCTTGACAGGATTTCCCACTCTGGACCTTTCGAGCTCATAGGCACCAATGGTTGTAAAATACCATAAAGCAACACTGGTGGCAAATCTGAAGCCTGCTTGGGCAATGGATATTTCACTGGGACTGCTGAAGTACATCAGGATGTCTTCTTCTTCTTAGTCTGTTTGAGTGGCCATCATCAAAATGTGGCTTGAGTGTGGTTTTCTTTATAAACAGAAATACTGGCTCTTTCTGCACTTTTTAATTTGGATCAAAACATGTTTTGCTAAGAAGATGTTATCTGCATAGCAATCCAGGTCAAGGCTATCAAGGCACTGCTAAAAACACATCATCTGCATTGGAGTAGAATAGATCCAGATCAAAATTTTGCTAAAGGTTCACTCATCAGTATAACTGGTAGACCAGAAATGTAGTCTATATCTGTGCTAGCATTCTTTAGCACATATCTGCTGTTCTAAATCCCACACAATGCAAATGTCTCTGCCTGTGTTGGATATAGCTAATGCGGATCTAGCTGACACAGATCTTGTTAATCTGGATCTAGCTAATCTGGATTAAGCAAGATAAGTGGAAGAAGGGCCATTATCAGTCAAGGTAAGGCTCCTGTGTTCAGCTGCACCACTGAAGGTAGCATTTTTGCAAGTCTGTGGAGGGTTTCTTTTTTTCAGTACAATGAGAAGTGTTCTGCAAAGCTTGACTTTATTTGATGAATTAAGATTGCTGAGCTCAGGCAAGTGATGCTTTAGTGGTATAATCTCTAATGCACTGTGCCAGATACTTCTTCAAACTGATAAATAAAACAATAGGAACTCACAATGCCTAAGATAATAATGCATAAAAGGGAACATTTTTTGGATTCAGTCATCCACTAAACGAGCATCAAACTTTTAACATTATTATATCAGGCAGGTAAGTCTAACAGTTGCTATAGAGCTGAGAGGTTACTCTTCCATGGGGAGTCAGAATTTAATTTACATTTTAAATATGGGTTTGCTGTAGTTGGAGTGTGTTATATTTAACGTTTTAGTGATTAGATTTTTCTCCTAAAATCTTATACCAAGATTTTGGCCGTGTCCACATAGAGTTAAAAAAAAAGCGGGGTGGAAGAATGGTAATGGAGGACAATGAGGGTTTTCTTGTTGAAAACCACGGTTTTCTCCCCCCCCCCCCCGCTCCCCTTGCCTGAGCGTGTGAACACACACACGCACACACAGACAGGGTGGAATCCCTCCTGGAGGAACGTTTTCCTCCTTCCCTTCCCCCCTCCCTCCTCCAGTCCCTGAGCCTTCCTTCACACATGCACGCACACACGCATGCACAGACAGACGGGGGAATCCCTCCTGAGGAACATCTTCCTCCTCCCCTCCTCCCTCTCTCTCCCTCCTCCAGCCCATGGTGAAAGCTCGCTGCATACTCGAGGTTGCAGAAGGAATGGGTGTGTGTGGAAAAGGAGGGAGTCAACGAGCTTTCACCATGCTAAAATCCTGTCATTTGCTCTGCATACTTGCTGGCTACAAATCTGCCTTGTAGCCAGGAAGCTTGCAAGGCAAACGATAGGATTTTAGCAAGGATTTTAGTGTAAGGGGGAAGTTGCCATTGCAGCACTAATGGCGGGGAAAGCGAAGCCCTGCCCACTAATGCTGCAATCGTAACCCACAAGTGTCCCCATGCCCCCTTTATAACCCGCTCTTGCCCCCTAATTCGGGGTGAGTAAAGTTATAAAGGGTTTTTTATTTTGAATTAGTGGATTTTGTTCCTCTTTTAGCCCGATTTAGGGCTTTGCATGTGGACGCTTGCGAGGCTAAATAGCTTTCACCTCACAATCTCCTTGCCATGGGGACGAGCCCTTTGTCATCAAAAAACAAAAGGAAAGTCTTCTTCCATTACAGTGGTACCTTGACATACGAGTTTAATTTGTTCCGTAACCTTGCTCTTATGTCAAATCGCTCGTATCTCAAAGCAATTTTCCCATTAATCCATTCCAGCTCCCAAAACACCACCTCAGTTGTTTTTGTTATGTACTGTACTGTATTTACATACTCGTATCTCAAATCTTGCTCTCATCTCAAAGCAAAATATCACTCGCTCAGCGGCTTGTATCTCAAAACACTTGTATGTCAGGGCACTTGTATGTCGAGGTACCACTGTATTCCTCTATTGCAATTCTGTTTAACTGTGGGATCAGTTCACAGCCTCTCTTGGCCAATTCTTCTGGAATGGCTCATTATGATCACAGAACACAGTGCGTCATTCATCTGCTCTACTTATATCTAGGACATCTTTTGAGTCAGGAAAAATTATAGGGCATGATTCAGCTGTAACGTGAGACTAGCACAGCTGAGGGAAGAGAAGTGAGCAGCCAACTGAAACATAACCATATGTTGGTAATTCTGGAAGTGAAAAGACAACTGCTGGGATTTAATATTCTAGTTGACTGGAATTATGAAGCCTGGAAGGCTATGTAGTGGTGAAGTGATTATATCAGAGATGGCCAAATTATGGCCTTCCAGGACTACACTTCCATGAGTCCCAGTTATGGACTGGGTGAGGATTGTAGTTCAGAGATATTTTGGAAACTACCTTGTAGTAAGTCTGCAGTTTGATCTATATTCTTGGACTCTTATCAGGAGCACTTTTTTTTTAATTCTATCTTAATGCAGGGTTATTGTTATTTCAGTAAAATTAATTATCACAGTAAAATGCCCTGCTAATCTATGATTGCAGCTCTGTCTGGATTACTGTGTGAGAAGTATAGTGTGAGTTTTGATGTGAGGTGCCGCTACCTGTAAATATTTCACATGATAGTACTGGTCGCAAATACTTTGCACCTGGAGGGTTAAGCCACACAGAAAGAAAATCACACAGTTGTAAGATCATTCTGCTGCTGCAGCAAATGCTAAAACTATGGAGTATTGATCTAATGTCTAGACAATGTGTGATATTCTGGATGTGCTTTATACCTGTAAATTGATAAATAGTGGAATAAAGAAATGATTGCTGGAGGTGGCTTCAGACCTCATTAAGCAGAAATAATAAATAGAGAGGATAATCTGATTTGGTCCTTCGTAAAGTCCAGAACAGTAAATGAATGCTTGGTTTACTTTGACTATGGTCAGGCTGTTTCTGTGTGAAAGCTCAAGGTGCTTTTTACTCTCATCTACAGATTTTAAAATGATCTTGCTTCAGCAGAGGTTGCATCTGCATACCTGAAAAAGTGGCTTCAAAGCAGCTTAGAGGTAATAGCATGTAAATGCAAGTGTTTCTATCCCAATTCTAATCTACATTGAAAGCTTTTTAAAGTGAATTTTCTGACTTTAATATGGATAAGAGGTATGAATGTACAAATGCTACCACCTTAAAGGAGAACAAGAAGAGCTGGTTTTTATACCCCACTTTCCCCACATTTTTAAAGAGACTTAGGGGGGTTTCCACTTATCTCCCTTAATCCAGATCTAGGATGATCTGGATCTAAGAAATGGGTCCTTCAACAAATCCAGATTTAGAAGATTCAGATCCCAGCAAGTACCAGATGTGTCTCTATGGGCAGTGTAGCACCAGATAGTAATGGGTGCTAGGCACGCTCGCAGTGGAACGCCAGACTACCCATGTGAAGCACCTGTCTGCCCCCAAATGGAAGACATGAAGGTGGCATGAAGTCCAACATTTCTGGGAGGGTGCTGGGTGCTGGGGTGGTGGTGAATCTCCAGAGCTGCTATGGAGATTCTTCAGAGTCTGGGGCAAGCCACTCCAGAGAATCTCCAGAGCTTGGCCCAAACTCCACAGTACAGTCTGTGCTAACCTTTGAAGTTGTTGCTAGAGCCATCTGTGGAGAACAGCCACCTGCTTCATAGTGTTGGATTTTGGCACACCTGCACCCTGACAAGCGGGCCCTCCTGGAGTCTGCCCCTGGACCCCATTGACCCGATCACAGTTCGAATGCACACCATCTAATCCAGTCTTCAAGGGTGAAGACCAGATTGAAGACCCCTTTAACAGTGTCCATGGGAACACAGCCCTGTCCATTGCAGGGCTTAAGGACCCTTTCAATCCAGATTTCCCTTGAACAGGTGTGAACACATTGGGTCCTAATAGGGTCTGAAATAGGAACGGGGTCTTCCCGATTGGTACCAAACCGGTGCCTAATGGGTACTTAATGGGTACTTAGTGCTAGTAGAAAAATACCCCATAAGTGACTGTCAAATCCTTTGTTCTTCTCCCCACAACAGACACCCTGTGAGGTCAGTGGAGCTGTGGGAATTCAGGAGAGCTGTGACTGGTCCAAGGTCACCCAGATGGCCTTGTCTAGGAGTGTGGAATCAAATGTGGAGATTATAAGATACGAGTCCAACACTCTAACCAGAAGACCAAACTCTCAAGCCAGATTTTTTTTACTCTGTGTGTAGATGCAGCAACAGTAAAGCAAATATCTTGAGCTCACATAATCCTGAATTAGTAGCACTTTTAAACATAAATGAAAGTACACAAAATGATATTTTAACTCGGTGATGGCCAACCTATGACATGCGTGTCACAGGTGACACACCAAGCCCTTTTGGGTGACACACATGGGTCACCCTGGCACCTGGGCGTGTAGTGCTTGCTTGTTCTTGAAGTGTATGAAATACCAATTTTCAATTGAAGATTTAGCAACAAAAGTGACTAATGTAAAGAATTATTTGTTTTTGCTTTTAATAAAATACATATATCAAAAATATAACTTTTTTACTAGAGCTACAAATATCACAAAATTACGGATATTTCTAGATGTGACACAGCACCCGAGTTAAGCCAGGTTTTCTTGCAAATTTTGACACACCAAGCTCAAAAGGTTCGCCATCACTGTTTTAACTGGAACTATATGAAAGTACATATATGTTTGTTGACTCAGTCACAAGCTGTTGTCCTTAACATATAAAGAGAGACAAAACAAAACAAATTGGTCCACAAAACAAAATATAAAATCTTGGACTATTGAATCAGTCCAGTTCCAGAAAGTTTCAAATTTTCCAGAAACTTTCAATTGGGTATAGAGCTAATGAACTCTCTCTAATAACCAACTCGTAAAAATACTGTATTAATTTGGATTTTGTATTTTTTCCTATATTCACTTACAAATGTATACTCTTCTGGACAAGCATGAAGAGCTTTTGGAAGCAATATGGGAGGAATCATGATCAAGGCTTCTACATACATTTTCCTACATACCTTTTTTAGGGCTTGGACAGTCCTACCATCTGCTGCTCATCATGAGGATTTTTGTATTTTCTGTATTAGAAGGCTTAATTGATCCTCTAAGGACCTATTATCTCTTGATGTTCCCACAATTGTTATGACTTGCTGTATTTCTGAATCCATTGCCCAGCAAATACCAGCAGTAAAACTCCTAAGCCAAATCCCCCAGGATGCTGGTGAATGCCACAATCCACACTCCTTCAGATATTCAGCTGTGACAGGGATTTTGTAATCAGAAAAATATATTTGGCAGAAATTAAATTTGTGTGATTATTTTCAGTTGCTATAAAGCTTTATTTTAGGAAGAGGGAAGGAAGGGCTGTACTCTAAAATCAAAGGGCTGTTTCAGACTTACTTGGCATTCACAAACAGGAATGCTTCACGCATATGCATGGCTTGCTGAAGTGTTGCATAAACATCCTAAGAGCTCCCTGTTCTGGTCCACCTGAAAGCATTCCAGGATTGCATATCCACACTAGGGTGTGCACGTATGCAATTTTTGACACTTGATTTGTAATGAATTGAATATTCAAAAATCCAAATTCCTACGAATAGAGAAAAACAAATGTCTGGACATTTGAACTGATATTAATACATTTGTACCTATTTGTATGAGTATTCAATACATAGCCAATGATACAAATCCTGTACACATCCATACACCTCTGTACGCATCCTGTTTTTATCCCGTATTTCATCCCATATGATTCCGTACAGATGTGTACACTACGAAGGACATGTGGGGAATGTGTAGGCACAATGGGGGTAGACCAGTGACTTCCGGTCCCACCTACATCCATCATTTATCAGGTCTACATGTGGAAGCATATTCTGTTAATCCAGATTTTGCTTGCAAGAACAGATTGGGGACCTTGTTTTCCAGGTCTTGCACAAATTTGTATTAGAGGGCCTATGGACCCAACTAGGAACAGATCTCTCATGAGAGCCCTATTCCATCCTGATGTGTGGAAAGTACCTTGTGTATGCATGCCATATGTGTCCTTATCAGGTGCTTAATGGGGTTTTAAGTGCACGTGGGGAAACAGCCAGAGCCTCCACCTACAGAATGGATCAAAAGAAGAAAAAAGAAATTATGACTTCTATCTGTGCCAAAAAATCATGACTCCAGCTGGTCTAGGAATCCATTAACTACCTGGAGCAAGACATCTGGTTAACCTTCTAAAAAAGAAAGTGAAAGGCTTTTCACATTAAAAAGGCAGGGGGAACTTTCACATTACCTTTCTTTGCTGTATTTTACTGATAAATCCAAGCTACTGAAATGTAAACTCCCTCTATGGCTTTTTATTGAAAATTATTATTCCTCTTGCATGGTAGCTGTAATTTCATTCAGACACACACTCACTTCAAAGCTTTCAAGATTAAATGAAACGTTTCAGCATTTAAGTTCCAAAATGCACTTCTTTTGGCCCTAGTATTGAATAATTTGCAGCCACTTAGTTCTATATATTTCATTGGGTGCAATTAAATCAGAATATATTATGTGTTTTGCTTTTCTTACACAGCTGAAAGTCTTGTTGCTTGGTACGTAAAAGGCATTTTTAAGCTAAACTTTTTTTTTTTTTACATATATCCATTAAAGCCAGCTATTTCTCCTTCTCATACCACTTTTTATTAAACTGCAATATCAGTAGGATGGAAGGGTGCTGATTAATTTGCAACTAGTGTTTTATGATTCATGCATATTGAACCAATTCAACAATAACAAGAAAAAAACAATATTTCTCTGCATGGAAGAATACTAATCTCTTTCCAAACAACAACAACAAAATGATTTCAGCACCCTGGGAGATAAGTTTTGTCTACATTTTTAATCTGTATCAGCATCTGTAGATGGGAGTCTCATTCAAAATCCAGGGGAAATGAATGTACCAATAGGCTAGCTCATCTTTATGGTACCCTAGTGGGTTATTAAATAGCCCCTCCTTTGTCTTTCAGCAATCTGTAAAAAAAAAATGCTGCTGGCAATCAGCCACTGGGCTGAAGACACTCAGACTGGTGGGAAATGAAGTGGCTCTGGGCAAGGATGATTGCATAAGTGAGTAGGCATTGGGATGACCGAGAGAGAAGGAGATAAAGAACTGGAGAAGGAGAAGAAGGGATGGTAGGCATAGAGATGAGCAAGGGAGCGTTGGGGTGTTTAGGTAGATGAGCACTACACAACGAAATGGACAGGCATGTGAGGAAGGGAGAATGGAGTGGAAATGAGAAGAGAGAAGAGAGAAAAGCAATGAAGGGAGTACATAAGGGCAGCGGGAAAGTGCGGAAGGGAGAGATATTAAAAGGCAAGAAGGTACCCAGGTTCAAACCTCCATTACCTCAAGTAGCATCCCTGCCCATAAAAGCCTGACTCCAGTAAGAAAAACTAAGAGGAGTCCGTTCTCATCTTGCTTCTTTAGGCACAGTGAGCTGGTTGCATTTCTCACTTTGTATCATGCCACTCCAGGTGAAGACAAGTGGTTTTTCTGGACTTACCTCTAAAATGTTGTCCATCTCTTCTACACTGTGGTGTAGACTAGAGGGGTCCCATCTGTTCCATCTGCATTGGATGGAACATATTCTGGCCTAGGTGGTGAAAATAACTGCCTAGAGCAGAATGTCAGTAGAACAGGTCTGCCAGCTGTCCAGAGACCTCTGCAAAGAAAGAGGGTGATGTGTGGAAGGGTAGATGCAGGGGACCTGTTTGACAGCTTAACAGGGCAGTTTGACGGGACCTATTTTGGCAGCTCATCGAATTGCACCACTGAAATGTGTCCCCCTGGATCTTGATTGCCAAGAACTTTCATTCCTGGCTATCAAAGCCTTTGCAGCAGGTTTGGAAGCTTGTGCAGGGCCTGTCCCTGAACAGGTTGTCCAAGTGCAGATGGCCACATTCTGGGACAAATGGAGTTCCAGCATGGAGTCTGTGGAAACAGCCCTAGATAGAGACCATCATTGGCTGTACTCATCTATTTCTTACTTTGCACTGTAACTTTAGAACACATTTGCCTCAAACCTTTGCACATCTTCCAACCAGAAACTATTTCCAAGCATTTTAATTTGCTTTTCAATATCCAGTTATGCAGAATTGACCAAGATACTGTGCATTTACATCCAAATAGCTCATCTTTTGTTAATTTTTAGAAGCATGTCCAGACATGTTAATTTAATTATGGTATAATTTATAGCATGCTGTATGCATCTAATTTGTTGCCATGTAACTAGACCATAGCTATGTAGTTGTGCCATAGGACATGATGGATAGTTGTAGCTGGGAATCATGGATGATGGGGATGTGGCAATGTTTGGAAGAAAGGGAGATGGTTACTCTGTATTTTATGACCCACAGTACTTCAAGGAAGCCAGATGGATATGATCACAGCTTTGTTGTATTGTTGTGTTAAGATAAGGATGACACCAAGTGGCTTTGATGTGAAAGGAGGGCTGAGGCAAATTCTAACCTTGACATATCCATCTGAATAAAGGATATCTGTTCAGCACAAATTAATTCTTTATTTCTGGAGCATGCAGAGTATCTTTCCCCCTCTTCTTCATCCTCAAAAACCCCTGTGAGGCAAGATCAGCTGAAAAGGTGCTTAGTAGCTTTCAGTTACCCAGTGAGATTTTATAGCTGTGTGGAGATCCAAGCCCAAAGACTCCTCAGTCTTGTTTCGGGCAGATATTTTTCTTATGTCTGCTTGGAAACATCACACCTTTTGCAAGAAGTGCATTGTGTTCTGCAACTGAACTATGGAGTTCCCTATTAAATCTGCAATCCATTTTATCAATAGACTTTAAATTTATCCAGATTATCCAATTTTTAAAAGCCACCTTTTAAGTATGTAGTTTCAGGGAAGTAGCGTTTGTGTAGGAAAGGACAAAGCAGCATTTGGCAAAGCTGCCACACTGCATAGCAGCCCAGATGCTGAACCAGTGCAGATGACAACTCTATTCATTGTCCCCAAGTTGCAGCTTAGCCAATCACTGCCTTGCTCAAGCTGCTACTGACTTGGGGGAGTGATCACACAGAAGATTTTTGGGGGTACACTTTCCTGGGATTGCGCTATCTTTGGACAAGAGAAACTTGTAATTACCTTTTCTTTCTTCTCTCATTGTCCCCTTCCTTCCTTGTTTCCCATAAACTGCTGCCAGCTAATTTTCTGTGAGCCTGGTGGCAGAAGCAGGCTGAGATTGGCTAGGAGCTTCCACAGCCTCACACCTCAATTACATCTGCAGAAAACAGAGGCTTGGGGAAGGGATAAGTGCTTCTTTGATACCTTCTGTCTGTCCCAAGAGCCTGAAACTTGCCTCAGAGGCACCCATTTGTGAGTGTGCGATCATTATGTGAGAAAGGTAACATTTTGGTCTAGTGGTTAGGCAGCTGGACTCTTATATGGGAATTCCAGGTTTGATTCTGCACTCCTCCACAAAGCCAGCTGGATGACCTTGGGCAAGTCACAGCTCTCCTTATGAGCTCTCACAGCCCCACCCACCTCACAGGGTGTTCTGTTGTGAGGAGAAGAACAGAAAGCTTTGTCAGCCACTTTGAGTTCTCTTAAATGGGTGAGAAAAAGTGGAGTAGAAAACCAAAGTCTTCTTCAAGCGGATTTTTTTTTCTTACCCTGCCCTGTTCAATGGTGCATATAATACTAAAATACTGCCTGTACTTTAATAGGAAACCTTAAAATGAACATATAAAATGAAGATCAACTTGCTGAAAAATAATGTCAGCATGTCTTCTATGTCTATTCATCTTGGAATCATTTCTGAATCTCTCCATAAACATTAATCTATCATAATGGCATCCCTTAAAGTGCATAAAGGACACACAGTGATATTTTCACCCACCTCTGAGGTTTGCCAATAGTTTTTGCAGCAGAACAGAACAAAAACAAGAGTTTTCCAGCAGAAGAGAACAATAGGTTACATGAAACCAAAGAAATATAGTATGCTGGTATGTGAAAAATAAATGGCAGTAGGATTCCTCCTGAATTTCCTTTCCAGCAGGTGACCCCGAAGAACCACCAAATTGTTATTTTAGACTACAGAAAAGTTTAAAAATTCAGACCACTTCATTTAAGAGGCTGGGAAATAGTCTGCTTTCAGCTGCAGAAAATCTTTAATGCAAAACTATATTTAAAAACGTGACCCAGTCAAGTTAAGCATTTGATATTGTCCTGGTACTTATAGGGGACATTTAGAGCACAATTCTTGGCATTTTAATTCAGAAGGCTTTCTAATGCTTGTAGATTTAAGCAAATATACAACAGAAGCATCTAGGTTCAGACTAGAAACCTGCTTAGCACTTTTAACAGCAGGCTCATGCAACCTGAGAAGAAAGATGTGATGGTAGAAGTATTTAGCCTCAAAACTATGGCTGTTCCTGCATGGTGCAGCATATTTCTCAGTGTGCTGGCCTGAGCTATGTTGCTTGGCCCACAAATGTTCCTGGCCTCTGAAGTTACCAGCTAGGGCTTTTTCAGCCAGGCACTCAGGAGTGGCATTGCTTGCAGGAGCATATACAAGGAATGCCCTGGTATGTAATGGTAGAATGCTTGTGTGTGGCTTATAAGCAGACCATAATTGTAGCAGGATATGATGCCATTTTGGTGCCATGTCACACTCCATGGCCTTGTCCTGTGTTGCTATACTTGTCTACTGGAAAGGTCTGGCCTCCCAGTAACCAGTTCATTGTGTGAGCAATGTGTTCTACAGGCTGCACTGGGCTGGCCCACCAGCCTAGTGTGGAAAATATCTATTCCATTGATTTTAACTTGCTGATCTTGGACATTTATGAACATAAGAAAATAATAAGTGCACCACTGGATCGAATCTATAACTCACTAGTCCAGCAGTTCAGTTCTCACAGGTTGCTTCTGCATTGCATACCTTGGTGTACAGGAAGGATGCTTAATCCAAGTGGCTGGTTGCATGCTCCAGTGGCTGACTTCTCCAGCACTGCCTGGCTAGGCTCAGCTCTGAAGGCTGGCAATGAATGTTCCTTGACTTTCAAAGTTGGATACTGGGGGAATTTCACTGTGGCTGGAAATGACCTACTTCTTGGGGAGCCCAGAAAATGGCTTCAGGCTCCTCACAATGCCGTCATAGCCCAACCAGTTTAGTATGGGGAATGCTGAGGAAACTGCTTTAAAGTGGTCTCCTATAGATGTATTCCCTGTTGTCTTTTGGTGCTTGGAAACAAGCTATAGCAAATGACGTTTTCTGCACTGAAAAATGCATCCCACTAAAGTGCAGTGCGCTCTTGTGATATAAAAACAACAACACACTGCTTTAAAATAAACTAATTCATAAATTAGAGTATTCATTGGTGTACAGCTGCTCATATATAGTCTACAAGGTGTTGGGTTTACTTGTGGCTTTCTTGGATCATTGTCCATTCTTGGTGCTGCAGACAGAAGATTCCTCAAACACAAAGGACAGCAGCGCATTTTGCCCCTTCCTCTTTATGAACATAAACTCAGGGGATGGAGGAGGATTTTTCCATACACCACTAGAGAGGAGATGGGTTGGACCTCCGGACAAGGACCTGGTGGCAGCATTACCAGCAGATGCTATACCCCCAGAGCAGCTGGTTGTTTGGACAGGCTTGGGTGTTTTGTAGGATTATTTTATTATGTTAAATGCATTCTTGTTATTGCCGTGTTTATGTCTCATTCTAAATCACCTTGAAGTCATGAAGAATTGCAATCAATACATCCAAACACTATCAATGTATATTAACTCAGTTAAATTCCATAAAACATGACAGACTGTTGAGAATATATATATATATTATGTGTACACCCAGGGAGAAAAGCATATTTCTACACTTCAGTGTAATCAAAGAAATCTTGAATATTTGATAGTAGTTCTTTGTGACAGCAGTTCATCCAGCATGGAGTGTGGCAAGAGAGAGGAAAGAAAGATGAAATCAAAAGAAGGCTCGGGGGGGAGGGGTCTGTCTAATGGAGGGGCTGATGTTCACAAGGAGCATTGATAAGGGTCCTTCAGGCTAATGATGTATTCCCATGCTTTCTCACAGGGAAGTCAGAAATAATTTATGGGTCAGTGAGCCAACTTGAAATATGTACTTTATAATAGAGGGAAAGCAAAGGAGAGTTATATCATAATACACAGATTGAAGAAGGCATGACAAAAAGTGGTCTCATGCCATTTAAAAGGTTTTAATTTGCATTATTTATGTGTTATTTTGTTCTTTTATTATTCATATTGCTGTAAGTTTGATTAAAGATCATTTCGTGCAAAAAAGTGATTTTTTTTAAAAAAAGTCACTTACTGATTTAATTCTGCTTTTATTCAGTACTCTGTTAACTCATGTTAACCCATTCACTCCTTAATTTCATGTTAGATAGCTTTGGGCCCACAATATAAAGTAACAAGCAGTCTGGAAGAGAAAGGGTATGATTGCATGAAGGAAGAACAATATGAGAAGAGACCAGTTCACTATCTAAAAAACGGGTCCCTTCTAATTGAATTATTTCCTCTTTCTTAGACCAATATTTTTATCACCCAAGATTTTCATGTCCTTTCTCTACTTCTTGAACTAACAATCCCATGACAGGATGGGCACTGCTGGAGTCAGACAGGGCTACCTGCATTGAGATGGACCATCCTGCTCCAACCCAGGCTGCTACCTTCAAAGAACCATCAGAGGAAGAACTGCTGTTTCAGGAAATGCCGTTTTCAGTGATACATCACTTCCAATGCCACTTCTGGAATTGCTTCCTGAAGCACTGTCAAAAAGGGTCCTTGTGGTATACCAAAACATGGGGGCATGCTGTCCTCATGCCCTTGTGGTCCATCAGTATGCTGGTTTACTTGATGACCTCTTTGAAACTGTATCTGTGGCCCAGTAAAGGAACCATTCTGTCATCTTAGCATAGTCCATGGCCCATAGTCCATATGCTGAACCAAGGGTGAGTGGGTCTGCACTAGTTGTTCCGGCTGCCCCTTGATCTGGTATACCAAGGAGTGTGTAAGAACCACACTCACCACAACAAATGTTTGCCATCTGGAAATGGTCTTGCATTGTCACATTCTTGAAAGATCCTCTGTCAGCTGTTACAAATGAGCTAACATGGTCCTAAGGGATCTAGCTTGTTCCCTGAGAGCAAGCTTTCTTCGAACCAAGCACAACCCATAATCACAGCCCAGACAGATGGTAATCATGAAGGCAGTATGTAGTACATTACACTGCATGGCTCTCACACCTCTGCTGACCCCTTTTCCCCATAACAACATCAACAAAAAAGCATCTTGGGTCTTTCCTAACTTACGAGTATTCCAGCACAATGCAAGGCCTTCCCACTTCTGGGCCTCTCTCTCTTCCATCACCTGCTAGATTGTTCCATCTTCATTGGACAGAGTGTAGCCTGATCTAGAGAGCCAAAAATGTTCCTAGCCATTGAAGCCCTGGCTCTGAAGTCTCTGAAGTTCATGCAAGCTATAGGGTGGCACTGGGGTATCCCAGAATAGCCTCCCAAAATGGAGACAGACTTATTACAGGACAGCTAGATGACTGCAGCTGGGAACTGTTCCAGTAGAAGAACAGTTCCAGCTGGAACAGTTCATTCCCACTAAATGTGGAAACAGCCAATAAGTTGAAGAGAATTTTTTTTTACAGAAGAGAACTCCTCCTTGATCTTTTCCTGTTTAGTCTATGATAAAACACAGTTAAAGAAAAGAAACAGCTATGTCTGAGGCAGCTCATCAATGGCTTAGAGACAGTTCTGAGACCTGATGCCTCACAATGGTCTGGTATACCAGCACTGGGCCAGTTATAGATCTCTTTAAACTAGGGATGTGGACAGATATTCAAATATTCAATTTGAATCTGTCAAATGTCAACATTCAAACTTGAACTGGATTTTCAAAAATCCAAATTTACACATTTGGATGAGTTTTGGATTTTTGAAAATCTGTTACGGATTTCTTAATAATTTGAATGAACAGATCTGTATCTATTGTATACGTATATGTGCGAAAATTATACATATTTGTGCGTATAATGCAGGATGAAAATGGGGTGCATACAGGATGCATACAGGATAAATATGTATTTGCACAAATTCATATATCGGATACGAATCTTATCAACATTCATATATCCAGATACGAATCAGGTTTTTGAAAGTACGGATCCAGATAATCCAGATCCAAATCGGATTTTCAGAAAATCTGGATTTTTGAAATTCAAATTTTCAAATCTTTGATTTGAATTGAATTTGAATGCACAAAATACATTCGTGCACATCCCTAGTATAAACAGTTCTACACAGCTACACTGGACATCCTAGCCTGGACCATACTTTGTCCAATGCAAACAAAGTATGATGGAGTAGGGATGTGCATTAATATTTGACACATTCAAAATTTGTATGGATTCATATGGATTTTGACTTTTCAGACAAATCAAAAGGGACCTACATTCATAGGCAACGGATCCAGCTTTAGTTGAAGTTTCATAGAAGCTTTGATGAAGGCAAGATCTCGCTATCGCTGGCCTCCTGTTCCCCTCAGCTTCCCATCCCCGCACTAAATGCAGCCCCTTACCCACAAATGTGGCCATGGCTGCCTCCTCTGTCATCTGCCTGCTGCTCTGAGGCAAAACGGGCCTTCCGGAGTGTGCATGCACTACCAGAAGTCCTACTTGGGTCTTGGAGCAGCACGCAAATGGCAGCAGAGGCCCACTCCTGGTGTCCCAGGCCTCCTAGCCTTGCTCCCTTACCCACCACGGAGGCCACAGGCATATCCTCAGTGTCCTCCACTACCATTTGCACACTGCTCCAAGGCCAAAGTAGGTCTTCCAGAGGTGTGGGCACATCTCCAGGCCTGAGCAGTGTATGATGGCAGTGGCAGCAGCAGAAGGGGGGAGGGGAGTGAGGCATGGCAGGAAGGGAGGGGGGATTTAGACAAAGCCAAATATTCCCCTATTTGATTTGTATCTAATTGAGTGGGGAAATTTGACTTCGTGCACTTTCCTATGATGGAGCAGGATTTGACCTGGTAAACACGTTGTCTCTTATTCCAAAATTTATGGTGGAATGAAGGGCAGGGCAGAAAGGGCCAAAGACTCCAATAAACTTTCAGAGAAAACCTTGCTTTGACACCAATTACAGTAACTTTGTAACAGTCTTCTGGTAGGTTTGTACAAAATGCCTTCTCCAGGGAGCACATATTATATATGTATAAATTCTTGGCACTTGGTCACGTCATAAATGGTTGCAATAATTGTTGATATTCTTATATGTAGCATCAATCTGCAGAATCAATAATAGCCCCAAATAAAAATAATTTAGAATAACTGTTCCAGATTTTATCACATTACTTTTCCCAGAGAAATTATCTTTTTCTCTTCACACCAATGAAAGGTTTCTAGCTTTTTGCCCTCAGCAAGCATTCAACTGCTGAAGGAGATAAATTAGGAGTTAGTGGTTATTATTTATTAGACAGAAATGGAACTCAAAAAAAGGAAACAAAAAGAATTTCTGCCACAATCCTCACTTCACCAAAGTTAGTGCAAAAGGACTTATTGTCTTGGAGAGTTGTTTATGTTTACTGTACCAGACTACTTGGCCAAGATTCTGTCTTTCCCTTAGCTGGGCTAAATGTATCACCATCCTCATAAGAAATGCTGTCCTGGAGGGCGTGTGAAAATAACTATAAATTGATGTCAGTGTGTTTTGTGGCACAAACAGGCCATAAACAGTGGCCTTTTCTGCACTTATCTCCATTTGATCTGGATCAGTACATCTGGATTAACTGGGCCCGCTGATCTGGATTGTGCAGAAGCATGGGTTGGATCAGCCCTGTCTGCACTAATGGTGCTGATCTGGCCCGCACCTTCCAAGGCTGAAAAGCTCACATGAGCTTCTTAGGCAATCCCCACAATGGCTAGAAATGCAAGTTCCTACCTTCAGAGCTTGGGCTATTGTTTTTGCACAGTGTACTATGGTGCACTACTGAAAAGCAGCCTCCCTGTAGTTCTGGATGCTGGAGATATGCCATCTTCACACCTCCCTTGATCCAGGACAAGGCCCTTGGTCCTCTTGTGGACCTGACCGAATGAGCCCTCTTGTGGACCTGATTAAAAGACCCAGGTTAAGGGCCTCTAAATTCAGACCCTACTTCATCTAGGGCAGATTGAACAAGACCAGTGCAGATGGCACTTCTGTGATTTGGGTTAATGTATAGATAAGGAGGCCCAGGATCTGTTCTCAGTCCCTTTCTACACTGGGCCTTATTCTGGATTATATCCCAGGATAAGGACCCTGCTATCCACATGCTTGTGCAGATTACGGCAGGCTGTCCCTAGGGCCATCTGTAGTCTACAAAAGCATGTGGACATCAGACCCATATTCCAAGATATAATTCAGAATAAATCTCTGTGCAGAAAGGGCCTTTGAGGCTCCATGGACTGGATCAAAGGTAAATAAAGGGCTTATAATTTTAAAATCTTATAAACAGCATTATAATTAATAATAAAAATGTCTTATTGAGCTCTGTTTAATATTTGTACAGAATTTGAAACTTTTTTGGATATTCCCAAATGGGTTTTTCAGCTGATTAAACAAGCATTTTTGTAAAATTGTATATGTTTGTGATTTAAATGCACTGGGATTTAACCCCATATCTTTGTGTAAATGCAGCAAGCAGACAAGTTGTTCATTTAGGATTCACACTGAAACAGGGCAGTCTGAGTTCATTGTCTGTATTTCATAATGGAGTTTTAATTATGTGATATGCACTTACAAAAACTTTCTTCCTGGCTCAAGACTTTTTGTAATAAGAACAGCTGAATTGCAGATTTCTTCCCTAGACACTGGATCAGCTATGCTCAGGCAGAGGACCATTTTCTACATGCATAACTGATAGACTATTCCCATGAGATCTTGTACCCTGGGATGTATAAATCTTGGCAGAGGATCCTTGTGGCTTTTATCTACATTCCTTAACATATCATTTCAACAGAAAATAATCCCTGAAATTGACTTATTCTTTTTACAAATAACTTTTGTTTTTTGTCACAGTGTTTAATTTTTGTAAGGTTTCAAAGGACAGCCAGCTTGGCACGTCTAAGGGACTGTCTTGTTTAGATCACCTCTTAGAGCTTTATTGAGCATGGGTAAGGGGCAATCTAGGAGACATCATCCCCACATTCAGACACCGCCATGCTTTTAATATGTTTACTATGTTATTGGTTCAAATGTGGTTCATTTTATATGTTACAGCCTGACCTGAGACCTTTGGGTATAGGGCAGTATGAAAATGCAAATAAATAAATAAGAGATTTTCAAATAGTTTTCCTTAGAGGCCCTCAACAAACCAGTAAGTATAGCATAATTTGGATTAAGGGCTGGAGTAGGAAGCAGCCACTATGAAGACCCATCCACCACTAATATGACACTGCTTTAGCTGGACTGTGATCCCAATCAAGGAAGCCTGGTAGGGATTACTGTTAGCCCTGTGTAATAGGGTCTACCAGTAGAACCAGCAGCCCCAATCTAGGACATGGCAGGTGTACAGATGACATCCTTCAAAGCTGTGGTGTGGACTGGTCTGGACCAGCATCATCACATAGTTAGCACTGATCCCATCCATGCCTCCCTGTGTTTGAAATCAAGGAGGTGCAAGATCACACTCAAAATCCCAAGCTTTTTGGCAGTGGGAAGGAGGAACATTTCCTGTATTTGATTATGATCCACTCTGCCATTATAGTGCTCAATGACTTCCTATAGGTGCCTGCAGATTGGTGGTAGTGAATGCACAGTCCTTGTAGTCACTGAACTCATACTACACATTCAGTACACCATGAGGGGCCATTCTCATGCGGACCCTGTGCTGTGGTATCGATTCATGGTATCATAAAGGTGCCATGCACATCTTACCTGAGAGTGCACACCTCCTGCACTAACATCTAGATCTGGTTCTAAGGGCCTCTAGTCTGGGTCCTGGGTCCCCTGGTTCACATTAATACAGAGCAAGGAGGCCCCATTTCCTGTTAGTCCAGATCAAGGCAGCCTTTAATCCAGATCTATTGTAGATTTGATATATCAGGTCCACAAACTCGGCTAAGGGATATATTCTGTATCACGGAGGAATGCCATCTGCATGTCTCCGTGATCCAGAATAACTGGCAGCTCTCATTCAGTGGTGTGGCATAGTGTGCCACCAAAAATCATCCCCCCAAGCCCTGAGGCTAGGAACTTTCACTCCTAGCTGTTGAGGGGAGGGAGCCTGTGAGTGTGAGTGAGCTTCACGGACTTGGGGGTGGTGCTTGAACTGGATTAGTGCCATAAGTGCAGATGGCGTTAATCTCGCCTTTGCCTCCCCATGATCCAGATCAGTAAGTCCAGTGAATCTGGATCTACTGGATTCAGATCTAAAGCTGCTTCATGCAGAAAAGACCTAAGAGAGCAGGTACACTGTAACTGTAGGAATAAACTATAAGGTAAGTGGAATATAGCATTTGGTTTGTTTGATTTGTTAGTGTGGGAAGCTGGAGCCTGACTCCAGGTAAGGATTTTCCCATTAGCTGACAAACCACCTTTTACTGCTTTGCATACACAGTCTTTTGACTATGGTTCCAAGACTGTGGAAGTACAACAATCCAAATATTTCTGGATTGGTAGAGTACAATGACCTAGACTGCCGATCATGTTCATCAATGACTTATGTAAATAAAGTTACTGTAATATGTGTATAACAATGCCAGAAGCTGATATTATATGAAGCAAAATAATTGAATAAAACTCAGCTAATATTTTTAGCTCCCCAAAGCAGGAAAGCCACTCTTTAGTTTTAATACTCATTTTGGTTTTATGCATACTAATGAATATTTCATTAAGACAGAGCCCAAACTCATTGTGAGCACAGAAGGCAACACAATTAAATCTCTGGTAAGTAGATGTTTAATATATGCAGTAAGTAAGCCTTGGCTTGGTCAGGATTTCAGGTGTGAAGATCGGCATTTAACAACAATTTCTATCTCATGTATTATATTAAGCCTATAGATGAGTGTCTGCCAGTGCTGCTTCTTGCAGAAACTCTTGAGGTCTTCATGTAGCAACTTTTGTTTTTGCTCTAGGCTTAAAAATACTCTGTTGGGCAACTTATTCTTGCAGTTACAATTGATTCTTTGCAAGGAATGGTGCCTATCCTAATAACTGCTTTACCTTTCCCTCAGTGTTCTCTAACAATCCACACCTCTTTGCAGCTGACACACTTCTTCATTTGCCTTTTTCTATTGCCTTGAAAAAGGGTCAAAATTGTTGTGTCTCCTCCACACAGGGCAGTAAAAGGTGCCTATTGGTCAGCATGCTTCCCTCATTTTCTGATGTGATTGTTGTCTGAGACCCCTTTCTATCATGGAACAATTTCTCACTCTCATTACAGGTATCTTGAATCACTGCCTCATAAAATGCCTCCACCCTCCAAAATGGAGACACAGGGCCTTTTAGTGCTTGGCCAAATTGGTCAAGGTGGAGGGAGCTCCAAGATGGTGGATCTATACCTCATGGAGTCATTTCCTCACCAGAAATTAATCCATAGGTGCGATCCCATAGGCAATTAAATCCAAACTGGATTTGAATTCAGCATCCAGTGTTCCCATTACTTAGGCAAATAATTCAAATTTGGCAACCACTGTACTCATTCAACTTCTTATCCCTGGATTTTCTGAGGACTATCCTGCAAAAATCTGGGGAAAACAAATCCTGAGGAAAAGGGTTTTTTTTTGTTTTTTTTTACAATTTTGTAGCCGAGCCCGCTTTTTCCCCTGAGATGAGGTGGAGCTGCAGCCTCCTGGCCAACACCAGCCCCTGTTCCCTCCCACATCCTTTTCCTTTTGTATTTTGTCTCTTTAGATTGTAAGCCCAAGGGCAGGAACCTGTCTAAGATTAATATAATATTGTAACCTGCCCTGAGACCTCCAGGTATAGGGCGGGATAGAAATTAAATAAATAAATAAACCCACCCTTCAAGCTACAAAACCACAATGAGGAGAGGAAGACCAGCTGGTTGTCTCCTTGGGTGTTTGTTCCAGCCACACCAACCCTCCAAGCTACAAAACCAGGTTAAGGAAAGGAAGACCTGCTGGTTGTCTCCCTGGCAGTCGTGGCTGATGGGCTTCAGGACCGGGTGTTCACAGCCCTAAGTCCCAGGGGGGCGGGGCCGTGGAGATCGCAGGGGTGGAACTGCAGAGATCGAGGGGGTGGGGGTGCAGTGGTCATGGGGCGGAGCCATAGAGGTCACAGGGGCAGGGCCACAGAGGTCGCAGGGGCAGAGCCACAGGCTAGAAAGTCTCAGAACCAGATAAAAATAAAGGGAAAAAATCCTTACCTTGAATTCGAAGGTATTATCTCTGTGCAGTATGGAAAGCTGTCGTCCTGTCTTTGATGGGGTTGCAGTGCCCTGGAAGGGACACGTACATAACTTGGGGGTACTCCTGGACTCTGCACTAACACTTGAAGCTCAGGTGGAGGCCATGGCCAGGAGTGCCTACTCCCAACTATGGCTAGTCCATCAACTGAAGCCTCTTCTGGAAAGAGACAACTTGGCCTATTATCCAGGATCTGGTAACCTCTAGATTGGACTACTGTAATGCACTCTACATGGGGCTGCCCTTGAAGACGGTTCAGAAGTTGCAGCTAGTGCAAAATGCAGCCACTAGAGTGCTGACCGGAACAACTAGCCGGATGCACATCACACCGGTCTTAAAAGAGTTGCACTGGCTGCCAATTCACTACCAAGCCCAATTCAAGGATCCAGGTTTGTTTCTTTGCCAGTAATGTCTCAGTCATGAAAGAAAGATTAAACACCACTACAAGTGATGCCTAGCTACTTCCCCCAGGTTGGAAATTTGCAGGGATTCAAGAGCAGGTGCTTCTGCATGAGATGTCCAGAAGCAATTGGTGGTCCACTCTATGAGATAGGATGTTGGACTAGATGGGTTGTGGCTTGATCCAGCAGGGCTTCTCTTATGATCCTATATACTTATGTGCTAACATATATCTTACATTCTTACGTTCTTATTTACTGTGCTAGTATTAATGTTAGCATTATTTCTAACCATTTTTAGAAAAAAATGGAATACAGGTTTGATATTAAACTTGTAGAGAATTTGAGCTTTTAGTTCAAATGTTGAAATACGGAGCATGTCTCCCAAGTTTATAAACTCTTTTCAAGAAGAGATATGAAAAATGTAAATGCTCAAGAGACATGGGAGTCTGAAAACATAAAATATCGGAATAAAATATTATACAGTAGACCAAAAAGTTATGTTAGTAATCTGTGTTGGTACACAATAAAGGTGATTCATAGATGGTTTAATACTTCAGCGTGGTTTTTCATAGATTAATAAAAACAACCTTTAAATTTTATTGGCAAGGATAGAGAATCAAACTATCACATTACTATATGTGGAAGACATCTTATAAGAATAAAATAATTTGGGAATTCGATTTTAAGAAATGTAACAAATTAAGATCATTTCAGCTGAAATTATAAAGTGAAGATTTCCAGTGCTGAAGCTTCTGGGCATTCAGTGATAGTGGCTTCCACCCCTGCCTTTCTTGTTCCATCTTAAGGAAACAAACAAGGTGAGATCATTGCAAATGTGCAGTTCAGCATTGTTCTGCCACTGCAGTTCTCTTTCTCAAACCCAGTGTACTGCGGAGAAGAATGTCTTCCCTCCCATTCCTCTAGCAGCAACAAATTCATTTCTGAAATTTGTTATGTTTGTTATCAATGATGTATTTTCACAAAAATAATAAAAAATAATTTTTTTAAAGAAAAGAAAATCCCCAATCTTTCTTTCTTTCTTTCTGTCTGTCTGTTGTCATCCTCATCCTCATCATCTATCTACCTGCCTACCATCTATCTCCTATCCTTTACTTGAAGGTCCAAAGAAGCAGAACCACAAGAAAAAGATAAGTCATAAAACAGTATAGAGCATACATTGCTTTAAAACGTACAGATGCAGGTCAGTAGTAGGGAGATAAAACAAAAATATTCTGCAAGGAAATGCAGTGCTTCATTGTTCCTGTTAGGAAGAGGCATTGATAAGCTGTCCAATGTCTGCATTAAATCTTTGGTTTTTGTGTTTTTTTTTTAGTTTAAAATGTTCACCAAAAATGTACTTAAAAATTCCTAGACTTACAACGCCTTCCTTTGTTTTTATATAGGTAGCATTGTTGGTTTCTGTGCAGAACTTTGGAAATTGAGGCAGAGCCACAGAAGCCCACATTTCTGCTTTCCCCCCTGCTTAAGATATCCTGTCAATCCACAAGCCTGGTGGGCTGATGGCAGCAATTTCTCATCAGTTCAGTTGGTGTGCTGCCTTCCCTTTTAAGCAAGGTCTCACGGCTGTGTGAATTTGATAGTTTTGTTAGAAAGGTTTGAAGGCAATTTGTTCATCACACCCGTTGGGCAGAATGCCAGCTTTTAAGCATTACTTCACCCACAGACCTCAGCTCCTTCTGCTCATAAAAATCAGTCCCCATTGTTAGACAGAGGAACAAGCAGCAACAAGAGGAAGTAGGCAAAGACCGCACATGGCTTGATGCTTTTACCTGTGAAGGTGATGGGTGCATGGCAGGAATATTCAACAAAAAGTTTTACCAGCCCAAGAACACACACACACACACACACACACACAAAGATCAGCTTTTATCCATCAATTGTTCTTCAGCACCCCAATGCAGAATTAGATTAGAGAAAGGGATTATTTATCATTTATTTGTTGGTCTTTTAAAAATGTAATTCATGGCCTGAGAAAACACGTTATGCAAAACAAACAAAAAAACCCTAGAATATGGAACTTCCTAGAAAGTCTATTTTGCTTTCCTGGCTCCGTTGTTCGAGTATCCATGCTGTTCCCTTTTTAAGCAGGTCATCAGATGCTGCTGATGAAGACTGACTACTAATAATCATATTACTGTTGATAGTGGGCTTTCTTGGTTACGGTATTAATCTGAGGCACTGTTTTTAAAGAGCAGCCATCAATTTAAAAAGAAACTCTTGAATGATTGGGCCTCTAAGTTACCTAAACTCATTATTAGAATATTTTTTTTAAAAAAAACAATCAAGCAGTTTCTAATTATTAAAAAATAGAAAAGATGCTGTTCTGAGTGGATTATTAGACAGAATACAATCATTGATGGCCTGTGCGCTCTGACATTTAGCTGATTTTATGTTAACACTTGAAATTTATTAACACCTGAGTAATGTTAACTCAAATAAGTTGCTCATAATTTTACAAATCCCAACTAGAATGTTAAGCCCTAACAAAGCGAAATCTGTCCAAGTCTATTTGGCTTTGAAAAAATGGAATTTGAACACAAGCAAATATTGAATGATGGATGGAATGTATTTAGACAAATCTGTAGATTCTTAGCTCTAATCTCGGAAGATAAAATGTTGATAGAGTAGCTCAGGTATCCCCAAACTGTTGACATTGGATGAGAAAATGATAAAAATGCTAAAGTTAGTACTGCAAACTCAGTTTGGTCCAAATACCTGTTATTTACCTGAGGATGTTATATTGCAAACATCTGGAAGTGGCATAGGCAGTCTGATGCCCATTGGAACTGATGGGATGAAAGCAAGACAGAGTGGCATTAGGGGATGGGATGCATGGCAGTAATAGTATGCAGGATAACCCTCCGTTCCCACCACTCATTTACCAGTTGCCACAACTTCTAGCAGACTGTCCAGTGTCTGCCCTCTGAAAAGTAGCTGGGCACTTTTAGGTTGCTGGAAGTGTGCATTAGGCCAAGTGAGCACTACAGGTCCTAAAGCAATAAACTGGTAGCAAGCGTTGTAACAGTAAACCAAAAACAAGTTTATTAAGAGGAACAATTAGAAAGGTAAAAGAGGAAAATAGGAAGTTCAGATAATGCAAGAGAAAGATCAAAAGTCTCTTAATACAGTATAGCAAGCTTCAAGCATACACAGCTTTCTGAGCTTAAAGGTAACCAGTTGCTTCTAAGCAGATAATCCTATCCACTTCCCTCTTTGGTTTGCTCTGCCCAGTCCTCAAGCCTCCCCAACGCTTAGCAACACAATCCCGGTTTCAGCAAGGCTTAGCCCTTCCCTGCTAGGCTGTGGGCTCCAGCCTCTGGTCTGTTCTTCTGCAAACCTCCTTCAGAGCAGCAACCAGACACGGTAGCCTCCTTCAGCTTTCCCTCCCAAAGAACAAGACCATTCTGATCAGTTCCCCTTCAGAGAAAAGATCCCTTGGTCAGTTTCTGGCAACGTTTCCCTTGGAGACAGATCTCTACTATCAGTCCTCTTCAAAAATTGCCCAGCAAAAAGACCCAGTCTGCTGCATTCTCAGCCTATTATACCCTTCTAATCCTAGCATCCCGATTGGCTGTTACCAGTGGCAACCAAGGGAAACTGCTCCTGCTTGTCAATCAAGCTCCCAGGTCCCTGGGCAGGTTTTCCCTCCAAATTGCCAGCAGCCAATCAATGCAGAAGGGGCTGGGCAATGTTTCCCGCCTTTTCTGCTATTTGCAGCCTAGGCTTGCAAATGCAGTTTGCAAGGGTTTGCACAGGTAGAAAGCAATGCATTTTGCAAAAGAGCCAAAGCACTATCACTGCCCTATGCAGACTGCACCCTGAAACCGTCACACCAGTCTTACTCACTACGCACCTTCATCTAAGGTACTTCTGGGTCTATGTGTGCAGACTGGAAGTGCTTTTCTGGGCTCCGGAAGGCCTATTTCAGCCTCTGGAGAGCGTGGAAAGAGGCCTGGGATGCCAGCAGAGCATGCTCTAGAACAGTGGTTCTCAACCTGGGGGTTGGGACCCCTTTGGGGGTCAAATTACCCTTTCAGAGGGGTTGTGATGAGCCTCCTGCCGCCCTTCCCCCCACCTCCCAGCTGCTCCGCCCCTGTGGTTGGGGGTCTCCACAACATGAGGAACTCCATTAAGGGGTCGCGGCATTAGGAAGGTTGAGAACTGCTGTTCTAGAAGGTAAGGGGGCACATGGGAGGCCACGTTTCTGAAATAGATCACCCTGGAACTTCAAGGCCAGAAAATTGTATTTGTCTGTTGGAGCCTTACAACAGTCTTCAAAGAAAACACAATCTTCAGAAGAGCACAGAGTAGCCAGGGGCCTGTCCTGAATCTGGCTGTTCAAGTTCAGACAGCTTTGTTTTGGCTCAGCTTGGGAAATGCTCTAGTAGGGGTGGTTTCACCTGGAACAGTCCAGTCCCTCTAGGCATGGAAAGACTCTTTGAGTTTTAGAGTCCAAAAGAAATAAATTGAATGGAAATAAGGCTATACAACTCCAGGATAAGAAGCAAATATATAGATACATAAAAAAGACATGTCTCTAGATTCTAGGTTATTGCTCTGTTGGCCTGGTTGTGGGCTTCATATAGACATTGGGTTCACTAGAGCAGCTAAAAAAAAGTTGAATAGTCTGATCCAGCACAGATCTCTTTGCGTTTTGCATATTCAGAGTACAAATGCACTATAATGTTATATACATTAGTGGAGTTAACACATGAAAATTCAAACCCTGTAGCTTACCCTTGTGGAGCCTTTGGATTTTTCTTGTAACCTGAGCAATTCATCTTTATACTTTTGACAAATTTCATTTTACTTTACCCTCCCCTCCATGAATATTCCATGCTTCCACCTCTGGCTCCTGCTAAATCTTCTGACTAAAAGTCCCTCAGAGAAGAGTGATTGCATCTTTCTTAACTTTTATAGTGGCCAGGTCACCCATGAACACAGTTAATCACAGTTAGTATGACGTGGCTTATTGCTGCTACTTAACAATTACCATGGGAAGGTTGCTCCTGCTACTTCTCCAGTTCACCTTAGATCTTGTATATAATTTAAAAACTCACCAGTGATTTCAGGTTGTGCTCACACTTAAGGTTTAATTCAGCTTCAGTCCACTTTCAGAGTGAGAGAATACATCAGCAAAGGGACAAGGGTTGTATCCCCATGCACTATATAATCCAAATCAAATCCAAATTTGGTAAGGACCGTCCCCATGCAAAAACCCCTTTCCGGACTTTATGTGGACCAAATCGCCCAAATCCATGCTAAATTTAGTTCTGAAGAAAACTGTTCTAAGCATGGTTTGTGAGCCAAGTCTGCATCATTTTGGGAGGCAAGTCTATGCATAGGGACAGTCCTGGGCTATTTGGGGAGTAGATTGACTCTGATGTTATAAGGAGGTGGGGTTTCAGGCCATTCCTCCCTGTGCATTGGTGATCACAACTGTTGGGCATTTTTAAATGGTAACAGAACAGAAATGAGTCTCTTTCCATGATCCGATCATCAGGCAAATATGCAAGCTTCTGAAATGTGCATAAAATGAGCACCCCAGTTTGACAGCTGAAGATGCAGCAATGAGGGGGATCATCTGGCCCTGTCTGTCCCACAAGACTATTTTGTCAACCCTTATTCCACTCCTGTTCCCCAATCGCCGGCAAGTAGCTTCTGAACTTTGCCAGCTAAAAAGCCAGATCGCTAACCAAAGCTGCTACAATGTTTAGAGGCAATTTAGCGGAGGTGTAGCAGCTTCGCTAAACTGTCAGTCAGCTAACAAAATGGTGGAGTGTCCTACAGGTGCATAGTGTTGATAGACTGAGGGGTTCTGAACTCCTGAGGCAAGTGGCTTTCCTTAGCTAATGAGCAGATTCACCCAGTTTTCATGATATGCCAAATCATCCACCTGAAGTTCTGTAGTTGCTCCAGGTTGCATTCACATGTAGCAAAAAAGTAGCTCAAAAGTAGAGATGTGCACAAATGCAATTTTTGGGATTCGTTTTGATTTGAATAGAATATCCAAAGATTCAAATGAATTCAAATGTTTAAAATTCAAATGTATTCACATTTGATTTGGTTCAGATACATTTAAATCTATTCATATGAATTTTCAATTCATATTTGAAGGTAGAAATGTCAACAACATTCATAGGTGTCCATGTGCATCCATATGCATCTGTATGTATCCATACGCATTCTGTTTTTATCCCGTATGCATCCCGTTTTTGTCCTGTAGGTATTTGTACAAATGTGTATGGATACGTATGTAATGCGTATGTATACGTATACATACAAATGTCTGAATAATTCATACGAATGATTCCAATGATACAAAATTCGTTCAGATGTTAAATTCAAATCAAATTTAAATTCAATTGAATTTGAATGAATTTTGAATGTTTCAAATATCTGTGCACACCCCTACTTAAAAGTACCTTAGGGATAGTCATGTTTTCATCTCTTCTGTAATACAGCTTTTCTAGTTTAGACTGTGATTACGCACAGTGAAAAAGGGAAGCATCTCTGAGGCAACTCAGAAACAGTTTAGAGACGGTTCAGAGCTGGGGTCATTCAGACATCACTTTGCCCTCCTTCCTTTAATGGATATTCAAGGCTAGAAAGAGAAGTTCATAAATGGAATAAGAAACTAAGGGCTACATGCTATTGTGAGACACTTCTGAGCTGCTTGTTTCTGTTACATGTTATCACAGCTTTAAACTGTTCACAAGAGGGGGTAAGGACAGACTGGCATGTGAACAATACCATCTCTAAGTGATTCCCTAAACCACTTCAGATGTGCTTTTAGAAAAACTATTTGTGAATATAGCCAAACCATGGTAATTCTGGTCCTGGATATGGCTGCCATTATTGGGCCTAGTTCCTCTTCCATTTATTTTGCTTTTTGAGTTTCTAGAAAAAGTCAGTTTTTCAAATGTCATGGGTATCCTGTTTACATAAGGCTAATTTAATGCAAATGTGAATTAGTATAGCTAGGGATTTCTGGGAACCAAGGGCTAAATTATGTTTATTAAGCAAAATGCCACACTAGAAGGAAACACTCAGAAATTGTTTTTTGTATTAAATGTAAGTGTCTCTTCCTTGCCAAATTGCGGCAAGGAAGTTATTCAGAAATTACAATTCTAAGAAGGAAACAGAAGCAACAACAACAACAACCCACCTACCCCTTAGGACCAAAATCTCTCTTCAGGTAATATACAGATTTTTAAACAAGCCTAAGATGTATGCAGATGTTTATGCCACTGGTACAAAAGTTCTTTTTAGCTTTATGTTTTTATGTCCCCATTCTGTCACTTTCTCAATTTTTAAACAAACAGCTCCAGATGTCACTGATATTTTTGCTTTAAAGGAAGTTTCCACAAGCCTTCAGAGACTGCCTTAATTAATAACTGCAGCAGTTTGTGATACATCACGTTTCAGCAATTTCAATGCACATACATGCTTGGCTGATTTGTTAACTCTCCATACACTTTCTTATAATATAATACATATGAACCTTCAATGCAGATGCTGTTCTTCAGGGAGCGGGGGGGAAATTATCTTGAAATGACTGTTCCAATTTCTTCTAATACTGAATCATAATGGTTGTTTTGTCCCAAGGGCAATACTAAAGAACTAATATGTGTAGCTTAACTCCTGGCCCTTAGGAACTCAGCCTGAACAGAGAACTGTCCACAAGTTTTCTATTTTTATAAGCTTTACTTATCCACAGTTCCACAAGTACAAACAAAGGATTTAGAATTCTTGTCAAAAGTCCCATTTTATACTTGCTGTCCACTTTCTCTGTACAGTGGCTTTCTTCTTCTTGTGAATTAACTTCTCTAGCTTCCTTTTCCTTGTGGACCAATTTTCCCATCAAAAGAGATAGGTCTCTCCAGTCTGTCTCTCAAAAGCTACACAAACTAAACTAAGGTGTTAGAATAAGAACTCAGGAATTGCCCAGCGTTCCTTTCATATTCTTAAAGATACAGTGTCCATTTTTGCTCTCTAAAACGGATGCAATAAAAAACCAACTTCAACCTTAAGGAATCCATAAAGGATGCTCTCGAGGCATAACAATGGTTCCATACTAGGGATGCGCACAAATGGGGTTTTTTTGACATTCAGTTGGTAATGAATTGAATGCTAGAAAATCTATTTGTTCAAATAGATCCCCTTTGAGTGTGGTAGGATTCTATTTGATATAAATGTATTTGTATGAAGTTGTACACATATCTGATACAAATGAATACATATCCAATACAAACAAATACTTATCCAGTACAAAAAAATATGTATTCGATATGTATCCTGTAACAAATCTGTGGTCTGAAAGCATCAAATCCAACCTGAATCAACCTGTTCCAGAGTGCTGACTGAAACAGCTAGCCAGACACACATCACGTAGGTTCTAAAAGAATTGCATTGGCTGCCAATTCACTACTGGGCCCAATTCAAGGTGTTAACTCTGACTTATAAGGCCCTATATGATTTTGGCCCCAAATATCTAAAAGAACGCCTTCTCCCATATTGCCCTGCCTGTGCTCTAAGATCTGCAGGAGAGGCCTTCCTGGTTGTCCCACCACCTTCAGTAGCAAGGCTGGTGGGCACCCAGGAGATTCTTGGTAATAGCCCCCAGGCTGTGGAATAGTCTCCCCCTTGAGGTGTACCAGGCTCCTTCTCTGTTCATGTTCAGGAACAAAGTGAAGACACACCTCTTTGCTCAGGCCTTTGGATAAATGTTCAATCATGTTCCTCTGCTGCAAATACCACTGTTTTAATTGATAATGCTTGTTTGTTTTTTAACATGTTGGATTTTAGACATTGTGATGACTGTTATTGTTTGATTATATATTATTTAATATGGTGGATTTTAAGGTTGTAACCCGCCCAGAGGTCTTCGGGTATAGGGCAGGATGGAAATATAAATAATAAATAAATAAATTTTAATCTGCTCTCAATCCATGTTGAACACAATCTGGATCTGTTGCAGATTTGTGGCACAGTTGCTTTCCCACCTCCCCAGCTTAATGAATGTCTGAACTATTCGTACGAGTTGCAATGTGAATGGTGTTTCTGAAAATGCTTCCGGCTCAAAACTTCATAGCTGGGCAATGACAGATGTACAAACAGCATGTTGCTGCTTTGTGAAGAATACAACATTAGTAGTGCTCTTTGGGAAAACCAAAAGCCCGTGCTGTGATATCCTCCTGACTATGCAAACTGATGTTTTTGAAGAAGCAAGGGTGAACAAAATATTTATAAACATTCAGGTTTTTCAGATCAGGTAAACAACTGTGGCGATTAAATCAGCTATCAGTCTGGGTACCTACATTAGCATATTCCTGCAGCTCACAAGCCCTTAAGCAAGATCACTGTCCTGTACAGGCTGGGTGTTTCTGTTGCAAGCTATTGGGATTAAGGGGGATGTGCGATGGATCCTAAAAGATCCTTCAGCACAGGAAACCCCAATAGGACCAGATGAGGGAGGCGTCTTTCACACAATGGACTCCTAATTCCAGCCCTAATGGGGCCTTCAGGTCTCCAAATCCGGATTTCCAGAAGACCTAAAAATTAGGGTCTACAGTCCGGTCTTCAGGCTTGAAATCAGATTATAGACCCACACATCCACATACTACCGTGCAGATGGGGTCTTCCAGATGGGCCTGGCAGGAGCAGAACTGCATGCCCAGGTGGCACAAGCTCTGCCCTGCCACTGACAACTAGGGTGGCCTGCATGGCCTCCTCAGTTGTCAGAGGACTCCAGCACAGTCTGGAGTGGCAGTGTGTGTGTGTGTGTGATGATTGCGTGTCATCACCCCACTCCCAATGTAGTGGGGGGGAGACAGAGGCAGCAAGCCCCCCTCCCCCTCCCCATGTAGCTGCTCTAGTGAGGGGCTTCGATGGCAGGCTGCAGGGGTTTGCCTCCACCCCTGCCTGCCATTGAAGCCCCTTTGCTGAAGCAGCTATATGGGGGGTAGAGGCTGCCCCCACCTCCCCATGTGGCTGCTCCTCTCCAGCAATGGGGCATCCATGGCAGGCAGTAGCAGGAGTTTGCCATCGCCTTCACCTGCCATGGATGCCCGATCGCTGGAGAGGAGGCGGCAATGACACGTGGCTGCCCCTCTTCAGTGACGGAGCAGCCACATGCAGTGAAGGAGGCTGCTGTTGTTGCCCCTCCTCCACCAGCTTCACCCCTCCCCCAGAAGGCTGCTTTGCTGGAGCAGCGGAAGCAGTGGGGGAGATGGCAATCTGCATCACCATCTCCCCCCTCAGCCCTGATGGCCCAGCAGCTGTCATCAGGGGAGGGGGTGTGGTGCTGTGGCTGCGACTGCCACCTCCGCCATACCCCCTGTCCCAATGATGGCTGCAGGCCATCAGGGCGGGAGGAGGCACAGATGTCAGCTACCTCCTTCCCCTGCCATCGCCTCTCATGTCCAGGCTCCTGGGGAAGGGGATCTTGTGGAGGCACAGTTGCCTCCACTGCTGCTAGATTCCCTGTCCCAGGTGGCTGCTTCGCAGCAGGGGAGGAGGAGGTGCCGGTGGCAGGGGAACAAGGTAGCTGCCATCCGCGCCCCCTCCTTGCCCTGATGGCCCTCAGCCATCATTGGCACAGGGGGCACGGCGAAGGTGGCAATCACAGCCACAGCCCCACAGCCCCTCCCCTGATGACAGCTGCTTTGCTGGGCCATCAGGGCTGGGGGGAGAGATGGCGATGCAGATTCTCTTCTCTCCCCTGCCCTTCTGTGGATGCTCTGGGTGACGGTGGAGCGAGCGTCATCTGGTCCGGGCTGCAGAAAGCATGCTGTGCTTCCGCACAGTGCCGCACAGTGTGGAAGCAGAAGGGTCTCCTGAACATCCAGATCTTCAAAATCTGGATGTCTGAGAAGACCCCATCTCAAACATCTGGATCTTGAAGATCTGGATGTTTGAGAGCAGTGTGGAAGCACACTAAGTCATCTTGTGCAGTAAACAACTTTAACAAGAAAGGATTCTGGTGGGAACAGTGTTGAAGAATCAGAGTCAGCAGATCAGGTGGGGGTGACTGTGTTCACCATGTCTTCTAGTAAACTAGGGAGATCCTGGCAGTGCAAATTACATTATTGAAAAAGCTCTTTGGCACCATCTGGTCCTGATCATGCCAATCCAGTCTCCTCAGGGGAGGAGAGTGCAGTTTCAAGGGCACAACAGTCTGTGCAGCAACCGGGGCACAGCAGTGCGGACGTTGAAGGTGAGGGGTCAGTTTTTGGGGAGCACACAGACAGCTCCTGGGACGAGAGCTCAGACAATAAGCCCCAAAAGCACCCCTCCCCTCTGCTCCTTTGTCAGCAGAAACAGGTGAGGCACAGACTGCAGCAGCTGGTGCAGCTGTGCTGGCAAGGGTGTGGTGCTGCCTCCCCTACTTAACTGAGCAGCACATGCTGGGCTGGCATTGCAGACAAAAACGTGTGGAACTCCCATGTAATGTTGACTCTTGGATCCTGCTGTGACTCAGCTGTACTTCTGGAACCCCAACTTGGACTGTCCTGACTCTTGCTGTACTTCTGGAACCCTGACTTTGGACTGACCTGATGCTGACTACTCTTGAGCCCCCAACGGACTGCCATAAGCATGGGTGTGTGTTTGCCTCGCTGCCCTCACCTGCCTGAGACATAACATCCCTGAATTGGAAGGGACCTCTGGGGTCATCAAGTCCAACCCCTTGCTCAATGCAGCATTTCATAAGAGCTGCAAGCTGTATCCCCATGCTTAAGAAGCTATATGATGACACTAAACTAGAAGAAATTACAAAGTTAGACTGCAAGACCAAGTAGAAGAAGAAAAGAAAGAAGAGTTGGCTTTTCTACCTTGCTTTTCTCATCCATTTAAGGGGACACAAAGCAGCTGACAAAGCTTTCTATTCTTCTCCCCCAACAGAATATCCTGTGAAGTAGGTGAGGCTCTGAGACCTTAGAAGAGAGCTGTGACTAGCCCAAGGTCACCCAGCTGGCTTCATGGGGGAGGGCGGAATCAAACCTGGTATTCCCAGATAACAGTCTGGTTCCCGAACCACTAGACCAAACTGTCTTGCAAGTACCATATTAGAAACCTGAAAATGTTCTCTGTAATGTGAAGGTTCTACCTTAGTCATTCTTACTTTAAGGAGTCAAGCTGTGTCAAGTACTAACTCATTGAGAACTATGTTTTAGTGACTTGCAACATAGACTGACACTTCATGTAAAAGATGCTCTGTAAATACCAATTATAGGCTCTCACTGCCTCTCTTATTCCATATTTGCTGAATATGTTAATTATAAGCACATAACAGCTTGATCTTCTAATAGTGGTTCTATAAAATTTCAGTCATTAAAGAATGACATTAGGTCATGTCTGCAAAAACATAATTTAATTAATTAAGACTGAAGATTTGTCTTCTATGCAGAGGGCGGAAAGATGGAAGAAGTAACATTCATTTTGGTGTGGTGAAAAAAACAAGAGCATGGCTGCCCCAGATTTCTGAAAGCATAACTCCCCCAAACCATCAATTATTTAGTATGAACAGCTGTTACAACAGTGTCAGCAACTAGAGCAGACCACTGCAAAAGCATGAACAGAACTAAAACTGAAATAAAGACACAATTAGTAGAGAACTGGAATTGACATAATACATTTCTGTACCTGTTTCCTTTCAGGTACCTACAATCCTCTGCAGTGGCGAGACAAAAAGCTTGATGAGAAGAGATGGAAAAGTAAAAAAAATAAAATGCTTCTCATATCTGACCATGTGCTGGAGATTATCATAATAAGAAACTACCATTTTGTAAGTAATAAAGAAGAAGAGTTGGCTTTTCTACCCCACTTTTCTCACGCATTTAAGGGGACTCAGAATGGCTGACAAAGCTTTCTATTCTTCTCCCAACAACAGACACCCTGTGAAATAAGTGGGGCTGTGAGAGCCCAAGGTCACCCAGTTGGCTTCATGGAAGAGTGAGGAATCAAACCTGGTATTACCAGGTAAGAATCCAGCTCCCTAACCACTAAACCAAACTGGCTTTCTGCACCTTATTTAGCTGTGCAGGCTGGTGAACTTCTGGGATGCATTGAATGGTTTGTACCTTGTGTGAAGGATTGAGGGTATAGGCTGCAGAAAGCAGGAATGTTTCTTAGACCCTTTGAGAAAGCCTTTGCTGCAATCAGCAAAAAAGGTGGGAAACTTTGCCCAGGCCCTTTGCATTGATTGGCTGCAGGCAAAATTGGAAGGAAAACCTTCTCAGGGGCTAAGAGGTTTGACTGACAGGTGGGAGGAATTTCCTTCAGTATCCAATAGCAATAGCCAATCAGAGTGCCTGGAACTGTCTAGTAAAATAAGCAAGAACCAGAGCTCTCTGGGTCTTTCTCTGAGGCAATATCGCAGGGGAATGATCAGTGGGATCTTTCTCTGAGGCAGATTTGCTAGGGATTGATCAGGGCCAGGGGTTGCAGCCAAGAAAAGGGGTGGACTGAGCCTGGAAGACACCCAGGGGAATGTTATATTTTCTTTAGCAGGGCTTGGGCTTAGGCAGAGTTACAGCGGAGAGGCTTGAGTTCAAAAGGGACACTATTTTCCTTTGAGGAAGGAAGGCAGTTATTACAAGAATGCTAAGCTACTGAGTGCACTGCCCCATCCCAGACTGCGTTTACCCAGAAGATGTGCGAGCAGAGCTGTGTCTCCCTAGTATAGCTGTATAGTGCATTTGTACAGCTGTACAATGCTCTATATGCGTGAGGCACATTCTGGCAGGTGTTGAGCTACTTCTAGGACAGAACCATCTCCTTACAATGCATATGCTTCATGTGGGAGTAGCCTCCATCTGTCCCACCAAAGCAAGTGCAGAAATCAGTAAAATCCTGCCACACCAAAAAGAGATTGTGCTGATGGAATAGTACATGTAAATGGGATGTGCATAGGGCCATTATGGTGCCTTGAATGCACACTGAAGGCACAGTGTCCAGGACTACATGTCAATTTGGCATTCAGTATGGAGGAAGAGTGTGGCATCTACTTGGACTCCATCCTCTTCCTCCATTCTGCCAATTTATAGCAAAAGGGACAGGCCACTTTGCTTAAAACACTGTCCCCTTGTTTGAATTCCACCATAGTCTTCTCTCTGATGCCAATAGACAATAGGTCAGGAATTCCCATCTTTGTTACTTTTATACAGTATCAGCAGCAGCACCCCAGACCAGAGTCAGAAACAAGACAAAATATAGCTCAAAGTATCTTCTTTGGTGTAACAGAATACAACTTGGTTCAAGCAACACAGGCTTGGTCCTTTTCCCAAACTCCATAAGCCAGTTCAAGGTTTCATAACAATGGGTGAACTGAAGTTTTTCCCAAGCTCTTTGTTTATTCTGGAATAAGTAGACATATTGTAAATGTGAGAAATGCAAGCAAGGATGGGCTTGAGAAAGGAACAGTAGCCATAGAGGAGACACTCAGTGACTTTGTCAAATCTTTTGCCAGTATTCTCTTTTCACATTACATAATGCAAGCTCTGGACAATAGTCCAGAGGTGTGGATGCACCATCCAGGAGCTTTCCCTGCCCTGATTTATACATCAAGAGCAAAATGTCCTTTGAGTCAGCATCAAACATCCTCATGCTGACTCTACCAGAAAGAGGGACCTCTGAGTGGGAAATATCACTCTGCATTTGGGTCACCCCTCTCAGCCACTGGGGTGGGAGCTGGCCAATTTTCATGCATTCATGAGTCATTGTTTAAATCTGTTCCCTTGTGCTGCAGTTAAAAACAGCCTTTGAATGTACACAGGTCTTGATTTTCCCTTCATTATAGAGGATAATTTATCCCACAGCTTCCCTTTAAATTTATAGGTGGTGGTTTTTATTTATAATAGATTAAGCATAACAGAATAGACTAAGACATAATTTTTTTATTCGATGACACTGATGTTGCTAAGACCTTTAAAAGATTATAAAGCATTAAAAATAAGTGTATAGACCCTGGCATTGATCAGCTCCAAAATGGTGCTGAGACATCAACTGACTAATTAGAATGTCCTCCACTTTGTTAATTATCTTTCATGTTCCTTCTTTGTGGTGCCAAAGAACTAGAACAATTGCTAATGATGGATTGCTCACATTTCACTTACTTTGTGTGCTTTATGGATAATACACAACAAAGAGCTCTAAACAAAACATTTCTATCCAATAGCACAATTATTCTAAGATGGGAGAAACCATACAAAAATGTCTGATTCCTACCTGTAGGACTAAGAAATAGATGAGATGGGAAATATCACCTGACTATGGCCGTGTTCACGTGCAGTTGAAAAGCAAACCCCTTAGAGGTGGTTTGTAGATGGAATCATTTACACATGAACATTCTAGTCTAGCAAAGGTGGATTAGCAATGGGTGAAAACACAAGGGTCACATGCTATCATCTCTAAGCCGCTTTTGAGACACGGCCTGTATTTTGTTGAGAAGAAATCTATAACAAATATTTAGAAGATAAAACATGTAATTCTTAAGATTCTAGGACTCAATTTACATGTAGCTCAGTCTGGAAATGTGTGTAGCTTTATAGCAGTCTAATAGGGAAGAAAATTGGAGAGGTCAGGATTAGTAATGAAATCATATGAAACCATTCTGAAAATGCAGAGATAAACCATCATATCCTAGAATTAGAAATCTGAATGTCATCCAATTTTGAATTGACACAATAAATCTGGACCTCTGAATTTCCACTCAGGGCTTCTTTGCACTTACCTTGGTGGAATGGTATGATAATCCACTGATGTGAACATTAAGTGTAAAGATGTGTGCCATTTTGCCCCACATTCACTTTTTTTCCCATTTGCAAGAAGCATAGTGCTTGTAACTTCCTCCTCCTTCTTGCTTGTTGACGCAGGGTAATATGAGCCATTTCCTGTGTTCGATCACTGGGAACATTGCCAAGTGAACCGGTAAGTCCCTTCAATTAATGGCAGAAAGAAGGTCACTGACACAAGGAAAGAGTTGTTTGAAGAGTTCTGAAAACTCTACAAACAGTTCTATTTGTCTGTCTACGGGGCCATGGAAAAGTATTTGTTTCTATCTGATTACTTCTATTTTTCCATATTTATCCTTAATTGTTTCAAATCTTTAAACAAAAGGCAATGTGAGACAAATATTTCAAGCAATATCCTGGGAAAGATCAATTAAAAATCAAAATGCCCAATTCAAAATTGAGGGCAAGATCTTTTGACACAGACTTTTAAAATGCAAAATAATCCATAAAATCAAATGGCACACCATTAAAAATGGATCCAGAGAAAGTATTCTTCAAAACCAGACTTAAACTTTTATTAAAACACAGTAAAAATCAAAAGAACAAGCAATGTCACTTTTGACAGATCCCCAGCTGATGCCAAAGTAAAACCCAACGAAGTAATAAGCATAGGAAATCTGCAACTTATCATATTCCCTTGACAGGAAATTCACTCTTAGGAACTCACTGCACATGCCCTATCCATTAAACAACAGTGCAGAGCCTTTCTACGGTGTTTCTCTATGAAAAAAAAGCTCATTTAAGGACATATTTTGACAGGTAAACAGGAAAAGAGATTTTTAAAAGAGCTAAAAGAAAGGATCTTAAAGCTAAAAACTTTAACCATTAAAGAAAAGCCTAAACTCAAAGAACTACACAGATTATTTCTCACCCTAAAATGATTCAGTAGCAAGCAAGAAATGTGCCCCAGGAGAATGCCAAAGTTTCAACTTAGTTCCAAAGACACAGAAATGCATAAATCAGTAACTGTGAGGCTCCACCACAGACCAAACTGCCATAGAAACAAAGTTTCTTTTGAAAGTTCAGTCTTACAAGCAGCAGGAGCAGCAAGAGGACCATAGCCAACGTCAAACCTTTACCTCAGCATGACAAAGCAAAAGCCGGAATGGGCAGGAAATCCAAACAGTGGCTGTGATCTACTGGACAAGGCAAAAATTGCTGCTTTCGCTGAGGACTCAGCTCCAGTAGCATGGATTGCATTATATAGTAAGGATGGACTGAAAGAATCATGCCTATCTGCTACTTCAATGCCAAACTGAATAGAAGAAACTATCCCAGGGATCTGACATGAGTATATGACCACAAGGAAACCCTATTTGACCCCAAAATTCAGAATCTGTGTGTGCTTCATTTAAAAAAAAAACAAAACCTAAGGGCCTTTTTGTACTATGCCTTAGTCAACCTAGAGCAGCAGTCCTCAATCTTCCTAATGCCGCGACCCCTTAATGGAGGTCCCCATGTTGTGGAGACCCCCAACCACAGGGGCAGAGCAGCTGGGAGGTGGGAGGAAAGGGCAGCGGGAGGCTCGTTGCGACCCCTCTGAAAGGGGATTCCGACCCCCAAAGGGGTCCCGACCCCGAGGTTGAGGACCACTGACCTAGAGGCACTTGCAGATGCTTAGAGCATGCAAACCCTCTCCCAGCCTGTCTGCAAGTGTGGATGGGTGTTTGGGTGCAGTCATGTTTGATTGCCAGTGTTGGTGCCAGTGTCCATTCACAGTGCCATCATTGGAACAATTGGGCATGCACCACCCTCCTGCATGGCTTCCAGACTGGAAGATATGTGGATGGAGCATCCAGAAACTTACCACCTTTGACACTAGTCCAGGCTTTGTGCTTGTGTGGTTCACTTAAATCTGTATCACACATAGTTCAAGTGTGGTAAACTCCCACACGGATGGAGCCATTTCTGGTAAGGAAATAGGTCCTTCACATGATGACACTCCATCTGGGAGATTACCACACATGAAGTACTGGGCCAAGTGCAAATTGGCCCGTAGTCTAAACTAAGGGCAAGGAACACATGCTTGGGTGACATTAACAGAAATCAGGGCTTATCAGCACCTTACTTTAATTAATTTTAACAAAGAATAAATTAATGCCATGAGTCAATGATGTTGCTTCTGCTGAAAGGTTTCTTTAAATGGTAAACAACAGCCGAAATCCTGTTTCATGCAATTTATCCAGAATCTCTGATAACCAAAACCCAAAGAAAACATCTGTTTTAATTTAATTTCCTATCTCAAAGGTCAACACAGTTTCTGGTAATTCTGTTAATTTTTTTTAAAATAAAGAAAATACATTACCCAGTTGTTGCTTTTCCATATTATTTAAAGGAACCCAAATCCTTTCAGACAAAACCAGAATGTCTGGTTAATGATTCCGCTGTTCCCATTAGTTCCTTCTTGCTCTCTTTAACTTAAAAAGTAAGTAGAAGGTTGCTGTATACAGCATCTCACTCTTTTACAACTTGCCGTTCAAAGTTACAGTAGAATGGAAGTTTAACTTTGAGTTTTTCCACAGAAGTCCTCAAGGATTGTCGGACCTGTTTCTATGTTCCCAACTCATACCAGCAAGTTGTAGCTAATTCACTTGTATCAATGTTTGGCCCTTTCCACACTTGGTCTTATTCTGAAATGTATCTCAAGATAGGAGTCTGTTGTGTGTATGCTAATGGGGATTATGGCAGATCTCTCTTGGGGTCTGCAATAGTCTGCACTAGCATGTAGACAATAGGCTCCTATTCTGAGATATATTCCAGAATAAGGCCAAGTGCAGAAAAACCACTGGTCACAAGTCAGTTCCTTGTCTTCCATCAAGAATACATATAACACAAAGCTAACCTAATTAAACAAAAGTAGGGCCCGGTTCCCATTAAAAGCTTAAAACAGTTTTTCTAAACCAAAATAATAGAACCGGATGCTAACACGAATTTGCCTGATCCCATTATTTTCAACTTAATCGCGTTCGATCCGGATTCTGAGGATCGTACATGGCGTATGTGACTCAAGTGGCTACTTTCTAAAAGCTGCTTTTCAGGGCTGCCCTGCCCTCTTCCTCCTGGCGTGAATGCGCCACCCATAACCGACCCCTTCACGGAGCCTAGCTGGGTGGCTGCAGCTTGCCTGGATGGATGAAAAACGGCACCGAGCAGCCAGCAATTCTTTCCCCTCCTCTCCCCATTGCCCAGGGCACACAGCAGCAGCGGCAACTCAAGCCCCCTTTGCCTGCTCACCTCCATAGCCACAGCCTTAAACATTCACACATCTCCCAGAATCTGCAGCTGCTTTCCTTTCTTTTCCCTTTCTAAAGGTCAGAACTTCCAGAATTGCACAGAATTGCAATATTGTTATCAGGTGCAAAGTGGGTGGATTGCTACAGTGTAACCGCTGCTGTAAGGGGTGGATTTTTACAGTGAAATCACTATCTTTGGAAGCAAGCTATTGGGGGAGAAAAGCCCTAAACATGCATTCTCATCCCACTAAAACGGTACCATTCCCACAGTAAGAAATGTAAAATGTTTCAAATGCATGAACCAGAGCGAGACCTGTTGAAATGAGTGTTAACATTTACAATGCTTTGGGGTGATTTAACACTCGGAAAGCATGTTAAGCCAACCTGACGTGAGGACTGTGAGGACTACGTTTGCATCCGGTTGTATTATTTCGGTTTAGGGAAACCGAATTAAGCTTATAATGGGAACAGGGCCAGTGTGAGACACAATGTTGGACAAGATGGGCTGTGGCAAAGTTCCCAGCAGGATTCTTCTTATGGTTCTTATGTTCTTAAAAAAAAAAAAGACAGCTTTCAAGTGATAGTTTCATTTATTGAAGAAAACTTACTCACTTACCAATCTCTTTGGGATCTTCCATGTACAAGTGACCAACAGTTCATGCACAGAAGCTGGGGGGAAAACTCTCTTACAACAAACCAGTCACAGATCTGCTGCAAATGAAAGCTACATTCACTAACCAGAGTTTTTGTTTTTGCAACAGCTGCCTTGCCTCTCCCTGCATGAGCTGTCAATCATTTGCACCTGCCTGCTCTTGAGAAGGCAGATAGGTTCAAAATACAGGGTCTTTTGTACTGATTTTTCATGGCATGTTACCGGAGTTTCTGCTATCTGTGGGCTGCTGGTGCCCCAGATCTTTTTCCACGTATGGTCTAAATTATCATTGTTCAACTACAATAAAATGATGTAAGGGAAAGTTAGGCATTAATAGGACACTTCATTTCTTCAACCATTTCAACTTCTCCCCTAGAGTCTGCTTCTACTTCTTTAACAGCTATTTTGCAGATATCTCCTTAACACACCAATAATTCTGTGTTTTCTTTTTCATATAAAATTATTCCAATTCTGTTCCATTTGAAACAGAAAAGCAAGCAGATGATTGCTGCAATGGATGGGAAACACTTTTTTCAGTAGCTTAGATCACATATTAAGAGTGACAACTGTATCTGCTTCTTTTAATTTTTTGTCACTTTGGAATTCCAGCCAACATGAGGTAACTCCTGAAAACTTGCAATTAAAGATTCAGTTTGTTTTACTTTAGAATAAGCCTCAGCCTGCATAAAATCAAACAAAGGTTTTCCCCATCCCCATAGAATATCTTTAGCAAGAAAGGCAGACAGGCACTAACAGCATAATGATAGATATAATGAGCAAGAAGCTTTATTAACTTCTATAGAATGGAGTCCTAGATATGTGAATGAAGCATTGACACGTAACCAGAGCCATTTTTTCAGTCTCATCTTTGTCTGCCAAACCTTGGACCAAGTTCACCACACTTCAAGGGTGCTTTTCACTTACCTGTGCTGACCTTGAACTGCAGGATCAGATCAGGCAGGCGCTAGTTCTGGTCTGGACCAGCCCCATGACAACCCCAAAGCTTGTATGAACTTTGGAGTTGTTAGATCCAACAGATAGGGATGAAAGTTTCTGATCTCAGAGCTCTCAGGGGAGCCATTTTGGAGTGCAACTCTCCTTGTCCAAGTGGCCAGTGGACTTTTTAAGCAGGTCCACTCATGTTCCAGACTAGGGGCCATTTTGAGGACTCTGGTTCAAAACATGTACAGATGGAGTGTACCAGAGTGGGCCTCTCCAGTCCACACCAGTGTACGAATAAAAAAGGCTCAGAAGAAGACTATTTTCTGGAATAAAAAGTAAGTGCAAAAAGGCCTTCAAACTTAGTTCAACCAGGGTTAGTTCAAGCCTTTTAATTTCATCATTGTTCCAAGTTCTTATTCCACAAGCTTTGACTAACAATATATAAACTGAGTAGGAATCCACTTCAAAGCACTCCTATAAGTCCAAAAGTAATGATTGCTTAGTTAATAATCACATCAATGTTCCTGGCTATGAGTCTTTCTGCACTTGCTGGTGTTCTTGCAACAGCTGCCTTGCCTCTCCAAGGCCCTGTCCCCAAAAGACTTATTAGCCCCTCTCGGCTTCCTCTGCCATCACTCTGTTATAGCTGACTTTAAAAGTCCCTTCCACTTCCGGAATAAGTGCCCCCATGGTAGCCGCGATCTAAATGGACATTCCGTCCCCATGGTAGCCGTCTTCTCTTTCCGGGCATCTTTTTCCCCCGCCCCCTCTCTTGTTAAAAGGAAAAACAGCCAGATCTCCGTCTCCTGAAACGGCTTCCCGCCCCTAGCAAAGGCAGATGATCGCTCATTCATTCACTTTCAGCACTTACTTTCACTCAGTTCTCTGTTAGAAAAGGCTTTCTGCCCCGGCAAAGTCAGCGGCTGCAGCCATCGGCAGCGCGATCCTTCGCTCATTCTCTTTTAAGGCTTTCACAGATCACTTGATAACAATGTTGCAATTCTGAGCAATTCTGGCTCTTTTTACAAAGGAAAGGAAGCGAACCTGCTGCATTTCTCAGATGTGTGAATGCTTTTTGGCTGTGTGTGCAGGCAAGCAATCCCCGCCCCTTTTGCCACGGAGCGTCCTCAAGGCAGATATAGCGAGCAAAACCCGTGAATCGCTGAAAGAGCGCTGGAACTCTTCTTTAAAGTGCACGTATTTTATCGCGGGTGTCTCACTTTCCTAAGCTCCCTAAGCGCCTTGTAAAGCCTGGAATGGGGCCACTCAGAGGCAAAAGAAGAGTTCCAGCAGACTTTCAATTGCATGGGGACAGGGCCCAAGTGCACTAAAAACTTTCCTTCCACATGTAGGTATGGAATACGAAGAAGCGCTGAGCATGATTAAGAAGCCCTTGATCTGGATCACTAGTAGACCTCACTATTGAGCTCTACCGGAGCACCAGCAGGGCCTAATCCAGAACATGGAGTGTGCAGAAGGTGCATGTCTCTGTGTTCCAGTTTGCAGGGGGGGAGGACATTTTGTCAGCAAACCTTATTGCACTGCCAAATAGGTCCCTTCGGTGCTCTGAAACCAGGAGCTTTCATTCCTGGCTGTCAGAGCTTCTGCAGGCCAATGTGAGCTTTGGGGCTTGCATGGAGATTGGGCTGGAGAACACTAGCCTTACATACGGTTTTCTTCCAACCCAGAGTGATCTGTCCCAACCTTGAGACCGATTGCTCTGTTTGTTCCCTACAATCCCAGACTACAAGAATTAAGTGCAGAAAGTCTCTATGTCAATCTGTATAATATTTAAGAGGTTGTTTGGTGTTCACTGCTGAAGAAGCAAGAGCCAATAAAGCACAACAATGCTCCTTTTAAGGAATCTAATTCAACTTTTTATTTAATTTTAACATGACTACACGCTTGGATTTCTGGTTCAAAATCAGCTGTTTGTAAACTGCTGTGTCAACACTTGTTTGCTTTTTGTTTTGCCACATCAAATCTTTTTCCTTCTTGTCAGCATATTTTCCATGACACGCTTGCCAGAAATGAATGAGACTGTCAGTCTTCCTTCTTAACCAAATAAACAAGTTATTTCTTTTAAGACCAACACATTTCTTCCTTGCATTCAAGAAAATAGAGTGCAGTCATTCTATCTCCCTTCTTTTACAATACCAGCAATAAAAATCCAGAGCACAAGTAACAATGCAGAAGAATAAAGGAGAATAGGACCTCTAGGGTTTGTTTAGAAGAGGAACTTCAGTAGCATGTGGCTCTCGTTTTCTCATTCCATCTCTCACTGACCTTTTCCAGCCTAGAATGTTTGTGAGAGGGATAGGGAAACTGGCCTGGGAACAATCATGCCTGGGAACCATCTCAGAGACACCTCAGGGGCCTTTAAAAAAAACCCGCATGAACACTGAAGACATAGAATTAGTAAAAAACAACAAAAACAACAACATTGGTTATGCTATATCCCATGCATGTTGAGTTGACTATGTCTATCAGGACCAGATATCATAGCCAATATCCCCCAAAGCTAGGAGCTATAGTCCAGAAACGTTTACAAAGTCAAAGGTTAAGCACCTCTAACCTTAGAAGCAGCTCATTAACTACGGTATTGGAGATCTTGGTTGTGCCAGTGATGCATCTGAAACTCCTAAGAGAGAGAGCACAATATCTGAATTTGACCTTACTCAAGGATGTAAACCTTTCTTGAATGTTAAGGTCTCTTACAATACTACAGTTGTATGTCAGGAAGCAAAGCTAAGAAGGCCATTAAGTGCCACTTTCTCTGCCTCCCACTGCTGTTCTGAAGATCCTGAGGAGCAAATACTTGCACAGTTCACACAAACAGAAGGCAGGCAGAGAGAGAGAAATGGTTGTGTACTCACATCTACCCTGCTTTTCATTATATGATATGCAAGGCCTGGTCACAACCGAACCCTCACGGGATGAACAGGAGGCGCACACACTCAAGTCATAGTTGGCTCCCTGACTGTGTTACCAAACAGTGACAATAGCCTACATCCTAAGAATTCAAATGCAGTAATGATTTAGGACTTACACGCAGGATGGTTTTCAAGTGAAAGAAGTAAGCCTTCTTTATTAAGACATGACAAGGCTTTTTATACAGTTTCTCTGAACAATGGAAAAGTACCCTCAGGAAACCCATATTTGGTTACAACAAGAGGACTGGACAGAACCAGTATATGATCAGTTATAATAGCCTATGTAAGGATAGTGCTACATAGGAAATGCCATATATGGTGTTATGATGAGGACCAATAGAAGCCTGTCTCTAGGGATTGCTTATGCATGTGTATAGTTCGTGTCAGCATCCTTGGATGCTGCACATTGTATACTTGTACTGTGGATGTTATGACTTACTTGAGAGAGAGATTAGGAAAGTTACAGTGACCCAGGATGTATCCTTTGGCCTAGTTGCATTAGCAAGAGTTGCTTTAGCTGAGATGGGCAATTGCACCCCCACATTCAAATGGAAACTTTTCTTTGATTCATTTCAGCCTTGTTTGGGTCCTTTCCTTTGAAAAAACACAGTTTAAGACAAGCTTACAGTGATAAAGCTCCACAGGTGATCACACATCACAGCAAAAGAATAGGCTGTATCCAGATTAGCGGAATAAAATCAGCTGTTAGAGAAAAGAGTGCAGCTTACGGCTGCCAGAGCCACAATGTGCCATCCGGACTCCAGCAGCCTCCCTGAAGCTTTTTCAGAGAAAACTGCAATACTTCCATGGTGCACACGGTGAGGAGTGCATCAAGTGGGATGGGGCAACCAATGGGAGCTGAGCTGCTGGCCCAGGTCTCATTCCCTGTTCTCGCTGTCCTGTCCAGACTGGCAGGAACATTTGAATTTACCCAATACTGCAGAGCGAGTGCTTATCATTCCACAGTAGGTAAATTTGCAGCAGTGATGGGATAATCCACCACCGCTATGCAGTATCAGGCATCAGGTGTGACGCCGACGTCTTGACTGTGCATCGGAATGTGCAGTATCTGTAAGACTGGAAACACCCTTACTCACATTACTTTATCAGAAGCCAAAACAAGCGGGAGGGGATTATATCCACAAATGTCTGGAGCTCTTATATTATAAATTTGAATGTAATCCACAAAACAAAAAAGCAGACAAAATAAAATAGCAGTACAGTTTAAAAAGGAAATTATAGTTTGTTTGGGGACTTGTTTTGTTTTAATTTTGTGCAAATATCTCTTTGGCCGCATCCCCATTACAACCTTATTTCGATTTCAAACCGTTTTCAATCCTGCTTTCTGCGTGTTAAATCGCCCCAAAGCATTGTAAATATTAATCCTCATTTCAACAGGTCTCACTCCGGTTCGTGCGCTTGAAATGTTTTACATTTTTTACTGTGGGGACCGCATGGTGTTAAGGGATGAGAATTCGTGTTTAGGGTTTCCCTCCCCCAATAGCTTGCTTCCAAAGATAGTGATTTCACTGAAAAAATCCACCCCTCAAAACAGCCATGATAAAAATCCACTCCTTAAAGCAGCGCTACACTATAGCGATCTACCCACTTCACACCTTATAACAATGTTGCAAATTTGCACAATTCTAGCTCTTTGAAAGTTCTGACCTTTAGAAAGGGAAAAGAAAGTAGGTTCTGTTTTAAAGGCTGTGGCTGTGAAGGGGGCTTGAGTTGCCACTGCTGCTGTGTGCCCTGGGAAATAGGGAGAGGAGGGGAAAGAATCGCTGGCTGCCTGCTGCCGGTTTTCCTCCAGGCAAGTGGTAGCCACCCAGCCACCCAGCTAGGCTCCCTGAAGGGGTCCCTTATGGGTGGCGCATTCATGCCAGGAGAAAGAGGGCCAGGCAGCCCCAAAAAGTGGCTTTTAAAAAGTAATCACTTGAGTCCCCCCTTCAGTCACGTACACCATGTACGATCCTCAGAATCCGGATGGAACGTGATTAAGCTGGAAGTAATGGGAACAGGCAAATTTGCGTTTGCATCCAGTTCTATTATTTCGGTTTAAGGAAACTGGATTAAGCTTAAAATGGGGATGCACCCTTTTAGTGATAGAACTGCTTAAAAATATTGAATCAGATATCTTGTGCACTCTTATATTCTATGTTACTGGTGTTTCTGAAGCAGTGGCAGCAAGTCTTGATGTGATTAATCCAAGATGTCATCACTTACACAATGCTACCCAGAAGGCCCCTTTCAAATGAGGTTGTCTCAGGTAAATGGTCTCCCTGATAACAAATCACTGACATCTGGAAATGCCTTTCCAGGGGCTACTTTTATGTCAGTGACTTTTTCAGATAAAACTAATTCAAAAACTATATCATAAAGTAGATTGAATCCTAATTGAATAATGGCTCTTATTTTATCTTCTCCAAACTTGTACCATCTCCAAAACCAGGAGCTTGATGTATATGACAGGAGAAGCTGGCACTGCGGAAATACATTAATGTTACTTTTTTTTTTTAGATTGATCTTGAGTTCCTTCTGTGTGACTGTGTGACCTTTCCACTTGCAGCAATGAAAAGGGATTTCATTCTGCTCCAGGGACATGCCTTAGCTCTTCCATTTTCATTGGACAGCAAAGACAGCACAAAGGTTTTCTTATGGCACTCAATGCATGAAACAGCTAGTTGTGAGGGAATGGAAACTGGTGTTACCAAGAGACACATCCAACTAGTTTGTGGGATGATGACTGAAATCCACATCAAGCCTGCCTCTAAGGCTGTGATCAGACACAGCAAAAAAAAAAAGCATTTTAGAAGGCTTCAAGGTGGGATAGTTCACACATAGATCTGCCCATCTCCTGAACACTGTGTGCTAGAAAAGGTGGATTAGAGAAGTCTTGGGAACACTGGGGCCACACACTGTCTCTCTGAGGCACCTCTGAAGTATCTCTGCCCTATTTATTATGTCTGAACACAGCTTCAAAAAAATACCTTGCTTGAATACTTGCTGGAAGGATGGCTTGTAGCTGCCACATTTAGCTTCATGTAAAATACAGTTTGTTAAACTCTTAATTCATTCAGGGGTGCATAATTATGAATTCTGAGAAATGGCACACTCCAGTTAACCACAAGTTCCAATTTGAAGCCCATCTGAATTGCAGACTCAAGGCCTTTTTGTGCTACGACAGTGGTGACGGCCCAGGATGTTCCAGCTTGGAGCATCCACACACCACCGAACCATTTCCATTCTGGAATGGCTCCAAGGGTGTCTGGGCACCCTCATCTTTGATAGCTTCTTTACAGCTTTGCAAGGAGCTCCTATGGCACTCCTAGTACAGCCTGCATGCATCATTTGCACAGTGATTTGCAGTTGTACGCCACATTACCTGATCACCGTAGGAATGGCCGGCCACACACGGTTGTTGGTGTGGCAAGGCAAATGCTGCCAGACATCAGTGTTCTCACTTACCCTGCTATAGGGTAAGTTCAAGGTAGCTGTGAGACAGGGACAGCATTCACAATGCAAACACTGGCCCCTGAGGTTAACTTTCTGGCCCATGGTCCCTGGGAAGTGTGGAAAATCCCTGATGTATTTTCACTCCCTGTCAGGACAATGTTGCTATGGAACTCAGCATTTGTCTGTAGTGCAATGCAACATCTTTACACAAATCTGCCACCACTAAATTGACTAGAAAGCACTTTGGGAAGATAGTGACAAATAGAGCCATGCATAAACACTAAAAACATAGTTCAATTAAAATCAAACTGAACCTTAAATGATTCAGAATCAAAGCTTTTTGAAAAGGCTTTTAAAGGACCAGTAAAATAAAATAAAATAAACCAGCTAACATGGACCAGTTTGATTTGATTCAAACTATGGGCTGGGGTCACACCTTCACAGTAATTCTTCTTCAGTCTGTCTTTGGACCCCACCACTCACACCTTTATAGTCCAATCTCCCTTCAATCATACTTTCCTAAGTCCTAATTTTTACAGGTCTCAAGCTGTTATAGGGTGTTAATCATTTTTCATTTTTTGGGTGTGATCGGGGAGGAAGACAAAAGGGGGCTAAGTGATAGTGGGCAGATACTACATAGATTTGCCTTTCACTCAGTGGTTGATGACACAATGTTGGGTGACAGAACTGTCATCCTATCAGAGCGCAGTGAGTGTTGTGATAGTGGAGAGAGGTAGAGATCTAAAAAGTCTCATAAAGGAGTCAAAACGTTGGGGAAAGAGAGGTGTGACACACACTGAGGACAAACTGAGTATTAGGTATTGGGTGTAATTGGTATTGGGTGTAATTGGAGTATTAGGTATTGATTAGGTATTGGGTGTAATTGGAGTTAGTCAGTTTGAGTCCAGTTTCTTAACAAGATGGGCTATTTCAACAAGATGTGACCATTGCCTAGGTGTTTGATTAGTTCTAAAGGACCTTCCAAACCAGTATGTGAACAATCCAGGAAAAAATTAATTTACTTTTAACTGTTAATAAAACATTGATCTGGCTCATGCCTCTTATCATCAAGCAGCATGTCTGTCCCTGTCTCTAAACTGCTATATCCTATACAAGTCGTACCCTATGTTGTCCCACTGCTATGCTTTTCAAATGTCCAAAGTTCTGAGCCATCCACTCTGCCATGAAAAAAAGAGCTTTGACTCAAATAAGCTTGAGTATAAAGGCAAAGAAATATAAAGCATGAAAGAGTCCCATGAACCATTTAGGTCAGCAGCAGCTAATCCCATCTGAGGAACTGACGCACTTCTCAAATAAAATTTTCCTGATCAAAAAGACAACTCTGATTTAAGCAGTAGCACTGGCAGGAACAAAGTACATGTTATTGTGAAGTATGGGAAGGACACAGAGAGAAAAACCTGTCAGTCATCAGGCCAACCAACTAATGAATAAGGAAAGAGCAATAACCATCTTTTCTCAGCTGAGCACCATCTTTTCTCAGCTGAGCCATACTGTCCATGTCCCTATGGTAAGGATACTGTGCATGGGGACCAGGGATGGGGGGGGGGGGCTGGTGGCTTCTCTGTCGCTGCTGCACTAGCAACACATGTGTGGTCTGTCAGCCAAGAGGCAGGTGGATTGATTTCACTGCCGCTGTCGCCACTTTGACCTCTGTCTTTAATCTGCACCGAGGCAGAAGCTTTCCTGCTTCCACCAGCCTCTGCTCTGTCCCCGCTTCTATCTTTCAAACCCTCGCCTCAATCCTTTATCTGTGAGGGATTGTGTGGGCTTTCCCTTCGTCTATTTCTCTCCTCCCCTTGTCAGCTTCACTCATGTGTACGTGTGTCTCTTCACCTCCCTACCCGCCCTTCCTTGCTTTCTCTCATGTAGGCAATTCCTCTAAATTTCAAAGCTGGCTGCTCCGTTCAGGAATCAGAAGCCAAGGCTGTTTCAGTGGCAGCCTTTTGGGAGTCTCCAAAGGGAAGAGACAGCTTTGCTTCCTTCACAACTACCAAGTGTTTCCCTGTCAAAAGGAGAGGGCTCACTGGATACAGGCAGGCAGATAGCTGTGTGTGCACTCCCGTGCCCATTCACACATACTCTATATATTTTCAAAGGACTATATTACAGGAGAAAAGGAGAAAGCCGCTTGCTTTCCCGCGTCTGTTTTAAGCATTTTATTGGAGCTCTGCTCATATGCATGACAGCCCCTATACCCACCTGACGTATGCTCAGCTGACTGCAGGGCAGCTGTCAGGCGATCGTTTATGATAAAGCAACCCCTTACCTGGGTGATTAAGCACTCAGGAAGGGGTGGTAGTGGAGAAAACCATGGCATCCCAATGCAGGGATTTACCATGGTTTTCATGAGGCCCTGTCCTCCATTGCCATGGGGACTCCTTCATGCGAATTAATATTCACATTAAGGCTGCCCTGAATCCACCATGAGGCACTGGCAGCCCCATGGGGATGCAACGTCCGTCCGTCCGTATGTATGTATTTGCATTTTAATCCAGTCCTACACTTGAGGGTCTCAGGGCAGCTTACAGCAACAAAGATAACATTTAAAATGAAAAAAAACTAAAAACAATATCAGTGTCTGAAAGTGTGGAGAGGAAGCTGTTTTCTTAGGTAAAATCAGGGCAGATGGGTCCATCTTCACTGATCTCCTGAACATGTCAAATGAAGGTGCCTGGCACACTTCAGGGGGAAGACTATTCCATAGTCTGGTGCCACCACTGAGAAGGCCCTATTCCAGCTCCTCATTCCATTACCAATTGAAGATTGTGCTACAATCAGGAGGACCACCACTGCAGATCTCAAGGCACAAGCGGGTCAGACATGTGGGCTATATAGATCTTTTGTGGGCTGTGTAGATCTTAAGGTGTGGGCAGGCACATGTGGACTCTATCTGTCTGGATGCATTTGTGCACACATAGAAGAATGGTGTGTTGCTGTGCTTCTGCCGTGCAGTCTCACATCAGCAGAAGTTGAATGCAGTTTGCAGTCTGAAAAACTGAAAGCCACTTGCTTTCCCGCATCTGGTTTAAGCATTTTACTGGACAAAATACTCGATTCATAATTTACATGATAAAGTAATGCTAATAAGTTGAAAGCAAAACCGAAGAGAAACACATTTATGGAAGATATCAGTTCTGTAAATACCTTGGGATGGAGAATGTCACTCACTGAAACAGCTTCCATTCACAGACCCAAATGTAAGCCTACATATACAGATAGCACGAACTTGCAATTGACTCCTTGCTCCAGTTTTCAGCACAATGCAGTCCTCTGAGGCAAAGATGGAGTGATTTATTCCTGGTTTCTGAATGACCAGTCTACAGTTGAATTCATCTTATTTTTACATCAGTACATTATATTGTTTTTAAAAGATGTTTGACTTAAAAAAAGGTTCTCTCATTTTAAAAAGAAATGTTCTCCTTATGATTCCCCTAATGCACTTTAGGTTGACGTCACACCTTCACTTTAAATCTTTCTTCAGTCCATCTTCCGGTCTGACTGTTCACACCTTTTCATTTCCATCTGCTTTATTTCTGGACATTCCATTCAGGAAGTCCAAATGGACGGTAGAAAGTCCACAAAGAAACTGGATAGAAATCAAAAGGTGTGAACAGTCAGACCTGAAGATGGACTGAAGAAGACTTAAAGTGAAGATGTGTCCATAGCTTTAATAATCCTTTCCCTAACAGTTTTAACATATGTCTGTTAGCCTATTCTTAATCTGTATTAAAATTTTGGTGGACATTTGAAAGGATATCTTCATTTTGATATACAAATTGATTTAGAAAGAGGAGATTTTTCTGAAAATTCATGTTGTAGTTTCACTGTGATCACTGGTGATCACTATCAGGTAACTGAGGTAGGAGTACAGCTTTAAATGTATTATAATGTATAAGAAAGAAGCCTTGAATGTTTCTAGACTGATGTCTTATCACCATTTATCTTTCATGGAAGTTTATATTTAGAAGGTAGTTTTACCCTAAGGCACTATAATCACGGGGTCCAAACAACTCAGCTGACAAGCATTAGAAAATTCAAATGATCTTTGCAAAAAGCCATGAAATATTTCTAATGTTTTACAGCCTTCTTGGAGCCAGAAGTACCATCTCCATTGATTGATTTATCTGTACTTTTGCTGTGCTTCACATGTGAAATAATTGGGCGTCTCATTTCTCTCCACCGTGTCATATATCACATACACATGAGGGGATTTTTTTTTTGCCTTCTATTTAAGTTGCCCTAACACAATTGTAATGTCTTAGATTTAAAATCATATTTAAAACTAAATAGCTGTTTGTCTCCTAGATCCATGAAAAATTTATGTGTGGATAATCTAGAGCAATCCTACAACCTGTGCCACCCATGAAAATTAAAAAAGAATGAAAAAGGGTTTTCTGTTAATTGTCACATACAAACTAGATCAAATGTATTAATTAGGGATGTGCACAGATTATCCATGCATTCGGAATCCGTCCATTCTGAGATACATGGACGGATAGAATAGGGCCCTATTTGAAGGGTCCTGTCCGTCTATGAATCAGATAATCCAGTATCCATAGAAGCTTCATTAGAAGCTTCTAAGGATACTGGATGCCCTGGGGCATCTCTACCCCACCCCCAAACCTCCCCCCATGGCCTTCCCGCAGCCCCCTTACCTGCTCTGGTGGTGGCGCAGGTCTTTTTCCATGGCCCTGTGGAACTGTGAAAGGGTTCCGAGGGCTAAATTCAGGTCTTCTGGTAAAACCGGAAGGCCTGTATTTAGCCCTCAGAACCCCTTCACCATTCCAAAAGGGCCCTAAAAAATGCCCACACCGCTACCAGAGCATGCATGTCCACCTCCCCAGGGCCCGAATGGTCCCGAAATTCAAAATTCTATTCGAATGTTTAAATTCAAATTTATGGACATTCTATTCAAATTCAAATGCTGAAATTCAGCACTTTCGATTGAATTTTGAATGCCTATGAATATTCATGCACATCCCTACTCACAAACCCCAGGAAAACATGAAAAAAATAACAGTTTAAACAGTTGTCCCACGGGAAAATGTGGGCTCAGAATGCGATGAAGATCCTTGAAACAAGTAAACTGAACAGGACAACTAGGGAAAGACCTTAGGCCTATTTGCACTATGCCCTGTAGTGAAGAAGTAGTGAAGCTCTGGTGAAGGGCATTCACGTGTGCTTGAGGCCGTTACAGACTCCAAGCATGCCCGCCCTCACTACTCATTGATTAGGGGTAGAGCATGCAATGGTGCCCCACACATTGTCCAACATTACCTAATGCTTACCTCAAGCGTTTGGGCCACGACTATTTGCTCATGGATAATCTTATGAGATCTTGGGGATCAAGCAAGGTTCCCCAGAATTCCCAGTGGATCGGGCCACCATTTCAGCCATGCACATGCCTCTGGCTGGTCTTGGAGCTGTGAAGTGGGCCGTGTGGCAGGGCATATAGCAGTGGCACACACAGTGGGGTGTGTGATGGTGCATGATAGCAGCAGGGGAAGGGGACGGAGGGCCAAGAGAGTGAGTGGCTATGGGAGACGTAACACCCCTTTGATCAATGCACAAATTGTCAAAACTTTGAATTCACATGCAAATTCAAAGCTGACAAATATATTCTGCATATCCATAATATATACAACTGATGATCAGACAGCCTCCATCTACACATTGCTCAGAAAAGATGCCCAGAGGGCTAAAACACTTGCTATGTTCCCACTTGCTATGATGGGAAGCAAGTTGTCCACCTGCTCCATGTCTTTGCAACATTAAATAGGAAGGAATGCCAGCCTCTGGTTTTCTGAGGCAATTCCCAGATATTTCTGTCTTTTATGTTGCTGGAGTAAGGCTTTAACTACATTGGAGTAAGGCTTTAGCTACATTGGAGTAAGGCTTTAGCTACAACAAAAGCTTTACAGAACAGCTCAGTAAAAAATCCTCTTCTGATCTTGACTCACTTGCAAAACTGTGAAATGCTTCAAAGGAAGGAAGGGAACAAAGCAAGAGATGAGAGCAGATACTGCAGAATGGAGAACTATTTGGAATATGAATGAGTAGGAACAAATATTTGAAAAAAGGGAGACAGCTGGAATTGACAGTTACTAAAGCCAGCTGAATCAATGGGAAGTGTTATTTGGAGAAGCTCCTATTACTCATTCATGTTGTTTTATTACCACATGCCTTCTCTTGCCTGTGTAGAATAAAGACATAACTTTCCATTGTAATATTTTTGGAGCATTTGAGGCATTTTTGCAAAGGCAAACACAGGACTCTCAGCATGGCTGGCTTCTCAGAAGCTGTAAGGCTGGTGATGGGGAGATTTCCTTACCTGGTGCAAAGGATAAAGTTAGATAAAGATGTCCTCCCCCGTCCCTTCCAAAAAGTAAACTGTGCTTTTTTCCCTATTATTTATCTATCTATACAGGACTTCAGCAGTTAGGAGAGGCAGGACAGCAACACAGCTGAAAGCTTCATTTTTAAGTGCCAGAACGATTCCTGGTTCACAAAGGACTAAAAACTGTTTGTGTGGTTAAAATGAAGCCTTCAGTCACACCATTGTCCTGTTTTCCTTTCCATGGCCCCAAACTGTGGGCAGCGCTGACTTTTGTGTTATATTTATTTATTTATTATTTATATTTCTATCCCACCCCATACCTGAAGGTCTCTGGGCAGGTAACAACAGATTAAGAACAAGAATATACGTTAAAAACCCTTTAAAAATTCAATAAATGTAAAACAATACACAACATGTTTAAAATGATGGTATCTGTGCTGGGAGGAGAGATATAATCAGCTCAGCCAAAGGCCAAGGCAAAGAGGTGTGTCTTTACTGTCTTCTTAAATATATATAAGGAAGGGGTATGACACCCTTTGAGGAAAAGACTATTCCATAGTCTGGGAGCCATCACTGAAAAGGCTTTCTCCCAGGTGCCCACCATTCTCACTACTGAAGGTGGCGGGACGACCAGGAGGGCCTCACTGCTAGATCTTAAGGCACAGGCAGGTCGGTATGGGAGGTGAAGGATGGAAGCATGTTTCTAAAAGGTAAACTTGTAAAAGGCAGCTACCTTAAAATACATATTTGGGCCTTTTAGCCCTTTTTGCACCTATTCTGGATCAGTGGGTCCAGAATAATCAGGCCCACTGATACAGATTGTAGGGAAGTGTGGACTAGATCAGTGCCATCTGCACTGATGGCATTGATCCGGTCCATGTTTTCACTGCAAAGCTTGCATGAGCTTCACAGCTGTCTCTGCACAACATGGACAGCTAGGAACAGAGAGGCTTGGCTGGGGTTGTGGGGAGGCTTGTGCTGAAAAATGCAGCCTCCAGTAATCCAAGCCTCCATGTTCCAGAATAAGGTCTTTACTCTTCTAGTAGATCTGATTAAACAGGTCTACTAGAGATCTGAATTAAGGGCTTCCAGACCAGCAGGGGATGGGGAGTTAGACCAGGGGGGGAGGGGGTTGCAGGCTTCCATGATTTGCATTAGCATGCAGATATGAAGGCCCAAGGTCCAGATAAAAAGACTCCTTAAACCAAATATAAAATAAGTGTAGAAAGAGTCATAGTTCTGACAACATTAAAACAGTCTCAGTTGGCCGGATGAGGCAGTTTTCCTGCTCTTAGTCTTCCTATGGTGGCACCTCTTAGACATGGTAGACAGTAGAGGAGAACCGAGAAAGACCCTCAGAACATCCTTCTACAGTCTCTGGAATAAGTAGCTGAGGCAAGGGTACCCCACTGTGGGCACTACAAGTCTTTTGTCAACTTCCCTTCCAAAATGAGCCAGGTAGAATGGCCTGGCAGAGGTAGTAGCAGTGGTGAAGAAGGATGTGGCACCAACTTAACCCAGCATCATGGAGGCTGTTCCTGTTCTCTTGAGACCAAATGTATTGTATACAAACATAGCAGCTCAGCTCTCACACAGAAACATTGTTGAATATTGTTATTGGTGATGTTGATTGGACACTTTTAATGGACCATAAACAAGAGATGTGTTTTTTTTCTAGGCCCTTGCATAATAAAAATATTGCTTACATCTGCTAATTATATCTTTTGGTCTTTCTGTTTAATGCAAGATCTGCACAGGGAGGCCATGAGCACTTGAGTGTTCCATCTCCTTTCACATTAAGAATAGCACTATATAAGCAGCACTTTCTTACATAGCAATTTTCATTTAGCCATTTTATGCAAAATAGAGTATCGTTTTTATACCACACAAAGTATATGTGTTGTACTCTTTTGTGTGTGTTGACTCAAACCTCATATTATGTGCTGAGTCCATAAAACCAGTTAATGACCTTGATAACCAATAGTTTATGAAAGTGGGATACTTTTAAACTGCCTTAGGCTCTTTCCTAAGCAGTGGCTGATGATACGCATCAGGGACGATCTGTCATGTCCAGTGCCCCGTCTGAGTCCTCAATGAGGAAGTCCAGATGGATGTACCTCCAGACATTGAACCCTCATCTGTGGAAGCAGAACAGGAACCCCAGATGGAGCCTGTCCCATCTAGCACAGGTGTGGCAGATGCTGGGCCTGCTCCATGGCCGAGCCCAGCCCAGCCCAACCTGGCCTAACTTTCATTCCCATTCTTCAAAGTTGCCAGCTGGAGCTGTTTTTTGCACAGTGCCCAGAAATGCAGTGCCAAGACCATTTCTGGAATCCTGAAGTGGTGCTGGGTTCCATGAATCATTTAATATTCAATATTAGCACTAGATGAGGAAATATGAGACTCAGTCATGATTAAAGTGCCAGTGTAACATGACTTGAAGTGGATGGAAAATGCCTGCACTAAAATGAAAAGGTTGAATATGTAGGACTTAAGGGAACTGTTAGTTGTGCTGTGGTACATAACAATGAGTCCCATAAAAGTTGGAATACAAAAGGGATACTTTTCACCAGTTCTCATTCAAGCATCTGCTCTGCGCTGGTGCTGTAGTTTATCTACACACCTAGAGGATTCAAATGCTTGCTCTCTTTTACTCGTGGCAAATAAATCCCAGCTAGATGGAAAGGCGATAAGAAATGCTGGTGGCTCTGGAACCATTGATCTTCCTTAAACCAACATTTATTTTAGGATGGCAGCTGGAGGGCTGTTGGTCTGTTTAAGTCAGCAACTGTAAATTGGGAAACAAAGCTTGACATCTTTCCATGTGTAATGTCTAATTTTTATCACACCTTGGTTACTGGCTGGTTGTAAATTTCACTTCATTAAAGTTTTCACATCTGGAACATAAATATGCACTCTTTCAAGTAATTAGCTTCTGAAATACTCTGTCCTCAGTATAAATGACAATAAGCTTCTTTAACTGTTTACTTTGGTAATAAAGTTTCCTGTTGTTGTGAACTTGGAAGGCTCCCTTTTAATGAAGCAACACTGCTGAGAGCAAGCTTTAAAGCTGGAAAATGTTTTGTCCAGTTAATTGCGGAATGACGCACGAGATTAGGCAACAATCAAAACAGATGCAGGACGACCTTGTTTAATTTAATAAGGAAACAAGAAAGAGTGGAATTTACTTTGTGGCAGGATCTGCGTGGTACCTTAATGGGTGCTTTCAATGCACCATGAGGACACAGGGCCTTTGGCTTCTTTTCTTCCCTCTTCATGTTGCTTCAAGCACTGCTACTGCACTTGAAATACTTACTTACTTTACTCACTCACTCACTCACTCACTCACTCACTCACTCACTCACTCACTCACTCACTTAAGAATGTATATCTCACCATTCACTGAAAGGTCTCAGGGTGGGTCACAATAGTAAAAGATAAAATATATAAAGTGGTAAAACATATTTAACATATAACCCTCTGTGACACCTCGATTCCAGCCTCCCCTTCTTTGATTCTTTGAATTAGTGGTAGCAGAGTAATGCAGTCGAAGTGGCGATTAAGTCATATGGCCCCACTGCCTGCCCAAAGGGTTGGTGTCAGTATATGAACTGGATTATACCCCCCTTTGCCCAGGCAACCCACTTCAAAGGCTTACAGCCAAGCCCCCTTTCTGAAGCAGCACTATAAACATGAGTGTAATCCAAAACTGTTTATTATTTACAAGCAGATAAATAAAAACATAAGTATAAGTAAGGAAAAAGGTAGCTCAATAGTTCTTAAGTAGTCAGAAGGAATAAATAACCAAAAGCACTGGTACAGCCTAGCTCTTCCCAAGCTAAACCTTCAAAAGTTAAATAAATAGCAAAAGCCTCTGGCTCCATTCTAATCCAAAGGAACCTTTCAGATGTTCAGTGTGAAAATCCTTCTTAAAATAAAGATCAAACCCTTGCAGTAAAAGCTAACTGCAAACCAGGCAACTTGCTCAATCCAGAGCCAAGCAGCTCCCTACAGCATACCTGTATACTTCAGGTATGCCCCGAGATCTACCCCAAAGCAAGACATGATCTCCCCTTCTATCACCAGCCCCACAAGCAGTGAGCACGAGGCTTAGAAGCCCAAAGAGTTCAGCAAATTCCCCAATGATCAACCCCCTGCAAATCTGCCAGGCAAGAGACACTGAGAGCCTCGGACCACTTGCTTAAATACAGCAAGATCCTGGTGCTCTGATAGGTTGGATTTTGCCGCTTTCTGAGGGAACTCCTCCTTCCTGTCACTCTGTCTTGCAAATTTCCCGGGAAATTCTCCCACGCTTTGCATCTTGCAGAAAATGCTTGCAAAGAGTCCATGACATATTCCTGTTCTCTGCAGACTGCATCATGAATCCATCACACCCTCCCTCCTACCATCCAACCTCCAGTTCCCAGAGTTGTTTGTTAGAAAAGTTTTTGTGTCTCAGTAACAGTCCTGCTGCTGCAGCTGGTCCAGGGATTTACCAGGTCCCTTCTACAATGGAGCTAAAAACAAAGGCCCCTTTTGCATGGACCATTATCCCATGCTAGGAAAGGGTCCAGGGGCCTCCATGTAACATGCAGTGTGGGTTAAGGGAGGGCCCACTTCCTCTTAGCATGCTCCATGCCAAGGGTGAATCACAAAGTGCAATAAAGTGCATAAAATGGCATCCTATTCTGCTCTACTGGTAATCCTCAATTACTAGGGCTACCAGCATTCTAATAACCCTGGCTTGGGTCAGAAGGGAGACTTGTTTGGAAGGCATAAGTTCCCCATTTCTGATATACAGGGGTCTCATTTCAGTGGCACAACAGGAAATGCAACAGAGAACGCCACTGAAATGAGTCCCCCGTGAACACTGAAAACCAGGAAACTTTGTTCCTTGCTTTCTAAAGATCTTGTGCTAGCTCTGAAGCTGGACCAGCCTTTAGAGCCAGCAGCAGAAGTTTTGTTATGCAATGTCCTTTTAAAAATTGAATTAGGAAAGGTATTTTTGAACAAAAGACAGGAAGCTGACTCTTGACAAACACCTGTTTATAGGTGAATTGGATTTGTATTGTTGGAAGCATAGAAATGGACAAGAAGCATGGAATTTCTATGCCAGACTACCTCTATTTTTTAAAATACAAGCCTATAGTTTATGTTGGAAAACTAGTTTTAAAGCCAAATAATCCTCAAGATAGCCCTAAAACTGATTGTGAATGGGAACGACAAGGATCCAAACCGTTTTTAAACCGTTTTACTTGATTAGGGGTGGGAACAACGAGGATCCAAAGCATTTTTAAACTGTTTTTAAACAGTTTTAAGTTTAATGGGAACACAGCCTATGTGTTTTAACGCTGATCTGCTGTGTTTTTAAATAAGTGTTTACATTTGCTTTCCAATACTACTTTGTCCAGGAAGTATTTATAATGTTTGCTACTTGATTTCATGTTTTTGTTTTTGTTTTAAGTTTAAAACTTAAGTCAAGAGACCTTGATTTTAGAGTCTTGTGTTTGGGAGAAATATTTCCTCCAAAACAATCTGTTCCAGTGTGCTGCTCTTAATAGCTTGGCTGAGCTTGATTAGACCTTCCTGCTATCAGCCCATCTCAGTGTTTGACAAGTTACATATTCCAGCCCACAGGGTCCTCCTCTGGTCTGGGAAACAACAGTAAGTGTGAAAAGACAGTAGGAGCCCATTTATTACTATTCCTACTACAATTAGTGCCAAATATGAAATATTTCAAACTCTTTCTTAAAAATATAAAATATGTTTATATGTAAATGTAATAGTACACATTATACAATATTTAGCATAAAGAGAAAACAGAAGTCTCACAGTTCTTAATGGATAACTTCTGCTTCAAACCCAATGGCAACTGATTCTTCCCAAAGATGCTATCCAGCTATACTTTTGTAAATTTCCAATGAACATTATGGTGGAACATGCAGTAGATGAGTCCAGGTACTGGAAGGCCTGTATTTGCCCCAAGGAACAGCCTGCACCACCACTGGAGCTCACCTTCCCATCTCCCAGAGGCCCACTTACCATGGTAGTGGTGCGGGCCTCTTCCGGGCCCCACTGGAACTGTGAAAGCATTCCTCAGGGTAAGTACAGGCCTTCCCAAGGAACCCTTTTGTGATTCCAGCAGGGCCCAGAGTTGTGGCTGCGGCACAGAGAAGGCAGCACACAGAGGTAAGGTAAGTGGGGAGGCTGGGTGCGCATGGGAAATGATGGGTGGATGGGAGAGGGTGGGAAAGTAGGGGTGGGGGTGGGATTCATTCTGGGCAGGGATATTCTGTAGAATATCCCTGCCCAGATCCGAGTAACCCCACACCAGTGGGGGATGGTATTCGGCCAGAGCCTAATTTTTCTACATTCTATTCACCTCGAATACAATGTGGAAAAATGGCTTCATGCACACCCCTATCCCCCAATGGAAGCACTTTGAACATTCTGTACCTCTGTTTTAAATAGGTTTTGCATTCTAGGCTTAAGACATGGCCCTGATTCATATGGTCTGTGTGATGCCCACACTAAATTTCAGTGCTGGGTGATGTAATTTCAAAACTGTAGTAAAGGTGCATTCAATGCGGAATAAGCAAGGAAGTTCAATCAGACAGCCTGAGCAGGTAAGGAGGGGGTGAAACCTCCCTTATTAGCATAACGGGAGGGGGAAGAGAGCACTCAACCAATCAGGTGTCGAGTTACGTCTGGTGAGGGGGTATAAAACCCGCCTGCCAGAAGAGAGAATTGTCCATGCTTTGGGGTTCTGCGGGGAAGGCGGGTTAAACTGTCTAGTTCCCTCAGGGGAAAGATCCCAGCATAGGTCCAGACCTTCCAGGCCAGGGATACAGCCAGAAGGGGTAGAAGGAAAAGGATTGTGAAGTTAAGGAATTAATTTGTGTGCCTGTGAACAGAATTACTTGTAATCTTCTTCAGAACACTGAATTTGTTTCCATACCTGTTTCAGTTGTAAAGAATAAAGCTTTTTATTTTGTTTCTATGAAGAGACTTTGCCAGCTTAACCCAGAAGGTGGTTACAGTTACAAAGTCATCTCTCTGCATAAACTGAGGAAGCTGAGGGTAAAGAAAATAAGCAGCCAGTAGGCTGCTGATAAGAGTTTTTAGTGCCAGGCAGGTGGGGTGAACGAATTAAGCATTGCTGGTGTTGGCTTACGGGCGTGAGGCTTGAACAAACCACAACACACTACCAGGAATATAAAACACGCTACCAGGATTTTAAAATTATAAAAGTCCCTTACAGGAATAAAAGACAGGGGTAAAGAGTGTAAGACAACTCGCACTGGGGGATGGGCCATTCAGAGGCAGCAGTTTTGGGGGTTGGTCTGTGTGCATGCTAAATTCTGTTTGCAAAAGAGGCCATCAGTTTCATTTTAAAAGCTTTCTGGAAATCTAAATAAAGGATAACTCCCAGATCATCCTTCTCTAGCAGGTTATGCACTCAAAAAATCAAGAATTCCAACTGGACAGCACTTTTCTTTTTGTTTGCTGCATTTATGGCATGGGTATAGGTTCTCTTTAGTTGGAGAGTGTACACCTTCTTTCTCTCAACATTGTTTGGCTAACACTTTGGTTTTAAGATTATTGAATGAAGCCTATTAACTCAATGTTCCTACCGCTGTATTGCACTGGCATTGCATTTCCTTTTTGATTACCTTTACTGCGCATTGCTTATACAATTTATTTATCAAAATTCCCCAGTGATACTGACTTACTTAGTGGTTAGATTTGCTCTGATTTTTCCTATTGAGAGTCCTCAATGTTATTGGTTTAGTGTGTTATAGTTATTCCTGCATTTCTTATTGCTCTGATCTCATTGTGTATTATTGTGTGTTTCCCTTTTTTATTTTAATGTATCCAGGAATCCCTTTTTGTTTCACTTCATTATGAAGATGTTAACTGGTTCTTTGGTTTCAAAGGCCTCCTTTTGCAAACTGCACTCCTCAAGAGTCGAGTGAAGCCTGGTTCTTATAAGACTGTTCATAAAGCTGTGGCTCAGTCAATTGTATTTTTAAAAATATTACTTATATTTTACTTATGCTATAGCCGTCTGTTGGAGTGTCATTAATTTTGATTCTTTCTTAGAAAGGGCGCTGGACTTGCTGCCCAGAAGAGTCTCTTCCAGCTCTTTGATTCTATGGGTGCGTTCCCATAGGCATTTAAATTTGAATTAAATCCGAATTCGGTATCCAGCATCCCCATTCAATTTCTTATTCCTGGATTTTATGAGGACTATCCTGCAGGAAAAAAAGTTCTGATGAAAACAGGACTTTCCCCCCTTTGTCCCCTTTTTTGAACCAAGTCCTGTCCCTACCCCCCCCCCCCCCGCAAAATGGGGATGCTACCGAGCTATTTAGGGCAAAGGTCTAGCTGTGGTGGGATTTCACAGATGCAAAGGTCCCCCCTCCCTTGCCATGGCCACAATGCTAGAGCCCTGATCAAAAAAGGCAAAAAGTGGGGGAGAGCTCTCAGATGCAGTTTTGCCTTTAATCCTTTTTGCTGGACATTTTTGTAGCTTTTCTGATGATTATTATCAGAAAGATACATCCCACACCATTTTCCTTTTGTATCTTGTCTCTTTAGATTGTAAGCCTGAGGGCAGGGACCTGTCTAAGATTAATATAATATTGTAACCCACCCTGAGACCTTCGGGTATAGGGCGGGATAGAAATACAAATAAATAAATAAATAAATAAATAAGGCTTTGAGTGCACAGTTCCCAGTAATGTTGAAAAGGAGGTTGCAAAAAGGAGAAAGTAAAAGTGGCTGCTTTGATTCAGAGGCAGGGTTTAGATTTTTTTTTAAAGTGCCAGCTTTTAACTTAAGCTCTCCAGTTTCAGCTCAAGAAGTGAGTGAAGGGGAAAGTTTGGCTGCTTCAAATGGAGGCAGGGTTTGCACTCGGGGGTGGTGGTGGTGATGTAAAAGTCCTGGGAACTGCTGCATTTGGATTTTCTCTTGTGAGTGGGAACAGCTATATTCAGATTAATCTTAGTCCAATAGGACTAAAATAATAGTCCAAACAGGATTAAAACAAGACTAAAAAAGCTAAGTGGGAACGCACCCTATGACTGTAGCTGCATTCGGGAGGATGTTTCATGTCAAACTGGATTCATTGGCCAACCCTGTGCTCACCAGCAGTGCATGCATGCACAGTGCCAGACTACTGCCAGCATGCCCAGGCAAGTCCCACCCACTCCACCCACAGACTGAGGTGGGGTGGGTACATTTTCCAGCTATCCTAATATCATTGGCAACTAGCCCAGCACATATGCCACTACTGATAACCTAGGTGGGACTTGCTCAGTGCTGAAAATTGGTGCATGGGGCCGGGCATGCAGAGGCTGGTTTGGAGTCACCTCACTTTCCCATCCCATATGAGCATCTGTGTGCTTACATGGTCAAAGCCTGTGAATTTATGAACCCTACTGTTATATTTTTCCCTTTTCTCTCTGTCCATTATTTCTGCATATTGAAAAGCAGGCAGTCTGTTGGGGATTATAGTCTTTGTGGGGAGAAGCAATATGCATTCTGGCACAAGTAAAACTGATTTTCCATGCTGTCAGATAAAACACTGAAACAAAAATGCTGGAAGACCACTGAGTATACTGAATGCATCTTTGTTGTAATGAATGTTGGTTTATATTCAAGAACTAGGAAGGAGCCTGCAGTTACAAGGGTTTCCTTTTGATGAAAGGTATACACAATTAAAACAATTACTTCATCAGTTTAGTATATCATAATCTAGAACAGATTTAAAAAGTTAAAAATAATATATAAAAAGATATATAAAAACTAAAAATACAAAGCAGCATCAGTAAAGTCTGTTTCTTTAGCATCCCCCTTGCATGTATTTGGCCCCATACGCTTTGCACTGCTAAACAAACAGAACAACCCATTGGAATATTCCCAAGACATGGGGCCTTTCTGCACTTTGCACCATACTTTGCATGCAGTATGCTCCCAGATGGAGCACCTGTACTTAAAGGAGCTGTTTCCAACTCAGAAACGGACTCTTCTGTACAGGAGTGTACTGCGCACAAACTATGCATAGAGCTCCACACATGCACTTACCTCATCCAGTGACGTCCAGCAGTGGCCTCCTCCACAACTCTATGGCACTTGGAGGGGCATATGATGCACGGTGCATGGCGCATCACCATTGTCCCAGTGATGGTGGCAGCACACATTCAGTGATGCCAGCATCACCAACCAAGATGGCAGTGTCCAGATCACGTGTCCATACCAGGTAAGTGTCCAGGGTGTGGGGTGGGAAGTGGGTGGGTTGGCGTGTTGTAGCATTAACAATGTTGCTCCACAGCTGGCGGTCACCACCAAGAAAACATGATTTCAGGCTCCACATAAAGGATCAGCCTCAATTTTTTTTTTCTACAACAAGCAGATCCATGATGTTTGATGCAAACATGATGCAACCATGGACATGACATTAACAGTAGCATTCTTCTTTGAATAGTGATCCTGATAATGTTCAGCCACTCTCTCCATTTGTCTGTTGTTATCTCTAATTATCACATCTGTGGATGAATTCAGTGGCAAAGTTTCTCTTGGGATGGATCCAAAAACTTCCTTAATCCTATCACACAAGCTTTGAGTGTTATCGCAATCATATGACAGCTGCGTGTTCTGGGACAGGTTTGTCCAGTAGTCATCTTGCAGTCCACTTGATGACATTTTGAGCTTTCCCACATACAATTCTGGTTCCCTCTGTTGGATTCATCTTATAATTTTCTTGAGCTGCCCAGATAGCCTTGATGATGGGTTCCAGCTCTGCAATGGTAACCTCAGATCAATCTTGTGTTTCTCCCTTTTGCCAAAGGCATCCGTGGCTGAATGATAGATCACATCACAGATGTATTTCCAGCTCATTTCAGCACTGTTGTTAGAACAGTTCTAGATGGCTTACTCAATCGAATTTGCAAAATGCTGGTGCAAATGATGGATCACTGTTTCAGTTGTGTTAATGTGAGTATGACTTTTCAGATTAAAACAATTAATTCCTTTACGCTGAAGGCACACTTTGATGCCAACAAATGAGTGGTCACTGTCACAATCTGCACTATGATAACTCCAGGCAATAAGGACACAACCCAAAGATTGTCTTCTTCTGATGGTAAGGTCTAACTGGTACCAGTGACCAGACCCATATTATCTTATGGCTTGGGAGGTGGCGGTGGGTAAAGTAACAAGACTGTGGTATGAGCAAAGCCTCTAGCTAGCAACTTTGATTTATTTTCATGCACTTTTCCTGTGCCAAAGTGACCAGTACAAGCAGGGCATGAATTGTGGTCAGATCCAGCTTGTGTACTGAAAATGCCAAGTAAGAACAGATGCTCTGATGTGGAAAAAGCTCCTGATGATAAATTTTAACCACACATAAAGTTGTTCTATAGCATCTCCAGAAGTGAAGTGTTGCAGGAGAGATACTTAAGATGTTGGCAAAGCCTGAAGATGTTATTAGGTCAAGGGAAAGAATGTGTCAGTGGTTCTGTCATATAGATTAGAGAATTCCTTATGGAAAAACCGACACTGTGCCTTCACTGTCTGGCAAAAGCCTGTATCTTGCAATGCAGCAATGTCAACATTCAGCCTCTTAAATTTGCAGTCAATTACAGTAGTCTGCCTGGTATCATATATCCCATTGTATCAAATGGACACTAGTTGCATATCTATCCTCCTGGGGCACAGGATATGCACATTCCAGCACTCCAAGAGCTTTCTCTGGATCCATAGCACTTCTTAGAGCACCATCATGGTAAACACTAGGGGAGAACCCTGAAAGCTTTCCCCAATGATTTACGTGGGTCACAGCATTGTGGCATACTGTTTTCCTTAGGAAAGCACACAAAAAATAGTTAACTTCAGAGACCATTTCCTGTGCTCTCTGAAGGCTATCCTCCTAGTTCCAAGAACTCAATGGTGGAGACTGTAGGCTGTCCAGCCTAAGGTGGGCAGGAGATGATCACTGAGACTCAGTCTGCATCCCCATGCAAGCCATTTGGAGTGGAATCAGAACACATGGGACCAGGACCGGGTCCGAGATCACTCCCAGCATGCCCCCATGCCATTCCTGGCAACGCTAGCTAGGTCTAGGTTGCACGCGGATGGAGTGCAACCCCATGCAAACTGCACCAAACCCTGGCATTGGGGAGCAACACCCCCTCCTCTCCGCCCCCTCTCTCCTCATTGGAAGCCAGACTGACGTCAACCCACCCCTGTGCCACATCCCCCCTCCCTTAGTGGCACAGAAAGCCAGGACTGGGCTGGGAGGCACAGAAAACAGTTAAAATAAAGCTTAATTCATAATAATAAATTTATAAATAATTTTTAAATACCAAAAGCCGCTGCAAGGTTTAGTGGCAGTTAGGTGCTTGAGCAGTTTTGTGCACCTCCGCTCCAGCGGGAACCGCGACAATGCCCGCCAAGTTTAAAAGGAAGAAAATCAAGCCTGTACTTCATGATCACCTTGGCGATCGGGAAACGGGAGTTGAAAATTTTTGGCATTGGAACAAAAATCAAGCCATTGGCAATCAGGAAATGGGGGTGGAAATATTTCCATGGAAAATGCACAAAAATTAAGCCAGTATCCTGCCTGCTTTGGCAACTGGGATTTTAAAATGTCAGCATTTGCACCTCCAATGCACAGGGCAGGAACTGTAAGCACACCTCACTTGCTAATGACGTGAGCTCGAATCTCCTCCCTAGATAGCCTGTGATTGTCCCCATGTGCAGTCTCGGCTTGCTAACCAATGTGTGTCAGACCCCCAAACTGTGCTGAGACTTGTTTTTTCAGGTACCAAAATTGGTTCTGGTCTGGCATGGTTTGGGGGGATTTGGTCTGCTTTCTGCAGACCAAATCCAAAACACATGGGAATGCCCCTTGCTGAGCCCGTGATTGATACCATACCAAACTTGCATGGGGATGGGACCTCAGTGATTTCTCACACTATCAGAAACAACCCATAGTGCCTAGCCAATTGCTGTGTACTTTTATTTCATGGTTGCTGTGTCCTGGGTTGTTTTATCACTGAAAGCAACAGAAACATTGTAATATTTTCTCCAGCCCAAAGCCTGGGCGAGGTAAGGGAACTATGTAATAACTATATACAGTAACTGAATGCATAATATATTCAATAACTATATGCAAAATGTGATGAAGTAGACAGAATGTCAAGATGGAAGCAGGCAAGTCCTGGGTTTGTATTTGTCACAGGTGGCTCAACTATTGTTATTCATGGGGTGACGGTGCTAGGATAAATAAATCTTCCTGAACTTCATTTTGGTTTCGAGCAGATCAAAATCCCATTCAGCAAGATATAGATAAGGTTTTCAATTGGATCCTTTGCCCTTATGGAAGTAATTACTGGATGACCATGAAAGGAATTTCCATGCAAGCTGCCACCTTTGTTGACAAGAGGATTTTCTTGCCCCAAATTGCATGTAACATTTTCCCTTCATCAGCAAGTCAAAAGAGAAATATGAATAGCTCAGGTTTATCAGAAGAAAAATAAGAAAGACAAAGACAAGTGACTGACAACTTCATGAAGATGTTTGAGATAATTATGCCAAAAATAAGTGGGACACAAAAGCCTGCATTAATGTGCTGCAACACTGTTAGTTCAAGGATGAGGGATTGTAGAAGAGTCACTGGCAACCTCTGTATATTTCTTCTTGTGGCATGTAGTGGCACAGAATCTGTATCCAGAACTGCTTAGTTAGGGAACACATAAAAACTTTCCTTACTCAGGCCAGTATGGATCCCAATTCCTGCCCCCACCAAGCAGAACTGCTCATGCCCCTTTCTGGAGCCTAGAGATATTCACCAAACCCTGGAAGATGGCCAATTTATCAAGTCATTCCCAAGGGTACAGCAAATGCCCCTAGCAAGAAACTATAAGACAAGGCTTTGTCATTTTCAAAGCTAGGTAAGGCCTGGCTGACCACTGAGCAAACAGCCATTAGCATAGCTTTCCCCCATTTTCTGTGATCCTGATCTGGAATGTTATTATTCCCAGACCAGAGGCCAATTTGCACTTGGCGTGCTAGTGCACACTAGGGGAGCTTCTGGGAAGCATCATCTGCACTTCCACATCAGAAACAACTCCTGTTATACCAGAGGTTCCTCCAGCAGCTACTAGCGGTGGTGCACCACATGCATCCACAACCATACCTGTTCTGACCATTCACACCTCTGCCGGTGTCAGGAGTCAGAGGTGCTGCACAAGCATGCTGGAACCTCAGATGACCAGAAATGTGACTGCACATGTGCGGCACATAACCACTGTCATGGTGACGGTGCATGCACAATCATGCCAAGCTCAACACAGAAGATGGTGGTGTCGGGACATGTGTATGGACCCAGGTGAGTATTCTAGTGTGTAAGGGTTAGTTTGGCATGGACTAGCATTCACAAGTGCAAATGCTAATGCAGACCACTGGGGATGCACTATTCCCATCCCATGGATGGGAGGGAAAGTGCAGAAACACCTCAGGCATGAGTTCTGTGATATGCAACAAAGGTGCACAGGTGAATTCTGCCAAAGAAGCTGATAATGGACGTATCACTGTTTCTGGTTCCAAGAGACTTTTTGAAAAGTGTACTGAGGAATTATGATAGAAAATTGTTATTCATGCATGCTATTTTATCTTATACTTCTACAGCAGACATTTTACATTATTCAAAATACTTTTTTGAAAGAGTTGACAAAACCTGAAAGAAGTTTAATACTGATTATAACTATAGGACAAATTTTAAACAACTGGGAACTTAAAAATGAGAAAGTGATTTAAAAACTAACATTGATATACAGGATTGGGAATACTTAATTTTTAAAAATGCTTTTGGATCACTCATTCCAAAGGTAAATAAATACTTTTTAAGCTTTTAAATTCCATAATTGGTACTATACTCTTACTACGAGTAAAATATTTTCTTAACAATTATACTGATAAATCTTGGCATTGTAATGATAACAAAGGGCCTTTCTGCACAGGCTCTAAAAATGCATTTAGAGCCTGTTCAGGGAGGGATTTGGATGTGGCTTCAGCAAAGGGAACGGAATTAGGGTCCCTTTGAGGACGCTGTGTCTGCGCAATGGTGCGCAAAACTGGTTTCTTAAACCGGTTTTGCTGCCGAAATCTGACCCAGATGTAAGACCTGAAAAATTAGGTTTTAAATCTGGTCTTTCCCCTTAAACCATTTCAGAAGCAAACCTTTCCAAAGCAGCAAGGGGGAAAGCTGGATTGCCAGAGCATGCCCAGCTGTCAAAGAGGCAGAGCACATGTTCTGCCTCGTTGTCAGGTAGGCACACCCACCCACCTCCGCCATGGAGAGGCCGGCAGCCGGCTTCCCCCTCGCAAGAGAAGGGGCGATGCCCCTCTCTGTCTTTGACAGCTGGGCAGGGCCTCTGGAAGCCAGATTGGGATGGGTGATGGTGCGTCTGCACCAGCACTCTCTCCGATCCAGCCTTGCCGCCACCTCCCCGCCTGTGTGCGGACATGCAGAGGCCACGAGAATCTGCCCCTGCTTGGGGCAGATTCTTTTTAAAAAATTTTCTTATAGATCCAGCAGCAAACGCGGAAAGGCCCAAAGGTTACATATGTGGTGGAGCTGCAGTACACTTTGGGCAAGATATCAATACAGAAATCTCCCTCTACAGAACTGATGTTTTTAGCAAAAACGTCCTGTTTTAGGGTGGAGAGCTGTCGATCAAAATGACAACAAAGCAACATTCCACCCTATTGTTAAGGATTTTTGTAAGTTCTAAAACATGCAAAAAATAGAAATTCTTTCACACAGAATCATAGGCCATGTATCTACTAGCACTGTACCAAACTCTCAGCAACTGAATCCATTCAAGGGTTTAATATATTTTTGTGGCATTGTTTGAACTTGAAGCAGGAATTTGATTTGAATGGCATTCTCTTTGTGCTTGCTGTGCCTGGAGAAATCTGTGTATTTACAAATGAATTGTTTGTTGTTTAGGACCTGCCAAACCAAACATCAAGCACTCTAAGTACTATTACATCTCCAACTTGATCTGTCACCTTAGTAAAAAAGAAACACAGAGAAATATAGGCATCAGTGATACCATCAGAAAATTTCCTCAGGATGCAGCGCAAATAGATTGGAATGAACATTAACATATATAGTGTTTTTCTCCACAATTGCGTACCAAGTTATGATTTTCAAAATTATTTCCTGCTACATTTTATTTACATTTTCCATACATATTATGATAAAAAATGAATCTCTGTGAGATCTGGCCATGTTTTGAAAGGCAGAAGAAAACTAAACCAAACCAAATATTAACCAAGCATCTACTGTTATTTCAAGAATAAACTGCTTAAAACGTTCAAGAATTACATGCACTTCATCATCAATATTATCAGTATTATTTCTAATTAGGATATATGCATAATACTTAAAGAAACTCAACAATGCCGGGATTTGGTTTTGCAGAAAGCAAAATGTGCCTCACATAACCTGTTAGTTTCTACATATTCTTCCAAACATCATTATAAAACATGTATTTAAAGAACACCCCCCCCCCAAAAAAAAGGTATTTTCTGCACTGGGCCTTATTCTGAATTATATCCCAGAATAGGGACCCTCCACTCACATGCTGATGCAGACTACAGCAGACCCCTCCTGCTGTAGTTTATATCAGCATGCAGATAACATCTTCTTATTTTGGGATATATTCTGGAATACAGCCCAGTGCAGAATGGCCATAGTTTAAGCAGGTACACATTTTCTGATAAATTTATTGATTTGAGTCCCACTCATTAACTGAAGCTACAGTCATGCTAATAGGCTTTCACATCTAGGCAATCTACATTAACATCAGTGGGTAAATCTTCTTCAGATGTTCAGAATAATGTGTAAGGATCCAAAACAAGTAAACAAGCACCTACAACTTACCAAACTATCCATGGCCATATCAGCCATGGTATGGTTTTATTTTTAAAAATCCATAGATCAATGTGGATTTAACCTTTCCACCAAATGATCCATGGGTTGGGTACCTAAACTGCTGCCCAAAATTGCCCACTGTTAATCAAAGATCTCAGAGGTTAGTTCAGACCACATTAAGCCCTGAATTTAAACAAGATAGATGCTTTAAAGTCAGCCATTTTTGCTTGTTCAGAGAAAATATTCCAATATTGGAGAGAAAATCCTGTAAGATAAGTATAGCTTTGCCAAGTGGAGTCATTCAGCCTTTATTTCCTAAGCCTCCTTAAGCTTAAGAAATAAGCCTCTGCTACTATTGTGACCCATGACTACATGATTTATATTAATTATATATATATTTACATCCCTTTCCTTCATCATGAAGTGTCTTTACCACCTTATCCTAACCTATTCTTCATTTAGGGCTTTTGACAAAATGGAATGGTCTTTGGAAATCAGCCCAGAATTTGGAACAGGTTTTTTTGAGCAGAGGGATAAAACAAAATTAGTTCCATTTCCATCTGTCTGAACCGAACATGGGCCCTTACCTGTATGCCAGAATAAGAATCCTCATAGAGTGCATTCCCAGAGGCAATTAAATCCGGACTGGATTCGAATTTGGCATCCAGCATTCCCATTACTTAGGCAAATAATCCAAATTACGTAACCAACATTCCCATTCAACTTCTTATCCTTGGATTTTCTGCAAAACTCCAGGGGGGGAAAGTCTTGGGGAAAATGGGACATTTTTTACAATTTCTTAGCCCGATTTTTTTTTCCTAGGTGGGAATGCTCCTGGGCTATTTGAGGTGGAGCTGTTGCCTCCTGGCCAATGCCAGCCACATGTGGGAGGGGTTTCATAGCCTACCATGCCCTCCATGCCTGCAATGCTAAAAGCAGAAAAGCAGAACTGTGATTCAAGCCATCCCCCCCCCCCCCCCGCTGATCTGTTTGTGAACACACGTACTCTTGCAGACTCCTGAGGTGGGTGAGGAAGAAGAATGAGGAGGCACCACCACAACTGCCAAAGCTGTTATTCCCTCACCCTGGCTCACTGTCACCTGGGTGGGCAAAGAGAAGGAGAAGCAGGAGGGAGGGAGGAGGTGCCAGTGCCACCGGGTCCACTGCCATGAGCTGCAGCTTGGCTGAGACTTGACGGGAGGGAGTAGAGGGGGTGTGCCCAGGTGACAGTGAGCCCATCAGCGGCGGCGGCTCCTTCCTCCTGTGGGCCAGTTTGGTCTAGTGGTTAGGGAGCCAGACACTTATCTGGGAATACCAGGTTTGATCCTGCCCTCCCCCTTGAAGCAAGCTGGGTGACCTTGGGCTAGTCACAGCTCTCTTCTGAGCTCTCACAGCCCCACCTACCTCACAGGGTGTTCTGTTGTGTGGAGAAGAATATAAAAGCTTTGTCAGCCACTTTGAGTCCCCTTAAATGGGTGAGAGAAGTGGGGTAGAAAAGCCAACTTTTCTTCTTCTTCCTTCCTCAACCTCCTCCTTGGCCACCCAGGTGACAGCGAGTCCAGTGGCAGGACTGGTGGGAGTGGACAGAGAGGATCACACCACCACATGAAGGCTTGGGCAGCTGGAACACTTGGGTGGCAGGGTGCCCAGAGGGCCACTAGCCATCCCCAGTCTCATGGTGGCTGCCACTTTCCCCTTCAATGCATTGCTGCAGCAGCAGCACCCCCTGCTGCTGCCCCCGGCCCAGTATGGCCAGTACCGATTCCCAACACTGCCACAGCTGCCTCAGCCCCTGCTGCCACCTCAGGTTCAAAGGCAAAAGGCTCCTCTTTTCATGGGGTGCCCGTAGGCCCAGCCGATGCCACCAGCCCAGTACGGCCAGTATCAATTCCTGTTGCCTCCTACTCCTACTCCTCCCCACCCAGTAACACCAAGGGGCCTCTTTTGAGACCCTAATTTAGTTCAAAGAGGTTCCATTCCTCTACCATCTCACTGTCAATGAAACTAAAGAACGACAGACGCATGCAATCCAAAGTGAGTGGGAATGGCTATATGCAGATTAATCATCAGGCAACCCTATCCAGAATAAAAATAGTCCAAATTGGACTATGAAAAGAGTCCAAACAGGACTGAAACAGTCAAGTGGGAACTGGGCCATAGTGTGGACCTGTGAGGCCCTGGAGCCACAGGTATTTTCTGTCCACATTAAGTGGAATGTAATCTCAATCAGATGGAATGTAATCCCAATCAGAAATTATTATTAGACTTCTTGAGAATGATCTCCCAGAGGACCAAGAGATTCACCTCCCACACTAAAATATACTATCAAAATGGGTCCCCCTGAGGCTAGGAAATTTTGTTCCTTGCCCTCGTAACACCTGGAGCCTGGTCCCAAAGCTCATGTGAGGGCTGGCCTGGATCAGTACTGTCATCCATACAGTACTTTCCAAGCCATGCCTTTCAATTTAGGACAAGGTCTGGTCTAGACTGGGTCAAACCATGGGCCTTTCAGGGTCAGTTTTGTTGACTGTTACAACCAGGTTTTGATAGACAGAATTGAAGCTTTTGATCATGTTCCTTCTCTGTCTCACTTGGTCTGACATCATTAGTTCATTGCCAAAGATTTTGCTTAGAAACTGAAATGCAAATATGTGTATTCATAAATAAGAGATATGTAGGAAATTATTTTATTCCACTATTATTAGCAGCTTATTTGGATAGTCCATAGACTATAGGAATACTACATAAATTCAACACAACATTGGAATGAGATAATTATAAACAAATAATACTACATATACATAACATTCCACCATTACAACTGATTTAGTTTTGTACAGTTTAAGACTAAGTTTAGGCCTTTGCATCATCTCCATCTAATTATTATCCTGTTAAATTCAATCCCTGCTTAATTCTATAATTGAAGGGGGATAAAGTTAATGGATGGGGAGCTGCTGTGTGTGTTCATACGGAACTACCTACAGTATATTTAGCTATAGAGAACTACTGTGTTTAACCATTCTATAAGTAGATACTTTTGATATAAATAGGCATCTATAACTTTTAAACTATAATATAGGCCCTGTCTCCATGCAAATGTGAAAAAGCCCTGAGGGCAGGCACCTTGGAAGCAACACCTTCGTGGTTCCATTTTGGAGCCTCTGATGATGTGGCTACCAGGGTAACCAAAGAGACCAAATCATGGCCTTTGTGCAAAAGCACCAGTGACAGGAATTGGGCCCTCTTCTGGAGCAGCACACTCCTTGTGGGCTGGTTGTGACACAGCAAGTAGAAATGCATTGGCTTAGCCCCTTGAAGAAGGTGCTGCTGGAGAAATGCAGCCTTAAAATTACAGTCTCCAAGACATCGTGGTGGTGGTGGTGGTGATGGTAGTGATGGTGGCAACAACAAAGATTTTGATTTTCATAGCTATGGAATTTAGTTTTTTTAAAACATATTTTAACACCTTCCAAATAGAGTATTTCTTGGGTTTTTATGGTATCACATATAATGCACCTATAATAACTATTGGAATTCTTGTCCTTTTTTTCCCTCATAGTCACTGGTATTTCCTATGCTTATATTTATATGCTTATGATTATAATCATGATTTGATATTGCATCATTCATTACTGTTGGATTAATGTTTCACAACATGGAAGGGGGGAGACATGGTTTTTTGCCTGCTTTGTACAGTATTTTTAAAGGACGTTCAGCTTAGTTCTCCATGCAAGGCATGTCAAAATAGCTTGTCATTAGACTAACATAGGCACTCAGAACTGATGAATCTAATTTTCTGTAAGAATGAGTACCCTTTTGGCATTTCTATAAGTAGCTGAGGGATGTAAAATTAAATTAATATACTGACATAACGTACTGTAGCTATGAAAAAACAGTGCCACCATTAGTCTGAACTGCAATGCTACATTCATTTAAAGTATTACCAAGATGCTGGTTGGTATATCTGGAAATATAACTGGGCCAAGAAATCAGAAAATAAATGTGGAGAGTATGAACCTTGAACTAATAGTGTATATTTTGGATGACATAGAAAGATTTCTACTGCTAGTGGTGCATTTACTATTTTTAGGTAAATGGTATACTGTCCATGTTTTAACTTAAAATTCCCAAAGAATTATTAGTATAAGCTATTATTTGTGGCAAAGCCCAGAGATGTTCACCTCGTATTAGATGGATCTGTAGAGCCCATAAAACACCTTGGTATACCATAGAGCTATGGGCAATGAAAATGGAACGTCGACAGCTAGAGCACAGGTAGCATAAATCCTTGCATAACATAGGTTAGAGCACAGTCGCATGCCTACCATGTGGCAGTGATAGCAGCTAAAAGTCTTTTTCTGTCACTGCTGCATCCTTGAGTCATCGTCCAGCATAGCTCTTCGAGATGACAAATGCCCTTGTAAGGTCCAACTAGAGATGTGTGTGAATATTTGTAACACCTGCTTTAGTGGATTTTTATCACAACAAGAAATGGAAACAGAGGACCTATAGTAGTTATTTTTGTAACCCTAAGTAAAACAAAATGATAAAGGAGTCCCTCCCCACCCTCCCAGCATCTTTACTGGTTTTGGCCCTATATAGGAACTGCCTTGCTGGTATTACTTTAAAACAACTTCTTCCGAGTGAGGGTCTTTTGGCATGGAATGGAATCCATTAGGTAGGATGAATTAAAGTGGGAATTGGCTGTAGAAACTATATAGATCTACATTTAGAAGTTCTTGAGTCTGTGCTATGGTCTATTCTGTTATATGTAGGTCAGTCAGTCAGATGGACAGAAGCTGCCTCTGCTCCTTCACCAAGCATACTTGGAACAGTTAAGAGTGATACTTGTTTGGACTTTATATTATTAGAGACTGCATTCACAGCTGACCTACTGTAGATGGATGACTCTGAGGGCAGATTGTGCCGTCATTCACCTCCACTGTCACCATGCAGAGTGGGTAGGGGAGGAGATGAATTACCATATGTAGTTTCCATCCTTAGCAATTGGCTGTGAGATGCAAAACAGCCCACTTCTGAAGCCATGTTTGTTTTATTTGAAAACACAATTGGTGGAAGTATTGCAGCTGCAGAACTGGAAGCTTCAAAGGCTGGGAGGCACCTGCTGTATAACTGGCAACCTCTGTGGCAAGTCTGTAGACCCCCACAACTCAGATAACCTATTTCCTGACCATCTGGATGAAGGTCACATTTGACTTTTATTTTGCTTGGTTTTGCATTATTGGAATATTTATTTATTTGTTTGTTTGTTTTTACTTCTTCTATTCCACTCTGTACATAAGGTCTCAAGTCAGGTTACAATAAAACCAATATAAGCAACTCCATTAAAAATGGACTCATTAAAAATGGCAGATCACAGTTTATTTCCACCTACATTTGGTCTAATGTCCACTCAGCATTTAGGTAGGAAAAAGAAAGAAAGAAAGAAAGAAAGAAAGAAAGAAAGAAAGAAAGAAAGAAAGAAAGAAAGAAAGAAAGAAAGAAAGAAAGAAAGAAAGAAAGAAAGAAAGAAAGAAAGCAGGTCAGGTGCTGGTATCAAAAGAAAATAGTTTTTGTTGGATATCTGATATGCTACAATCCTCTATTTTGGTTGCTGTAATCACTGTAGTGTAAATGGGGACATTGCTAAGAAACCCAAAATTCAAAACTAGTTCTTCATCAATATATGTGGAAGAAAATCTACACGTACTGAACAAGCCTTCATAGAGTCTCAGAAAATCACTCTGAGGGCCATGTATAGCCTTTGGGCTATACTTCAAGCACCTTTGCTTTAAAAAGTAATCTGTATAGGCACAGTTAACAAGACTGATAGGTTATTCCTCTGACTTCTCTCTAAGAACAAATAGTAACTGGGCAGAGTGAATGCCTCAGGTGTTTTTTTTTCTGATGATTCTCTTTCTTGCCTTTAAAATGTGGCTGAAGTGGCCTGCTTTTCACTACCAGATGACTCTTAAGAAGCTGCTTTCCTTTATTTAGGATTACTTGTGAAGAAATGAGGAAAATCAGAGGTTTTAGCAGCTAGTGAACTATGGAATGGAAGAAGGTGCAATATATTGGACTATATGAGCATGCTATATGCATATTCTCTGTCAACTGATATACTGTAGTAGTCTCCTTTTGGACTAGTTTTAATGGCTCCACTAATGACATGGGATATGATTACAGTCCGCCAGGTGCCTGCAAGTGGCACCCACCCGGCCATACCTTGCCGGCTAGCTTTTATCATCCAGAAAGGGCAAGGGTCCAGAGACCATGCACATACTAAAACAATAATCCTCAGTACCTGACAAGATCCTGTTTCCTTTAAACTGGGCTTTCAGCATTATCCAGATGACCCTGGACTCAGCGATCCGTCTGGATGACAGCGACCGAGGAAAAGTCAAAGGGGGCAGCAGCTGGAGCTCTATTTATAGGTTTGTGGTTGCACCCCCTAGCGGTCGTTTCTGGTACAGCAGGAAGAGGATAACTCATAAGTATTCTGCTTGAGCCAGCCGAGAACATAAGTATCCTACACAAATGCATACATAACAGATACAGATCCCCATCCTATCTTAAAGACGAGCTCCTCAAGTCTCTCTCTCTGATTCTCTGATCTCCTGCCTCTTATGTCTTACTCGCAAACACACCTCTATCTCTTTGTCTGAAACTGCTTCCTCCTCTCCTATCTTAAAGACAAATCCCTCATGTCTGATTCTCCAATCTCCTGCCTCTTGTGCCTTATGTGCAAACACACCTCTCTCTTTCTCTGAAACTGCTTCCCCACCCCCTCCTGTCTTAAAGACAAACTCCTCGCATCTCCTTCTCTCTGATTCTCTGATGAGGTTTCCCCCTCAGTCCCCCCACCCCAGTTTAACGAAAGTCCAAACTATTCGTACGAATGTTTCAAAACATTCATATTCATACAAATGTTAATTTACAAACATTGTGACATTAGATTTGTGTACAGATAACCAGATTTATACAAATTTGTATGAATAACAAATGTTCCAAATATTCATGCACATCCCTAGTTGGACTTTACAGGGGAATTTGTCACCTAGAAGAGCTCTGTTAGACAACTACTCAAGGGCGCAGCAGTGACAGAAAAAAACCTTCTTCTAGTTTCCATCACTGCCACATGGTAGACATGATACTGTGCTCTAACCCATGTTAGGTGAGGATTTATGCTACCTGTGCTCTAGCTGTCGATGTTCCTGTTTCATTGACCATAGCTCCATGGTATACCAAGGTGTTTTATGGGCTCTGCAGGTACATCAAGAGCACTTGGGAGCAATCGTGTCTATACCCCTGTTCATTTCCCTATTCCATAGAGAGACCAGAGCTTTGACAGGAGTACCAGCTCTGCCACAGGCTGATTTGTAGTCTTAGTGTGAAGCCCGTGCCATGCCAGCAAATCTTTTGATCTTATCCAAAATAGGTTGAATGAAAGGAAGATTTGCCAGCACAGGTCTTCAAGTGAAATCTACAGTTGGTACACATTAGGGGAGGAAGATTCCAGTGAAACCATACCAACCACTATTAACTCAACATAATAGTATATACATGAAGAAGAAAGAGACTGAATATCCATGTTCCAAGCTACTGGATATGGTGGGGAACTCTTTACTCTCCTGTTACAAATCAGCTGCTTCTGCTACATAATTTGGAAATGCAAAAGATAGTTTTTTTCCACTGCAGTGCTCCAGTTCTAGGATTCCTTCATTTTTAAGCCTTACTTAGCACCTTTATTCTCATTTCATTGCCCAATTAAAATCTGTTTATTTACTTTTATTGACTGCTCTACTGTTACCGAAGTTAGTGCTATTGGATATTGCTTGAAATGGTTTGGCATTTTATTGCCTCTCTTGTATGAACTCACCTTGAAGTTGGGTGATAGAGAACAAAGTAGGAATCCTCAATATATTACTGAATTAACATGATTTTCCCCTGTATTTGCATAAAACTTTCACTTGCCATGTTGGAAACTTTCGAGTAATGCTGATAATGGGTGTTTCCGCAATGTCTGTGGAAACTGGTTTAACCCCCCATTTAAGACCCATTTAAGACCCTTGTGTACTTATCTTCCACACTGGAAACCTCTTTAGCGACCCTTCCTGGTGGCCACTTCCGCATTTCGGCACGTGAGACCCGTTTCTAAAATGGGTCTTGCCGCCGAAAGCTGGATTAAAATGAAGATCTCAAAAATGAGGTCTTCAATCCATCCTTTCACCTGGATCTGTGTGGAAGCAGGACACTTCCGCACATGGCCAGGCAACGGGATGGATGTCCTGGCTGCTGCCATGTTAGGAGGGGTGGGAGCAGGATGGCCTGCCTCAGAAGCCCCTCCCTCGTGCGCCATGCACCGCCAGAAACGTGTGGTGACTGGCAGCTGCACAGCACCCAGGGGATCTGACCACCCGATCTGACCTCCCCACAAGTTTACGGATGAGCGAGAGCCCTTCAGATCCATCCAAAATAGGGATGGATACTCAGGCGGTCAGATGGCCTAAAAACAGCTATTCTTTGATCTGTTTCTCGGTGGCAAATGCAGAAACACCCAGTGTTACATTTTCAAGACAGAATGGTTGGCTGGTTGACAGATAGTCCTGCAGAATTGTTCAAGATCAGAATAGATGGATCACCCTTGTCACCCAGCTGTGAATCTCAGATGCTCCTGCTACAGATTTATAATGCTCAGAAGGATGTTTGACCTGCAAAAGTTTGTTGGATGTATAAGAATAAATATTAAGGCTCACCCTAGTGATATCAGAGATGAGAAGCTGATGCTTTTTAAATGATCTTTATCATTAGAGCTCAGCCAGTTGCCCAAATGACTTTCTTCTTAAGTATCATCAATACATAGATACTATCTTTAACAAGAACAGCACCATACTGCTCGGGTGTGTGATGAAACAATTGAAGAATTGCACTTCAGGGCCACCAATACCATGAGGAAAGACAAGGAAGGAGAAGCTGAGACAAACTCAATATACAGGGAAAATTAGTGATTTCAAAAATGCAGGATGTCCTAAGCAAAATGGTTGTGATTACATCCCAATCCCAAGCATTGCTTGGGATAGTAAAGATCACTTTAAAAATAAAAGAAAATATTCATATACATTCTTGTCAAAAATTACAGTAGCTAATAGGCCATTCTGCCACCTTGCTTTGTGGAGTTACTAGGGCAAAAGAGAAGCATTTAAAAGAAGCATCTATGATGTAGAGCTTGTACCTGTGAGTCCCTCTGCTTATCCAACATGATTTTCTTTCTCCAAAGTCTCTTCTACCTGTCCTGAAAAGAAGGAGCCAGGAATTAGACTTGCCACTTCACTTTGCTTTTGGTTGTAAAAGTCAAATTTAAAAGTGATAGATACTATAATATCAATCTATAAACATTTTAGGCATGAACACTGAATTTCATCATCACTGTCATTTTCTGTGTTTCTGATCAAGTGAGGGATATTTGTTATTAATTTATTTTCATTTTAGAAGGGGTGCTTCTCTCAAAGAGGTATTCACCACTCCCTGGACTTGCCCCAGTCATATCCTGCTGGCTAGTTATTTATCAGCCAAAAAGAACAAGAGTCCAGAGGGCATTCTCTGGCCAGATTCATGGAAGCAGCTTGTCCACATTATCAGGCCACAATAATCAAAAATATTCCAGAATAATTGGACCAGACAGTTCTCTGGACTCTTCCCTGTAAATCTGAATGAGTTTGCCCTCAAAGTACCTTGCAAATATTGTCACAGTAGATACTAGGTGGCTCCTGTTCCTATTCCCTTGGACTTGATCTTAGAAGGTCATTTGCCATTCATTAAAGCTCTACTGGTTTATTTATTTTTATTTATTAAAGCTCTACTGGTTTATTTTTATTTACCATTCATTAAAGCTCTACTGGTTTATTCATTTCTATCCCACCCTATACCCGAAGGCCTCAGGGTGGGTAACAACCATAAAATCCAGCATATCAAAAACCCTATATTAAAACAATAACAACCATTACAACATTTAAAATCCAAGGTTTAAAACAACGCAACATGCTAGATACTTGATGTAATCATGGTGGAGGAATGTCTTTTTGGCTGCCAGTACCACAACCACATGGCAGAACCTGTGTTCTCTCAGACTCACAGCAGGATTTATGGCACCTTCAGCCTAGCTGATAACCAGCCTGTAGCTCCACGGAATACTAAGGCGTTTTATGGGTTTCATAAATGCACTGAAGGTGGTTGGGAGCAATTGTGTTGGCGGCCCTATTCATCTTACAATTCCAGAAAAAGGCTACAGTCTCAGCAGGAGTGCTGCCCATGCCAACCCGGAAGTCCCCCAGTACATTCAAGAATTGCTCAGATCTCCTAATCCTCTGGGGGCAAACCATCTCCCATCCCTACAGAATGGAGCCATCACTGCAAGTTCAAATCTTAGGTATGAGTGATCTGTCCATGACACTGGGGTTACCACCAGCCTCCTATCAACAGATTCTCACCAATTTGCTCTGTGGAAAAGACTTAATCATGTCCTACTATAAGTTGAGCCAATAACATACTGAGACAGCCCTATGGTCATCATGAAATGCCATGAAGAACTGTGCCAGCCATCTGAGTATAGTCTCTCCATGAATACTATAATCCATTACAACCATGGCAGGACTTCCAATATCACATCTGATACCACCTCAGCCAGCAGAGTCAGGGAAGTTGTAGTAGGGCACGTATGGTGGGTAGTACCCCAGCAGCATACCTATTCTGCATCCCTGGTACCACAACAAGGACCACAACAAAGCAGACTGGCCACCTAGCAAGGGGGCATGGAAATTCAAGGGGTTATAGCAACCCCTCCCCTCCTCTTCCCCCCAGTCTGGACTAGATAACTTGGGGTGTGTGTGAAACTGGGCTCAGTTCATCCACCAGGACTCAGGAATGCATACCAGATCAGCTCCTTCATTCAGATATAACACTAATGTCTATTTTGAAAAGCAACAAAGAAAGTCATAGTACTGCACAGTATAGATGTATGCCATTCACCTTTTAGTATTAACTGGGAGGGTGATATGGAGAGAAAAAACTATTCTATTATGAGAAAGGAAAGACATCATTTAATAAATGTTCTGCTTTCTATTCAGGTAGCAGTAATGTTAAAGTTTACGTAGGTGGAGGTGAAGTTTAAAATCCTCTAAAAATATCAATACCCACTCCCCAAAGAAAGAAAATATGTTTACTGGATTTACTTTGCTTTAGGTCAAGGAAGGTCACAGTGTGGACCCTCCAGATGTTGATGAACTCTCTAAATCCCTTGCTTCTGGTCATATTAGCTGGAACAGATGGTAAGATGCTACCATGGGGTTAACACAACTCAGAAATTAACTCAAAACATTTGCTTATATATATAGTGCTCATTGGAAACCCTGCTGCAGCTGTGTTGTAGTTTCTGATGAGGAAAAAAAATAATAATAAAATCCAGTCCCCAAAAAGTCCCATTTAAAATATGCTATTAGTTTATGAGGTTTCATTAAAAAGATGGAAAGCGCATCAGACAGCCCATGACTAAATGGGAGCCATAGAAAAGCTTGTTATTTTGGTACATTGCAATTATGTAACTTTAACAGGTGTGTGCGGGGGGGGGGAGGCTTTAAATGTTTTTTTTAAAAAATGAAAGAAGAAGCTTTCAGGAATTTGGCAAAATATATCTGTCAGCAAAGAGATTCAGATTCCATATAATCATGTTAAATGCACAATTAATTTTTTTCCCTAAAGATGAACCATCAAATGGTTGTGAAATTTTCATGGGCCAAGTCTTAAATGCTTTGTTAACCATCAGCAGCACAGTGCATATTTCAGTAATAGTCCACACAACAATGCACATAAATTAAAACATTCACCTTAGCCTTGGCTGAATCCAGATGTCAATTACTTATTCCACTATATCTGGATATTCTGGAATGAACCATGGATTTTCACAAATATCCATGCTTTTTTGCAGAACATCCAAATAAAGTGGAATAAGTAACTGCAACCCCAGTTGAACAGATCCTATTTCTATTCCACAACTTCAAAACATTTGTGGCCAGAGTCTCACTGTGCATCCAGACTCAACCTAGAGATAACCAGAAACCTCATAGCTTTCCACCCACCCACCCATCATCATCATTTTTAATCTCTCCCTATACTTAAGGCCTCAGGACAGGTGACAGCAATAGGAAACAAAACATAAGAAATTAAAATAAGAAGATACCAAAATAATCACTGAATATGGGGAGGGGGATAAATTTGCTTGTTTCAGTCAGAGGCCAAGGTACATACACATTTTTTTTTTTAATTGGAATATATTAACTGAAGGTGGCTTGTACACCTCAGGGTGAAAGACTATTTCATAATCTGGGGGCCACCATTATAAAGGTCCTATCCTGAGTCCCCACCGCCCCAATTACTAAAGGTCAACCAGTCAACTGAAGATCTCAAGGCACATGCAGGCTGATTTGGGAGAAGGCATTCCTTCAGATATCAAGGGCCCAAACAATTTAGAGTATTAGAAATTAAGACACTGCTCTTTCAAGACTGGCATAATGTGCACATCCAGCCAGCCATTCCCGGAAGCAACCCAGAGCATGGATTACATAGCAAATGTCTGTTGAATTCATTTTTAGTTAACCTGACTTCCACGTAGAGAAGGCAAGGCAGTTATGTGGGATTATGGTCCATGATAAAAAAAAAATGATTTTTTAAAAAATGATGGAGTACCTTATTTTTGTGAGGAAGAGCCACATAACTACCTGTACAATAAGATGGGATGAGAGAAAAAGTTATCTAGTTAGGCTTTGGAGATGACCATAGTGCAGTTCTGCACTGGCCTGTAAACTGGACTAGAAAGCCCTCCTCTCTTCCACACACTGTGGATAATTGTGAATATAGTATTATATTGTTTACAACTTTGCTCATAATTTATTTAGTTCTTATAGAGTACATTGCCCTGGCATGTTTGCATTTTCCATGTCCTTAGACCACACAAGCAGGTGGAAGGGAATCTCCTAGTATGATTGCTGGAGTCCAGAACCACCTTTAGTCCAAAGTCTGCCATTCAGTAGAAGTAGAATCTTTTTCAACTTGTTATTAAGACACATAAATGTTATATAATATGGATTTGTCTAATATCATTTAATGCTACTTGTTCTACCCATTTAAATGGTATCTAGTTCAAAGTGAATAAAACACTGAGTTTAAGCAACTAAGAAACTGGCATTTTGCTAGTTTTCAAAGCAATCCTATGTAAATATGCAGCAATGAGTTCACACTGCGAGAAAGAGTCCAACAAGAGTTTACTCCCCACAAACATATGTATAGTCTAGATTTAAATTTAAATTTTGTGCTTTGCTTGACACTTTTTGTAAACATCTATTGAAACATAATGAGCATAACAATATTGAATTGGTATAGCATAAAGCATACAATATTGGAGGGGAGCAAGCTAGAAACTGCAAAATAATCCTATTGCAGAAGGAGTATTTTTGGTACAACCTAAATACTTTATGGAAATGCTGTTGCTAACGGATAGGGCTTGCCAGCTGATGGTCTAATAGTCTCCAATCCTTAGAGAGCATTGCAATGAAATCTTTTAAAGAAAAGCTTATGATCATAGTCTTTGTCATCTCTTAAGATTTTTGCATAACTTGTTCTGTTTCATTAAACAAAAATGCCCTGAAGTATTCTTTAGGATAGGCATTATTGGATTCTACATTTATTGGATGTAAATTATTCCCAGATGAATAGCATATTTGCTAAATAAAATGCAGAGTGAATGAAGCCTTTTATAGAGTCAAGATAGATTTTGTTTTGTTCAGTATTACCTTTATGAAAGATACAGGATAAAGAATGCCCTTGAGAATACTTAAACAAATTTCTTTCTTTCTTGGAGATTCATCTTGGAGGTAAGGGGTTGAATGAATTTACTTGTAATGCTCAGAAAATAAACTTTTTCTGTAGATTAGTTAACTCTAAACAGAGTATAATTAAATATGTGCAACATTCTAATTGAATTAATCCAAACAATAAAGAAAAAGACCTTCAGAAGAATAAGAACATATTCCTGGATACTTGGTCCTCACAGAGGGAATTCTAGAATTCTAGCCTTAGTAAACTAAAATAATATTGACACCAAACAAAAAATAAGAATTAAACTTTTTTGGTTTAAAAATGAAAAAGCAACAAGAGAAATAAGGAGAAACATAAATAAATTTGATGTGCTTCTACCAAAAATATTATTAAAATATACATTTGTTAATTCTATTAACAAACAAATAGTACATTAATTTCTTACCTGGAGTAAAACTATAAACAAAAAATATATATTTATACTTAGAATTCTCATATTTTTAAGATTTTAAAGATTTGTTCCCATTGAAACATATTACAAAAAATCTCTGTTCCGTGTCAAAAATAGCAGTTACAAGAAATGTAGTTTGAAATAAATTTCTCTATTAGAATAGACATATATCTTTTCAAACCAACTGCTGATGAAGAGAGACCATTGAAGTCAAGCTAATAACTATTCTGGCTGTCATCAACAAATAACCTTCAGCTGTGATCAGACAAAGCACATGGGCCCCTCCCCTCCCCTGAACATTCTGTGCCAGAAAAGGTGAGTTAAAGAAGGTCTGGCAACACTAGGGCCACACGCTGATTATCTGAAGCACCTCTGGGATGCCCGTTTTGTTCTGCCTGAACACAGCCTAAGATGGGCTTGGAAGTAGTCCCTTATTGACAACATGTTGAATGAGTGGAGCGAAAGGAGGGAGTGCAGGAGGCAGAATCTGGGTCAGATAGTGCCAATATAAAATGGAAGTGTGTTATGTAATATTACAATTACAGTAAGACTAGATTATGTATAGTATTTTGAGGCTCTTATAAAATGGGCCCTTTCCACACTGGCTCTAAAAATCGATTTACAGCCAGTTCAGAGAGGGATTAAGATGCGGCTTCCACAAAGGGAACAGAATTAGGGACCCTTTGGGAAGCTGCATCCGCATTTCGGTGCGCAAGAGCGGGTTCTTAAACCGGTTTTGCCACCGAAATTCTACCCAGATGTAAGACCTAAAAAATTAGGTCTTACATTAGGCTTTCCCCCTGAAACCGTTTCAGAAGCAAATGCTTCCGCAATGGCAGAAGAAGAACTGGATTGCCGGCACATGCCCAATGGGCACAGAGGGGGAGCACATGCTCTCCCTGTTTGACAGCTTGGCCCTCCTCCCAGCCTCTGTGATTGGCTCCATCAGACCCACCACAAGAAGGCCGGCAGCCAGCTTCCCTGGGTTCCCCTTCGCCTGAGAAAGCGCGATCGCGCCTTTTCGGGTGAGGGGAACATGCAGCCTACCCACCTCCACCCTGCCCAGGGTTGCCCGCGTGCAATGTGCTCCTTACCTGCCTGTTGCCGGGCTGCTTCTGGCAGTGGGAGGCCGTGGCTTCCCATTGGCCAGCCGCCCTGCTGAGAGTTGCTGGGTAATGGGAAGCTGGTGTGTCCTGTGCGTGCATGCACATGCCATGGCTTGCTATTGGCCAGCCACCCTCATGAGGGCAGCTACCAATGGGAAGCCATGGGGCACGCACACGTGTGCACACCAGGCCTCCCACTGCCAGAAATGGCCTGGCAGCAAGCAGGTAAGGATCGCATCACACACGGTCGACCCCAGATGGTGCGGGGTCATGTAAGCCACGAATTCCCCTCACCCAAAAAGGTGCAATCACACCTTCTTGGGCAAAGGGGAACCCACTTTCTCCCTCTTTGACAGGGCAGGGCCTCCGGAGGCCGAATTGGATGCACCAGCACCCTCTCCAATCCAGCCCTGCCGCTGCTGCCCCACATGTGTGTGGACGCGCAAGTCCTCTGAAAATCTGTCTCTACTTGGGACAGTTCTCGGAGAAAACTGTCCGCCAAAAAATGGGCCTTATAGATCCGGTTTTTGGCCGCATATGTGGAAAAGTCCATGGATGGTTTTTCAGGAAAGCTTTCAATATACTGTACAAGAAATCTCTATGAAAACTGCCTCCTTTAGACATTTGGGGCTCTACAAACTGAAGGGAAAGTACTTACCTGTTCAAGGTTTATTCAAGGTGTTTTTCCACTAGACTAAGTACCCATTGAAGCACCCATTAAGGACCTATTTGGCTGAGAGCCAGATGACCCCATTTCCACTACAGACCCCATTAGAGACACATCATGCCACAGTCAGGGAAATCCAGATCATTTGGGTCCTCCAGGACCTATAATCCGGATTTCGTGTAGACCCCTTTGGGGTCAACAATGGGCCTTCAAATCTGGATTGTAGGTCCTGTTTCCACTACAATCCAGCCTTCAAATCTGGATTGTAGGTCCTGTTTCCACTACAGTTGGGCAATGGGCTCTAGAGGAAGCTCGGGGGGTGGCACCCATGGGGTGGTGCCCCAAACTCAAGACTTCAGAGTCCCTCCAAAGCCAGCTCCGAAATCCCTCCAAAGTTGCCTTCCGAGATCAGCAAAGGCTCCACAGAAAAACCCCTTGTGAAAGCTGGCTCCGAAGTCCCTCCAAAGGCAACTTCAAAGATTAGCAAAGGCTCCGTAGAGAAACCCCTTGCAAGAGCAATGCCACTGTCAAGTGCACCAGAGGATCTTTGAAGTTAGCAGCAGATCGCTCTGGAGATTCTATGGAGCGATCTGCCATTAACTCCCCCCCACCCCAAGCATTTGGAAGTGTGGGAGCAGCAGCTGTGAAGCTCACACAGACTTCACAGTTATGGGGAGATGTAGCCCAGATCAGTATTGTTAGTGTAGATGGCACTGATCCAGCTCATGCCTCCACAGTTATCCTGATCTGAATCTACCATAAGTAAGTACAGAAAAGGCCCGTGTTAGAGCAGTCTCCCCAGCACCATTTCATGTCAGGGAACGCTTCCCAATATCTACTTGAGAAAGAAGATGCACTGTTCCCCAGTAGTAGCTGCCACTGGCCATAAAGTTCATGCAAAAGTTGCCAAAGTGCCAGAGCAAATAGATACAGAACCCCAAGACAGGACTGGCAACTGCAGAAGGTGCAAGGTATCTCGATCATCTCCTATGAAGATATCTCTTCTGTAGAGATAGCTGATCCATTAGGGTGCAAACAGATTAACACAACTACCTACATGCTGGTGTTGGGGATCAAGGGACTGGGTCAACCATCAACCTCCTCCCCATTCTAACATCACATTCTACTTCATTCCAGCCAGTTTGGTCTTGTGGTTAGAATGGCAGGCTCATATCTTGAAGTCACTGTGTTTGGTTCTGCTCTCCATCTCAAGGCCAGCTCGGTGACCTTGGGCTAGTCACAGCTCTCTTTCTGAGCTCTCACTGTCCCACCTACATCACAGGGTGTCTGTTCCAGGGAGAAGAATAGAAGCTTTGGATGGCCATTTTAAGTCCCCTTAAAGGGTGAGGAAAGTGGGTAGAAAAGCCAACTTTCCTCCTTCTCCTCTTCCTCTTCCTCCTCCTCCTCCTCCCCCCCCCAAATCACACACCAAGCATCAGGAGTCTAGTTGTGCTATATGCTGCTTCCACAAACCTCACAGGATAAGCATACAAAATGACTAATGCATTTTAGTACTTTTCTTGGCTTATTTGAAACAGGAAAGGCTACTGAAAAGCTTAGTTTGCATTAATTTCAGTTACTGGAAAAATTTAAATAATAAAATCGCCACTGCAAAGAAAACTATTTCAATGGTACAATTCATTTCTTGAACTGATATCCTGGCATAGTGAGACCTCCCTTCCAGTCACTGACCAGATTTAGACCTGCTTAGATTTAGAAAGGCCATGCCTTCAAACTACATAATGAAACCAACAAAAACAGAATAAAATCAATACATTTACAGTAAATGCATTTACAGTGAGTCCTGAAGGTTTGCAAGAGTTTCTTTCTTGGAAATAGAAACGCTGACATCATGAATGTGAAAACCAGCTAAAATCCTCACCCATTTAAAACATTCCCTCATTTGTAGATTAACAGGAGGTGGGCTTACACATAACATATGAAATGTAATTAAAGATGGTAATGGAATTTTACATGAGGGCCTTTCTGCGTGGAGTCTTCATAAAGTTTAAGGGTCCATGTAGTGCACTTGTAGGTCTCATAAATCTGCACATTAATGCAGATCTATGAGGCTGCACCCACCACTGGTCCACTTTTCTGCATTGGATAGGTGTGATTGGTCTACCAGTGAACTAGAGTGGTCCAGTTCTAGAATATAGGAGTTGGGAATGTGTACTTTTTATTTTGCATTTGAATTCAAATCATATCGAATGTGAAAACATTCTATTTGATTCGAATGTTTAGAATCCGAATGCAACAAGAACCCATTTGAATCCAATACATTTGAATCTATTCATTTGGAATGTTAGATCTGAATTTGAAGATATGAATGTTGACAACATTTGTATTTAAAAATACGGATGTCGACAACATTTGTATCTGTTATACGTATACTGTTTTATCCCTTATGAATCCCGTTTTCGTTCCATATTATAAGTGCAAATGCATACAGATATGTATGTAATACATACATACCTGTACATTTGAATCTTCCAAATCATTCGAACGAATGTTTTGGAACATTTGAAATTTGTTCAAATGTTTCAATTCGAATGTGAAGACATTCTATTCAAATTTGAATGTCCACATTCAATTGAATTTGATCAAATTTCAAATGTTTAGAATATTTGTGCACATCCCTAATAGGAGTTGTGCAGAGCATGCCATAGTTTCAGTGGTTTCAGTGGTGCACCATAGTATCCTGCTGAAAAACACATCACAGAAGCCCTGAATTTTTGTTCCCAGCCTACAGAAAAAGACGCAGAAGCAAAGTTCATATGAGACTTGCAGCTGCAACATGGCCTGATCTGGATCAGTGTCGTCAAGGCAGACAACGCTAATCTAGCCCACAGGGCCTATGTTTAGAATAGTGGTATAGAAACTTAAACATCATGGTCTGAAGTGGGCAATGATCCTATCTGAACTTCAGCATTTAGTGGCTACAGCCACCAGTGGACATACAGGCGGCAGCAGTGGTCTGTGGACTGGTGGCATGCAAGTGAAAAGCAGGTGAGATGCTCAAACTGGAAACTTGCATAATGGGTTTTGATCAAAATGAATTTCAGGGAGATGAAAGAGAAGGCCATTCTTCTTACTTCTGTGCCATGATCCAGCTCAGTGAGTCTGGCCCATTGAAGCCAAATCACAGCACAGCATAACCTGAAATGGCACTATCTTCACAGTGACACTGGTCCAGATTAGCCCCCTTACCAGCCATAAAGCTCACATGAACTTTAGGACTGGTGTCCAAGAGCTAATTCCTGTCCCCAGAGCCTCTGGGAGACCCATTTCAAGGGTGTGCTTTGGTGCACTGCTGAAATAAGTATCTGGTGGTCCCCAAAATGAACATCTCCATGTTCCAGACTGGCAAGAGCTGGTACTGGTAGTACTCAATGTTGAGGATTACCAGTACTCCAGGGCCACATCCCCACGGGATCGTTATCGTGAATTCAAAATGTTTTGAGTTCTCCTCGGCCAGACGGCAGTTCGGCTAAACACGGTATTTCCGTGTTAAACGACGTTAAACCATTTTGAAATAAATCCTGATTTCAACAGGTCCCACTCCGGATCATGCGTCAATACGTGTTTCCTTTTTAACTGTGTGGACAGTACCGTGTAAAGGGAAGAGAATCCGTATTCAGGGTGCCCTTCCCCCAATCGCAATCTACCCAATGGCTGTCCGTATTTTGCGGACGTCATTGGGGGGGGGGGGTGTTTCCCTGCCTGATCTGAAGCAAAAACTTTTTTTGGATCACTTCTTGCAAGCCTGAACTTCTTGGAGCAGCCTTCACACAGCAGCGCTACAGCTCCGGAGTGTGTGCTGAGAGTTGTGGGGGGGAGAGACGGAGAGAAGGGGATTGGGCAGGAGGAGGCTATCACCGTTTTGGATTCCCCTGGGGCGGGCAAGAAGAATTTGGCTGAGGGAGCTCGGCCGCAGAAAGCCTAGCTAGTCTTCCCCTCCTGGGGAGGGAGCGAGCCGGTAGACACACACACACACACACAGGCAGGCTTTCATGACACCCTCACACATGTTTAGGATTCCCTCCCCCAATAGCTTGCTTTCAAAGAGTGATTTCATCCAGCCTCCAAACACCCACTACCTCCAAAGTTACACTGTAGCGATTTAGCTTAATAACAATGTTGCAGTTTTGCGCAAGTTCTGAACTCTAAAAAGGGAAAGGAAAGGAAAGCCCTGGAGCTTGTATTTTAAAAGCTGTGGCTATGAAGGGGTTTTGAGTTGCTGCTGCGGCTGTTGTGTGCCCTGTGAAAGCAAAGGAAAAGCCCCTAGGTCCCCTCCAGCCCAGCCTCTCCGCGCGAGGGAAGCGCGGGTGGGAAAGGGGGATCCAGACATCTTCGGAATCGCCTAAGTTCTGAACTTTAAGGGAAAGGAAAGGAAAGCCCTGGAGCTTGTATTTTAAAAGCTGTGGCTATGAAGGGGTTTTGAGTTGCTGCTGTGTGCCCTGTGAAAGCAAAGGAAAAGCCCCTCGGTCCCCTCGGGGATCCAGAGCTGCACAGCGATGAGGGCGGGAGGTCTGATCTCTGTTACTTTGGGGCTGATCCTGGGAGGGAGCAGGGCGAAAGGCGCCGAGAACGCGGCAGCGGTGGCAGCGGTGGCGGCGGGCAACGAGGAGCGCCAGGATGGATGGATGGATGGATGGATGGATGGATGGATGGATGGATGGATGGATGGATGGATGGATGCTGCTGCTGCTGCTGCTACTGCTGCTGCTGCTGCTGGGAAGGGGGAGGGAAGAGAATGGCCGGATCGGACAGGGAATCCCCGGCGGAGCCTGGATGACGCAAAGGGAAGGGAGGGTGGGATCCTGGGAGGGAACACCAATCAGAGAGCAATGGGCGGGAGGACAGGGCTGCCGTCCGGACTCCCAGCATTGATTCCGGGTTAAGGCTGGAATCCGAATGCCACGGAACCGGGTTAACTTGCACGTCGTGTAAACAGGGTTAACCCGGTTCACTTATTTCGGATTCCCTAAACCGAAATAAGCAATGCCGTGGGGATCCCCCCCAGATCTGAGACCCCAGTGATGGGCAAAGCCTCACTGATATATACATAAATTTGTGGATTTCTGAGGTCCTTAAGAGGACCACAAAGGATTTTGTTCCAGAAGAGAGGTAAGTGCAGAAAGGCCCAAACCCTGAGCTTCAGACCCTGGACAGAAGTCCTCATGGAACAACAAATCCATGCAGTTGAGTGTCTGCATGGGACCTGGCTTTGGAGCAGGGTCTGATTGCAAATGGGAATAAAGCCTGCTCCAAGGGGAGACAGTTTTAAAGTGGTCTGTCACTCATTCATGAGGGTAGACCAGACCAGCTGTTTTCACATTGTGGAAGGCTGGGCTGCTCTACCCTGTGAAAGGAGCCTGGTTCCATTTTGCCTAACTACCAGAAACAAGATAAGCCATAACAATGTGAACGACAGGCCTCAGCACAAGCCACCAATTGCCAATCCAGTTTTGGCCTCAGACTTTTAATTCTCCCTCCTATCTGCCACTGCATAATGTTACTTATTTCTGAATACCCATGGTTTGAACTAGATAAATGTATTCCTGAAAACACACACTCCCCAAAGCACTGAGAGTAGCACTCCAGTCTCGTCTGCTTGTTCTGCCCTTATCTGGAGTTGTGTGTCCAGTTCTGGGACTATGAATATGCCCAAAGAAGGACCATGAAGATGATCAGGGAACCAAAAACTGAGTCCTAAGTTCTCGGCAACTTCAGAACAATATAGGATTTCTGCCACCAGCTGTCATTGCAAACTTGTTATGTTTTCCGTTAAGAAGAGAAGCCCAGGGGAAGGTGTGGAAAATATATTAAAAGATGGCATAATAAGTTGCCCCTGTTCAGCCTAGAGTGAAGGGCACAGAATAACTGAGACTTTGACTGAATACCAGGGGAAAACCCATGTATGGTGAAAGCTGATCAGTACTGGAAATAGTTGACTGGGGGCATGGTCACACTTAAGGCTTAATCCAGCTTCAGTCCAATTTCAGAGTGAGGATACATTAGCAAAGTGACAAACTGTTTTCTTTCAGTTCTAAATAACTCAGAAAATTCATGTTTGGGATAGATAATGTGGAAAGAAAATTATTGGTCACTTTTGTTGATGTGTTCTCTCACTCTGAAAGTGGACTGAAGCTGGAGTAAATCTTAGGTGTAACCTCAGCCTAAGAAACTACTGGGTTCTTCTTTGCTGAATATGCTCAAGAGAAGGTTGACCAGTCGATTTCCAGCAGGGATGCTTAAATCAGGTTGTTTGTATGGAGAAGCGGTTGGACTAATGGCCTAACTCTGTGACTCTTTAGGCTTGTCACATCTTGCTGTAATAGACCATCTTATTAAGAAACAGGAGTCAAAATGCACTAACACCCAACACCTAATAATCCTTCCTCAGTTTGAGCTGCTGTGCTCACACCTTTCTGAGTTCATTCTGATGCCCCATCTCTCTCCACCACTACAATACCCACTGCACTCTGATAGGATAAAAGTTCTGTGACTCAGCCATGTGTAATCATATATTGGGTGAAGGGGAAGGCAAATTCATGCAGTATCCACCCACTATAGTACAGTTCAGCCCCCTTTAGTCCTCTTCCTTGGTCACACCCGAAAAATGAAAACTGATTAACAGTCTAAAACAACTTGAGACTTGTAAGAACTGAGTTTGAGGAAAGTATGATTGAAGGGAGGAAAGTCCACCAGTAAAACAGCTTGAGCTAAAAAGGTGTGAGTGGTGGGGTCCAAAGATGGACTGAAGGATTAAAGTGAAGCCTTTCATTCTTGTCCCCATTTGTCATTAACAAGAGTGACCACACAGCATAAAGGTGAAGAGATGAAAGATGTACTGGGAGATTAAGCTTTTCAAGAAAGTGTTACCTAACGTCTGTTTTCTTAAGCAGACTGAATGGGGGTGTATATGGAAAATGGAACTTATTTCTGAAAGATGTCCATAATTTAAAGACTTCAATACATCTTCTACAGAGTTCCAAAACCAGTGAGCCTGACTGATAGGTAAGTGTGCACATAAAAATTAGATATCAACTTCCACTGACTTATTTCTCAGTTCTATATAGCACATCTACTGTCATTACACTTCAGATGGCATCCCGTGCGAAAAATCTGTTGTCTGGCATATTGAGGTCATAAAACAGACTGCTGAAATAGGCCGTTGGTTGTAGAACAGGTGCAGTATAGAGACATTGCCAGGGGCATGAAAATTCTTCTCTCTCCAGCTGAGAAAGCCAAGAATATCCCAAATCTGAATAAAGTTCCCATATTAAATTCCAAAGAAAAGGCTTCTCTTTCATATTATGCATCACCCAGGATGGACTACTAAAAAATGCTGAGAATCTCAAATAAATGAAACTTATAGGCTAGGAAAGAAAACATCCTTTACATCTGTCACAAAGTTGTCTCTGCTGCCTCACCAGTCAAGCCAACATTAGGCTGCTTTAACGTTCCTGCTTTTTGGGCAGGGTGGGGCAGACAAATGGTCATATATTAGGTGCAGTGCTCTGAAAGGGCTGACCTTTCTTTAGTCCAAGACTAGATAATACTCCTGGGCAGCTTCCTTTGGAAGAGTCATCATGGGAGCATCCAGATGTTCCTTTGTCTTCATGCTAACCCTCTACCTGTTCAAACTTCTGGATCTATTTCTGGGCCATTGGGCCTTTCTGCATGGTTACTATGAGAGCAGTGGGCCTCTCTTTTGCATGTTAATACATGGGAGGCCCCACCCACCACTGGTATGCTTCATCCACACTGGGTAGAGCATGATCCCATTCAAAATTACCAGTAGAACTTGATATCACGATCTACTGGCAGACCAGTTTGACCTATTCAGGAACATGGAGGTGAGCCAGTTTGATCTAGTGGTTAGGGAACCAGACTCTTATCTGGGAATACCAGGTTTGATTTGGCTCTCCTCCATAAAGCCAGCTGGGTGACCTTGGACTAGTCACAGTTCTCTTTTGAGCTCTCACAGCCCCACCAACCTCACAGGGTGTTCTGTTCTGGGGAGAAGAACAGAAGATTTGTCAGCTGCTTTGAGTCCCCTTCAATGGGTGAGAGAAGTGGCATAGAAAAGCCAACTCTGCTGATGATGATGATAGGGGACACATTTTGCCAGCATTCTTAGTCCTCTGGAGAACTCACAGCCCATCTCCAAAGCTCATACAAACTTCAGGGCCAGGGCAGGGATTGTTGCAGGCCTGGCTGGTCCAGACCCATTAGTGAGTATAAAAAGACCTTTGACAGTGAGACCAGTGAGGAAATTCATCTCTGAAAGCAGATTTTCATAGAGATTTTCCTTAAGGAAAGTCAGATTTATTTAGTTGACTTTATTCTCAATATTTTGTAAATATTTAAAATAAAAATCAGTCTGAAAGACCTCCTCCTGCCCCTTTGCCAACTCCTTTACTGACTCTCCATCTAGCTCCAATTGGGACTATCCATGGGTAAAGCCTCAGATGCCCTTAATCACAGAAAATAAGCCATAGAAATGCTTGCCATAAAGATCTGCTCTATGCCATAATCATGTGATCAAATAAGGCCTCCACGTTAGATAACATTTCATTAATGGGGCAATTACTTTGATTATTGAGACGTAGATGATGTGTCAAGTTAAAGAACGGAATAAGTAGATTTCTTTGTAAAATAAATTTAATAATTTATCTCCAAAGGGCAGGAGAACTCAAAACTATTTCACTCGACTCAGTGAATTTGGTGTTAGCGTGCCTGATGTCAAAAACTGAGTGATGCAAGTGCTGTGTGGGTGTAATTGATGCTGCCATGCTGAATAAAAGCCAAAGGTCCTGATTTAAAGCTCAGATTCTGCTTCAGTGAACATATGGAGTTAAACTGCCAGTCTTCTCCATTTACTTTCCTGCAAGAGATGGAAGAGTGCTGCATGCATCTTTCTTGGCAGTCAAGGGCTGGTGGGAAAAAGATCAACTCTGATCTTCCTGAGGTGTATTTCTGAGAGATCAAAGTCAAGGCTTCAGTTAGAAACCTGGTCATCTTCCTCACCCTGCTTCTTCCCCTGTGCAAGAGGGGGAATTGCTATGCCTGTGATTTGTCGCTATTCTGGAACTCATAAGAGCAGGCTTTATTTTTATTTATTTTCTTTTATTTTTGTAACTTGCTTAGTGTGCACCTGCATGCTCATCTTTACTTACTTGACTGCAGTTCAACATCAGTCTGTCATTTGCAAATAAAAAGCAGTCCACCAAACTTCAAGTACCACACATTTAACTCAGCATCACCTCAGTGCAAAGTTTCATGTTACAATAAACTCACTCATCAGAGATGCACTACTGACTAATCATGGGTGTTTTTCCACTGCAGCCCTTAGATCTGGATCTAAGAAGATCTTATTCCGTTCTTTAACTTGACACATCATCTACGTCACTTCGAAGTGAATTTGAAGTCAACTTCGAAGTGACTTCGAAGTGACTTTGAAGCCAGTGTTGGGGGGGGTCCCAAAGGTGCATCCTCTCCCCCTAGCCTCTTTTGGACCCCACTGGAAACAGGCTCCCTTTAATCTGGATTTTCTTGGAGAAGACCCCATTGTAGACCCCTTTAATGGGGTCTACAGGAAATCCGGATTAAAGGCCAAAATGTACCCATTAGATCCAGATTTCCCCAATGGCAGTGGAAACCATTGGGTCCCAAATGGGTGCCATAGTGGAAATGGGGTCATCCAGCTCACACCCAAATGGGTCCTAAATGGGTGCAAAAAATGGGTACTTTTGACAGTGGAAAAACACCCCTTAATGCAAAACCAAATTATATATGCATGAACTGGTTCAAAGCAATTTCCAATTGGTTCAATTAATGTCTCTTTTGAGGCCCTATTCTTACCATAGAATTAACTCAGTTATTCCAAAGTATTGCAGGATCTAGCAAGCACCTTGATTTTGCAGGGGTTGTGAGCAATGCAGCTAAAGTTGGCTGGGCCTCTGAGCCTGAGAAATGTGCTTCAGTGGAGGCGCCTGCCGTGCAATACCAAGAGGCACAATGTCACACCAGGCACTTTTGCCAAGGGCAGGAAATCATGCCCTTCATGTGAAGTTTCCTGTGACAGTGATCACATCCTTGGCAGCACACCTATCATAGGATGCTTTGTGCCACTGCTAATGGAAAAGTGATAGCCCTTTGAAGAAGATGCCCAATAAGGTGGAACATGGAGGAGATGATGACTGCAAGTATAAGATACTTGAAGGTATACAAATATGAGTATATAGTTGTTCCCCACAATGTGGTGGTGAGAGCAGCAGAGAAAGCTTTATTTCCCAGCATTATATCACCAAGTACATATCCAAGAGATGTCTTTAGCATATTTAAGGCTGCCTCCTGACCAGGGGCCTATTCGCACTTGGCCTTTTTCTGGAGTATATCTCAGGATAGGGGTCTGTGGTCCACACACTAATGCAGACTCTAGCAGACCTCACTTTGGGCCTGCCAAAGCCTGCACTAGCATATGGACAGCAAGTCCCTATTCCAGGATATATTCCAGAATAAAGCCAAGTGCGAATAGGCCCAAGGTCTATAATTTAGGATTATCCTGGTGCCCAAGGCAATCCCAACATAGACCAGGGATGATATACCATAATAACATTCTTGTGAGAAAATCAGCCCCAACCTGGGTTTCACTTACCTGCCCAGATACATTTTTCTGTGATCTTGGAGATGGCCCCCATGCACACAGGAACCAACACCACCCAGAAAATGGCAGCCATGCACGTGTGATCATGTACTTCTGGGTCACTAAAATACCCAGATGTCATCGTAAGAGCAGTGCCAGACAACTTAAGCAACCCCCAGTACTCGGAAGGTGCAGATGGTCCCACAGCTGGCCAGCAAAGGTAAGCTTTGGTTCAGCTTTGGGATGTGTGTGGTGTTAGAAGACATTGGGGTAGCTTCTGGGAAGGCAGGAGAGGTTTCTGGGTTGAAAATGCCTCCTGCGAGTGCAGGTGCTGCTTACCAGAAGCTACTCCAGCAAGTGAAAATTGGCCTCAGCAAGTACACTAGGGTTGCATTCTCACCTAAGGTAAAAATGCGGGGCATTTCTACACTTGTCTTCCTGTCTGTTGGATGGGAAGAGTGCAGGACAGACTAAAATGTACTAGCATGTGCACTAGGGAATCCTAGTACAGTCTAGCCTACCCACAATGCACCTGGACACTTGCCTCTATCCAGTTACCCATCTGATCCCCGGCAGCGTGCTGCCATTTTGAATGTGGCACCTTGCATGACTGTGCATATGCCATCCCTATTGTTATGGCGATGATGACACTCTGTTCACGCAGAGTCACATCTGGGGTCATCTGAGGTACCAGCGCACTTGCATGGTACCTCAGATGACCCCTTGCACCACAAATGGTGTGAATGGTCATGATGTGGACAGGACAGGTAAGTTTGGGTTGGGATTGGGTAAGTTAGGGTGTGTGGTGCACAATTTTGTGCATCACTGCTAGTTTGCAACTGGTGAACATCTACACAGATGGGGCATTTCTAGGCTGCAAACAGCCCCTGCAAGTGCAGATTAACCTGCTCAGTTGTTCACCTATCACAAACTATGAGGCCAAGTGCGAATTGGCCTCAGCTTCACTCTGCCTTCAGAATGAGAGACATGCTAAAAATATTGGGCAGTGTATTGTCTTCTGGGTCTGATTCTGTTATTTTAGAGGATGACATGTTTACTCACAAGCTGCATCAAGGAAAATCTATTTGAATTTCTGCAAAGAAAAATACCTTTGGATCTACTAAGGGGACCATATTCTATGGTCTCCATTTTTTTAAAAAAAAAGGTTTCTTTCATTGCCAAAATACATATAGATGTTTTGTTTATTTAGTGTGAGATGTTACCAAAGCATCATCATGCAGAGTTTGTGATCTCTGTTTTCTTTCTGTATATCATGTAGCCTAAGACGTTTCCTGCAGGTACCAAGGCCAATCTGAGATTTAATTAAATAGCAGGCACTGAGGCATGGGTCATTTCCTGGGATAAGAAAATGATCTTGCCTACGGCTATACCTCCGGCTGCTAATTTTATCCAGTCATTAATCCTTAGGAAATGCCCCATGTTGAGGAGGCAATAGGTGAAGTAAGCCACAGGGAAGCAAAGTAATAGCAACGAACTGTAGGTCTGTGCCTTTCTTTTCATCAAAGATGTACTTTCAATTAAAGTATTTCTAGTTTATGTTTTAAGGGATGAATTCCTTGTGTTGCAACTTGTCCCAATGATACTGTGATTGTTTAATTCTGATTAAGTTGGATTAAATATAATAGGATAAAAAACAAGGCAAAAGAAAGAGATTGCAGCTAATTTGCCCATCCCACTGGTCCAGCTATGTCTGCATTCAATAGAGGCTGCTCTGAATTAGGGCGGGCCTAAGCAGGGTCACCGTCAGTCTTGTTACGGTGGGACTACCAGTGAATTAGTGGTCCTGATTTGGGACACGGGAGGCATATAGAAGGTACGCCTCTGTTTTAGGAGTACCAGGGAGTGCTTTTCAGTAGCATGCCATAGTGCACTCCTGTAAAGCACCTACATGCACGCACCCACCCAAAGGTTAGGAATTTTGAGGCCCGGGGTGCAGCCTCAAAGCTTGCAGGTCCATTCTTACTTTTCCTGTCCCAGAAATGCAACATGAGGGGGTATCTGAGAATGTGCCTTGTTCCCTGTACATCTGCAACAGGTCAAAAATGGATGGATTGGGGATCTTTAGTAAAATGTATGCAGATCACCCACAATGGCTTTGAACTATATAGTTAACATCTCTGGAACATTAATAGTTAATAATTCTATATAAAATTCACTAGGAAATGTGACCAGCAATTTTAGGATGCATGTCTGAGAGCAACTTTTTTTGTTTTTAAACCAACATAATTATGAGAATTCTATGAGCATTCTGCACTATTGTTCCATGAGGCCAGTGCTGGGAAGCCCGGAAGTCTAGATGACTTTGGTCATCAATTGTCCTTGCATATTGATCATGCTGGCTGGGGCTGATCTGAAGACTAGCAAATGAAGATCATTAGTCCTGTGCAAGAATAAGTTATTTATTTAAGAAACCTATATCCCACCCTTCCACCAAATGGTCCTAGGGCAGATTACAAGAAGAATATAACATATCAAATATGAAAGCATAATTAAAAATATAACCTTCTCTTCCTTTCTTCCTAACAGGACAGCACCTCAGGAAAGCCATTTAATCACCAAAAGCCAGGCAATGAAAACTCTACAGTGTAGGTGCATGGTGAATCTCAAGAGGGAGGCTTTTCTCTTGGGACAGTGTTGTTGAACGCAGTCTTGTGCAAAGCATTTACACAATTAGTTCAACAGAGACAAAAACAGTAGTCCTTCAATGAAGACAAGAAGCAGAAAAGAAAAAGAAAGCATAAAGTTTAAAATAGATCACCTTTAAATACATATCCTAACCTAAGACCTGAGCTCCATTTGCAATTTAATCCCCTTTAACTTCAATGGTGCTTGTATCTAAGTAGCCATATATCACGTGTGTGTTATCAGCTCCATTTAAATACTTCTCCACAGTGATTAACCGAAGGGAGAGGCAACACTTATGCTCCATATCTCTGTGCTCCTGACATCCACAGTGTTGTTCTGAGAGGGCAGCTGTGGCATCTCAAAGGATGATAGAAAAGGTCCAGCTGGAAGTGATGTGTGAGTTTTCTCCCTCCTTCCTGTGTATTCCCTGCTGATTTACTGCCAGCCTACAACATTCTTCTGGGGGAATGGCAGGATGTGAACTTCCCTGTGTTCCCTCATCAAATGTCGAAGACATTTCGACTAGAAACTGGGGGACAGCAAATTGATGCCAAAGTTCCTAGTCTGTTTGGAAGAATGGTTGCTTCAGAGGATTTTTTTTACCCAAAGGACATTTCCCTGGTTTGCTGAAGATATATGTTGGAAATGTGTCATATTCAGGAAGTGGCACACCTGAACTCTGATACTCATGGCCTTACCTTCTATATCTGTCATTTGAATGCCCTGTGTCAAAGGTACAGCCATATTACTGTTTCTGTGGCATCTCCGTGCAGCCTTATGGTAGCTATTTAAAAGAGGTAAGGTCTATTATTTAAGCACTGCAATGACATCATGTTTGCTTCAAATGAAAACTCCCCCTTAGGGCTAATTATGAACTACAGTGGTACCTTGACATACGAGTTTAATTCGTTCCGTAACCTTGCTCTTATGTCAAATCGCTCGTATCTCAAAGCAATTTTCCCATTAATCCATTCCAGCTCCCAAAACACCACCTCAGTTGTTTTTGTTATGTACTGTACTGTATTTACATACTCGTATCTCAAATCTTGCTCTCATCTCAAAGCAAAATATCACTCACTCGGCGGCTTGTATCTCAAAACCCTTGTATGTCAGGGCACTTGTATGTCGAGGTACCACTGTATATATAAAACTGAGGAAAAGAGAAACAACGCAGGTTGAAATTGAATATTTGGCAAAAGTATAGTAAGGCCTTTTTAGCCTCAGTTCTCTCAGGCAATGCTAATATCTATGGCCATAAGAGAAGGAAACTTCAAATCCTTTTTTGAATATTTAGACTTTCATTTGTGAGAATTCCTTTTCTTTTGTTCTGTATGTGAACTATTACCAATTAACATTTGACATGTTCACTTTATGTACTTATATCTTTTGACTACGAAGCTGTTTTGTCCCCAGAGCAATCCTATGAACTTTGCATGTAGTGAAACCTCTGGCTCTAGGAACACAGCCTCAACAAAAGACTTGTCCACAAACTTCTTAGATTTTTAAAGGCTTTACCGGTTACAAACACAAATAACATGAAACTGATCTCTTCTCTCTTAATAGTCTTTCTTAAATACCTATTTTTCTTCTTCTGTGGACTTTATCTTTCTTCTGTGGACTTTATCTTTCTTCTTCTGTGGACTTTATCTTTGTCAAAGGAAAATACTCTCTCCGGATCTGACTTGGCTGCAAACTCACTACACACAAAACTGAAACTAGCTGGAGAGGCAATATAAGACCCTAGAATTTCCACAATCCTTTTCTTTCTTAAAGCTATAGATCTCTATTTCCCCTTTCTAAACTAATACATAGAAAAGCCTATTATAATCTCAACTAAATATATGTCTCAAGAGCATCAAGGATGCTCTGGAGGCGTGACAAAGCTCTAGAGAGCAGATCTGGACTCCCCTCATTATAACTAAGAGATAGCTTCTTTTGCATAACAAAATGTTGCATTAATACACATTTATTTCCAATCAGCAGATCATGGATTTAGACTATCAAGGTGTTGGAGAAGGAGCAAGACTTATATTGGGAATCTGTCTTTGATAAGAACATAAGAATTGTTACATTGGATCACTGGATCAGTCCTGTGTCTCATCTAGCCCAGATGGAACCTTTCTGCACCTCCGCTCCATTGTTCCAGGAAAACAGGACATGGTGTCCCAGAAACAGTAACCCATCCCACACTGGGAAGGTTGCCACCAGAACAGTATAGGGCCAGCCACACTAAGATGGCTTGACCCATTCCATGATCAACCACTGTCTCTAAAGAACCTTAGGAGCCAGCACTGAGTCTTTGAAAGCCAGAACTTTCATTCTTGGACTTCATTGTTTCCAGGAGAGCCCTTTTTGTGTGGCACTGCCAAAAAGAGCCCCCTATGGCATCTCAGATCACAGGGATATGCTGTCTTCTCTCTCTCTCCTCTTCTTGATATCTTAGAAAAGGTCTAAGATATTGGGATAGGACACCAGTCTGGATAGGCTATAATTAGAATTTTAATCTCCAATGTGCATCTCTTTACACTCATTCTTTGATGAGGGCATCTATCAATTTTTTTATAGAAGTCTTAAGCGGATGATGCCAATGTGATCATCCTTATCTATACATTTCTTAACATTAAAAAAAAAACCTCTTCAAAATATCACTTAGACCGGACTTTCCTTTAGAGAAATCATGCTGGCTAAGCTTGCATCTAAATATCTGATATTTTTATCCGTTATAATGGTTTATTTATTTATTAACTTACTACATTTGTATAGTCACCCAACAACAAAATGTTATCTGTGTAGCTTACAATACAAATATATACACACACACCATTTATAGAAAACAACAATATATGAAGTATAGTTTAAAACTTCATATACGGCCTTTCTACACTGCCTTGCCATGATCTGTTCCAGGGGTCTAGATCAGCAAGGCCCACTAAATTGGGCCACAGCAGGCCGCAGTCTGGAACAGGGTCATCTGCAAGACAGTGCTGGTCCAGACCAGTCCTCACTCTGACTATGAAGCTCACCTATTTGGGTTTCTACTCCTCCAAATTCCCTGCCTCAGAAAGGTCGGTCAGTGCACGCCTCAGTATTCCAGACTGGACTGAGCTAGGACATCAGTAGACCTTGATGTTGAGAACTCTCGGTAATCCAGATCAGGCCCCACTGATCTGGATTACACTCCATTCTACATGGATGGGTGTGCCAGTTGTGAGCACGGCCTTCTGTATTCCACACTAATGGAATAAGGAGTGCCAGGAAGTGCAGAAAGGCCCTAAGGCTTATAAGGATTAAAAGGAGAACTTTATGTTGGTCCCAGAAGTAAACTGGAAGTCAGTGCAATTGGCAAAGGATTAGTCTGATGAGTTCTAAATCCCCAGTCCTCACTAGCAGACACCTGTGTCCTGGACTAGATGGAGTTTCTGAACTGATTTTAATGCCTTGCAGTAATCCAACCAAGAGATCACCAGAGCATGAATAACTGTGGCCAGTCTGTCCCCCTCCAGGTAAGCATAGAGCCCGCATATCAGTCACAATGGAAAAAGGAGCTTTGGGCCATGGAAGCCACTTGGGTCACTTGTGATAAATTAAAAAGTATCCCCAAGCCGTGAACATGATTTCTCAGGCAAAATACAACACCTTCCAAGAAAGGTTGAATATCTCCACAGATGAACTGACAACCTCTGTCTGACTGGATTGGTTTCTACTCTTTCCCTCAGAGTGGTGTTAAGTTCCTAAGCCCATAATTTCCCAGGCCTGCCACTGAGCACTTCTTAAAAAGTAGAATTGCTCTGGCCACCTTCCAACCCTCAGCTATGGAAGCTGAGTATAGTGACAAGTTGTATATTTTGTCCACAATCTTAGCTTTGAGCTGTTTAAGAATTTTGAGTTGATGCCTAGTGATGTGTTGTCTTCCACCTCTTACCGGGAGGGCAGAATTTGCCAGCTGTGATGGCTGGCACACAGAAATTGCCTGCAGAGCGAAACATCCATTTGCCAATCCCCTCTGAGTACTTCAAGCATGTCAAATCAGAGACGTTTTCGCATTACTCCCGTTCCATTTGGAACGGGAGTAGGACGGGAAGCTTAAGACAGCTCCCGGCGCTTTCCCCTTTCACACACAGACGCGCCAGAACGCGTGTAAACGCGTTCCGGAGCGTCTGTGTGCGAATGCTCAAAGCGCCGGGAGCTGTCTTAGCCGGCAAAGGCCGGCCAGGGGCGCGGAGACAGCCGCGGAGGCAGATCGACAATCAGCTGATTGTCAAACAGCTGATTGTCGAAGCCGCGCCGGCGTCGGAGGCGGCCGCAGCTGTTCGGGAGACAGAAGCAGGCGCGAATGCTTCTCCTCCCGAACGCCTGCGGGCGGCTCGTCCGCGTTCGAACGCATGTAGAGCACTTTAAAGTGCTCTACATTTCGAACGCGAGAAAGACAGCTGCGGACACGTCGGAGCGCAAGCCGCGCTCGGGCAATGCGGATGCCGTGTCCGCAGCTGTCTCCCACGCGTCCCGTTCACCCCCGTGCGAAAACGTCTCTGGTTTTGAACTTACAGGATTCATTAGCAGATGGGGAAGATACAGAGCACTTTCCTTTTACACCTCCATCCTGTCAAAATCCATACACCAGCAGGGCTGCTCTTTGGCCTGGTATCGATGTCACTGGCACCAGCTCTCATAGTGGCAATGGCATGGGTGGAAATGTTAACCCCTCCCCCTCCCCCTGCTCCACATTCTGCACTACTTCCCAGCTGCTAATCAGCATTCCTTACCTCAACTCTTCTAATATGTCATTGAGTTTAATGTAACCAAATACATCTTTGAATTTAACTAAAATTTGGCCTTCTGTGCATCATTACGGAATGGCTGTGGCATGAATGTATGCATGCATGCCAGTGTGTGAATGACCTTTGTATTTGACTTAAAGTTCATTTCTAAATGGCCATGTGTGCAGCATCTACTGCACCTGTATTGACTGTTCATGTCCTTTCTGCTTTCCTGGCATGCACCTGGGATGGCAGACTGCTCAGTCCCATTGACTGTTTATACAGTTCTATGCAAATTAGTAGTGGAGCCCTCTAGGCTTTTAACCTGTTGCCAATGAGTTGTTACACAACTTATCCTCAGGACTCAAAGAAGAGCATTTGGCACAACTCAGAAGGGAAAAATGTGGAACAGTCCTGTGGGAAATCTTTGGGATAGTGGCATATCTCTGCAATATCCCTGGGGCTATATATCAACACTCTGCTGCTCATTAAATATCAGTGTTCCTTGTAAGAATTCATGAGAATGCCAGCATAGGCCATAGCCAAGGAATAAATAAGACGTAACTTTCTCCAGGCTCTTCTGTAACTCTTTAAGTCATGTGGAAACCTGAGGTGAGGTAGAATGTATTTACTTAAACTAGTTTCAGGGAACAGCTGATGCTAGGCTAGGGCAAATACATAACAGAATACAGAAAAGAGTAATTGTAATAGATGAAAACTGTTTATTCATTCAATAGAGCAAACGAGCAAACACAATTACCCTGTGATGTGTAAACCTGGGATAATTTGTCTGAAGCAAAGTTATTCTTCTTTTTTTAATTGAGTAATATAACTTTCAAGATACATTACTAAAACAATTATATATAGCTAATAATATTATTCTAACAAGCAAAATTCAACACTAGCCCAACAGCATATTACAACTATTACTCTACTACAGCCAGCCTATGAAATAGCTTCCCCCATGAGATATGCTAAGGACTATATACATTCAGGATATTAGTGAAAAGACACCTTTTTACTGTGGCCTTTGGCTGAGGAAAAAGCTTCTCCTCCCCAATTTCAGGCACTATCATTATCTTTAGGGTGTTCATTTTATATTTTGTTTTTATGGTTGTAACTTGCCCTGATGCCTTTGGATATGGGATGGAATAAAAATGCAATAAATAAATAAACCCCTACAAAATCCAAAGCCTCCTCTTACAGGGGTGTTATTTCTTTTGTTCTTGAATGCTACATGTTTCCTCATCCTGCTGTACATCCCTGAACCACATTATTACTTTTGATTTCAGAAAGGGAACTTCTCAAAATTCAGAAAATTGAAATAAATTCAAAGGGAAGACTGAGAGGGCAAACTCTTCAGAAACATTTTATGTTGTTTAAAACCACAGTAACAGAGGCTCAGTTACAATGTGCCCTTAATTTTTTAAAAAAAACACCAAGGTCAAGAGGATGCCTGAATAGGTAACCAAAGCATCCTTCAGAAACTGGGAAAGAAAATGAAAGGGAACACAAACTTTGGGGAAAGAAATGCAAAGAGACAGAGACTTGTTTGTACTTACCCTCTAGTGAGAGATTGGGCCTGCTCACACTTGGTGAGCAGAATAGGGGCCTGCTGTCCACATGCTTGTGTAGGCCACAGCAGGCCACAGGTAAGGCCTGCCAGAGTTTGCACTAGCATGCAGACAACAGATCCCTATCCTGAGTTATATTCCAAAATATGGCCAAGTGCAAACAGGCCCTTGGTCTGGTCACTGGGTAAATAACATCCACATGCTGTTACCACCACAATCCCAGAGGTCTCCAATGCTGGTATATATGATATTGCAAGCTGACATGATACTGGAAGGCTTAATTGGCCTGGGCTCCTAAAAAGTCCAAGGGGATCAAGCTAAGGACTCTGACCCCAAAGCCACTCCGACCTCAGAACAAAGTGTAATTTCCTTAAATCAGGTAAAACCACGCCGATGGTACTTCAGCTAAGAGATTTGTTCCCCACTCCTTTATGCTTGGGTAGGGAGGAAGAGGTGATTCAACAGATATAATTTGCACCTGAACTCCCCTCTTGGAACACAAAAATATGGCTTGTAGCCATATTTCTGGTTCTTTCAAGCAACCCCTGGGTAGAAAGGTCACTGCTGTGGGTAGAAGAGCAACAAGAAGAGAAGGAACCACAACAAGATTGATGTCATTTGTCCACTGTAGGGATGTGCATGAATATTCAAAAAATTGAATATTCAATTTGAATCCAACAAATGTCAACATTTGAACTCAATTCAGATTTTCAAAAATCCAAATTTGCATATTCAAACTTGAATATGGAATTTTGAAAATCCAATATTGATTTTCGAATAATTCAAATGTGTAGATTCATTCCTGTCGTATACGACTCTGCACAAAAATTATACGTATCCTGTGTTTAAATACAGGGTTGAAATGGGATGCATATGGATCTTTATGAGATGCACACAGATACATATAACAGATATGAACGTTGTCAACATTCATATCTTTAAATATGAATCTAATATTTGAACGTACAGATTTGAATGCGGCAGATTCGAATAGGGTTTTATGACATTCCGATCTTAAATATCTGAACTGAATTGGATTTTTTGACAAATGAATCTACTCAGATTTGTATGTCAAAAATACATTCATGCACATCCCTAGTCCACTGCTTTATCTGGCTCCCAAACCTTCCACCAGGGTTGCCACACCTCTCAAGTGATACTAGGGATGTGCACAGATATTCAAAAATCCTATTTGAATTCGATGAATACTGACATTAGGATTCAAATCAGATTTTTGAAAATTTGAATTTCCGAATTCAAATAGATTTTGAATTTTTGGAAATCCAATACGGATTTTTGAATAATTCAACTGAATGGATCCATTTATGTGATACATCTAAATACCGGGACTATTTGCGCCTATAACACGGGATGACAACGGGATGCGCATGAGTTCAAAAATTGGATACGAATGTTGCGGAAATGCGTATCATTCGATTCAAATCGGATTTTTGAAAATATGCATTCAGATAATCCAGATTTGAACTGGATTTTCAAAAATTTGGATTTTCAAATTTCAAATGGAATAAAATATTCAAATATATGAATCAACTTGAATTCAAATGCAAAAAATGCATTCGTTCACATCCCTAAGCAACATCGATGGAACCTAATGAAGTCGGACTGCTTCTCAGAATACTTTCAAAGCTCTTCCTCGAAGCATGCCCCTGGCATTTGTATGTCATAGAGCCAGCAGGGTAGGAGCAAAGCTCCAGTTGGAACCTCACCTTTTGAGAGAGATCAAAAGTAAAAATTCAGCTGGAGTCTCTCTATTCTGCTGTTGACCTTCTAGTTCTACTAGAGAAGCTACTGCTGGCATTCAGTTAGGATGAAGCAAGTTCGGAGTCTTGCATAATCCAAAGTGACAATAGAAAGATTCAGCACTATTTTAATATGTAAAGAGATAAATTGTTTTAGTAGTATTTGCAGAACATTTCTGTTATATTGTCACTCTTGGAAGAAAATAAATACTACCAAAATGGAACAAGGCATCTTTTGTGTAGTAAATATTCATAAGCACTGAGAGAAGGCATGTCAAGAATTTATATGCAATTGTTTTCAATGGCGCCAGTCAACGCTGCCATGTTTTGTTGCCACAGGCAAATGCTTCACACTATGTGATGTGCAAGAGGTCAAAAAGATAATGAGGGTCACTTTAGCAGAGGGCTGTAATTTTTCTCTTTAGAAAATTAAGGATTTATAAAGAGCAGCACAAGCCATGCAGAGGAAAACAAGATGCATGGGAAGATTATAGGTGGGAATAAATCTTGCAACATAAAGAGCCAGATTTTCTGTTTTCTCGGAATGTAAAAGATCTGTGGTTGTGCTGTTAAACCAAGTGGCATACATAGGCAAATGGGCAAATGAAATATGCTTCCTTGGTGCTTAATTCTGCAGTAGTAATATTTGCTGCACTGCTGGTGAAAATAAACCTGTATATAAACAAAATTCCCCCAAACTCCAATACCAAAGGACTACAGAAAGGGGGATTACTTCCTAGCATTAATATTATGCCTGCAGCTGTGTAGGATGGAGGCTCTAGTTTACTATTTTGTTTACCAGCCACAAATAAGCATGCAGTTTCTATGTCTGCATACTAATTATGTGAGAATCCATGTTATTTATCTTCACTAGAATACCTTGTAATTTTACAGTATCATAAAATTAAGGTCCAAAAATGAACGTATTAAAACTACTTACTTCTTGTTTTATAATATTGTTTAATTTATCAATGTTTTTCTTTGTTATTTCATTGGTGATGTTTCTTCTCCTGATATTAAAATTTTGCACATAGCTTAGCCAGCTGAAAAAGTTGGCACTGAGGAAGGGAAAAGAAGAGATGAAGAACTGGAGTCGCTAGATAGGAATTATTTGTACTGGCTAAAAACTATGCATGAAAATTAACAAGACATGTAAATAAAATTGAGGGGAATTAGTTGCAGGGTATCATGATATTGAACAAAAATCTGCATAACACTGCTGGTAAGGCCCTAAATGAAGAATGCTGCCATGCAGTGCAATAAGAACATTACAACCAGAACTCTCCGCTTAGAACAGCATCATGATGGTTGCACATCTCCAATCATTTCTGGCTATGAATGTTGCAGCCAGGGAACTTTCACTTCCCAGCTGTGATGTTCCTGAAAGCGGATGTGGGCCATGTCCTGTATCTGTGACACAAAGCCAGCTATTCTGCTTTAAGGACCATAGATAACAGTAACTGAATCTAAAGTGATACAAAGACATGGCACTTACTTTGTCTGTTCTAGAAGGGGGTGGGGTGCCCTTTATCAGAAAAGCAACGTGTCCCAAACTGGAATAGGTTGCTACTTGAGTAGAACAGGGGTGTCCACACTTAAATGGCTGGTTCCATCCATCCATCCATCCATCCATCCATCCATCCATCCATCCATCCATCCATCCATCCATCCATCCATCTATCTATCTATCTATCTATCTATCTATCTATCTATCTATCTATCTATCTATCTATCTATCTATCTATCTATCTATCTCTGTCTGTCTGTCTGTCTGTCTGTCTGTCATCTACCTACCTACCTACCATTTGCATGCTGATGCAGCCTATTTGAGCAGGGCATGCCACAGTCTGCACCAGCATGCAGATGGCAAGCCCCTATTCTGGGATATAATCCAAAACAAGGCCCAGTACAGAAACAACCCTTGAAATTGGGGGAGGAAGTCTGTTTCCTTTGCCAAATTTAGGACACATATTTTAATACAGAACTACTGTTTGTCAACCCTTCCAATGTACCATTTGGGTTAAAAAAATCTTATTTTGTTTCTGTGTTGCTTTTGTTTCTGTGTTTCTCACCTTTTTCAGGCAATATTTAAAGAGAACAATGAACTACAGCAGTGGTGCACATAATGATGAAAGGTGGGGGAACTGATCACATGTTGCTATGGCATCAAAGCAATCACTTGAAGTATAGTTTGGATTTTCTCACTTACATTCACTGTCACTGTCTAGATTATTATGGGAGCAGCAGTATATATGAACTTATTATAGTACAGCCTCAAGCAGGAAACTTCCAGGAAAAATATTCAAAAGGGAGAATCATCTGCTTCACATGAACTTGCTCCTTCAGGTTTCAGTTCGAGCAGCTGTTGTGCAACATAGCACTTCAGAAATTCTAACCATTTTTTTTCCTGTTGCTTTATTGGAGCAACATGAAAAAGGACCAAATTAACATTTTCAGTCAAGCTGACTGTCAGTATTAGAGGCAAAGAACCGTATTCTTTTGATTATTGCAGATGTAAACTGAATCAGTTGCATATGGATGATGCTCCTCTTACTATACCGAAGGCACACAATGATACATAAAACAGGAAACCCACAAACTAAACAAAGTCATCATTCATAAAATGATGCAGCCTGTCATTCCACCTTGCATGACAAATTATCAGTATTGTACATCCCATTATATATTTTAGCTCTTGTGTCTGGAAAGACTATGATTCAGCTCCAGATACCAATTGCTAGTTCAATAAGCATGAAGTTACTTTTTACATTGTTTGTAAATGTACAATTGTTTGTAAATGTACAATTTGTACATTGTTGTGCTACTGTTTTAATTTTTACTATTTGGTGCACTGAGCCTCTAGCCATTTAGCTGTAAAATTTCAGAAGACCAACATAGGTTTCACGACATCAGTTATGAAAATAGTTAATATTTGTCAGGCAGGGCTAGCTGACTGCCATAATATTTGTATGCAAAATCTCTGCCACTTATGAGATTCTGTATATATGTATATAATGGCTGCCTGTTGACAGTTGATTTCCCACTCCCTGCCGAGGTCAAGTGATACATTTCCGTTTGAAGGTTTTGGCTCCAAGTTTAAATTGGTTTTGAAAAATAGTTATTGTTCATTGGTTAAGGGCCAAGCCCCGCCCAGCTATGAAACATATAAATATGCTGGGCTTTCTGTTCCAAGTTGCTCCCAACAAAAAATGTCCTAATGCTGAGCTGAAATAAATCACTATTCATCTTTTTCAAGAAAGTCTCATGGTCATTCCTTGTCAGCCTGACAATGTCACATTGAAGAAGACTAATTGTGGCTGAAATACATCTGGCTTCAGTTACACTGTTTCTGACTCTTTCTGCATCAGAATGTATTTGTTGGCTTATTAGTGACCATTCATTTTATTAACAATTTTGCAAGTGAATGTTTGTCCTTGTCTTCTTCTTAAGATGCCCATAAACAATTGGTGAACCACTGTGTGGGATAGGATGCTGTATTAGATGTTCTGTGACGGATCCAGCGGCGCTTCTCTTATGTCCTTATGTGTTAAGATTAACTGCCTTACCTGAGTCTCTTCAGCTTCTCCTTCAAGCCCTAGTTCTGGTCTCATTGTAGACCCCAACCTGGTCTGAGCCATCTACTTCCCAGTTCTAGTTCCTGCATGTTGGCCCCATTCTGCTTCTAAAGTATCATCCAAATTAAATCCCAAACAGGACAGATAATATGCAGCAACAATCTGCCCTGTAAAAAAAAGCCCAAGCCAAATGACCAAATGTCTTGTGCAAGCCTCCATGGCTACCAGAAAGTTTGTATCAGTGGAACATAAGAGGAGTCCTGCTAGATCAGGCCACAGCCCATCTAGTCCGGCATCCTGGAAGTCAGGCTTTGTACATGTTCGAAATGCAGAACTCAGTGTCTGAGTTGCTATCAGACCAACATAACGCCAAATCCTGATTTCATCATCAGTCAGAGATCCTATGCTGCAAAAAAAGTAATGTTTTAGTGATATGGTCACAGAAGTCTAGGCGCCATGGTCATCAAATCAATGTAGAAGTATAAAAAGAAGCAGTGCCATGTACTGATTAAATTGTACCATTGTGAGAAAGCTATTGTAAATAAATATTGCTTTTGACCCATTTTTTTTTACTAATATTAGAAGAATTTGCTCATAATGTCCATTTTAGTTCATTCTTATTTCAGAGTTACTTATTTTTGTGACTGAATAGCCACGTCAGACCATGCCATGTACAATAATATTATAACTCACAGTTCAGCTCAAATGGATTTACACTGTCATAAGGATACTGGGAAATCTCAGGCCTTTTCGCACGAGCGATTCTGGAATGCATGGAGGCCACATTGGGAGAGAGCATTCACTCCTCTGGGCTGGCAGTTCAATTCGGAACCGCATCAGCCCATCCCAGAGGGCCCTACATGCGGCCCAGTGAGTTCCACCCCATCCCCGGCCATCCAGGGAGGGAAGCATTCACACACCTCCCGCCCTGACAGCTGCAGGACATGAAATCAGACCAATAGAATGGGTCCCGTTTACCGGGAATGCATGCGTCTGCGCAGACTGTGGCAGATCGCACCCTAGGGCTGGCAAGGTGAGTGATTGGGTGCATGGGGGGGAGGAAGGTTGCTCACTCCTGGCTCCTGAAGTCCCATCGCAACTGCAGGAGTTGGGAAGACATCCAATTTGGCCTCTCCTCAACCCTTTCCAGGGTAGGGAGAGGTCGGCCAGGAGATGAGGAGTTCCTTGGTAGACTGGCCTGAGCCGAAGCGGTGAATGGGTAGGGATGGTCTACCAAGGGACCCCACATGCCCTGCCCCATTGGGGCAGATTGATAGCCTCTGCGGGGCTCAGCCACCTAGGTTTAGGCAACTGAACCCAGCAGACACCCCACGGGACCACCACCCCACCCCAGGCACCCACCCCCTGGCCCAGGGATGCGTGTGTGCATGCACCTACCTCCTGGCTGTCCTGGCTACAAGTGACCAAGCTCAGCCGGCATGCTGCGGCACATGCATGCACCATGGCCTCTGATTGGCCAGCTTGCCCACGTGGGCTAATTGGCCAATCAGAGGCCATGCCACATGCATGTGTGGCACCACACCAGCTGAGCCGGGTTACTTGGAGCCAGGGCAGCCAACAGGTAGGTGCACATGCACGCACACCTGTCACCAGACCATGGGGTTCGGTGGGTGCCCGAGGGGGTCCCTATGGGCCTTAGGGGACACGATCCCATCTCCTAGAACTCTCAGTGACTGGGGGAGGGCCCTGCCAGGACTGCCTGCCCCTGGGTTTTCTCTCACCCTGTAGCAGGAGAAGCACCGCCAAGCGTGCCTTCACACCCCAGGGGCCACTGTACCTGCTGGTATGGACCAAGCAAAGTCACAGAAAACCAGCGTGGATTTTTGTTGTTTATTTAAAAAATAAGAAGAGTTCAAAAGCTTGAGCAAAAGTACAAAATGAATCATTTGGCAAAAAAAGGTTCCTTCATGTTTGTGCATGAGGTACAGCTTTAGTTACAAAAGCATAACTTGCCTCTTGGTAGCATAGCAAAACAGAGTTCAGGAACAAGAGCATGTACCGAGTACAGACAAAATAGTATCAAAGATTCAGACTAGAATCAAGATAGAAGACTAAGGTATCCCATAGCTAAAACACTCATACTATATTCTCTTTTCAGGCTAGGTCACATGATACACATAAGCCAATAAGCAATGTACAAGCTGAGGTCACTTCAGCTGCAAATTGTTTTGAGAACTTGCCCTTTCATCCTAATTGGATGCACTGGCTCCCAATTAGCCTTATCTTGTCCTTGAAGTACCAGGTGCTTCTTGGCCCCAGGCAGAATTTCAGTTAAGGGTAGAATGTTCTCTTCCAGATTTTTCTCACAGACTAGATGTTACCAGAAAATTCTAAGATGGAAACGGTTTTTTACTTTACACTAATGGTGACAGGAATTGGTGGTTCCCGCTCCACACCCAATGGCGGACAAGCCTGGGAGGGCCGTCCCCACCCCCGTCCAGCCTTTTCAGGCTAGGACACTTCAGGGCGCTTTCCTCATTCACATGTAGGCAGGTAGGAATGCGTGTAGATGCGTTCCTGTCCTGCCTGCGTGTGAATGGGGAAAGCATCCCAGTGTGTCACAGCCTAATTGCACTACAGCCGTTCTGGATGTAGTGCGAAAAAGGCCCCTCTTCACATGTGGGGAATTTTGAGCATGTTCTTCCATTCATTTTAGTCAGTGATACCATTGATCCATTATTGACAGAGGACAAGAAGAGACACAACACCGTAATGAAGCTATAGGGTTTTTCTTCCTGCCATGATGTGAAAATGTTTTCTAACATTTTGCACAGAATTCTAGCCTTTCTTCCTATAAGATTCATTTATATGGCCAATTTTGGCTTTCAGTGCAATTTCATTTTGAAGAACTGGAATGGTTTCTTCCCAATTTATAAACAGATCGGTAGTTGTAAATATTTTTTTCTAGAATGAAGTTTATATATTGAAGTTCTAATTATCAGTACTTTTATTAGATCTCTGGGTCATTCTCCTTCCCAAGCAAACTAACGTAGTACATTCCAGATGTTGTTGGATGGCTTCCCACTATGCTGGTTGGGCTGAAGAAAACTGGAGTTCAGAAAAATCAAGAGGACCCTAGTTAGAAGAAGAAGAAGAAGATTTGTCTTTTATACTCCACTTTTCTCAGTCTTTAAGGGAACTCAAAGGTGCTGACAAACCTGCTGTTCTTCACCCCACAATGGACACCCTGTGGGGCTGTGAGAACTCAGAAAGAGAGCTGTGACTAGTCTCAGGTCACCCAGCTGGCTTTGTGGTGACTCCTCGGTGACCACCAGATAAGAGTCTAACACTCTAATCACAAGACCAAACTGTCTCTCTAGATCTCCATTCTAGCCCTTCTGCACTGGCCCTTATTCTGAGATATATCCCGAGAAAGGCCTGCCATGGCCTGTACTAGCAGGCAGACAGCAGGTTCCTATTCCAAGATATTTTCCAGAATAAGGACCAGTGCAGAAAGGGCCTCAGAATGAGAATTAGGACCAATGGATGAGGAAATGGTTGTGGCACATGAATAAAGCAACTGGTTGCGTGAAAATGTTCTTTCTAGTTCTGCTAAATTTGAAACTTGCTCCTCCTGCTATCTGACTCATTGGTTGCTAAAAATTAATATGCTGTCTATACGATATCTGTTTGTGGTCCATATATCTGTGTGTGCTCCAGATGTTTCCCTTCTTATATGCCTTTATTTTTAAGGTGGACATGGTCGACATATCCCCCACCCCTTAATGTTAAACAAAGGACTATTCTTTGTTAAGTAGGTAATACATTTGGCTGTTTGATTGCAATTACATTTGCTAGTGTTGAACGCATAATTGAGTCCCAAGTCTATTAAAATTACTGGACTTATTAATGTTTCCAAATCCATAAGACTTGGCCATAAAAATTAAAGCTGAACTTTATTTATAGAATTAAACCCAAAAAATTCATGGCATGGAATGATAAATACTGTATTGAGGTAATAAACCTATCCCATGCTTTCTTTTAAAATGGAAAAAAAAATGCAACATATGCTTAGGTTGAATTTTAGTATCCTGTTGTATTAATAATGAAGGAAAAGATGCTTTTCATCCAGTCCTGATTATCCTCACATTGCGCACACTAATTTGCAATTAGATTGTAAACAAGGGTTAACAAAGAAGGCATATTATATGTTAACAGTTTTGGCTTATTTTTCTTAAATTAAAAGTGCTGCACATACTGTGTGCTTCTTCTAATCTAAACAACCAAGATCTGTTATAATGTATGTGTGTGGGAGGGGGTATTCCAACTGATTTAGCACATGCTTGCCAAATTCATAATCCCTTTATAGAGTTGTTTTTTAAAAGGCTCTTCATCTTTTCTTAAAACTTGGCACACAGAAAAACCAGCATTATCTAAGAGGAACACGCGCCTTTAAAAAAAACAAAAAAACATAAACTAAAGAAAATAAAATCTTTCCCCATTATATTTTTATCATGTTTTTTTAAATTTCTTTTTAAGGACTATTTTATTTATTTTATTTATGTTTTTATGAATGTCCTGACCCACAGTGGACCATTTAGGGATATGAATATGTGGAAATAAGTAATTAATTAAATAATCAGTGAAAAGGGTTGCACAGTATGACTTCTATAGAAGATACACAAAACTGTTTCACATGGGCAACATGGAAACAAAGAAAGAAAAATAGTTTTTAATCAAATGTCCCCCTCCCACATTTTCACGGAAATGTGGGGTAATATTTCTCATTGTTTGAATTTTGCACAATTTCAATTTGCTGAATTTTGTAAAACTGAAGCGGTTAGTCAATAAAATTCTCCCATTCTCATATAGATCTTCAAATTTCAAAAACTTTGGTTGAATTTTAACTTGTGGTGAATTTGGGGCCTGTTCCTAACAGAGGCCATTTCCACACATACCTTAGGCAATCCAGTTTCAGCAATACTGTTTAAAGAATGCTTTCTAAGAAGGGATGGGCTGCAAATGGCCTAGAACAAGGCTGTTCACTATATGTGAGCATAATTAAATGATGTCTATATGCTGGGCAAGGTGGCTTTGGGCTAACTTGTGAATCTAACTTGTGCCATGGTCACATTTCTGGTACTTTGCTAGAAGAAATCACTGGTCTGCAATTATAATGTCTCACTCTGAGGAAATCGTTATTCCTCAGAGCAAAGATGTTCTGCTGTTGCTGCTAATGTATGGAGGTGGGAGAAATGTGTGAATGAATTAGTCTAAAGGTATAGCGATGGCTGTGGGGCCATCGTGCCCTTGCAGCAGTCATTAGGGATGTGCATGAATGGTTTTTTTGGCATTCAATTTGTAATGAATCAAATGTTAGAAAATCCATATTAATTCGAATAGATCCCCTTCAAATGTGGTAGGATTCTATTTGATATGAATGTATCCATACGAATTCATACGAATATCCAATAAGTATCTGATATGAATACGTATCTGATATGAATACGTATCTGATGCAAACGAATTCGTATCCTCACAAGTGCATACGTATCCATGCATATCCAGTATACATATCCAGAAACATACCCGCTCAGAAAGCGTCAAATCTGACCTATTGATCACTGCTCACCAGGGGCGGTGGGTGTGTCATAACGCAAATGCCACTGAGCACCCAGTGCCCTGGAACAAACACTCCAAGATAGAGTTTAAATATACCATAGATAAAAAAGGCTAGAACTATCCTCTATCTTGATTTGACAAGCATGATTTTTAGTTCCTCCCTTGTACGGCGGTCAAGGCCAATAAGGAAGGAGCTAAAAAATCACAAGCCCCTCCCTCCTTCAAAAGTAACAGGAGGTGGGTTACTTCCCACCCACCGTCACTATCGTGTCTGCTGCTGCTAAAGGAGGAGGAGGAGGAAAGTAGGCTGCTTCCCCCTGTCTGACCCAAGCCCTGTGGTCCCAGCCCTAAAAGCACCCCCTGCCTTCCCTATCTCTCCTGCTCACACTGCTGTGTCCCCTCCCACTTTGTCCCAGCTGGAACTTGGCTGCCCATGGGCAGCACATGGCCAGAATGTGGCTTTCGCCCATCCTTCCTTCCCTTGCCTTCCCCCAGTAACAGGCGCCGCTGCCACTGCCGCCGGTAACACAGACACCCCGCTGCTGCCACCAGTAACACCCCCGCTGCCACTGGTAACACCCCCCTGCCGCCGCCACCACCACTGCCGCTGGTAACACCCTCCCCTGCCGCCACCACCGGTAACACCCCCCCCTTGCTGCTGCCGCCAGCATTAATGGGAAGCCGGCCACGTGGCCAGCCTCCCCATTAACTCCCAGACAGGTCTCCCTTTGCCACGTCAGCAGGGTTGGCTCCGCCTTAATGCCCGAGCAAGGCCTCAGTGCAGTTTTCTTGGCAGGGATACAGAAGTGGTTTGCCACTGCCTACATCTGAAGAGTGGCTAGAGATTGGACCTTCAGCCATCTGCTTTCTAGGCAGTTTGCTCTACCACTGAGCTACAGACTGTCCCAGACTTCATGGGCATCTCTATGCAGTTTTCTTGGCAGGGATAAACTCATGGTTTGCCATTGCTTACTTCCAGGTAGAGGCTGGAGATTGAACCAGCAGCTCTTCTTCTTCTTTGATGTTGGACTACATAGTGTCTAATTTTGGCTGGCATGGAACATCTTTATTAACTCAGAAGTGCCTCAAAGAAAGTATCATATGGTCGTCTTGTGCTTGTGTGACTAGCATGTTCATGAGAGGAGAAGGGGCAAACTGAGGTGTGAGGGAGTTGATTTTTTTATGGACATATAACCACAGTCAGTAATTTGAATGCTTCTAAGCCTAGGAAAGCCTTGAGAATTAAGAGATTACCGTCTCTTTGAGATTAAAAACAACTTTCTGCTCTTGTAACAAACTCTTCTCCATAAGTCTCATAGTCAACGATCACCATAATGTGGTGTGGTTATGCCTTGAGAACCCAGGCTTTAAGTTTCTTTTTCTTTGTTCCTTTGTTCCTTTTTCCTAATATATGTAAAAGCAGCCCAATTCTTTACCAAAATGAAGGAAAGTGCTTTTTTCCCCTTCTGCTTTGTTTTGCCTGCTGCCAACTTTAACTACCTCTGTGTGTGAGGGAGGATGCTGGACTATATGGGCTATGGCCTGATTGGTGATTCTTTCACTAGCAATTTTTCTGCTGAGAATCCTATGGTACTTAGATAAACCAATATGTGAGCATGGACATGCATTTAGAAAACCTCTAGATATGAGACATCTGTTCTCTGTATATGAGATTTGTTTTTGTTCTCTTCCACCACCACCGTTGAAATCAGAAAAGGGAATGAAATATTTCAGCAGCTGAAGGTGATGGGAGCATCACTTGATTGGGACAGAGCCTGTTTCACCTTGGATTCTGTGAGTAGCAGATACTGAAAACATGAACTCTTGTGAGGCCTAGTTCCCCATTTCTGTTTCTTCTACTTCACAATAAAAGCACCATGGTTTGAGGAAACCTGAACTAAATGCTATTCTTAGCATGACCAAAGAATTGATAGGTGACCTTAGCATTTTTTTAAAAAATATCTGTTTATTTTATGTATAAACTTTGGAAAGTTTCTTCAAACCAATTTGGACATGAGAAATCTAAGAAGAGTTCTTGAGGTGGAACATGGGAATAGCCAAACCAGTTTATCTCATCCATTCCATCTTTGGCCAACAGATGGTTTTTTATATATGTTATAGTTAGAGACAGTTGAGTTCAGTTCCATGCAGATTTTCTTTATTTTGTTCTTTATCTTTCTGTGCACTGGACCCCACCCATGATCTCTGTGCCCCCACCCCATGACCTCTGTGGCTCCACCCCCATGACCTCTGCAGCCCTGCCCCATGACCTCCACGGCCCCACCTTTCCTGTGAACACCCAGCCCTGAAGTCCACCAGCCGCCACTGCTGCTCACCTATATTACTGCTCACTATTGATCCATGTTGAATACAATGTGGATCCATTGCAGATGTGCCTGGCACAGCTGCTTTCCCATCTCCCCAGTTTAATGAATGTCTCTACTATTCATACAAACGTCTAAACTATTTGTATGAATGTCCAAAACATTTGTATCCATACACATGTTAATGTACAAAGGTCCAAATTCAGATGAATTCATATGAATAATGAATATTACAAATATTCGTGCATATCCCTTGCAGGCATTACTGGTCAAGTCGTTATACACTTTATTCATACTCTGCTTTTTTCCAATTAAAAGCTACAGGCAATACATTTCTGTGTGACTGGAATACATATAATGTATACATAATGTAACTCTAAGGACCTTCTGTGATGCATTTCAGTCTGGAAAGAGAAATGCCATCTTTTGGTTTGCTTGATGGGTAGGCATTTTAAAAGATTTTCCATTAACCATATTTGTCATGCTTCTATATTGTTAATCTTGCAACTGAATATGCTACATGGCAAAAATAACATTTACTTTTTATAGCAATATCACCATTGGCATCACATATTTTGGGTTTTCCATTATGCAATCACTTGCACAGTTTTTCACCCAAAGGCATAGGATGCTGTTATTATTCTTTTCAAAGTTATAAATGCATTCGCAGACCAAGAGGAAGGCTTGAGAAAAAGAAACATAGATTATTATTGGAATATAAGATGTAAACTTCTGGGTTCTACAAAACTGCCCAGAGCTGAATAAACTCTGGACTATATTTAAATATATTACACGCGCTTGTTTCATTTATGTGGCCATGAAACCATTCAGCTTTACAAACTTATGACGTCTTCTTTTCTTCTTTTGGTTTTCATTCTTCAAAAAGTAGCACTGAAAATGAAGTGGGTGATAATATGAACAGCACAATTAACAAATGAAGTGATTTATTATGCTGAGACTAAGCTGCCTTGAGTGATTTGTGGATTGCTATAGGAAAAAGCAACCACTGTTACAGGGATGGAAATGTAATGACTTTGTCAAGATGAAACATTGGAACAGATATATCAATATCAACCTATCACAATGGCCCAATTTTTTTTTCTCCCGTGCACAAGAAAATTAATAAAATATCTAAATAGGCCAATTTCCATGCTTCCAAATGGTCTCTTTATTTAACCTACAGTAAGAAAATCCATTTGAACGCTAGTGCCAATTGCTTAAAAGCTGCTGTTTTCATGCTTCATTAATATTTTCTAACCCAGTTACTGAATTCCCACTGACAATCCTGCTAAAACAGTCTTAGTGAGGTATTAAATTTATCCTGGCCCTGAATGTCCAATGAAGAATTTCTGAATTGCATTACTGGCTGGAGAGAAACCTTAATTATCTCTCAAGAAACCTTAATGACTAGAATTACTGGTGTATCAGTGTGGGGGTGGAGGGAGGGAGAAGCTTCACTGTCCATTAGCCTTTTAGAAAATTCAAGCACCAACAATCATTGCCCACTAACTTTTGCCAAAAGCTACAAATGTGCCAAATTGGGGGTGACATTTGTGATGCCTAATAAAAATACAAACCTTGCTTGCTTGTCTATGGCAGAGCCAAAATATAATTCACTGACTTCATGTTCAGAAGTGCAATATTTATTTACTAATTACTTTCTAAGATTTATAACCCCTGTCTTGTTCTTCAAAAATATTATCCATCAGAATGACAGAGACCATTTTGATGCCAAATCTAGGCCTGCAATCAGTCTAGGAGAAGAGTAAAGCTCACTTATTATTATCATTAGTTAATGGGACTGATGGTTTATCAAATATGTCAGTCAACAGAGTTTCCTGCCAAAGCTTATGGTCAAGGTGTGTAGGACGTGATGACACCACAACTTCCATTGCTTTGTTAAACTTTTTTGCACAGTTTCTCCTATAAGCCCTTCTAGGCATGTACATAGAAGATGTACAGTATTTCTTTCCTAGAAGGGCACCCACACTACAGGGCAATGTCACTGAAGCATGAATTAGAGTGTGTTGTTTAGGCTGTTGAGTTCAATACATTGTTAAACAAATCATCTAGCTGTGAATTGCTCAATAAAGCACCTCCTGCACAGCCCTTGGAAACTTTGGTAGCTACTGATGGGAAATGGAGAATCTACCCACTCCAGCAGTGTCCGGGAGGCTGTGCCTACTGGGACCTTTCTATATGCCTAGTGCTGGAAGCTGGTCCACTTTCTGACAGGAATATAGCACACAGAGACTGGCACCATTTTGCCAAGCTCCTGGAAACAGCTCCACACAGAGATTGTTTTCCGCACAGCACATCAAAACCCTTGCCCTTGTTTCTATGTTTCTAGAATTAGACCAAGCTTTGCAGCCAATGAAGTCATCACCACCTCATGTTTCCTAACCATGTTTTGTGGTAATACATTGAATACAGTGACCCCTGAATGGAGGGCTGTGTGTGCAGACCCAGATGTGCTGTTTGGCACCTGAAGAGTGTTGAAATGGGCCCAGAGACACAACTGCACCCTCCATAAAGGCAAGGGAGAGCACCGTAGGGGAATGGGGGAGGGGCGTTCACATCATTTGCCATCATTTTAATGCTCTTTGGGGGCCAAAACAGTATTTATGGGTCTGCACGCACAACTCTCCATCCAGGGATTGTGCGATCTGTTCATGCAGAACTCGAAGGCCTACTTTGGCTTATGGTAAGAGTGTGCAGCGGTGACCGTGCAACCAAAGGTAAGGGGGGGTGGCAGGAGGCCACAGGGGGGATGGGAGGCATCCGGCCTTGGACAAATCATCGAATGAAGCTTCAACAAATATCGGATAAATCTGATTTGTGGATGATTCATCTGCAAATGTTGTTATTCTTCCACAAATTCATACAAATAATGAATAGTACAAATATTCATACACATACCTACAACTGATCCATCCCTGAAGCAGTATGTTCTGCCATTGTGAGTCTCCTGCCTGTTTATCATGGGGTTCTAGTCCATTTGATATGTAGTATGGGGATACTCCTAGCTTCTCTTTCATCACTATAGATCAGGGGACCTCAGAAGTAGGAATGTGCACGAATGTTCAGCATATTCGGAATTAATATGAATAGGTAAAAATTTGGATATTCAAGCCTAATTGAATAGGGCCCTCATTCTGGCTGATTTAGGCATTAAAGACCTCTGTGTAGTGCTTTTTGAGTGTCCTTTTTCTTTCATGCCAGTCAGTGTGAGCAGCTGTTGCCATACTTGTATCTGTATAGGACAGAGTAAATCTGCAAGCAGGGAGTTGAAGAGAAGGAGGTCATTTTGTTCTCCTGACTAGAGATGTGCACAAATATTCATAACATTCAAAATTTGGCCAAATTCAGTCAAATTTGGACATTCGAACTCGAATTGAACGTTATGATATTCATATGCTAACATTTGAATGAAGATGAATATTTCCAGATATATGTACAAATAGTTTGGACATTTGTTAAGCTGGGGGAACGTATCAGATACGTATCTGTTCATATGCAGATATGTAACAAATGTTTGTGCAAATACATATGAATAGATTTGTATCAAATAAAATTTTAACACATTCAAATGTGTTCAATTCGTATGAATATGGATTTTTGAACGTTTGATTCATTTCGAATCGAATGCCAAAAAAAATTTCATGCACATCCCTACTCCTGACTGGCTTAAAAGAAGCAATCACTGTAGTTGTCTTTTGGCTGACATTGCCTTCAGGCTCTGGGCCTTTCTGTACTAACCTGTGCAGATCCAGAATAGTTGACCAGGAATGCACAATTGGTCTCACGGTTGGGCCAGTCCCTGCACCAGCCCAAATCTTGTACAAGCTTTGTAGCTGGTCCACACGATCTCCAATGGCTAAGAACAAAAGTTCCTGTCCTCCAAGGTCTCTCCCCCGCCCCCGACAGAAGTCTTTACTTCAATTCCGAAGTGGAAGCAGAAGTAAAGGGACACCTTCTCCCACCCAGATTGTGGGGGGAGGGGGAGGGGCCTGCCTCCTGCCTGCTCCTGGGAGGCACTGGGGATGCCCACCTGGAGCAGGGGGAGGGTGCCCCCTCCTTCCGCTGGCAGATCTGGGTAGAAGAAGGCATCCCTTTACTCCTGCTTCCACTTCCACTTCTGATCCAGGGGAGAGAGGGGCGGGAGGCTCTGTGCAGTGTAGGTGCCTTGATCGAGGTGCCTAAACCCCACTGAGCCCCCTCCCCATACCCACACCCCCGGGGCCCAGGGCCCGGGGACGTGCCACACGCGCACACACCTACCTCCTCTCTGTCCGGGCTCGGAATGAGCTGAGGCAGTCAGGAGCGTGCACCAGATGGGCGTGGCATGGCTCCTCATCGGACAGGCCATGGTGCAGCTCCTCATTGAGCATCCTGTCCAATGAGGAGCCACACTGCACCCATGTGATGCATGCTCCTGGCTGCCTCGGCTCATTCTGAGCGCAGACAGCAAGGAGGTAGGTGCGTGTGCATGCAGCACGTCCCCGGGCCCTGGGGGTGAGGGTGCCGGGGAGGGGGCTCTGCAGGGCTTAGGCACCTCGATCGAGGCGCCTACAACCTGCAGAGGCAGCCGATCGGCCGCCATCTGCCGGGGGGGGGGGAGAGAGACCTTGGTAGACTGAACCCATGTAGGTATGGTCTACCAAGGGGCCTCACAGCCCCTGCCCCATAGTCAGCTGCAGATCGGCCTCTTCCCACCCAGGAAAGGGGTGAGGGGAAGCTGATCCCAGCGACTCCCCGACTCTTACAACCCCAATGGGACTGCAGGAGCCGGGAGGGAACCACCTCCCCCCACACTTGCCTTGCTCGGCCGGGGTCGCCATCATGCAGACATGCACTCTCCCAGTAGACAGGGCCTGTGGGTCCCATCTGCCGTCTACCAGAGTTGGCGAGCCTGAGCGATGGCAACCTCGGCTGAGCAAGGTAAGTAATCAGCGCAGCCCTCCATCACCTGTTCGGCCGATTTTTGGGCAATGGTGGTGGTGGGGGGCGTGCCCACGGGTGTCAGGGAGGGAAGTGTGTGTGAATGCTTCCCTCCCCAGATGGCCGGGGACACTTCAAATGCGCGCGGACGGATGTAGAGCACTTTTAAGTGCTCTACATCTTGACCGCACGGAGAGCAGTTGGAGGTGCTCTGGGGTGGCTTAGCCATCCCGGCAGTGCATATGCTGCATCTCCGACTGCTCTCCACACCTTCTAAAACCCCGTGTGTGAAAAGGCCTCAGGCCTGGTTTCCAAGTTTCCAGCATTGTGAGCTATTCCTTCATGCTCTTTCCTCCACATTTGAGCTCTGGCTGTATAAACTGAATCCTCACCTAAGATTAACTCCAATCAATGGGACTGATAAAAGGTGGGAGATACAATGTGCTAACAAATAAATCCAAAGCATGAAGGAAGTGGCTTCAATAGAATTATTGAGTTGGAGGGGACCTCCAGGGTCATTGCGTCCAGCCCCCTAAAAATTAACACCAACTTTATTATTTTACATGTCACGTTGATATGATTGTGAAGGAAGCATATGTTACATGGGGAAAGCAGGACCAAACGAAGCTGGTTAAAAAATTGCTGACTTCTCTTTAGTTCTGCCTGCAAAGATACACAAATTAGCAAACAGTTTAGCACATATTCTGACAGCTGGAAGCCTTCCTCTGTACAAGGAAGCAACAAGAAATGACAGCGCTCATGTTCCAGCATTTAGCATTAGACATTATGTCGATACAAAGATGATTTGCAGCTTCTGGACCACTTGCTGTAAACAGGCACCTCCTAGCGCCAACAGTAAGCCGCAAAAGTGAGAGCTTCTTGGAATCTCAGATTGCCGTAGCATCATGCTGTGAAAGCGTTATTGGCTTTTCACTTGAAGCTGATTTTGTCAAGCCTTGACAGAGTGTGAGATTTGCTGTGTTGTGACCACAATGCATGGTCTGAAAGCCTTGGTTGTACAGCAGGCTAGATGAGATGTACACAAAACTTCAGCCTTTCAGTTTCCAAGTGAAAGTGGTCTTCTTTTTTACTGGATTCATTTCCTTAGTAGTACTATAATTATGGTGATAGCTAGAATCACACCACAGTGCCATCTCAGATTATTTTGCTTTACTTTTCTTCTAATCCCCTTCCCCCAAAAAGCATAGGATTGATAGCTATACAAGTGTTTATAGCCTGTAGTTTATAAAATGGAGCCCTAAAGGATTGAATGGAATGGCCAGCTAATGAGCTAATACAATGGCCCACACACATTCATGATCTTTGACAATCATATTAACAGGTTAGATGACTTTTTTAACATCATCTTTTCTCCTGTGTTTCTGTTTATGGAAATTGTAAAAACAAATCACAAAAATGAATTGAAATGTGAATCATGTTTGTGTTTTTTTCTGCCATGCATAAAGAAACAGACCCATGGACAAGCACTAATGGAGCAAAATAAGATCAAGTATCTATATGGAACAGCTAATGTTGTTGTTCATAATTAACACTCACTATTGTAATGTTAGACATAGCATAGCTCCACAGCAGCCATTACTGCTATTGTTTTATAAAGTTACGAATGCATGGATGTTAGAAAAAACAACATTCAGAACTGAGCAGTGCAGATTGCTATTGTTTTCATTTATATATTTAGCAGCTAAATTGGGTTCTTTGTGACAGCTGCAACATCTCTGGAATGGATCCAGTCTAACCATATTCTTGTTGTCAGCAGCTCTGCTTCCTTGCTGTTGCATAATCAGGTTCACTGTGACATTTACATCTTTTCTGTTGTGATGCTTTCTTTCAACCACTGGTGTCACAAACAGATGAAAACCAAAGAATCTGAAGCTCTGCAGCAACCAACCAGAACCTAAAAGAGAGAGAGAGAAGATTGAAGGTTAACCGTAACAAGAACAAGACGAACAGCTTATGCCTAGAATCATCATTTGGAAGGCATAGATCAGACAAGTGTGATCAGTCAGGGCTTTTATCAATCAGCTCTTTTAGAAAATGTGTCTCTTTTGTAGATGTATAAAAAGACAGGCATTCAGACAGTTAAAATTATAAGCTTATTTCATGTTTCCATAGGTTGATCTTTCTTTCCCTCAAAGTCTGGCAATGCCTCCCTTCAGCAAGTCCTCACCACTTATTGGCTACTCACCTGTCCAGCTTTTCATGGCTCTGATTGGTCATTCTCTGGAAGCAGTTTTTTCATGCTGTGATTGTCTACATTTCCATTGTCCTCTTCTGCTTGTGAAGCCTGTGCTATATGAGGAAAGAGGGTGGCTACAGCCAGTCTCGAGTTTCAGGATGGGATAAGTTTATTTTAGGAATTTTATGTCTGCCCTTACAGCCTTGAACTCTCCCAGATGGCTTTTCATTAACTGTGTCTGCGGTAAGGCATTGCCTGCATCACAGTGCTAAGTTAAAAAATGGGTATCTGAATTAGAAGGTATCTGAGACTGTGTAGATGAAAATGATTAATTTGTGCTCTTGTGCCTCTGCTGACAGAGAGGGAAGCTAGAGGAAGCTTAGACTTGTTCTTATAATATTCATATGAATCAAGAGCAAATTGTTTTGTTAATGTATTACATATGAGGGCTAGTAAGCCCATCTAAGCAAAAACTTCAAGGCCCAGTTCCCATTGGCATTTTAAAATGGTTTAGAAATGGTTTGGATCCTCTTTGTCCCCATTCCCAATCAATTTCAGGGGTATTTTGATAAAAAATGGAATAAATAAACACCTGTCTTTTCAGGTCCCCCCCCCCCGTTTTTGCTTTTAAAACGCTTCTTCCTTATTGCTATGGGAACGCTACAGCAGTATTTGGGCAAATACGTCATGAAACAGGTGGGCTTTCACCCTGCGCAGGGACAAGCCCCTTGCCAGATTTGTTCAGGTGCCAGATCCATGTTCAGCAGAGAAGTAACAATTCAGCCAGATAAGATGTAGCAATTCACCCACTCTACACTTCACACTGATAACAAATTTTCATTTTTCACTTTCCCTCACTTTCTTTTTGCGGGGAAGCACAAGCCTTGCTGAGCCCTGGGAAGGAGAGAAGCATCTCCCCCCCTCATGCCCCACCGGTGACCCGCGTGCAGCCATCTGGGCAAGCAAATATGCAGCTCTCTCTCTGCTACCCCTTTTTCACTTTTCTGCATTTGCAGAAAAGTGAAAAAGCACCAGTCCTGAGTTTACATGTGTGTATATGTGTGTATATGTATACCAGCCAGTGCTGCTGGCGATGGGGAGGGGAGGAGAGTGAAGGGGAGGAAGGGTTGTGTGTGTGTGTTTGTGTGTGCGTATGCGCACGACTGGCAGGAGCACACACTGGAGGCACCTCTTTTGCCTTGTTGAGCCCTGGGAAGGAGAGAAGCACTTCCCCCCCATGCCCCACCAGTGACTAAGCGTGTGCAGCCAGCTGACAAGCAGCACGCAGCTCTCTCTCTGCTGCCCCTTTTTCACTTTTCTGCATTTGCATAAAAGTGAAAAGGCACCAGTCCTGAGTTTACAGGTGTGTGTGTGTGTGTGTGAAAGATTCCCTTTCCCTAATGTGATTCTGAACCATTTTGGGTGAGGACAGCAGAGGGGTTGATAGCAATTTAAAGTGATTTAAAGCCACTGAAGTGGGGACTGCCAGAATCCATGTTTGAATTGCTTTATTTTTGTTTCATTTTTAGACTGTTTTAAGAGGCCTGAGTGGAAACAGGGCCCAAGAGTACTAGAAGATGATCTCTGAAGCACAGGTCAGTAAGTATCACATAGTTCATACCTGATTTAAAATAAACTGATGTGAAATGCCAAGTAACTGTTATCAAGCCTGTCCATTAAAATGCTGTCTGCAGCCCATTCAAGGTACAGTACTTAGTTCATTTTTAAAGTTATCATGATCAGGAATATGTTTTTCTCTTTCCATCTCCCCCCTCCTCCAAACTATCTATGGATAAAGTGCCTGCCTCCAAGCTCATACTGTGGATGAAACATTGGAAATCAATATTTCTCAACATTACACAATATTACAGCTCATATTACTGTATTGGTGCAAGTTATTTTAAATCAGAGTTGTCTATTATAGTTTTATTTGCCCAGGTTTTGTTTTATTACTGATGCTTATAGCTGTTTGGCAAGCAAGCCATGCATCCAAAAATTGTTTCAAAGAAATTGCTAAGAACTCCTGTTAGACTTTTATTGAATGGAATTGCACCAGATGATTTTTGTCTGTGTGGAATAAAAATATGAAGAAGAGATGAAACCATGCAAAAGTAACGTATGCATTTTTTCAAAGGTGAAAGACATCAGCTTCTGAGATAATGCTAACATCAAGGCAATTAAGTAATGAAAATTTTTAAAAAGGTAAAGACAAGGAATATTGTAATGTGTGAGCAGCTTAGCCTCTAGATCTTGGGCCTGTTCACCCTTGGCCTTTTTCTGGAGTAAATCTCAGGACACAGGTCTGTGGTCTGCATGCCTCACTTGGGGCCTGCTGTAGCCTGCAGTAGAGTGTGGACAGCAGGCCCCTATTCTGGGATATATTCCAGAATCAAGCCAAGTGCAAATAGGCCCCTGCTCTCCAGAATTGAACATATGAGCTTATATAATGTATTCTGTGTAATACTAGTATGTATTCTGAATCTGAAAGATCTAGGCAGAAAAGAAACTATACCATGATTGGCTGTTAGACTTTGATGTCAGGCTTGTTTGGTTTTTTAAAATTTATTATTTATTCCACACACATATATCCTAATCTTTACTCAGAGGTCCCAGTGTTGCTTACAACATTCAGCAAACCATCTGTGAAATCAATAAAAACATAAATCAAGGAAGCCAGACTTGCTTTCACTTGGTTTTCCACCAGTTTACAAACACCAGAGCTTAGCCACAACTTATATGATCTAAAATCATGCCATAAGAAGGTTTTCAACTAACTTTGGCTGGAGTGCTCAATTAGACTAATAATTGTTGCATGTATTGTCCAAAATAAGGTGACAAGCTTCACTCAGTACTACTTTGGTCTGCTGAAGGTGGGGTAACAACATTTAAAATTCTACAATACCATAACCATTCCAACTTCTAAAACTATTTTCATGCAGGGATGGCTAAACTAGATCCCTGTATCTGTAACTGAATGAGAACTTCCATGAGTCATACCTCTGAAGGCTTGGGAGCCTGTGGGAGGCTTTGTAGGTCACTGAAAAGTAGCCTCAGTCCCAGAATGTGGAGGCATACCTTCTACATACCTCCTGTGTTCTAGACTAGACTACTGGTAGTCTTGATTAAACAGGACTACTAGTGATTTGGACTAGGAACTCCCTAATTCCTGTCAAACCAGATTAGGGGGGTGGAAGACCTCGATAATCTACCTTAACATGTGGATACAAAGGTCCAGATGTTTCCTAGCATAGATCCTTAGAACAGATTAGGATTTTGTGCAGAAAGGCCCATGGTCAGTCTGACAAGTAACATGAAGCAATGTCAAGGACTGTATTTCAACAGCATCTGGGAAGCCCTAATTTGGCCATTGCTGCAGGTTATCCTTCCATCATTTCACTAGCAGCCAGGTGGGGACAACCCAAAGCCCCTTCCCCAACTCAAAGCCTCTCATGAGCTTCCATTCACATGGCACCAGCAAATTTCCTGAAAAAGGATTTGCTAGTGTCTCATGGACTTCAAAGGAAGTTCATGAAGGGGTTTTCAGCAGGAGGTAGGGCTTTGCATGCCAGCCACTACTGCACCATTTTATATCTATGTTTTAACTTGTATCACATCATGAAGACCCAAAGAATAAGCAGTAGCACCAAGTACATGTGAGTGTGTTTGTGGTTCTTTTTTAATCCTGCTCCCCCACCTCCCCCACTTTCCTTTTTTATGTGCTTTTCTTTTCCGTGTGATTAATAACAATAACAGTAACAACAACAATTATTATTATGATAATGATAATGATAATGTAAAAGCATCAGTTACACACAGCAAACTAGATGACTATGCTGGATTTTGTATTATATCACTAGTCGGGCACTTCCCAAGCACCCAGGACTGCGTGATGTATTGGTGAATTATGTGAGCAGACCCCAGTAAAGTGGCTTTTTGTAGTTGGCAGATGGATATTTTGTCAATGCCAATGGTTTTTAGGTGCCCGCTGAGATCTTTTGGCACCACGCCCAGTGTGCTGAGGATGACTGGGACCACTTTCACTGGTTTTTGCCAGAGTCGCTGAAGTTCAATTCTCAGGTCTTCGTATCTGGTGAGCTTTTCCAACTGTTTCTCCTCTATTCTGCTGTCACCTGGTATAGCAACGTCGATGATCCACACCTTCTCTTTCTCAACAATTGTAATGTCAGGGGTGTTATGCTCCAGTTTTTTGTCAGTCTGAAGCCTGAAGTCCCAAAGTAGTTTTGCCTGTTCATTTTCAACAACTTTTTCTGGTTTGTGATCCCACCAGTTCTTTGCCACTGGCAGATGATACTTTTGGCACAAGTTCCAGTGGATCATTTGTGCTACAGCATTGTGTCTCTGCTTGTAATCAGTTTGTGCGATCTTCTTGCAGCAGCTGAGTATATGGTCAATTGTTTCATCCACTTCTTTGCAGAGTCGGCACTTTGGATCTTCTACTGATTTTTCAATTCTGGCTTTGATGGCATTTGTTCTTATTGCCTGTTCTTGTGCAGCAAGAATCAGTCCTTCTGTTTCCTTTTTCAATGTTCCATTCGTAAGCCAAGACCAGGTCTTTTCCATGTCCACTTTGCCTTCGATCTTCTCCAGGAACTGTCCATGCAGTGCTTTATTGTGCCAGCTGTCCGTTCGGCATTGAATTGCAGTTTTCCGGTACTGGTTCTTGGTTTGCTGCACCTTGAGAAGCTTCTGGTTGTTGACTTCAATCAAAGCTGATTCTTTGCTTTCTGCCACGTAATCTGCTAATGCATGTTTCTCTTCTTCCACTGTTTGCTTCACTTGCAAAAGTCCTCTACTGCCTGCTTTCCTGGGCAAGTACAACCTGTCGACATCACTACAAGGATGTAGTGCATGGTGGATCGTCATCAGTTTTCTGGTTTTTCTGTCTAAGTTGTCCAATTCCAACTGAGTCCAGTTCACAATTCCCGCAGTGTATCTAATGACTGGTATGGCCCAGGTGTTTATGGCCTTAATGGTGTTACCGCCATTCAATTTACTTTTCAAGATTTTTCTAGTCCTTTGGATGTACTCTTTACTGACCACAGATTTCACATGGCCATGCTTAATGTTATCCAGTTGCAAGACGCCAAGGTATTTGTAGGCTTCTGGCTGGTGGGACCCCTTCTTCAGTGCCACTGTGGCGCATTTGTCCTGGCCAAACTCCATGCTGATGTCACTGCTTAATATTCGCACTGTGTTTGTCAGTGACTGGATCTCGATTTCAGATTTTCCATAAAGCTTCAAGTCATCCATCTACAGTAGATGTGAAATTTTCTGTGAATTCCTGGCAGTTTGATAGCCCAGGTTTGTTTTCTTTAGGATGAGTGACAGTGGGATCATAGCGATGATGAAAAGCAGTGGGGACAATGAATCCCCCTGGAAGATGCCCCTTTTGATGTTGATCAGTCCGTAGCTTTCATTTCCGACAAAAAGCTCAGTCTTCTAGCGTTTCATCACACTTTCTATAAATTTGGTGATGTTCTGACTGATCCCAATGGTTTCCAGGCACTTTGTGGTCCAACCATGTGGCAGTGAATCAAAAGCTTTTTTATAGTCAATCCAAGTCATATGCAGGTTTGTTTTTCGGCTTTTGCAGTTCTCCAGAATCATTTTGTCAATCAGTAGCTGGTCTTTTGTGCCCCTGCTTCTCCGTTTGTTTCCTTTTTGCTCTACTGGCATGATGTTGTTGTCTTCGAGGTAGTCTTGAATCCTGTCTGCTATTATGCCTGTCAGCAGCTTGAGCATAGTAGGTAGACAAGTTATCAGCCTGTAGTTTCCTGATATGGCTCCTTTGGCTGCATCTTTCTGTATTAAGTATGTTTGGCCAGTTATTAGCCATTCACTGATGTTTCCTGTTTGCAGCATTTCATTGAACAGTTCAGCCATTTTTGCATGCAGGCTGGTCAGGTATTTGAGCCAGAAGCTATGCAACTGATCAGTGCCAGAGGATGTCCAGTTCTTCACTTTCTTCACTCTTTTCGTGACCATTTCAGGTGTTATTTCCAGCTGCTGCATTTTGTTCATGGAGAATTTCTTCTCAAAATCCTTTATCCACCCAGCAGTTTTGTTGTATTCTTTTTCAGCCTCCCAGAGATCTTTCCAGAAGTTGGTTGTTGCTCCTTTCTCTGGCTTTTCAATTTTCTTGTCTACTTGCTCATGCAGGCTCTGGTAGAACTGCCTCTGATTAGACTGGAACATTTGGTTCTGCCTGTACTGGATGATTCTTGCTTCATATCTTTCGATTTTCCTGGCTGTAGCTGTTATCTGCTGTTTCATGATTTCCAAAGCTTCGTCAATTTTCCTTGTATTCAGCCAATATTTTTTAATCAGATGTTCTTTAGTCTTCTCATTGTTCAGTTTCTGCTCCTTCATATTTTTTAGGTTGCTGGCATCTGATCTCAGGCTTTTTATTTTCAGTTCCAGTCGAACTTTCCACTTTGGTTTTCCAGTTGATTTTCTAGTTGGTTTTGGCTGCAGTAACCCTAGTTCTTCTGTTACTATCACAGCTGTACTGTAAGCGAGCTAGTTCAGTTCTTCGATCAGTTACAAGGGCAGAGTTGATGTCATTCATCAGTGGGACAAGTCGTTTTCTGCCTATAGTTTTTAGGGTTGGCAGTCGCTTTCACTCTGTACTTGATGCTGTATGAGCCATTACTCTGTCCTTCAGTTCCTGCTGTCTTTGAGACAATGTGCCAGGTGTTTCATCCATGACTTCATGCTGCTGTTATTCCTCTTCTTGCAGAATTTCCAGATTTTCATCAGGTTCTAGTTGATCAGTGACTCCTGGTCTTGTTGGAGCTTCTATTGCTGCCACAATAGGCTGCGGTGCTTCAGTTCCATTAGTTTTTTGTATTTCTTCGAGTTCAGCTTCACTGAACACTTTAGTCCTGCTTATGAATCTTCTCTGATCAGCTAGCTGCAGTTCTGTTATCTTCGAATCTGGGTGTTCTTGTTTCCATAGCTGGTGCATCCATTTTTGATAGCCTCGTTTTCCAGGTTCTGATTTGTAGTAACACTTCATGGCTACACGATTCTCTGGCCTTGAGAATTTCTGCTGCTTCCTTGTTTGTGGATTTTGTTCCTGTAGCCCATTTGTCGATGGTTGCCCAGGTTCCTCAGCAACCGCCGCGGTCCTTTTTATCCTGGGCGACGACCGAGCCAGTATAGACTTCTTTTTTGTTTGTGTCTCCATTGTGTCAAATGGGTTGGGTGCACTTAGTCTGGCTCCTCTGCTTTGACCACTCCGGCATGGTTGAACCTGCCAGTAGTTTGCACTACCGCCGGCCCAGCTCTCAGCTTCATTGGAGCACTCAAGCCCCTCCGTCACGACAAGGCCACACCCATCGGGGTATGATGATGATGATGATGATGATGTAAAAACAGCAGTTACACACAGCAAACAAGATCACTATGCTGGATTTCGTATTATATCACTAGTTGGAGAAAGCTAGGTAGAGGAACCCTCCCCTAGACATTGGCTGAAAGAAAAGACTGAACCCCACCCCCAAACCATGCTTCACCCTCCTTTAGCCTCTCCCCCCCACTCACAATGAGAAACAGAAGATGACCTGCCATGCCAGGACAGGCTGAGTCCTCTGGAACAGAGGGCTCCATTTAAAATGATTTGACAGGGATAAGCTGGCTTGAAAAATGAATTGAATAAAAATAATTTGTGCAACCCGACCAGAAGATGACTTGAAGTTATCTTAAACTAAAGGTGTGACCAGGGCCAATGATCCACCAATTGTTTTTGAGCATTCTAAGCAGAAGACAAAGGCAAAGACTTCACCTGCTCTCACTCCCTACAAAGGGCATTTAGAGGCATTCTGCCTGTTTGTCCAACCAAGGCATCCATTCTAGTAGCCATTGATACACCTGTCCTCGAGAAATTTATCTAATTCTTTCTGAAAACTGTTTGCTGTCAACACACCTATTCTGACAGTAAACTCATCTTTCTATTGCATACTTTTCATTCTAACCCAAACTCCTCTTTCTTCTGCAGACTTTCCATTGCTTGGCAAATAAACCACATCCACTTGCGATGTTCTGGAAGAGCTGGAAAAACATGATAATACCCTCTCTGTGGGTGTACAAAAATGTCTAAATGAGTGGCTGTAACATGCCATTGCACTGTTTCTTTTCTTCTCTAAATGATATCCTTTGACATTAATAACTACAGTCATAAAAACAGCAGTTTAGCTTATCTTTTTCTTCCACTTCCATCTGCCAGCACCCTGCTGCTAACTTTCACGAGGAAAAGCAATTTGTACTCACAGTGCATCGATGGCCTCAGTATGTGTACGCATTAAAAGCTAGCCTTCTCTGATGACATAGACAATTAGACATAGCCATGAAGTTGGTATAGACAACCCAAAGTCCCTGTGCCCACTTTTTTCAAATAGGCCTCCAGAACATATAAACAAGTTTAACATACATACATTAGACAAATAAGAAGACGGTTGTAATTAACAGCAGAGGAAAGCTGGGGGGGAAAAAGACAGTTACATGTTTCATTGCCATCTATTGCTTTTTTAAAATAGGAAGATTATACTAATTGGATTGATTTCTGGAGATTTTTAGACCATTTAGGCGGGGGGGGGGTGAGGGACAAGGGACACTCATAGTGCAAAGTGAAACAGCAGGGCTAAAAATAAGTAAAGAAGCAACCCAGTTTCTTAGGCTACATTTCCACTTGTCCCCAAAATTTTTTACCTGTGCCAAGGGTCTTGCAGCCATCCCAACTGCATTGGGGTGCCATTCACCACCCCCACCCACCCCGCCCCAGCGTTCCTCTGTCTTTCATCATCATCCCACTGCTTGAATTCCCTGCTGTTCTCCAACAGGGGCAGGGGGTTGACATTGGAGATGAAGAAAGACAGATAAATGAGGCAGGGGGAGACAGCAGCAGCAGAAGAAAACAGGGCAGGGGAAGGGGCAGGAGACTGATGGAGGGGATGACGACAGAATGGGGCGGGGGGCGGGCAATGTTCCCATTACCTAAATATTTGGATTTTAACAGGATTCCGCTGTGAGTCCTGTTAAAATCCGAATAGCAATTCCCCTGATTTTTTTACAAGTCCGCAGAAATGGGGAATCCAGTCCTTGTGGATGGTGGGCCCTTAAGCCATATTCAGGCCGGATCAGAAGGCCAGTGGAAATGCAGCCTCAGAGATTTCTCTAAACAACAACAAAAACAAAAATCAGCCTGCAAAGGAAGAGGATGAGGGAGCTCCTCCTATGAGAAGTGATACAGCAAAGAAGGGACTAGACTGCTCAGAGTATTGTGCAGCCTGCCAATGGAAATGATGCATGTGTGTGTCAAAATTGTGCTTAAATATTGTGAGTGGGGTGGAGAACTGGACAAGGAAAATACTGCCCTCAGCAAGACCATTACTGCAAGTATGTTCAGGTTGACTGACTGATTGATTGCATTTGCATGCTGCCCCTTCACCCAATGGTTCTAGGGTGGATCACAACATACAATAAAACATAGAACACTAAAATGTATTTAAAGTCCAATCCACACAGTGATGCGGGGAGATATGGGGGGAAATGCACCTCTGAGGCATTTTAGGAATGCTTTGCAGGTGGGATCACTCACATGTCAGTCTGCCCTCCCCATGAAGATTTTAGGCTAAAGAGGTGCTTTGGAGATTTTTTTTTATATGGATTCAGGCTTTGTTCTGTTGTAGAAATGCAGAACTTGCAGATGAATCCCTGAAATCATTGAGGCATGCTAACAGGTGTGGTCTAGAAATATATGGCTCACAATCCATAAGATTATTGTTCCCTGGTATAATCTTTTTGCGAGAAAACGTACAAATAATATTGCCTACTGTCATTAGCTATTTCTTGAGAAACTGGTGGGTTTATTTGGGATGCTGGTGCTGAGAGATGTATGCTTTTGCATCTCTTTTTCTAAGGATTTATTTGACTAACTAATTCCAAGTTCTTTTTTAGATGTTCCTGAACTATTCTCAAAATTCCTTTCTCTGTATCCTGGGCTATTTTATCTTTGGGTTTTTCCACACTTAGCCCCTGTCCCCATGGTAAGGATACTGTGAGGCGAATGTGAGTTCGCCTCGCGAGAGTCCCCATGGAAAGCTCTAATTTGGGTTACATGAAGGACAAAATCCCCAAAAACAAAGCAAATAAACCCCCATTATAACTGTTCCCACCCCGAATTACAGGGCAAGAATGTGTTATCCTGGGAGCATGGGGACACTCCCGGGTTACGATCGCAGCATTAGCGAGTGGGGCTTCGCTGTCCCCACCGCTAATGCTGATATTGCAACTGTCCCCTCCTACCTGAGCACTTAATCACCCAGGTAAGGGCTTGATTTACCCCAAACAATCACCTCTCAGTTGCCCTGCAGTTAGCTGAGCAACTGTCAGATGGGTATAGCAGCTGTCATACGCACAAGCAGAGCTCTGCTAAAATGATTAAAACAGACACAGTTTTTGCGTCTGTTTTAATCATCTTACTGGAGCTCTCCTCGTGCTCTTGACAGCTCCTATACCCACCTGACAATTGCTCAGCTGACTGCAGGGCAGCTGTCAGGTGATCGTTTGGGGTAAATTAAGCCCTTACCTGGGCAATTAAGCACTCAGGCAAGGGTGGTGGTGGAGAAAATCACAGCATCCCGATGCAGGGATTTACTGTGGTTTTCATGGGGATGGGCAAGTTCGACTTGAACCTGCCCTGTCCTCCATTGTCATGGGGACTCCTTAATCCAAATTAAGATTTGCATTAAGGCTGGCCCGAATCCACCATGAGGCAGTGGCAACCCCATGGGGACTCACTCTTACTGGTGACCCTGTAATCCTCTTTAGGGTCTCTTTCTTCCACAGGCTGGTGTGAATCAGAGTGAGCCTATGCTCTGCTCTTATGCTCCATCCCCACTGGATGGAATGTAGACTGGATTGGCAGCCCAAAACTATTAGGGGTCTAGTGCAGGCTTTACTGGGCCACAGCTTTGGTTTAGTGGAGAACCCATCATACCAAAACACACTACCAAAATGAGCTCCAAGGCCAGAAACTTCATTCTTGGCTGTCAGATATGCCAGAAGCTGGCACCAAAGTTCGTGTGTACTTTAGGCCCAGTTCAATGACTGTCCTGGAACAGCTATCCAAATGTAGACAGTGTTGTTCCAGAACACATGGGGCATTTCTGCACTTAGTTTCCCACCCATTGGACAGGAAAAGTTGGCAATGCTAGTACAGGTCACCTTAAGCCCCACACATCTGGAAACTTACCTGGGTCCAGGCACATGTTGCATTGCCAGCAGGCCACTGCCATCTTGATCATGGAGCCTGGTTCACGGTTCTTTAGCAGAGCCATGACGATGATGATGCTCTATGCACACTCAGTCATGTTTGGGGTCATCTAAGGTGCCAGTGCACTTGCACAGTACCTCAGATGACCCCTTGCACCAGAAATCGTGTGAATGGTCACCTTGTAAATGTCTCCTGCAAGTGCAGATGTACCTGCCCAGATGTTAATCTATTGCAAACTATAGGGCCAAGTGGAAATTGGTCTATGGACTCATCCAGCTGGTGGACTACTTCAGCTGATCCAGACTTACTCTACTAAATGGTAAGTCTGGAAACACCCTTTCTTTTCTAAACACCATAATACCAAGCAGTCCATTAATTAGGTTACAAAGGGTCTTTCTGCATGAGTCATTATCCTTTGCTAGGAAAGTGTCCAGGAATATCCTTTCTGCATGCAAAGGCAGGATAAGGAAGGCCCCGCCCTTCTTAGCACACTGCATCTACACAAGATGGAACACACACCAAGATAGGGCATCCCAAATGGTACCCCAGACTGATCAACTGGTAGATAATAATCTTGAAGCCTACCACCAGCCCAGAGCCTGTATCTTGGCCTATGGAGGCATGTGGACAAGATGCCTCCACAGGCTAGGATATGATGGCAGACCCCTTTTCAGTGGCACTCATAGAGATGCTAGCAACAATGACATGCCCCCAGAAGAGTCCTTCTGAATACTTAACAAGCTGGGAACAAGAGTTCCCAGACTTTGAAGGCTTCAGCAGTGACTTTGAAGACTGGCCCAAACTTCAGTGCTGGCTGATTGGACAGCCCTTAGGGCACACTATGACTAGTCTATCTCAGAATGGGCTGGAGCAGCTAGCATGGAACAACATGGTGTAGGCAAAAAGGAAGAAAGAAACTATTTGATTATAAGTTCTTCTCACAATCAGTGGCAGCAGCAGAACACTTTATGGGGTTTTACTGGATGATTCAGCTGTAATTTATACTGATTTCCTTAGAGAGCTTTGTACGCCGAGCAACATTTCTATTTGCAACTATGCCCTGTTGCATAATAGATGTCACCTCATAAAGAGTACCTCATGGTTTCAAGCACTTCCAGAAAAATTCAAAAAATAATTGACCACAGTCACATTCAGGAAGTGGAGAATATATCTCAGGCTTGCCTCAGAAGGAAGAGACCCCTGTGTTTTGATCTTTTTCACTGGTGCAACCACCCAGTCAATCTTCATAGTTGGAACATATTGTGTTTTTAATGTATTTAGTTTAACCAAAACTAAATGTGTGTGTGTCTGCGTGTGTGCGTGCATGCTGAAGCTAAGCTTATTAAAGTTCCAATGAGCCCATGGGATGTTTTCACTTTAACTTCTGCAGCAGAGCATTTTTGCAGCTTCCTGTACTTCCCAGTGATTTAAAATAAACTTGTCAAGCTCTCAGGCTCTGTAGAGAGTACCTTTGAGGTTGTCAAAAACCCCGGAGGAGTCCAAAAGTGCCTGAGAGGGAAGGTAATTTAGGTTTAGCATATATTATGGTTTAGATTTAGGGAGATTGCTTTAATTCTGAGAATTCAGGCAATTGGGATGATTGTATCTAGCAGGTGAATAACTGGATTTTTCTTGAGGATTCAATGCCAGTGAATTTTCTTCTGTGACAAGAAAATTCCTAAATGGTCATAGGGCCTTCTTTCTTGGGGTACACCTGCTGTATGTTCAGCACTGTGACCTTCCCTGGGTTCAGATTGGGTAAGGTCACATTGCAGTGTACAGTGATGTACATTTTGGGGCCCAGCAGATGTTCTTCTAGTCCATGCCAATTCTAAAAAGGGTAAAGAATGCTAAAGCAAATTAATTCCATAAACATCCGGAATAACACATTCATCCGAAAATTCTTGGGCAACATTGAATGATGAGGTAGGACAGCATAGGGGCTAGATTAGAACAGCTGACACAATGCTTATTTTAACATACTCTTTCCAAATCTCTTCCCTGCTAGCTTCATAGAATGCACCAGCAGTACCAATATCAAAGGAGGCCAACTTGTTACAAGACACAGCTGCATTATTGGCTGAGACTCTTGCTGGCTCCATACACAGTGAAAAAAGGGGGCTCAAAAGCAGATTAGAGGTGGTTGAGCCTTCTGCGTGCTAGGGCCTCAATCTACACTGAAAGCCAGAAAATGCTCTTCTCAATTGCATTATTTGGCTTTTAATGTGGATTAGAGTTTGAAGGTAGGAATGTATCCGAATATTCGTAGGCATTCGAAATCCAATTGAATGTGCCAAATTTTGATATTTGAACTCGAATAGAATGTCCTGAAATTTGAATGTAAGTATTCAAATCGAATTTAAAACCAGATTTATTTGTCCAAATTATCCAGACATTCATATGTGTGTGGGTTTGTACATGACGCGTACTTGAAGATCCACATCCAAACTGTGAAAGAAATTTCAGACCAGTTCAGCTTCAGTTACATACAGGATAACTACAGGATGCATACAGATGTGTACAGATGTGTATGGATGTGTAAGGATGTGAGGAAGATGCATATGTGCACATATGAATGTTATCGACATTCATATGTGCAGATTCAAATAAAAAATTCAAACCAATAGATTTGAATTTGGTAAATACGAATCGAATCTTGTTAAATTCAAATTGAAAAGATTTGAATCGAATTGGATTTTCAGGTATTCAGTTTGAATAGAATGCCAAAAAGAAATTGTGCACATCCCTATTTGAAGGGGAGCTGTAATGTGCTCTGAAATGGAATATCTGCCCATGAAGGAGCTATTTCCTAACCAGAAATGTTTCCTTCCATGCAGGAGCATGCCCCATGTTCACTATGTGTGGTGCAAGTTAAATCTGCACCATGTGTGCACTTGCCTTCACTAAGCACCAGAACTGAGCCGTTTTCGCACACGGGGTTTTCGAATGCATGCAAGACAGCCTCGAACGCGGCATACGCATTGCTGCAGCAGGGCTAGCGCTCCGACGTGTCCGGAGCTGTCTTGTGCGTGTTCGAGATGTAGAGCACTTTAAAGTGCTCTACATCCATTCCCGCACGGACGAAGCGCCCGCAGCCGTTCGGGGAGAGAAGCATTCGCTCATGTTTCTCTCTCCCTGACAGCCGCGGGCTCGCCTCCCCCGCCGGCGCTGGCTGACAATCAGCTGATTGCCTGCCTTGCCGGCTGCGGGAGCCTCGGCAGCCATCTCCCCGCCCCTTGCCGGCGTTTGCCGGCCAAGGCACTTCAGAATGCTTTGAGCATTCGCACACAGGTGCGCCGGAATGCATTTACACACGTTCCTGCGCTCCTATGTGTGAATGGTCAAAGCGTCCTGAAGTGTCTTAGGCTTCCCGTCCTACACCCGTTCCAAATGGCATGGATGTAGTGCCTAAATGCCTCTGGTAAGGCTCCAGCCAGCCCCTTGGCACCACAATTGCTCCAGTGATGGCGCTGCACAGGCATGCTGATGCTAGTGTGCAAAAGCATTGCAGCCAGCACCAGGGAGGAGGATGGCTGCCCAGACAGCAGCCATCTACATTACAAGTAGGTTTCCAGATGGGTGTGGGAAGGGTTCAAATGAACCAAGCACCTTTGGCTTAAGATGCTTAGCTTATTCAGGGCCATTTCTTCCCAAAGCTAAGAAGTCGAATATGAAAATACCTTTATTTGGTGCAACAGGATCCATGTATGTTTCTAAAATGCCTTCTCCATCGCTGAGGATGATATTGTACCAGTGAGGTTTGTGTGATTTTGAACTCAGAACTTCATAGCTCAAGGCTATAGGCTGCATTTTCAAGTTCAGTCCATTTTTGTCCTTTCAACCAAATTCTTATAAATTAGGCACAATTTTATTGAGAATTAGGCTTTAGCCTAGTGCATTTCTAAACCTGACTTGAAAATGATAGCTATATTTGATTGCTAGGTTGACAAACATAGCTAAATGATGACAAAATCACAAGTCTTTATTTGAAATCTGAACAGTGGGAGAATTCAAAACAAAACTTCCAAAATATATTAAGATAAATCAACAACTGTAATCAGTTATCTCATGAGTACACACACTCACTCACATACATACAGACACATAGTGGCAGTTCTATTAGATACAACAATAGATTATCTAATTATAGCAGCTAATAAGGATGCTGAGTATAAGATGGTTAGTGTTATGAAGGCAACTAACATGAACTTGGGCATACTCTGGGAGACAGTGGTGGACAAAGGGGTCTGATGTGTTGTGGACCATGGGATCATGAAGAGTGACAGATAACTGAATAAGTAAACAGCAACAACAATGTGGATGGTGATGGGAATGTCACAGATTTTGGTGTGAGTAGTGAGATTGTTCCATAGTTGCAAATCATATTGATGCTAATTTATTAATTGATGTTCTTTATCATATAGATCAGGAATCATGCAGATTAGAATTGTATGTGGTCTGAATATCTCATTTTTTAAATAGCAATATTGGTGAACATGTGTGATTGAAGGTTAGAATGTTACAACACTGGAGTTCTCTGAGCTGAATTTTCTTTTTGCGAATGTTTTGCTGTCAGAACAGGTAATATAATCAACAAATAGATATTGTTAAACTAAAAAACATGTTCATGTCCCTTAATTGCTGATATAGTGCAGAACACATTTCCTTTTTAAAAATAAGCTGTCAGGGTCATACCTTGGTGGATGACAATTCAGGATTTACCATATAGCAATAATATATATATAGCAATAATATAGATCAGTGACAACCCAGGTACACCTACACAGAGTTAGACTCTGTTGCAATCAGCCCTGGCAGTTGAAGGTATGTAATTTTGTATAATATGGAGTTTGATTTTGATTAAAATGTTTTAACCCACACAAGAACTCTTAGTTACTCTTACTTCTGACAATTCTGACAATTGTTATGACACGGAATGGGGAAGTCTTAAAAAAAGGTGTTTGTTGGCTAAATTTGGTGACAGGGCATGAAGAAGGGGAGGGGCAGAGGATGGTGGAAAAATAGTAGAACCTGACCCAAAATCCCAGGAAATAAAACATGGTGAACACCACATCTAGAAGGAGGAAGAATCGGGAGTCTACTGCTGATAATCAAAGCAAGGAGAGATATGAATGAAGACGTCCTAAAGAGATTATAAAGGTCCCAAAGAAGCATGAATAATGGGGAACTTTACCCTGGGATCAGAACATACCTTCCAGAAAATTCATGGCTTGCTTTGCTGACAATTTTCTTTGTAAGCGATAAAGGCAAGAACAAGGAGACCTGCTGTTCTTTACTTGATTCTGACAAACACAAAGTTTTACTTGATGAGGTAAAATCAGAAGGATCACTGGGAATCACAAAATGCTTGTGTTCTCCATTTCAGAATAGCTAAGCATAGTATTACAGGTCCCTTGGACTACAGGAAAGATTTCACAGCAGGAAAACTGAATAGAAATAAAAGTGTTCAAGAAATGTAGGAGTGAACAAAAAAGGAACAAATTAAAGCACAATCACTAACAATTTCTGAGGGAAGGCGGCAGGCAACAAACGACAATGTGGCTGGAAAAAAAAGCTTTTGTGATTATCTGAAAACTGAAGTGACACATAAGAAGTGGAAAGAGGAAGAGGTCTATAAGAAAGTACTCAGAATTTTAGAGAGAATGTCAGGAAATCTAAAACACAGAATGAGCTGAGGTTGGCAAAAGCTGCTACAAATGACTTAAGCTACACTCACAGACAGCAGATAGGGAGATACGGGGTGACCATGCACATTTATCTCTGGGATCTGATGTAAGGATGTATTCAGAAGGGTGAGATAAAGAGTTCTGAGGGTTTCACTCCAGTATCATGCACCATAGAGCTTCTGGGTGCCCTTACTGGGGGCAGCTTGTCTACCATTGTAGAGGAGCAGAATGAAACATAAGTATTAAATCAATATGTGTGTCTGGCTTCAAAAAACAAAGGGATAGAATGAAGTTTTGCTATGAATCGCTATAGTAGTTTCAGACAACCCGCTATACTGGAGTGTTTGAGGGAAAGAAACTAAGTACCCTTTTGCGCTTGAGCAAAAAGGGAACTCCACGGATGCTCCATTTGGAGCATCTACACCATACAGAGCCACTTCTGTTCTGAAAGTGGATCTGAGTGTGTGGGACCATCACCCAGCCCAGATATTGGTGGGACAGTAAAAAGGGCCCCACAGCTATACTATCAATGTCTAGATGCTGCCAGCAGCACACTCTGGCATCTGCCCTTTGCACTGCCACAGTTGTGTGTCACATTACCTGGTCTCTGCAGCAAGCATGCATGATCTCTGCAGCAAGCATCATTCCCACTTACCTGACACTTACCGCTTTGTGAATCTGCATGTCCCCGATCACCCAGGAGATGGACTATACAGCCATGTAGATGCAGCCAACCTTGGCAGTGTCCAATCTCTAGTGTCCCCTCATACCTTTTGGTGAAATTTCCCTTTTTAAGCTTGTTAGTTTTCTATATCTGGCACCATTCACTGGTAGATCTGCCTAGACCCATGCACATCTTCAATAAACTCTGATTTTGTTGTTGTCGGTCCTAAAGAGACCAAGAAACGTATTTTAAATGGCCTACAACTCCCTATGTGAATGTGAAAATTAGAAGGCTTAGCATGGCCATCTTCCTGTTTCATGTTTTTGTGACTGCACAGTGACACTAAACATGTGGTTGATTCAAATCATTAGGTTACAGGAATCTCCCTTGTGCTACCTAAAAGTCAATTAAACCTTGAGTGCAAATTACCTTGGGCTCCAGTAACAGAATCTTTTCCTTGGGTTTCAGCGTTCTGACTTCAGGACAGTTCTGAACAAAAACAACAACCATTTGTGGCAGAGCTTCAAGCTCAGGTACAATACATGTTCCAGTTTACAGACGAAAAAGAGCAAGAAAAACTTGGCTCAGAAAACCCACATCTGTGTTTAATTTCTATTTCTTCTCCTGGATTTGCATTCTGTTTGCAAATAATGATTTGCTAATGCTAGGGCACCCTGGCTTTCCAGACTAGATTTATGGTCCTGAGGGTCCAATGCAGAAGATACACAGAAAAAAAGTCTGATTAACAATGACATGTGCTACAGAATCTCAGTCTTTGTGGGGGACTTTATATTGAAATGGGAAAGATTTCTAATTCTGAAATGCTATTGTCACTCAATGTGTCCCTCAGTACATTCTTTTGTGTATTCCAGCAACATAGCTATTTTTGTTTTGCCTGAACATCATTTTAAGTAATGCAGGGTTTTTAGCTGTTTTATTTAATTACTTCCTCTGGAGTACCTGAACTGAAATATGTTTCAGGTGAGTTATAAAATTTTGTTCTTAACATATCAAATATTAACAGGGTAAATTAATAACTGTAATCCTGATTTAGCAACTATGAGGCCACCTGTGAGCCTCAAGAGTTGACTCAAGGCCTGAAAACACAGCCAGAATCACAGCCATGAACTGAAAATATGGAGGATGTCTGGCCATACATCTAATCCATGACTTCAAATTCTGGTTGCATTTTGAACTATAGTGGATCAGGTTATGGCTGAGATCCTACCAAAATCAGCATGGTGCCTCTAACCATTTAGGTACATTTTATGCCTACAGATCTCCCTTGTGCATGCTGGTGTGAGAGGTCGCACCACCTCCTAGTATGCTTCATCAGTGAAGGACAGGTTGGCATGCTAGGGGATGGTATATTGAACTGCAGAGGTGTGTGACCCAGCAATGTCTGCCACTGAAATGTGGTCCACAGGAGTTCTGGGGTGTTTTTCCACTGCGCTCCTTTAATCTGGATCTAAGAAGATCCGGATCTAGGGAATGGGTACTTCCCTTAATCCGGATCTAGTAGATCCAGATTAAGGGAAGTACCCAATGTGTTTCCATGGGTGGTCTAGCACCCAGTAGCAATGGGTGTTAGCCTCCCTGCTGTGGAAACACCGGAGCACCCATTTGGAAATCCAGATCTACCCATGAGGGGTCTGCCTGTCACCTCAGGTGTTCGGCGTGACAGGGGGTGTAATCTCCGAAGCAGCTCTGAAGTCACTTCGAAGTCTGCGCAAAATAGCTCTGGAGCATCTTTGAAGCCTATGCTGATCTTCGGAGTAAACTTCTAAGTGACTTCAGAGTCACTTCAGAGTCACTTCAAAGTTCACTCCGAAGATCAGCACAGATTTCAAAGACACTCTGGAGCTATTTTGCACAGACTTCAAAGTGACTTTGAAATGACTTTGAAATGACTTTGAAGCTTAGGTTTTGGGGCTCCCCCCCAGGGTGCCCCCTCCCCCTAGCCCCCATTGCCAAACTAACATGGAAACAGGCTCCCTTTAATTCGGATTTTCTGGCTGAAGACCCCATTAATGGGGTCTACAGAAAATCTAGATTAAAGGCTGAGATGTACCCATATGATCCGGATTTCCCCAGCAGCGGTGGAAACAAATGTGTCCCTAATGGGTGCCGTGGTGGAAATGGGGTCATCCGGCTCTCACCCAAATGGGTCCTTAATGGGTGCTAAAATAGGTACTAAGTGACCGTGGAAAAACACCCCCAGTGTGGATGGCCTTGTCACATGACGAGAGCAGTCCACTCCAGCTTGGGACCAGAATGTAACACTCTGATCTGGGATACCATTGGCAAAAGTGGTAAATCAGACCATGAAGGCATGCGGATGACACATCTCTGTGGTTTAACATACCATGAAGGGAGCATTTTGGTGGCACAGCAAGGTGTGCCAGCAAATGGGCCCCTATTAGTTCCAAAGACCAAGAACTGTTATTCCTGGCCTTCAGAGCATTTGGAGGCCCTTCATGCCTGTTTCATGCCTAGATGAACTGCTTATCCCAGATCAGAATCTACCACTCTGATGCTGCATAGTGCTGGCAAGTGCAGAAATGGCCTTGAGGTGTAACAGTAGAGCAGAGCAGGACACCATTTGGGCACCCTTGCTTAGTCTACCCTCCATCCTGTGCAAGGCCTCCCTTAAACCATAGACCCCTGATTGTTTTTGAACTACAGGCAAGTGCAAATAGGCCCATAGAGGCAGGCAGTCACTGCATCTTTGGTTTCATTTGGGTGAAGAATATCAGTCAGCTGTGAGCTGGCTGATAAAGTAGGAGATGTTGGAGGTGTTAACCTTGCAACGGAAGGTACTCTGTTCAGCCCAAATTACTCTTACATCTGAAAGAATCACATTGTTCAGAATGATATATGTATTACTACATGCTGGGACAAGTTATTTATCTCACCTGGACACCCAAGGTTTCCATCCTTGCTTCTAGAGGGAAGATGAATTCTACCTTTTGATTGGGAGAAACTTAACTCTTAGTCAATACCTGTAAGAACCTAAGAGGAGCCCTGTTGGATCAGGCCACAGCCCATCTAGTCCAGCATCCCGTCGCACACAGTGGCCCACCAAATGCTCATGGGCATCTCAAGCAGAGACAAGGATAAACCTTTGCCTGCTCTTGAATCCCAGCAAATGGCCTTAGAAGCACCCTGCTTCCCCTCCCCCTCCAGCCTGAAAGATGTACCTAGGCATTCATTCTAGTAGCCATTGATACATCTGTCATCCATAAATTTGTCTAACCCTACCTTAAAGCCATCCAGATTGGTAGCTGTCACCACCTCTTCTGGCAGCAAATACCTATGAGTAGTTTGGGGTTGTTGTGCTGTGTTCCTTAGCTCTGCTTGAACCTAAGCTTTCAGATATGGCCATGACATACATCTTCAGAGGATCTGACTGCCAAAGATGGATATTGTAGCAATTTCCAAAAGCTTACATTCAAAGCAGAACTATGGAACATGGCAGAGCCACTGATAAACTGTGACAAGTGAGATGAAATCTACATTTCTTGTGCATATACCTTCAAAGTCTCTTGTCTGCAGCAAATGCATTCCTTAAAACCTCAGAAAAGATGGATTCAGTGTCATGGATGCCCATAGGTCTCATTTGTATTACAGTGATCTCTATGGAATAAAGGGAACAAGAAAAAGAACGACCAGATGTGTTGATCATTATATATAGGTTATTAAATCTAGCTTCTATAGTTGCATAGATGTTGTACGTGGCTTAAGAATATAAAGGCTCGTGGTTTAGTTTTTTAAACAGTGAAATCCATGAAACAGAATAATATGAGCATAATAACTACATGTGACATTTCCCAGACTTTGGGAATGTTTCCACACTTACCTGTATCAATTTGGTCCAGCTGGAACTGGAATGACTCCCAACAGGAGCTGTCCAGCTGTCCTGGAGCAAGGCCATCCATGCTTGAACACCCCATCCCTCCTCAGTTCATGCCGCACTCTGAGTACTTTAATGGCCAGGAACAAAAGCAGGATGCCAGACTTGAGATGCCTGCAGATCACTGGTGCCTGATTTGCTCCCAGGAGTGGAATCTGTTCCCTGAAAAGCTCCATTTGCAGAGTTGGAAACCCTTCTTCAAATCTAATGGCATGAATAAAGACAGCAGTGACAGGAGCAACCTACTGCCCTTACTGGGGCCTGGAGACATTTTGCCAGGCTCTAAAAATAACCCACTTCCAGCAAAACAGTCCCTAATGTGTAGCTCCAGTCCTGGAGAACTTTCATTTCCCTAACCTTGAAGTTAGACCAGAATAGAACATGCTGCCTGAGCAGATGTTTACCAAGTCTGCTCCTGATCTAGAAAAAACATTCTGGCCCCACATGTGATTTTCTCCAAACATATGCCAAGCAGTACATGCAGAAGCTTCTTCACTTCCAGTAGAGGATCATGGACTGGGCCTCCCAGCTTTAAAAAGGGCAACAGTTGGAAACCTCACTTTGATTTTGCCAAGTCATGTGTTGCTCTGCCATGGGTCAAAATACGGTTTGTCAAGATCAAAATGTGCTTTCCAAGGGACCCTTGCTCCCCTCACCCGATCACCCTCAGGACTCAATCTGGAAATTGCTGCTGCTCAGTTCCCCTTAAAAGTCTTGTTTCATGAAGAACACAAAGCAAATGTATTGAGATTTCTCATCTGGAATATAGGAGATTGCAACAGAAAAAAAACATCAGGTACCATAACAAATAGATCACCAACAAGAAATGGTTCAAATGGTCATTCATCTAATGATATATGGAACAACAAAACTGGAACAATTTCTGGAAAGCAAAACTTACACAATTTTTCAAGCAGAAACCAAGGAAGCCGAAATCTCCATATAAGGGGTAAAGGAAATCTTGTCTAGACTTGTTGGTTCAGGAGACATTCTTTCCCAGAAGACACATCAGTATAGTGATCAATTGTAAAGCCCCCTAAGCAGCCAGCAGGGCAGGAAACAGTTAACCTGCTGCTGCTGTGGGTTTGATTGACATGCTGAGGAGGAGGAGACTGAGCAAGCTCCATTTTGCCCACCAAGAAAAAGAGGGAGTCTCTGCTGGGGTCTGAAAAGTGAGGAGGCTGCTCAGTGTGCCTCTGTGTGTTTGTAGGCCTCACCTCTAAGTTAGAAAGAGGGAGAGAGCCAGTCAAGTTGAATTTGGCTTTGTTGGCCTGAGGGCAACAGAAAAAAGTAGTATTTAGTATAAAAGACATAATAGTGGGCAGGAGGAAAGTGTTTTTACCACAGAGAGTTTTGACAGGCCTAAAAGGAGAAAGAACTGATAAGGTTTTTGAGACAGAACACTAAGAGAAAGAAGAAGAGAAAAAAAAGCTGTAACAAAACAGAGGGAAAGGGCTTAAAAGGGGCAGAAGCTATTAAGAGCCTATGAATGAGGGTATGAATTTTACCTCAGAACTAAGAGTGGGAAGGCCCTTTTCAGTCAGGAAACCACTGTATGAAAAGAGAACTTTTGGTTGGATGAACAAGCAAAGGACTTTACTCTGTTCCTTTACCATTTTAGTTCCTTTCACAATTACTATAGGATTCATAACTGATTCAATCATACATTTTATTCCTTTTTTCCTATTTACTCTGTAACAATAAACTTTTGATGTTTGGTTAACTAAAGAGTCAGTATTCTGTTTGTGGTAACATCTAGAAAGAGCTAGCAAACAGGGCCAGTGAAGATCCAATTTGTGCTGAGGATCTAAGGGGATCTGGTAGAGTGAATGGGCACCTGGGCTATCTGTTAGCCTGCCAGGCTACGCTAATAGGGGGGCAGGTGGTACTAGAGCTGACCGGGTTGTCACAATTGGTGCTCAGCGGTGGGATAATAGTAAATTCAGTGCCTTGAATCAGTTATGGTGGTGGCAGCATGTATTGGAGATTAGATGAGGACCCATATAGGGACCAAGTGAGCTGTGTGCTTATGTATTAAGGCACAGGTTAAATACAACAGGCTAGGTAAAAGGCCTGTGGCCACAGTGACCCTCTGTCTCGAGGTAACACACCAAGGGTATTGTGTAGAGACAGTGGGGCTGTGCAAAAGGCTTTATAGGAAGCTGCCTGGCGGTTGCGGTTGAGCAACGGGCCAGTGGTGCCAGTGGTGCCAGTGTGAGGCAGTTCAGAGAGCAACCCAATTGCAAATTGCTAGTGCCAATATCAGTGCAGGTTCTGGAATATAAAGAACCTGGAGTGTTTGTAATCCAGCGTTGGGGATTATAGAGCATTGCATGTAGGAACAGGAGGCTGGTTGGCCAGAGGTATACGTGAGGGTAAATGTATGGCCACTAGTCAGATCTTGATTGTAGTGGAAACTGAATTCAGGTGCAAGGTTGAGTGCCTGCAAGTTAGTACACCTTGTTAGGTGCAAGTAAAGTGGTGCAGCACCAAGCAGAGAGGGGCTGTATCTAGTGAAACACGGTTGCTGAGGTAAACACGTGGGTACAGTAGGCACCGTGGAAGACAGTGTTCTGTTAGTAGGCCAGTGTGGTGGGCAGTTGCTGTCAGATATAAGTGGATGTTAGTACACATCACTGACTGAAGCAGAAAAGCAAGAGCCAAGTGAATCCCAAAAGTTTAACCGTACTTGCCAGAGTGAAATCTTGCAGCAGTTATTCTAGAGGGAAGTCTAAGGGCTCAGGCATAAAAACCAGAAGCATGCAGAAGGTGGCAACTCCAGTTAGCCATGTGGGCGCTGAGGCAGCCATGGCTGAGGCCGTGCCAAGTGCAGTACAGGATCGGGAGTTTATGATCCTAAAGCTCAAATTGGAACATGCAAAACGAGTCAAGCAATTGGAAATTGAATGTGAGAGAAAAAAGATTGCTGCTCTTGAAAAAGAAAAACAAAGAGCCCATGAGTTGGCTATTCTTCAGCTTAAAGCCCAGGAGAGGCAAGATGCCTTAACAGTAAATGATGGTACTGGGACAGGTGGAAACCCAGGAACAGGAACCTTAAGCACAGAGAGGTTTCCATTATGTGTGAAAGAGCAAAATGCTGAGAAGCAATCAGGGGTAGCAAAGAAACACCCTAGCAGTAAGAGTATGGCAGTGTCCAGAAATAAACCAGCAGTAGGCAGGCAACAAACAGTTGCAGTACAAAAGAATGTGAGTCCTAACTGGCTAAGAGGCAAAAGGACTGAAACTAGTGCAGGAAGGAAAGTCTGTTTCCTGTGTTCAAGTCCAGAACATCTCAAGGCCCTATGCCCAAGGCTTAAGAGGATGACTGGAAGATGTAGAGGCGAACCATACAAGTGTTCAAGGTCTCAAGATGGGAAAAGTGCTAGTCTTGTGTCTCAGGACAAAGATAGTACTAGTAAGCAATGTTATGTTGGGCAGAATCAGATGGAATCAGTGACCTGTGACAGTCCTGGTTCAACAGAAGCAGAGGATGCAAGGGAGCATCAGCAAGTGATAACCAGTTTGAAGGACCAGCTAAAGAATCTCAGTGAAAGAAATAGTGTGCTCGAGATTCTGAACAAAGAGAAAGACCTAAAACTTTCTAGTGTGACCAAGAAGCTTGAGGAAGCAGAGAGTGCGCTCCAAGAGAGTGAGGCATGGAACAAAGCTAAAAGTGAGGAGATAGCCCAGATAACACAAAAGTTAGAGGTGGCTGTGAATGAAAGTAAAGGTTATAGGAACATAAGCATGAAACAAGGCACAATAATCAGGAAACTGGCAAGTGAAGTGGCCATCCTCAAAGAAGAAGCCACTAGGCAAACAGGAGCCATAGAGGCATTACAACAAGAGCTTGTTCAGTCAAGAACAGAGCGTGATGAGTTGAATGAAAGATATTTTCAGGAGAAGTCTCTGCTTAGACAAGACATAAAGAAACAAGAAACTGAAATTGATCTCCTCATGAAAGTATTAGCTGGCAAGAACGAAGTAATTTCTAGTCAGAACTACAACTTGTACAGCAGGAGCATTGGACTCCAGGTGATGCTCAAGAGAGCTCAAGGCGTGCGAAGGGCTAAAAGTAATCATCTGAAGCTACAGGCGAGTGCCACAGGTGAAGCACCTAGAGCATTACCTAAAAAGACTGTTAACCAGAGAGACCAGAGATGCAGTACCCAGGAGGAGAACATCGTGGAGGTCGGGCCAGGACCAGCAACGGAACCTGGAGGTCCAGCATCGACAGCTGGAGGGCAAGTCGAGACGAAAGGCGGTTTGTCAGCACCCGAGGACCGAGAGAACCATGGAGGATCGTTGGACAAAGAAGACATTGCAACGTGGGACAGTGACCTTAAGGACTTTTGGACAGTTGTGGGTCCGGGTAATGTAGTTTAGTAAGTAAGCCAGTAGGTAGAAAAATGATCATGTGGCAACCATGAAAGTGGCCGCCACATGACCATTTTTCTAAAATTAGGGGGGAGGGATGTAAAGCCCCCTAAGCAGCCAGCAGGGCAGGAAACAGTTAACCTGCTGCTGCTGTGGGTTTGATTGACATGCTGAGGAGGAGGAGACTGAGCAAGCTCCATTTTGCCCACCAAGAAAAAGAGGGAGTCTCTGCTGGGGTCTGAAAAGTGAGGAGGCTGCTCAGTGTGCCTCTGTGTGTTTGTAGGCCTCACCTCTAAGTTAGAAAGAGGGAGAGAGCCAGTCAAGTTGAATTTGGCTTTGTTGGCCTGAGGGCAACAGAAAAAAGTAGTATTTAGTATAAAAGACATAATAGTGGGCAGGAGGAAAGTGTTTTTACCACAGAGAGTTTTGACAGGCCTAAAAGGAGAAAGAACTGATAAGGTTTTTGAGACAGAACACTAAGAGAAAGAAGAAGAGAAAAAAAAGCTGTAACAAAACAGAGGGAAAGGGCTTAAAAGGGGCAGAAGCTATTAAGAGCCTATGAATGAGGGTATGAATTTTACCTCAGAACTAAGAGTGGGAAGGCCCTTTTCAGTCAGGAAACCACTGTATGAAAAGAGAACTTTTGGTTGGATGAACAAGCAAAGGACTTTACTCTGTTCCTTTACCATTTTAGTTCCTTTCACAATTACTATAGGATTCATAACTGATTCAATCATACATTTTATTCCTTTTTTCCTATTTACTCTGTAACAATAAACTTTTGATGTTTGGTTAACTAAAGAGTCAGTATTCTGTTTGTGGTAACATCTAGAAAGAGCTAGCAAACAGGGCCAGTGAAGATCCAATTTGTGCTGAGGATCTAAGGGGATCTGGTAGAGTGAATGGGCACCTGGGCTATCTGTTAGCCTGCCAGGCTACGCTAATAGGGGGGCAGGTGGTACTAGAGCTGACCGGGTCGTCACATCAATGGTGGGTTTTTTTATTTCCATTTTAAACATTTGTTGCTCATCTTCCCACCCACCCCCAGTTCCTGTTTGAAAGCCAGCTGAATCATTCATTTTGTTTTCTTTCCTAAATACTGTACCCGAATATTCTATTTTCCACTAATATTGGGTTGCCCATCTCTTAATGAGAGTTGTGTGAGAACCATTGTTGTTTCATTTTGCTTATGAATTTTTTTCTGGGATGATATACATTAGGAAATACTAACTTTGGTACACCGATTCTCAATTATTACATTTCAAACTTAATAATAATCATAATAAATTATAAAGGACATTAAGATCCTAACCAGGATTCCATTGGACAATCTGAGTTTGTTTCTGCATTTGCTCTCCAGATGGAATTGCTCCAATTGGAATGGGTTCCATGCTGGAATGGTACAGCTGTCCTGGAACAAGGTTGTTCACACTTGGATAGTCTGTTCTGGAACAGGCCATGAGTTTTGGAACCTGCGGTGAGGGCTCCAATGGCCGGGAACAAAATACAAAATTGGTCCTCCTGCTAAACTGGAGCAGGGAAGTGTGTGCTCTTCTACACACTTCCCTGTTCCGTTTTGGAGATGCCTGGACCGCTGGCAGGCCTCTACTGGTATTCAGGTCTAGGTGGCTAATTTGGCTACCTAGGACTGGGCTATATATTACATCCAATATGCTAGCAAGATCATGGCTCTGTCTTCTGCTTCAAAGTGGGCTAGACCTTGCACTATACCATTTTAAAGGTAAGTGTGGGAAGGTAAATGTATTTTAATCCAGAAGCAAACAGAAGACATTTATACAATTACCGTGTTTACAGTATTTTCATGACAATTTGCCTTGAAATGTGAGCATATTTAAATTTTGGATAACTGGTTTAGTTCAGAAGCATCCAAACTGGTGCAAGACAGGACCATCAATATTGGGGCAGCCTGTTCTGCACCAGCCCCCATGTTGGCTCTGAAGCTTGCACCCGTTTTGGAGTTGGTGCAAGTGACATCTGAATGCTCTGAAGGACAGGAGTGAAAGCTCCTGGCATTTTTCTGCTCCTTGAGGGAGGGATTTTGGGGCCATCATTGGGATGTTTTAACATGCCATCAGCCCAACCCATGTTGCAGGACATACTTTCAACTTGGCCTTTGCTATGGAATTTGGGGGTCAATAGTGCTTGGCAAGTGGACATGTAGCCAGATGGATTATTTTCTTGTGAAATTTAAGCTCATGGTGCCTGTTCCTCACTGCACATACCAGGCTATTGCTATGGGGATCATGACAAATTCTCTATCTTGGTGCTTACGAAGAGTGCCTTAGGGACTCCTGGTAGAGCTGTGGATCAGGACACTCCAGAACACTCTCAGGGACAGAGGTGGCACCAGAGCATGCAAACATAGCCTCCCTGATCTATGCTCAAGGGGTAATTGCAAAAAAAAAAAAAAAACCCTCCCTGTTTCTCACTCTTTTCAGCATCAGTTCTGATATATACTATTACTAGACATTTTCCAACCTTGTTCCTATGGCACAGTGTAGTAACCTATGAAATATTGTTTATAATGAAAGTGTTCCAAGTTAAAAAGCCTTGGATAATAGGTCAGTTTTGAAAATTGTTAAATAACCTTATAGATACTCTTTTTTTTAAAATGATTCCAGAAACATATCCCTTTCGTCTTCAAGCTGACACAGCCAGGAGCAAGCATACCGAAGATTATATTCTACTTTGGGCATCAGCAACAGAATTGTTTGTTAAATTGCATTCAGCTTCACCTGAAATAAATCACTGAAAACAATGGGGTTGTGTAGGATGTAATTGGAAAACAATGGGATTTCACAGTCAGCCATCATGCAAACTTCATTGCAAGCAGCGATGCAAAAGAACCTGTTTTTATTATCTTAGCCCATTTTTAGAAGGTTTTTACTTGGAGAGGTGGAAGAGAGTTGTGGAATCATCGAGATACAATCTGCATAGCCTACCTAAGTATTGTTTAGAAAGAGAATAAGCCAAAGAGAATCACTATCTAGTATATTCATTGCTACAAATACTTCAGATCCTGTAACTATATGCTTCAATGGTTCGGTGTTGCAGAAAAAACATTTGAGCAGCCCTAGTTCATGTTCTTGCCCATGAAACTGACTCTTGGATCTTGCTATGACTCTCTGCCAAACCTCTGGAACCCCTTACCTTGGTCTGACATGACATTGCCTTCTCTTGAGCCCCAGCGGACTGTTGGAATATTGTTAAAACAGGAAACACTTGTTTAGCTATCTGTCTCACCAGGAACTTTCTGGTAAACAGCTCCCTTATCTCTGCCACCACCGCGCATGATTCCCCAATAGAGGAGGTGCATGCACACCTCTGAAAGGCCTAGTTTGGCCTTGGAGGGTTGCACAAATGGCAGCAGAGTCCCATCCCAGCCTCCTGTCCCCCCGCCCCTCAGCTTTGCTCTCTTACCCCTAAAGGCGGTTGCCACTGCCACAGCTTCAACCACCATCATTCACTTCTCCAAGGCTCAAAAGGCCTTTCAGAGCTGCACACACACCTCCCGCATCCAGGAATTGCAAGAAAGCTCAGGAGGAGCATGCAAATGGTTGCACAGGCCCACCCCCAGCCTTCTGTTTTCTGCGGGTGCCCCCTTAACTGTAAAGGCAGCCTCCACAGCTTCTGCCACCATTGCGCAGTGCTCCAAGGCCCAACTACACCTTCCAGAAGTCTTAGTGCACCTCCCCCATCTGGTAATCATGAGAAATCTCATGAGATTTTGCACAATTTTTGGATGGGGGAGGTGCATGTGCCTAGTTGGGCTTCAGAGGAGCATGGAAGGTGAGGGGTGGGTTGGGGGGTTCCCTTTGTGAATGAACATTCACAGACATTCAACATTTGCAGGGGATGATTTGCACAAAGTCAAATATACCCCCCTTCAAATACAGGGTAAGACAGAAAAAGAAATAAGTAATAGTCTATTATGTTCTAGGTTCTTGTTCTTAGTCTATTATGTTCTAGGTTCTGCTCAGACAGGGATGGCCACACAGGTTCACATAGTATGTGAACATAGGTTGAGGAAAGTGGGATATGAAAAAGTCCTATCATTGGCTGAGTGTGTAGATAGATAATCCTTGATTGTTTTTCATACTAAATTATCATGTTCTGAGAACCACCAGATTGAAGAGTTCTGAGCAGGCCTTTTTGCACTTATTTCCAAATTCAGTTCCAGTTGGTTGGGAACAAAATGATCCATCTTAAGGCTGGGACTGATCACTTTGGGCTGGAACAAAGCCATTTGCACACTGTTGCCTATTCCAGACCAGCCCCTACACCAGCCTTAAAGTTTGTGCATACTTCAGGGATGGCCTTTGAGGATTCTGATGGCTAGGAATGCAAGTAGAGCACTGCCAAAATGGGTTCCCCTCGTAGCCCAGAAAACAGAGGCATGCCATCTGCCGCCTGCTTGAGATACACAGAAGCAAATGGGTCACCATGTGAGACAGGATGCTGGCCTAGATGGGTTGCAGTCTGGCCCGACAGGGCTCCTCCTGTGTTCTTATGTTCATGTTCCATGGGATATGGTATAACCCTATTTTTTGGTATTATTACTCCCAAAATTTAAACCAGTAAAAAAGTTGGAAGCTTAAAACTTGTTTAACTATAATTCTGATATGCCAGAGTTTCCCTTTACATCATAGCCATGCCTAACAGGTCTATCTGATTCTTTGAGCTGCCTTGAGACACAGGGAAGGTAAAAGCAGTGCTACAGCTTGAAGGATGCTAAGCATCCTCTGTTAAAACTAGCCATCCATGATAGATTTATCAGTTTGCATGTGTCATAGAGTGATGCATCACACAAGACACTTTAGGCAAACAGACTCTAATTGGTAGAACAAATAGAAAACCCTAAGGATGTACATACTTAATGACATTGCTGGTATTCTATAATGTCTTTACTACAGAAATTACTCATTTCATGGCTGCAGGCAATGCAACTTAATTTATTTGTATCAATTGCTAAGTTAAAGCGTGTGCTTCTAACAAGATATACTGTACTGTGCCTTTCTTGGAATGTTTCTGGCACTTTGGCTTAAGCTATAAGAAAGAGAGAGAAAGAGAAGGCAAGGTTGAATGTTAAAACAAGCAGGGGGGAAAGAACCATATTAACACACATAATTTTGTGAGATTTCTTTCTGCATGCGTAAGATGACTAAGATGCATAATTTCATCCTTGGAATTTTGTTTATTGAAAACTTATTCATGGTCCCAAGTAGTTCCTTGCCATTGTAATTCAACATGCTCAAAATAAAAATTCTATTTATCCCAGGTACTGATTGTCAGAATTGCTTAGACATCCCTGAAGCCATTCAAATAAATGAGACTGTATTTTGCATTCCACCTACAGATGTATGCTTGATGAGACACGGGATACTAGTGAATTAATCCATGTTTAATTAGTGTTGCTTTGCTCCTTTTGTTTTAAAATAAATTATTACCACCTAGAACAGAATGTTACAATTCCAAAAATTTGCTTAGCAGAACACAGTGTTCTGAACTGGATAAACACATTCAGCTGAGAAGTAATGGGTCAAGACTGTTCATTGGGTTTAAGCCATATTATAGATGATACTCCAGCTATAAAGAAGAAAGAGGAGAAAAGGATGTTGTTTCCCAAAACATGATGTGATTGCTTTGTCTTTCCAACAAGCATTTGGGATACCAGCATGGCATGCGAAAGCAAAACTCACTGCTGAAACTGGCTACTTCTGAAGGTGTGCAGGAATCAGAAACCGGTGTCTGCACACCTGCTGCTGCCCCTGACAGTAAAAAGATCAAAGCTTGTTCCCTGCTTTGATTTTTTGATTCATGGCTGATTTACAGAGCATGGGAAATGGCTGTAGAAGTTATCCAAAGCTGTCTCCAGGAGGCAAGTGGAAAATGCAGGATCTTGTTTAGATCTTGAAATTGACTCTCACCATCCATGCCAGGTGGCAGGGCAAAATTGGATACTGTTGCTTGCTCCCACAATGCAACCAATACCCAGAACTGTGCAAGTACCCACAGCCATACTTGTGCATGGGTATTTTCAGCCTGATTTAGTCCCCACACTTGCATGGTGGGCATATTCAGCCCAATTTAACTCCTATAATTACATAGTGTCGGTATTTCTAACATGAGGAATCCCAGGAGCAATCAGCAGACAAAGTAAGTAAATCACTACCAGCAAAACCTAAGTTTGGTGCCTCACACACCACAATAGTGATATCCTGGGATTTGGTCTTTGTATCCCACGGCTGTCTTTGGATTGTACAGATGCATGTGATAATCCCAATACATTGCCAAGATAGTCCAGGCTTTACACCTTGTCTGGATACAGTCCAATTTCCTGTACTCTGTAAAAAAAAACAGAGTTAATCCAATATGCTGGGCAGGGGTGAGGGATGGAATGGTAGGAAGAACTGACAATGCTCCTTCCATTGTGCTGCTCTTATAACACTTTAGTGAGTGCGTACAGCAGAGTAACTGCTCCTTGAGTTCAAGAAAGTGTGCATCCTGCACCCTCGGAGCACTTGCATGCTGCAACAGGGGCTCATAGATGTTCAGCCCCTGCACTGTCATGTCAGTCCCACAACAACACAAAGGCCCCGTGTGGGTCTTGCTTTTGTTAAAATCATCAGTTCAGCATTTCTAACCAAAGTTTTGACAAGCTGTAGAACATGACTTTCCACTGCTGTGCATCTCCATGACCTTTTCAGTACTTACGATGGTAGTAACCCAGAGGCATTTTCGCACTACATGTGTTCCATTTGGAACGCGTGTAGAGCGGGAAGCTTAAGACACTTCCGGACGCTTTGACCATTCACACACAGGAGCGCCGGAACGCGTGTAAACACATTCCGGTGCGCCTGTGTGTGAATGGTAAAAGTGTTCGGGAAGTGTCTTAGCCAGCAAAGGCCGGCCAGGGGCGGAGATACGGCCGGCAACGCTGCCTCCCATTGGGTGAGAGCACCCAAGGGGCGGGCAGCGCTGTCAAGCCACTTTGCCGCTTCGTGCCGGCTGTACAGGGCTTGATTGGGCCCCGTGCAGCTGGCACAAAGATGCCTGGGCCCCCGGGCCCCCATCGCGGGGCCCGGGGCAAGGTCCCTATGGGGCAGGATGCCTTCGGAGATCAGAGCTCCTGGCTCCGGTCTCCGAAGGCTTCGCCCCGAACCCGATCTCGCCCATCTACGAGGCGTGGGCGCCTGAATCTAGCCGCCCGCGTGCCACAGATCAGCCCCCCATCCCCCCAGTCCCCAAAGCCCCCACCCCACCCACCCCCCAAACCTAATCTCGCCCATCTACGGGCTGCAGGCGCCTAGATGTAGGCGCCTCCAGCCCGCAGATGACCCCCCCCCCCCCAGTTTCAGGGCCCGGGGATGGGACGCGCGCGTGTGCAGGTCCTACCTTCTCGGTGTCCAGCCTCAGAATGAGGCGAGGATGCCGGGAGCGCACACCACGCAGCGCACTGAGGCCCCCTATTGGACAAGCAGTTCACGTGCGGAAGACAGCTCCGGACATGCCGGGACGCAAACCCAGTCGCAGCAATGCGAATGCTGCGCCCGGAGCTGTCTTCCACACATTCCGGAACCGCGTGTGCGAAAAGGCCTCAGATTAGGTTCTCAGAGCCTGTGTGGTAGTCAAGTTTCCTTCTATGCTGCCCACCTGATCTGTAGCACACATGGCCAAAACTCAGTAAAGGAACCAAATATCTGTAGAAACACTTACTCCTATATCAGTCTGCCCATGCCTTAAGATCTGGAGACCCTCCTGGTTGTCCCACCACCCTCAGCAGCAAAACGGGTGGGCAGCCAGGAGAGAGCCTTCCCACTGATGACCCCTAAGCTATGCAATAATCTCCCCCTTGAGATACATCAGTCACCTCCAATGTACATGCTTAAGAAGGCAGTGAAGACTCACCTCTTTGCTCTGGCCTTCAGCTAAATGGGGACACACTTTCCCTTCCCACTTGCAGACACTCTTGTTTTAATACATACTGTTATTGTTTTAATACTGTTTTATTTAAAATGTTGCTTCCTGCCTGGTATAGAGCGGGATAAAAATACAAGTAAGTAAGTAAGTAAGTAAGCAAGTAAGTAAGTAAGCAAGTAAGTAAGTAAGTAAGCAAGTAAGTAAGTAAGTAAGCAAGTAAGTAAGTAAGTAAGTAAGTACACCCAAGCAGCAGCTGCCCATTTGTCCACTTACAGAGCAACAGAGCTCCCTACCCACTGACAAAATTTTCTTTATGTCTTCTTTGCACTTGCTGAATTACTAATGTGTATCAGAATCACTGAGGAACACGGGTAGAGAGTAGATGAACCATACGCTCAAGCTTTATTTTATAACAGATTACAAAAATCCTACAGCAGCATAAACCGTGTTAAGCATTCTATTCCCATTTGATTCCAATATCCCCGTGCCATGATCAGGCCAGTCTAGCCTTGAATTCACCAAACAACCAGCAGTCCCCAGCAGCTCTATCAGGTTGGGCAGAGATTAATCCCCACACAGGGGGTGGAGCAGCATTTGTGTTGAAAGCCAACAGAGATGGCTGTTTCTGGGAAAGGGACAAAGTGGACAAGTGGACAGTGATGATGATAGTGTGTGAGTGTGTGAGATTGTTCTACATGCTTTGCAGGCATCTTCACTGAGCACCAACTGTGTGTGCTTTTAGAGGCAATCTTGATGGTGGCAGTGGGAGAGGGAGAGGCCTTTGCTGTGAATGTGGTGGCAGGAGAACTACTTATGGAAGATGGAGAAAAACATCCACATTGAAACAGGCAAGTTTCCTTCCCCTTTTTTTCCTTATTCTTTTCTTGAGTAGTTTCATTGAGAAGAAAAGAAGATACTCAGCTGCGATAGCTCATTAAAAACCCAAGAATGCCGAGGTACTAGTGTTGCTTACTCTGAACTAGGAAGCCTAACTAGAGTGGTGGCTATAAGCAATCTAATATATTGACTTAGGCAGGAGCTTCATGACAGCAGTTATTGCCACTTAAGGAACAGAGCACTTGCAAATAAGGACTCCATCCCTTACAGCAGGAATCATACAGTTCATTCCCCTCTATCCACCTTTGGCAGAAAAAAACAGTAAAGACAGAGAACATTCATTCCCCAGCTTCATTCAGGGTTCCACCTGGACTTGTTTTGAAGGCAGCCAAAGATGGCCATTTTGATTCCTTTCCAAAACAGAACCATGCTATTTATCCCAAGAACGCAGCGCTATTAAATCTGCACTTTCTCATCTACATTGGTGTCATAGCAGAACAGGGGAAAGAGCAATGAGGGATGTGCAAGAATATTCTTAACATTCAAAATTCAGCCAAATTTGGACATTCAAACTCTAATCAAATGTTATGATATTTGTATGCTAATATTTGAACTAATACAAATGTTTCCAGACATTCGTATGAATAGTTCTGATATTCGTTAAGCTGGGGAAACATATCAGATAGGTATCTATTCATATCAGATATGTATCTATTTGTGTCAGATATGTATCTGTTTGTATCAGATACATATCTGTTCATATCAGATACATATCGAATGTTTGTACAAATACACTCTATTCATACAAATATGGATTTTCGAACATTTTGAATCGAATGCCAAAAAAACATACTTGTACATCCCTAAATGAGAGTATTGAAGCCCTTTGTGGAGCACTTCTGGAAGGATTAATGGACACAGAGACCTGGAATCTACATGCTACAAAGAAGTCACACGGTGCCATTAGGATACCATTCAGATCCGTCTGAGCTACTGATATAAAAAATAAAAATAAACAAATAATAAACTCCAGGTCAATTATACTTTCTGGCCCCCGATGCAGGGTGGCAACCATGGCTGTTCTAGGAATGAGATCTACATGTTCCAAAATAACACAGAACTGCCCAGCACATATAGATAGGAGGTGCACATGTGAGTAAGCAAAATCCCACTTTTGAGCCCTTTCCTGAGATAATTCTGGGCATGTTTAGTTAGGGCCTAATAAATGTCAAAATTAAAACATGCAAAAATATGTAGTTCATATATTTTTCTTTTTAAAAAGTTTTTATAGATTTGATTAATCCTTTAAAAGGAAGGATTTGAGAATAGCAATCAATCTATTTAGAAACACAATAATGCTTATATTGAAGGGTGGGACACAAGTAAAATCAATCAATAACAAAAACAATATATGCAAATAAAATAAAACTGAAACATAAAACAGCAGCAGCCATTTTCATATGCCTGGCAAATCTGACGCATCTTAACATCTAAATACAGCAAGACAACTTTTTCTTATTATTTCCAGGGTGCTGCAACCAAGAAGTCCTTGCATTATTGCAATCACATTACAGTTTTCAGTTATACATAGAACTAGATCCGGATAAGGAATGTACCCATTCCTTAGATCTGAATCTTCTTAGATCCGGATCTAAGGACTGTGGTGGAATAACACCCATGGTCTTTGGCCATTGGGCCTTATTCCATAATAGAGGCCTGTTGTCCATATGCTATTGTAGACTATAGCAGGTCCCAAAGTCTGCATTAGCATACAGATGGCAGGCTCCTTTTCCAGGATACATCCTGGAGTAAGGCCTGCACAGAAAGGGCCTTTATGTACAGAACCTTACCTAGCTACAAACTTAACTTCTTTTAAGACAAATCTCTTTTTGTGAACATGTCTAAGTTATGAACAAATACTTGGACTGACCTTTCTATTTCCCCATGTTGTAAAACTGTGCCCTTGCATTTTCAGGGTTCTGATTCCACTTTACTGTGAAAATTGTATTTTTACATTTGATTCATTTAATTCCTATGTTTTACTTTCTTTGTAAATCTTTTTTTAAGAAAAGAGATTAACAAATTTAAATAATCCTAATATTACTAATAACAAAGGACATATTCAAGGATGCAATGACAGTGCAAGAGAACATGAAGAAACTAATTATATGCAAAAACCATTTTAAAAGAAAGATGCAAGGAAGACAGTAGTTTATGGCACAAAAATCCCAAAAGCATGAGAAGTGCCTTTGACCCCCCCTTTGCCCCCTCTATCTCATCAGCCACAGGTTTTGTAAAAATTAAAAACAGGATAATGTCACTGAAAATATTGGAGTATGGTTTATTGGGTATAGCCATATGATCTGGATTTCTCATCCATACTGCATTTATTCAGGTTATTTCACCACAGGCCATTAGATCTGAATCTAGGGGTCTCTGTTCTGGATCCTGGGCCTCCTCATCCACATGTTAGTGCAGATCAGAAGACCCACCCCTTGTTAGAGGGTCCACCTGCCCAAGATGTTTAATGAGGTTTACGAGTGGACTAAGGGCCTTGTTCTGGCTCCCATGAGCTCTGCATATGGCACACTTCCATGATCCAGAACTATTAGGAGCTTCTTTTCAGAGGCACACCATAGGGGCTGTGATGCCTCATAATCGGTAGGTATGTTTTTATAGCAATGTAACTGTAATGAAAGGTAAGCAGTGGGTAGAGCTCATTAGAATAAAGTAAGAAGGGGTGAAAAATTGCCCAAGAGCTCAGCCAGTGGTAAGAGACTAAGGCACCAAATGCCAGGTATAAGAGGCATTGCCAAGGGGGGGGGGGAAATTGTTCCCATTCTTATCGAGGTTGTTTGAGCAGTTCCAGGATGAATGCTTCATTCCTTAGAGGGAATTTATTGAGACTGGAGGAGGTATAGCCACAAAGAATCCTTATCATTGTAGAGTGGCGATCAGACAATGAAAAGAGTGTATGATTTCTAAATATGGTTTTTATTTTTCTCTTCAAGTGTATTCAATGAAGAAACAGTTCTTGTGTTTTTGTCATGTCCCAGGCCAGCAAAGCAACAGGCAAACACTTGTGCAGCTTACTCAGTTCCAAAGGCTCAAGCGTACTCGAGGTCTGTTCCAGTCCAGGGTCAAGGAGTCCAGAAAGTCAGCAAGGGTCAGTCAGTCCAAAGGGTCAGGAAGGCACAAGGTAGTCCAAGAGTTACACAGAGTTACACAGGGTTGCATGAAGTTGTCTGCAATGTCGAGGAAAGTTGAGCTTGTTCCTTAAGAAGAGGAGTCATGGCCTCGCCCACAGTGCAGCTGAGCTAATCTCTCTGATCTGCACCTCAGCTGCTTCTGCTTCCTCAGCAGGTGAGGAGAGGGCCTTTGATGACACTCACAGCTGGTAGATTCATTATCAAAGCTGTCTGATTGCTCACCTGGAACTGGCCTTAACCCTTCAATGCCTGCAATGCCATGTTGTAGTTGCCTCACAGCCAGTGGTGGCATTGCAGGCAGACTGCCCTCCTCTGAGGAGGCTGAACGGGACATGACAGTTTTCAAAGACCTATCTGAAGTATTTATTATAGAAACCTATTAGGGGAACACAAATAAAAAGGTTCCTGTTCCTTTAAAAAGTAAAAGTGACAAGCTGTGCTGAAACAAACGGCAGGAGGCGTTTTCTCTGATGCGGCACTTGGGGAGATATAGGGAAAGGCAGCGCCAGTCAAAGTGACAGTGAACAAGAATTTTAAAAGGTCAACAACACTACTAATTAAATTTTAAAAATACAGGGTATTTTAGATGAAAGTGCTGAGTTAAATGAAGCCTACTGTACACCTGTCCAAGATGTTTAATGAGATTTACGCTTGGACTAAGGGCCTTGTCCTGGCTCCCATGAGGTCTGCAGAAGGTACATTTCCATGAACCAGAACTACTAGGAGCTGCTTTTCAGAGGCACACTTCTCAGTCTCTGAGGTTAAGAATGATATTCAGAGGTTGTGGGGGTGGGTGGGTGAAGCTTGCATAAGTTTCACAACCACAGGGAGGCATGGGCTATGTCAGTGCCATCTGCATTGACATCACTGATCCAGTCCATGTCTCTACGAGATCCAGATCAGTTGGTCTCCAGCTTGGAGAGACAGGTAGGATGCATCTAAAGGCAATTTGCAGGGAATCAAGAGTAGGTGAACATTTTGCTTTTGTCTTCTGCTTAGATGCCCATAAGCAAATGGTGGGCTACTGTCGGAGACAGGATCCTGGACTAGATGAGCAGTGTAGGGTTGTGCATGAATATTCATAGGCATTCAAAATTCAATTGAATGTGCTGAATTTTGACATTCGAATTCTAGTAGAATGCACTGAAATTTGAATTTAAACATTCAAATCAAATTTTGAATTTTGGATCTATTCATTTGAATCATCTGGACATTTGTATGTGTACGGGTTAGTACATGATGTGTACTTGAAGTTCCGTACCTTTCCTGCATCCATATGCATTTGTACAGATCCATACGGGACGAAAACAGATTGCATACGGGATAAGTAAGGGATGTATACACACATGTACAGATGCGTACGGATGTGTATGGAAGTCAGGAAGAGGCGTATGGGCATCTACTCACATTGTCGACATTTGTAAGTGGAAATTCGAATAAAAATTTGAACGAATAAATTCAAATTTGCTTAATTCAAATTGAAATTTGTTAAATTTGAATTTAAACAATTCAATTTGAATTGAATTTTCAAGTATTCAAATTGGCTCAAATAGAATGTCAAAAAAAACATTCTTGCACATCCCTGGAGCTGTGGCCTAATCCAGAGGGCTCCTCTTATGTTATGTATGTTCTTATATTAACCAGCTAATATGGAAGTAACCTCTATTGGTATGAACTAAGGTATCCAAATAACTCTTTTAAAATTATGAAATAGCTGTGCTACAGATCATAGGATTTATGTGAAGGGCACATTTCCCCATCCTTATTCTTGAAAACCAAAACTTGCTATGTAGCTCCTTCTAAAGTACCATAGGTTTTCCAAGCTTCAGACATATATTTCCTACTATACTCATTCCTACATACTTCTCTTATGGAACTACAGGCTCAGGGGTGTTGTTTTTAAATGACCTCATTAACTTTTGAAATACTTTTTTTTCCTCCTTATCTGACAGCAAATTCTGTGTGACTTTGCAAAATTCACTTCGACTGTGCTTAATCAATGTGCTTCTGAACTCATGAAAGCCATTATTCAACTTGCAACAGCATGTCTAACTCTAGGACATCACTGTCTTAGCATAATCAATCTCTGCAGCATACTTAGTATACTGTGACTGAATTGTATGAAGGCACCCATACCATTAAATCAGAGAAATTCTGTTGAGTTCTGTTCATCACTTTACTATAGGGTTCTGCCTGACTTCCTTCATAGAATGGTAGAGAATCCCACCTCTAAATTTTATTTATTTAAAATATTATATAGATCATCTTATTGTAAAATGTCAAAGTCGTTTGTGATAAATATAAACAAGAAAAATCAATTTCATTTGGCTGCATTCACACCTAAATTTAAATCCAGTTTCAGTTCTGTCTCAGAGTGAAAAGGCACATTAGCAAGTGAGTTTTCTTTTGACATTATCTTACTCAGAAACATCCACCTTTGCATTAGATAATGTGACAGAAATACTGTATTTTCTGGCGTATAAGACTACTTTTTAACCCAGGAAAATCTTCTCAAAAGTCGGGGGTCGTCTTATACACCGGGTGTTGTCTTCTTATACGGCAAGTATATCCCAAACTCTGTATTTTAACTGGAAAGTTAGGGGTCGTCTTATACGCCAAGTCGTCTTATACGCCGGAAAATACGGTATGTCTAATCACTTTGCTCACACTGAAAGTGGAATGAAGTTGGATTAAAATTTAGGTGTGAATGCAAAACTGGAGACAGTGGAGTTGTTTGTGCCCCTGCAGCCAAATGGCCCAATTTCCTAAAACTGTACAAATCATATTTTTTTTAATTTGATTTTTTTAAAAAAATTGCATGTCCATTTTTTTAAAAAAATGAAAAATCTTCATGTGGCTGAGGTATAAAGTTATCCAATTCTTACTGGTGCAGATTAAATTAAAAATATTAGCAAGTAGAAAGGCCTGGATAGCAAGAAATGCCTTCAATTGATAAAGGATATCAGGTGTGGAGCATCCCAGAGGTTAGAGAATCTACTGTACAGTTATATGAAATGGGCTTCCCTATATGGCACCTTTTATTTGGAATGCCAGTCCCTATGACTTCCCTTTGCAACTCTAGTATCTAGTGTTTACACTACAAACCACAAAAAGTATTGTTTCATTCATGTAAGGACATTTCCACACATATCAGGAATAGGATGATTCCAGTAGGTCCATTCCTGTCAGAATGGCTCCCAGCTGAAGTGGTCCAGCTGCTCCAGAACAAGATCATTCACACTTGGGACAGCTGTTCTGGGAGAGCCACTGCACCACTTTGAAGTTTGAATGAACTGCAAAGCCTGCCACATGGAATCGGATGGCCAACGGGCAATCTATAGTGGGAGCACTTTTTGTGTATCGCCGCAATGAGTCTCCATGCTAAACCACACACCTCCTGGGCCAATTTACTCATGAAAAACTTACACCCAGTGCCCTTCACTCCACTCTCTCCTTGTGGTCATGATCCTTCTGCCTCCATGCAATGCCACAGCGATGACCGACCAAGGCTTTCCCCTACCAAAAATCCCTGGTTTCAGGCTGCACACAAAACCAGACCTGATGAAGAATAATTGGTTTATTAAAATAAAAACGCAAAACTTGAGCAGGTAGAAGAAATAGCAGAGGGGTTGGGAATAAAATCACAACAGTCCAGGTAAATAAAAGAAATACACCATGCAAGGCATGGGGTCCAGCTTCTATATTCCAGAAGTATTCAAAAAGACACAAAAGGCGAGTACCCATTTAAGGAATAAAATGGAATATACATCGAGATTTACATTGGGATTTGCATCGATATGTAAAGCATGTTAAAAGGAAGCAAAGAGCAATCGGATTCAACCCCGATTTTCTGTCCCCACTCTAAACACTTGAAACGCTTCCAAAAACGGATTGGGGAAAGCGATTCTTTCCCCTCCTCTCCCCACTGCCCAGGGCACACAGCAGCAGTGGCAACTCAAGCCCCGTTCACCTGCTGATCTCCACAGCCACCATCCCCAGCAGGGGTTCCCTCTGAAAAAAGCATCCTGGCTCTGCTGCTGCTGCCACCAGCACACACAGCCTTAAACATTCACACATCTCCCAGACCCTGCAGCAGCTTTCCTTCCTTTCCCTTTCTAAAGGTCAGAACTTTTAAAGAGCCAGAATTGCACAGAATTGCAACATTGTTATCAGGTATGAAGTGGGTGGATTGCTACATTGAAACCACTGCTCTTCAGGGTGGATTTTTACAGTGAAACCGGCTGCTGTATCTTTTAACTGAAAGGGCTGACCTGCAGGGTGAAACCCCAATCCATTTCATGATGAATTTGCCCAAATACTGCTCTAGTGTTCCCATTACAGTAAGGAAGAAGCATTTTAAAAGCCAAACCCAGAAAAAAACCCTGAAAAATCAGGTGTTTATTTATTCCATTTTAAAGCTGAATAATCCTCAAAATACCCCTGAAACTGATTGCCAATGGGGACAACGAGGATCCAAACCGTTTTTAAACCATTTTACTTGATTGGGGGTGGAAACAGTGAGGATCCAAACCATTTTAAACCATCTTAAACAGTTTTAAGTGATAATGAGAATGCAGCCAAAGTATTACCATTGCACAAGCATAGTAACAAGCAATGTATCAGGGCAAAAAGCTAAAGACCAAGTTAGAGAAGAATCCCAGTGCTAATAGAGACATCATTATATCCTAATTCATTTCTAGATCAGGTGTTAAGGAATAGCCAATAGAATACAAACAAACTTAGGGCTTTTGAGAAGATGAGTGAGTAACCCCCTCCCATGAGGTAATGAGGACACAGTTACCTCCTCCCATCACTGAGGCCAATTGGCATTATCAGTTAGGAGCTAGCTTCTAGGTGCAACTGGTTGAAGATGCCATAGCCCCAAGGTCAAGCAGACCTCTTTAGAACTTTGCACAGACATCTGCTTTCCCATGAGATTTTTTTGTTTTGTTTTGTTTTAAATTTCCAAGACGTTAACCCTCTGTCACAAAGATGGAGACAGTCAGGCTCTTTCATTACATTCTACCATCAGCTTGACTCAAGGGAACTTGCTGGTCACATAGGCAGCATCACTTGTATCTGAACACAGGAAATGACCCATGAGGCCACTATTTGTATTTGAATAATAAACCCACCATCAGAATCAAAGCCATGAATTCCCTTACTTCAACTTTGACTGTGAGGGGAAGGGCTGCCCCCCATCCCTATCTGACCTAATCATAACTGGGGGAACTCCAGCTTTGATCTCAAGGGGCAGGACAGCAGTGGCATATAGATACTATGTCACCACATTAAGAATGTGGAAGAAGTCAGAATTCTTAATAATGGTTTCTATCGCTTTCCTAGAATTGATGTTGAGCTGATTCGTCTGTGATTTCCTTGATCAACCCAGATCCTGTTTTGAAGACTGGTGTTACATTTGCTACTAAACTGTGCATTAAAGGAAAGGTTGCACAAATATTATTTAAAGCAGGTGAATTGTTTGGTTATATTTAAGAAGTCTCCAGTTTTATACATCATTAAATAAAACTGATTTTCAAGCATTCAAAATTGTTGTTATTGTTTTAAAAAACATCATTTCAAGGCATGCAATCGAAAGCAGTGATCTGTATGGCAAATAAATGAAATGCTAATTTGTAATGTAATATCTTTCCCCACACCCTCTTTTAAGAAGATTGTTCACCACTAGCAGCACTGGATTCTGTTTCATCTTTCATCTAGTTGTGAAATGTCATGTGCATTAATGGTGCTATGTAGAGAATTGGTCATCATCATCATCTTCTGGGCATATTTATATTTATATGTGGATCCACCAAAGTAAGCAGAGGGAAAAATACACTGATATAACTTGTAATGGTTGTCAGACTGGGTTCACATGAAACTGACGGTTCCTCATTGACAAGTTTGGTTATGGCCATATATTTTGGAGTACAAAGAAGTTATTATTTATTTATTTATTTGCATTTCTATCCCGCCCTATACCCGAAGGTCTCAGGGCGGGTTACAATGTTATATTAATCTTAGACAGGTCCCTACCCTCAGGTTTACAATCTAAAGAGACAAGAGACAAAAGGAAAATGGTGTAGGAGGGAACAGGAAACAGCAAAAAACATGCATTTGAGGTCTTCAGATCCAATTCTTCAGTTCATTTCTTATTCTCTTTACTTTCAATTTTCTCTTCATTGTTGACAAACTGGATGATGGTAGGGATGGTCAGCCAGCATCTACTCAGCCCCACCTTGCTCGGCCTCAGGACCAGACATTTTCTCAACTGGTGGATTGGCTGCCATAGTCTTTTTGCCATCCTGTGGTGGGAGCAGTTGGAGGAGGGAGGGGCAGTGCTGGGAGCAAGATGGCAGAGCCCAGCCTGCTGCCTCTTCTCCACTCCTCTCAGGCAAGATGGTTATTTAGCAACTTCAGAAGCCTATTCACGCAAGGGCCTCTGGAATGTGAGTATGATGCCCTGGGATGGAGCATTCACTCTGCTGGGCCCCAGCTCATCCCAGGATGCCCACTGGTGCTGTGGGTGTAGGGCATGAAATTGCACTCTACACTCAGCCCAGGGCGTTCCCAGCCATCCTGGGACATCCCACAGCTGTATGGGAGGAAGAGCATTCGTGCTCTCCTTCCTGAACAGCTGTGGGTCCCACCCACAGCTGCCGCTATTGGTAGACGGGAGCCAAGCTGTCAGAGCTTTGGAATGGAGGTGCTGACAGCATGGTCCTGGTGTACCACACGGAGAAACACATTGCCCTGGCTGGCCGCACAACCACCATAACAAGTGGTCGAGTGGCTGGGGGAGGGCACCACACCCCTGGGTGCTGGTGGGCAACTACGGGGGCCCTGGCAGCTGGGGTAGCCCAATCTGCCAGTGCACTGGGATGGATCTTGGGCCTCCATGGGCCCTAGGTCACATAATCGGGTCACCTACAGTCCACAGGAACCCCCCCCCCCGGCACACACCCCTCAGGCTGGAGCCTAGTGGGGATGCATATACACACATGCAACTTACCTTGTCGCTGCCGGGTTCGAAGTGGCGGGCCTGACTGGCAGCATTGTGCGTCTGTGTGTGCTGCTGGTTCTGACTGGCCAGTTACCCACGGGTAGCTGGCTAATCAGAGCCGGCGGCATGCACAGACGCACAACATCACTGGCCGGGCTCACCACTTCAAACCCGGTAGCAACAAGGTAAGTCGCATGCACACACACTCATCCCTGCAACAAACTCTTAAAGCTGCATGACTTTCGTTCCGCGTCTGTGACACAGGCCTTCGGGGACAGGAGGCATGGTTTATTCATTCACTATACCTCCAATTGTTGCGACAATTCACATGTGCTTTGCATGAGTCACTCAGTCACCAGGCTCTGTCCCAACCAGTGCACATCTCTTTTTATTGTGAGTTCCAGATGGAACAATTATGTCTAGACAATCAGGTAGATCAAGTTCTTAGTTATAATGTGCCAAGCCAGACAAGAACTAGGGCTCCTGATCAGGTAGTTTTACTTCTTTATTGGTGGGAAGTGCTACATTTCTTGCAACTTTGTGAAAGACATTCAGGCAATGTACCTGAAATAGTGAAGTTACTTGAAAGTGATGTGATGTTCAGCTATCCCAACATGCTGTTTTCTCAATGGTTAACCTCTTTTACCAGTTCATGTGCAGTCTAAATGTAGATCGTTGAATAAAGCATGCACTTTAAATGTCATGGTGTATAACTGGGAAGCTGTCTGGTTTATACACAAATAGAACTGTACAAGTAGGATTCCATTCAGGGTATACCATATGAAGACCTGGGCAGTTTCCAGGCCCTTGGGGTCCCATCCTGTCACTCTCCAGACACACAGGCTGTGTTCACACAATACAAGGTTTTTGTTTGTTAACCCTCTGAATAGGCTTCACAGACAGGATGGTCCACTGCAGAATGTTCACGAGAACATTAGCTGAAAAGGTGTATTACAAAGCTGAGTGACACATGCCTTTGAGCTACTTTTTGCTTATTTTGCAATGAATCCAGCTGGCAGGGTCCCCAGCCGCTCAAAAGAGGCCTAGTCCTGGTCCACCTATCTGCGAAATCCTCAGCCGTGACTCTAGAGGGAGCCCATGGGGCAGATCCTGACTGTGGCTGAGGTTACTGCCGCTGGTCCATCCCACTACCTGGGAGCTTGCTGGCCTTGCTCCCGTTGTCAGTGTTACATTGTAATCGTAACTGTGTACTCTCGCCTTGCTTTTGAGCAAACCCCCTTGACCTCTCAGCAGGCCCCACTCAGGAATGAAAAGACACATGTGTCGCTTAGGGCATCTCTTCCCTTCCCTTAGGGAGTTGGACTCTTATCTGGGAATACTGGGTTCGATTCCACACTCCCCCACAAAGCCAGCTGAGTGACCTTGGGCTAGTCACAGCTCTCTTCTGAGCTCTCACAGCCCCAGCTACCTCACAGGGTGTTCTGTTGTGGGGAGAAGAATAGAAGCTTTGCCAGCCGCTTTGAGTCCCTTAAATGGGTGAGAAAAGCGGGGTAGAAAAGCCAACTCTTCTTCTTCTTCTTCTTCTTCTTCTTCTTCTTCTTCTCTGACCCTTCCAAAGTTTGTTTTTCGGAAACTTCTATTCCCACCAGTCTTTTAACGGGCGGAGATTTACCCCTGAAGGAGAGCTCTGTGTGCGTGTGCGCGTGTGCCCAATGCCACTGCCTCCCTCGAGGATTCCCTGGAGAGAAGTCTTTGCCTAGTGCTGGATGCCTTGCAGGCGGCGATCTCCCCGCAGCTTCCCACCGGCTGCCCGCTGCCCCTTTCCTCGGGGTTGCCCTCAGTTCTCGTGGAGAATTCAGGAGACCATCCGTGCTCTTTTCAAACCTCTTCTCTGCGACGTCTGTCGGGATCTGGGATTCCCACCGCCTCCCCAACGCGCGCACACGCGCATCCAGGTCTCGGAGACGACGGCGCCGTAGCCTCTCTTCTCCCCCCCACCACCACCGGCCCCGCCACCCACCACCAGTGCCTTCCCACCACTAAGCGACCACACTGACTCCGCCGCCCCGCCGCCGGTGCATTGAGCTCCGTAAACACACCACCAAGCAAGCAAGCAAGCAAGCTGCTAACCGCGCAAGGTCTGGAACAAAAAACAGCGCTTGGACTCCGGAGCTGCTGGGCAAGGACGCTCCGACTCCTCCAGCGGCGATCCTGCACTTCCTCCTTGCCCTTTCCACGCACACTCACCCACCCCCACTCACCCAGCCCCAAGCCCGCTAAGAGGGTGGGGTGGGATCCTCGCCGGCTGCGACTGATGAAAGGCTGCTGCGTGAGCGAGTCCCATGCTTGTTTGGCTGAGGTTTCTCCGAAGACCGGCGGGTGGGGTGGGGGGGAGCGGTGAAAGAGGAGCCCAAATAGCGGGTGTCCCTCCAACCATCTGATTCCAACCTGCATCTATACCGGGAGCGTCCGTGTGGGTTTTTTTCTTGCCCCCCCCAGCCCCCCCCAGCCTCTCCTACCCGCCCCCGCCCCGCCACACATTTCCATCCGCTTCGACTCGTCCTCGCTCTGCGCACGCCGCCGCCTCAGCCCTGAAGTTGTCTGGGGGGGAAAGGCTCAGGATGGGACTTTCTCCTTCTTCTCCCGGCTCCTGGCGAGCCTGGCGCTTGCTGGCCTGGACTGTCCCTCTGGTGACAGCCGTCGCCTCCTTCGCCGACGAGACCTTGGAGCGAGCCGCCAAGTCCGAGGGCTACTGCAGCCGGATCCTGCGCGCCCAAGGCACCAGGCGAGAGGGATACAACGAATTCAGCCTCCGCGTCGAAGGCGATCCTGAATTGTACAAGCCCGGAAGCAGTTACAGGGGTAAGTGAGCCCTTGACTCTCGCCTCCCTGCGGAGGAGGCTGGTCGCGCTGGGACAAAGTGGCGGCGGAAACGGGGGCGCCCGCTGGCTGAGAGGGGAGGCTGGAAGACCTCAAACTCCTTCCCACCGGGGAAGACTTCCCTCTCAGTGGGGTCCTTCCTAAACGGAAAGCGGCACGAGTGGGTCGAGGGGTTTCACATCAGTGGCACCACCGGGAAAGCACCCCGGCCCCGCCCGCAGACCCTGCCCGTGGGCGAAGGGAAGCCCGGTCTGTGAGGCGGCGGTGCCCATTTGACCCGAATTGTCCCTTTCCCGCCTTTCCCTCCAACTTGGGGAGGCTAGTTGATAGTCTCCTCACGAACAGTTTGACCACAGTTTCCACTCAGGACGGCTTAGAGGGCGAGTGTACGAAAGTATCCCGCTACATTCACAGCAGCCTCTGAGGTGGCCTTGAGGTGGTTTGCAGGTGGCATCTTTCTGACATCGCTCTGCCCCTCCGTCCTCTCGTGGACGTTGTGGGCTGGGAAAGCGGATTAGAGATGGGACGAGAACCGAAGGGACAGACTCTTCTATCTCTAGGGTGCCTTACAGTAGCTCCCCCCGCCCAAGTGGGAATGCCGTCTTGGACTGCATCCCCATGTCATAGAAAGAAGCACCTCTGAGGTGACTTAGAAGCGACTTAGAGATGGCTCACAGTTCTCATAATTCATAAGCCAGTCTGCCCCTCCCTCTTTCATCAACCCTGTTGGCTAGAAAAGGTGTACCGGAGATGGGGTGAGAATGGACGGCCACACGCTACCCTCTCTGAGGAACTTCTGAGTTGCCTTTCTTTTCCTGGCTCCATATGAGTGCCACCTAAATCGATGTGGATTGGGATTAGTCTAATGAGAAAGTCTCTCTGCATGGGTTAGGACATCCTGACACTGAAATGGTTCACCAAACACGGGGAAAAGGAAAAGATGCCTGGTCTCTTCTGAAAGTGGGGTCCTTAAGGATGAATAATTACCAAATGTTACAGATTTTTTCTGGTCTGCTTAGATTGTCTTAAACAAGGGGGGAGGCTACAAATTTTCCTTTCATCCTGAAAAAGATGAAAACATACCCTACGTAACTACTTAGTCTTTCCCCCCTAGTTTGTCCTGACTGTGGTCTTGAACAAATATGTAAATTGTCATATTTCAAATTCATGAACTTATTAATGGCGCAAATAACTCTTAAGCTGGAGACTATCAACTTTTTGGGTCCATCTAAATGAATGGGAATTCAATTTTCTCATTAGACAGGCCTAGCCGCAAATGTTAATATTCTGCTGGTTTATTATTAAAACTAAAATGTTTGAATAAGGAAAAAATAACTTCAATTTGTTTTAAAAAAATGTATAGGTGACCAGTTAAATGTTGAGTTTGCAACTCCCTTTTAACTACTTAGTTTGATATCCATTTCTTAGATTTCTTCTTAGCTACTAGCCTGTAAATATTCTTATAAAGGGATAATTACTCTCAGAGAAGGTTGTATTGAGTATCGTCTTAGGATTCAAGGAAGTTTCTACATCTCACTTTTACTTGGAATTAGAGAGTAAAATAAAAAGCAAGAACATCCTGGAGAAAATTTTGAAAAGGATGCTTTTAAAATGTAATCAAATAATTTTCCTGTGTTTACTGATAATAAAAGTATTCTGATTCAAAGCCCTGAGTTGTTAAATTAAATGAAGATTTAAAAAAAAACCAACTCTTTGCAAAGTTCAAAGTTATGTTCTCCAGAACTGTCTAAACTTACTCTGATGAGAAGGTATGAGAAAACATTGAAGTGTAACTTATATTCAGCAGGAGTTAATGTCACTTAGTTTTATGTTTTTAACTGTCACAAGAATTTTACAAGTTTCTCCCATGCAACACTGGAAAGACATCACAGCAAGTCTGCAAACAGAATTACCCCCATTCCTAATACACACACTCTCTTTTTGTGATTTTTTCTGAGAAATCTACATAAAATCTCCATAAGAAAAGGGGGGAACTGGTTAATTAAGGACAAACTGGGATTTTGCTACCTATTTATTGTGCAGAAAAGGCTCAAAAGGACAATTGAATTATACCCAGTATTCAGTAAATGATGGGTTTGAAGACATCAGTGGAAAAATTCCTGGTGCCAAATCCAGAAGGCACCATAGCCTGTCCACAGGGTGTTTTTGTCACGGTGTTCTTTAAACAGAACAGGAATGAGGAGGATCCATTCCTTTGCACAATTAACTGTCTTTGGCACATCTTGTTCAGCTCGTGCTCTTCCTTCTCTGCTCAAGCAAAGTGTGATCTGTTTTTGGTAAAGCAATGAAGATTCTTGCTTTCCTGTACAGAGACACAGAGGTATGAATGGCAGGGCCAGCATTGCTATTAGGCAGACTGGAGAGATGCTTCAGGCACCTGGTTTGGTTATCATGAAACAGAAACATATTTTTCATAATTTGGTTTACTCCTACTAGGGAGGAACTTATGGGATTTTGGGATCCCAAAATAATGCAGCCAGCTTTGGATATTCACTGCGCTTGGGGCAATTTTGCAGTGACTGGTGAACTGGAGCAGCAGCAAGTATCTTAGGACTCTTCTTTTCACATCCTAGTGTGATCTGAGGGAGGCACCTGGGGTCTCCCTTAGACCATATCAGTGGGCAGAAAGGAGGCTCCCTTTTATTTGGTATGTTTCCTTTGCCTTCAGCAGATTACTGTATTTAGTTAACTGAGCAAACACACTTTTTATTGGACCTGCTCTTTTTAATGTGTGCAGTTAAGGGCACAAGTTGGTAGCTTGTGGATGGATGCCACTTTTTTTAACATATGTGGATGCAGCCTGATTCAACACAGCATAGTGATTTATCCACTTAGATAACTTAGATGCGGCATGCTGAATATAAATTCCTCATACTTTTCTTTCCCCACCAGCTTGCATCCTAACAGAGTAGGTAATATCTATTGCTGAGTTTGCATTGCCTGGTTCAATATGGCTTTTAATCCATGGAGGACAGAGGAAACAGCAAAAACATGTGGGAAAATTGCCTTAGTACCATCTGCTTGGTGGTGGCCATGCACCCTACTTTACATAGGCTCTTTTTGAAAAACTGTTCACTCCATTAATCAGCAGCGTGTTAGTCAACAGACTGAATAGATGTGCAGATTACCTGGTCACAGTTTTCTCTAGAGCAGTGGAATAAATTTCATTTCAATTTAAACTGCGGTCCTTATTTCTATATTTGTTATCTAAATGATTCCATGTGCAAATTCTGTGCAATGTTTGTACCCTCTTTTGCCTATGGAGATATCCCATTACTTGGTTTTAAATTGCAGTGCTTGTGTTTCCTTCAGTTAAAATGCATTGTTTTGGAAACAGGAAGAAGATGAGTTGCATCTGAAACAGCTGCCGTGGCAATACAGAAAAGTTTCTTCAGAAGTTTAAAATTGTTGTTTCATCTAGATGGGAGAAAGCACCATTGAACTCCCAGGGCCTTCTGCCCAAATGAATATGCAAAAGTTTGCTCTGGAAGAACCTTTGGCCCCTTCTGCATTGGGCCTCATGCTGGATTATGTCCTTGAATAGGGAACTGCTATTTGCCAGCTGGTGAAGAGTTTGGCAGGACATGGGAAGTCCCTATTTCAGTATATAATCCAGGATAAAACCCAGTGCAAAAAGGCCTTATTAACTTTTTGCCTGTTGAAACCATCCTAGATATACACTCCCACAGTTTTCTATCATATAAACTCTGGAGAAAGTAACTGCCACGTCTTTCTAGTATCAAGAGTGTAGGAATTTTCTTTCACTTTCTGGTTTTTTTTTGTACTTGGAAGATGGGGATGGTCAGAGACTTTCCATCATGGAGCGTACGTGCCCCACAGAGCAGCTGCCATCCAGGAATGGGTCCAAACACGCACGGCCATCTGCATATGTTTGCTGGGAAGCAGTAAAAACTGTTCCACAATCATATTAGGAGCATCATCCTGCATGCAATCTTCATATTACTTCCAGGCGAAGGCTGCACGGCGTGGGGTGGTTGGGGGGCAGAGCAGCTGCACTTACAGATTTACGTCCCACATCCCTCATTGCCAAAGCAGCGGCCCAGCGTGCATGGCTGTTGCTACAGCAAAGTGAATGGTCCCGAATGGGACTATTTGCATTTCACCCAGACCCAGGTAGGTCTGGGTGGAGTTTGTGATGGGCCCACAGCAGTTATGTGCAAGAAAGCCATCTGATCGCTAAACTCTTAAGAGTTCTCACGTGTTGTTGTGATTGTAGCCAACACAGTAAGAGAGGCTGCAGATTATTTTTTTTTAAAAAAAACTACAGTAACTTAAGCAATAACATTATTATTTCATTTTTACTGAACAGTTTCTGTTGCAATCCTTCCATACGGCTGCCAAATGTGGCAACAAAATAATCTCTTTGCTGGCTCAGATTAATGACCAATCTTATCAAGAATCCTCCTCCCCTCCCCAGTGGCTGGTTGGATGCTAATGGAAAACCCAGAAATAGGGAAATTTTGGGATAGTGCCAAATTGTGTTCCCAAATGTAACTGTCTCTGCCCAAAGAGGAGGAGAACTGTACCATCACTCCTGGGGTGACTGAATGGTGGCAAGCTAGATTACTTTGCCCTCTGGGTGCCTCTCCTGCCCGGCTGCCTCAATTTTTATTTTTGTTACAAGGACAGTTGTTTGTGGCCTTAGATGCTTGAGATTTTATTTTTGATCATTTTGTTTTTAAATCTCCTTTCCTTGTCTGGGAAATGTGCTTGGTGCACCACCCACCTTGCTGCCCAACAGGTTCCCTAACTGAGCTGGTGAAGGTTAAGGATGTGCACGAATGTTAATTTTGCATTTGAATTGAGTTGGATTGAATGTCAAAACATTCTATTCAATTCAAATGTTTAGAATCCAAATGCAACAAAGTACATCGAGTTTCAAACGTTAAGAACATCCGTGCGCATCCCTAGTGAGGGTACTCCTTAGTTTGGTGTTGGAGAGCCCCAGGACATTGCTTGAGGGACTTCAACATACATGCAGAGCCCTCTGTGTCTGGACTAGCTAAGGATTTTGTGCCTCCATGACAGTTACGGGTCTGTCTCAGTTTATTACTGGCCCAATGCGTAGAGCGGTACATACTCTCAATTTAATGTTTCTTTCAGATTGTGGGAGAGGATATTGGAGGGGGTTAATGTATGGTCAGATCAACTAGTAAAGTCTGATTTAAGACAGCACTTCTGCGCTGCAAGGATGGGGAACCTATTACTATGGTTCAGCTCTTGGAAATGTATGAAATCTGATGGATTTCTGAATGCTCTGGAGTTAGGGTTAGGGTAAGGGCCAGAGGCCAGAGGCCAGAGGCCAGAGCTGGTGATCCTGTTGGGGCCCTTGTGAGTTTGTGGAATATGAGACAGGATGGACTGTCAATCCGGTTGCTCCCAGGTACCCAAGATTCTGAGATGCTTCTCGTGATGGAGCAGGTCAGGAGATGGCTAGAACATAGGTGGTGTGCAGTTCATTATGAAGGGCACCAAGCTTGTGACAGAGCACATGACCATGTCTACACTGAGGCAGTAAAAATTGCAAAAAAGGTTTACTTCAGACCTTCCATTCTTCAGTGCTGTTCTGAGCAGTTACAATGCTGGTGTCAGAGGCTCCTGGAAATCCAGTATTAGAATCCACAGAAGCCTGCTGTGATAAATTTACAAGGCATTTTGAGGATAAAGTTGCTCGTCGCCATGCCAACTTAAGCACCTCATTGAGATACTGTCTGGTCCAGTAAGCTGTCTCATCCAAATCTGTGGGCTCACTTTCAGTCTTTGAGGCCTGAGAATGTGGTCAAGATATTTGCTATGCATTCTGGATCTTATTAGCCCAGAGTGGTTTACTGGGTGGATCCAGGGAGTGCTGAATGGTTTCACTTGCCTTGAAAAAGTGGTGGTTTGATGACTTCTGAAAAAGTCCCATGTGGTCCCAGAGGTTCAGCCACCCGGTAGCTAATACCTTATTTTGTTTATGTTTCTGGAGAGGGTTGTGATTGTGCAGTTACAGGTGTTTTGGATGAAATTGATCATCTGGATGCATTTCAGTCTGGGTTCAGACCTAGGTTTTAGATGGAATCAGCATTGGTTGTGCTGATGGATGACCTGTTGCGGGAGAGAAACAGAGGAAGTGTGACTCTCTTGTTCTTGCATGATCTTTCTGTAGCTTTTGATAATGTAGATCACAGCATCCTCTTGGATTGCCTCTGAGGAATAGGGGAGGGAGTCACTGTGTTCAAAGTGGTTCCATTCCTACCTGCAGGAACAATCTCAGGCCCTTTCTGCACTTACTTGTTAATCTGGATCAAGGAGCTGCTAAGAACAAATTGCATGGGAGTAGAGTAGATCCAGGTCAGAACTGTGCTAAGGGCTCACTATTCTGAATTAGTAGTAGACCAGATAAATGTGGTTTCCATCTGTGATAGCACACGTTTGTTGTTCTAAAGCCCACTTGGTGCAGATGCCTCTGCCTGTGGATGATCTGGATCTAGCTAATAGCAATCTAGCTAATATGACTTAACTGAGGTAAGTGTGAAAAGGGTGTTTGAAAATAGTGTTGGGTGATTGTGCCTCTGAGGCTTGGCAGCTGAGCTATGGGGTCCCCCAAGGGCACTATTTTATCTTCAGTGCTATTTAATATCTATATGAAACTGTTGGAAAGGATCATCAGGAGTTTTGTAGTGAAGTGTCACCGATATGCAGATGATGCCCATCTTTATTTTTCCATTACGTCTGAGTCAGGAGAGGCTGTGAATGTTTTGAACCAGTGGTTGGATGCAGTGATGATCTGGATGAGGGACAATAAGCTGAAGATGAATCCAGTGGGTAGCTGGTTTTCACATTCAGGTATTTGGTAATTTGCCACTGCTATATATGGTTGCACTCCCTCAGAAGGAACAGTTACATAGGGTGTGGCCACTACTTCAGTCATTGTTGTCAGTGAAGGACCAAGTGACCTCTATGGCTAGGAGTGCCTATTAGCCTGCACTAGCAGGTGGTTGGCAGATCCCTATTCTGGGGTGTAATCAAGAATAAGACCTAGTGCAGAAATGGTCATGGGCTTAATACATTGCTTTTTCTTGTTGCAAACAGGAAAAAAATAGTAAAAATGTAGGGATAATTCCTGTGCCAAATATTTTTGTCCACACTGGGTGTGCTGGACAAGTGCAGTGTTTACATGGACTTGCCATAAGCTCTCCTTATGCCAATGCCACTTGAAAATACCTACTTACCAATCTCCTGGACAGTCTATATGACTGGTGGGTAATTTCCTATGTTCATTTACCATGTTCAGTGCACACACACCTTTGGTCATTAACATGAAAACAAGGAAACAAGTCTGTGTTTCTACAACTATCTTTAAAAAAAGAAAGAAAAATCTGAAATGGAAAAGCTACCAATTTCCAAATTCTTATGCATGTAGTCATTAGTTACACAACAACGCTATTTACTCATGTTTTGGCTTTATTCTCAGAGACCTTTTCTGTCTGGGGTTTACTTTGGAATATATTCTGGAATAACATCCTGCTGTTTGCATGCTAGTGAAGACTACAGCAGGCCCTGCCTGCCTCAGCCTGCAGCAACATGTGGACAGCAGAACGCTATTTAGGGATAAATATTCTAGAATAACTCCTAGTGCATGAAGGACTTTAGGCTGTTTCTGTACTTCTGCTAAGTGGAGCATTCCAGTGGCAAGGGCTCCTACAGGAACTGTTCCAGCTGGAATGGCCCCAGTGTCATGGAAAAATGATGTTTACACATGGATGCCCTGTTCCAGGACAGACCCTGTGTCCTTTGCACACCACCATCCTGTGCCGTCCAGACCACCTTCTGCTGCTCTAAAGCTCATGTGAACTTGAGAGCCTGATGCAGGGCCTCTGATGGCCTAGGAGGATGCATTTTTGTGGTTCACTTGGGTGTGCTGCCCAAATGCATTTGCCTGCTAAACTGGAACAGGGAGGTGCACACCTTTCTGCACAATTCCTAAGGCCAGTCTAGCCACACCTACTGTAGAATATTGAAAGACCCGAAAAAAACATGTCTAGCAGTGTCCAAATTAGGTGACAATTTTGGACACCTAAACTGGTCTATGTTGCATCCAACAAAAGTGCAGCATGCTAGTAGGGGGTCAGGCTTCTCTAGACAGCACTGGACTGCGGAAGAGGGAGGCCATGAAGAAGCACTATACTGCAGGGATGTGCATGAATATTTGTAACACTCAAAATTCGGCCAATATGGTAACATTCAAATGAATATGAATGTTTCTGGACATTCGTACAAATAGTTTGGACATTTGTTAAGCTGGGGAAATGTATCAGATATGTATCTATTCATATCAGATACTTATCTGTTCATATTAGATACACATTGAATGTTCATATGAATATGTACGAATAGATTCATATTGAATAGAATTTTACCACATTTGAATATGATATATTCATACATATATGGATTTTTGAACATTCGAGTCATTTCAAATTGAATGCTAAAAAACATTTGTGCACATCTCTACTATACTGGACCACTGGTAAACATGAAAAGACCCTTTGACTCTGGGTCTTTCTAATCATTCACTTCCTTGGAAAGTGGCGATATGAGATGGATCAAGCGCCCACGCTTCCAAACCCCCAATCCATCCCAAACTTATATGGCACTCCAGTACATGCCAGGTAAGTGTACTAGCCGTGATTGCTTCTCCATGGCAATAGCTGTGTGTGCTGGCCATTGTTGCAGCAACTACCCACCCCACATACCCTTCACCCTGAGGAGGTGTGAAATCCAGCCAGGGGACAGTACGGCACACGTGAAGCTGCTTCTGGAACAGAAGTGATTCTGCACAGTACATTCACTGAGCTTCACAAGGTTCTTTTCTGTTCTTTAAAAATTGTGATAGAATATCCTTTGGTGGGCGTAGAGAAAACAAGGTGACATCACTGTGCTATGCAAAAGAGGTCTATAAAAATATTCTTAATGTTAAACTACAGTTTGATAGTCATGATGCCATATCAGTTACAAAGAAGCTCCTGGCTTTGCCTTGAACTGGTATAACATCCTCCCCAAATCCCTGGATGTGCCTGTTCATTTGATGTTGAGACTTCAGAAGTCATATATTCAACTGTTGCTCCCCAGTCAGGATTTCTGGGCAATGGTAGCTAACAGCCAGAGGAGCTGAATAAGCTGGTGGTTCCAGAAGGCTTTGCTTCAAGAATGAAGATGAAATATAGGGTGCACAGTGAATCATGAGGGCTAGCTGTTCCCTTGCTCTTGAAAGAAAATATTAAAAGAAATACATGTAAGATTATACTTAGAAGCAGGAAAATTGATAATGGAGAAGATTCTGTTCTATTATTTATTCATAATTCTTTTAAACTGTTCCTCCTTGTTGAAGCAGTCCCACGAGCTGTAATTAATGGCTAGGCGACAGCATCTGAAAATCTTGATGGCAGTTTTTCCACTCTAAATATTCTTTTTTGAGAAATATTAACAATGTTGCGCTATCAGCTTTATTAACCATTGTGCGATCTGTTAGGTGGCAGTTGGCAAGTAGGTTTATCCATGAAATTTTACCTTGTGCTGAAATTGATACATGAAAACCTTTTCTGTCCTTTTCTCCTGGTCTTTTGAGAAAGCAATATGAGAAGCAGAGTGGAGGGTTCTGTAGAGAATAAAGATCTAGGAAGAGAGATTCATTGTGTAATGCTGTCTTGACAGTTGGCTTTTTTCTGTTTTACTCTGTGTCTACGGTGTTGTTCTGTAAAGCAAGGACAATAAATGTACACCCTCTGTAGCTGCAATCCTGTCAAATCTTCCGGAGAAAGCAAAATGCACAGCTCATTAAATAAGAAAGAATTTTTACAAGAATGTGCGGACATGGAAATAGACTTAATGAAGGATTGGCATTACTATGTGTACTAATTTTTGCTTCATTTTAGCTACTTGTTGGTGCTATTGTTTCCATTGTAACTGTTTTTATTACTTTAAGAGCTGTTTAAATTTGCCTGCATACATTCTTACAGAAATTCCTTGAGCATTGCCACTCATGAATTTGATCTATTTCATATAATAAAGAATAGGGATAAGGCTCTCCAGAACCAGGTGAAGCTAAAACTGTAGTTTGCTATACACAGTAGGGATGGGTGAAAAATGCTCATCACTTTTGCAATTTGCATGAATGGTGAACATTTAAAACTTCACATTGAAGCTGAATATTGGCTAAATTCAAAGGCTGACCTGTGATGGTGAAGCAAAAGCTTTTTTTGCTTTCGCTCAAAGCTTAGTTGCATCAATGAAGGTGAATTCATGGATTGGGAGCAGATTTGGAGAGGATTCAGAGATGCAGCAGGGATGGGGCAGGGCAGGGATGCTGCTTTCAATGAACGTTTAATGAACATTTGAAGTGAATCCAAAGCCTAACACATTCAAAGTGGCTCCATTCACGCAGATGTAAATTTCCATCCTGTTTGCTTCATTGCAAAGAAAATGGGAAAGAAAATTTGTGCACATTCCCAATACATAGTACCACTGTGAATGACAGACTGAGGACAATTCTGCACTGGTTGGAATACTGGACCAGTGTGTTGGCATATCTTACTCACATGCTAGTGGGCTGGTATACCGGAACTGTTAGTGGGTCAGTGCTTTGGATCCACCCAGGGCTCCCATAGACCACAGCAGCATGTGGTAGTAAGTCTCCCAGTGTGCTTGCTGATCAGGTATACTGGCCAGTAGGGATGTGAAGGAATATTCGAAACATTCAAAATTCAATCACATTTGTTTGAATTTGGACATTCAAATTCGAATCAAATGCCCATAAATTTGAATGTAAACATTTGAACGAATTTTGAATTTTTGAACCTATTCATGTGAATTATTTGGATGTTTGTATGTGTACAGATCTATTCGTGATGCATACTTGCTTGTACACATCTTGCCCACAACCATATCCATTTGTACAGATCTGTACAGGACAGAAATGGGACATGTACAGGATGTGTACGCATGCATATGGGCACATATGAATGTTGTTGACATTCGTATTTGCACATTTGAATTGAAAATTCACATGGATAGATTCAAATTGATTTGAACTGAATCAAATGTGAATACACTCAAGTTTTAAATATTCAAATTGATTTGAATTTTTGGATATTCAAATCGAATTGAATTGAATCCTGAAAATTACATTCGTGCACACCCCTATTGGCCAGTGCAGAATTGCCTTGAGATTGGTTGACAATGCCATTGACAGTTATGTACTGGAAGTAGCAGCTGCCCACACATGGTGGTTGACAGCTGGAGGTATGAGGCTTCAATAAGAGCTGTGTTCTTTTTCTGCCACTCAAACCAGTTATGGTGCAAAGATTGCCACTGACTAGAAGACAGACTAATTCTGTGGGATCAGGTCATAGTAGTAAGAGAGTCCCTTATAATCCCTGGGTTTGAGCACTCACTCAGCTTTGGACACTCACTGGGTGATGGTGAGTCAGTTGTGACTTCTCAGACTAGCCTGTGTGTATAGATTTGATAAAAGGAAAAGGGAGGGAAGCAGAATAATATCCATCACTTGCAGCTCAACAAGAAAATCCAATATGAATGCAGTAAAATTAATCAATTGAATGAACACTAGATAATATTTTATTTTTTCGCAGTTCAAGAGTACCCAGCATGGTATGCTTCAGATTGCAGGACCATAGCTCCCATTGTGCCTCAGAGTTGGACATGATAGTTGGGATTAATGGGAATAAGAATCAAAGTGTGTGAAAGGCACCATTTCTGTGATCCCTGCTATAGATAGTCATAGGTCCAATAAATTCTTATCCCCTCTCTCAAGGATAACTTCATCTGCCAAAAGAATGAGGAAAATTCAAGGGAATCTACTATCTTGGATCTAATTCTTACCAATGGGGAAGAAAAGGTTGAGGAAGTAAGGGTGACTGGGACCCTGGGAGGCAGCAGCCATACTATCATTGTATTTTGGATAACAAAGGGAGGGAAAGCTAGGATGACTCAGACTTCAAGATTGGACTTCAGAAAAGCAGATTTTGATGGACTCAGAAGGAGAGTGTAAAGGATAAATTGGCTGGTTGTCTTAAAGGGCAAAAATATCTAAGGATGGGGAAGTTTGCAAAAGGAGATTTTGGAGGCACAATCCCTAACAATTCCCCAAAGAAGGAAGAATGAGAAACAGCTGAAAAGACCAGGGTGGATGAACCCAGAACTCAATGACCTGCTAAAAAGAAAGAAAGAACTGTTTAAGAAATGTAATGCAATCTGCCAAAACTGCAGGATAAATATCACAAAGGCTAAAGCACAAAATTAATTGAAGATTGTAAGAGAGGTCAAAAGCAATAAAAAAGGGTTTTGGGGTATGTCAGGAGCAAAAGAAAAGACAAAGAATCTATAAGACCTTTACAGGATGAAAATGGTGAATTGGTCAAAAGTGACATAGAGAAGGCAAAACGTCTGAACTCCTGTTTTGTATCTGTCTTCCCTCAGGCAGGAAATGAAACACTAGCTGGCCTTCATTGTGCTGTTGAAAGTACAAGAGAATCAAGGCTCTGTGTGGACAAAGAAAAGGTGAGGGAACACTTGGCTAACGTAAATGAATTCAAGTCTCCAGACCGAGATCCTAGGGTACCAAGCGAATTGGCAGATATAATTGCTGAACCACTCTCTGTGATCTTTGAAAATTCCTGGAGAACAGGGAAAGTTCTAGAAGATTGGAGAAGGGCAAATGTTGTCCCTATCTTCAAAGAAAGGGAAGAAAGTCAACCCAGGAAATTACAGGCCTGTGAGCCTCACCTCAATACCAGGCAAGATCCTCAAACAAATTATTAAACAACATGTGTGCAATCACTTAGACAGGAATGCAGTAATTAGCCAGAGCTAACATGGATTTGTTACAAACAGGTCATGCCAGACTAATCTAATACAATTTTATGACAAAATCACTAGATGGGTCGATCAGGGAAATGCTGTAGACAGAATCTATCTTGATTTCAGCAAAACATTTGACAAAGTGTCTCATACTATACTTATTGAAAAATTGATCAAATATGGGATCGACAGGGCAACTATTAGGTGGATTTGTAACTGGTTTAGTGATCACACTCAAAGAGTGGTAATACATGGCTTCACATCCAATTGGAGGAATGTTTCAAGTGGACTGCCACAGGGGTCTGTTCTGGGTCCACTCTATTCAACATTTTTATAAATGATCTAGATGAGGGAGTTGAAGGGATGCTGATCAAATCTGCAGATGACACAAAGCTAGGAGGAGTTGTGAATACTAGGGAAGAGAAGGAAAGAACTAAGAAAGATCTAAATAAGCTTGAACAGTGGGCCGAAACTAACAGGATGATATTTAATAGGGACAAATGCAAAGTCCGACATCTTGGTAAGAAAAAAATGTTAAAAATAAATTACAGAATGGGAGGAATCTGGCTGAGCAGTAGCACGTGTGAAAAGGATCTGAGTGTTGATCACAGGAGCAAGACAAGTCAGCATGTGATGCAGCTGCAAAAAAGGCAAACACCATACTAGGATGCATCAAGAGGCATATACAGACTATACTTTGAGAAGTCATTATTCCTCTTTATCTTGGTCAGACCTCATCTAGAGTACTGTGTCCAGTTCTGGGCACCACAGTTCAAAAAAGACATTGACAAACTAGAGCAAGTCCAAAGGAGGGCTACCAAAATGGATAGTGGTCTGGAAACCATGTCCTACAAGAAAGGTTGAAGGATCTATGAATGTTCAGACAATGAAGAGAAAACTGAGAGTAGACATGATAGTGGTCTTCAAGTATCTGAAGGGCTGTCACAGTGCAGAGGGATCATTCCTATTCTCACTTGTACAAGATGGGACGACTGGAAGGAATGGTATGAAACTTCAAGGGAGTCAATACAGATTAGATATTAGGAAAAGCTTCCTAACAGTGAGGGCGATCAGTTAATGGAAAAGGTTGCCACGGGAGGTAGTGAGTTCCCCTTCAAGCAGAGGCTGGACCTACATCTGTCTGGAATAGTTTAGGGAATACGGCATAGAGGTCCCTTCCAACTCTATGATTCTGTAACAATGCGTGTTTTTCCACCGCACTCCTTTAATCTGGATCTGAGAAGATCTGGATCTAAGGAATGGGTACATTCCTTAATCCGGATCTAGTAGATCCAGATTAAGGAAAGTACCCAATGTGTTTCCATGGGTGGTCTAGCACCCAATAGCAATGGGTGCTAGCTTCCCTGCCGTGGAAACACTGGAGCACCCATTTGGAAATCTGGATCTACCCATGAGGGGTTTGCTTGTCACCCCAGGTGTTTGAAGGGTGAGGGGGTGCAATCTCCAAAGTGGCTTCAAAGTCATTTCGGAGTCACGCCGAAGTCTGTGGAAAATAGCTCCTTTGAAGTCTGTGCTGATCTTTGGAGTTAACCTCGGAGTCACTTCGGAGTCACTTCGGAGTCCAGAGCTATTTTGCACAGACTTCGAAGTGACTTTGAAATGACTTTGAAATGACTTTGAAACTTAGGTTTTGGGGCACCCATGGGCATCCTCTAGACCCCATTGTTACACAAGCATAGAAACAGGCTATCTTTAATCTGGATTTTCTGGCTGAAGACCCCATTGTAGACCCCATTAATGGGGTCTACAGAAAATCCGGATTAAAGGCCAAAAAGTACCATATGATCTGGATTTCCTGAGGCATGGTGGAAACAAATGTTGTGGTGGAAACAAATGCCATGGTGGAAATGGGGTCATCCAGCTCTCACCCAAATGGGTTCTTAATGGGTGCTAAAATGGATACTAAATAACCGTGGAAAAACAATAATTCTTGCAAGTTATGACTGCTGACTATGGCCATGTAGAAGATTTTAATTCACATAGAATCATTATGTATTGGGCTACATGGCTTTCATGGGCCAATCCAAGAGAATTGTGTTTGATGTTTCAGAAACTATTAGGGGATGTCACAGTGATTTGTTTACTTCACACTTGAAATGCCTGTCTTCCAGATTTGTGCTTCATAAAACAATAACTAATCTGACACAATATCTTTTAAAGGATGGGCCTTGAACAAAAATATCAAATGAGATCTGACGCTATGAATTCACAATACTGCTCCTAATATGTTTGAACTCTGTTTGCACACATCCAGTCAAAATCTGACCATATGGATCATTTAAAACATTTGGCTTTACGCTTTCTAATATGCAGCCAGACTGTGAAGAATGAATATGAATAATTTTACCTCTGTCATTGTGCATCCATGTTGATATGCAACCAATGTCAACACATTTTCCTTGTCACAATCAACTGCAGTAGTACTGTGCCAGAACTTTCCCACCACAGCTGAACACAGGAGTATTCCAGTGAAAATATATGGACAGGCAGGTGGACTATGCAGAAGATCAGATATGGCTAATTCTTCTGGAAGATCTGCAGACTGTAGGAATGTGCATGAATATTCCAAAATTTAAAAATCCAGTTTGAATCCATCAAATATCGATATTCAAATTCGAATTGGATTTAAAAACATTCAAATTTCGACATTTGGATGAATTTTGGATTTTTGAAAATCCGATACGGATAACTGAATAATTTGAATGAACAGATCCATATTTATCGTATACGAATATGCAAGAAAATTGTGTGTATTTGTGCTTATAATATGGGGTGAAAACGGGATGCATAGGGAATGAAAACAGGATGAATATGGGATGAATATAGATGCACACAAATTCAAAAAATGGATACAAATGTTATTGACATTCGTATTTTTGAACATGGATTGAACTTTCAAAAGTTCAGATTTGAATAATCTGGATTCGAATTGGATTTTTGAAAATCCAGGTTTTTAAAATTCAAAACAAATTGAATTTTTGAATATTTGAATCGACTCAGATTTGAATGCAAAAAATACATTTGTGCACACCCCTAGTAGACTGTACTATTGTTTTAGTGCTGAAATCTTTGCACAAGACGTGGGACTCAGCATAATTGTCTACAGCAGGTGACTGGCGAGTAGTATACTGTGTTGGCAAAGTTTCTATGGTGTGATTGCACAGAGCAATTTATAACATGCTTTGTTTCTGGAAATTTGTGAAACTTTTCCATTTGCAAAAGAACCCAAGCACTTAGACAACATTTGTGGGACAGCTTTGCACTATATGAATTCAATCAATCAATCAATCAATCAATCAATCAATCAAGCAATTTGCCTATCCATCAATTTAAATGTTCAATTTCTTTGAATTTCTTGCTCATCTCTAGAAATGCCTGTTCCCTAGAGTTATTTGTACTGTACTTTGTACAATGATGATCTTCCTCTCTTGTGTTAGTTACATATAATTACATTCATTACATATACTTCTATATAAAACAAGAAGAGACAAATGTATAAGTGTGATCAAAATGCATGTTCTTGAAAGTAGCATGTATTGTTCAATCCATTATTTATTTAGAAAATTTATATCCCACCCTTCACCGAATGGTCCCAGGGCGGGTTACAATGAAATTAAAACATATTGAAGAGTAAAACATAATTAAAAATATAACTCCCCTTCCTCTCACCCCCACCCTCCTTCCCACCCCCACCCTTCCTCCTTAACAGGACAGCACCCTGAGGAAGTTTCCATACTTTAGGAGAATACATGTTTTAGAAAAATGGGAAGCTAGGAAATGTTGAAATTTATTGGCTTGTGCTTCCCTCTCAAGAAACCTTTAGATCTGCTGGGTTCAAAGTCAGCGGCTTCTTGAATTGGTCTACCAAGAGGCCGTGCCTTCTGTCAAAATGCTGTCTGCACAGCGTGCCTCAGTAGGAGATGTGCACAAATATTCATAGCATTCAAAATTTGTACAAATTTTGCCAGATTTGGACATTCAAATGTGAATGAAATGTTTTGATACATTTGTATGAGGCTTCCTATGAAGCTTTATAAGGGATTTGTATGTATTCATATGCATTTGTATGGGATTCATATGGGATTTGTATGAGATTGAACATTCGTATAGAGTACAAATCCTACCACATTTAAATTGAATACAAAAAAATTTTTTGTGCACATCTTTCCTTTGAAGTAGTCCTGCAAGCATTCCTGTGAAGCTAAACCGTCGCAGCTATTCATGTGTGGACAGCAACAAGTGACTGGGCCAGTCTACTTGATGCATGGAGCCCAGCGCCATTTTGCTGGGTCCCTGGAAGCATCCTTGGAAGTATGCTGCTTCTGGGCACCTGATTAAAAGGTTCCAGCTAGAAACTTCAGAGGTTGGGACTCTGGTCTTCACAGTGAGAGGACCTCTTGTCCCATGCCACTGGTTGCTCAATCCAACCCATAACTGGCCTTGCATAGGTAGTATGATGCATACCATGCATAAAGACTCCTAGACATAAACATCTCTCCAAAATAGGTACAAATTCTACATCAGCCCTAGAGCTGGTAAAATTGTTTTCCTTATCTCTGTGGCAAAAGTTCAGTGGGTATTTTGATTTGTTACCTCCTGTTAGATAATAGTTGTCCAAGGACTGTTCTGCTCACAAACAAGCAAATTAATTTTTCACTGTAAGCAGTCTGATAAAATAAAAGAAAGATGACATGGGGGGGGACCCTAAACATAGCCACAAATTACTTTTAAAGCAAATATAATTCAGAGAGAGAGAGAAAACCTTGAGGTCATCATACCCAGCTCTTTGATACATCAACTCTGGTCTCTTGTGAATATGAAGAAGATTTGGCAGAAGGCATTAGGAAAGGGATCAAAAACCAAATAGCAACCATCAAAAGCTCATTGGGAGCCTGCCCAAGAAATTCTCACTGCCAGAGGAAAGAATTAAATAATGGAACTCAAGGATGTACAGAAAGTGTGCTTAAAAGAACATTTCAGCCAAAATCAAAATCTTTGAAGTACCCATGCTTTTAGTAGGAGAGAGTAATAATAATATACTTAACTCTCACACTGAAAACAATAGCACATACTAATTAAACAACGTTAATCTTGCATTTGTCATGAAGAAATTTAACTTGCTGTCCCCTAGTGATCCTTCCTTCCTTCCTTCCTTCCTTCCTTCCTTCCTTCCTTCCTTCCTTCCCAAACATTCATTTTACAAAGTCATAATCAAAACAACCTAGATTGTAGTGAGTTATTAAGAACAATAGTTACACAGTTGGTGGGAGTGGACTGCTGCCATCTATTTGGGGTGGTCATATTCCAAATACAAACATTTTTTTCAAGGAGTAGTTTTCCTTGGGATGACAGCTATGGAGAAAAAGGTTGAATTCAATTTCATACTTGTTCAGATATCTTTAACTATGATTCCCCACTTCTTTTTTATTTTTTGAACACCCTATTTATTTTTTATACTCCCTGTGGGGTTACCATTGTGTCTGTTCCAGAAGATGCAACTAATGCAAAACACAGCAGTCAGGTTTTTGAGCATGTGGATACATCACAAAGCAACTGCAACAGGCTGCTAAGTAGCTACTGGGCCAGGCTCAAGATTGTATGCTTAGCTTTATAAGTTCCTAAACAACTTGGAACCATCATACCTTAAAGAATGCCTCCCTCACTTCAACCATGGAGTTGCTCTGAGATCATCTGGAGAGATTTTCCTGCAGGTAACATTAAATGTCGAGTGCCTCCAGACACGTTTAAAAATTCACATTCCCTTCACAGCAAAAGAACACGTCACTGGTCATGTCACAGTTAGGGGAGTCAGTCTCTTATGTGGTTAGAAGTAAGGAAGGCTGTGACCTCCACACAATCCTGGCTCTATTCGAGTACAACCCCCCAGTCACCTTGCGGTTGCCATGCACCCCACCTCTACCACCTCTACCTTACAAACCTCTTCCAGGCTGGAGGGAGAGAGGGAAGGAGGGAAGAGAGCAGTTAGGCCAGAAAGGGCTGAAAGGGTAAAATAATAAAAAGCAAACCAGATCTAGGCTGCTACAACACTTTTTCCTTCTGGATTTTGTAGTTTGCTAAACCCATACACTTGCCCAAACCCATACACTCGGCCTCTCTTCCACCCTTTCCTCACTGATTAAGGGTGCATACAGATTCATTAATATTGTGCAGTGGAATGCACAGTCATGGTGGGGGCGCCTCACACCAGGACTGATAAATCATAGCGGTGACACACTATCCCATCGTTACTGCAAATTTACTGTAGTGCGGGATGAAGAACACTTGCTCCACAGTATTAACTAAATTAGAATCTTCTCTCCAGTTCAAGCAGGACAGCAAGTAGAGATGACGAGAGCAAAGAAGGCAGCTCAAATGCAATTGGCTGCCTCATCCCATGTGACCATACATGCTGACTGAGCTCTTGCAGCTTCCTATGGGAAGCTATGGAGCTGCATTTCGGGTCAGAATGACATGTTGTTGCTTCTCAGCAGGTAAGCTGCGATTTCCCCCTTAACTGTGGGTTTATTCCACAAGTCTGGAAGGGGCCTATGGGGCAAACAAACCTCATCTAAGGTTCGGGGGGGGGGAAAGAGTCCATTATCAGCATGGCTGTGTGGTGGAAGGGCTCAGGGGAGGAACATTGTGCAGGGAGGGAGGGATCTAGATCAAGATCACCCAGCTGGCTCTGTGAAGGAGTGCAGAACTGAACTAGAAGACAACCAGAGAAGAGCCTGGTACTCTAAGACTAAACTGTCTCAGGACCAAACAGGACCTGTTGACAGAAGTCCACAGCAGCTATCTTTCATCTAGCTCATAATGATCAAAAAACAAGGCTAGCAAATTGGCACATGCCTTTTCCAAACATTTCTTGGTGTGTGTGCCTGCACTGAGTTCCACTTATTGGTACATTTTAGTGTTTCATGTGTCATCTGAAAAAAGACTGTGTTTATGAGTGTACATGTGTGTGTATTTTCTGATGCACACCACAACTGCAGAACTGGCCGTTTCTACCAGAGCCAGCTCACAGTTTCAGGGATGCTAATATGTTTTTTAAAAAAATAAATATGTAACACCAATCCCAGAATACAGTAGTTTTGACTACTAGAACAAAAGAAGAGGGAGTGTTATTCCAGATTTCTGCAATTCTGACATCTTTATAGCAAAGACTGCTGCAGTAGAAGGGTCTGCTTAGGAGGCTGCTGTCTTCTGGCTTTCTGTGAGAAAGTAACAGAGGTAGAGTGAATGTAGAGATTCTGTTGGTAGTCACCTGTACAAGGGGAAAAGGAGAGGTATAGGGAAGCAGTGAGGCTGGGTTTCACTTTTGATTTCTCCCATAGATTTGGAAGAGAGGCGGTCCAAAGGACTTGAGGAGCAGGCCTCGGTAATGTTAAAATAAGTGTGACAGACAAGGTTGTTCCTACCATTAGGCAGAATCAGACAATGTCCACAAGTAACTGGTGCTCAGGGCTAGCAGTGTCAATCTGCAACCCATTCATTTGTCCTGAGCTTTTTACTGTTACCTCAGATAGAGATCAGAGATGTGTGATACAGGTATAGCCCTCCTAGCCTACACAGCTGCCCTCAGCCATAGTAGAAAACAAGACACTAACCCATCAGTTGTTTCTAGGAAAGGTTCAATAGTCATTCCAGTCAGCTTCATTGCATGGAATCCTTGTATGCCATCTTATCCTTTGAACAGTGTCTCTCTCACACCCCACCCCATTAATTCTAAATGTGGAAGTTCAACAATAAAACTGTTCCCAAATGAAGTCATGAAGTTAAGACTTTATTCTGAGAAAACACATTCTGATCTCACTCCCAGTATGGGTTTCCTATGATGGTTCTGAAAAATGTCAAGCTACGTTGAGTAACTTTGGCAGTTTGTGAAAGCACAATGGCAAAATGGCCTTACTGTGGAATAGGGATGTGCACAAATATTCTAAACATTCAAAATTTGATTGAATTCGTTTGAATTTGGACATTTGAATTCGAATGTTTAAATTCAAATTTAAACATTTGAATGAATTTCAAATTTTTGGATCTATTTGTAAGTGCAAATTCGAATTGAAAATGTGAACAAATAGATTCGAATTTGCTTAATTCAAATCAAATGTGCGTAAATTCAAATTTTAAAGATTCGAAACAAATTGGAATTTTTAGATATTCGATTCAAATCGAGTTGAATCCTGAAAATTGCATTTATTCACACCCCTACTGTGGAAACAACCAGTGAATCTGAGCTCTCTGCAAAGAGTGCTTGCAATGTTGCTGCTTTTGTGAACAAGGCCCAGATGTTTCTGGCTTCAGCTCCCATCTGAATTAAGGAGATAATAATCCTAATAATTCCAATAGAGTTCTTGTAAGAAGTGCAAAAAAATGTTGTTTTTGGGTACCACCAAGTCATGGCCAACTCCTTGATGCCCACCTGAACATTTCCATGGGCACTTCCTTGCAGTTTTCTTGGCAGCAATACAGAAGTGGTTTGCCATTGCTTGCTTCCAGGAAGAGGCTGAGGATTGAACCAGCAGCCCTCTGGTTTCCAGACTTGCTCTACCACTGATGCTGTGTTCACACCTAAGTTTTAATCCAGCTTCAGTCCACCTTCAGAGCATGATAACACATCAATAAAGTGACCAGCCATTTTATTTCCACATTATTTATCCAAAATATGAATTTTCTGAGTTAGATAATGGCAAAGGGAAACAGCTTCTCACTTTGCTGATGTGTCATCTCACTCTGAAAGTGGACTGAAGCTGGATCAAACTTTAGGTGTGACTGCAGCATAAATTACAGCCACTCCCCCAGATAACACTCACAAAGTATTCTGAGTAGTGCACCCCTGATCTCCAGATGGTTAGAATAGAGTTTCCAGCTAGCAGAGAGTACCTGGAGGGATGGCAGGTGAAGGGATATTAATATTGATGCCTATGTAAAATGTTATTATGAAATGGCAGCTGGCATTCTTGGAAACCAAACAAAAGCCAACACATACAAATTCACTGTGCACCGCTGTTTTTAAAAAGTTGGATCCTCACTTTCACCAATCTGCACCCTCAAATAAACATTCCTTGCATCAGAATAATTTACTGACGCCCATCCAAGCTTTCTAGTTCTTTAAATTCCTTTGTAACTGACGTTTTAGCTATTTTCTAAATACAAGACACATTTGATTTTCACATTCTGAGGAATCTTTGCTACTCTTTGATTTGTTATTTAAAGTCTCAGTGAAACGACACCTCTTTTAGTCAAATTTTAATACAGCATGAGTGCTTGTAGGTGGCATCCCACTTCCTCCATCTCAAATGCAAAGAAATTAGTAGAATGTTTATTTTTAATAAGTATCATTTCTAAAATGTCAGTAACCTGCCTTTCAAAGTGCATGGAAAAACATGACACTGAGGTTGCAGTTGTACACTCCAGAGGAAAGTTGGCCCACTTTCATTCAGTGGATGCTGTGAATTGTTCAAACTCGCTTATGTTCTCGAAACAGTACCTGGGTGGTTTGCATGATGAAACGAGCAGATGGTACCTAAAAAAAAAACATAAGCTGCTATTTCTCCAGCGCTGCTTCCAGTTCCTGATTTTCATTGAAATGATTTCCAGTGAGAATCTGGTGTAAATGCCACTCCTTCTCACTCTCCTTCCAAACCAGGAAATTGTCGTCCATCTAGTGAAAGGCAATTCAGACTGTCAGCTAGGGATGTGCAGAAATATTCATCACATCCAAAATTTGTCCAAAATTGTCCAAATTCGGACATTCAAATGTCAGTACATTCAAAGACTGATGTTCAAATATGAATTGAATGTTTCTGAACATTTGTACAAAGCTTTGTTACATTCGTGAACCTGGGGAGGTGGGGAAGTGGCTGCCTAATCACACCTACATCAGATCCAAAGTGGATTCAAAGTGGATTGAGAACGGATGATGTGTTCAAAGGGGATATGTAGGGATATGTAGGGGATAAGTAGGGATACAAAGGGGATTTGTTGAGGATACATAGGGGATATGTAGCAGTGATTTGAATTGGATTCAAATCAAACATTCATATCGAGTTTGAACCCTACTACATTCGAAGGATCTATTCAAACGAATACAAATTTTCTTGCATTTAGTTCAATAAAAATTAAATACAAATAGAAAATTCATGCACATCCCTCCTGCCAACATACTGAGAGCAGGAGGAAGTTGTTTCACCAGAGACGGGAGCCTTGGTGTGATTCTCCATCCTCCAGACCTGCCATATGACAGACATAGATAAGAGGCACCTCAGAAAGACCGTGTCTGGCCCTTGTGTTCCCAAGCCTTCTCTAACCCACAGAATGGTCAGGAGGTGGAGGGAGGGGCAGCCTAGTGTGTGACCAGTCCCACCTCAAAGCCTTCTCTTATCTGCCACAGAGGCATCTCAGAGTTGCTTCATTTTGCTGTGTCTGATCACAGTCCAGGATGGGCAAGGGTGACACTGAGACAGCCATCCGCATCCAGGCTGTGAATGCCAGGAACATAACGTCGGAGTCATCATCCAGTGTATGATCACACACTGATTGCCATGGTGATCTGGATGCTGCATGCAGCTGTGCAGCTGTGGTCATATAGCCATGCCCACTTGCTGTGCTGCACCCAGAAGAGTTTGTGGACACAACAGCCATCTGCAATCCTGTCATTCCTGATAAGCATGTGGACTGGATCACTCTGTGGGAGCCCATACCACAGCTCCCCAGTGTGGATGGAGCAATCCAGCAAGCAGCCTGGATCATTCCGTTGCACAAGTGCAAACAGGCCTCTATTTTCTTCAAAGCATTGGTATTCTGTGCATTCTCCTGCATAGCCTCTACCCATATCTGTGATTTCCCATTTTTACTGTGTTATTTTCTATTTGTTTTAGCTGATTTCCTGAATTTTGCTTTTTTTTTTTATTTATGTGTAGCAACACTGTGCTTTCTCCAGCTATGTTAGCATTTATTCCAACAAACAGTCTTAAATACCTGCACTACAAGACCCCAGAACAGCAGCCCTGCAGTCAAATCATTAATCTCTAGTTTCTGGATGCGTGGTCATTCATTATGAGCACCAGTATAAAGAGAAACAAAGGGCCTAATTGCACTTGCCTTTCTGAAGCACCTGTATATGCGCAAAGGAGGTCTCTTTCCACATATAGCAGCATTCTGTCCTGGAGCACCCAGGAGCTCCCTACAGCTGCCCCAGTCTTCAGTAACCATGGACAAGTAAAAACCTGTCCACAGCTTGACCAGGAGCAGCTGGTGAGCCCCTGGTCAGCAGCATTTTGAGTCCCCTTAAATGAGGGAGAAAAGCAGGGTAGAAAAGCCAACTCTCCTTCTCCTCCTGGCACACCACAAGCCAATTGCCATGACAGTGTCGTGGTGCAAACTGTGGTCATTGCTATGGTGATCCAGCCTGCTAAGACTGAATCATCCATGCTTCAGCGTGTACCAGTGCTTGAAGTATGGATACCTCCTTCTGCATCCGATTTTAACCTAAGTAGAATGGTATTATTATAACATTCCACCAAGGAAAGTGGGAACAGGCTCAAATTCATGAAAAGCAGGCCAGTCAGCTTATGCTATATTTGTAATGAATGTGAGAGTTGGGTTATAAAGACCAGCTGCAGAGCATCATGAGTCCCATCTGATAGGTCCCTATGAGAACAAGATGCTGGACCATAGTGGCCATCAGTCTGCTGCAGTAAAGATTCTGTCCTCCAAAGAGTGCCCATGCAAGGAGGTTTTGTCCCAAGCAGGAAAAAAAAACCTGACCACTTTTCCAGTAGCCATTTATCTGGCAGTGAATGCTATCTAGGTCAATGGGGGCATACTTCTGAATTGATGAATATAAGAGGCCTATTCGCACTTGGCCTTTTTCTGAAATATATCTCAGGATAGGGGTCTGTGGTCTGCATGCTAATGCAGACTCTGGCAGATCTCACTTTGGGCCTGCTGAAGCTTGTACTAGCATATGGACAGCAAGGATATATTCCAGAATAAAGCCAAGTGCGAATAGGCCCAAGGTTAGGCTTTCAGCAGCTGCTCTTGTGAGCTGACATTGCACAGTGGCAGGAGTTCTAGAATCAATGACCACTAGAATGGATGCCTTGGTACTGACTCCATGTTGGAGAGACAGGCAGGATACCTCTAAAGGCTGTTTACTGGGATTTGAGAGCAGGGGAAGGTTTTGCCCTTGTCTTCTGCTTGAGATGCCCTTAAGCAAATGGTGGGCCACTATGTGAGACAGGATGCTGGACAAGATGGGCTGTGGGTCTATCTGGCAATGCTCCTCTTATGTTCTTATGTGCTCACACTAGTGTGAGAATTTCCAGTGGTTATTAGAAATGCTTTCTGGAGAATATTACTTTCAATAAGACCAAATGGAACAAGCTGATTCCTGGAAGGAAGTGCAAGTGAGTAATACCCTTTATATATCTCTTGTTTCCATTGAAGTATGTTTTACTTCTATTCTTGTAGTGGAAGGGGTTCTGGAAGTCATCCACTACAGTTCTAATACCTTGTTCATTTTTATGATTTTAAGTAAACCCTTGGAAGCTCATGGTGATCAGAAAAGAAGAATAAAATGAAATTTGTGGGGAGTAGGGATGGAATGGGAAACAGGAACTGGACTTGGGAATGACATAAGCAATGGATGCCAAATGCAAAATGGGAAGAACTTGCTCATTCATATAACCATTCTGCCAGATCAGCCACGTTTATGTTTTGTTAATGAACCAAGTACAAAAATGACTCCAAAGCACACTTAGCACCTTGAATGCAATGCTTAAAGCAAGAGAAGATGTATGTTTTCTTACATGGTGATGATTGGCCTTTTCACAGTTGACTTTCTGGGATTTCCATGTGTGGGCTGACGTGTGCATTTGTACACCATGGAGCCACTTCTGTCCCAGAGTGGCTCTGAGCATGTGAAGCCATCCCCATCTTCCCTAAATAAACTGTTCCACATGTAGCCTTTGCATTTCTTCTGTGTGAAGGCTGTGTGATGGTGGCATGGCATGACTGTGGCTGCACAGTTGTGTTCTTCTCATCACTGTAGCAGTGGCCCAGCACACATGCCCATTGCTGTGGTGAGGCAGACACTCCCAGATGGGAGTGTCGGAACATGTGTCCACCATGGCCCTGAGTGACCAATCATGTGTGAAGCACACATGGATTCAGCCAAAGTGGACCAAGGAAATTATAGTCCCAAACAAACTCTAATTTGCTTAAATTGGCTGAACATGGCAGTTTCCAAATACTGTATATTCTAGTAACTTTCCTTTGAAACAGGGCCACATTACTTACTGAGATTACAGCTGTCTACAAGGGCATGCCAGATTTGACCTTGGATAGGGCCCCAAGTCTAGCAGTTGACACAGACTCTGCTACCGTAGCCTATCTGAACAAAATATCCAAGAAGACAAGACAAAATCTGTGAGAGTTCTCAATCTTCAAACTCCTCCTCTTCCAGCTCAGGATGTGTGTCCACTAACACACATTTAGTGCCTAGGGCTACTGATTTTGTAAAAACAACAACACAGAAACCAATTTCTTTCAAAATCTGACACTTTTGCTTTTTCCTCCAGTAACGCTTTCTGCTGCCACTCCAGCCTACTTCCGTGGATTCACATTGATTGCTTTGAAAGAGGGCAAAGAAGGAGAAAAGGAGGAAGACCACGCAGGATCTTTTCAGGTGAGGAGCTGCATCTTGAACTCTTAGGCCAGCAGTTCTGAGTGGATGATATTTCTGGAGTTCTTGACATTATACACATTTTCTAGCTCTAGATCAATACCACTTTGAATTAGGGATGTGCACAAATATTCAAAAATCCGAATATTCATTTCGAATACAATGAATGTCGACATTTGAACTCAAATCAGATTTTCAAGAATCTGAATTTGCACATTTGAATTTGAATATGGATTTTTGAAAATCCGATATGGATTTTCAAATGATTCGAATGCGTAGATTCATATTTGTCGTATACAAATTTGCGTGAAAATTATATGTATCTTGCACTTTAAATATGGGATTAAAATGGGATGCATATGGGATAATACGGGATGTATACAGATTTTTACGGAATGCGCACATTGTTGACATTCATATCTTTAAATGCGAATTTAACATTCAAACTTACAGATTTGAACGTTACAGATTCAAATCAGATTTTATGACATTCTAATCTTAAATATCCAAATCGAACAGGATTTTTTGACATCCAAATCTACTCGGATTCGAATGTCAAAAATACATTCGTGCACATCTCTACTTTGAATTGTGTCATGAGATGGTTGTGTACTGTGGCTACTAGTGTTTACTTGCATAGTGTTGTAATGGGAAGGGGGATACCTCACCTTTCATTGTTGCTCAACTCTCTCCCTATCACATTCTGATGCACAAACTGCCACTAGTAGCTATACTGCTATAAACCTAAAGCCCTGATTTTTGAAAGAGTGCATTAATTTATCTTGGAAACGGATATGGCAGATCCGTTTCAGTTGTTATTTCACATTTGTGTGTGTGACCAAATTTGGTTTTGTATAATTTGTTGTTTTTTAAAATTCTGTCCTTTATTGTTCTATTTATTTATGCATATCATATATCTTGGACCTTTTAGTGAAAAATGAATTCTTCTTCTTCTTCATTGTCATCACTGTCACTATCATCACCAGAAACAGTCAGTAGAACATCTAGGTTAAAATTAATTATGTATTACTGCAGTTTTAACTCTTTCATCAGATTGGATGCAAAGAGATTAGAGACCTCCTATGTAGCTGCTCACAACAAACAAAGTCCATCTTGCAGCTTTCCTTAGTAATTGGCCGTTTGTCTCTTCTTTTGCTCAGTCATTTTATTGAACTGAAATTTATTATATGAGCACAGCTTGAATCCAGTTGTCGTTTGGATAAGTTCATTGGTACTTATGTGTGGAACTGAATGTCTTCTAGTGAATTTCATAGTTTGATTCTAAGTATTCTGGACTTCTTTGAGTTTCCAAATGAAGCATTAGTGATGTGAGTGAAGTTAAGGAACTAAAAATCAAAATAAAAAACATTATGTTTGGTTTCCAGGAAGACTTTTGCATCTATATTACTAGAGAACTTAGGCTAGATGAAGGTTGCTGACATTCTAATATAAAAAACACACACAAAATATTAATTACAAGTTCACAGTTGGCACTGCAATTGTTTCTTTGTTTGGAACAAATGTACAGTTCTGTTATTTCTTTCTGTGAAGTTGGGTGGCATAAGGCAAACATAGCTCACAGAGCAGGACACTGAGGCAGTGATGTAGCTAAGGTTTCACTTCCATTCAGCCAAAATTGGATATTGATGTATTGACCCATGGTAACCAGTTTGAATGGATGGAGTCATAGCTACCTATCATATCACTTTCTTATAAGAGCACACCTTCAACACATAAACTAAAAGGCATATTTTGGGATAGATAAGATGATATTCTTGTGCATAATGATTGATAGATACATTATGAACATTTTAGGATTTTACAAAATCATAAAGATTATGTCATATTCTAATATAAAACAAACAGTGGTCTGTTGCAGCTCAATCAGCAGAAATGGCCATAATCATAGACCTTTGATTTTCTCTTATTCTAACAACATTCAATTAATGGGTGCTATAAGGTGTTATGCTGCCCAAGAACAGAGAGAAATTGCAAACAAGTGACTCTTGCTTGCATCATCCCCAGTGAAATGGTGTTTAATTTCTTTAGTTAATAATCTGTTAAATAATGCAATATTATTTTTGAATAATCACTGAACCAGTATATGACATTTGGTGGCCTTTTCCTGAGCAAGCAAAATGTCTTGAGCCTGTCCTGGCATCTTAGATGGAAAGAGCAAGACTCTTGGGGAAATAGTTTTTCTGCTAATCAAAGCACCACCATTTACATCCACGCACCCTTCTTACAAACATATTCTTATATTAGGTCCTTTGCAGCCCTGTTCGTGTTATTGTTGGGTACCTGTCAAGCATTTAACGGTTAAATGTGGTCAGAAACTCAAATTACAATGTACTAGGCTTCAAGGTTATTTCTGCTTGTACCAATGCCATTTCCCAGCTGAGTCCGCTTTAAAAGTGGAGGATGTGCAGGCAGATAATCATAACATATAGATTTCATGTTCGGTGTTTTGATACAAATACACAGCTGGCAAAAAGGCTAATGATGCAATTCTAAAATTGGGATTTGTATTCTGATTGGCTACATGCATAGACCAAGGTTGCAAACTGCTTCATAAACTCTGTAGATTTGTAAATAAGGGCTATCTTTTTTGGATTTGTGTTATCCGTGCTGCAACTGTATCTACTGAATAAAGCTAAAGCCTTCCTCTTATGAAATGAAAACTTTGTCTCTGACTTTCTGGACTGCCAGAGGCTTACTGGGATATGACTAATGTGCTGCTTCCAGTCTGAATATGTCATCTACAAACCTTGAGAGTAATACTGAGTTCTGACCAAATCTTAGCTGACTGCATGAGCACCTCCATGCACTTTTCTTGGCAGAGATACAGAAGTAGTTTTCCATTCCCTACTTCAGATGAGACGCTGGGGATTGAACTGATATCTCTCTGCTTTCCTGCCAGTTTGCTCTAGTACTGAGCCGTGGGCACATCATTGTACCTCTTGTTATTAGTCAAAGAGATTTTGTTGGGTCCCTCCACTCACATGGGACAGTGTTATGATACCAATCAGCTTCCTTTTACAGAAAATAGGTGGGCAAACAAGAGTTGTTCTTGTCTTTTATTTTGGTTCCTGAAAACTTTATTGCTTGTGCAGTCAACTCAAGATGTGATCCTACAAAACGTATAATTTTAACTTCAATTATGCCTATGACGTCTTTTTAAAAGCTGGGATTGCTCCATGAGAATCTAAGTCACGTCTTGTAGTTTAATGCTGAAATGCTTGGCATACTAGGCTTTGCAGAAAAACGAGGTGTCCTGTTGTTGTTCTTAATATTATCCACTGTTAATATTATAGAGTTTTCAAAACTGATTATTGTTCTTACACGGATGTATCACTCCAAAAATAGCAGCCTGTAACATGTACTTAAGTATTTAAGAAAAATATGTTGAAGATGTTTTCTGGTGAGACTCTAGGAAACAAATGTCAACAATTCACTCATTGTGTGCTATCTGTGAGTCTCTTTTCTGCTAACAAACAGCATATAAACCAACTGAGCATATTAAGCATGCAGAATTTATCTGCAATGCTCCATATTGATGGACGTGTTGCTCCCAGGCATTCAGAGGCTATATTTATTTGTATTTGAGATAAGAACTATATGTAGAAACTGTGAGGCTGTTTAATGTCCTTCATTTCCACATCAGCCTCTTCCACCTTTGTCACATGCTGATCCTGATTATAGTAATCAGGATTTGATTGGGCATGTGATTTCCCTGTACCACCTAAGAGGCTGTCAAATCGGTTGATCATATAGGAAGGAAAAAGATAGCTCCTCAGAACTACTCAAAATGTAGGGCTATTGGCTGAAATTCCCTTTTCTTTGTTATTATAAATGATGCAGAAGCTCTGTCCTTCTGTTCAGTTCGCAACTCTACAGTCAGAGGAGGAGACAGGGAAGCTGCTAAATGAGGTAATATTAGAAAGTGAGACAGGATCCTGTTGTTGCTATACCAGTGTATCATGTCTGACTCCTGGCTGACTGCATGGGCACCTCCATGGGCTCCTCTGTGCAGTTTTCTTGACAGAGATATAGAAGTAGTTAGTGCGGTAGAAAAAAAAATCATCATAGGAAGGTATGTTTGAGTTCCTTGTACTAATTTTGTACAGAAGGGACTTCTGGGAACATTTTTACAGGCCCTCTGGCACAGGAAAGTGCTTCCTAAAGGATCAGGAAAGGAGTAGTGTTTCTCAAAGTCTGGAATATTTCCTTTGCTTGGACTTCATGTTCCAGTTAAAGACCAAATACATTTAATTGATTGATAGTACAATATTCCCTCCTGTTTCTTTTAAAAGCAACACAAAAGAGGATAGAAAAAGACAAGGTGAACTGTCTCATGTCCCAATAGAAGTTTAGAAGTACATTTAAAAAGTAGTCAGAGATTTTAACTAACCAAGATATTTGAAACAAACAACAGCAACAGCCAAGTAGCAACAGGGAGAAGTTATGAAACAGGAATACTTTTGAAATTTCAACTTGTAAATTTCCACTTAACAGGTCAGTAATATGGATTTATTTATATTTATGGATAGAGAAGAAGAAAATGTTTTGTGGTAGGTCATCACACAGATGTTAGCAAGTAGTAATTAGTGTGGTTCATTTCCGGTAACTTAATTATTATTTCTTTTTACAATAAAAAGGGTTATTTTCTTCTTTCCACACTTGGGCGCACTCCCACCATTAATGTCTTATTGCAGCTAATATCCAATTAACTTTTCAGTACTGGCAAGAATAGAAGATTTTTAACAAGGGTCTGGACTTCAGTCTGAGCTGCAATTTCAGCATCAGACCAGCATGTCAAAAACTCCCTTTGCTCTGCAGAACTAGACAAGAATGTGGAACTTTGATGAGACTTGGCAGAAAATGGAATTTTCTAAATATCTACAAACGCCTCATGGATCTCAGTGGAGAGATAATTATTAAGCTATTTAATTAGTTTTATTATACTGCTAGAAGCTGAAATCAGCATTTTAATTGGCAGATGAATATTTTAAAAAGTTTTTGAATAGCTAAGTTCATATTATTTTCACATTGTGCCTCCACCTGCAAAGTGTTTTTTGTAGAGTTAACACCTCGCTGCAATTCCTGTTTTCATTAAAGATTTAAGTACCAACCTCACTAACATGTGGTTTTACATTTACAGTGGTCCTGTGTGCCTTTAGCTAGATGAAAAGTGAGAGTTTAAAAATGCTGCGTTAGTTTTGTGTCATGTCCCACATGATATTATGCAGTTATTTTCCAAACATTGTGTGGAAAGTTTATATTTTTTCTGCGGCTGCTGCTTTTTAAAGCAAGTTGCTAAATTCTGATAGACCTGTAACACTTCAGCAGCAAAAAACAGAAGTTTGTATCATTGTGAATAAGCGTTCATCCAGACACTGGTTACTTATTCCTCTGCACTTGGATATTCCAGAATAAGACATGAATATTCCAGGATACTCACATTTTACTCCAAAATGCCCAGTAGAGTGGAATAAGTAACCAATGTCTGGATGCAACTTAAATTGTCACCCTGAGTTCAACAAGCAAGACAGAGCCATGCAAGAAGCAATTGATTCAGAACAATACAAGAAATTTTTGCAGATTGAAATTTGGAGCAGACTGAAATTTGGAAAGGAGGTGGCCATGGCTCTGTGGTAGAGCAAACTGCCCAAAGAGCAGAGGGCTGTTGGGAGAATTGCATAGGGATGCCCCTAAAGTCAACTAGAAAAAAGACTAATAAAAAAGACATATCAGAAGTAGCTTTCAGGCGAGTGCATGGGGAGAGAGTTAAACTGCCTATGAACCAGTAATTTCTGAAGTCAGAAAACTGTCAACACATTGGGCACTGATGTGCTGATAGATGAGAGCTCCATTTTCCATGGGCAAATGACTTAAAAATTACCAAAAAACAGCTACTTATCTCTCCCTCCTACATTTGCACACCAGGCTTATTTGCATTATACAGGAATAGAAAATTATGCATAGTGCCTTGAAAGAGGGTAAGATGTTTTATGATTTGCAAAATACTAGAATCAGTAAGGCTGGTTGTTGAAATATTTAAGATAGATAAAAGTCATTTCTGTGGGTTTTTCCTCAGAGATACAGGCCATTTCTCCACTTTCCTTTACTCCAGAACAAGTTCCAGAGCAAGGTACAGCAATCCACGTTCTAGTGCGAATTAACCCAATCCCCACTTTATCTGCATTAGATGAAACATGGTTCAGGCTAGGGCCCAAAAATGGTACTCTGACTGGTATAGCTGTAGACTTCTTTAAAGACAGCTAAAACTAGCACTCAGTGCTGCTATATGGAACATTGGAAGGGGGCCCTTTACAGAAATGCCCCTACTCCAGGAGTTGGGAGGCATTATGTTGAGGTGGTTCATCTCCTACCTGTGGATGATCTCTGAAAGGAATGCTAGGTGATGATGGCTATGCACCCTGGCAGCTAGTCTGCAGAGTGCCACAAATGGCTATTTCACCATCAATACTATTTAGCATCTGGGACCATATAAACATAAAATCTCCAATTGGATTGGACCTGTGGTCCAGTGGTCTGTTCTTGTAGTGGCCACCAGCTGCACAAGGGCACTCATTAAGAGGCTGGGAATGTCACTATTGGGATGGGAAGAGAGAACAAAAGAGAAGAATACCTGGGGGATGGGGAGGTGCAGGGTGGTTGGGATATGCCTTGACTATACCTGTTTAGGGGCACAGTCCTCTATAACCCAGCAGTGCCTCACATTACCGTTGAGTTTGCCATCAGCACTACACACTTCAATGTGGAACACCTCTTTGTAGATTTCTCAGCAGGGGCAGATAAGTTGGAGGTGATTTGCTGACCATTGGCTACACAGATTAATAGCATTATAGGGTTGGAAGGGGCCTCTAGGGCAGAAGAAGAATAAGAATAAGAAGAATTGGCTTTTCTACCCTGCTTTTCTCACCCACTTAAGGGGACTCAAAGTGGTTGACAAAGCTTTTCTATTCTTCTCCCCACAACAGAACACCCTGTGAGGTAGGTGGGGCTGTGAGAGTTCAGAAGAGAGCTGTGACTAGCCCAAGGTCACCCAGGTGGCTTCATGCGGGAGGGTGGTATCAAACCCGGTATTCCTAGATAAGAGTCTGGCTCCCTAACCACTAGGCCAAACTGGGGATTGAGTCCAATCCCCTGCTCAGTGGAGGATTTCCTAAATCCTTGCTTCACTACAATGAATATCCAAGGTATGTCTTAAACTCTTTTGATAATTTTAATTATTTTGTTAAAAGAGTTTAAAACATACAATGAATATTGATACTTCCTATCCCTCCATTGCACCCTACTTTGAAACTGCTCATTTCTGCAGAACTGCAGTTACAAAGAAAGCCTACCTGTGTGTTTGAAACTGTCATGGATATATAGATATGAATATCGACAATAGAGTCATACCTTTGTCCTGATTAGTTACTTAAAATGGCTGCTAAATTCTGTAGCCATGATTTTCTGTTGCCTAAGGAGTTAAAGTTCTGGGAATATGCTCAACAGTCTTGTGATCAAGACTTAAAGTTAAACAGAAACTTGTGCGATCAGCAAGAAACCTGACATATTCCTATTCCACAATGGTGAATAATATGCATAATCAGGACTGTATATGTAGAATGCAGGGATGAATTTTTCAGTGATATGAAACTTGTAATTTTTTTGAATATTCTTATTATCAACTGGCCATTGCTTCTTTCTTCAGTTTACAATTTTAAGATCCCAATAAAAACATGAGTTCCTGATGAAGGATACATGCAAATATGGAAAGTGGAGTGACACCAGGATAACCAGATGGTCCTTTCATCATGCACAGCTGCACATATCATGCTAAATCTATCCTGGGGAGCCAGTAAAACACCCTCTATGATACAGTATACAAACCTAAAAAAAAAGAGCCAAAAAGCAAGTCTGAGAAGGGAGGGAGTATATAGTGACTATAGTGATGTTGAGGGGTGGGCCCTGTCCCCCCTTGTTCACAGATGGGGTGATCTCAGGAAAGGAATGCCCCCCCCAATCCTCTGTGTGATCATACCCACTTCTCATCCTACTGTCCTCATCCCACTTCTAATCCACATTTCTAACCCGCATCTTTTGGTTTTAATATCGATTAAAGTGGAATGAGAACACATTAGCATGTGGCAGCCACCACCTCTAAGCTGTCTGCATGTGCAGATCTTGCCTTCTTTGCTTTCTATGGCTTCAGTTTTACCTCAATGTGACATTGTAAGTCATATTGAAGTGAGGGCAGAAGGTATTAACATCGGTCTGATGGGATTTTTAAAAACTTCCGTAGCTTCTTAGATGACAGTGCCTTAAAGAAAATGTATAAGTCTTGTTTTCCAGCATTTTCCACTTTTTCTGCCTTTGGAAGTAAAAGACTATAAATCAACATTAAAACATTTTGCTGCAGCTTTAAAACATCAAGGTATGAATACTTGTCAAGAGAACATGATAGAACAGAAATAAGTAAGTTTTAAATCATCATCATCATTCTGTTAAAATAGCATTTTTACAATAATGTGGCTTTAAAAAATAGTTAAACAGCACACAAGTGTAGCTGTGAAGCTTCTTAAAATAATTTCCAAAAAGGTTTCATGTTTGTTATTTCCATTAATTGTTATAAATTCAAACAGGTCACATGAAAGAGGAAGGTGAAGAAAAATGTTTTGTTACTGCCTGTGCTTCTTTGTACATTTTTACAAAGACTACCATCCAATTTATTTTTCCTCTTTCAAGAACTGTTAATAGGTCAATGTGATTATGAATAGGTAAGAGTTCATATCTAGTAATCTTTCCCAAGAGTGTTGGTATACATCCTTCCTCTGTCAAATCCTAGCACCTCTCAGAATTAATATTTTCTTTTCAGAGGTAGATAACTGGCTATCAAAAAGCTTCCCTCTGTCTTTCTTCTTGCTAATTTACTTCTACATGTTCAGTGTCTCAATAGATGTGGTTAGCCATCATTAAAGATAAATCAAAGAGGTCTTGACTTTTTAAATAGCCCAGCTGTTCAAGTATGTTCGTAGTCTATGCAAGAAATGAAAAAGAATATCTTCATTAAATTTCTCATTTTTACTAGTTTTACTCATTTTACTAGTTAGGGAGGGCATCTGGAGCTGAGCAAGGTTTAGGATGGGTTATTAAATAACAAAAAATCCTATTAAGAATTAGTAAAGGTTACGTATAAAAGAGAGGAAGGAAGAGGGATCATTTGCTCCCAGATATCTCATATAATATTCTAGATGCAATTTGATTCCATTCCAGTCTCTGTTTTTCTAAATCAGCCTCCTCCATCCTTGTGTCCTTCAAATGACAACACCCTTCAGTCCTAGCAAGCCTATGAAGTTACTCAGTTTGTCCTGTAAAGTGTCCCAGTCCTCCAATCTATTAACTGTTCCTCCTATCTTGATGCAATCAGTAGATTTCATCAGTGTTCCTTTTCTACTCCCCAGTGTTCCTAATGAAATATTGATTAGCATATGTCCTAAGCCTGATCTTTAAAAAACTGTGCTGGCTATACTTTTCCGGTTTAGAAGATCACCCTTTAGCCAAGGCTTTAAACAGTTCATTCTACCAATATATGGACATATATTTGGAAGGGGGGGGGATGCTATTGGATCAACACTGAAACCATTATAAAAGAAAACCACTGGAATCAATATGAATGATTTAGACATTCACACTGATTAGGGAGCTTTTGGGGGAGTGGGTCATTGCTAAGACAGTGGTCACATTTTCACCATGAATCTTCTTCAATCCATATTGAGGTCTGACTGCTCACACTTTTTCATTTCCATCTGTTTAATTTATTTTTGGACTTTCAACTCAGGAAATTCCAAATGGAGGGTGGAAAGTCCAGAAATAAAATGGATAGAAATGAAAAGATGTGAACCGTCAGATCTGAACATGGACAGAAAAGCGTTTAAAGTGAAGGTCTGGTGCCAAAATAATGATTACCATAAATTCATTCAAATAGTCTGTCCTCCTTTGGCCTTCTGTTATAGCAGTATTGAAGACTGAATATTTTGGGAAGGATAATTAGAACAGCAGAAAACTGAAGGCGCATCACTGAAAAGGAACTCTTGAAATAAATAAAGGCCTGTGAACTGTTTAAGAGGCTTCTCCTCATTCCTGTTGTCTTCATCTCTAATACCAGTTCCTGGGGTAAAGTCGCGAATGAAATTACAGAATCAAAAAGCACCTTGAATGGTTTTATGATAAAGATATCCCGCATGAACATATATATGCACAATAAATTTATACTTTGTACTTCATTAAAACCATATCTGTATAAAATAGTGGTGTGCATGAATGCATTTTTTGGATTCCGGATTTTTGAACATCCAAACATTCAGAAATCCAATTCAAATTTGAAAATATGAATGTTGGCAACCTTTGTACCCATTTTTTGCATTTGCACGCATCCTGTTTTCACGCTGTTTTTGTCCTGCATGCATCCTGTTTTCATCCTGCATTATAAGCGCAAATGTGCATAATATTCATATGCGATATACGTGTATCTGTTCATTCGAATTATTCAAAAATCCATATCGGATTTTCAAAAATCCAAAATTCATTTGAATGTGTAGATTCAGATTTTTGAAAATCCGATTCGAATTCAGATGTTGATATCTGATGGATTTAATCGGATTTTTGAATATCCGTGCACATCCCTAGTATAAAATGAAGCATAGTAACCTATATTGTCAAACTGTACAGTAGAATCCTTTTGAAAGTTTTACAGACTATCCAAATGAGGCCAATTAAAAGTTCTCCTCGCAACCTATTTGGACTAGAGATGGACATGAATATTCATAATATGCAGTATTCATACGAATTCATAGGAATTCAGACATTCGTATATGAAGCAAATATTATGACATTCATATGAATATGAATATTTCAGAACATTCATACAAATTTTCAGAACATCTGCAATGGATCCAGAGTGAATTCGATATGGTTGAGAGCTGATTGAAAGTGGATTCAGGGAGGACTTGATGCTTTCAGAGCAGATATGTATCAGATACGTATGATACGTATTGGATACTTATGGGATATGTATGCATTTGTATCGAATATTCATATGAATTCGTACAAATACATTTGTATTTAACAGAATCCTACCACATTCAAAGGGGATCTTACATTCAATTTGATATGAATTGAATGCAAAAAAACAAAAAAACAAAAAAACATCCCATTTATGCACACATCCCTAATTTGGACTGAAGTTCCACTAGCTAGGCATTGCAAATGCTCTTAGAAGCCCTTTACAGTCCTTTTCATTAAACGTGCAGATGTATAGAGCAGTGGTTCTCAACCTTCCTAGTGCAGCGACCCCTTAATGGAGTTCCTCATGTTGTGGAGACCCCCAACCATGGGGGCGGAGCAGCTGGGAGGTGGGAGGGAGGGGTGGTGGGAGACTTGTCATGACCCCTCTGAAAGGGTAATTCGACCCCCAAAGGGGTCCCGACCCCCAGGTTGAGAACCACTGGTATAGAGGATGCTCTAGGAATGGTGGGTGGAGGTTGCAGTATTTGCAATCATAACTCTGTCCTCTCCCCATTTTCATTTGTTCAGCTTGAGCTACTCAAGGGTTCACGTTTACTTTGAAGTAGTACATAGTGTGCGTGGGACCCCAAGAGACACAGGCCGGATGCCTCCAAATACCATTTGCAAGGAGTTGAGAGCAGGTGAAAGTTCTGCCTTTGTCTTCTGCTTGAGAATGCCCAGAAGCAATTGCTGGATCACTGTGTGACTAGATGCTGGACTAGAGGGGCTGTTGGCATGTAGGGGCATAATATGAGGGATAAGGGGGTAACATTTTTGCCTTGCCTTTGATTGTATTGGCCCATGTCATGAAAAGTTAGAGAATTCATAGCATTAGAAGTGATGATATAAAACATGGTACAAAAATGAATTGAACCAAAACATCAAATTTTATTGTATTTTATTTTTGAAACACAGCACAGTCATCAATGGTAAGGTGGAAACATTTAGGAAGCTTCCAGATTAGAGGATTAAATCCACAGTTATATAAAAATACGCAGCTTACCTGCTGCGAAGCGATGACCCATGTCCTCACTCCAAATGGAGGCCCACAGATTCCTCCTCGGCAGCTGTGAGACTTCTGTGGTTTGCGCAGTGAGGCACGCGTCACATGGGAAGGGGCAGCCAAAGGAAGCTGAGCTGCAGGCTCCTGTAAGACAGCGGGAAACTTTGAATTTACCTTATACTGTAGCACAAGTGTTGATAGTTCCGCAGTAGGTAAATTTGCAGTAGTGGTGTCTTGCACAGCTTTCCTAAGTCCAGACACACCCCCAGTGTTCTTTTAAAACTGGAGGGGGAAAACTCATGTAGATGCAATTACAGATTTGAATCTTCTACCGGAGAAGAAGAAAATTCCCATGCTCAGCAGAACAAATAATTAAAAATGCCAGATGGCTTCCAGATGTTGTTGATGAGGGTAATGATCATCGTTGCTGCTGCTGTGTTCATTAACTGCCTTTAATACCCAACAGCAGCAACAAAATCTAAAGATGAGTTACACTGAAGAACACAAAATGACCTCCTATTCTGTTAAAAGCCACCCCTACCCATCAAGACACAGGATCTCCAGCGATGTACAAGTGAGTAGATCCAAACAATACCCTGATCTAAACAAACCCCTTCAAAAAATGCAGTAATAAGCAGCATTTTATTCATGAGTCTGGACTAATTTCCAGCAGCTAATAGCTGAAACTTTCTCCGATTGTCACTTCTTCCCCCTATATTTTACTACAATATGGATAGGGGTGGATATGGTGAGGCTGCTCACCGGCATTCTTCAGTGGGGGATGCTACATGGAGTCACAGGGCTGAAGCTGTATATAATGCAAGTTTTCTGCAGGCCATCCTTAGAACTGTCTGCCACTGTTATCTGAATATTCATTTTGCATTGCCATGTTTAGTATCTTCTTTCTGGAAATTGTATGCATTGATTTCCAAGTGATTTCTTCATTAAAGTTACAGTATTGGATATCCATATGTGTTTTAGGTTGTGATCTGATATAACAACAAAAAATTGCTGAGTCGCCCTGGAGGCAACTTAGATAAGGCTTCAAGGTTCACACACCAATCTGCCCCTCCCGCTCTCCCAAACATTCTGTTCTAGAAAAGGTAGATTAGAGAAATATTGGGAACCTGAGGGCCAAACACTCTGTCTCTGAGGTCCCCCTTTTGTTATGTCTGAATATAGCCTTAGAGCTGGTCATGTATCTGGCCTGCAGGAGGAATTGAGTGGCACCTCTGGTTGGAAGCTCCAGTTTGATCCTACTAAACCATGCTTTAATCAATAAGCTTGTCCTTTTCTCAACTTTCTCTGAGATGCGCTTCATGAGCCATCACTAGTCTTTGTATGTACCTGAAAAAGTTTGAGTTTATATTGACTCAGACTCAAGACCTTGCTACATAGTAGCTTCACCTTCTGTTTTAAAATGAAAACTACTCATTCTCTGTGTTCTTACCCGCCCTGAGACCTTCAGGTATAGGGCGGGATAGAAATATAAATAAATAATACATAAAAATAAACAACAGCTGGTGCATGTCCAGTGTATTATTTTTTATGAAACACCTAAGAAGGTACCATGTCCATTGTGCAATGGGTTGCTCTACCATTTACCACACCACACTCAAAACTGCTCCTTGCCATTGTAAATGATTTTCCCATATATCCTATCCAGGGTTTTTTCACAATTCCTTTCCATCCACTGGACAAGAAAGGAGCCTGATGAACAAATGTTGACTAGTGCTCACACTTGGGAGCACTAGGAAACCTTAGCCTCCCCCCCCCCCCCGCCTGCAATTGAATACTTACCTCTGATCGCATGCTGGTCACTTTGCCTGCTTTGCTGAAAAGCCAATGTCCAGCCTTTACACATCCAAAATTCAGGCACATTTAAAGAAAAAAAATGTCATGTGGAGGAAGGAATGCACTTTCTGCACAAAACAATTTTGTTATACATAGACCCAAGGGGAAACCTGAATTTTTGCTTATCTGCTCAATTACAAAGCACTTTGGGCTTGCAGATAAAAGTGTGAAACAAAGCACAGAATTAAAAACAAGGTAAGAAAATACTGATAAAGAAGTGTGGCTCTGAGTGCCCGTGAGCACCCTGACATTTAAAGCCCAAATATATCAAATCAAAGATTTATTTATTTATTTATTTATATGGGCACACAGAGAGCTTCAAATCAGTCTGATGAACCAGCATGCAGTGGTGCCCTGTGCCACAGATAAATAGTCAAAGTGGGAAGCAAAGGATTTATAAATTAAGAGGATAACCACAAGGTCCAGGGTTTTATTTTACTTTGTATTCTCCATAGCTTTCTTACATGTAATATGAGCCCTCTTGCAGCTGTCATGCAGACTGATAAATCAATCTAATTTGTCATGTTTAGCAATACCATGCAAATTGGTTTCTCACAAAAGCAGAGTAATTTGATGGCAATTTACACCTGAACGCAACAATCAGACACTGGTTGACAGTAATTAGCACAGAATCAGTGACATTGCATGGCAAAAAGGCTGACTGAGCTCATGAAACCTTACCTATTGGGTACACTGATAATGTTGCTCAAAGTAACAGTCCAGTTATGCCCAATCATGTAAAACTGGATTGTGAGGGCTGTTGCTTGGTCAGGATCAGAAAGGGCCTCCCTCCCTTTTATATATATGCTCTATTCATAAAGGACAGATCATGATCCAGATTAAGAGCCCCTGATACAGAGCACCAGTATCCTGCAATATTGATGTTTACTGATGGACCAGTGAATCCGAGCCTGGAACATAGAGGTACTACCAAAATGAGTTTGTTCCTATCCCTTCAGAACCCCAGAGGTCATATTCAAAGCCTGTGCAACCTTCAAGGCCAATGCTGGGTGGTGGTGATCTGGGCCACTGATCCCAGTCACAACAAAGTAGTGTGAAAAGGCTCTAAGAATTCTTATGTACTTAGAAACAAAGACAGATTTTGCCTCAACCATTCAATCAGCTAAGTGCAGAAACACCCCAGGTCAAGACTGGACCAGTGGCTAGTGGTACATACCAGAGGCTATCCATCCCTCCATGGTCTGTCTCAGGCTAATTGTGGAGGCTGGGAACAAAAGCTCTAGGCCAGGGTTATTTTTTCTCAGGCACACAGAAAGGACACATTTCTGGGACCATTTCCAGGAACCTGATGGAATGCCACTGGGCTCAGTTTGCCCCTTATTGACATGGTGGATGGCTGGACTCATGTACAGCCATCAATGGTAGGAATACCATATTAAAGCAGTCTCCTCTTAAAATGGTCTCCAGCATGATTACTCCAGCATTAAGGTCCTTGTAGCTAGAGTATTCCTGGGAGGCGTATCTTCATGAAGAATACTCCAGCATGTGGGTATGACTGTTGCTAGTGTTTCCATCTCACCTCTAATCCTAAAGACCAGAAGCTGCACTTCCAAAGTGCATTTATTATGGCTTAGAGGTGGGATGAGAACACAAGGTGTCACATGCTACCATCTTTAAGGCTGCATCCAGACATTGGTTACTAACCCCCCTGTGTTTGGATATTCCAGAATAAAGCACTGACATTCTGGAATATTCATGCTTTATTACAAAATATCCAAATATAACAGAATAAATAACCAATGTATGGGTGCAGTCTAAGTTGCTTTTTTGCTGTGTGTGAACACAGCCTGAGTCACACAACTTTTCAAGATTTTGTTTTATGCAGTAAAAATAGACTCTTGGAAAATAATATAACTAGATTGCTGAAGCTAAAGAAATACAGTCGTACACAAAAGAAAATAGAGGTAAGCTTTTAAGGGCAAAGAAATATCAAAGAGAAAAAAAAGGATAGGATATTATAGCCTTTTTTCTTCAGCAAAGAATCAATGAATGGTATCTCCCAGTGCAATGGATGTGTATGTTTTGTGCTAGTTTATGTCCTAAAATTAAAAAAAAAGTATTGGCACATTTTGGCACATTTTAGAAGTGCTTTGCATGAAACTCTCTGAAGTACACAAATAGCCCTCTTTTTATTAGTTGAATTTAAAGTGTTTTTCCAGCAGGTTTGGCAAGATAATGGATATGTTAGGATTTTCAAAGGCCGTTTTCATATAGTTACCACCTCCTTAACTTTCATGTGTATTTATCACAAGGGAAAGAAGGGAAAGAATTTTGAAGATGGTCTTCAAAGGAAAGCAGATGCTTGGTGAATTCAAAAAGAATTGCCGTGTATCCAGATAAGAGAGGTTTTTCATTTAGTAAAATCCCAACCAGCAGTTTCCCCTACCAGGTGGGGAAAATGATTCTAAACTGTTTGTCTGTGTCTATTAGATTCAGGATTCAACTACTCTAATTAGTGAAGTGTATCTAAGATGAAAGCGTTGAAATGTCATGTATGTTATGGGATTTTTTTGGCAGTACAAAAACCCTTTGAATGAACCATCTGCTACCACACTAAATTTAATCTCAAAGATATATTGGGGTTTTTCCATCACTCAGCAGCACATACAAGGAAGAAGAATAGTAAGGAGGGTGAAAGCAAGTAAACAGCCCATGTTTATTTAAAATTAGTCCCAAGTTAATTCAGTGCATTGCTGCCTGTTAAATTTTCGATACTGAGCCAAAAGGGGGGATAACACATTCTTTACATTGAGTTCAAGACTGATTTGAGGTATTTTTAGGATGCCTCCTGATGGCAGACAGCAGGAAGCAGGAAGCAATTGTGAGATCTAAGGAAGCTCCCATGACTTCCTCTTGCAATCCCCGCCTCTGTCTGTCAGATCCTTGGATTACTGCTCCTGCTACAAATACTCATATGGTGGCCAAGCACCTGGCCCTCTTCCCTCTTTTTCCATATGCTTAGCTGACATCCAGGTGTTTGCAAGCTGAACTTTGACAAAAGAAGCCAGCAGATGGAGTTATGGAGTTGTTATTATGGGAAACCCTGGGCCCTTTCTGCACTTCCTGTCCTGCCCATTTGCAAATCCTTGTGCATGCCATTTCTCCCCACACACATCCGCACACCTACCAGAGGTCTGGACACACGTCTAAGGTGCCAGCATCTTCATCCAGTGCTGTCACTGGGTGACACACACTCACACTCACGTTTGGAGTCACCTGGGGTACCAGCATGCTTGTGTGGCACTTCAAATGACCTACCCAGCACCATAGAGGTGCAAATGGGCTTTACCAGAGATGGCAAAGACCATCTCTGGTCAAGGTAACTCTGTGTGTGAAGTGTGAAATTGTGTTCCACACATAGTTTTCATAAGGTATGCTCCATTACAGAAAGGGCCATTTCTGAGCTGGAAACAGCCTCCTCAAGTGCAGATGCTTCATCTGAGAGCATACTGTGCATACTACAGGGCCAAGTGCAGAAAGGCCCCCGGCATCATTGCTGGATTTCCCGTAAGAGCAATATTATGGGGCATTGCCTCTATATCTCAGGACTATATTAGGAATGCCACTGTGGGTTTTCGCCTGTGCTTTGGTTTCAGCCCACTTCTGGAGACACATTTCATGACATAGATATTAATTTTCTGTACATTTACAGACTTTTTTTTTTACCACTGGCAAATCTTAACTAGTGACACATCTTCATTTTTGGCCATATCATATGACCATCAGATAACCCAAAAACTGCCTGAAGTGGTTGGAGGCAGTGCTACAAGGAGACTCAGAGGGTAAATGACTTGGTTTAGCTGCCTTTGCCCTGGCTCCACAGTATCACATGGAGGCGGGAACACACTCCATGGCATTGTGAGGAGGGCACTTCAGTGAAGAAACCTGCCACAGCCCTTTTCATCTATACTTACGCTCTATGAGATGTTTTTCTCATCATATTATACACGTAGAGCCAGTTTGGTCTAGTGGTTAGGGAGCTGGACTCTTACCTGGGAATACTAGGTTTGATTCTGCCCTCCCCCATGAAGCCAGCTGGGTGACCCTGGGCTAGTCACAGCTCTCTTCTGAGCTCTCCCAGCCACACCTGCCTCACAGGATGTCTGTTGTGGGGAGAAGAATAGGAAGTTTTGTCAGCTGCTTTGAGTCCCCTTAAATGGGTGAGAAAAGCTGGGTAGAAAAGTCAACTCTTCTTCTTCTTCTTCTGTAATATCAACACTGACTTGCAATAGTTGTGTGAAGTGTTGAATAGAAGCTTTCCCTGATCTTACTTGAGAATGCAGTTATTGGAACTGTGGCTAGACATGATATATATAGTACCAAACTACTAAGATATGGAAAGGGATGGGGTTTTAGAAATCTGACATTCACACATGCTTTGGATGGTGAACTCAGATGGAAGGTAATAACTTGTTCACTCCCATTTTTCAAGTCTGTTCAAATGGATGAATTCTGAATGGATAAAATTTTGCTGTTTTGCTCTATGTTGCTGTATAAGCAGGAAAGTTTGGACAAACAAGGTGAAGTAATTTTGGATCCAGAGGGTCATTGGTCTATGGAATTTATGGCCAGAAGAGGTGATTACAGCAGCCAGCCTGGATAGTTCATGGAAGGGTTAGACAAATTCATGAATGACAGGTGTATAAATGGCTACTACAGTGGATGCCTAGGTACATCCTCCAGGATGGGGAAACAGGCAGGATGCCTCAAGGGCCATTTGCTAAGATTCGAGAGCTGTTGAAGGTTTTACCCTTGTCTCTACTTCTGAGAATGCCCAGAAGCAATTGGTGGGCCACTGTGTGAGTTAGGATTCTGGACTAGATGGGGAGGGCTCTTGTTATGTACTTTAGGCAACCTCTTTTTTGCATCCCCATTATAATTAGTAATTGTATTCTTATGCAGATGGTATATGAATGCAGTTTTACTAGTCAGTCTTCAGACTGAACTAATGCTCTACACACCTCTGGAGACCTTGCACTTGAACAACCCACAAATCAGATTCCATGTAATTGGAATACAAATTTTTAAATGCCCCATTGCTGGATATGTCCCTTCAAATTTGTACCCACTCTGTGTGCACAAAAGTAATCGAGGGAGTATGATCATGTTTAGTCAAGTTGTTCAGGTTACTTTCATTTCCATAAAACATGCAACCTCATTTAAAAAGAAAGGTTTCCTGCTGTGGGTCATCCTTGCATTTTCTATATTATTAAAGAAGGTAGAAAAAAAAAGATATTTTATAAGCCGCAATCAATAATATTACAATTTGTAGGAAGTGTATCCATCTGCCAGCTGACCCAGACCAGAGTAATAAACTAGAAGAAATTGCTCTGATCTCTGCAATAACTACTTTGCTTAGAGACATTTTTAGTAAACTGCTTTTATTTTCCACTTAAGCTACTTGCTCTAAGTGATTTATATTAGTAATGGACACTTAGGACACAATCCATTGGGAATTATGTCCCTGCGTGCTCAGGCCATTTTGAAATGAATGGGACCTATGCAAGAGTTTGCCCATTCATTTCACTGGGGGTTTTCACAAATGCTTTACTTTGTGGACACCATGTCTGGTGAATTTATTGAAATTTGCTGGAGCTTGAAAGTATGTTTTTCGTTGCTTTCCCCATCTGACTTAATGCGCTGTCTCTGGAGAATGTTTCCAAAGGCTATTGATCATTATTACAGTGGGGCAAAGGTTTATATTCTGTTTTCATGATGTTGGCTAGATATAAGCTTGAGCTTAAAAACATTTTGTACCATATTAATCATAAAGATTTCAGCAGTTGTCGCAAATGGTCTCAAGCTAACATGATGGCTTTATGAAGAGATCACTATGAAAGATGGCACATTTCTTCTCGGCAACCCAGAGATGACAACATTGGCTAGCTTTTCAGGCATGTTTAAGAATTTATTCAGGAGAAGAAAGACACTCAGGCTTTTCTTTCCCCATGATACACATTTGTTTTGGAAGAAATCCCGTGGAACTCACTTGCTTGTCCCAACTATACAAATACAAATTAGACTTGAAAACACTTAAAAGAAAAGCACCCACTACCACCATCACCAACACAAATTTCTTGCTATATTTACTGCATTAAACATATGCAGTTATAACTTTCTCTGCCATTTCTTCATAGTTGTAGATTCTGGACTTTTCTAGTTATCTTAAATTGTATTTTCTTAATAAAGGGATGAAGGATTTGTTTGCTGCAGTCAAGGTACTAGCCCAGAAACTATTAGCTACGGTTATAAATGGAAGCTAAAGAAATACAATTCTACTAAATTGTGGAGATACCAAAGTAGGAAGAAGATTTTTTTCCCACTTTCTGACATAGAGCATTCCCACACTTACTGCTGTTTCAACTTAGGAAGCAGGACTAAGAGATTATCTTCCATAGGCTGGTGCAGTCTAAGGTAGACCTCTTCTCCTACTACGTTCAGTCTACATAGGATAGAGCAGAGACCAGAACCACATGTCTACTGGTGTACTAGGTGAAAGGAGACTAGATTAGTAGGAGGACAAAAGGCACATGGACTGGTTTGCTATGGAGGATGCATACCTTATTTCAATGGCATGCCTTATTGCACTGTTCAAATAGGCCATCCTGGTTGTCAAAGCCTTTGGAGCCAGCACTGAGGCTGGTGTGAGCTTTGGAACAAGCATGGGGAACCAGAACAGCCATTCCAATGATGATGGCCTTGTTTTTCTACAGGGAAAGATCTGCCTGGACCCAAGCAGATTTTTTAGTCCAGGAAGCAACCATTTCAACCATTTCACATTTCAACCATTAGGCAACATCTGGGTAGGTGCATCTGCACTTGCAGGAGGCATTTACATGCTAGAAATGCCTCCTGCCTGCCCAGAAGGTGCCTAATTGCTGACTAGGTGTAGAGCATGAAATTGTGCTCTACAGCCTTACCAACCCTTACCCCAACTTACCTGATAGCATCCAGCCAATGTCCATTTGCGCCTCCGCTGGACCTCCTGATACAACTGTGACTGCGCAGAGCACAGCATCATCATAGAGACAGTGCTGATGCACACACAGTCACGGAGGCTCAAGATGGTGGCACCCTAAGGAGGCCCAGCTGGTGACTGAACAGAGGTAAGTGTTTGATTGTTGGGGGGGGGTAGGCTAATGTTGACTAGCAATTGCAAGTGTGAGCACTAGTCAATGTTAGTTGATTGTACTCCTTTCCCGTCCATAGGGTGGGAAGGGAAGTGTGAAAATGCCCCAGGTCAGTATAGAATGCTCTGATTTGGACTATATATATATGGACGGTAAGTACAGAAACAGCTAAAGCAGTAACAAGTTGCTTCTTGCTTCTTGTTTAGCTTTCAGACCACTGGCACCATTCATTTCACTTTATCCACATTAGGATCCACAAGGCACTGTAAAGAGCACAGTGCAAGCACTATAAGGGTGTAGCAACACCTATCAAGTCAATTTCCCACCTTAAGTGCATGTAGTGAGGGTGTTTTTCCACTGTCAGAAAGTACCCATTTTTGCACCCATTTGGGACACATTTGTTTCCACCGCTGCTGGGGAAATCCGGATCATATGGGTACATCTCAGCCTTTAATCCGGATTTTCTGTAGACCCCATTAATGGGGTCTACAATGGGGTCTTCAGCCATAAAATCCAGATTAACATGTTTCCATGTTAGTTTGGCAATGGGGTCTAGAGGAGGCTAGGGGGAGGGGACACCCTTGGGGGGGAGCCCCCAAACCTAAGCTTTGAAGTCATTTTGAAGTCACTTCGAAGTCTGTGCAAAATAGCTCTGGAGCGTCTAGGAAGTCTGTGCTTATCTTCGGAGTGAACTCCAAAGTCACTCCGAAATCACTTCAAAGTCACTCCGAAATCACTTCAAAGTCACTCCGAAGTCACTTCAAAGTCACTCCGAAGTCACTTCAAAGTCACTCCGAAGTCACTTCAAAGTCACTCCGAAGTCACTTCAAAGTCACTTGGAAGTTTACTCCGAAGATCAGCACAGACTTAATAGACGCTCCAGAGCTATTTTGCACAGACTTCAAAGTGACTTCGAAATGACTTCAAAGTGACTTCAAAGTGACTTCGGAGCTGCTTTGGAGACTGCACCCCCTGTCTCCCCAAACACCTGTGGTGTCAGGCAGACCCTTCCTGGGTAGATCCGGATTTCCAAATGGGTGCTCTGGTGTTTCCACAGTAGGGAGGCTAGCATCCATTGCTATTGGGTGCTAGACCACCCATGGAAACACATTGGGTACTTCCCTTAATCCGGATCTACTAGATCCAGATTAAGGGAAGTACCCATTCCCTAGATCCGGATCTTCTTAGATCTGGATTAAAGAAGCACAGTGGAAAAACACCCTTAATGGCAGAACAAGAGAAGAACTTTCATAGCCCTTTTCCCTGCTCTTGCTCCTTGTTGCTGCCCTATAAAAAAGTGTGAACTTAGATGTGTGATTTCTGTGAGAGAGAACAGCTCAACCCTATTTTCACAAATACAGAAGATGGCCGACTGCCAAGGTCACTTTCTAAATCTGTGAAAATATTCCCAGCCAGAAACATCAAACACGGGGAGAAACTTTCATCCGACATGTGTACTGTTCCATGGGATGGAGCCTTGTAATGTTAGAAACTGCCACCGTGTGCATTCTGCCCATCATCCTATCTATCTGTGCCAATGGAAGGACTACACTATCAGTGACTGTGCACTTGGTTCATCTTTTGTCCACTGTGAAGGCATGGAAAAAGTGTTGCTTTGTGCAGGATCAGTAAAACAATGCCAGAAGTCAGCACACTGCCACTACAATGACACTATTTTCCTGTGATTCTATAATTGGACTCCAGCACCATACAGCTGACTCACACTCTTTTTTCCCCATCGTCTGTTCTTCTCTAGCATTTGTACTTTTAGCCTATGTACAGCCCTTTGCATGAGATTTTGTTGAATTTCATTTTATGGGGTGGGGGGAGAGAATTTATTGGATTTTACTTGCTATACCATGCATACAATAAATGACTGGATGTCCCAAAGACTCCAAACCACAAGTTGTGTAAAGATGGCCAGGCTTGGTTGACTAATGCTGGGATCATTCCAAATGATGAGGGATAGATGGTAGAACATTAGAAGTGACGTAGCAGCACACAAATGGTGGGACATAGTTTGAGTGTCTTTCACCTCTCCAAATTGTCCTATGTTCTTTTATTGCAATGAATTTTAAGTCCAGCTTCTTCAAAAGGCTATTTGTCTTAAGGTGGACTTCGTGCTCCCTTTTCATGTTGGTTATGGTGAACAGGTTTTGTTGTTATTATTGTAACAGGATGTTTGTTTTTCTTCCCTTATTTATGCATTGGATGACAGAAAAATGTCTGGCTTGGAACTTTAAAAATATCCATTCCTGTTTGGCAGTGAGAAGCTCTTGGCACCAAGAAAGGAAATTAAATGCAGAACTTGAATGAATGAATTGCAAAAGGCAACATAGTAACTGATAGGTGAAGATATAGCAAAATACTGGTAATGACTGAAAGCAGAGATATGCCTTTTTTAAAAGGCACAAACACTTCAAACTGTTCTTTGAACAGTTCGTCAAATGTTCCTCGTGTTCACTTTGACATCAAATACTTAATTCAAACATATGGAAGAGGTCGCTTCAAAAACAAATACTTTATACACTCCAGTCTGTTACAAACTGTGTTTCAACAGAACCAGTTCAGCACATGTCTAGTACTGAGTGCTGGCTAAACCTTAAACAAATTCTGAGTACCACATCTCAGAATAATTTTCTTTATCATGCATGATTTTATTTACTTCAATCAGGTCCCCTCTTAAACGCGATATCAGAGTTCTTTACTTGAACCTTTCTGTCGCCTTTTCTCTCCATCCTTAAATTTCCGCAGTTCAGCATATATCTGCAGTCAGTTTAACATCCTGTTTATGACTGTAAGAACAGTGCCCTTTAAGTTTATTTTTGGGAACACCAATCTGTTTTTACCCATCCATGTAAATATTGGCACACTGCTCACAGGAATTTGTTGTTCCTCCAAACTCATGAAGTTTTTAAGCTTGACCTTTTGGGGTTTTTTTGTGAGGTAGATTTTATGGTGTTACAAGAAAATAACTTTTGGGAACTTTTTTTTCTGGCAGTGGGGTATATTGTATGAGGGCCCCCAGAAAATACCATTTTTTGGCTTCCTTACCTTCTGTGTATTGTAGAATTCTCAGGATTTTAGAAGAACATAGCCATCATGCATATTTAATATATTGTAAACAGGAAGAAGGAAACTGGTTACAGTGAACATACTATATCCTTATTAATTAAATATTTTCCATTACTTAAAAATTCTGTATGATAATATTCATTTTCTCCCTGGCCCAACTTTATTAGTCACTATGGCTGTGTCTTCTTTTACATGATGGCAGTCCCATAGACAGTTCCTGTAGCCTGTCTGGGGTCAGCTAAGGTATGCCAGCTCCATTTTTTCCAGACCAGAGGCCTTTTCACACTAACTAAGGCTAGGCCATGCAGGGACGCGTTCCCCATTCACACTTAGGCAGGTAAAGAACACATGGGCATGCATTCCTACGTGCCTAGGAATCGGGCTGCCCCAGTTGCCCCACCAGCACCCGGAGGGGGGCGTGCCCTCCCTGAGCTGCGCAACCGCTTACCTTGTGGTGGTGGTACGTCAGGCCAACATGCTGTCATCACCTCCGTTCTGAAGCGCTGACAGCTTGGGTCCGGTCTACCAATAGTGGCAGCTGGGGGCATGACCCACAGCTGTTCCAGAGGGAGCGGGCGAATGATCTCCCTCCTGAACAGCTGTGGGCCAGCCCGGGATGACCAGGAACACCCTGGGCTGGGTGTAGAGTGCAATTTCATGCTCTGCACCCGGAACATGAGTGGGTGCCCTGGCATGGGCTGGGGCAGTTCCAAATGGAACCGCCAGCCCAGCTGTGCATATGCTGCGTCCCAGGGCATCTTGGACGTGTTCCTCAGGCCCTCATGCGAATAGGCCTCAGGCTCTGTTGGGCATCCTCTGCATCTGCTCATGGAAGCTTGAACTTCCGCAGTCATCTCTAAATCATCACAGACTGTTTTCACAAATGTGGCAAGGTGACCAATTTCCTTCTAATGCAGGCTTTGATTTCTTTCTTTCTTTTTTAGTGTGAGAGGCCGAAATCTTTGGTTTTTTTTTTCTCAAAACAGCCATATGAAAAATGGTTTACTGGTTAGAGTCAAGAGTGAAGCTTGTTCAGGCATTTGATAAAATCACCTTGAAAACTCTTGTCTTTCGTATATCAGATGCTAAACCTGTAAATACGAAAATCCTTTTGACATTGATAAATACTGTGTTATTTTGTGGAAGACTAATATATATTATCAATTTGCCTCCTGCATAGCTTTGCAAGTAGGACACACTAACTCCTCCACACAATTTCATTCCACTTTGACAACACCCACTGAACTTAATATGTAGGAAAAGGAGAAGACAAGTAACTGTTGTCTGCTAAAACATGATTTAAACGACTAATGCTGGAAAGAGGGGGGAAACTCGCTTTGTGCAGCTCCTATCCTCCTTTAATGTTGGCTATGAGGAGATCAGAAGCCTGCAAGTAAACTTTGACGTGGTCAGTCTTCACCAATTTGTAACAATAACTTGCAAAATCAAGATAAAAGGAAGAAGTTTGCATTTTTTTCCCCTCAGAGTCAGAACAAATACATTCTGTTGCAAATACACCAGGAAGTGCATGAAGAGCTAATTTTTCTGCACTCCTTCCCTCCCATGTATCTTTGCATTACTGAAACTGTTGGGAAGGAGAAGCAGAAAGGTGATCTAGTGTCCCTGCCCTGTTTGTTGTTGTCTTGTGAACTTCTGGAAACTGCCTTAGTATTTATATGCCTGTAGATGTTTCTGCACTTGCACAGAGGGAGTAGTTCAGCTGGAATTGCTCTGACTGGAATAGTTCCATGTTGGCACGGTCCTGTTGGCTGAGAAAAAGGCTGTCCTTGAGCTTTGGAGACCTAGGGGACCCATTCGGTGGTGCAGTTTGGTGCACAATTGAAATGGGCCTCCTGCTAAACCAGAATAGGGAGGTGTGTACCCTTCTTCATACCTTCCTGGGATTCAAATGTTTACAATTTGAATGTATTCACATTCAATTCGAATTGAATGTGTCCATATATATTCATACGAATATTCAATTTGTATTTGAAGATACAAATGTCAACAACATTCAAATGTGTCCATACGCATCTGCACGCATTCGTAAACATCCCATTTTTATGCTGTATGCACCTCATTTTCATCCTGTACATATCCGTACAAATGCGTAAAGATACCAATAAGATGCGTACAGATACGTATGTAATGCGTACCCGTCTGTAAACATATGAATAATCCATACAAATGATTCAAAAGTTTCAAATTTGTTTGAATGTTTAAATTTGAATGTATAGACATTCTATTCAAATTAAAATGTCCAAATTCAAATGAATTTGATCAAATTTTTAATGTTTCAAATATTTGTGCATACCCCTAGCCTGTAGTCCTCACCAAGTTGTGAAAGAGAGAGGCCCAGAAGACATCTAGCTCTTATGCTGGACTGTTCCCAAAGAAAATGCAGAACCTACCTACATATTTATCTATAGATACAGATGTTAATGTGGATAAGTGGAAAATTATTCATTTTCATGTTCATCCTAATAACACTGGGCCATCTCACAGGTCTTTCAAACAATCAGCTGTCCCTCCAGATGTTGTCACCTAATTTGTCCTACTCTCTGGGGCAATTAGCCAGGTTTCAATAGATCACATCAGATTTAATAGATCACATCAAGTCAGCATTGTGAACCACTGTATCAGCTTGTAACACTGGGCTGATAAAATATTTTTCATACTTATAGTGACTCAGAGAGCAGTTTGCACTGATCTTTGTGGTGGGTGGTAGAGGTTTTCTTTTTCCCATCCATTTTTTATTTATTTTCATTGATACATTTCCATACATAATTAGATACCATTACAATTATTTAAAAAGAATTTTTTTCCATGTGACTTCCTCCGTTCTTCAGACTCTTCTTCTTGTAATCTTTTACATTTTGCTCCCTTCATAAGCGTGTTACTTTTTCTCCTAAAGGCCAAAGCCTTCCGTCGAAATGCCCAGTCCCCAAAGAAATTGTATGAAAAGTCCCCAATCTTCTATAAACTTATTCCCTGTTTTATCTTTAATGGGCTTCCTGACAAATGCAGTAGCTGTAAATCCAGATGCTAATTCACAACAGAACATTTAATGATCCCAACTGAAGCATGAATGAGAGCCTTTTTTGTAAAATCACAGCTTATTTAGATAATGCAGTGGGATCTAAGAAGAACCAGATGTTCCCTCAAGCACTGTGATCTGTGGTATTTTCCACTTACCCATGTCTAATTTCTGTTTGCTGTCATTAAAATTTCATCTGCAGGGATTATTATTCTCCATCTTTTTCTCCTTTTGCTTGAAATGATCCAAATCATTATCTTATTGAAAAGCCTGATTGGCAGCCCTCATAGGTGAAGTTAGCATTCAGTTCACACTCCAAGTCTCTTTACATATTGGGGTTGTTCTACTCCATTATTTTTGAATGCGTGTTTGACATCTGCATTTTATATCATTGCAGGATAAACAGATCACTTGACATAAATGAGGAGTATACACTAATAGGCTTTTGCATTGTCTAAAGCAACTAATGGAGAAGCCTAAAAAACTGTTAGCACTTCATATGAATGTTGCACATCTATCAACATTCAATAGCCTTTTGTAATAATTGATGTGGCTGTGAGAGGTACCGTACTTCAGGGACCAATTTCTGAGAGTCTGTTTGCAGCCATTATGCTGGATGCCTGCAAGATTTAGTAAGGCTTCTTATGGAGTTGCTAATGATGAATCAAGGCAGGATATGCAAGGTCAAATCAGGCTAAGCCAAAAGGGTGCTGGGCATGCAGTGACCATATGCTACTGTGCCCACCTGGTACCCAGCCCACTATGGAGGGTGGAATCCACTTCTGGAAATGCAGTTTTTTGCCAAGCAGTGAAAACTACTTAGGAAAGAGAGCACAATCTTGGTTCAGCTCTGCAACTGCCATGCAAGAGGGTACAGAAGTAGACTACCTATGCTTCTGGCATCATTTGAAATTAGCGAACTTCCAGGACCCTTTCTGGTGTCACATTTCATGCTCCATGTAGAAACTTTGATGCTAGGGGACTTTTGTTCTGTGATTTCAAGGGGCCTTTTTGCAGCATTCTGGGTGTGCCTGGGAGATACTACTGCATGGTGCAGCCACATTGCATGGAGCCATTTCTGTCACTTAGCTAATCTCCAGCTATGTTACAAATGTTTTAGGCATCCACAAGTGCAGACAGCTAAAGCTAAAGGATGGTGACTTCGCCCAAAGTTTGCACAGACTGTGACACATGGGCTATATGAGTGGCCTGTCTCCTTGCTTCTGGGATGAAGCAAGTTCTTCATATAGAAGTTGGATAGTGGAATAGAAGAGTGGGATAGGCCACCATTTGGGACATCATGACCTTATCCCACTTTATCTTCCATCGCCTGTGGATGGAACAATCCTATAGGGACAGATGCCACTCCAATTACCCTTCCATCCACAACCACTCAAGTCAGGAGCCCCTGTTATCCCTCTTCCTTCCTGTGTTTTTCCTAATATAATATCAACAACAAATCTTTATTGATTAGTCATTGTGACCTTATCAAATCTTAGTTTAAAACTGTATATTATGTTAAAAAATATAAGGGAAGGGAAAAGAAAGATAAAAGAAGAGTGACATCCCACTTCCTACACGCCTCCTGCAGGATTATGGTGCTTGTCTCTAATCTTCATTGCCTTCAGAATGAACAGTGCCACTCTGAAGGTTGTTCCCTGAGCAATAAATGCAGTTTTACTTTATGATCAGATAATTGGTTGTCGATTAGTAGGGGTGCAAGGTAGCAATCCCCGATGTTATTATATAAACAGCATTCAAAGAAAAAATGAATAGCACCACATGCACAATATAATATCCTCAAATTGCATATTCTTTTCATTACTTTTACCTATACATTTCTATTATTAATATAATTACAAACTCCACCTTTTTGTAGCCAGGATTCATTAACTAACCATTATATTAATTTTTTATTGATTATCGGGTTTCCATCTTCATTGTATAGATCTCCTATATGCATATAACCTGTATTTACATTGAAAGCTGTTGCTTTGTGGTCAGTTTTCCCTATTGGATCAGCCATAATAATTAAATCTCTCATTAATTGGAAGGAAAAGTATAACGTTTTAAGGAATATAAGATTGCCAATTTCTTAAAGGAAGCATTTTAGCCTGTAAGGGGCATATTTGCACATATTTCTATGTGTTTAATATTTTATTCTGTAAGTCTCCTAGAGAACTTTATCTATGTAGACCATTTCCACACTGGCCTGAGCTATCCTAAAGCACAGCACAATGTCCTGGCCTGGGATAAGCAACCCACCACACACTGAGCTGGGCTATTATTTGGACAGGACTAGGGATGGGCACATTTTTTTTGTGTGTGTTTGATTCCTATAGAATCAAATGCAAAATAAAAAGTAGTCATTCAACTAGATCACCTTCAAAAGTGGTAGAATTAAAATTTGATTTGAATGTTCAATACAAATCTGATTCAGATCCCACTATGAATCCCCTATGTATCCCATACAGATCCCCTAAGTATTTGCTACATATCCCCTATGTATCCACTCTGAACGCATCAAATCCCCTCTTAATCCACATCAAACCCATTCTGAATCTACTTTGAATCCACTCTGCATCTGTTGCAAATATGATTGTGAAAATTTGCTATGCTCTCATAGTTCTCTACTAGGGAATATTCAGATGAAGACCCAGTTGGTGATCTGGAAGCAGTAGCAGCTTTAAAACTGAGTTGTCTGCTCCTAATGTGAAGGGTTTCCATCATTCCAGAAAAGGTATAGTTGGAGATATTGATAACTATCGATTTCTGGGGGTCCTCTGTTTGTAAGAGTCCCTGTATGCCGACACCCTTGGGTGCTGAGGTGGTTTGGAGTTCCGATGGGACAAAAAAGAAGAAGACTTCTTAGCATTGGGACGGTTCCTGATGTTCAGAATGGAGTTCGGATATTCCTTATTTCTTTTTGAATCACTGCATTCATCTGAGCTTTTTTCTGTACTAAAGTCAAATGAGACTGACTTGTGATATGGTTTGGACGACCTCTTCTTATTCCAGGTGTAGACCCTCCCCTCTGCATAATCTCTCAAATCCCTCTGAGCAAAGCAGGCATGGCACTGTACATGGGGGCAGTGAGAGCAGCTGAGGGTATCAGATAGGTGCCCTCCTGGTTTCCCACTCTCATCTGAGGATAGGTACTCCAACAGGTATTCACAGGCCTGTCTCAGAATGCTGTATCTCAGCTAGCAAATCAGCCATTTGACTGCCATGTCCCTGGGACTTCTCCTGGATGTCTGGTACCTTGCATAAGGATGAAGCCTGAGATGCTTTTAAGAAGCTTTTCAAAATATTTGTAGAGGAAGTATTGGTTGTAAAATCATGGAAAGGTCACAGAAAACCTGAGCTGATGAAGTATCTAGATAGTAAGGTCTCATGAATGAATGGAGAAAAGAACATTTACTGATGTTTGTCAGCTGTGTGATTCATGGAAATGGTTTTCATGCTTTGGTTGCTGTTCTTTCCTTTCCTTTCCTTTTTTTTTTTTTTTTTTTTGCCTTGTGGACCAGTGGCACTAGAGATATTTCTAGTTCATGGGAAGGATTCTGGAGTTTACTAGTGCTTTCAAAATGGGAAGATTTGCAGTTATTTGAATGTCCTTTTGTTGCTGTAGATAAATCATCCTTAGAAGTAGAGCCTGCACACACTTAACTGGCCTCGTCTGATATAACAATACCATACCAGGGTAGTAATGATGGAGTGCAGTGATGCCCATTCATACTACAAGTGCTGAAGTAGCTCCATATCTGACCAGCAGCTCTTGTCATGCAAATGGCCAGCCCAGAGCTGCTCAGATCGTAAAGACAGTGGCTGGACTGGCATCTGGTACAGACAGACAGACATTGCAATAAAGACGTGACAGTTGGTTGCAACTATGCAGCCATGCCCACACATCATGCTGCACCCAGAAGTGGTGCAAATCCACCTCTCCAGGAACAGTCCAGATATTTCTGAGCAGACTGTGGACTGCTTTCTGGCAGGTAAGTGAGAAAAGGCCCATTGAGAAATATTTCAGTTATGTCGACTTCAGAACTGAGTTCATTCATCCGTGAAGGTGCTTGCTGCTTCTATGGATGTTCCCCATGGAGTAAAAAAAAAGGCGGGTTGGAAGCAAGACAGCTTAATGCGAATCTTAATTCTTATTAAGCTGTCCCCATGGTAATGGAGGACAACGCGGGTTCCAGGAAAACCACAGTAAATCCCTGGATCGGGATACTGTGGTGTTCTCCACCCCCTCCCCCCTTGCCTGAGCGTGTGAACGCACACACACACACACACACACACAGAGAGAGAGAGAGAGAGAGACAGGGTGGAATCCCACCTGGAGGAACGTCTTCCTCCTCCCCTTCCCTCTTTCTCTCTCTCCCTCCTACACACACACACACACACAGAGGGTGAAATCCCTGTCAGAGCCCGAATAAAATGATCAAAAGAGCCACGAAAGCCACTGTTCTCATTTTAGCAGTGCTCTGTACATACACAAAGTATTCCCTCTCCCCGCCTGGAAGCCGCTCAGCTGGATGCAGGGTAACTGTCAGCTTTCAGGTGGGGAGAGGGACTGTTAGAGCCCCGATAAAATGTTTAAAAGAGCAGCAGCTTTCACAGGGCTCTGACAGGGATTCCACCCTGTCTGTGTGCATGTTTGTGTGTGAGAGGAGGAGGGTTCGGGCTGGAGGAGGGAGAGAGAGAGAGAGAGAGAGGAGGGAGGGGAGGAGGAAGATATTCCCCCCTGACTGTGCATGCGCATGTGTGAGAGAAGGAGAGGGGGGGAGGAAGCATGACAGCAAGCCAAAAAATGAGAGGGGAGGCAGAGCAAGAGAACCTTCCCTCCCCCTGCTGGAGAACTTTACCTACACCCAGTTATAGATGCAGAAATAGACGTGAAAGCGCTTTAAAACAGACGGCTCTCATGTGTGTTTTTAAAAAATCTTCTCTGCTTTTTACAGCTTCTATACTCACCTGACAGCTGCTTTGCAACCAAATAACCTGGGAGCGTCCGCATGACCACAGGACAATACGTGCCAGCCCTTTATTTCACATGTAGTACACTTGCAAAGTGGGGTTTTTTAAAACATGTATTGTCTCGCATGTAGCCTGTATTAGGGCTTTGCATGGAGACGCTCCCGAGGCAAAGCAGGGTTAAATCCGGAATAAAAATTGTATGGAGATGGGCCCAAAGTCTCCATTTTCAATGGCAGCAAGTGACTTTGATCACACATGCTGTTTTGTGGTGTGATTGCCTGCAGAGTCACTTCTGAAGCAAGGTGGGGCTTTCCTGTCCTGGATAAAGGCATTATGGGAAATGGTACCTCCTGGCTTTGAAATATTAATGAGGAAGATACCACAACTCAGTACGCTACCTTTATCCACCCCAAGCAGAGCTCCCTTACCTGGAAGTGGAGATACAGCAATATACTGAATGTTGGATGCCAGTCCACAGAAAGAGCAAGATATCTAGGAGAAAGATTTTTGCACATCTTGAACTGGAGCATTCAATTCCATCAAAATGAATGGGATTCTATTCTGTAAACATTTAAGGTCAGTAGATATGGGATAGGGACGACTATCCAGATATTACTGAACTGCATCTCCCTTCAGACCCAGCCCAACCATCACAGCCAGTTGTAGGAAATTATAAAAACTATAGTCCAACAATATCTGGAAGGCCATACATCTATTTGCTACTGGCAAATTTATTTCATTTTAAGTCACCAAAGTTAGTACTACTGCTTCAATGTAGAAGATAATCTTGGATTCATGAGTTTCATGTCATTTGACTTCTCAACAATTCTGTGATTCTTTTAGTTGTTTTTCATAACACAAGATTTTGCTGAGCCAGAACATCTGTTTAACTGAGTATAGTTTCATGTGGCAACTGCTTACTACATTTTCCCATTTTCAATCCTCCAAATCCTTGTACATATTTATAAAACTTTTTGGGCTCTGCTTTCAACACTAACTTGGCAGCTGATGCTGATGCAAGCTGTAATGCTGAAGATTTGTGAGATATTCTCAGGAGATCAATGAATTTTTCAGTTCAACAAAACAAAGTCTGTAATTCAAGTTCAACAGTATTTTCTTCCCAAGGGTGATTTTAGTCATGGATTAATTGTTTCTGTTTTTGTAAACAGTCCACAGTAGTCAGAAGAATCTGTTTGCACTAGTATATGGTGAATTTTCTATACTAAGCCTTTGATGAGAAAGATAAATGCTACAGGGTTCATTTATTTGCTGCTGCGGTGGCATCAAGGCTGTTAGCAGCAAACATGATCTGATATTGCTAAAATGTAGATTTTTTTTTAAGATCAAATTTTCAGCACTAAAAGAAAAGAAGAATAACCATAGAGAAAAATGAGAAAAAGTTAACTAAAGTTAACTAAAGTTAACATAATTGCTTCATTCACATACCTCAGGCTGCCTAGGAAGCTGATTATTCTGTGATTTTTAATTCTTCAGTCCTGAAAATTTAAGATATTAAATTCAAACCCCCAGTTTGAAAGTAATGGGTTTGATTCAGAGAGGCTCACATGGCCCATTTACATTTAAACCATTTGAGCTTGCTGAGTTTTTACCCTTTAAAGGGATTTTAAAAACTTTTTAGTGGAAAATCTCTAACAATCAGATTCTATCTATCTATCTATCTATCTATCTATCTATCTATCTATCTATCTATCTATCTATCTATCTATTCAAAACAAAACACTATTTTTATATAAAAACACTATTTTTTATTTTAGTGAATCACAATTAAATGGAATGATATTTTTAATCCATCTACTTTAGCATTGCCTATCATGACCATCTGAACTTTATAAACTTCAGAAAGGACATATTTTCTAGATGTAGCTGGAGATCCTAGGGGCAGAACCTGAGGTTATTTGAGTGCAAGAATGTACCATACCAGTAGATTATGGCCTAATTTTATGTTATGGGCAGGCAGATCATTCTGGTAGCTGATTCCTCCAAGGATATAGAAGTGAGATGTGTTTTCTTCTGAATACAGGAGTTTTGACTTTCTTTTGTGCAGCTACCATGATGGGATAAGACAAAGCAATGATTGGTGCCTCATCTTTGATGAGGCCAAACTTAAAATTTTGAGATTCACCAGGTACCTTTCTACTCTGAGCTGATTGATTACTATCTGCCATTCTTTCCTCCACTTAATATTTATACAGTGAAGTCTTTCCCCCCTTTTCTGTACCATAGTCAGTCAAAACCATTAAAGGAAAGCTACATATACTTTCACACAAAATAGTACATGGCAATCTTTTATGCTTCTGCTTTTCTGGCAGTAAAGTTATCTTACATTTCAGAAAAGCTGATGTTTTTCAAGAACATCCATTTTGATATTGTAATCCATCGTGTTTTGCAAAAAAAGTTTTGATAGGACCAAGAAACTAATTAAATGTTTTGTAGTTCTGCCTTCAGCTGATCAATCAACTAAGTGTTAATTAACCTACTTATCAAACTTAGTAAGGCTTGCAAGTTTGCTTGTTACTTTATTTTAAAGCAAGTCCAAATGAACAAAGCATGACTTACATTTTAGCGAAAATGCATAGAATAGCAAACCCAGTTCTCATTACAGAAGAATTGTCTTATAAAATGTTTGGCTCTAACTTTGCAAGGTGGTTCTTGCCAAGTAATTCTCCTTGCCAAGCCTCAAGTGGATGGAAAATGGCTCAAAGTGGAGAGATTAAATTGGAAAATGAGAGTAGGGAAGCTTTGGGAAAAGGTGGGAGTTTGGGTAGGAAAAAATATGTCAGCTCAGCTTTGGGGGGGGGGGCTATATGTTTTTCAGCAGGCTTAGAGCTTCTCAGAGGTGGTGGTGGGGAAGGGCTTCACATGTTCCCCCTGCCTCTCTTCTTCACAAATACTGAATCCAGGAAACAAAAGTCCCCTGACATGAGAGCTTCCAAAGATGGCCCTTAAGAAAACTGCAGGAAGTGATGTCCAACTTCGGCCATTTTCTGCACCTCAGTTAATTGTCTTGGGGCAGATGTCAGTCCAGGTAAATCTGTGCTGCCCCTGTCAATCTGCTTGATGACGCCGAGGTTGGGAAAAGGATGTGCAAGAATACTTGAAACATTCACAATTCGATCAAATTCATTCGAGTTCAGATGTTTGAATTCAAATTGAATGTCTATACAATCATTTTTAAACATTCTAATGAATTTAGAATCTTTCTAATTCATACAGATTATTCAGACATTTGTATGTGGACGGATACATGCACATTACATATGTATCCAAATGCATCTTATTCATATCCGTATGCATTTGTACGGACATTTATGGGGCAAAAATCGGATGCATATGGCATAAAAAAGGATGCCTACAGATGCGAACAGAAACATACGAATGTTGTTGACATTTGTATCTTTGTACAAATAGATATGAGTGTATTCAAATCGAATTTAAACATTCAAATTGATTCAAATTTTTGGATATTAGATTTGAATAGAATCGAATGCCGAAAATTGCATTTGTGCAGACCCCTGGTTGGGAAGTGTTTTCACCAGGGGTTATCACACTCTTCAATAGGGTCACCTCCAAGGGCAGGTTCCAGTCTCGGAAGTGAACTGTGAGCCTTGTGGACGCTGTGCTGTGGAGAATTGTGCTGTGCTGTGAACGCCAAGCCCCTTGGGCTCTGAACAGATGCTCTGTTTTGCCTGTGTGCATCCTGCATTTCTTATAGCCATAATAAACCTATGCTATGTGCTCCAGGAAGCCCTAATTCAATCATTTGAAAGAGATTAATGAACAAGTGTCCAGCTTGATTTCCTAACACACAGTAATTGAGTCACTTCTCTGGAACTACCCAATCTGAAGCGCAAATTGTTTTACTGGATGTTACGTAAGCTCAAGCCTGCAAAGGCCAGAATACAGTATTTTTATTTGTGGCTATCAGTACTGTTAAACACTGTGTGGAAGGAGAGGGGGTACTTTTTTTCTTTTTTTTTGCAATGCTGCTTCACCGGGCTGTTTGAGAAGACCATGGCCTTTCTGCACTTGGCCCCATATTCTGCATGCAGATGGAACATCTGCACTTGAAGGGGATGTTTCCAGTTCAGAAATTGATCCTTTTCTGCAGAAGCATATTGTCTTTGTCATTTCTGGTAAAGCCCATTCACACATCTATGGTGTTGGGTGGATCATTTGAGGTGCTACCTCCAGACCTCAGGTAGGTCTGTGGATGTGTGTATGGTTGAGATAGCATGCAATAGCATTCACAAATGTGAATGTTAATGCACACCAGTGAGGGTGCACTGTTCCCATCCGCTGGATGGGACAGGAAATGCAGAAACGCCCCATGGTATGGCTTATTTTACAGTATATAAGAAAAGCTTCTTTCCTTTAGCCCCTAAGCCCTTAAAAGGACTTTGGTCTGAACATGTACACAAGTCATGTAATCATCTTTTTCCTTTGCTCTGCCAAGATGTCTAAATCATACCAAATTTTCCCAACCACATCTGAATATATTTATGAAAATCCATTTCCTCTTTTATCCAGTTTTGTAATGATTTGTTTCTTCTTTGCTGGTGCATAAAGGACCACCTGAGTACTTGAACAGGCTATCAATTGCAGGATCACTCCTCCCCACCACAAAATTCAAATAGGCCACCTACAATGATAGTGGGGTTTTTTTTTAAGAGCTATAAGAAATGTACAGTGCCCACCTGGATAATGGATGCATATGGAATGTGGGCAATCTAATCAAACTTGGCAAAAGAAAAGAAATCAAACAAGGAGAGAGGCCTACAGCAAAAACAGGGATTAAAGCCTGTTCTTTGTATGAATCTACAGGGGTTCATTCACTACACTTCAGGTCTTTCATGGGCTGCTCAAAAGATATTGATTATATACAAATGTGGGCACAGAGCAGAACGAATGATTTGCTGTAGTGAGAAATTAATTGAACAAGCTATTTTAGACGCTAGGATTAAGCTCTCAGCAGCAGCCTATTACAGACACTACGAGAACTACCCAACTGCAATTAAATTGTGGCAGCTGCCACCCATAACATGTTCTGTCACACTTTAATCCAGCAATTAAGTGTTTTCTTGGCCACAGCTTGTTGTTAGTGGTGCATTCCAGAGCCAAGATGCTTCTATAAAGACATTCAAAACTGTAATGGACAGAGAGTATATTTTGTTGTTCCTCTGGAAAAAAAACATGCCACTGCTATGCCCTGTGACAGTGAAAAAAAATTAAATAAAATGTTGAAATAGTTGGGAAGAGATTAAATTAAGGCAAGAGCCACAAAGCACCTGTATGATGCTTCGAAGGTACAGTGAACATGCAACGTCACTCAATGTACTCAGTGCAGAGGAAAAGTATAGCATCTGCACAGAAACAGTGCTCTTCCCATGCCAAGCCATCTGACCGAACATGAGTTAGATCACACTATCGTGCCTACCCACATGCTGGTGACGGCAGTGAAAAGTAGTTTTTTCTCCATTGGCATTGCATCTTTGAGTAGCCGTCCAGCAGAGCACTTCAGGGTAGTAAATGGCCTTATAAAGCCTGGCCCGATGAAGCAGGAGCCTCAGCCATCTAATATCTGCTGCGACAGTTTTGCAAAACATTTTGAGGACAAAGTTGCTCAGATTCGTAGGGGATTAGATGTCACAATTGGACTTGGTCCAGGGGTGGCCTCCGGAGAACTGTCTGGTCCAATTATTTTGGATCAGTTTCAGTTATTGCAGCCTGAGGACGTGGACAAGCTGTTTTCAGGGGTGCAGCTGACATGCTCTCTGGATCCCTGCCCTTCTTGACTGATTAAAGCTAGCCGGCAAGGTATGACCGGGTGGATCCAGGAAGTGATTAATGCCTCTCTGAGGGAGGGGGTGGTTCCATTGGGCCCTTAAACAGGCTGTGGTACACTCCCTCCTGAAGAGGGCCTCCCTGGATCCAGAAGATTTAAACAACTATCGCCCAGTGGCCAACATACAGGAGTGATATTTGGTCACTCCTCTATGGAAGGATGGTTGTTCAGTGGCACAGATTCCCATGCACTCCAATCTCTCCTGTGGTGCCATATACATGCTATGTGGATTCTGCCTAAGATTTGTACACATCGGCCTATCTCAAAAGAGAAGTACAATTCTGACACATTGGAAATAAATACAGAGAATGAGAAGATGATAGTGTTGAAGAACATTTCAAATGAAGGCTTTGAAACTTTTGTTTAGAGAAAGATGACTAATACAGTATATGGGGGCTTTTCAGTTGTGTGCAGTGGAAACCATTTCAGATTTTTCTCTTATAATAATGGGAGGTAGCACTCGAATGACCCTCACAAGCCTCAAAAAACTAAGCAGGATTTGGGCACAAGACCACAACAATATTCTAACTAGGGATGTTCAAGAATATTCAAAACATTCAAAATCCAATCAAATTCAAATCAAATGTCTTTACATTCGTTTTTTAACATTCAAATGAATTCGAATGTTTCATATCATTTGTACGAATTACTCTATACACATCTTATTCATATCTGTACACATTTATACAAATATGTACTGAATGAAAACAGGATGCATATGGAACAAAAATGGGATATATACGGATGCATACAGATGTGTACAGACACATACAAATGTTGTTGACATTTGTACCATCAAATACGAATTTAATATTCATATGAATAGATACAAATGTTTTTGAATCGGTTCAAGTTTGAATATATTCATTTTTCTCTATTTGTATGAATCCGGACATTCGAATATTCAATTTGAATTGAATGTCAAAAATCGCATTTGTGCACACCCCTAATTCTAACACTGTAGGTTAGAATGGGAAGTTGAAACAAGCAAGTGTGGTTCAGTGTGGACAAATATAAAGTGAGCAGAATAAAGAAGAGGAAAGGGGGGGGGGATGAAATCATGTGAATGCACAAATGATATCTGATCTGGCAGAAAATTGCCAAGAAAGAAATATTGGCATTCTATAGAAATGAAAATGTGAGCTGTCTGTGCACAAGTTGTAAAAAGAGTGATTTCTGAATAGGAGGCCTTTTCGCACGAGGGTGTATAGAACGCATCTACGACACACCAGGACGAAGCATTCGCTCTTGAGGGGCAGCCAGATCCATTCCAGCCGCCCCAAGCGTCCCAATGTGTCGTAGATGCATTAAATGTAGAACACTAAAAAGTGCTCTACACGGGCTCCGGAGCTTTCCGGCCGTCCCTGGCTTTTGGAGTGTTTGCCTCTCTGCTGAACCTGGAGTTTGTTGTACTCTGCTCATCTTTTCTGTTTCAGCCTGCATGGTAGGCTGCCTTTGGTAAGGTTTTTTTGCTTTCTTTGCCAAGCTTTCTTTGTAATGACTCTTTTGAAATAAGACTGATGCTAAGGACAGTATGAGGAGTTGGAGCACCCTTTCCCAGAATGCCCCCCCCCCGATGGGACCCTTGGGCATGCTAGATAAGACTGACGTGATCTGGGACACACACACCCTGTAACGTTAAGCACAGTAAAGAACATAATGCATGGTGTGTTTTTTAATTGATTTGGGTGTTTTCTTCTCCCTCTTGGAAGACATTGTAGACAATAGTCATCCAGTAAAGGTGAATTTCAGAAGATGCATAAAAGATGGAACTCTCTACAAACAGAAAGTTAATCTATAAAATTCATTGGCATAAAATGTGATGGCTACCAACCAGAATGACTTCAAAGGAACATTAGGACAATTCATTAAGGGCTGAGTAATCAACTGTTACTGTTGTAATGGCTGTGTTGTTGTCATTGTTGTGTACCATTGAGTCATGGCCAACTCCTCGCTGATTACATAAGCACCTCCACGGGCACCTCTGTGAAGTTTTCTTGGCAGAGATATAGAAGTAGTTTGCTATTGCCTACTTCCAGGGAAAGGTTAGAGGGTCAAACTGGCAATTGTCCACTTTCCAGGCAATTTGCTCCACCATTGAATGACAATCACTCCCTAATGGCTGCTGTGTATTTCCTTCCATATTAAAGGAATAATCCTCTAAAAATAGCTGCTGAGGAATCATGCCCTACTTGTGGGTTTCTCATGAGCAACTGGTTGGCTGCTGTATGAAGATGTGGAGCCCCAGCACCTTTTTCATTCTTTTATTCTTACCACATGGAAAATGGATATGAGCTGTTAATAATGTTTTGGTACCAGTTGCAGACCCCCCACCACCACCAGATGTATGTTGTATATCAAACCTGAGGCACAAGGAAACCACAGCATGAACTGTTCTTTGTATACTGCAGCTATTTGTATTATTGTTTTCTTAAATATTTACCTCCACCGGTGGTTCCTATTTTTCTTTAGCAAATTAGCTCTGTTTGTCAACTTATTTCAGTACCCTTTACAGTTTAGTTTGCTTTTATTTCCCAAGAGCCATTAGCTTGTGGACTTAAAACCCAGGAAGTATGGGTAAAGCTGAGAAGCAAAACACATGAGATAAGTTATATTTGCTTTGCCTAAGGGTTATGTCAAGAGTTATGGCTCTGCAATGGTGAGGTAATACAGTGCTTGTTTTGCTAAACAGGCCTTATCTTCCACAATGTGTCACTTGAGTTTCTTGGTGATTTATAGAGCTAGCAACAGTATTATGTTACCCAGGGAGCAAATATCAATCACACATATAGTTAAAGCAACATTGCTGATTTGGATCTGTTTCCTTACATTTAAAAGTAATGAAAATATGTTCTGATATTTTTTTGTCTGTTCAGAGTATTTTTTTCGCACTATAAGTTATAAACCATCTCTGGTGATGTTTTTGCTTTTGTTTTAATTTGGCTATATGGTATTGCTGTTACTATTCTTATGTCATTATATTCTTTAATGTCTATAAAGTGGCTGCTTTTTCTTCTTTTTTATCATTTGACAATTACAGGCTCTTCCTTTTTCTAGATGTGTATGTGTTTGTGAGAATCTGAAAAGTAAATGAAAAAATTAGAGAATAAAAATTTAAATGCAATGTTTACATGGAAGCAGGGGTTGGCAGACAGCATTTGGCCAGCAAACTACATCCCTTTCTGTACTTGTCATCTGCATGCTGGTGCAGTCTGCAGTAGCATGTGGATGGCAAGCCCCTATTCTGTAAATAAATCTGGAATAAGGGCCAGTGGAGAAAGGGCCTATGTGTCTACAGTATTTTGATGAACTTAGGAGGAAAAGTTTAAGATCTTCACGGGCCCCTAATCCAGATTAAGGACTCATGTGGTTTAGATGTAGGCCTCCATATTAATACAGATCACATAGCCCCTGCCCTCCCCACTATTATGCATTAGATGGAGCCTGATCCAGATTAAAGATACCCTTTAAGAGGGACCACAGACCAGGAAGACAGCTCCCTCCCATGTCTGGGCTTACTCAGGCGTGCTTTTCAGTGGCACACTATAGCATACAATGGAAAATAACGTCCCCAGGCCTGTAGGCTAGGAACCTTCATTCCTAGCCTTCAGATGCATGGATATGTGGTTGCATGAGATTCACAGCCACAGCCCGAGCTAATGCAGATCAGTGCTGTTGGGGCAGGCTGATCCTGCCCGTGCCTCCCCGGGATTCAGATCAGTAGGCAGGGCTATTCTGGACCCACTGATCCAGAATTAACTGAAGTAAGTGCAGAAAAGGCCTAATAGTGAATGGAAGGAGTATATTATAGACATCTTTGCAAATTCTTTGTTCATGAATTAGGTCAGGAGGGATACTTTATAAGAACCATGATCTGGTACTAAAAAAATGCATTTTCTATGCTTAGCTCATGGAGGCAGATATATTCTACAGCCTGATGGCTGCTTTGGGGAAGATCCACATGGAAATCTCTGCCTCTCTGGTAGGCCTGTTCCTTCTTGGGTGAGGGCGAACTCTCGTGGTTCTCACACAGTTCACCCAAGCGTTTCTCTTTAATACACAGGTACTGTGGAACATCATAAAACCTATGTGTCAGGTTGAAGGCTGCTCTGCAGTACCTGCAGAGTTTTCACCCTGTCTGGACATAGCCTAAAATTACTGAGAGTTATAGTTCAGAAACACCTGAATCTTACAGCACACAGTCCTTGCCTGAGAACACTGTTTCCTCACTCAGCAGAAGGACACTTCTATCTGATTCATTCAGCTGTTAGATTTAATCAGACTAGGCCCTCAGGCCTACCTGTACACTGTCAAAATTTATGGAATAAATTGACAGCTAAATGTTAATGCAGGGCCTTTTTGCATGCTGTCCCATGATCTGGACCGGTGGGCTGGGCTACTCTAGACTCACCGATCCTCATCTACTGAGGCAAGTGAAGAAAGATCCCTGAGTTTTCATTGCAGGGTCTGTTATTACTCCCTTTCTCAGAATTCTGTATGTGCTTATGGGCTCAAAAGATCTAGAGGCCTGTGCTATCTGAACAACTCCAAATGTCCTTATTCCTGCTTACTGTATAAAGCCCTTCTCCCTGCCCCAAGAGACTGAAAATTCATCACCTATCCTCCAGATTACCAAAACAATTTGTCTTGACAAACTGAAAATGGTTATGGATAAAACATGAAATCTGAGCAAGTGAAATATGTTACAAGAGTTCTACGTCTGAATATTTGGCCTTATAGCATAATCTTCCTAACACCATTTGACAACAAAGTGGGGGGAAATGTATACTGGAAGACACAGCGAGAAAGGAGAACATTATACCATTCCATTATGAAACTGTTACAACATGATTTGAAGTCTCAGAGAAGAAAGGATTTGTGTCCAATTGCAGGGAAGGATGTTAACATTTGTTGAAGAGAGTGAAACTATTTCCAGGGGTCGTGTTCTGCTTACAGTTAGCACTTATATAACATGTGATACTGAACGATCAAAAGAAAAAGGGTTTTGATTGTTTTACCTGGATTTATTTATTTAAGAATGTGCATATCCTGGAGTATAATCAAGTAAAACAATGAGACAATGAATGTTAAACAGGAGAAATACTGAAGGAGAATGGCAGTGTTTAAAACCTATTAGAAAATGTAAAAGCCTTTCTGCTGAGATCTGAGGCCTATTTGCACTTTGGCCAGTAGTCAGCAATTACTGAACTTCTGGTGAAGAGTGCCTGCCCTTCAGGGAGGCCATTACTGTCCCCAAGCATGTCCTGCCTCCTGAGAAGTTCACTAATTGTTGAATAGGTGTGGAACACTAAATCATGCTCCACACCCTTACTAATATTGACCAAAAGCTTACCTGGAGCATCCAGTGAGGTGACCATTCCAGTTTGTCCTTCCAGTTCTCTGCAATCAGTGGGCAGGGGAGGCGATGTCTGCACAGGCACAGTTGCAGTGGTGGCCATGTTTGATCACTGACCTCTGACATGAGCAGACCACCAATCCCTGGGACCGTGGTGGGAGTGATACCCAGTCATAGAGTCATGAGAGGACTGTTCAATCATGGGTGCTGATGTGATCGGCCACAATACATCCCTGTGCTTGTACATGGCCCTCTTGCAATGGCGTCCAAGCATGTCATGTAACAGCCAATCACGGCAGTGAGGAGGTGGAACTTCCTGCTTCAGATGCAGTAGTGTGGGCTGGTAAATAGGAGAACCATTCACACTTCTGGCCAGTAATGGACACTTTGGGAAAGCTTTCCTCATGACAAGTGCGAATGATCCACCCTTACCAGAAGTTTACCAGCTCTAGTTCACAGCAGCCTAATCAGGTAAGCACAAAAACACCTCTGGATCTGCCTGTGCTGTAGTACTTTTTGTCATGCCCCGTTCAACCTCCTCAGAGGAGGGAAGTCTGCCTGCAATGCCACCACAGGCTGAGAAGCAACTACAACATGGCATTGCAGGCATTGAAGGGTTAAGGCCAGTTCCAGGTGAGCAGCCAGACAGCTCTGATAATGAATCTACCAGCAGTGAGCCTCATCAAAGGCCCTCTCCTTGCTTGCTGAGGCAAGAGGAACAACTGAGGTGCAGATCAGAGCAATTAGCTCAGCTGCACTGTGGGCGAGGCAATGACTCCTCTACTTAAGAAGCAAGCTCGCCTTGCCTCAATGTTGCAGACAACTTCATGCAACCCTGTGTGACTCCGTGCCTGTGTTCTGACCGTGGTTCTGTGCCTTGCTGACCCTTTGGACTGACTGACCCTTGCTGACATTCTGGACTCCTTGACCCTGGACTGGAACAGATCTCGAGTATACATGAGCCTTTGGAACTGAGTAAGCTGTGCAAGTGTTTGCCTTGCCGGCCCGCGACGTGACACTTTTATGGGCCTCTTTTGTCTGCACATTCACTCCCTCTGCTGTAGTTCATACCAGACCTAGATGTAGAACTGGATCGCTAAGTGCAGAAGGGCCCTCAGGCTTGTTTGCCAATCACAGCCCTTCCTGGACAAGAATAACTTGGCCACAACAATCCATACTCTGATAACCTTAAGACTGGACTACGATAATGCATTGTACATGAGGCCGCCCTTGAAGACAGTTTGGAAATTACAGGTAGTATGAAATGGAGCAGTATGACTGCTGGCCAGAACTGATACCAATTTGCTACCAAACTCAATTCAAGGTTTTAACATTGAGCTATAAGACCTTAACTGGCTTAGGCCTGAAATATAATTCTTTGCCACAAACAGAAGAGGGTGGGATGCACGAGAAGGCTTTCTCTGTGATTGTTTCCAGGTTGTGGAACAGCAACCCCTCTAGTTAAGATGATTCAGCTCTTCACTCTATCTATTGGTTGAAGAAACATTTTCTCCTTCCCTTTCAGGCACTGTTATTTGTTGTTTTAATTGTAGCCTGCCCTGAGACTTCTTGACAAAGGACAGAATAGAAATATAAATCAATCTATAATAAAATATTTATGTGGTTGGTACCATTGAAGTGAAATTAGGTGTAATAGTAGGAGTTGGAGTAGCAGCATAAACCACAGTAGAGGCAACATTTCTCTTATGCCTGAACACCTTTTTGCTTCAAACATATATTGATTTGTGAAATTCTGAATTCTGCACAATGTCGTTAACAACTCAGGCAAATAAAAGTAACACTTACGGTAAGTTTACAAAATAATCCCTTATACACAAAACCACATTATCCATGCTGGTTAACTTGATACATAATTCTGTGGGAAATAGTGAGTGTGAGTACTCAAAATATGAATAACTATGGTTTATATAATAGAAGTCTCTATTCTATATTGGATAATGACACACATCTAAAGTTGATTCACAGTTAATGCACAGCTCAGAAAAACCGTATGTCAGAAACACAATATTTTGAAAAGCACTTGAATATTATTTCACTTTACTTTTAGAAGAATAACTATGTGTATAAAGACTGTTTGCTGGTAGAAAGAAATGGTTTGCTGTGAAATACCTTTTTCCATGGGTTTGCTGGGTAATGGTATCACATGGGATAGAAGATATTATTGGGGGGGGGGAGAAAAGAAAAGAAAAAGACAATGGAACACTTACCTTGATTAATACCTGCATCATAAAAGTTGATCCAAGTTGTGTATTTCTTTAGAATTTTAGGCAACAGCTCTATAAATGGGTTGTGTAATTTACAAATCTTCTTTTGGCAAGAAGAAAAAATAAATCAGTAATGATTATTGGGTCTGCTCACACTTTGCTGTCCTGGTATGGAATAACAATACCATAACAAGCTGGTAAAGTTCCAGCAAGGCCACACCCATTTGCACAATGAGAACTACACTAGCCCTAGACTTGGCCAGGAGTGGCCGTGGTGTGAATGGCCAGGCCAGGCTAGCACCTAGCTCCAGAAGTTACATCAATCTTTTTGCCTCTATTTTTCATCTTAGGGTGCTTCTGCATTTGCCGCCAAAAAACAGATCAAAGAAGATCCGTTTTCTGGCAAGCCATCCTCTGGAAGGTCCGTCCCAAATAGGGATGGATCTGAAGGGCCCTCGCACATCCACACGTGTGCGGGGAGGCCGGATCCATCAGGACAAATGGTCTGGGTGCTGTGGCATTCCAAAAGTCAGCTGGATTCCTGGGCTGCTGCCCCTGCCCCCGGAGCTGTGGGACTGGAACGTGCAGCTGCCAGTCACCATGCATTTCCGGTGGCACACAGTCCATGGGGAAAGGTGGAAGGAGGCAAACTGGCCTGCTTCTGCTCTCCCCAAAATGGTGGCTGCAGGGACATCTGTCCCTTCACCTGGCCATGTGTGGAAGCGTCCCTTCGCCTAGCCATGTGTGGATCCAGGCGAAGGGACAGACTGAAAACCTAAGTTTTTAGGTCTTCATTTTAATCTGGTTTTTGGCAGCGAGACCTATTTTAGAAACAGATCTCACATGCTGAAATGTGGAAGTGGCTGCCTCCAAGGGTCCGGAAATAGGTCTCCGGTGTGGAAGTGAAGTAGGTAAGTGTTTAAAATGTGTGTTATATGTATGTTTAATCTGGTTTCTGCAGCCAGTGCGGAAACACCCTAATGCAACTTACATGGCTTCCAAAGTCCATCATGATCATTCTTTCATTGTTTGCAGAATTTGCAAACCTACTAGTGGTATTTTTTACTTGCCGTTTGGTACTTATACCCACTCACTCACACTTTTCACTTTTGAAAAAGAATTCTGTGTGCTTTACATTTAAAAGCCCTTTTTAAATGTAGATCAGTGCAATGTTGATGCATGTTTCTCTTATTTTGTACATTTTGTTTTAGATTTATATTGTATATTTTACACTGAGCATGCAGTAGTTATCACTGATGGAATCTTATCTTGATTGATGCAAAGTATTGGGTTCAGATTGGAGATAAGGACTCTTGTTGCCTAATGATGGAACATATTTCACTTTAAACAACTATGCAAACCTCTGCAGGCTGTGGGAGTGATGTGCTTGAAGGCCTCAGTTTTTCATATAAACTGGCAGGCTGTTATCTAGTGTATCTCCAGTTTCTAAGCTTATGTATTGAACACATTTCTTAACCAACTCAAGCTATCTTCATGTAAATATCCCCCACCCCACCCCCAGATAAAAATGGTAAGAATTTATATTAAAGGAATGCCAACAGACCTGGGCAGATATTGAAGCTTAGCTCTGTGTGACTGTAGAGGAGAGTATGATAAGGATATGAGAGGTTATATGGGATCTGAAATCAGTCAGTCAAACAAACAATACTGTGTCTGAAAACAAAAACTTGCAGACAGCAAATGGGATGGGACAGGGGAGATAAAGCAGCAAAGTCTTTCTGAGTGCTGCCTCTTTAAAATCAGACTCTCCACACATAAAGTAGCAAGGGGATGGGAGGGATGAAATAAAAAAGAGTCCCTCTTCTCTGGGATTGTCAGAATCTCCCTGTTGTTACAATGTAATGTATCTCTCATAACATTGCAACAGCACCTGCCAGCTCTGCTCTAGCCACTACAGCTGGGACAAAAGGGAGAGAAATAATGGGTGATTATTGGGTCAGCGGAAACTGAAGAGAACACCCATTTCTGCCCCCACCCCCCACCCCCACCCCCAAAATGTGCATTCCCATTCACAAAAAGTGAGGATTATTTCTAAATCCTGTTGTGAGACTATTTTTTTTAGTCTGAATATAGATTTAAGTATAGGTGAGATAAAAATGCAAATCATTAAATCAGTATTGCAAGATTGTGCAAGATTGCTTTCTTCCACCCCAAAGACGGTATACACAGTGTACTTATGCCATGCACCTCAGTTCCCCAGTTTCATAGAAACAGCATGGTGACTTTTTTTACTTTGTTACCTAGTGGAGTGTGAGCCAGTAGGCTGCCCATACATCCACTGTCTGCCTACTTGGTGACGGCAATAGAAATGCCCAAGGGAGGCCAGTGTCCTCTAAGTTGTTCTTTCTACACAGAGTTGTTTGTTCTTTTTCTTTTGTCTGTATGGATGTTGTCCTATCAAGCTGAAGCAGGATCCTGAAAAAATGCCATTTACACAATAAATTCTAATACCCTGCAACCCAAATCCTTTCTCAACCTTTGTGGAGTCTGCTCTGTCTTGTGGGGCTTTTCAGTGGCATTTTAAGGGATATTTCTTCTCTTTTTTTCTATCATGTTTTCTTTGCTCTGCTGCACTGTCCTTGACTTATTTTATATAGCTCTATACCAAGACTTGTCCTCCTGTATCTCAAATTTTTCTTTTCCTATAAAAGAGGCTTTTCTTTTCTCTTTCTTATTCTTAGAGTGCTTTTGAATTTCTTCAGATTTCAGCCTTCAGATTAATTTATGACTGGCAGGTAGTTATGGGTGGTTTGTATGTACGTGTTTCCATTACTCTGTTATTTTGAAGAGTCTCCATCTCCATATGCTTCCTAATTTGAGAAGGACCCATGGGAGCCATTAACTTCCTGACATGTTCACCTTACCTTTAAGAGAAAAAGCCAGAGACACTGAATACAGAATAATTGAGACCAGTATATTTGCTGCTTTAAAGAAGGAAGTTTCCTTTCTTCTACCTTAACCATGCTACTTGAATACTGTATGTTCAACTGCGAGCACATGCAAAGAATTAACAGTTGTCCCACAGTGGCCACCAAACTATTGTAGCTTGACCCCCATTCATGAAATTTTAAGAGTGCTTTGTAGATATTGTAATCCTTTATTTACTAAGAACACGAACACTGCCCAAACCATTTCTACTTTGGAACCTCTCCTGTAAAGATTTACCTTCATTGTCCTGGACCTTGCTGACCTCCTGCTAACTCCAACCCTGGAACCTTTTTGACTACACATTTAACTCTCATGCCCCCAAGGTACTTGGAGTTGGACTTTTGCTGTTACTGGCTACTGTGGCTGACTGTGGCTGGTGCTACTCTTCTGTGCGAGCACATGTATTTACTCTCCGCACCTCACTGGCTGGAGACACGACAGTCAGGCAATAGGTGAATAGCCTCCTCAGTAGTTACCCTAATTCTGAGCTCATTGTTTTACTATGTCACAGTAGAGGCACCACCAATCCTGAGCGAGGAAGGATCAAATTGCTACCCACACAGTATGATTCCCAGAAAACCCTGCAAGATCTTGGCTGAGGATGCAGTCAAGTCTGCATTAGCCATGGGATATTTTTTTTAAAAGTAAAGCCAGTTATATAAAAATGGAGAGGGACTTCAAGTTAAGAATATAACCCTCTGGTTTATTTTCCCTTTCTATTTGCCTTGTTCCTTTAGAAAAGAGCATCTTCAGTAATGAAACAAGGAAATCCAGAAGGAGCTGTAAATAACTTGCTAGGGAGAAGTCCAGGCAGAATGTGTAAGAACTGCAGTTAGAATTCTCATACTCTGTAGCTGTAAGATGCTTTTGCTGAGGCCAAACACATCAAGCAGGTACCTAACGCAAACTTGCAATACCCCTCTCCAACATCAAAGAGCTGAAGAAAAGAAACTACACACACATGCACACACAAACACACAATTCCTTATACCATGATAACTCTCTCACTGGATATATTCCAAAGAATAGTTAGTTGGAACTCTGTTCATCCTGGGCCTGCTTGCACTAAGGTGATCAGTGTGGCCTGGCATGCTCCACAATGGAGCATACACATCTCATGGTGTTGCTTCCATCCCAGAGTGGCCAAAAGTCACCCTGATCACTGCTAGCTTTGGAGCAGTAAAAATTGCTCAACAGCTTTACTAGAAGTGCCAGAGTACAGCCCAGGGGCCAATTCACACTTTGGTTTGTATGTGATAATTAGGCAACATTTGGCCAAGTGCATCTGAACTCACAGGAGGCATTTATAGCCTAGAAACACCCCCTGTCTGCCCAGAAGTTCCCTAATTATCAACTAGCTCCACAAAATTGTGTTCCACAAGCTTACCCGCTCTTACCCCAACTGGTAAATCCACATTAAAGGCCAGAAAGTGCAGGTCCAAAGTGCATTCTCTAACTTTTACTGTGAATATGTCATTTTATACTTGGTTTTTGATGTTGCAACCCACCCTGAGACCTTTAGGTGTAGGGCTGAATAAAAATTTGCATAAATAAATAAAAATAAATAAAATTTAAAAATTAGAGGTACGATGGGAACACCAACATCCACAAGCTACCTCTCGCAAGCTGCTTTAGAGTTGCTTTTAAAAAATGTGTGCGGATGCAGCCTTATATACTTGGCTGCCTAGAAGGCTGGATAAATACCACAGATCTCCCAGGGTGCCCAAGAGCAGGGTTATGTTAATACTAAGAACAAGGGCATTGAGGTTCGAGTAGGGCACTGAGTGACAGTTTTATTTTGCTGAGTAAAACTGCAGCTTTCAATTGCTATCCTGTCTTTTGCCCTAAGAACATGGGTCCACATGAGATAGCCGGTGAAATGTTTTCCCTCCTAACAATTTCCAGATTTTTCTGTTCTTAATAATTGATAAAGAATGACTTTTTAAAATTGGGGAACAATTTTTAGGGTTGTACTGTTTTTGTATTACGTGCTTATCGTTTTTAATTATGTGCTATTGATTTATTGTGCTTACATCTACGTGGCCAGAAATGGGGACATGAAAATTTAGAAGTTAAATCAAGGTGATCTGGTTAAAGATAAGCAGGACAAGTAAGATAGTAATGGAAACAAATGACACCTCAGTTTTGTTTGGTGAAAATTAAGGGTTCTGTTTCCTGGATTTGTGACGAACATAAGCATATCTCTGACCCAAGAAGATAGGATAACACTCAATTTTCCCCTCCCTTTTTGGTTATCCATCATTTATGTCTACGAATGAAAGAGGAATTGAACACCTCAATGCATATACATGTATCTTCCAAACAATGACACTAAAGACTGTTGGAAAGGTGATTTACATCATATTGCTAGTATTATGGGACCTTGAACTTTGTAGATTTTTTAGTGTTGTCCAGTGCAACTTTATTGTTTTTGCCATAAATTCCAAATAAAATACACCTATGGTATTTTTGTCCTATAATTATCAAAGTTAGCCTAACCTTAACTAACATTAAAGGTTACTGATTCTGTATGTTTTGTTTTAATCTGGTTTCGTGCTCTTTGTTCTTCTCTTTTCCCTGGTTGTTTTGTGTAAACCATCTGTGGAAGAAGGGGGGGGGTGCCTAGAGATCAATTCTTAAGAGAACAATCTGGCTTTTTGCATTGCTATTTCATTTTAAGATGAATTTGCATAGTCATTGACCCCCAATTTCACCTAACAGCTTTGAGAAGAAGGCAGTGAAACTGGGGTTCTTCCCAGTGGGATAAGATTCTCTAAAAGATTCAGAAGTGCAATGATTGGAAATGCTGTGATGAGAATAATGAAATACAGTTTTAATATTTCTTTAGATTATAGATGAAGAGGAGACACAGTTCATGAGCAATTGTCCTGTCGCTGTTACTGAAAGTACTCCAAGACGGCGAACGCGAATCCAGGTTTTTTGGACAGCGCCACCCCCAGGCACTGGCTGTGTTATTTTGAAGTAAGTTCATGGTTCTATTTTTTAAATGAAAATAGCAGGAAATGGCTTATGAGACAGGAATATGGTAGGGTTGTGCCTTCATTCTTAGCAGCTGAGCATTAGCTAAGATTCATTGAGTTTATTGTATCCACACCTACATGGGAATAAGTCTAAATTTATTGTTTTCTTCTTTATTCTCCCTTTTTTTGTGTCCCTCCCTTCTCTTTGCCTTAGGGCCTTTCTGCGCACTGAGTGAATCTGGACCCCTAAGGTCCACTGGTCTGGAGCATGGCATGGCACTGTCTGGAACAGTTTAGTCCAGGCCCTGCACCAGATCCAAACTCACATGAGTTTCAGGGCCAACCTCTGAAGGGTCCAAAGTGTAAGGAACAAAAGTTCCTATTTTCAGAGCCACCATTTCTTCAGCAGGCCATGGTGCACTGCTGAAATGAGTAATCTGGTAGTCAGGAACAAAGATGTGTGATTTCTGCATACCTGCATGCCTCTGTGTTCCAGACTAGGTTGTGCTCATCTGCCAGTAGACCTCAACAGGTCCACCCAAAACCAGTAGGTCTACCAGTGATCCAGTTCAAGGGTCCCTTGATCATGCTGTATCTAATGCAGGCAAAGTATACCAGTGAATGTTCAAACTGATGAGTCCCTGAAGAGGATTACTACATAATGTAATCAAGACTAAAGGTAAATGCAGAAAAGCACTAAGACTGATACATTTTGATGTTTGGGGGTGCATGCCCCACTGTCCCCTGTGGATCGGTCCCTAGCCAGCCTGCTGCAGCAGTGCCAGCCCGTGGGGACCTGCCCAATGACGGTGACATTATGCCTGTGCATGAAGCTGGCAACCAGTGAGCGCCAGCAATGCAGTCATACATGTGCAGGACGCTAGGAACCAATCCCAACCAGCAACCTAGTGGCACATGCACAGATGATGTGTTCTCCATCCATCGCACACAGTGAGATGGATGAAGAATGAATGGTCATGCCACTGCATGCTTGTGGTAAGTCTGGAGTATAGGGTGGGATAGGTGTGGAGAACAATTTAGAGCTCCAGACCGAATGAATAATTAGTATACCTCTGGTGAGTGTGGGAACACTTCTAGGCTGTAGTAGTCTAGTGGGTGTACGTATGCTCTTCATCAGAGCTTTACTAATTACTTACCAGGGGCGTAAGTGCAAAGAGGCCTTAGGGCTGGAGAAGTGAATCATAGTAATTATGGCATAGGGAACAGAAAACCATTGAAGAAATATGGGTAGAAACAATGGGTGTTAAGTCTACACAATTTTGCAGATTACCACTTGAAGGATTTTTTGCACTACCTGACAGTCTTAGAAATAACCTTTATTTCTTCAGCCTTGCATAACAGCTGGACAACACTGTGAAAGACAAAACATAACAGATATTATTATTAGCTCCATTTATATAATTTACCTGTAACAGCACTTTGCCTTTGGTAAGCTGAACAGAGTTAAGTTGTGCTATAGTCATTTGTGATCTAGTGATGGCTGCTGCAGTGTACTCTATGTGGATTTGCCCTTTAAGTGAACCTGCAGCTTTTGCAGAATGCTCCGCTCTCAGGAGGTTCTCCGTGTTTATTGTTTAAATATTGTATTATCTGTTCTGAATGTTGGTTTCTCAGCTTAATTCTAATTGCTAGTATTAACCACTGAAACTCTTAATACCTACTTTTCCTCAGGACCATTCAGTAGCTGCTAGTAGCATGGGATTAACTAGCAGCATACAAACTAGTACGTAGCAATTTATCAGTGTTGCTTGAAATCTTCACAGTGGTGGCAAATATATTACTTGTTAATCTGAACCAAAGAGCTACTTAGTACAGGTAGTCTGCATGGGACTAATGTTAATCTGGATCAGGTCTGTGCTAAGAGCCCAGTAATCCAAATTAATTGTAGGCGCCAGATCCATACTATATCCGTCTGTATTGGGTCCTTAAAGGGTTCTTAGGGGCCTGTACAGAAACTGCCTAAGACACAGTTGGATTCTGAGGGATAACCAGGGGATGCAGATGAAGTTCATTTAACAAGAATTCTCTGGACTTCAATGATTCTTCCTTTGGGAGTGACAATCAAATGATCACATAAATCTGCATAAAATATGGTAAATACTGTGTGAAGAGAGGATAGTAGGAAAGGTAAAGGAAAAAGAAAGTATTTTGTAGGACCTTGAAGTTCTATCCACGTGCGAGCTAACAGTAGAGCTCACCAGCCTGCAACTTTTTCTTTTCACCCTCAAGCAAGATGATTTGTAACCTTGAGGAGGGAGTCTTGGGAAAGGAAGAAGCTACCAGGTTAAGGGGATGATGGCACAGCTTGTCAGCATGCTGTTTTCTTCCCTAGAGTGGGAGTTGAGTAGAACAATTGCCTCCTATATTTCCTTCTGTAGTTAACAGTAGTCCAAAACCTAGTACAGTGCATTCCAATGTACTTGGGCCTAGCAAGAGGTATTGTTCCACATGTTGTTGTTATTATTAATTTGAAAGAAAAAGGTGTTATTTCTGTTCTGCTCACCCTTAATCCCTTTGTCTAGAGTGAGGAAGAGGGGGGAGAGAAAAGGGAGTGGGGAGACTTTCTACAGTGTGAAGGCGTAGTTGACCAGATAGTGGTGCCACCGGCAAAGAAGTCAGCAAAGACCTTTTCACACAGAACTAACACTTTGCAGAGGGATGTAGAAAAGGAATGTGAGTGCATATTATGGGTTAGGGTTTTCATAGTTGCAGGAAGGGGCACACTTTGTTTTCCAAGCTGTTCTTGAAAACTTAGTGCTACAGATAATTTGACTCTCCAAAAAAGTTTTGAAATTAAGAATCGGTAAAATCACTATGACAATTCAAAGGGAACATTGCTTTTCATCCATAATACTCCCCTTCTCTTTCCAAAAGCTAGCATCACAATGTTGGAGAAATATATTTCAAATGAGATGATTTAGAAACTTTTAAATCCTGATTCCATGTTTAACATGAATGGAGAAACACTAGGTTGCTTTTGAAATTTAAACTACTTGTTGAGTTGGAATGGAACCTGATGTGTTTTCCTGAGTATAATTTAAAAGAATGAATAGTCTCGAACTCAAAAGTTACTTCCATTGTGACTGGCTGGAGACAGTGATTAAGAGTATAATGCAACCTTACTTTGTCATGCGGGGGCAGCACAGTACACAGCAATTATTATTTTGCTTTTGGCACAAACTTAACATTATCAACATTTCCCCCTTGATAGAATGTAAAGCATTGCACATATCCAAATTATAGGCCTCTTCACTCCCACATAAATGCATACAAATGCTGGACAAAATTTCCTCAACTGCTGCAGAATCCATGAAATCAATTGTGATAGCATGAAAAACAACCATAGTAAAAAGTGTAGTCTTGCTGAGAATTTCGGGGTGTCTGAAAGGTCCAGGAAAATTCTGTCTGCTTTCTTAAATGCAGAAGTGACTGCAAGCATTGCATCTGAACAGATGCAGTCCCAGAAGGATCAAAGAAAGATTCCAGTGGAGATTCTTTAGCTGTCAGTTAAAAGAAAATAAGAATCAATAAAGCTACCGTGCTAGGGAAGGAGGGATGCAGGGAGAAGTGGCTGAATGTCAGGTCATCTTTCTGTTTCCTCTTAATAACACATAAAATTCAAATGTAACATACATAGCATTATTATCATGGGAATTTGCCTTTCTTATTGCAGGAACAGGCAATGCTTGATGCTGCAGCCACTGCCCTAATTTGTTTTGTTTTTTTAATGATTTTGATAGTGTTGTATTGGAATTGATCTTCTTTCACTAGTGCTTAGCAGCCTTGGGCTGAAAATCAGCAAGATTTGTTGTTGTTGAGTGAAATTTCAGCCAATTAAAATGTTTTTGTGATAGGTAATCCACCATATTTTTACACATTTTGTGATTTGTTGTTGTTGTTAAGTGGAATTTCAGCCAATTAAAATGTTTTTCTGAGAGCTAATCCATCATATTTTTTACATATTTTGTGATTTGTTGTTGTTGTTAAGGGAAATTTCAGCCAATTAAAATGTTTTTATGGGAGTTAATCCATCAAATTTTACACATTTTGTTTACCCAAACAACTCTCCACAAACTTTGCAGATTATATTTGATGGTTGCCTAGAAGAACTTTACTGTCTGGAACTCTCTCATAACTTTCCACAATATCGGGCTTGGGAAGGGAAGGGATGCCCATGTAGGACTGGCAAGGGAAATGTTTTATTCTCTTTTAGACAAAGTGTGGAACTTGTTATTTTTTTTTCCAGCGTAAATCATTCTTCTTATGGTTTATTCATATGTCTGTTTTTGGATGGATGCAGTCACAAGAGGACTGAGTAACTTGAAAAGGACTTAAATTCTGCCAAATTAGATATTTGGCAGACTTAGTACATCATTTCCATGTATGTATTTAAAACAAAAACAAAAATAGCACAACATTCATTTGGGAATTTGTACAGCTGTAGCATTAACTTTGGTCTTAGTAAAAAGTATCTTCAAGAGCTGGTATTTTAAGGAAACTTTAGGTTTCTGCTTTACAAGGTGACTTGAGGGTCCCATTTACTCTTAGAGTCAGAAGCTCTATTTTTGTGTGCTGTGTGTCCATTGTTCACTTATTGTACTTTGAAGAGTGCACAAAAGTTGTGTAAACAGTTCCTGTTGTTCACATTTGGTTGCATGCTGTTAGCACACTTTCTGGGATTCAAATCTGCCCAGAGACATGGTGTGAACGTAACCATGGATACAAAGACTGCACTCTTTGCCCCTAAAAATCACACACACATGCACACACACTCTCACACACAGAGATTAGATATGAGTCTAAGTTTGAATTTTGCTGCCTTTTAGCTTAGTCATCTGGCATGTAGACACTACCCGTTGACAGGAATGTTATCTGACATTTTAAAAATAGAAAAGGGATAGTGCTCTTACTTAAAATTTCCTTCCAGATGACACACAGAGAGGCACAAGCATACTTAACCCAGAAGTGAAAGATCTGCCATGAGGGCAAGCCGCGTATACTGCTGCAATTACACAAATTGCTGCTGGGAAGCTATAGCAGTGTATGTGGAAGGTCTGGGTCACACTTTATATTATCTGAACAAATGGGTCTCACTGGGGCACAAGGAACACATCACTGGTGGAATTCATTGAGTGTGAATAAAACAACAGCTTCAGCCATAAACAGTAGGATACATGTTAAAACTTTTAGCAATTGTGAAGAGAACCCAACTATACTTTACTTCATTGCACTGCACTACATTTATTAAATGGGGGGGGGGAGAACAGAAAATATCTGGATAACAGCCATAACATAGAGGTAACAGTTATGTACTGTATGATTGTATCCCATCTTCCCATACTTCAGTATGCATTACCTCTCAGAAAAGGAAAGATCCAGATTTCAGGTCAAGCAAAGGAGAGAATAAAACCAACCAACAGCTCTGGCATTTGGAATGAGCATCTGATTTGTTGGCAGCAGGCTCAAAGAATGGTTTTGATGGGGAGATGGCACAGGTAATATACCCCTTTGCTCCTCCATCAGTCATCTGCCAGTGCTCTGGTTCTATTCAAGAATGACAGCCACTGCCACCACTGATGTCTCAACTTCCCTTCTATGTAAAAGAAGCCATGGCTGCAGAAGATAAATTAGAGTCCAGAAAGGAATTGCCCTCAGAACTGTCTCCATTTCTGGAAGTGTCTCAGAAATTTCATTACTTCAGGGTTATTGATAGATAAGGCAAGGTCAGGCAATCTGACACAGCTTCTTTATTTCTTCTGAAGCCTTTATTGGGATTTTCTCCACTCCAAGGAAAAAATAGCAAAGCCTGTGACTTTGCCTGAGTCAGCCTAAGACAGTGTCACTGGGAACTATCCAAGGTACCGCAGCTCTATCACACTGCTTGACTTTGCTCCCATAGAGCCAAAGCTGTGTCTTTAAAAAAAAAAATTATCTAGCTAGAAGTTGTGATTAGCAGCACTTACCTTTATGTCTACCTGAAACAGCAGTGCTGTCTCTCAGTGACAACTGTCTAGGATGCAGAATTTATCTTGGCATCACAATAGCTATCCATAACCTAGTCTTCCTCATGTCATACTTTCTTTGTCTCTATATATCAGCAGCATGCAACCCATCTTACAACAACATACATTGAAATATCAGGCTCAAGGGCTTGTTGGATCTCCAGCTTTGTCATGACCATGTCTCCTTCTGGAGCACAGGTTCTCAGTCCACTCTCCTGGCCCTGTTGATAGTTGCTGTCTGGCTATAATGTGTTTTTTGTAATATAAACATACTTCTCACCTGGCTTTATAGGAAGAAGCATATAGATCTCTTGAATTCTGCATATCAGAGCCACTTGTTGAAAAGGAAGATAAGTAAAATGAAAAGTATTTATTATGGCTTGGACCAAAGTAAATGTATAAAGATATAAAAAGGCAATGCCCATTTAGAGTTGTATTATTGCCTCATCCACTTTTGTGTCTCCCTCTTTACATCATGGGCCTATGACTTCCAGAAATTTCCATATGGGTGACTGTAGTCTACAGGCTGAGAAAGTTGCACTAACCTTGTTGTAGAAGGAAACTTGCCTTTCATTTTGTTCCCTACTGAATTGGCTAATATAAGCTGCAATGCAAGCACTTTAACATTTTTGCTTTTGCAAGATTTTAGGTGCTTTTTCTAAATAAATAAACAATGCTTTTTAAAAAGTAAAAAGACTTCTTTTGGAAGGTAAGATGGCTGGTATATATTTCTAGAGAGTAATTGCTTACAAAAACAGGTTTAAAAAAAGGTTTATAGAGAATGTACATCCTAGAGAAACCTTTTAAATGAAATCAGTGATGAAAAAACACACACTCAAAAACTCATGTAAAAGAGACAAGATTATTTTAGATAAGGAATAGGAGAAAATGGTAAAAAACAAAATTTGATTGCTTCATCCCTATCCTTCAGTATCATGATGTGAAAGTCACATGTCACAGTAATAAGAATAGACTTCTTTTTATCTCCAAATTCTGTGTTTTATTATAGTGACATCTGTGTAATTATGATTTCACATGAAAGTTACTATCATTTTGGAACACAGCTGTTCTTAACGTCCACACCAAAAAGCAAGTGTAGCATTGACTATATTAAGAACCATTTTATTCAAATTCTGTTAGTGTTAATATCCCTAATACAAAATTGTCATAAATTATTTGCATGGAAGATAAAATATATGCACCTAAAAATATGTTAAACCCATCTATGAAGAAAGCTGGTTTCTCTTTGAAAATATTGTTCCAAGGAACTTAAGATGAATAATTCTGATGATATTTGTTGCCATTTTTTGTATACAAAATATATAGCTACTTGAAGATTTTGCATAATCTTTATGGCATAATTAACTAATCTGTAGAATTTAAATGTACGCATGTTGAAGGAGAACATAGTTATTAATATGACAGTTTCTGCAAGCAGAGTCCATGTGTTGCAATAATGAATTATTGGACCTTTTTGGCCCATAAGCAATTCCAGGTAGACCATCATGCACACAGAGATATACCTGGAACAGTCATTGAGCCTTCCCACACCCACTCCCAAAGTTTATCTGCTGTGGGCAGGTGTTAACAGCTCTTCACAGCCTGTCCTAAACCATTGGGAACAATTTGGGAGCAGTGCATGTATGATGCTCTCTGGTGCTGTGTCCTGGCTAGGGATGTCCACGAATATTCAAAGCATTCAAAATTCAATCAAATTCGTTCAAATTTGGACATTCAAATTCAAATTGGGTGTCCATAATTTTGAATTTAAACATTCAAACGAATTTTGAATTTCTGAATCTATTCATTTGAACTATTTGGACATTCGTATGTGTACAGATACATACATGATGCGTATTTACCTGTATGCATCTTTCCCGCATCTGTACGCACTTGTACAGATCCGTACAGGATGAAAACGGGATGCATAGAGGGCAAACATGGGATGTGTACAGATGTGTACAGATGCATACGGAATATGTACAGATGTGGATGGGCACATAGGAATATTGATGCCATTCGCATGTGCAAATTCAAATTGAAAATTGGGCACACCCCTAGTCCTGACCTAACTTGCCCTGCCCTTGTGCAGTATACGTGCTGTTCCTTCACCAAAGTGTGAGTAGGAGTGGGCAAGGCATCCAGTGCACAGACACAAGGCCTGGCATGTTGACATTTACATGCCTGCCATTGCTGTTGCACACAGGAATGTGGCCTTGAATGGTCTGCAAAGACCATCCCACTCAGGTAAATGTGGATCTCTCCATTGCCAATATTATTTATTTATTATTAATTAAATATTAATTATTATTAATTATTATTTATTTAAATGTTTCCTATAGTTCCTCTCACAACAGCCAACTTTGGCATAAATGGATGAATGAAACAAGATATTAAAGAATCACATAAGGCAATGTTTCCCAAACTTTTGACATATGTGTACCCCTTCTATAATTTTCGTAACGCTGAGTGCCCCTCATAAAAAACATTAGGGATAAAATTTGTATTTTATAAAAATAATCAAAATCAGTGGATCTTACTAAAGCATGATAAGAGGCACCCAGAACTAACTATTAAAGAAGTAAGTTGTCTCTGTAACGAAGTGCAGTATATTCACACCGTGTCACGCCTCACAAGACCGTTAGATAACACTGCAATTCTCTGACGTTTAAACAGCTCTGCGGCTCAACATCAACTGTTAATGTTTCCGCAGTTTAAAAATGGCCGAACCCGAGCTGCGTGAAGGATGCATAGAATTTCCTGCCATAATGAGTTGCGATATGATGTATGATGACCCCAGTTCCCGTGTAAAAACTGTGATACGCGCCTATTTCTTTTCTTGTTCTGTGGGCGCAGCTAAGAACGGTGCAGTGGATATTCCCACGTGATCCCCACCAAACTCCAGTGCAATGTGTACCCCCACCAAACTTTTCCCATACCCCTGGGGGGGACGCGTACCACACATTGGGAAACACTGACATAAGGGGTAAATCATTGGCCAATAATAATAGTTGTGGTAGGAGCTTCAGTAGAGGAATCTTGAGCCCCATATCAAGCCTATGGTCTAAGGTGGTTGTTGGACTGGTAACTGTCTGCATGTTGAAACCAGCTTAAGCCCTACTGATTAGTAACAGAAAATATGGATTTTCAAAGCACACAAAAAGAGTGGAAGTTTTGTTTATATGTTCCTATATATTTTGAAAGACCTGAAGATAGATTATGACCTTTAGAGTAGCAGTCATCCTACATCTCTTTCTCTTGACTGTAACTGATTTAAATTTAATGACCTGATATGTAGATGAAATGTTCAGGAGGAGCAGAAATGGTTCTACAGTTGAATTAGAATCCACATTTCATAATATAGAAAATTGTGCCTAGGGCAATTGATAATTTTATTTCACCTGCAGTTCACCTGTTGAGCAGTAACTTCATGGTTCTGATTCTCTTTTTCTTATGGCTCTTCATTTTTAGATTCTGTGACACTATTTGTCCAACTCATGCTTTGCCATAACTTTCTCCTTTTGCCTCCTTTTGTTTCCTAGCATCAGAGTCTTTCCCAAAGAGTCCTGTCTTCTCATTTTGTGGTCAAAGTATTTCATCTTCAGCTTCAGTAGGCTCCTTATTTCTTCTTCAGTTTCTGACATCAGAGTGGTACTGTTGGATTATTTGACATCGTTGATGCTTCTCCTGTCAATCTTAATTCCACTTTTTGATTTATTCAGCTGAACATTCACATGATGTACTTTGCGTATAAGTTAAATAAAGAGGGTGACAGTGCCCAGTCTTGCCATTTCCCTTTCCTAATCTTAAACCAATCAATTATTCCATGTTTGGTTCTAACTGTTGCTTTTTGATCCTCTTGCAGGTTTTTCAGACACATAAGGTAGTCAGGTACTTCCATCTCTTTAAAAACTTGCCACAGTTTGTTGTGATCCACACAGTCAAAGGAATTAGTGTAGTCAATGAAGCAGATGTTTTTCTGGAACTTCCTGGCTTTTTCCATAATCCAGCAAATGTGGCAATTTTATCTCTGTTCCTCTGCCTCCTCAAAAAACAGCTTGTACTTGCAATGAGTGCAATTGTTCCGTAACTTGAACATTGTTCTGTAACTTGCCATTGCCCATGTTTGGGATCGGAGTGTAAATGTAACTTTTCCAATCCTGTGGCCACTGTTAAGTTTGCGAAATTTGCTGACATATTGAGTACAGCACTTTAAAAGCATCTTCTTTTAGGATTTTAAATTGTTCAGCTAGAATTCCATCACCTTTGCCCCTAACTCCCATTTGACTTCACTGTCCAAAATGTTTGGCTCCAGAGCCCTTATCTGCCTTTTCCATGCTAGTGCAGACATCAGGCCATAAATGGCAGGCCTCTATTCTGAGATATAATCCAGAATAAGGTCCAGTGCAGAAAAAAACTTGCTCAGTGACCACACCCTTGCAGATTTATCAGTGATGTTGAGATCCTTCTAAAATAATTCTTCACTGTATTCTTGCCACCTCTTCTTAATCTCTTCTACTTTTGTTAAGTAAGTCCCTACTATTTAGTCCTTTCTCATACCCATTTTTGCATTAAATGTTCCCTTGATATCTCAGATTTGAAAGGACTGCCTGCCTTTCCCATTGCATTGTTTTCTTGTATTTCTTCAAACTGATAATTTAAGGCCTATAGCTTTCCCTTCCTTCTCTTCCTTTTATTGTCCCTTCTTTCCTCAGCTATTAGGAAAGCCTCATCAGACACCAATTTTGTTTCCTTGCTCTTCTCTTTCTTTTGGTAGTTTTTGTTGTTGTTGTTGTTGTTGCTTCCTGTACAGTGTTACAAATCTCTGTTGATAGGTCTTCAGGCACTCTACCTACCATGTCTAATCCCTTACATCTATTTATCACCTGTATTGTATATTCGTGAGGGGCATTGTTTAGGTCATACCTTGTATAGTCTAGTTGTTTTCCTTACATTTAGGTCTAAAATTTGCAATAAGAAGTTCATGATCTAAGGTGCCAGAGCATTTGTGCAGCACCTCAGAAGATCTCTGGAACCGGCAGAGGTGTGATCGATCACTCCTCTGGCCAGAACAGGTAAGGTTTAGGGGGGGTGTGGTGGACGATTTCATGCACCACCACTAGTAGACACTGGGGTAGGTTCTGGGATGGTAGTAGATGTTTCTGCAAATTGGTCTCAGGTTTTGTTTTTAATGATTGCATAGAGCTTCTCCATATTTGTTAGCGAAGTAATCTGACCATCTGGCGATACCCATGTATAGAGTCACCTTTAAACTTAGTCAGAATTCTCCACTATGACCTGTCCATCTTAGGTGGCCCTGAATGGCATAATTCATAACTTCATTGAGTAACACAAAGTACCTCTGCCACTACAAGGCAATGATCCATGAAGAAATGTAATGATGTCCTGATGTTTTTATTTTTATTTCTTCCCACAAATTTATCAGATACAAATATCTATAAATGAAGACAATTATCTACTACTTGTATTCTTGACATACCCAGGAGAAAAAAAATAACATAAATCAATGTGAAGGCATAAGATAAATTCCCTGAATTATCAAGTGCTAAAATCTGATTTATAAGCTGAATTCCACTGAAGAGACTTTTAGGTTGATTTTAATGGAATCAGGCACTAGCTTTTAAAGATATGTCCTTTCTGATACTCCTTTAAATGAATCCTTCATTCATCTGCATTGCAAAGAGAGAAAAGGCAGAGAAAAGTGGGCTCCATCAGCTCCTAGTCATTTGCTGTTTGTAAATGAAAATCATGGTTAATTTAGGAGCTTGACAGCTGTGGAACATCTGCCATTCCACCACAGCTGTCAGTGGCACTCTGGTTTATTTTACAAACAAATGTTTAATTTGACTTCAGTGTGGTTATGTGTGGGTTTCTCCACTCCCTTACTTTTTATTTGAGCAGAAATGACGAGAGGAAGGCAGGAAGTGAAATAAATGGGATGCTTATTAGTTTGTGTCTTTCCGAAGCATAAATCTGAGTAATCAATGACGACATCAGGAATGTTTTGAGATTGCTTTAGCTGTAGAATAAAGAGCCCAACGGCTTTTTTCAAAAACCACAGCCACCAATTGAAATCAGCCTGGTTCATTATCAGAAAATTGATGTTTACACAGTGTTTTCTGGTTCAGACTACTGTGAAGGACAATTCACCAAAGGAATTTTTAAAATAAACAGCAGAAATATTTTGGTTTTGAATGTCTTTGGCAACTTATGGTTCTTAAATAATTTCCCAACAACTTTCTACACAAGGTTTTGCTGCTGATGGTTTTGGGTTACTGTATCAATGGAAAACCATATCCATATTATTAAAAGATATTTCTTCAATTTAACTTTTTACATTTAGTTTCCTGTTTAAATTTTTATTGTAAAGCACCCTGGGACTAAAGTATAGGGGATATATTAATTCTGTAAATAGATAAATATTATGCTTGGGAGATAGTTTTAGCCACTACAGATATGCTAAGACCAATGTCTCATTGGTTCAAACCTTCACCTACTGGTCAGCATTAAAAAAACTAAGATGACAGAACCCAGTCCCACTACTCCTTGACAAATAGATGAGGAGGAAATAGAACCAGTGTCAGATTTTACTTTTTTAGTCTCAAAGATTATTGCAGATAGTGACTGCAACCATGAATTTATAAGACACCTGTCCCTTTGGGGGAAAGGTATGACAAATATGAACAGTGTATTAAAAAGCAGACATATCACCTTACAGACATAAGGGCCATAAAGTCAAAGCTATGGCTTTCCTAGTGGTAATGTGTGGCAGTGAGAGTTGGGCCATGAGGAAAGCTGAATGTCAAATAATAAATGCTTTTTAGGGATGTTCACCAATATTCATAACATACGTTATTTGTACAAATTTATCTGAATTCGGACATTCGCACACAAATTGAATGTTATCACATTCATGGACTGAGAGCGGATTAAAAGTGGATTCAGGTTGGATTTGACACTTTCAGAGCATGGATTTGTTATGAGATACGTATCAGATATATATTCATTCATATCTGATACATATTTGTTAATATCTGATACGTATCAGATATTTGTACAAATTTGTACAAATACATTCGTATCAAATAGAATCCTATGACATTCGAAGGGGTCTATTTGAATGAATATGGATTTTCTAAAATTCAATTTGTTATGAATCAAATGCAAACAAACAAACAAACTTTTGTGCACATCCCTAATGAACTGTGGTGCTGGAGAAAACCTTTGAGAGCCGATTGATTTGACCTCTTCATAGTGCAATCGATACTAAAGAAAATCAATCCTGACTGTTCATTGGAAGGACAAATACTGAAGCTCAAGTACTTTGACCACAGAAGGAGAAGACAGGACTCTTTGGAAAAGATCCTAATGCTAGGAAAGATTGTAGGCAAAAACAGACAGCAGGAGATGACATTGTTAGATAATGTTATGGGTCAATGAACATGAGACTTGGACAGAGTGTGGGAGACAGCGGAGGATAGATGGGCCTGATGTGCTGTGATCCATTGGTCATGAAAAGTCAGACACAATTAAATGGTTAAACAACAACAACCCCTACCCTAATCTAACCTAGCAGGCAGGTTGTTCTAAGAGTAAAACGTAGGGCATGAGCCAGTTTGGTCTTGTGGTTAAGAAGCCAGACTCTTATCTGGGAATACCAGGTTTGATTCCTCACTCTTCCATGAAGGCAGCTGGGTGACCGTGGGCTAGTCACAGCAATCTTCTGAGCTCCACAGACCGACCGACCTCACAGGGTGTCTGTTATGGGGAGAAAAACAGATGGTTTGTCAGCTGCTTTGAGTCCCCTTATATGAGAGAGTTGGAATCTTAATTTCAGAAATTGACAAAATGATAACACTTTCTAGTATCCCAGATGACCTGTAATTCTTATTCCATTATAATGGTGGGTATGTGTGTGAGAGATTTCCAAGGGCATATCATTATTGAGGGCATAGTTGCACAAAAGGACTTAAAAACATCAGGAATACCTTCCTGAGTTGGACATGAATCCCTCTAGCCCAGCAACCTGGCCTCAAGAGTGGATTTAGCAGCATATGGAAACCCACAAGACTTGCCTTGCTGTGCCAGAATCCCTGAAGTCACACTTCAGTTGTGGATCATGGATCACCTCCAGGAGTTAGATGAAGAGGTAAAAGTCTTCCTTGAGCTTCCGGAGGAGGAGAATCCAGAACACTATGATGCTAAAAACTGGCTAATAGGTTTAACAGATGCAAAAGCAAGAACAGAGAGCCTAAAACATTTGTGGGCTAAACTGTGTATCTTAAACTTGCAGAAATCTAATAGTGAAAGACAGTGGGGTGCCCTAAGGCAATCCAAAGACTGTAGTCATACTGATCCATACCGTGCCCTTCTAATTTCCAAGCACGCTGGTTGACGTACTTCAGCAGCATGCAGGTCATGCCTTGTGCAGTATCCACAAGGATTTCATTTGACATTTTCTGTTCAACACTGAAGGAAGTGGTGCGAAGAAAACTAAACAGATTAATAATGTAAAAGAAAACACTAATTTTCATTTTAAAACAGTTACCATTTGAAGTCATGTGTGCAAAGTGCAAAATAATGTTGCTATTGGTTCCATTTTTCCTGCATCAGGCAATGGAATTCCACTAATTGGTTTAATCCACCCAACTCCATCCACGCTCTCATATATCACAGATCTCAATTACCCAGTTTAATCAAACCACCTATGCCAAAAAACAGAAAAACCTTCAGAACCTACCATTTCCTCATTAGTTTGTTTCTCAAGGTCAAAGTCGGTCTGCCTGATGAGTAGCTTTTTCAAAGTACATGATAGAATTTTGCTGCATAAATGTTCCAGAATCTGAGTAACAATAGTGGTGGTGGAGAAAACAGTGTTTATTTTACTAGATATTTCAGACACATTTTTTCAGTAAAAACTACACTGACAGGAATTAAATTACTTTTAATGTCTAACCAGTTCCCCTTGTAAAATCTTAACTCCATGTTGATATTCAGAACTAATGAAATTTACTTGAACCCTTAGCTGGTAGAGCAAAGCCCTTTCTCACACTCAGATTTGCCCTGAGTTAGTTGTACTGTACATAAAAGCAATCTTGGTATCTAGTAGCATCCATCCATCCATCCATCCATCCATCCATCCATCCATCCATCCATCCATCCATCCATCCATCCATCCATCCATCCATCCATCCATCCATCCATCGTATTTGTCTGCAGTCCTACAATTGGAAGTCTCCAGTCAGTTTCTGTAAAATCAATTTAAAAACACAATGAAGAATAAACTGACTCAGTATATAACTGTTCCTGAAAAGGTAGGGGAAATAGCTTCATCAAGACTCTAAATATATGTGGTGAGGAAGCCCAGCACACTTCAGAAGGGAAACAATTCCACAACCCAGGGGCTACCAGAGAGAGAAGGTCCTCTAATGTGTCCGTGCACCTTTAAATGCTGATAAAGGAAACACTACCAAAAAGGCATTTCTTGCTAGTCTTAAGTGATGGGCAGATCTTTAGAGAGGAGGTGCTCCTTTAGATATTTTTTGCTCAGGTTGTTTAGGATCTCATAAGTCAGTGTTAGCACCTTGAATTGGGCAAAAAAAATGTAACCAGTGCCATTCATTTAAGATTGGTAAGATGTGCATTCAGCTGGAGTTCTCATCAGCAAGTTTGCTGCTATCTTCTGTATTAGTTGCAACTTCTGAGCTGTTTTCAGTGGGAGCTAAATATAGTGTACAGCAATAGCCCATCCTATAGGCAAGCTGTAGGCAAATAAGCCTGAGTTGATAGTAAGCATTCCTTGTCACTGAGACTCCAGTAACAGTAATGAATCAAGGAGTATACTCAAACTACTATATACGTGCTCTGAACCATTTCATTTGCAGTGTTGACTGCTGTAGGGGCAAGTGACTATGCTGCTCAATCTGCAGTTTGTGCCTCTGGAGATGTTCTGATCTGGTTCCCTTCAAACACAGTTTGTAGAGAGTAGGGGGTGTTAAAAGCATTTGTTTTTAAAGCAAACACAATCTTATGTTTGAATTAACACTTTATTCTAGGATCAGTTTGAAGTGGTGTTGCCATTTAAAAAGAGCATAACTCTGCTTGCAGTTACCAATATTTTGATATATTTTCAACTGTTGGTTACTTTTTTTGCAATTGGTTGATTCAAGCCATAAATTTAAGTATCTTCCTTGCCGCCAAATTTGAGGGAAAGGTTCTTTGTTGCTGAATGGAATACAGCAAGGAACAAATAATAGGTCCCTTCAGTACCTTATTTTCCAAATGTGTGTACAGCACACTAGCTTGTCTATAGAAAACATACCATGCCATATTGCTAATCGATGGTAGAAGACTGCAGACTGGCCTTGTGATCCTTAATTGAAATGTGACTTTGCTTACATCTAAAACGCTGGACTAGGATAAGGGAGATGTTCCCCCCAATTTGCATGTTCCATCTGCCCTGTTTGGAAGATAGATCAGGCTAGTGAACCCAGTAGACCTCAATCATTTTATTGGAAGACCTCAATAACAAGGTCTGGGCTAACGCCAGAATCTCAGACCATGGAGACATGTAGACAGCGTCAACCTGTAAGCCAAAATATAAAGGACGTTACAAAGGGCTATGTACGAATGTGTTTTTTGCATTTGATTCATATTGAATCGAATGCAAGAAAATTCATATTCATTCGAATAGATCTCGTTCGAATGTGATAGGATTCAATGTAAACATTCAGTATGAATTCAATACAAATGTTCAATACAAATCACATACCTATCCATGCGTATCCAATATGTATCTGATACCTATCCCATATGTATCTTGTACGTATCCCAAACACATTCCATACATGTCCCTCTATGTATCCTCTCTGAAAGTGTCGAATCTGCCCTGAATCCATTTTGGATCCACTCCCAATCCACTTTGAATCCATTTTGGATCCATTGAAGATGTAACTGGTGCAGCCGCTTTCCCATCTCCCCAGGTTCACAAATGTCACAAAGCTCCATACAAATGTTCTGAAGCATTTGATTTAAATATGAATGTCAATTTTTGAAAATCTCAACATTTGATTTGAATACAAATGAATTTGTCCGAATTCATCCGAATTTTGAATGTTATGGATATTTGTTCACATCCCTATTCACCAGAAATAGCGCCAAGAGTGTTGTGCAGGTGAAAAAGTTCCTCTGGAAACTTTGAGGGGTGAGAGCAAAAGTTTCTAGATTTCAAAATCTCCAGCACGGACTCCAAGGACTGTTCTTGCCCTTGGAGCCAGCTTCCACAATTGGACCAACATTGGCCTTCTGACGTGGGATGATTGTTAGCCTGCACTAGGACTAGTCCAATCCAGCATGGGCTGGACAACCTAGTCTGGACTAAGACAATGCAGAATGGGTCACAGTATGCAAAAGTAGCCCGAGTCTCACACCATGGGCATCTCCATCTCATCCCAATACAATACTCTTCTTATATGAATAGATCAACATCAGTTTGAAAACAAAATATTGCTAAAGCAATTTCATTTGTGTAGAGTGAAAATAATGACAATCACTTAAGTGTCACTCAATCTGACAAGTTAAATGCATTGAAGTGCCATAACTGTTGCAGCAATAATTCATAGTTTCACTATTTGTTTACAATAATGCCTATCTTTATGTATTTGCAGAAAAGTGCATATTTACTTAGATGCAAAAACAGAAAGGATGGGGCAGTTTGACAAATCATGAAATATCTCATTTTTAATGTTAATGCAATCTACTGAATAAAATGTTTATCTGTAAAAAGTGGTTTTATTTTTAATTTTTCTTAACATTTCTAACAATTATCACACCCAACACAAATGCTGATATAATATTCCCCACCCCAACAACGATCCTGGTCCAAAGAGCAATGTAATTAAAAGTATCAATGTGTATTTATAATTTATTAGCTATTACATCCAGAACTTTGATAAATGTTTGTCCGGTGGTAGGGGCAGTTTGTTAGGCTAGTACATTATCATAATAAGGATTTAAAACACTCGTATTGCTATATGTAAATACAATTCCATATTTTTAAAATTCTGTTAGAAAATGTTATAGACCATGACATAAACTTACTGGGCATATTACAATCCTCAGTGAGTTTCCATGAATTTGAAAAGCACTTGCACATTATCAAGTTAGAATCATTATGTCATAATCTGATCCTAACTTGCAAAATCTTTTCCCTCACACGTGCAGGGTCTTTCTGCACTTACCTCAGTTACTACATGTTAGCTAGATCTGTATTACCTATATCCATATTTGCTAGATCTAGATGAAGGCAGCGGCACCTACATTGATTGGGTTTGGAACATCAAATGTGCGCTAAGAAGCATTAGCATAGATTTAGGGTACATTTATCTGGACTACCATTAATCTGGATTAGGGATGTGCACAAATATTCATGCTATTAGAAGTCGTATGAATACATACAAATTCTGACATTTGCAGACAAATTGAATAGGGCCTACATTCATAGGTCCTAATCATCTGCAAATAGGATTATCCAGTAATCATTGAAGCTTCAGTAAAAGCTTTGTCAAATAATTATATTTAATAATTATATTAAAAGCCAGATGGAATGGGGCTTCCTGTCCCCCCCCCTCCGCAGCCTCCCATCACCCCACTTACCTTTCATCACCTCACTACCATCGCTGCACACTTTTCTCCTAAACACTTCCGGGTCTCTGCACACAGCTCCCACTGCATTGTGTGATCCCTGGATGTGGAGCTGCGTGCACATACCAGAAGTGCTTTTTCCGTCTCTGAAGAGCACCAAAATAGGCCTGGGTGTGCCACTGTGACCTCCTGTTCCATTCCAGCACTTTCCCTTACCTTTTGGGAGGCCATGGTGTTATCCCTAGGCCCATTTCAGTGCTCTTCAGAGGATGAAACAGGTCTTCTGGTTCTGTGTGCAGAGCTCCCCACCTGGGAATTGTAATCCCTAGGTGGAGAGTTGTGCATACAAACCTGGAAGTACTTTTTAGGCCTCCAAAGTTCGCCAAAATAGGCCTGGGGATGCGACCATGGCCTCCCATTCCAGCTGATGTGTTCTCTCACTGTGAAGGTGGACTGAAGCTGGATTAAGACAGATGTGAACACAGCCTAAGTGTTTTATTAATATGCTATTTCAAAGTGGCTAATGGAATAATGTTATATTATGATCCTATAAACACATAAAGGGAAATCTTACTTTCCCACCTGTTTTTCTTTCTTCCTACACTGTGATGAGAAGCCAATAAAAATCTTTTATGTAAGCAACATTCTTTCCCTTATTGCCAAGCTTTCAGGGAAAAAGAAACACTTTTTGATATAAAGGGATGTTCTCTACTTTTCTATGTGCTACAAGCATTTCATAGAAAAGGATATAAATAATATGTGATAAGGAGATGGGGAAAATCTATACAAGTTTGAACAGTAGCTCATAGTAATTGATTTGCTGTTATAAAAATGGACTGATTTAAGGTTATTGGTGCAATCATACTCCCTTTCATATTGGCAACAAAATGGGTGAAATGTAAATCATTGCACCTTACACAAGCAGTTGAAACTGCATTGTCTTGAACTACCACTAGTACTGAAATATTGCTGAAAGAAGAATTGCTTTTCAAATGTATGAATCCAATTTTAGACTTCACTTCCTTTGAATTCATACTCATATGATGCAGATCTGTTGTATTTGTTTAAATGTAGTCATGGTCTAGGGCCATTTCAATTTCTTAGAAATTATCAGCATGGTCCTTCATCCAGGCTCTGGCTGAAAGGTTCTCAGATGTATTGGTATAGAGGAGGTAATTTGGAAATGCCTTCTGTTTCGCCTCAGAATAATGCTTCAATAAAACCATTCTGCAGTTGTAGCCATGTGCTTCCCAGAATCCTTCACGATGAGTGCTGTGCTGAGCCAAGTCAGGGCTCTGACAAGGCACAAACACCTCCAGACTGTATATGAAGTTATGGTAGGCATATAATTATTATCTAGGCTGGAAGTACAAAAGTAGGATAATAAAATATGATATTTTGTATCAGGCCATATTAAAGACATAAAATACACTTTGAGAGACAAGTTTCTGTTTTGACTGGAAAGGAAAGGATAGAAGCAAGAACTGGCTAATCTGCATTTACAAAGATTGACCAAGGAATAAGGAAATCTGGTAATCCCACAGAATGGCAAATGTCTAGATAGAAAATTCTGTACCAAAGCAAGGTAAAAAATAGGAGCTATTCTGCAACAGAAACAAAAACCATCTTCTATATACAGTAAATAATCAGAAATCACAGATGGAGCCGGATCAGTGGGGATGGGGTGTCCTTGATCTTTATTTAAATCTTGATCAGAAGGCACATAATCCAAATTAAGAGGTTCCTAAATTTTGATCAACAATAAGCACAGAAAAGGTCTATGTTATTCAAGGACCATGCAGACCAACACTGTCCACACACCCCATCATCCTCTTTGAACTGAAAATCCAGCTTTGAAGGTGAGTTGTTGGCTCTGAATGCAAAAGGTCCCAGAAGGAGTCCTATTCTGGCATGATGCTTAAAAAAACAATTTGCTTCTAAGCATTCTCAAGGAGAAGATGCAGGTAAAACCATACCCATTCTTATTTTCTACTCCCTTCTCAATTACCCCAGCACTGAATATGCCTTTTTACTATTGCTGTAGATTGGGTTGACATCTTTATTGAGCAATCCACCAGAATCCCAAGATTCCTGGTCTGATATATAAAGCTCAGATTCCATCCATGTATAGGTGTAATGATTTTTTTTTTCTTATTCCAATGTGCATCACCTTGCACTTAACTAACTTTTAAAATTCATTTTACACTTGGTTGCCCATTCATCCAATGTCAAGAGGTTCCTCTTTGCAATATCTTTTTGGTTTTGACTACCTTGAAGAATTTGTTGTCATAAGCAACCTTTGCTATCTCACTGCTTACCCTTGCTTCTCTTACTGCTTGCCACTAAATGTGCACAGAGCAGGCACAGAAGTTACTCTTGCCACCATCATTTGTCCGCATGGCAGCAACAAGAACAGCTGAAGGTGGCAGGCACCTCAGAGTAGGGATGTGCCTGAATATTCGTAGGCATTCAAAATCCAATCGAATGTTCTGAATTTCTACATTCAAACTTGAATAGAATGTCACAAAATTTAAATATTCAAGTTGAATTTTGAATCTATTCGTTCGAATCATCCAGACTTTCGTATGTGTATGTGTACTTGAAGATCCGCATCTTTCCTGCATCCATATGCATTTGTATGGATCCATATGGGACGAAAATGGGTTGCATATGGGATAACTATGGGGTGCATAGAGACGTGTACGGATGTGGGGAAGATGCATACATTCACATACAAATGCTGTCGGCATTCATGTGTGGATTTGAATAAAAAATTTGAATGAATAGATTCGAATTTGGTAAATATGAATTGAATCTTGTCGAATTTGAATGTGAAAGATTTGAATTGAATCAGATTTTTGGGTATTCTATTCAATTTGAATAGAATGTCAAAAAAAATTTGTGCATATCTGTACCTCAGAGTGCTTTTTTCCCACTCTGAATACAGATGTTCAAGCGGCTTCTTGCAGAGCCTCCAGTGTATGGTCATTTGACTGCTGTATCCCTGTTGTGTATGTGAATGCATCCTGAGTTCATCTTTTGTCTTAGCCGCTCATTATTTAGCAGCAGATATTGCTGAGTGACTATTGCTTACTTTTCATACATTTTCATTACTGGTTTGATTTTAATTACTTTTTTCATTTTCATGACTCTTCAATAATGAATCCTGTTCATTTGCTGTGGATGCAGGATACTGCAATTGTTGGCCCATTTCAGTATCTCAGAGGCCGATTTTCTTCTTCTTTAAAAGAAAAAAAAAAAGAGATTGTGGAACTGGATGTTCAAAATTAATATTTATATTTATGAGCCAGGGTAGAGAACAGAGAGATTTTTTGACGAGAGAACAAATGCAGAAACATATTTAATTAGGTTTTCCAGGAGGATTTTTGTTTAAATATATATGACGGTCAAGATCCTGCTTTGAAGTGAGTGGAACCATTTCTAAGACCAGTGACTGAATTCAAGCTGATGCTGATCTTTTTATGCTGTTCTTTCCTCTGATGTTTATTTGGCTGCACCTTTCCATAGCACTATGGATTAAAAACTTATTATTAGTTGTGTTTCCTGAAGGTACCATAGGTGCCATCCTAGGTACCAGAGAGACAGAGAGATATTCTGAAATGTTGTGAACAGAAAGATGCCCATACTGAGGGAAGAAACATAGGCTCCGCCCCAGGGGGTCCTACACGCATTCCAGAAGGCCTCATGCGAATAGGCCTCTTGATAGGTTTCAGATTATGACATTTAGTAATAGCAGCTTTTCAGGATTGAAGATGTTACTCAAAGCTCCATACTATTTCCAATGCTTTCTCACATTAGAAGAAATCACTGGATGAGACAATCAGATTTGCTGCTGAATGCTGTTAGTGCACTGGACAATGTACAAATCTATTTCTCCTTGTTGTCATGTTTAGAATATGGAACTGCTTCCTAAGCGCCTTCTTTCAGACAGTAATGTGACTGATAAGACATCACATAATTTTCATTTCTGAATCCCCCGGGTGGCGGGGGATAAAAACAGTAGCCTTTCAGATTTGGCAATATGGCAGTTTAATCCATTTCCAAGAAAAAATGACCTCAAAGCAGTTTGACATTATCAATATAGAGCTGCTCTAGAAAAGTGACAAAGGGCCTTTTTGCACTTACCTGCCTGAGCGATCCAAGGTGCTCATTGGACTGCCCCTTCCACACTGTGAGGCTGCTGCCACAGTTCTAAAATTGACCAAGCCTTCCTAAGAGTGATCCAGCTGTGGACAGCTTAATGGTAGTCCACAAGCTGACCAGCAACATCTGGTATGCTGTGAGTATGGCATCTTCACATCTCTTCCAGATGCTGCAAGGTGAGAGAGTGTGGCCTGTGTGACTATGGATGCACTGTTGTTTGCAGCTTCTGGGGCTGCATCTCCACGGCATGCCTTAATTCGGTTTAACAAAACCAAAATAATTGAACCGGAATGAAAGTGTCTCCACAGCTTTCAACTTGATCTGAGTCTGCGGGATCCCAACAGCATCCCGCTGGCAACCTTATCTCGGATTCAATCCTCAGAGTCCCCACGGCAATCCTGTCCTCCCTGCCCATTGCCAGTCGTGGTGCCCACCCCCTCTCTCTGATTGTTGTTCACTCCCAGGATCAGCCCCTCTCACTTAGTTCAAAGTAACAGAGATCAGACCTCTCCCCCGGCTGATGGGGATGGTTGAAAGGGGCGGGGAATGAGGTGAAAAATGAACCAGATGTATCGGAAGGGAAATTTAACGAGAGATGTGGGGGGGATGTAGCAAAAGTGTGTGATTTTATAGCTGTCATGAAAGGCTGCCTGCTCCCACCCTTCCTTCCCTGTGCTTCTTTGTTCCGATCATCTGTAGCGATCTGCACTAAACTCTGTAAAATTCTGTCTGCTTCCTCCCACCCTCATGGCTGTGCAGCTCTCCACCTCCTTTCCTCTGCACCACCTTTCCCTCCCCCTTTTCTTCCAGCTTTGTGCTCTTCCCTCCAAGCCCCCCCCACCATCACCCCCACCGAAGACATCTGGATCCCCCTTTCCCACCCGTGCTTCCCTCGCGCCGAGAGGCTGGGCTGGAGGGGACCTAGGGGCTTTTCCATTGCTCAGCAGCAGCAGCAAGTAAAGTTCTGTGTGACTCCTGCTCCTAATTCCAGATCTAAGGGAGGAGGGGGGGAGAGGTATTTGGGAAATCCTTAACGAGTGGCCCCCAAGAAGGTGGCGGAGGAGAAGAGAACTGTGCTGTCTAGTCTGGTAGGCATTTTGAATATTTATGGAGAGAAAAGAAACCATGAAGACTCAAGAGTAAAGCCAACTCTTGTGGTCACACCTAAGGCTGAATCCAGTTTCAGTCCACTTTAAAGGTGAAGGAAAACATCAGCAAAGTGACTAATCATTTCCTTTCCACATTATCTGCCCCAAAGGTGAATTTTCTGAGATATCTAACACTGAAAGAAAGCAGCTTGTCACTTTGCTGATGTATTCTCTCACTCTGAAAGTGGACCGAAGCTGGATTAAACCTTAAGTGTGGCCACAGCCAATGTCTCTTTTTATGTGGAAAAGATGAATTTTGGAGGACGGGTAGGTAAATAGAGCAAAGAGTCTGAGAAGGGAGGAAAAAGAAGAGAAAAGGCTGCTTCCTTTCACTTTCTAACGGTCTGAACTTGTGCAAAATCGCAACATTGTTAATGGGGAGTGAAGGGGCTCCCTTGCTACAGTGTAGCGCTGCTGTGTGAAGGCTGCTCCAAGAAGTTCAGGCTTGCAAGAGAAGCAATCCGAAAAAAGTTTGCTTCAGATCAGGCAGGGAAACACCCCACCGCCCCAAATGACGTGCCCAGCATACGGACAGCCATTGGATACAGTGCGATTGGGGGAGGGACACCCTGAACACGGAATCTCATCCCTTAACACGGTACTGTCCACACAGTAAAAAAATGAAACACGGATCGAGCGCACAATTCGGAGTGAGACCTGTTGAAATCAGGTTTGAGATTCAAAACGGTTTGGCGTGCTTTAACACGGAAAAAGCGTGTTAAGCCGAACTGCCGTCTGGCCAAGGAGAACTCAAAACGTTTTGAATTCGAGATAAGGTTGCCATGAAGACGGGGCCTGGTTCTACCTGCAAAGTCCAAACCTGCACCAGATGATGGTTCAGACTTTGCAGTGTTTATTTATATTTATATCTACATTTATATGCCGCCTCATACCCGAGGGTCTCTGGGCAGCTCACAGCATTTAAAACAAATGTATAAAAACAGTATCAAAATAAAACAAATTTAAAAATACAGTTTAAAATACAAGAAAAGTTAAAAACATCAGTGTTGATCCAGGTGAGCCATTTGCATTAGATGTGCTCATTAGACATTATCTATTGAAATCATATGTACTACATGGAGCAGGGAGCTGCTCATTGAACATGAATTGTTGTAGGTCATGAGAGTTTGATTAGAGAAGTCTGGGCCTTATGCCAGAGATAGAATCCAATTTGTAACATTGGAACCATACTGGAAAAGAGGTTAGAGTGTACAAGGACAGAAATTTAAGTATTTTTCCCCCTGTGGCTTAATTCTTTTCCCCTCCCAGATTGCTTCCAGGAAAAGCAGGGCACATCTGCATAAAGTGATTAAGAAAGGTGTTAATCTTTAATTGAACTGGTTTGTTGGAAACAAAGCAAAATCTGAAAAAACAAGTCTGAACTGATGTAGTTCTGAATAGAGCCAAAAGTACAATTAGATGCTACCTGTCACACATTTTCAGTCTGATCCAGCTTTTTGTATTACTTGTGCAACGTGTAAACATCTGCAGTAAACCCATTTTCTGAATATACCTTAAATTGGAACGGCTGTTTCATTCTCAATTGATTTAATCCCTAATAGGCCATTTTATTATTCAAACACATCATACCTTTTCTTTGTGAAGGAAGAAACATCTACAACTCATCAACTTTGCCTAGATGTAAACAGTGGGACAGCATATAAGCAGCTGTCTGCACAAAGTCCCATTTTGATGACATCCACATGAACACACTTTTGCACACAGCCCGTTCCTCATGTGTAAAATGTCCCCTTCCCATCCATAGGAAAGTATTGTCTGCATGTGCCTCCCATCTCTGGGCAGAGTTTAGGGTTAAGGGAAGCCCCCTTTTGTCCACAGTAAGTACATGGAATGGTTTTATGTCACCTGGACCTTGCTACATATCATTTGGATCTACATCTCTCTGCTGCCTCATCCAGTCCCTGGAACGTTTTGAATTTCTGAATTGCTGCTGCTGTTTGCCACTTGATTCTCCACCTCAGGCCTGGAGCAGTTTTGCAGCCTTCACTTCATTTTGCCTCAACTGAGGTAGCCAACTTGGAAAAATCTGTAATTCTGTTGCAACAGAGTTGCAAAGTAGCACTTTTGCACAAATCTCGCCTTTTACATGGATCCTTTACCAAGACTTTGCTCCCAAGATTTCAACGCATTTAAAAATAGGACAAAATGAAATGATTGATAGCCTGCTGGAACTGTTTAGGGGGTTAAGATGGGGAGGGGGGTCTTTTACTCTTGTATTTTTAAGTTCACTGGAATATATTATTTTATGTATTTCAGCTACAGCCATACAGCTGTTACAGTAAATGGAAACGGGGGGGGGACCCCAACAAATTTAGGAATAATGAAATATACTGGCTGTAATCCAGAAAATCATTTAAACATGTGTAGCAGCCCGTGTACATATAATGTGTTTATAAATTTTTAAAACACTGGCTGCTGTTGCAGCTACTTCCACCTCTGCATCAGAACTCACTTTGTCAGATTACAGGACTTTAAAGAAGAAGTCCTGGCACTGGCTATAACTCTGCTACACTTAATAAATAACTAAAGCCTATGAAGATTTCCATGTAAGCATATTCTGCTTAGGGTGACATTGTTTTATGCCTAGTTATATTCATTTCTGTATTTCCTGATTTTAATATTTATGGCAGTAGAAGAGGCAGACAGGAGAAAGCCAAATATACATAGCAAAAGGAGGCCTTTGCTGAACCTCTGTTTGACATGACCAAATCATGTAGACAGGCTGAGGACGATTCAGGCAACATGTCTGGCTTTCCTAAGCTGCCTAGGGCCAGGTAGAAGGGAGGGCACCCCCACAGACCTGCCCAAAACTGTGCTGTCCTGTCATTAATGCTTCCCACTTGACAGACGGGACAGTTGGAAGCCACACGGGGATGGTGTAGGCGCTTCCGGTCCACTTGATAGGCCAGCTGGAAGCTAAGCTGTCCCTTTGATGTGGCTTCCCATCTATCAGGTGAGACACGCCATTGCCCACTGTACGGACACACCATGTCCCAGAAAACACAAAGTAAAAAGATGCTGATTAATTGGATTCTCGTTACTTCAATGAATGCTGTGCTACTGCTGATGGCTGAAGAAAGCTGCGTGGCTTTGGACACAGTCTGGACATAGCCATTGCTCTCCTTGCCATTATGGGTGGAGCTTCACCGTGTTTATGGGATCAGTGTACGTAATTCTTCAGGTGTAAGAATTTTTGAGATTTTTTTCTTGACACAGAAACCTAATGTAGTTTATGAAGCAATATGATAGAGATAAAATTATTCCTTCTTGCTGGAGTCATATTGGAAACTTTACTTATAATGAAGACTTTCACAGGGAGCTTTTTCCCCAAAACTTTTTTTTAAACACTAGGGAACAGAGGTAAAAAAAAGCACTTTAAATGTGAACAAATGTGCCTTTTCTGTAATACCTTTTAATTTAATGTGATCACTAAATAACAGCAAAAACAAGGCCTTCAACTGATTTGCTTTGGGTGGTTCATTTTCTGAGCTTGTGGTCAAGGGTGGTGTAAGTGCATCATGATTTGCAGCTTCATTCCCTGACTTACAAAGTTAGCCATCACGCCATGCTCCTTGATGCCTCTCCTGTTCCTGGCCTGAACTGCTTGGTTTGGGCCAGAGAACGTCCTTGTCATCACGCACCAAGGGGCACAGTGCAGAAATTAACTTTCTGTCCCAGTTATATAGTCAGATTTTCAGGCACTTTTTCATTTTTATTATTCCAGAAGATCTTTGGCCATTCCCCTTTCACTCCCCAACCATTTGGCGATGTAAAAATACTTTGTGAGGGGAAATGCGTGAAAGTCAAATATCTATGGAGTTCGTGAATATATTTGGATTGGGAAACTCATTTGTTGTGTAAATCTAGAAGCTGGGTGAGTAGGGTTTTGGCCTTCATCAGCAGCCCCCTATACCACCACTTAATTCTTATTTCATTGTGTCTGTCAATCAACCAATCAGACAGTGGACCAGTAAGCAGTCTTCCTCCTGCAGCAGTTTATCTTTGTTTTAAAAAGCTCCTTTAGTCTTGGCAGTATCAGGATGATATGTTGGACCCTTCTTCTCACCTTGAGGTCAAGACCAAAGGATAGAGATGACCAGTTAGGTCTAGCGGTTAAGGACCCTGACTCTCATCTGGGAATACTAGGTTTAGTTCTGTACTCCTCCACAAAGCCAGCCACGCAACCTTCGGCTAGTCATATCTGTCTTTTGAGCTCTCACAGGGCCACCTACCAGACAGGGTGTCTGCTGTGGGTAGAAGAATAGAAAGCTTTGTCAGCTGCTTTGAGTCCCATTAAATGGGTGAGAAAAATGGGGTAGAAAAGCCAACTCTCCTCCTCCTCCTCCTCCCCACCCCCTGTGGAAGAGGTGGTTGAATCCAAAAGCAGGACTAGGGAGAGATTGGGAACTGTAAATGGATGAGAAATTATGATAAAAAGACTCCATTTTTAAATATCTGACTGGTTCATGGGATGATTTTGTGAAGGTGATAGATCTGAGATGAGGCTTCAACCCTCCCTTAATACATTTACAAGCTAAATTCAATTCAAGCCTTTTTTATTTGAATAAAGGATTTTTTATTATTGTTATTTACATTACATACAGCAACAACAAAAACAAAAAGGCACATATAGAACTGACAAAAAATCACCACGTAAAATATATCTACATAAAAGAGAAAAACATAACATATCTACTGTTTTTTCCCTCCTCCCTTCTTGGTGACTTTTTAATATTTCATTTGTCAATAGTAGAGATAGAGCTTCCATTTTCTTATCTATTACCTCACTTTCCTTCATAATCCAGTCTTGGGGAGCAATTATTTTCTACCCATTCTTTTTCTTCATAAAAATACTTCTCCACTCATAAAAGAAAAGGGGTCAGAGCAGTGAGTTCTCTTATGAATGATTCAAATGCACTGATGAAATAGGTTGTGCCAGTCTGGTACCCTGCATTGCCAGGAGGCAACTTTTGTCTTTAAATCAGCTTGATGGGAATCATGTTGAAAGTAAAATAAGCTGAGCCATTTTTTTCCTTAGTTGCTGTTTATGTACGGTTCTGCTGTTGAATGCATTCTGTGAACATGCTGTTTCTATTTCTCAAACAGGGCAAGTATCGTGCAAAAGAGAATTATTTATTTTCAAGATGAAGGGTCTCTTACCAAGAGGCTGTGTGAACAAGGTATGGAAAATATTCTTTTTCCTGATCCATAGTTCCTACATTTTGCTCATTTTAATATATGCTAGTATTTTAATCTGGGTAGAGTCAGCTAAAGCAGTTCAAGGTTGTGTCTCTATTCACCTCTCCAGTATCTGAGGGAGAGGCCTTGGACATTATGTGTTCATGTTTGTTGGTATGTCTGCCATGGAGAGTGATGCCTGCAATGCAGGGGTGAAGGCACTTCTTCAACAGTAACCACATTCAGGTGATTCCCACAGACAAAGGCCCTTTCTGCACTTATCTTTAATGTTGAACATTTGACCACAAAGTCTTCTTCTGAACTTCATTGGTCTGCAAAGGATGGAGCATGATCCAAAAGAACATTTTAGCAGTGCACCAAAGCACATTATTGGAATGGGTACCCTGATGGCTGCAAGGCTAGGATCATTCATTCTTTGGAGCCCTCAGAGGATGATTCCAAAGCTCGTGTGAGCTTTGAGGCCAGGTCTGGGATTGATCTGGACCAGTGTTGTCATGCGCATAGTGCTGTTCTGGACCATGCTTTTCTGTGGTCCAAACTAGTGGGCCTAGCTGATCCAGACCCACTGGTTGAGACCATAGACCATAGACCTTTCAGTGCAGAAAGGTCTTAAGTCTCACTGACTTCAGCTGGAGAAAGAACTTTAAATTATTCATCTGGATGCCACATCTTCCTTCCATTGGATACAATATCCTCTTATATTTTATCTGTTTTTCTTAGTTGATATCCTGAATCTTAAAAAAAAAAAAAACAGGCCTAAATCTTGACTTTCTCTATATATTTACATTCAGTCATCAAGTAATCTTCAGTGCTCATCTCTGCCAGTCTGGTTGGCCTTGCTATGGGATTCTAAATCAAATGGAAGGCCTCCACATATGACTAGAACTGAAACCTTGGAATGTCTCAATGGCCATGCAATGAACCTTCCATGTGATTTAAAACTGAATAACAAGGCCTGAATGCCTGTTGAGTAAATATAAATGTTTAAGGGGTCAAGGTGTATTAGGTAAGGAACAAAATTCAGTTTCAAAATGCCAAGATTGAAAGAATACTTGGTGAATCTACTTGGAAGTCAGTCTAGAAGCTGTAACTTATTTATAACAAAAAACGAACAAACCAGAATTGAATGCAGGACAGACATGTTCAAACAGGCTAATTCTTAACCAGTGATAGCACAAAACTTATGTAGCTGTCATGGTAATGGTATGATAATTGTGTGGACATCTGAAAAGTATAACCTGTAGGATACGCTGGACATCTGCACCTCATGATGCCCAATATGTCTGAAATTTACTGGCGCTTTCCCTACCACTGGTTAAGTGCTATCACTTCATCATGGCAAGAGACATGCATTGTGCTGTTGCCACGGTGATCGGGCAACGCAGCACACAACTGGGGCTGTGCTACCCTGCTCCCTTCACACAGAAGAGATGCAAAGGGGTGTGTGCAGGAGCATACTGGCTGTGTCCCCGATGCAGATAGTATAACTGTGGAGCACAGTTTCATGCTCCACCACTGTCCTGGGTGGGTATGATCCAGGACATGCAGAGATGCTTCCACGATGGAAGTGGGCCTTTGCAGTGCAGATGTTCCATCTCAGAGCATCTCTGGACTTCCCCTCTTCAACAAGTGCAAGCAGATTGACAGAATCCAGCACTGCATGATGGAGAGACGACGGAAATGAAACTGCAATTCCAATCCCCACCAAGCACACAATAGAAGACCATGACCCAAAAAGGAGGTAGAAAATTAGATGTCACATGTCTGAATTAAAAAGTGCTGTAATTCATATTGTCTTAAATCCATCAAACCTGAGGCTTCTCAGAGTGTTGCCGTACACATCCACAAACAAAGAATGTATATACAGTGTGGCACACACATTCTGCACGCTAACTAAAACAGCACATAAAATACATTATATTAAAATAAAAGCTGTCAATAATGCCTACATTGTGAGATACACATAAGAATGTAAATGCAAGTCTCGGGGAAAAGAAAAGATCAGCTAATATTACAGTGGAGTGTACTAATCAAATTGGAAAAGGGAGAGATAAATCCATTGCTAAGATGAGGTCACAAAATCCCTTGTTTGTGAACTAATGGGGAGGATAGCAGCAACGGAGACCTATAGCTAATCTACTGGCAAATCAAAGGCATCCTTCAGATGAACTCTTTTCGCTCTGCCTCATTCATCTCATCCAGTCACATCTCTCCGCTGTTCATTTAGATGATGGACAGTGACAGTTGGTAATTTTCCCAGCATGCCTTTTTTATTACTTTGCTCATTCTGCACATAATAGGCAAGTGTCATCTGGGGTGGGTAAAAATGAGGCTTTTAATGGTAGTGCTGTCCAGCCTCTACTGCCTTATGGTACCAGGCTGCATGCCGACTCTGGAAGTAAGGGATCATGTCAAAATGGCAATTCTGTAGTGAGAAGCTGCAACTGAAAAGATTCCCCCTCTTCCACTGCACTCCTAGCACAAGTGTGTTCTGACACTTAGAGATGATCTCCTATAAAATCCTAGTATAGTAATTCTCTTACCCATGCAACTAATGGTGGGCAAAGTATATATATTAACAAAAAAAGTTTTTAAAAAAGAAGCAAAAATTTTAAAAGTAATAAAGTATTTAAAAAATTAAAGTAAAATAATTTAAATAGTTACAAAAAGTAAAAATAAAATAAAAAGATAATGTAATGCATTCTTTAATAATAATAATTAATAATAATAATAACCTAACTAGCAACAAAAAGTTAAAAATAACAACAACACCCTATTTGAGTATCACATGTATAACTGTCTGCTGGCTGGGCAGAAGTCACGAGTGTGTGCTTTATGCAGTGAGCTCCCGGTTCTCACAGTACAAGTTGTGGGACTCACTTGTGGGGTCCCTCAGGGGTCAATCTCCCATGCTATTTAACATCTATATGAAGCCATTGGGAGAGGTCATCAGAAGATTTGAAGTGAAGTGTCATCAGTATGCAGATGATACCCAGCTCTGTCTCTCTGTACCATCTGAATCAGGAGAGACAGGTGTCTGGAGGCAGTAATGGGCTGGATAAGGGCCAATTAATTGAAGCTGAATCCAGACAAGACAGAGGTGCTGTGTGTCACAGGGTCTCAGGTCCGTGTAGTTGGGAGATACCCTGTCCTTGATAGGGTTGCAATGGCCTGGAAGGGTCAGGTGTGTCACTTGGGGGTACTCCTGGATTCTGCACTGACACTTAAAGCTCAGGTGGAGGCCATGGCCAGGAGCGCCTACTCCCAACTACAGCTGGTATGTCAATTGAAGGCTTTTCTGGACAGAGAAGACTTGGCAACAGTCATCCATGCTCTGATGACCTCTAGATTGAAGTATTGTAATGCACTCTACATGGGGCTGCCCTTGAAGACAGTCCGGAAGTTGCAGCTGGTGCAAAATGCAGCCACTGGAGTGCTGACTGGAACATCTAGCCAGATGCACATCACACCAGTTTTAAAAGGGTTCCATTGGCTGCCAATTTGCTACCGAGCCCAATTCAAGGTACTGACTCTGACTTATAAGGCCCTAAATGAATTGGGCCCCAATATCTAAAGGAATGCCTTCTCTCATACCAACCTGCTTGTGCTTTAAGATCAAGTGGTGAGGCCCTCCTGATCGTCCCACCACACTCAGTAGTGAGGTTGTTGGGCACCCAGGAGAGAGCCTTTTTGGTGATTGCCCCCAGACTATGAAATAGTCTCCCCCTTGAGGTGCATCATGCCCCTTCCTTACATATATTTAGGAAGATGGTGAAGACGTACATCTTTACCCTGGCCTTTGGCTGAGATTGTTATATTTCCCATCCCAGCACAGATACCATCATTTTAAACCATTTTAAACATGCTATGTATTGTTTCAGATCTGTTGATTTTTTTGTGTGCTTTTAATATATATTCTGTTTTTAATCTGTTGTTTTAATGGTTGAATGAATGAATGAATGAATGAATGAATGGTTTCTTACCATAAAGCCAGGGTAGCTGTCCTGAAGAAGCAGAGATACTGGAGCTAGAGAGATAGGAATGAGGATGAAGCCTTTGGGAGCAAGAGCATCCCATTCTATGGTCAGCAACCCTCCAGCTGCCTTGCAGAGTCCCTTAGCTGAAATCCTTTGCTTATAGAGTATGCCTATATCCTCTTGTACTGAGGATAGTTGTTCATGGATGGCGGGAAGGGGGCTTCTTGTAATGAGTGAACATCATTAGCAATATGGATTTGTGATGGGTATGTTGACTGAGGTCTGGCAAGTGTCCACAGACACATCCTTCCCAACTTTAAAAATACCGAGGGAGTGAGGTGCATGGCAGAAAGATATGTTCTCTGTCATCTGGGCAGGAACAATTCTCTTGCCCATAAGTCTCTGGGTAATATATTCATTAGGCTGAATATATCTTCTGTAAGATAAGGAAGAATGTCCCAACAATTCTTTTCTTCTTAGGGTATTCTAGAAAACCTGAATATACTTCATGGGCTAAACAGGGTGAGACTTACAAAAGCAAATGCAGATATTTTATGCATGAGAGGTCTTGTGCACTGTTCCCAAATCATCTGGAAACAGACAAAAAGCTCCAGCATGTTTTGTCTTTGTCAGATTTATGCTATGCATTTAGCAACATCAAGAAGAAAAATGACTGGTGGGTTTCTGTATCTTGGATGCTGGGTCTTTGTATAAAAGAATCCTATTGACCCAGTCCTCCTGCCCAAGGCAGATGCTCTGGGTTCTGGGAGGCAGGAAAAAATAGGTGGTTTTTTTGTGCGTGTAAGACAGGGATGGATGGTTGCTACCGCTGAGCTGATTCCTATGACTTTTATGTACACAAAATGAAAAAGAGCATTATACAGGTTGCCTAGGCAATGTGCTGCTTTCTGCTGTTCCCACAGAACTGTTCCCAAGTAGTAGCATGATATATGTATGCACAAAACTAGACTAAGAAAGTTAGGAGGTCAAAAGTCCAAAGGTTGGTTCCAAATAGTAACAGGGCAAACTCACACTTTGCCACCTGTGAAGGTGAAGTTCTGGAATACTTTGGGTGTCCATACTTGGGAGATATACAAAGCATTTGAAGCCAGCAGTTAACTAAGCACCAGCTAAGTGTAATGGCGGCAGTGGGGGGGGCCCAGCAACAGCACACCAATGTGTGGCACCATGGATGGAGCAACCGGGCAACCCAGCACACAATCACTACTACGCTGATGGTCACATGCTCCCCTTGCACCTCTTCCGTCCAGAAGAGGTGCCAATACAGTGAGCAGGATTATAGTAGCCCTGTTGCTAATATAGGTGTGGATTAGTTTTAACTGCTCCACACCTATATGCACAGGGAGAACTCTAGTAAAGAAATGTCTCTGCAACATGCAAATGCATGTGAGAGTTCCCCTTGCCTTCACCACTCAGGTAAATGTGAAAAGGCCCTGAAGCATACAAAGTTCACTGGTGCAGGTGCATGGTGATGCACCATTCCAAGCACATCCATAGCAGAAAGTCCTATTAACCTCCATGGACTGTTCACATTTGACAAGTTTTGCGACACAGACAATTCACATTTGCAGTTTCAACAGAAGCACATCAAACTGCCCTGGACATTATGGAGGTCAGTGCTCTCTCTAAGGGAACACTTCTACTCTGTGTCAGTGTGGTTTGTGCTGCTGACATGTTTTCCTCCCAGGTCACTTGCTCATCACCCTGGCTGCTTGCTTGCCCTCTCAGCCTCTTTGCTTACTCATTTTCAGAATTTTTCCAAAGAAAGAGTGCAAGTGAATAGCTGACAGATTAAACAAAAAGCAAAAGGAAAAAAATACTGGATGTCTATTTTGTTGTTACAGCTAGACACACTCTGTACGTCCTTTGTTTAGATACCAGTAACCTGGCAGAATGTATACAAAGGCTGTTGTAGATGCATAGAAATTCTTCAGTGTTATACAAGTTACATGCCTACATGTACTTGCTAATCAGATTTGTTGACCCCTTGCTCCTTGCCTAGGAGACAATCTGTATGGTCTTGTGATTCTGTATGGTCTTTATGTAGCCTTCTCAGGTCATATCTATATTTGCTTGTCTATAAGCTAAAGAAAAGGTATAAAAACAGAGTAGCAACAGCTCCACCTCCAAGGCTTTCAGAATTGTCTGAGGCCTGGCAGCATCAGTGTTTTACACACAACCTGATCTCTCCCAATACCCATTGAGGCAACCAAAATATCACTTTAATGAGGTTTCGCATAAGGCTGCCTCCAGATGAGGTGTAAAACCCAGGATTATCTTAGCCAATGATATTGTGGAGCAAGAGTCCAGACTAGGGATATGCACAGATATTCAAAACATTTGAAATTCAATTGAATTCATTCGAATTTGGGCATTCAAATTGGAATAGAATGTCTATAAATTCAAATTTAAACATTTGAACAAATTTTGAATTTTTGAATCATTCATATAAATTATTCAGACATTCGTATGTGTACAGATATGTACGCAATGTGTACTTGCCCGTACGCATCTTTCCCGCATCCGTATGCATTTGTAAAGATCCATATGGGATGAAAATGGAATGCATATGGGATGCATACAGGATGTGTATGGATGCATATGGGATGTGTATACAGGATGTGTACAGATGTGTACCAGCACATACAAATGTTGTTGACATTCGTCTTTGCAAATACGGATTGAAAATTCGCATGAATAGTTTCGCATGCATTCGAATCAAATCAAATGTGAATACATTTGAATTTTACACATTTGAATCAATTTGAATTTTTGGATATTTGATTTAAATTGAATCAAACTCCAAAAATTGCATTCGTGCACACCCCTAGACCAGAGCAGGTAAGTCCTTTCATTTGCCTTGTGTGGTTGCCCAGCCATCTGGGCAAATAGTGATTATTCCTGAAGAGCTTTCTTCCAGAATATCGTTATTTCAAATCAAATTTGATGCCGTCTGGAGGCAGTCTTAGAGACAGTGGAGCTATCAACCAGGAATCAAATCCAGGTGAGGACATGGTCTCGGTGTCCATTTTTTTGAACATCGGATAGGAGGGATCATGAAAATATCTGCTGGCTCTGTTCCAATAAACAAAAAATGTTTACCAGCTATTTCTTCAGACAGTTATACAGTGTATAGAAGGTAAGGAGACCAATACAATGTACTATATAATGCTTTGAGAAAACTAATTCTTCTTCTCTGGGCATGTAGGGTTTATGTTCCAAGTAGCTAAGGGCTCCTAAGACAATTAAAGAAGTTTTTCAAACTTTTTCATGAATGTTTCAATCCAGTTAGATACTTTGCTTACGAACAATGTAAAATGTTTGTGTCTTAATAGATGACATACTTTAAAATTGCACCAAATTAAATACTTCTATAGATGACCCCATATGTTTTGTAGATTTCTTTGAAAAGGTGCGTAGAAATGCAAAGGCAGTTGATTTTATACCTGCCCTTATATTCTGCCAGTTTGGAAATGCTGTCATATTTATCTGAATGCTAAGAGGATTTGGCTTTCATTCACTCTCCCACCCTGACTGAGGAGTCTGGATTAGCATAATCCAGCATTGACTTTGATAGGCTTATTTAAAAAACACACACACTAAAAAGCTCCCATAAGATACTTAATTTAATAACTATGACATAGTTGACACTGGCCAGGCTTTTCACTTAGTTAGTCCATTAAGAAATGCAGATTGAGTTCAATTTCAAGCAGCGCTGTGTGCGCTGAATGGAAACTATGGTCCATGAAGTCAATGAAACAGGTTACGTAAATGAAACTGAGGGATCTGTTTCATATTCTTGAATGCAGAAAAAAAAATCAAAAGGAGCATTAAAAGTGAAGCACAGTTGTGAAGAATATCAAACATAGCACAACATTAGGCTGATATAGTGTTGGCCGGGAGTGTGAGGCCACCTCTTGTCTCAGTGACCATAAAAGATGGCTTCCCATGTGAGTAGAAACACTCTGAAGTGGGGACAGCATTCTGGCTATTGTGTCATCCCTATTTGGAATCTAAACTCAGAGATCTGGGTCATATCTGGTCTATGTCCAGCATCCTGGGCCAGGGAAGTATGCTTTACTAACATGTGGCCAAAGAGGTTCCAGACAGTGAAGAGGGCTGCTTCTAAATGTTACCCTTTGGGTCGCAGCTGTCCTGTCCCCATGCCAGCTGCTGTTTGCCACCACCTTCAATCAGCCTTGATTGGGTCTTTACTGTATATGGATGAAGTGAAAGTATTCTTCATTGCGTTTAAACATAATCTAGCACTTCTTAAACTGTATGCCAAGAGAGTGCTCCCAGAACAATTCAGCCTTCTGTTGGGATTCTAGTCTCACTTTCTAAAGTGTATGTTATTTTGTAAATCTCAAGGATTCTTCAGATGATAAGAGGAAATGCTAGCTTTCCCCTTATTGCAGCCTCAAAAGTGGCTGTCAGATTGGCTCAGTGTAAAAAGCAGAGCTTTGTGCCATTTCACAAGCCTGTAAAGCCATTTCCAGTGAAATTAAATGGGTCAATTCATCACTACGTCAACCCAGCAACACCAAACAGGGCCTGTGCCAGCACAGCAAGGAAAATGCCATCTTTTAAAAGAAAGTACAGGAAATAGAGAGCGCTAGGAACCACATCTCCACTTGCCCTTGGAGGCACACACAAAAAGTGTCTTCACTATTGTGTCTGAACATGCAACAACAGCACATGCCTTGTGGCAAGTGTTGTCTTATTTGTGAACACAATGGCATCCGAGACATTTGTTCCATGAGACATAATTTTCTGCCCTTATTGCAGGGACTTGGATCATTGCTTGAAATGACACTGATGTTCTCTGAATTGGAGAAGTTTTCTTTTTGACTGGCAGTTGTAGCATCTCTCCCAAGCCCAGATAGGCCCAGATGGAACCATTTGCCCTTCAGCCAGACCCAGGTAGATCTGGGTGAAGTTTGGGATGGGTCAGCACTCCTAAAGCAAATGCTGGCCGTCGTCACTGATGTTAACTGCTGTGGCCAGTTTTCCTATGGCAGTTAAGTGTGAAAAGGTCCTAAGTGCCCACATGATGGTAGGTGCCCTCAAAGCACTTAAATCTGATCTGAAGGAGGATCCTGCAGAAGATCCTTCTAGGCCATCTTGCATCCTTCTCAGGGCACTCTACAGCACCAGGTACCCATGGTGTTTGACTGTCATGCCTCTGGTCCTTCCTCATAATGATAGCCATCATAGAATTGAAGACAGCTTAGACGCTGAAGATCTCAAGAAAACATCTATAATAATGCAATGATAATATCAAACAGATATCTTCAACGGACAGAAACTCAAGCTATCTTTATTATGAACCTGTTTACTTTTTATATATGTAATAAAGAAAACCTATTAAAATGTCCTTTCATCACAGTGACGGCTTTCCTTTATAAATTCTAGACTCAGCTTTGGAGGGTGTGACTGATAAGCCAATCTTAGACTGCTGTGCCTGTGGAACGGCTAAATATAGACTTACTTTTTATGGAAACTGGTCGGAGAAGACACATCCAAAAGATTATCCACGTGAGTTTTAAAATATCTTTCTGCTTTATGTATATTATCTCATGTTTTATTAAATATATTTAAAACTCCCTACGTTTAAGTTTTACACAAGCAGCCTTGAACTGGTGCTTAATAGAAAATGATGGAATGTTTTTCAATTATTTCAGTAGCTATGGGATTGTGATATTTACTCATTTCATTTCATTTCTCTCCCATTCCTCACTCAAAGGTCCCAAAGTGGGTCACAACACTCAAATAAAAACAACAGTTTGATAAAACAGAGTAAGAGATGCTTCAGATACAATCCCTCCCCCGTCATCCAGGCAAGAGGACATTCAGAGGAAGCTAGGCATCATAGATTTGGGGAAGAGTTATGTGTTAACCAGGCCCTGGGAACCATAATGTAGACACCTGGCATAATTCCACTAGGAGGCAGTTGCAGATCCTTTTATGTATTTGTAATCCATTCATCAGCAAAGACTGCTGAGTGGGTAAAATCAAGCAACAATATACAATATAAAAAATTAATTTCAATTCAAACATAGTGAAACAGACACAAAATGGTTATGTTGAAACTATTTTAGAAACACCAGAAAGATTTCAAGTTGTGGTACAGCAGTGTCATGGGGCCTATTCGCACTTGGCTTTATTCTGGAATATATCCTGTAATAGGGACTTGCTGTCCATATGCTAGTGCCGGCTTCAGCAGGCCCAAAGTGAGATCTGCCAGAGTCTGCCTTAGCATGTGGACCACAGACCCCTATCCTGAGATATACTCCAGAAAAAGGCCAAGTGCGAATAGGCCTATGTATACCCACTTTTCTTTGGAAGATCTCATGTCAGTGCACATCATACTTCTCCCTTCCAATTTATAGTCTTAACAACTCTGTAAGGAAACTTGGACTAAGGCCACTTCTCTACTTCCGGTGGAGGCATCTGGAGACACCCCCATCCTTGATGCCCTTCTCATCTCCATTTTGGAGTGAGAAGGGGGCATTTTTCATGCCATCTCCATGCATGGCAGGAAGAAGTGCTTTATGCGATCACTTTGAAAGCACCTTCTTGCCTTGAAAATGGAGACAAGTCCTCAGCGGGCCCCTTCTCAGATGACAAGGATGGTCTATTCCAGTAATTGGAGACACAACCTGAGAGGCAATGACTGAAAGGTCACCCAGTGAACTCTTATGAGAATGAGGATTTGAATACAGAAGTTCTGGTCTAAGGAGCATCTAAGACCTGAGTTTGAAAAATGTAACAACCATGAGAAGACATATAATGATGCCTACCACATTTTGAGGTAACAGGTTATTTCATAACCTGGAGGAACCACAGAAAAATCTGAATTCCAGATCAAGCTTGATTGCCCTGAAAATGAGATTGGAACCGATTGGTCCTCTGTACTAAAAATACAGTAAATATACTAAAGAATATAATAAAAGGGGAGAAAGTAATTGCAGAGAAGCTTGATGAATTATTTGAATCTGTCTCCACAGCAGAGAATTTGGGGCATGTCCCTGAATGCATCAGAAGCAGATGTAAGGAAACAAAGTAAGGAAAGTATTTGTGACAAAAGAAGTGACAAACTTCACTACAGATCAACAAATTTTCCAAGCCCAGGTGGCATTCAGCCAAGAGCTTTAAAGAACTCAAAGGTGACACTGCAGACCTTTTGAACAAAATACGCAGTTTGTCACCAGGCTCAGCTCATATACATGATAAATGGAAGAAAGCCAATACTACTACAGTTTTTAAAAAGTCTACGGCTTAAGGAGAGACCCAGAAAATTATAAACCTATAAGCATGATATCTATCCAGTGTAGAAGGCATTAATAAAGATAATATCAAACATTTGGAAGCACACATCTTGTTGGCTAATGTGAATTCCAAAAGATGATGTCCTGCTTAACTAATATGTTAATGTAGATACGTGTGACAATAGCAGCAAGTTGCTGTTCAAGTGCATCTGGAATCCCCTACCCTTACTGAGAGCTTCTTGGGAAGCTTCTTTGACATCCATTTGTAAATGTTTATCTGGCCACTACTGAAAGATAAACTGATTGAGATTTATCTAACGGACTTTCAGTACTTTGACAGTGCTGTCTTTCCATTCTGCACCACCACCACCACACAAACTATTTCCAAAAAACACGTCCCTGTTTTGGAAGATACAGAAAATGTCCTATTACCATGGCCGTGGTTTTCTCAAATGGTCCTGGGCAGAAACATCAAAGCCGTCTGTGCAGCCATTTGTGCAAGTGGGGCAAGGGAAGCATTGCAAACAACACACTTCGCATTTGTATGGCCATGCTGATGCTGCCACCATTTGTGTTGGAGCACCCGAAGGCACACTGAGTTTGAAGTGAATTACAGAGAGTGCTACTGTGCATAGAAATCAGATTCCTTTAGTTTTATAGTTCTTGGCTCAATTTATATGGACTGTGCTTTCCGATCTCATGTTTGATCTTTAAATATTGGCTTTGCATCTGTAACAATGAAGCCACCCAAGTGATGTGGAAGTTTGAGTTACATTTATTTTTCCTTTAATAAAGATCACACAAAAAGATGGCATATTACTAAAATTTAAAGGGCCTTGTTTGTAGTTTTATTTTCTGATATTGCTTTCTCCCCTTGCAGCTTGGTGATGTTCATGCAGGCAGAAAGTTTGTCTAAATATCAATTCTTATTGGATATAGTATACATAGATTTTTGTCTCAACTTTATTAAGCTGAATACTGCCTACTTCAGATATAGAGCTGCGTGGTTAATAAAAGAGTTTATATTGACATATTAAAATGTGTGGATTGAATTTGTGGCTCTGAAGCACAGATTACAGAACAAATTAAGGGCTGGCTGTTCTCACAGCTCCGATTCCATAAGGATTGTGGATGAAGGAAACTATTCAATATATCTATCACATTTATTAGTCTTTTGGCTTTTGTGAAGGGATTCTATAAATAGATGACACATGGAGTTAATTTGCTACTTCTTGGGCACTTTTTAAAATTACATGGATTTCTTTCCCTTCTAAATTTGCTTGTCTTTTGGATAAATCTGCTTGTCTTTTTGTGTTTCTTTAGCACAAAATGGATAGGCCAGGGTTCTGTAGTTTTTGGATCATAGGGGAATAGATTTGGAAGGGTGGGAAGCATCGGTATATCTCATGCTGATGCCACATTTGGATTGTTTTGTACAATTATGGTCACCACACCTCAGCAGGGATATGACAGAACCAGAAAAAGTACAGGAAAGGGCAAACTAAATAGTCAAGAGGCTGAAACATCTCTCTTATGAAATTGGGCTGCAGTGTCTAGATCCCTTCAGCCTTGAAAGGTCATATTTAAAAGATGGTATTTATTGAAGTATATAAAACCATGCATGGTGTGGAAAAGTTGGATAAAAAACCATATTCTCTCTGTTGTACGACACTAGAACGAAGGGATGTGCTATGGGCACAGGAGTTAGGGAGGTATTTTTTTCACTCACTTTCATTTCATTTTCATTTCCATTTTATGGAAATCATTGGTCTGTGGAATTTATTACCAGAAAAGGTGGTGACAGCAACCACCCTGGATAGCATTAAGAAAGGGTTAGACAAGGGTTACCCTGGATGATAGGAATACCAATGGGCACCAGAATTGATGCCTAGGGACTGACTCCAGATTGGAGAGAAAAGCAGGATTTCCCTAAAGGCCATTTGAAGACAGTCAAGAGAAGGTGAAGGTATTGCCTTCATGTGCTTGATAATGCACAGATGCAGTTGGTGGGCCACAGTGAGAGACAGGGTGCTGGGCTAAATCACTGTGGCTGATCCAGCAGGGCTCCACTTATATTCTTGTGGAAATAGTGCACAGCATGGATATTGCTTGTAGAATGGAAAAAGTATCCTGAACAAGGAGGATGGCAGAGCTGGAGGCCATCCATACTGATGTATAGCCTGCTTCAGGCTAACTTCAAAGTTCCCTGTCCTCAAAGTTGTGTGCTGTAGGGCAACTTTGAATGTGGTAGGATTCAAATCTTCTGTGAATCTTCTTTGAATGCTATTCAAATCCAATTTGAATCCCTGCCACTGGTCACTTCTCCCAATCCCCCGTGAATCCCCTCCACATCTGTTCTGAATCTGCTTTAAATCCGCTCCAAACTCTTTGGATTCTCTCTGAATCCACTTTGAACACTTTGAATCTGCTCTGTATCAGCTGCAGATGCGATTGGGCAGCCACTTTCCCACCTCCCCACATTTTTCCAAATATAACAAACCTTTTTTTTTCATTTTTTTTCATTAATACATTTCCATACATAATTATATACCATTACAATATTTTTTAAAAAAATTTCCATGTGACTTCCTCCATTCTTCAGACTCTTTTTAAAAAATCTTTTACACTATGCTCCCTTCATTTACTTATTACTTTTTCTCCTAAAGGCCAAAGCCTTCCGTCAAAATACCCAGTCCCCAAAGAAATTGTATAAAAAGTCTGTTTTGTCCCCAGAGCAATGCTATGGATTTTAGGTGTAGTAAGACGGCTGGCTCTAGGGAACACAGCCTGAACAAAAGACTTGTCCACAAACTTCTTAGATTTTTAAAGGCTTTACTGGTTACAAACACAAATAACATGAAGTAATCTCTTGTCTCTCAATAGTCTTGGTTAAATACCTTGCTCTCTTTGGGGGTTTTATCTTTCTTCTTCTGTGGACTTTATCTTTGTCAAAGGAAAATACTCTCTCCAGGTCTGACTTGGCTGCAATCTTACTACGCACAAAACTGAAACCAACTGGAGAGGCAGTATAGGACCCTAGAATTTCCCACAATCCTTTCCTCTCTTAAAGCTATAGATTTCTCATTCCCCTCTTGAACTAATACATAGAAAAGCCTATAATATCTTTAACCAAATATATGTCTCAAGAGCATCAAAGATGCTCTGGAGGCATGACAAAGTCCCCAATCTTCTATAAACTTATTCACTGTTTTGTCTTTTAGTAAGTTCATCAGTTTATCCATTTCTGCCATCTCCATCAATTTAATTATCCATTCCTCTTCTGTAGGTAATTCTTCTTGCTTCCATTTTTGTGTATATAGCATTCTGGCAGCTGTTACCATATACAATATCATGATCTTTACCTCATTCAAACTTTCATCAGTAGCTATGGGATTGTGATATAGAAGATTGAAGGCAGTAGTAGATTTTTGTTTGTTTGTTCATTTGTTTGTTCACTTAAACATGACTTCTTATTGTTGTTTCTGTCAACTAGACCAGTGTTTTTCAAATTGTCCAATGCGGGGGACTGGCATTTCCCTCCAATTCCCAGTGTCCTAGGGACTAGTACCGAGCAATAAAGACTGTATTGCCACACAATAGAAAATTTTTGTTCTTTGTTTTTCCCTGTAAACTCACTACCCATTTGACGAGCACTGAATTAGACAGAAATGCAAAGTGTTTTGTAAACTGATATGAAAATAAATGGAACTTGCTATTATGCAGATGTCTTCATAAAGTTGTTGAAAGAGAACACAGCAAGTGAGTCTCTATAATAACACTAACATCAGGCCAAGGGATAAAGTGTTATATTCATTTATGGTAAATGCACAGTTGCAAAATATTATTATCTGAGAAGTCAGATGGAAGAAACTGTTATGTAGGATCTTTCCCTTTTAAAAAGCAAGTGCTATATGGACAGGCAACCAATTTCATACAATAAGTAACATGACCATTTCCAAGCACTTAAGTGAGTCAGTCTGGTCTTGGTTAGAGTGCAGGACTCATATCTCATAATCACTGGGTTTGGTTCTGCACACCTCCATGAAGCTAACTGGGTGACCTTGGGGTAGTCACATTTCCCTTTCTGAGCTCTCACAGCCCTACCTACCTCACAGGGGGTCATGGAGAGAAGAACAGGAAGCTTTGTTAGCCGCTTTGAGTTCCCTTAAACGGTTGAGAAAAGCAGGATATAAAAGCCAGCTCTTCTTCTTCACATGATAAATAATATTATGGACACTACAATATTTTTTACTCAGTTGTAAAGCAATAAAGAAACAATTAAATACCATTAAACTTTATAATAGTGACATAAAAAACCCTTAAAATATAACCATTATATCTGATTTGTCTGCATTTGTATGAAAGTTCACCTCATAACTGTGAACATAAAAATAAAAAGAAAGCTCTGGATACCATGATAATTTTATTTACTTAATTTCCATTCAGCCATTGTATTTTGACACTAATGTAGTTAGGACTATCCCAGCAGAACAAGCATCAGCAAAATGAAACAATAAATTCCTGGGAGTCCAGAAAGCCTTTCCTTCTATCCACATACCCTGTTTTTTAAAAAATGAAAAATACCTGTCAAAAATTGATATTTATCATTTAGAAGCTTTGGAACTCCAAAAGAAACAAAACCTTATTCACTGTAGACTGTGCAGCATCAGACTGTTTGTCAATGCAATGCTACAAATTTCCCCATAAATATCTTCCTGGCTTGATGGTACATATAAATCTACTAGATATTTTTTGTTGTTTTGCTTTGTTTTAAATAATCATCAAATTACATTTTACTGGGCACATTCATTTTAGCAGATTTTTCATACTGAGCATCTTGTAGAATAATTGGTTAAAAATACTTAACACGTAGGCCGCATCCCCACGACGTCGTTATCTCGAATTCAAAATGTTTTGAGTTCGCGCAGTTTAGACGGCACTTCGGCTTAATACGGTATTTCCGTGTTAAACGACGTTATCCCGATTTGAAATAAATCCTGATCTCAACAGGTCTCACTCCGGAACATGCCCTTGACACGTGTTTAATTTTTTACTGTGTGGACAGTATCGTTCCGGGATGAGATTCCGTGTTAAGGCTGTCCCGCCCCCAATAGCACTGTAACCAATGGCTGTACGTATTAGAAGCACGTCATGTTTAGGGTTTCCTTCATTGAAAAAAATCCACCCTCAAACACCCACTATAAAGCTCCAGCCCTTAAAGCTACACTGTATCAATGTAAGGACTTCACACCTTAAAAACAATGTTGCAGTTTTGCGCAATTTCAGATCTTTGAAGTTTCTGAACTTTAAAACAGGGAAAGGAAAGCCCTGGAGCCTGTATTTTAAAAGCTGTGGGGCTTATCCAGCAGTACGAGGGGTGAACGGCAGGCGCCCCCCACCCGCCATCCATCTGACACCTCTCTCCTCCTTCCCCACCAGACCGCCACCCCCCCTCGGTAGGGGATGTGCGGCCGGTGCCTTGCCTCAGCTGCCACTCTACAGGAGCCCGATGTCAGCACTGGCGAAACGGCTGCTCCTTTCTCCACCACCGCCTCCGTCTCCTATCGCTGCTGGGGAAATGAAGCAACACCCCCCATCCTGCTGCGGGCAGGGGGTGCCTGCCATTCACCCCTCGTAGTGCTGGATAAGCCCCGCGCTGTTCTGTTGTGAGGAGAAGAATGGGAGGTTTGTCAGCTGCTTTGAGCCCCCTTAAGGGTGAGAACCGGTTTGTCAGTCGCTTTGAGCCCCCTTAAGGGTGAGAAGGCTTGTCAGCCGCTTTGAGTCCCCTGAAGGGTGAGAACAGAAGGTTTGTCAACCGCTTTGAGCCCCCTTCAGAGGCTACTTTGCCTCTGCCTGTGGTCACACCTAAGGTTTAATCCAGTTTCAGTTCACTTTCAGAGTGAGAGAATACACCAGCAAACTGACAAGCTGGTTTTCTTTCAGGGTTAATAACTCAGAAAATCCACCTTTAGACTAGATAATGTGGAAAGAAAACTACTGGTCACTTTGCTGATGTGTTCTCTCACTTTGAAGGTGGAGTGAAGCTGGATTAAACCTTAGGTGTGACCACAAGCCAAGGTTTTAATCCAGCTTCGGTCCCTGTGAGGTGGGGGGTGGCTGTGAGAGCTCAGAAGGGAGCTGTGACTAGCCCAAGGTTACCCATCTGGTTTCATGGAGGAAGAAGAGTTGGCTTTTCTACCCTGCTTTTCTCACTTATTGAAGGGGACTCAAAGCAGCTGACAAACCTTCTGTTCTCCCCACAACAGACACCCTGTGAGGTGGGTGGGGCTGTGAGAGCTCAGCAGAGATCTGTGACTGGCCCTAGGTCACGCAGCTGGCTTTGTGGAGGAGTGTGGAATCAAGGTTACCAGGTATTCCCAGATGAGAGTCCAGCTCCCTAACCACTAGTCCATCTGTTTCATTTGTGGACTTTCTTCCCTTCAAGCATACTTTCCTGAGTCCTGGTTTTTATTGGTCTCAATCCATTATAGGCTGTGGTCACACCTAAGGTTTAATCCACTTTCAGTCAACTTTCAGAGTGAGAGAATATATCAGCAAAGTGGCAAGCTGTTTTCTTTTAGGGTAAAATTCACCTCTGGGAGAGATAATGTGGAAAGAAAATTACTGGTCACTTTGCTCATGTTTTCTGGCTCTGAGGGTGGACTAAAGAAACAGCTTTTTCCTCCCCATGTTCAGGCAAAGTTATGGCTTTAATACGTTTAATATGAACACATTAAAACCAATGTGTTGTGACCCGCACTGAGACCCTTGTGTATAGAGTGGGATAAAAATATGAATGAATGACACCCCACCACAGCCACCCTATGCCTCTTTAATGTTTAAAGCCCCGTCGTTTCACTTTCTAAATGTCTGAAGGTTTGAAATTGCGGAAATTTGCAACATTGTTAATCGGGAGTGAAGGGGTTCCCTGATACACTGTAGCTGCTGTGTGAAGGCTGTAGCAAAAGTGTCTGATTTTCTCATGAAAGCCTGCCTGTGTGTGTTTGTACTGGGAAAGGGGGGCTTCTCAGATACCCCTCCTTCTTTCCTTCCTCCCTCTCTCTTTTTGGGAAAGGGGGGCTTCTCTCACTTTAAAATCCCGTCTGTGTAAGGACGACACCACCCCCTTTGCTAGTCCTCCCCAAGACTCTTTTCCTTGGTGCCTTAGCAACACCTCCCTTCCCCTCCCCACCCCCACCCAGCTGCTGATGCCCCCTCTCCCCCCATCCTCATCTTCCTCATGCCCCCCCCGATTTGGCTTCCTCCGTTCCTCCCCGTTCCTGATCGGCGGCGGCTCCGTTCTTCCCCCCTTCTCTTTTTCCTTCCAGCTCCCCCCCAAGCAGCCAGTCAGTCAGTCCCCCACCCCATCCCCAGCTGCCCTCTTCCCCTCCCCTCTCTCTCTTTAGGGACTAATTTTCCCCTCTGCTGTGTGGGGACCGCCTAACACACCCACTGCCGCCCGTCTCTCTCGGCTCTCCTCCTCTTCTAGCCTCGCACCGAGGGAAGAGCAGCCAGCAGCGGAGCGGGGCAAAGCGGGCAGGGGATCCCTGGTGGAGCATGGATGACGCAAAGGGAAGGGAGGGTGGGATCCTGGGACGGAACACCAATCACAAGAGAGGGGGTGGGCAATGGCGGGAGGACAGGGCTGCTGTCTGGACTCCCAGGATTGATTCCGCGTTAAGGCTGCAGTCAGAATGCTCTCGGAACCAGATCAACTTGCAAGTCGTGTGGACAACTTTGTTCCGTTTCTTTTATTTCGAATTCTTTAAACTGAAATAACGCATGCCGTGAGGATGCGGCCTAAGGGTGTTTCCGCATTGACTGTGGAAACCATTTTAACCCCCTCCCCCATTTAAGACCTATTTAAGACCCTTGTGTACTTACCTTCTGCACTGGAGACCTCTTTAGCAACCCTTCCAGGTGGCCAATTCCGCATTTTGGTACACGAGATCCGTTTCTAAAATGGGTCTCGCCGCCAAAAACCAAATTAAAATGAAGACCTAAAAAATAAGGTCTTCAATCCGTCCCTTCGCCTGGATCTGTGTGGAAGCAGGATGCTTCCGCACATGGCCAGGCGAAGGGACGGATGTCCCTGCCATGGCCATCTTGGGGAGGGCAGAAGCAGGCCAGTTTGCCTCCTTCCGCCCTCCTCTGCATGCCGCTGGAAACACGCAGTGACTGGCAGCTCCATGCTCCAGCCCCGCGGCTCCAGGGGCAGCACTGGTGGTGTGGGAGGCCGGATGCCCTTTGGAATGGGTGCTGCAGCTTCCGCGCAGCACCCAGGCGATCCAGCTGCCCGATCTGGCCTTCCTGCATGTGTGCGGAAGTGTGAGGGCCCTTCTGATCGATTCAAAATAGGGACATATTCTCGGGAGGTGGGATCGCTGAGAAACGGCTCTTCTTTGAGTCATTTCTCGGCGACAAGTGCGGAAGCACCCTAACATTTAATTATTTCTAAGCATGTTAATGAAATGATAAATTATTCTGAACTTGGATTATGTAGCTGCAGTGCTTATAAGAACCTGTTTCTCCCCCTCCTGCTGTTCAAAATAAATTTTAACTAAAAGTTCTGCATTTATTAGACTTGTGTGGAATTTTTTAAAAAGCTTGAAAGAGATCTGAGTTTTCCCAATGACATGGAAACATTAATATTACTAGCTTATAAATAAGGTAGAAGCACTTAAAGTTGCTGCTGTTGTCTCCGTGTAACTTAGTTATGGAGTTTTATTTACTAGTTTGTCATTCAAAGTGCATTTTAACACAGATCTGTTTCTTTAAATGACTATTCTTGCCATCACTTGGGAAAAGATTTCTGGAAACAAACAAACAAACAATATGCCACAAAATTATAATATGCCATATATTTTTGACATGTAAACTGCCTTGGGGAAAAATTGTCTTTGATTTAAGTTATTGATTATATTTGCTGTATTTTTGATGTAATGTTTGTATTTTTGCTTTGTATTTTGTTTCCATTTGTTGTGAACCGCCTTGAGCAAAAGTCTCTTTTGGAAAGGCGGTATATAAATAAAAAATGGAAATGGAAATAATAAAATTCAGCTTTAACTGAAACTGAATCATTTATTAGAAGACAGAGGGCCATTTTGCACTTACTTTCTGTAGGAATTTTCCCATGGAAGTTAAGTTCAGGGGCGGTGGCCATTGTTTGCATAACTTGATGCCTGGAGGTTGTTGCAATGCAGGCAGTCCATCCTGGACTGTCCACATCACTGTAGCAATAGCTATGGAGATTTCTGCCACGTGCTGGGTCATTGCTATTGCAATTATGACATGGTCAACCATTGTGGGCCGCACCACCCTGGCCCCACAAAGCATTTGCACTAGTTCTGTAGCTGTTCCACAGCTACAGAAGAGGATCCCTCCCACCTGCTGCTGACTGCTCTGGGACAGATGCAGCACAGTGGTGTGTGAATGCAGGGTCCCAGACCCCCTGGGGCTGTCCCAATCTTCCAAGTGCAAAAAGGAAGCTTAGGGTGTAGCTTCTGCTGTTGGTCTTGAAAATATTCCCAAAACCATATATTAGTCATCCAGGAGCAAAGCACAAAGGAAATCCTCCTTAGTGTGGAAGATGGTGGATATAATCTACTTCTGGCAGATTTCTTGTGACCCACCCTGAGAGCTTAAGATATAGCGTAGGGCAGAAATATAAATGCCTCTAAAGCCATTTGCTGGGTTTCAAGAGTAGGTGAAGCTTTGCCCTTGTCTTCTGCTTGAAATACCCATGAGCAATTGGCAGGCCACTGTGTGGGACAGGATGCTGGACTAGATGGGCTGTGGCCTGATCCAGCAGGGCTCCTCTTATGTTCTTATGTTCTTAAATAAATACATAAATAAATTTAGGAGGCAGCCAATATAAGCCATAGACACTCATGTCACACAAGGTTTTTCATGTGACAGCACATGGGAGCGAATGAAGGATGGGCAAATATTTGAGTAAGAATGGGCATTGAATATATAGATTATGTTCTGCTGAATGGAGCACTGATTGGATGAAGCAGTTGAAGTTCAGCCCTTGTGCAGAGTATAGTCCAAAATGTTTGGCTTTTTTGCACTTAACTTCCATGGAATAGTAACCCACATACATTAAGTTCAGGGATGGTAGCTGGCATTTGCACTGTGAGTGCCACTACTGTCCCCGACTTATCTGGGGTTATTGCAGTGCAGACATTCCATCTGGGACTGTCTGCATTGCCATAGCAATGGCTGCAGCAAGTTCTGCCATGCACTGGGTCATTGCTATGCTAATTGTGATGCAATGTATCACAGTTGCAACATATCCACAGCTGCAACATCCCCACAGAGCAAATGCTGCATCCAGGAGTTTCCTGGGAGTGCCCTAGATGCTCCTCATAAAGCTGTGAAGCAGTCCAGCCTCTGGGACAGATGGAACACTACAATCTGTGCTGGATGCATAAATGCAACTCCCCCATATTTTCCAGCTACCTAGGGAAGTTTAAAGCTAGCAGCTTAGACCACCCTGCATTCTAGCTGTCTTCTCCTCCCCAACTGGGATACTCTAGAGCAGGCACCTCATTACAGGACAGGACCCCTCTTGCAAGATGTTCCAGATTCCATCTGCTCTCAGTTACATAACTGGAGTAGGTTATGAGGGCCTATAAATTGCATTAGGTGAATGGGACAGGTTGGGGATGCTGTTGGTGTACACCAACCTTCCTGCACAACAGTTCCTCTTACTGAGCTGATGGGGTTAAGTATCTGGTCAGTGTTGGAGAACACCAGAACTTGTGAGACTACAAAATATACTTAGGGTGCTTCCGCATTGGACACTTAAGACACATTAAGCACACTTTAAGTACAGCTGGGAAAGCCCCTTCTGCACACAACACACAGAGACACTTGCTTCCGCACAGGAAGTGTCCCTAATGTGTGTTAACTGGCCGTTAAACTGGTTTAATGCAGGACTACTTCCAAGACTGCTTCACCTACCCCCCGCAAGCCCACCCTGGGGAGAGCGCGAATGGTTGTGGGGTCCCAGTTCACTCTGCGCGTGCGTCCGGCACACCTCCCGATTGTCCAGGGCCATGCCTGGCTTCAGGAGGTTTTCTGCGCAGGTGCCAGCCCTGGCCAATTGGGAGGTGCGCCGAACGCATGTGCAAAGTGAACTGGGCCCCTGCAGCCAGAATCGGCCTGGCTGTGTTAAAGTAAGGAGGGGATCACTCACGGTCTCCCCAGGGTGAGTGGGTGGGATAGGTGAAGCTCCCCCTAGTTCCAGAAGCTGTGATCCGTGGCTTCTGGGGCGAGGGGGAGCCCCGAGATAGGAGACCCCCGGCTTGTCATGCTCGGCTCTGGAGGAGCCAATCATGGCAGGCCGGGGGAGGGCCTCTGGAGATCCGGATTGAGGTGGTTGCTGTGCTTCCACACTGCACTCATCTCAAATCCGGATCTAAATCCGTCCTTCCGTCGCATGTGCAAACAGAAGGGGTGATAGAAGATCCGCATCTACTGGATACGGATCTACTTACCACAGATTTCCGAAATACGGATCTAATAGATCCGTATTTCAGAGGTCCAGTGCAGAAGCACCCATAGAGACCTCTCCATTTAAACCAGCTTGGGATTTCGTGGCTCCCATGACAGCTATGAGACATTTAGTTTATTGGTGTCTGAATGCATAGGGCTGGACATTTCCTCAGTTTAATGTTTGCTTTGGATAGTGAGGGGGTAGCCTAAACATCAGGAGGGTTAATGTCATCCCCAGATGGACAGTAGTATATTCCCCTTCAAAATCTTCAAGGAGACGCTGGATAGTCATCTGACAAGGATGGTTTTGTGATTCCTGCATTGATAAGTTCCTTCCAACTCTATGATTCAGGTCCCAATTCTGCACTTAACTTAGGTTAGACCTTGATAGGAATGACAGTATGCATTTCAGTGTAGTTCCAGATCTTGGAGGCCTGCCATCTGCATGCCTCCCATGATCCAGAACAAGGCCCTTAGTCCTCTTGTGGACCTGATTAAATTGTTCTACAAGAAATCCCGATTAAGGGGGGATGGCCTCATAGATCCATATTAACATGCAGATCTGTATGTGACCCAAACGTGTTCTACGTAGACCCTTAATCCATGGAGAAAGGCCCTAATTCTGCCAAGGTTGCAAGCACAAGACTAAAGGGAGAAAATGCTCTTGGCTAAACCTCTGAAACATACTAGATTGATCAAAACCTAGGTCTTCAGAATCCCTTGTAGCTCCACCTTGTAGCTCTACCCTACCTTATTGCTCCTCTGTTGATTCAGCAGTTGCAAAACAAAAAGGGAAATGGAAAACAATAATCTGGGAGTTTTCTCATTCCAAACACAGATGCTCTTTCTCACTAAAACACACATGGGTGTGTATGGCAGACCTTTAGAGTATATATAGAATATCAGTTCAAGCAATTGCTAACAGTCCAGAGATGTGCCAAATTGGTTTGGTCTGGTCAGTTTGTGGTTCACAGTGGACTGGGTGGTTTGCATGTGAACCAAACCACCATGAAGTTTTTTTTTAAAAAAAAACCCACCAGTTTAAAATTAACCCTTATCAAAGAGAGTTGGTTTGATTTGAACTGAACCACTACACTTCAGTTTGTGCACTTCTCCAGTTCACAGACTTCTGAATCTGTGATGCTAACTGCTCATTCCTGACCTTTCAGCACGTTCTTTCCCCCCTCTATCCTTCCCCTCCCTCCTGCTTCTGTTAATTTCAGTGTTTCACAGTTTGCATCTTGTTTGCTCAGTGTGTACTTTCTATTTCTTTTTATCTTTAAAATTCCAATATGCTTCTTCTAATTTGCACAGTCTCCACCTCCTCAAGTGACTCTGTGTTTCCTTATCCTTATCTTTCACCCCCTCCATTTATTTTGCACATTCATTTCCCGCTTGTTGAGTGAGCATTCTTTGTACTAAAACTTTTTGGCCCAGTTTTTGAATGAATGGAACATTTGTTTCTGGCAGTAGGCCTTAAGGGACAGTAAGACAGCTGCTGAACACTAATAGCTCTGTGTTGCTTTATGGTTGCTGATCCAAGTGGAAGAAATAAACAACAAAACAGCATAAGGCTGAACTCCCAAGTCACCTCCCAACTGTTGTGCAGTTTAATAGCAGGTAGGCAAGGAGGCAGCAAGCTGACCTGGATGTCTGTCAAAGGCAACTAAATTAGCTAGGTAGTAGTTCTGTAAATTCAGGTATCAAATCAGCTTATCCAAGACTTCACAGACACTATGATGTGTTTCTTGAAGCATCATGAACCCTTTAAAAGTTTCCCCCCCCCCCCACAATTTGCAAGTCAGGTGAAGTCTATTTAACAGACCAAGAAACTTGTGCAGATTTTTGTGAAGTCTTCTACACATCAGGGGCCAGACTGCAGTGACCAAATGAAAAGGAAATATTATTAACTAGGGGAAGGGGAGGGAAGAAGTGGGAGATCAATTGTATAGTAAACATGTGTACAATATATGCAATAAGAAAGAAAGATTGGAGTGACCCAAGTTCACTTCTTCAGTGATTTCTGATTGCTTCATTAGAATCATGTGTTCCTGAAGCAGCATGGTTTCTGTGCTCCTGCCACAATCTCAGGTTTTGCATATGGCATATCTCTGTGATCTGGAACTGGAGCTTTTGAAGTGCATGCACCATAGTGTGCTGCTGAAAAACACCCACTTAATGCTCCAAGGCTAGAAACAAGCATGAAGGGGGCAACTGTAAAGCTCACAGCCACAGGAAAGCATGGGCAAGACCATTCAGACCATGCCTCCAAGTAATCCAGATCAGTAAGACCCACTGATCCAGATCAACACGCTTTAAGTGCAGAAAAATCCAAGAACACAGGGAAATGGCCACAGGAGCTGAACTTTTCTGGATTTAAACAGGTTTACAACAGATCTGGGTAAATGTGCATATCATGAGACCTGTGATCTGGTTTAAGAAGCCTCTTAATCCAGATCACCAGTGAGTGCGGAAAGTCCCCTTGTGATCAACCAGTGGAATCCCCACTCAAACATATATAAGCAACAACTTTTTATAATTAGCTTTGGTTTGAATTCACACTTTGTTTGTAATGGCCACTTTGCTTTTTGTTTTTCTCTGTCCTTTTGTTACCTTAGTGTTTTCCCCATTTTTTTTAATTATTTCCATAATAGTTTCATCTCAGTTTTCACTTTTCATAAATTGTAAGCTGCTGTTGTTGTCTCTTTGTAAGTTACTTACAAAGTTGCAGTGAGTATTTCAGACAAAAGAAAGAATATGCACAGTAGTTTACCAAATATACTAATATGAAACAGAGACTGACATAGGTGGATTTGTATAATTTGACACTTATTAAAAGTTGGTGCTACGCTTTGGTGGGCTTGCGCACAATTTAAAACATATCTTATGTTTTAAATCATGTTGGGGGATTGTCTGAGTGTCTGAGTAGCCCTATAGTTCTTACCTCATTTTAATGCCATCTTCCATCTATGGAAGAGCTCTTAAAGTGCATTTGATGTGAGAGGAATGCACAAGCGTTTGACATTACCCCTTCTGAATAATCTCTGAACCACATTTGAAGTGCTTCTTTTTTTTTCTTTTACCATGTGTGAATGCAGCCTTAGTTCACATCTAATCTGCATCCACACAACCTTTTGAAGATCATTGCAGTGACTAAGGACCAGGGTCGATAAAATAATTTGCCACGATCCAACCCATGTAAGTTCTGCAGGCTTCTGTGCGGGCAACCTGAAGTGAAGTCTAAATAAATTACTCCCACATTGCTTATGCTCCTCATTCCTGTTTGGATTTGCAGAGGGGTATGGTAGCAACCCCAAGTCTCAGATAAGATGTTGAGGTGGGATTCTTCACACACCAAGCTCGGAAAACTGTTGTGGTAGTGCAGAATACTTTGAGCTGTAGTTACAATCCCCCAACACAATTCAACTGGAGATATGTCATTTTCAGGGAATTGAGAGCAGGTGAAGGTTTTGCCCTTGTCTTTGCTTAAAGCCCAAAAGCACATGGTGGGCCACTGTGTCAGACAGGATGCTGGACTAGATGGGCTATGGCTCCTCTTATGTTCTTAAGTTTTTGCTGCTCTGGGCAGCAGACCTGCCTTAACAGAATTTCCTTTGCAGTCTTAGGGCTTTTGACATGTATCCAGGATTTGATCTTCACATGGAGGATGGCATGTAAATGAAAATTTTTGACCATAGATAAGCTGAGAGGTGTCCAAATTGCTTGAGGTTTCTTGTGTATATTGTATGATTTCCACCCCTCATTTCATATTGGGGAAGTGTATTATGCATCAATTTCACTTTCTCAGTTCCTCTTACTGACATTTGTACAGAGAAGTGGGACATCCATACTTATTTATGACACTTATAATGTATTTGTAAATAGAGATTTCATGGGGCTATTTACATAGCAATAAGAGCAATATAAACTGTAAAACTAATGTTAAAACAAGCAATAAACCAGGATTCAGCCTAGTGATAAAACCCGAGTTAAAATCAACTTTAAAAAATTAATTATGATTATAATTAAACTATTTTGATTATAGGCTATTTGCTTGTTGAATACTTGCTAAAATAAATATATTATATCAAAGGCTGTCACAGATGTGGGAGTTCATTGCAGGGAGCTCATTGCAGAACTAAAGCCATCATCAGATGAGAAAGAGGCAGCTGCAGGCAAATTTCTGAAGATCTTAGCATGTGATCTCATATACCTACCATCTGCACTTTGTCACAGAGATGCAGAAAGATGCAGGAGGAAAGAGGTATGATTTTGTAAGGGTTTTGGCAGTGCTTTTTCTTTCCTGTGCCAATTTCGGTGTCCATCTGATGCTCTTCATCAGCACAGGGATGGCCAGTCAACTGCCTTTCAATATGCTCTGAAGACATAGCCAGGACATGACAATCTGGTAGGCCTCATGAGGGCCATGCTACCTTAATGGAGGCCACTGTTACTTTCACTGACACCTGAGGCCTATTTGGGCTACAGCTTGCAGTGCATGATTAGGGAACTTCTGGAGGAATAGCATCCACATCTTGAGGCAGCTATTACAGCCCCCAGGCACCCCCCTGCCTTCCCAGAAGTTCCCTAATTGTGTTCCACACCATTATAACCTTACCCAACCACTGACCTGGCATGACCAGGCCTTTGCCATTCATGCCTTTTCTGGTGCTTCGGGGTCGTCCGAGGTGCCGCTGAAACACGCTGGCACCTCAGACGACCATAGGCATGACTGCACATGCACAGAATGTCAGTGTTGTCATGGTGACAGTGCTAATGCACATGCTGTCACCCTGAAGAGAGCAGCCCTGCAATCGAATCAAGTTAAGTATCCAATCACACAGGGAGGATGGGTAACACTGACTAGCGCTCCAAGTGCGAACACTAGTCAACGTTATGACCTGCCCTAGGACTTTCAGGTGATAAGTGAAATATTCTTAAATGGAAGGAAGGAAAGAAGGAAAGAAGGAAAGAAATCAGTTTCTGATGAGAGAAGCACCAAAAACCAGAGCATTGAGCATGCAATGCTGATAGAATGTTGGGAAATGTGCAGAACTATGTGAAGAGATGGAAGAAAAGTTGTCCCCAAATGTGTTAAAAGTACTTGCAACATTTTGGCATCCTGGTGAACGCAGCATGGATGTTTTTCCACTGTCACTAAAAGTACCCATTAAGTATCCATTAATGGGTACAAAATGGCCTTTTGTACCCTTTAATGGGTACTTAATGGGTACTTTCAGTGACAGTGGAAAAACACCCCATGCTGGGGCACTCCAGGCCTGTAAACTTCTCCCCTAAAAAAAAAAAAAGAGATTGGTAGGACAAGATATCCCACACTTGCTTTGCCATACAGGCATGTTACAACATGATTACACATATGGTAGGACTTCTTCAGCACTGTGACAGAATCAGTTTTCAAGAGTTCACTGCCTGTATGAAAAAGAAAAAAGAGTAGGAGGACTAGAAAGTATGAAACTTCAAGGGAGTCAAAACAGATTAGATATTAGGAAAAACTTCCTGATAGTAAGGGCGATCAGTCAATGGAATAGGTTGCCATTGGAGGTAGTGAGCTCTCTTTCACTGGAGGTCTCCAAGCAGAGGCTGGACCAACATCTGTCTGGGGTGGTTTAGGAAATCCTGCATTGAACAGGGGGTTGGACTTGATTATGCTAAAGGTCCTTCCAACTCTATCATTCTCAAATTTTATAAGCAAAGGAGTCCTTGTATGTCTGGCAGCTTAGGTTTTAGAAAAATGCTGGCAATTGCAAAGATAGAACATTTCCTGGCACTGTTTATGGCTGCCTTCAGACATTGTTTACCTATTTCACTATTTTTGGTTATTCTTGAACAATGGGATTATTTTACTTTGTCCAGAAGCTGGGTCAATATCCACATTTTGCATTTCACACAGCAACATAATACCTTAAATCCAGGATATTGGGTATATATTTCACAACGGTCTTGGGAGTATCATGATCGCTCCTGGCAAATCAAATACTATTCCAAAATAATTACAGAGATTTGACTTTGTCTTTTTTCCTTCCTTCAGAATCTTCAAAAAGAGAAAAAAGACAAGCAAAAAAACACTATTAATATGTTATGTTTGGAATGACGTATCATGAGTAGAAGCTGAGTTGCTGTTTGATCTGTTGTTACCCGCCCAGAGACCTTTGGGTATGGGGCGGGATAGAAATGGAAATAAATAAATAAATAATATTTATCCTTTGGTTAAAGGGCGAGCCAACCACTGGTCTGCAATCATTGGTGGATCTCATTCAAAGAACTATGTACTCTGGGAATATGGAGGATATGCAAGTGAAGGTGTTAAGCAAGTTGCAGAGTTGGGGTCACCGGTAAAAATGGAAGAAGAAATCCGCCAGCAGGTAAATGAATTTAATCAATTAATAGAAAGAAAAACATCTTTTAAAACATACTTATCAGGAACTGATGTTATTTAACGACACAGGTTTGAAAGATCTTCTAACCATTACGCATCTTTGGCAAAACTTAATGAAGTCATTTAGAGTTTCTGGATAATGTTTTCAAAATTTGGTGATATAGTTGTGTATTCAATAAATTCCACCTTTTGATTCAGTCCCTTTTTAATGAAGAACTAGTGAAATAGTGATTTGGTCTGTCCTTAATTTAGGATAATTTTACACAGGTTCTTTAGTGTTCATTTTCCTTACATCAGGTGCAAAGATCATGTATAAATGACTGGCAAGGAATGGAGAAATGAATAGAACATTTGTGTTACTGAACTTTAAACCATAAGCTTTCAAGCTAGGTCCATTGACTGTTAGTGGTCTATGTGTTTCCTTCAGATGGATAATTGCATTATAAAATAGGTGAATCTACAATCACTCAATGAACACTTGATACTGAATGTCAAAATGACAATTGTAGTGTTATATGTTCCTGTAATATTGAGTGACTTTTTCACTTGTCCCTAAGCTGGTGTCATATCAGAATAACATTTATGTTTATGCATGGCAGGGCTTTGTCATTTGACATTTTATTTGAAAAATGTACTAAAACTAAATGTGAACAATATATGTGCCCTTTTAGTGGTCTTTATGTTGAATCTACTGACCGTGTTTTACTTCACTGGCCCACCTATTGTAACTGACTGTTTCTCTTATAGGTAGGGCTGTATAAACTAGGATTCAAACATAATGGTACACTTGTGAAGTTTCTTTTGTTTTTGTTAATCTATAAAATATCTAAAATAACAGAGGATTTGTGTCAGTGAATAGTAACAAATCAAGTTTATGGTATTGGAACCAGTATGGACACCCTTCTATAAAAACACCTGAGCAGCCCTGTGTGACTCTTAGGCAAGATTTGGTTATCTTAATTATGTTTTTGCGATGAGGTTTTAGCTCTTTGGCACAATGGAGAATGGGGAGTTCCATTCCGTGTGAATACACCGTGCCCAATTTGCAGAAACGCTATGCAACAAGTGAAACATGTGGATCCTGGCCATCCTTTGTATAGTGCTTCTGTGAGAAAAGTGAGGTGTGAAAATAGTTGAAGTCACAAGTTTTTCAGAAGACAAAATGCAGACCTTCCAGTGACTGGTGAGAAACTCGCTAGCAGGTGATAAGTGCAAGTGCAAAGTCCCTCACTCTTTTTATATTTTCCCTTGGCCCAGAGTACTGAGAAAATGGAGACTGCAGTACGCTGTTGCTACTTCAGATTTCCTTCTTCAAAAGACAGCCCAGAAAATAAGATGTTTGCTAGAGAATAGGGCTGTACTACAGATTTATTTATCCATCCACCCAACCCTCCTGCCCTATACCCCAGAGTCTTGGGACAGGTTACAACAGGTTACTCCCTGTTCCCTCCCACGCCATTTTCCTTTTGTATCTTGTCTCTTTAGATTGTAAGCCTGAAGGCAGGGACCTGTCTAAGATTAATATTGTAACCCATCCTGAGACCTCTGGGTATAGGGTGGGATAGAAATACAAATAAATAAATAAACAAATAGTAAAATCAAAATTTAAAATGAACTCACTAAAAATAATAGCAGCGCTTGAAAGTGTATCTTTGTTAGGCATAGAATATGGGGAGAAATACAACTGTTTGATGCTGTTATTATGATGGAGGACATATTTGAGACCATTAGGGAGAGGTAGTTTCCTCCACGCTTCCTTTCTTGCTCCCTTAATGATCTTATGCTTATTATTACTGCTATTGCTATTATTATTGCTTTTGGATTCTATCTCTTTTCTTCTCCTCCTATCCCCGAAGAAAGGAAAGCTTGTTGCCTTCACATTGATTCTACCAGGTGGAATTAACCTTGATTAAAGAGCAGGATTCCAGGGGTGTAAAAGAAGGATGGAGATGATACTTCATAGTAATAGCTTTTGCTTCTGAAAAGGAGTGCTTAATATCAGGAATGGTGATTTTGCTCCTCTAATCTCCCTTCCACCTCTGGGAGTTCTGGTTGTTCTTCAGTTTCTTGTGCTAATTCATCTTTACACCAGACGGTTTACTTTTTTCAAGTACTGGAGATGGCAAATACACAGCCAAACAGTTCAGAGCAATTTCATTTGACCAAGGAAGCCTGGTGAAGGTAATAAAATGACTTGTGGTGGATTACCTACTTGAATGAACATGGTACTTGCTAAAGGTTAGCTACTTAAAAATATGAATACTACACATTCTGACTAATTCAATTCTTCCCAGCCTTTTCTTGCATTATTTCGTGGTCATTAAACATACATCTTCATGCTTGTACTCTTCTTGATTTTTTAAATGAGATTTGCTTTGATGATCGAACAATAAAAACATATGTTGACTTTTTTGATTATTTGGAATACAGTTGTAGATAGAGTTTTATTTTATTTTTAGGGAATCTCTTGAGAAACAGGACTAAGCATATTTTATATTAATCGTCTTGAGAAGCAGATTTCACTGAGTTCAATCCTGTTTGTTTGTTTAAATGTTAAATTAATTTAAACATCTATAGGCTGCATCCAGACATCACTTACTTATTCTGCTATATTTCGATATCCCAGAATGTCCAAATATAGGGGAATAAGTAATTAATGTCTAGATGCATCTATATAATGCTTCTTCTCTTAAAACATCTTTAAGCAGCCTTAATACCTGGTTAATCCTATGTAGATTAACCAGAATTTGTTATGTCTGTTTTTTGGTCCATCCTATCCTTTGGCATCCAAGCACTAACTGTTACTAAGAGATTGTGGCAACTTCCGCATAGTCCTTATGAACAAGGCAATCTGCTGCTGGGCAACATGGGATCAGCTTGGCCATGGCACCCAGAGAATGCTGTAGCCACACTGGTGTTAACTTTAGAGCACTTCCAAGTGTGAAAACCATACCTGAAATCACTCCAGTGGTAAACTGTTTTAAAGTTGTGTTTAATTCCTTAGTCTTTGCAGGTAGGCTGGGACTGGCAGGTATCCTGCAGACAAATTCTAGTATGGTTCTCAATCCTTCTCCTGTCCTTCACCAAAAGGCTTGACTTGGACCAGGACGTATGTTCCATAAGTAGAAACCAGTATGACTCTGGATATGCTACCCCTGTTGGGATGCCTATAATACAGAGTCCTTATTGATGGAAATGTTTTCTGTTGAATTTGTTGCCAAACAAGACATTAGGTCTCAAAATGAGTTACTCTGGGTTGTGCAATATTTATTTATTTATTTATATCCTGTCCTATACCTGTAGGTCTCAGGGAGGGTTACAAGTTTTAAAACAACAAATTACGAACCAATATATATTTAAAACAATAATATCCATTAAAAACACTTAAGAGATCGAACATTTTTAAAAGCGTATACTAAATATTAAAAATATAACAACCAGTCACAGGTTTTGACACCTTGCTGTTCCTTCTAGCACTTGAGCACTGCATACTGGTAAATTGAGGATCTTCATTTTGGATATTTGAAATCGTTCTGAGTATGAACTATCAGTATTTGAGGAATTGGTGCTTGAAGACTTACAGGCTAACACTGTCTTCCAGATGTAAATATCTGTGACATTCTGCTTGGGCTGGCTATTCTGGAGACATTTTTGAATTGTGATTGTTTTCCATTGACGTATCAGTGCTATTGATTATTGTGAGAAATTGGTCTTTGAGCACAGTTTGTATCCTTTTTAATTTATAGTTACTGTATTTTCTGGTGTATAAGACTACTTTTTAACCCAGGAAAATCTTCTCAAAAGTCAGGGGTCGTCTCATACACCGAGTGTCATCTTCTTATACGGCAAGTATATTCCAAACTCTATATTTTAATAGGAAAGTTGGGAGTCGTCTTATACGCCCAGTCATCTTATACACCGGAAAATACGGTACTTTTCACTTATACATTATACTGGATTTAGTTTTCATTTACTCTGTCCTGGAATTTGCAGTTTCAGGTTCACTGCCTGTTTTATTGATTAGACCAAAACCATATTGATACACATAAAACAGCAATATAAAATATATTCCAGATATGTGATAATAAAAACTAAATAAAGTGAAAAAGCCAGCATGCAAACAGACACATCATAAATAAGTATCTGAGGAGAAGCCATCCGAATTTGCTGTAGATGAAGTTTTCTGAGGCATGAGGTCTTTACAAAAAGAAGAAGAAACAGATAATCCTTCCTGTGACATGAGCATCTGAGACCTGAAACAAAAAGAGGAAATTAGCATTAATGGGCCCTTCCACACAGGCTGCTGAAAAATGGATCTAAAAGGATCAGTTTTTTGGCGAACTGTTTTTTCCAAGGATCTGTCCCTATTTTGGTGCACGGGGTGCCGGGAGCAAGGCCAGATTGTGGAGTCAGATTGGGGTGGGTGCTGTGCGGATGTGCCAGCACCCATCCCAATCCAGCCCCCGAAGGCCCTCCTCCCGGCCTCACCCATTTGTGAGCTGTCAAAGAGGGAGAACACATGCTCTCCCTCTTTGACAGCTGGGCCCTCCCCCTGGCCTCCCTGATTGGCTCCATTGGAGCCAGCATGGGAAGGTTGTCAGCTGGCTTCCCCAGGTTCCCCCTCACCCAAGAAGGCGTGATCATGCCTTTTTGGGTGAGGGGGAACCTGCAGCCTACACCCCCCACCCTACCCAGGGTCGCGCTTCTTACCTGATCGCTGCTGGGCCGCTTCTGGCAGTGGGAGGCCCAGCATGCCATGTGCGTGTGTGTACCTTTGGTGGCTGGGGGGAGGGCACAGCTGTCAAAGAGGGAGAGTGCATGCTCTCCCTCTTTGACAGCTGGGCATGCGCCAGGAATCTGGCTCTTCCCTTGCCATGAGCAGAAGCATCCTGCTTCTGAAACAGTTTCAGGGGAAGGGCCAGATTAAGACCTAATTTTTTAGGTCCTGCAATGGGGTAGGATTTCAGTGGCAAAACCGGTTTAAGAAACCGGTCTTGTGTGCCAAAATGCGAATGTGGCATCCTCAAAAGGTCCCTAATTGGGTTCCCTATGTGGAAGCTGCGTCTTAACCCCTCCCCAATCTGGCTCTAAATGTGTTTTTAGAGCCAGTGCGGAAAGGGCCAATGTCCCATAAGTCAGAGGAAATTGAGCAACTCAGAACAAAAGGAAAATGTAGTGATAAGAGAGTAGTTAATGTTTCCTAACTCAATTTGATTTCACAAAAAGTTTGGTTTTTACATTAAAAAATATGCCTAATAAAGCATACACAAAAAATATAATTTAAATGGTGATTAATAAGTTTTTGTTCTATATTGTAAGCAGGGAAAAGGGATCAGCTACAGCCAGTGTACTAAAAAGAAAAAAAACCTTGTTCCTATCTCATCATATGTGATATGAGCCAATGATGCTGCGTAAAAGACAAAAAGTTACCAATAAAAAGTTTTATATCATGCGATGGGCCCTTTATTACAAAACAAATACATCCCCATCTATATATAAAAAGACCTTTCAACATGGTTTCATTTTTCATTTTATGCCATTGATCAAGGAAGAAGCATCAAGAAAGACTGTTTGTAGAAGTACAAAAACTCAAAATAAAGGCTGAGGAACAGGAATCATGAACAAGCAGAACAGAAAGATACATATGGATTGGCAGTGGAAGAGAATACCTCATCCCCAAGGCTAAATCCTCATATTTGATATGTATACGGACACTTGCTGTCTTCAAGCAGAGTTTCCATCTGTGACTCAAGCATGATAAATTTTGTACCCAGGAGTGTTCCCTCAGGCTATACTAAGTTTTTGTGCTAAATGCGTCCTGGAATTATTACTTCCAGGCATGATTTTAAATGGGCACTTGCTGTTGTATCTCAAATGTGAAGTGAATGAATAATTGAATTCCCCTGAATTTGCCCAACTCTGCTTGGCTAAGCAAGGAGCACGTGTGTGCCCAGGTGGTAAGCTTGGCTCACAAAATAAAACACTGTGCTTCTAATGCAATACTCCTATAAGTGCATAATGGGTGCTATACTCAGATTATATTTATGTATTTCTGCCTGTTGTCCCTAAAAATCAGCATCAGGGTGGGACAAGATTTCAAATTAGTAAAGCAAGTTTACTTTAAAAAGGGAGTCAAGTGTGGGTCTTTGAATATTGAGTGGCAAAACCTGGCAGCAGTGAGAATTCTCTGATTTCATACACCTGTAGGCAGTGCATTTAGACAAAGTCTCCTAAATTCAGCATGGAGCCTGGCAGATTTTGATGATCCTTCAGGATTCTGAAATACACAATACTTTTACTCTAGACTTTGAAATATTATTCAAAAAATAAATGAGTGCCATCAGATAAAGCATCTTCTTTGCTTTACTACTAAGCATATCTACTGTGAAGCTTGATAACTTTGGAGTGAGAAATGAAAGGGCCAAGAACTGAAATTTGAAAGCTGAAGGTGCTGGGATATAAGGGGGAAAACTGATCTAGTTTTGAAACTAAGGGCAGAAAAAATAATAACATAGTAAGTGGGCCACTAGATTGGACCCATGACCATCTGGTCCAGCTGTCTGTTCTCACACAGACCAAACATCTTACACAAAGAAATTCATGAGGACACATCTTCCTGTGGTCTCCCAGCATCTGATCTTCCAGGCTATAGCACCTCCTTTGGCCATAAAGTCTCATAACCATTGATAGCCCTGACTTTCATGAATTGGTCCAAACTGTTCTTGAAACCTTCCAAGTTAGTAGCCAAGATCCAAAAATATAGCCAGCTCCAGAACTTTGCAGAAGTACTGCCTATCCACTGAAACAGTTTATGGTTATTCCAGCACATAAAAGTACAAATTAGAAGCAAGGGGCAGCAATCAAAGAAGATTTGCTTTGGGTGAAATGCTGCAGTTTTTGACAATATTTATTTATTATTTATTTATTATTTACATTTCTATCCCGCCCCATACCTGAAGGTCTCATCTGCTTGGACTAGGAGGCATCATCTGCTTGGACTAGTGTTTTTTTTATGTCAGAGGAAAGTTCCCACCAAATAGGACTGCACTAGATTGCACAGTTTGTGGGTACACCATGACAGTTTTATTGTTGGTTAGAGGTTAGCATAACGTGAAGTAAATTTAAACCGCTTAGGCTGCTTGTTCTTTTCATTATACCAGCTTTTGATCTGTGTTATCACTCTTCTGCTGCCAGCTGTCATGATCCTGCTCCCCCTCCTTCCTTCCACCCATACCTTTGCCTCCTTCTCTGCTTCCTCATGGTGATCCGAATCAACTTATATAGGGGGTAGGGCTTGGATCTCCACCCAGGGTATAATGGAAAAGAGAAGGGGGAGGGGTTTCTCCCCTCAAGTCTACATAAAAAGCTGCCATTGGGATCACAAAAATACAGAGCCCACTGCTGATTTAAAAGACCTGTATTAAAACCTAGAGTAAACTGTGCAGATAGACTCATTGTGCTTGATAGCCTCTTTGTTTTTCTGATCATGTTGAAGACTACTCTAAACACCTCTGTGACCTCCTCCCATTGCATCCATGAACGCTTTACCTTTTTGCACCAGTCATCCTGGCCAGGCTGGGCTGCTGCTGATCAGTCTGCTTTCCAGTCCTGTGAGTCCTTCCATAATGGAGGACAATGGATCCTTCCAGCAGGCCAGGCATGAGAACACAAGGACAAACTTGGCCAATCATGTCTGAAACATATTTGGCCTGCTGGATGTGATCCATTTTGCACTTATCTTTCATTAATCCAGGATCAGTGGATCCAAAATAGGCTGGGCCCAAGATCATTGCTGTCTGCACTTACAGAACTAATCTGGATTAGTTTATGCCATGGCTGCAAAACTTGCATGAGCTTTACAGCCACACTTCCCTGAAAAGCACCCCCTAACAAAACCCTGTTAGACAGTGCAAACCCTAAACATGGAAGGTGGCCCTCTGCAAGCCTCCCATATTCTAGATCAGGGCCCTGGTCCCTCTTCCAGTATCAATTAAATCATAAATTTGGATTAAGGGCAGGGCCTCCATGATCCACGTTAACATGCAGATCCAGAAGTCTAGAATGTGTACCTCATAGACCCTTAAGTGTCTGTGCAGAAATGTATGAGCCTCCATTCTGGAAACTCTAGTAGACTGGTATTGCAGGTCAATCAACCTGCTGGAGAATTGTGTGGCTGCCACCAATGGCCCAGCCTGGTCTGCCTAGAAGCTGGGGTACAGAACATGCTCCTGATAGGTTGTGATACAATCAGGCAGAAGGGAATGCTGTAAGTTATGATTGGGACGGCTTGGAATGTGATGAGGGTTTGTAAAACCAGTTTATAGACCACTGGAGCAGTTCATAGAACTGGGTCCAGAGGTTTGAGCTTTGATTAGAATCAGTTTGGTTCCAAGAAATGGAAAACAAAGCACCACTTCATAGGAATGTCACATGCATTGTGTATCACTGAGAAGTGCAGCTGTGGCTCTCCAAATGGCCAAGTCAAGGAACCAAACTGGATGTAAAAATATATTTATAAAGCGGACTACTTTTTCTTCTTAAATACAAATTTATCTAAAAGTGGTCTGAAAAAAGTCTTGGACTGATAGGTTAAGTAATATGTAAAGGGTGCAGAAATGATAGCCTGTACCTGGAGGCCACAGCTATGGTTATAACTCTTTAAAAACAATCCTCCTTGCTCATCAACCACTTGATAACCTCTGGCTCATCTTTAATGGGTGTTAGGCATGAAAATAAATTATGTGGAAGAAAGCTGTAATGTTCACAATGGCCCTCAGCTTGCTATTAATGTAACTTTTTAGAACCAAATATTGAACAAATTAGTTTCTAAAAATGGCACAGATGCTGGAACATTGGGACAGATGCTGCAAATCAAAATCCTGTTAGACAGTGCAAACCCAGCATCCTTGGAAATTTTCCCCTCTCTCTTTTGTCTAGCTGCTTCTTAGAGTAACAAACACTGGCACTGTGGTTAGGGAAAACTCACTAGCCCATTCTGTACTGGATGTTACTCTGGTTTATATCCTGGAATAGGAACCGGCCATCCACATGTTGGTTCAAACCATGCTTTGTTTCCATAAGATATCATTAATCTCTCAAAAATTGCATAGTTATTATTTTTTAAAAAAATGAAAATGGGGTGGAGTTGGATAGAAAATAAAAGATTTAAATAAGAAGTGTAAAAATTCTCCCCCCAAAAAACTATGCTTACTGTGGTTGTATTGGTACAATTAGAAGAGGAATCCAATGGATCTGCTAACACAGCCATCGTGAAGACTTGTGAATTCCTCTGTAGTATGGTACTGATCTTTCTCTTCTCTTACACCTCCTGTTGTGACATTCAGGATTCAGCATCCTTTATGTCTTTTGGGGCTTCTGATTATGTAAGATAAAGTATTTAAGCTACTATACGTACTTCATGTGGAATACTTCATTGGGATATCAGTCTGTGTGCCTTGATGAAAAAAAGAGGAATTTATCCCCATGTGAACAGTCGGCAGAGGGAAGCATTACAACCCGTTCTGTGTTCAGATAGTATTTATAGATGGGATGAGATACTCATATATAGCATAGTAGGTTAGGATCTGCATTTTCTCCATTAAACAGCTGGGACTTCAAGAGAAGAATGTGGCTTGCCTATGTCAGAACTTTGTTCTTCATCAGTTAGCTGTGATTTTCCTGGCTGTCTTTGTATGTGTATACACAACTGTAAATGTGCACATATGTGCGCATATACAGATGTATTTTATACAAAGAATCAGTGCATTTTATATTAAAGGATCTTTCAGTGTGGTTCAGTGATGGGACACATTCTAATATGTAACTGCCAGCCTCTGTTCCTGATCTTAACTTCCCTGGGACACTGTGAAAAAGCCCTTAATTTGCTCACTCCATCTCTGGATTTAACTTTCATATGCTTACACATTTTAAGTAATCTGGATGGGTTTACCTTGGGGTGCCTCCAGACAAGGATGGAAGGAGCAAAGCAACTTCACTGCTTCTGTGCCCCACAGTAGGAATTCAGCATCCCTGCCCCAGCAAAGTAAAAAGATGATAGTCAACCAATATCTTTTTACTGCACACTTATAGATACTTACTGCGCTTCTACTGCCAGCAACAGAGCTTCCTGTCTGGTGGACAGGAAGCAGCTCTGATGTATGTCTCGAGTCACCCTTGTACAGAAATAGTTAGTCTGGAAACAATAGATGGGTCCAGGCAACTTAAAGCTGTCTTAAAGCTTCAGATTCCTAGCACAGCCACTTCTTGTTGTCTTGATGGGACATGGGGAAGCTGCCCAAGGAGAGTGGAGCTCCCACCAAGCCATGTCCCATTGTCCAGACGGAACGATTGAAACTCAGCAGTATCCTTTCTCCAGGTGAGGGAAGGGGCGAAGTTAAAAGCTGCTGATAAAACAGCAGCTTTTAACAGCACACTTTCCTTGCTGCTGCTATGCTGCTGCTGCTGATTGATAATCACATGACTGCCAAATTAGTAGGGGCTGCGTAATTTTGCCCCTATCTGGAGGCACCCAATGACAACTTCTGATGTTAGATTGTGCAAGTGATGATATTGAAGCCTATTATGAAATAGGTCTCCCTGTTCCTGGAAAATCTTTCCTCTGCCTGTCTGAAGTAAACAAGATATTAAGCCCCACTGCTTTTTAACAGCTAAGAAAACCTGCATTGCAAATAGCAGCATGTGTTTGTCAGCTACCTTTTCTATTACAGCTGCTCTTAACTGTAGTAGAAAAGTTGAGGATCCTAATTAATTCTATATAGTTGTGTTCTATCCTCATTTAGAGGATTATGGTCTTGATTCACTTTCACCAATGCAGATCTCCCACTGTTAGAAAATACTTGTTTTCTAAAAGTCCAAAAGCGGATGTCCCCCCCCCCCCCGACCACCACCACCACTCCATTTTAATTAGCTTAAAATCACTGTGAGGGATGGAAGTGAAAGGGTCATGGCCATGCTTTGATTTGAAGACCTGCGGGATTCAATATGCTACAAGCCGGAATGCTGATTGTCAGCTTTTTCTCATTGACAGATTGGCACATGTTACATTTTGAGTTCCTTCACAGTATGATGTTTTTATATGACCAGTCCCACGCAGCGTGAGCTTGCCTTCATGCTGTGCTCTTTTATTTGGGAGGAGTCAAAATGTCAAGCCATATTTCACATTAAACTTTTTCCTGGCAGCTTTGAAAGGAGGCTGTAGCACTAAGAAAGTTTAGTTCTGGATTTATGATACATCTATTAGGTTAATTAATGTGCTTCATCTTGTGATTGTAAGTTATAAAGAAAGTCAGATTTTTAAAATACGTATATAAACAAGTATATCCTGGCATTTCACATCCCCAAAACTTCTCTGTCCGCTTTAGAATTTCTTTTCAAGCAAGCCTGAATTATTTAAAATTAATTGGAAGTAAAATTGATTTGGCAGAAAAACAGCTGTGGAATCTGATATGGAATGCTGTGTGTGTAATTTATAATCACACCGTAAGAAATGGAAGAAACATAAATTAAAAATCTGGTACTACCACATTTGAAAATGTGACATCTTCCTAAATGATCTTGTTTTCACACCTGAGACCTTTAACAACCTGGATTGCACCACATAATTTAGAGTGAAAACCTGATGATTGCCTATGGTGTTTTCTTTCATTTTTTTCCACTTTACCCTCAGCAGGTTTAGTCACTGAGAAAGAGCAGACATCTCTCGGTGATTATTGAATTGTTAGGAAGGAGGAAAAATTGGGCATTCTGTACAAAGATAATGGCATGAAATGGTCAGGTGGAGGCAAAAGCCTGAGCCCAACTTAATCCAGAACCTGTGCCAGAGGCTGCAACTCTCTTTTAACTCATAAAGGAATCTTTCCTTGCCACACCGTCTTTATATCTTAGATGTGTGCTGCTATGATACTTACTTAGAAAGTGGGCACATCTTTTGAAATACAAGAGTAGAAAGGCTGAGCATGCAGAATTGGTCCAAACTACCTGAGATAACCTTTGCTGGAAAAGATGCTGGTGCAAATGTACAGATTGACAGTGCTGAAGGACAGTGCTGAAGCCCTGTACTTCAATATGACTTCATCCATATTGTGGAAAGAAGCTGTTTGCTGGGCCAGAAAACATGATCTGCTCCCAAAAATGGATATTTGGCTGGTGCTTCCCACCCTTCCAGGTCCCAAAGCCAGGGAACAAAGTTTACCTGGTTTTGAAGAGTCCACCCAAAAGAAGAAAGCATAAGATAGGAAATGACCATGGATGGAGGCCCCTAACGTGTGGTATATCTCCAAGGGTGCAGTCTACCTCTTGGGGCAAGTTGCATGCCTGCCCCCACATTGTGCCCTATTCTACCTGTTCTTGAAGATTGAGATGACAGTCCATGAGTTTGCAGGTCACTTATCTCCTTGAAGAGCTGTTCACTCTGTCTATTAGACGGCAGTGCGTTTATCCAGTTTAAAGCTGTTTTGAAGATTGGGATCCCTGGGAGACAGCTAGAACTTTGAAGCTCCTCTCAACAGTGATCCCTTGAAGCAGTTGACTGAGAAAGCTCATTAAATTGTCTGATCAGTCTTCCACACTAGGGTTAGAGATCGTATATTGCTATTTAGGAGATAGTGATGCATAGTGGATGCATCCTATATCCTAAAGATATGAAAAAATTTAAAACTGGCTGTTCATGTCAATCTGAACCAAACACCTTTTGTTTCAACTTAAACTACCCCAAATAGGAACCTCCCATCCACATGCCGATGAAAACTAAAGTCATAGTCTTCACTAGCATGTGAATGGCAGGTTCCTATTCTTGGATATATTCCAGAATAAGACCCAGTGAAGAAACAGCCATAGTGTTTATACTGTTTTTAAATGTGGTCTCATTACTTTGAAATTATGGTTTGGCTAGAGATGTGTGAACTTTTATTTGTTATGATTTGATTCTAAAAGACATTGACACAGTGATGAATCTGGCTAATTGTGGTCAAGCCGTGCTTGGCCTACTGGGAGAACAAGACTCCTCCATTCCAAAAGGCCTAGCAAACTGATATCGCACTTCCCTTCCCGTCCACTGGAAAGGAAAGAAGTGTAATCTCCCAATCTTGATTGGGGTTTGCACTTCCAAGCGCTAGTCACTTACAGCCTAAGCCCCGTGCAAGCCCTGTGACCGATCCTGGGGCTGATCCTCTTTTAGGTGCTCTCATTTTGTTTGTGGTGCCCTGCATGAGCGTGCATGCATCAGCACCATTGCTGTGATGAAACTGATGCTCTGCAAATGCACAGTTGCATTTATGGTTGGTTGTCTCAGGTACCAATGTGCTTGTCCCCGGAGCACTAAAAAAGGTGTGGATGCTTGCCACTGGATAAGGTAAGGTTTCGGATAAGGTTAGTAAAGCGTGCATAATTAGGCAACTTCTGGGAAGGCAGCGAGCACCTGGAGGCTGTAGATGCTCTTCCCTAAAAGTTGCCTAATTTTTCACTACTGGCTCTAGACCTGGCGAATAGGTCCCAGGTCTGAGAAAGGAAGCCAGTTGTCCTGTTGAAGAATTGAGTGCCAGCCAACTGGAAGATGGCACACAAAAGGTAGAGGGGGTGAGACAATGGGCAGGCTGCAGATGGGATTTCAGTAAGCTTCATGCACATTCTAAGTAGTGAGACACTTAGAATGTGAAGGAGGGAAACCACAATGCAATGTGAGCAGTTTGCAGACAGGCTCACCACAACATGATCTGGGTCGGTCATGTGGCGATGGTGGTGGGATTGAACTGACAAACTAGGTAGGACCCCTGTTGATTTGGTTCTATAATAAAATAAGCCTCCTGCACTCCAAGAGTTTCAGTTCCTCATAGAATCTTTAGAGTCTCTGTAGAGTCTCTGTCCCTCCTCCAGTTTTGTATCAAAACCTATTCTAATTTGAACCTGTGTGCAGTCTAGGCTTGCACAGTTCAAACTTGATTTCTTGAATTCCTCAGATACAGAACGTAGAATGGAATTGCAAAACATATATAGGGAAACTGAACACCCATTAGCAATGTGTGTATTTCAACAAAAATATGTCTACAAGCATCTCCACACATATAAACCCAATGAAGAAACACCCACAAACTGCCATTAAGTCTAGGTTTTGCATCTTATAAATAATGAATCTACTCACACATATTTCAGTGCTATTTGGGGACAGGATTCATCATTGTTTAATTTTTAATTTAATTTTCAAAGAAAGTTTTCCAGTCTTTAATGGAAACACTGTAATGTGACATTGATGAAATACAATAACGAATCTTTCACTTAATTTTTTTTTAAAAATCCTTGCTGAATAAATCATTCCTGTTGTGCTTGCAGGGTTTCATGCTTTTTATATAATTCACCACTCAGCCACAGAAATAAAATAAGGTGTGAATGAATTTGGAAGAAGTTATTTTTCTGAAGGATTAAAAAAGATACAGGTTGCATGCATGATACTGTAGTATAAGTGGATAAAGCATTTTCATTATGTTTTGAATATAACATCATTGGATTCCCTATGAATTTTTTTCTCTGTAAGCTATCTTATTTACATCTGTACGGATCTGCACATTTCCCCCCATTCATTTTGCATTCGAGCAAATGGGACAGAACTTTGCATTCGTGTCAGTGGAGCTACTTTGAATGTTCTAGGCTTTGAATTCACTCTGAATTTGTTTCAAATCCCTGCTGCCATCAGTCATGCCTTAGAATCTGTTTTAGATCCACTCCAAATCAGTTCAGAAGCTTTGAACGAAGGCACAAAAGCTTTCACTTTGCATGCAAAGGTCAATCTTCAAATATAGCCAATATTCAATTTGAATGTGAAGTTTTGAACTTTTGCAATTTGTTCAAATTGTGAAAGTGATGAACACTTTTTTGCTCATCCCTACACAGCTGGTGGATTCCATTCCAGAACTTTTAGCTTCCATTCTTAGGATCACTGAGGATGCATGTCAGCTTGACTGCTCTGTTGCCATCTTCAAACCCCTATAATACAAGCTTGTTCTGACTTGCACATGTCACTGATGCTGCCTTTTCTTTGCTGTAGAGATAAGAACATAACCGTTGGGAAAGATTTGGATCTGGTGTTATCTCAAGGCCACTGACAGACTGAGAGAAAACAAAGAGTTAATACAGCTGATTGATGTTAGGGCTGCTCGTGCCAACAGGGGTGGGAAAGTATTGAAGGATATATGTGACTGCTGATGTTCTTTTCCATTTGATACTTTATCAATAAGCACTGCCATGCTGCTCCCAAGGCAAGTCTCCATGGCCGCATCCCCATTAGAAGCTTAATCCAGTTTCCGTAAACTGAAATAACAGAACTGGATGCAAACGCGAATTTGCCTGATCCCATTACTTTCAGCCAGAATCGCGTTCAATCCGGATTCTGAGGACGTACATGACTCAAGGGGGGACTCCAGTGGCTACTTTTTAAAAACTGCTTTTCGGGGCTGCCCTGTCCTCTTCCTCCTGACATGAATGCACCACCCATAAGGGACCCCTTCACAGAGCCTGGCTGGGTGGCTGCTGCTTGGAAGAAAAATGGCAGCGGAAAGCCAGCGACTCTTTCCCCTCCTCTCCTCATTGCTCAGGGCATGCAGCAGCAGCAACTCAAGCCCCCTTTGCCTTAAACATTCACACATCTCTCCAAACCTGCAGCTGCTTTTCTTTCTTTTCCCTTTTTTAAAGGTCAGAACTTTCAGAATGGCAAGATCATTATCAGGTGTGAAGTGCTTGGATTGCTACAGTGTAGCGGCTGCTGCTTTAAGGGGTGGATTTTACAGCTTACTTTGGAAGCAAGCTATTGGGGGAGGGAAACTCTCATCCCTTAACACGGAACGGTTCCCACATTAAAAAATGTAAAACGTTTCAAGCGCACGAACCAGAGTGGGACCTGTTGAAATGAGGATTAACATTTACAACGCTTTGGGGTGATTTAACACGTGGAAAGCGTGTTAAGCCAAACTGACGTGGGGTATGCGAGGATTGAAAATGGTTTGAAACCAAAATAAGGTTGTAATGGGGATGTGGCCCATGTTCTTGAGTGTGGGCCTAGGAAAGGTGATCTAATCCAGGATATGGCTGAGAGCTATTCTGAAGCAGCTTCCCTTAAAACTCAAGTTGAAGCACTTTGGTATCTGGTTGACTGACAGAACTATGCTGTGGATCAGTCTGAGCCAAGATAGTACAACTCCGAGAGCGGCATGAGGTGCTGTGACTAGGTTACTATATGAGGGCTGACTCTGATCCAACTGGGACTGTGGATCATCTTGCTGGAGATGAGCAGAGCCTGGGGAGTGGATGACAGCCAGTGGGCCATAACATGAAGTCCACCTCTTGGCAAAAGATGTGATAGTAATTTACTCCTTGGGCACCAGTTCTGGCTACCAAATGAATCTATGCATCACTGATAGTACCACGCCAGTGGTGCCCTCTGCCCCTTTTACTCTGCCAAGCCACTGACCAAGTGGAAACTTTTAAGTCCTGACCAGTCTCTGAGGAATATCAATAGGCAACAAGATATTAATGGAAAAGTGATGCAAAAGTATTCAGAATCAATTTTAAAACACCACCATTTCCCCTAAATTTCCTCACCTTGGGTACAGTGGTTCATGCTGCATGTGAATCTTACATACCACATGGAATATGAGAGAGAGGAAAAAGAGATGGAAGCAGGAAAAGTGAAGAAATCCTTTGTTCAGTATCAACTTCATGTGCCAAGCATTCCATGGCTCAGATAAATGATACGTACACCTTTCCACCTAAAATATGCATATTTGCCCATTTACCATTCTTCTAGATATCAAATAATCATTCTGGAGAAGGAGGAAAGAAAAAAAGAAAGAAAGAACAAAGCACTATCAGTCTGTTGGTCTTTTATTCAGCTCTATAAATGTTCTTCTCGGAACCTTTTTTCATCTGAAGTGCACGGTAAAAAAAATCTTCAAATAAAAGGAGTAAAAGGAATGCCATTTTAAGTGAACCTTGCCAAGGATGGCATTGGCCTTTATCTTTTTGAGCAGGGAGGGGAAAATACTGTGCCACCTCTTCAGAATGACATAAGGCACAATTTAAAGCTGCAGGCACATGCAAGATCTTCTCATCTTGAAAAGATGAAAGTCTTCTACGAACACAGAGCATATGTATTGCTTAGCTTTTCTTTCTTTATGGATGACAAAGAACACTTAGCAGCCAGGTGCACCTGAATTTTAATGCAACTTTTAGCCACCTTCAGAGTGAGAGAACATATCAGCAAGGTGACAAGCAGTTTTCTTTCCACAATATCTAATCCAGTAAACCCACCGTGGGCGAGATAATACAGAAAGAAAATGGTTAGTTACTTTGCTGATGTGTTGTCTTGCTCTGAAGATGGATTAAAATTTAAGTGTAGCTGAATGCTCTTAGTTTTCTATAATCTCCCAGATTTTCCCTATCCCTAAATAAGACTAAAAGACAGATAAAAAGAGAGATTGAACAGCAGCTATTTCTATACAAAGAACCACAATAAAAACCAAGACTGGCAGGCTATTTGCCAACTGCCTGTCTGATGTGCAAAAAAGAATCATAAGAGTGCTTAAAACAGGAGTAGTTTATTCATGAAAGAACAAAGGACTTACTAGGCAATTATGTAGCACAATACTTCAAAATCACATGAACATTTCCCATCTACTATCAGGTAATAACATTATAATATCTGAGTCATGTTTGCTAAGTGAGTATTCAGGCATGCCAGTCACAACAGAACACTCATAGGGTGCATTCCCACTTAGCTTCTTTGGTCCTCTTTTTAAAAAATCTGGACTAAAAAAGCCCATTTTTTAAATCTGAAATAGAGGGCCTTTCCACACAAGCCACTGAAAATGGATCTATAAGATCGGTTTTCTGGCAGAACGGTTTAAAAAAGGAATCTGACTCAAATAGGGTCAGATTCTCCAAGCCCCCACGCATTTGCAGGGTCGGATGGGGAAACGGATTGGGGTGGGCACTGTTCAGACGCACCAGCACCCATCCCAAACCGGCCCTGCCGGTGCATGCCCAGCTGTCACAAAGACAGAACGCATGCTCTGCCTTGCTGACAGGTGGGCAGGTCTGGTGGCCAGCTTCGCTGCCTTCCCCCTGGCAAGAGAAGGGGCTATCTGCAATTCTATGGCCAGGGGAAGGCAAGTCCTACCCCCACCCCGCCGAGAGTCCTGCGCCCGCGCCCGCCGCCTTACCTTGTTGCCGCCGGCCCAATTCTGGGACCAGCGGGGTGGCATCAATCATGCATGCGCGTGCCGTGGACTACATTTCCCAGCACCCTGGGCTTCTGGGACTGGCAGGGCCGTGGTGCGCGCATGCACAATCAACACCAGCCCTGCCAGTCCCAGAATTGGGTCGGCGGCAACGGGGTAAGACAGCGGGCGTGAGTGCGGGACCCTCGGCAGGGTGGGGGTGCAGGTAGGACTCGCCTTCTCCTGGCCAGAGAAGGGCTGGTCGCCCCTTCTCTTGCCAGGGGAAAGCCAGCCACCAGACTCACCCACCCTGTGACCCTGTATGCCCTGTGACAGCTGGCCATACGCCGGCAATCCAGCTTTTTCTTCACCGCTGTGGAAGCATTCACTTCCGAACTGGTTTCAGGGGAAAGGCCAGATGTAAGACCTGATTTTTCCGGTCTTATATCTGGGTCGGATTTCGGCAGCAAAACCGGTTTAACCAACAGGTTTTGTGCACCAACGTGCAGACGTAGTGTCTTCAAATGGACCCTAATTGAGTTCCCTGTGCGGATGCCGTGTCCAAATCCTTCCCGCATCTGGCTCTAAATCCGTTTTTAGAGCCTGTGTGGAAAGGCCCAGAGTCCCTGCAGATTAATCCGAATAGACATTCCCACTCACCCAGTGCAGCCTTCACTTAAGCTGAAGCCCCAGAGAGTTTGAAGCTGGCACTTAAAAAAATAAATAAATAAACCCTGATTTCTAAACCCTCTGATTTCGCTTCTTTTCACACTCTCTCAAGCAGAAAAGTAGCCTCCCTGTAAAAATCAGCTTTCTCTTGCCTTTGAAGCAGCAGAGAGAGGAGAAATGGCAGCTTGCCTTGAAACAAATGTATGGTTAGGAGCTCTCTCTCTCTCTTAAAAAACCCAAACCAGCAATGGAGGGGGAGAGACCAGCTTCCCTTGAAACAAATGTATCCGATTGTTGGCAGCTCTCTCCCTCTCTCTCAGGAGCCCATAAAAATGCATGGGTGTACAAACAGATTGGGGGGGGGGAATGGCTTGAATCATGGTTCTGCTTAAAACTTTTAAAAACTTTTTCGCTTATTACTGTATTCCTCCTGTTGTATAGCCTTTTCTGTTAGCATTGCAGGCATTACAGGCATGCTGAGCTGTGAAATCCCTCCCACATGGGGCTGGCAGCTCCACCTCAGATAGTCTGGGAGCATTCCCATATAGGAGAAAAAGTGGGCTCGACTACAAACTTGTCAGAAAAGTTCTGTTTTCACCAGCTGTTTTTGTCCCTGGATTTCTGCAGGATAGTGCTCAGAAAATCTGGGGATAAGAAGTGGAATGGGAACCAGGCTTGCCAAATTCAGATTCCTTGCCAATGTAATGGGAACCCTGGATGCCAAGTTCGAACCCAGTCCAGATTCTAGTACCTTTGGGAACACACCCATATTGTTGCAGGTTGTACTAACAAATATTTCACAAACACTTGTGCAACAAATACTTGTACAAATACTTCATATCAGGTCTACAAAGATGATTAAAATTAACTTATACAGTATGCAGAGTGCATCATGCAAAATGCCAGGATGTATCAGAGGCTGGAATTGTTGGAAGAAATATCAACAACCTCAGATATGCAAACAATAGTGCTCTGATGGCAGAACGTGAAGAAGAAATAAAGACCCTCAATGGGGGTGAAAGGGGAGAGTCCAGAAGCTGGCTTGAAGGTCAGTGTTAAAAACACTAAGATCATGGTATCTGGTCCCATCACTTCCTTACAGATAGAAGTGAGAGCACATGTGCAGTGGACGCTGGGCCTCCCGGCAGCAAGGAGGTAAGACGCTGATTGCGAGCGTGCGACCCCAGGCAGGGTGGGGGGTGGGGGCTGCGGCTTCCCTCTCGCTCAAGAAGGCGCCATCGCTGCCAGCCTCACCCCATGCTGGCTCTGATGGAGACAGTGGCGAACGCCAGTGGGAAGGCCCAGCTGTCAAACAGGGAGAGCATGCACTCTCCCTCTTTGACAGCTGGGCATGTGCCAGCAAGCCGGCTTTTCCCCTGCCATTGCAGAAGCGTTTGGTTCTGAAACGGTTTCAGGGCAAAAGCCAGATGTAAGACCTAATTTCAGAGGCATCTCAAAGATGCAAAATGGAGATACAAGATACTGTCAACGAAGAAGAATAGTATTTTTTATCTGTAGTGCTTTTTAAAACAGTAATGTTAAATTCCTGGCCTAATGCAATAAGATATAAAAGTTATCTGGAAAAAAAAAAGCAAAAGCAAAACAAAAAACCAAAACAAAACCTGATATCACTGAACAAAACTCCATGAAACCCCCATCTCTTTTCTATGCACCAGCCGTAAATGCTTCCCTTTGAAAAGTTAATGATGTGATTGCCACATTACTTTAAAGATGAAGTGAGAATATTATAATGAGAAGGTTCTAAATGCAGTGACCTTTATCAAGAAAAAAACCAACACTATTTATTTATTTAAAATATTTATATACTGCTTCCCATTAAAATATAATCTCGAAGCACTTTTTAAACTTACCCTTTGGCTATTGGATGCTTATTGAGCTTGTCACAAAAAGTAGATTAGTGATCTTTTTAAATACTTTTCTTGCTTTTAATAATTGATGTAGTACCATTTCCCCAAAGCATATTTTCTTGTAAAACACATTCATCTTTTACCCATTAAGATTTAAAAGAATGGTCATTATATCAATAAGAAATAATATTCACTTCTCTACTTACTGCAGAAATGCAGCCATTATCTGTCAAAGATACAGATTAACTTTGCCTGCAGGTAGGATTTTAATGGGCTTTTAAATATAGTGCAAAATCACTGCAACATATAATAACAAAAAAAGACTTTCGCCTCTTTGGGGAAATTAATATCTTAATCATAGGTAAGACTGAAAGCGATTTGTTGTTCAATCCGTGCTTTTTGAAGATAAATATTTGTATCTTTATGGTCACTAGATTTATAATATTGATCATAAGAATTAAGGGCGCTATCTTTCCTAAAGAAAGAAAGAAGAAGGAGGAGGATCTTAGGGCAAGTTTGCAGTTTTATTGTACTATAACTGTGAAGAATTTTCTAGTGACTAATGTTAATGTTGGATTAATTCACTCACCAACTTCAGGATACAACTGCTACTTAATTTGACACAATATATCTGATTTTGGGCAAGGTCTTGGAGAAGGCGGTGGCTATACAGCTACAGGAATGCTTGGATGAAATGGATTATCTAGACCAGTGGTTCTCAACCTGGGGGTCGGGACCCCTTTGGGGGTCGAATTACCCTTTCAGAGGGGTCGCGGCGAGTCTCCCGTTGCCCTTCCCTCCCACTTCCCAGCTGCTCTGCCCCTGTGGTTAGGGGTCTCCATAACACGAGGAACTCCATTAAGGGGTCGCGGCATTAGGAAGGTTGAGAACTGCTGATCTAGACCCATTTCAGTCTGGGTTCAGGCAGGGAGTTTGGTACTGAGACTGCCTTGGTTGCCCTGATAGATGACCTTTGCCAGGAGATGGACAGGGGCTGTGCTACCCTGTTGGTTCTCCTTGATCTCTCAGTGTTATTTTATATCATTGACCATGGTATCCTACTGGAACCGCTTCAGGGATTGGGTTTGGGAGGCTCTGTTTTACAGTGGTTCCCTTCCTATCTCTGGGGCAGGTCCCAGAAGGTAGAAATGGGAGACTTTGGTTTGATGCCTTGGGAACTTTCTTGTGGAGTTCCCCAGGGCTTGGTCTTGTCTCCTGTGCATTTTAATATCTATATGAAGCCACTGGGAGAAGTCATCAGAAGTTTTGGAGTGAGGTTCCATCAGTATGCTGATGACACCCAACTCTGTCTCTCCATTCCCTCTGAGTCAGGAGAGGCAGTTGTGATCCTCAGTCACTGCCTGGAAGCAGTAATGGTTTGGATGTGGACCAATACATTGAAACTGAATCAAGACAAGATGGAGGTACTGTGTGTCATTGGGTCCCAAGTCCAGGAGTTTAAAGGGCACCCAATTCTTTGTGGGGTTGTTTTGCCCCAGAAAAAACAGGTGCATGATCTGAGAGTGCTCCTGGATTCATTGCTGTCATTTGAGTCCCAAGTGGCAGTAACTGCCAGGAGTGTCTACCATTTTCTCCATCTGATCTGTCAGCTTAAGCCTTACCTCGATTGGGATAATTTGGCCATAGTGATCCATGCTCTGGTAACCTCCAGATTAGACTACTGTAATGCACTCTACATGGGGCTGCCCTTGAAAACTGTTCAGAATTTGGAACTGGCGCAGTTGCTGGCTGGACTCATATCACACTGGTCTTAAAGGATCTGCACTGGTTACCTATCCACTACCAAGCCCAATGCAAGGTGTTGACAACATATAAAGCCCTAAACGGCTTGGGCCCTGGGTATCTGAAGGAGTACCTTTTCCCATATAGACCTCCCTAGGCACTGAGATCTCAGGGAGAGACCCTTCTTGTAGTTTCTTCTCTTTTAGAGATATGGGGCACACAGGCTTGCAGGAGGGTCTTTTCTGTTGTAGCCCCTAGGGTCTGGAATAGCCTCCTTCTTGAGGTTCACAAGGCGCTTACGTTGTATAGTGTTTGGTGCCTGATGAAAATATATCTTTTTTCCCAGGTTTTTGCTTTTTAAACACCTTCCATAGGATGGTGTCCTGTTAGGGAATTAGGGTGGGAGGAAGGGTTTATGTTTTTAATTATGTTTTATTATATTTTAATTTCATTGCAACCTGCCCTGGGGCCATTCGGTGAAGGGTGGGATATAAATTTTATAGATAAACAAATAAATATATCTACCATGGTGTTATTTGCCGTTGAAGAAGCAAGTGAAGTGGGAACCCTCTGTAATGGAAATAGATGCATCAGAAATACAAAGTGACATTTCATCAGCCCTTTTAGATTTTTTTCTTAAAAGATTCAGATTTTCACTTGAGATTCTATTTTTTATTCTTGTTGGAAGAAGAGTTTGTCATGTATACATCTAGTACACATTCAGTCCTTTATCAGAAAATAAAATCACCTAGATTTCCAGCATTAAAAATGGGACAGGCACAGATAAACACACAGAGGAACACAGTGAAATTGGATGAAAAATGCATATCAGCTGATTCCAATTTAGACTAGTCTGGTCAGTGTGGTTTCACTATTGTGCTTCTTACTTATTGAAACATCCTTCTATTTATGTGCTGCTGTTCACTCACTATTATGCCTGTGCAGCTCCAAATCCCCTAAATACGCTTACCAGAAACCATGGCTGGAATGTCCTTAGCTCTTTCATTCTTGAATTTGACTCCAGGGAAGAGCAGGGAACAGGACAAGCTGATGGAGGTTGGTCCTCTTAGGGCAGGAGTAGAGAATTCTTAGGTTTCATCCAGACTACATTGACTTAATTCACATTATTTGGATAAGCCAGAGTAAAACACATCCAGGTACATTTTATTCTGGATAATTCATGCTTTATTCCAAATTGTTCAACTAATGTGAATTAAGTAAATGGTGTCTGGATAAACCTTTAGAAAACATGTTGGAGCCAAAGTCAATAGAAGGGGCAAACAATCTGTCCATTACAAAAGGGATTTGAAGTGACTTCTAGTTACCGTGGTCCAGTTCTGTCCCCATAATTTCAAGTGAATATACTTGTTCCTATGTGAAGCAGTCTGCATGTGTGGATAAATGCATCAGCCTGCCATATGGATGACGCAGTATTTATGGTGAAAAACAAAGTCCAGGCATGTGAAATGCCATACAGTCCTTTCCCAGGGAACTGTACTATACAACCACAACAGATGAGGCAAAGCTGTTTTAAAGTGCATTTACCTGCTCATTTCTGCTCTGCTTTTATTAATTGCTGAAAGAGGAAAGAAGAGGAAATGAGATGCAGCCTTTGGATCATTGTAAATCAAGTATGCATTGATTTCAAATGTTTTTTCCTCCCTGAGAATTACACAAGGGAATGAGATGCAATGCTTGTTGTCAACATTCATATAAAGGGCTCAGGTGGATCACTATAGCTCTATCCATCCCTAATGGAGAGCCAGTATGCTCAGTCAACATTCCTACTCAAGGATAAGTATGCATGTATGCAATGTATGCATCTGAGGCTGTTTTCATACTTACCTGAGGCCCTTTGCATTGGCCTGCTAGTGCATATTGGGGTGGCTTCTGGGAAGTACCATCTGTACTTGCAGAATGTGTTTCTACACTAGAAACATCTCCAGCTATTTCAGAAGCTACCCCAGCATCCACTAGTGGTGGTGCACAATGCCCAAAAGCTTACCTGTCTCATCCAGCAGAGAGAGCATTCACACCTCTTCCAGTGCTGAGGGTCATCTGAGATACTGCACAAATATGCTGGCACATCACGTGATCTGGAATGCTAGCGTGCATGCCATTGTCCCAGTGATTGCAATTGCACCATCCTCCAGGGCAAAGTTGGTGGTGCCTGGACATGCGTCCGGACTTTCGGTAGGTCTGCAGACATGTGGGGGAAGGGACAGCATGCACTAGCACACACAAATGTGAATATTAGTGCACATCAGTGGGAGTTCACTATTCCTGTCCCCCAGGCAGGACAAGAAGTACAGAGGTCCCAGGATTGGTCTGCTCCAGTAGGACTACTTCAGTTGGAGTGCTTCACCAGCTGGATCAGCAGTCCAACTCTCCCAGAACAAAGCTGTATATGAGCTTTGGAGCTTCCTTGAGGGCTCCAACTTCCAGAAACAAAAGTTCCTGGCCTGGAGCCCCAAGGGGACCCATTTTAATGGTGCAGTAAGGCACACCACTGAAATGGGTTCCCTATGGGAAACTAAACTGTGGAGATGTGCTGCATTCACACTGCTACTCCAGTGGTATCATGGACTCAACAGGCACTTTGGGACCCCAAGTCTAGTACACTCTCAGTCCAAGGCAAATGGACTGCTATTAGAGGAAGGCCACCCTTGGACTTTACCAAGTTGCAGATCGGAGGTCTCTGCACCCTTTGCTATATTGATTTAGTGGTAAATGAAGAAGGGTCCTGAACCCCACTGTAGAACAAGCATCTATATTTTGATGGCTGTTCCCACATAATAGATTTGGATTTTCTGATGCACTGTAATGAAAATATATATTAAAATTCATTTCCTTTTTGTCATTTTCAACTTGTATTCTTTATGTTTTCCAAAGAGAGAGACCTGTTGTACAAGTTACAATTTCTTATGCTCAGACATGCTTAGAAAAAGAAGTGATATTTTACAGAGTTGTTAAGTGAGCTTATTTATGTAAATGCTTTTGAATTAGGCTTCCCTCTGATGACTCTGACTAAAATTTCCTGTCTTTTCCCTGCCCCAGAGTCTTAAAGTTTTGAAAGATGTTCTAGTTCAGTGCAGTATTTCCTGTTCATATGTCCCTCAGGTCTCACTTATTTCTTGAATTTTAAAAGCCCTGGACAATATTAAACAAATTGTGGGCCCTGTAGGACAGATGAAATGAGGATATATTGTTTTGGACAAGTGCTGACTGAATTGCTATTATATCCAAATAACCATAGGCTTATTCCACAAGAGCCTTCCTTTCAAAGGAAAGTGCATGAATTGCTTTTTTATGGACCAACCATTTCCTTAATTGTCATTTTGCCTAAAACAGCATTTTGAGGCATAAAATTACTTTTATTTTATAGATGGCACCTGACTACTCTTCTTCAAAGTATGATATTCTCTCTCCCTATGTCATAGTTGATCTATTTCCTGGAATATTTGGTGTAGCATGAAAGAGAATCTGATGTGTAGAAGGACAATTGAGAGTCGTTATGTTGCTAAATACACAGCTAATGTTATAGCAGTTTTCTTCAAATGTCATTCTTATTTTCAGAAATGAGATAATGGGTGTTTCCGCATTTGCCGCTGAAAAGCGGATCTAAATAGATCTGCTTTTTGGCAATCTGTCCTCCCCCAGATCCATCACAAATAGTGGCGGATCTGAGGGACCCCGGCATGTCCACACACGCACAGGAGGACGGAATCGGGAAGATGGATGGAATGGGTGCTGTGCGGATGCATCAGCACCCATTCCAAAAGTCCTCCAGCTTGTGCACCGCTGCTGCTGCCCCTGGAGCCGCAGGACTGGAGCATGGCGCTGCCAGTCACTGTATGTTTCCGGCAGCACCTGGCACGAAGGGGAAGAGCTTTGGAAGCAGGCAGTCCTGCTTCCGCCCTTCCCAACATGGCGGCCAGAGGGAATCCATCCTTTTGCTTGGCCATGTTCGGAAGTGTCCTGCTTCTTCACACATCCAGGTGAAGTGACGGATTGAAGACCTGATTTTTCAGGTCTTCAATTTAATCTGGATTTCAGCGGTAAAACGAGTTTTAAAAACCGGTCTCGTGCACTGAAATGCGGAAGCGGCCTCCGCAAAGGGTCACAGAAGAGGACTCCAATGCGGAAGCCATTTAAGGTAAGTTTCTTTAATCTTACTTTGTGTGTGTGTGTGTGTGTTAATCCGGTTTCTGCAGCTAGTGCAGAAACACCCAATGTTATCACAACAATAAACAATGGCTATACCGCCACTGTAGAATAAAAACACCTTGATCAGGAGGCCAGGGCAGATGGTCTCCATTGCAAGTAATAGAAGAAATTGCTCTCAGTTAAGGTGCTTTTACAGTATACAAGTGATATAGCCAATAAGAAAAAATATATACAATTCAGTACTAATCATAAAACAGTGTGATCAGCCATTGCATTGAGATCTTTTAAGTATCTGGGTCTGCCCTCTTACATTTTACATTCTAACACTTGTGTAATCGGAGTTAAAGTCTGCCAAAAAGAGTTTTAAAAAATCTCACCTGCCTGTTAAGTCAGCTATGATTATAGGGTGTTTTTCCACTGTCACTAGAAGTACCCATTAAGTACCCATTAATGGGTACAAAAATGCCATTACGTACCCATTAATGGGTACTTAATAGGTACTTTTAGTGACAGTGGGAAAATACTCATAGTTAGCCATGGCAGCATCCAGATATTGCTTCCTTATTCTGTACTTGGATAGTCTGGAATCAGATATGGATATTCTGCTTTATGCCAGAATATCCAAATATAGCAGAATAAGTCATTTGTGACTGGATGCAGCGTTCAACAATAATGGAAAGGGATCTGATATTATTATGCAACCTGCAGGGTAACAATCCATATTCCTTAGTTCTTTTACTCCAGTTTAACATCAGCATCTCTTTAATTTATCCAGTATGTGCCGTTCAGTGGATGCTCTTCAAAACAAATCCAAATGTAAGATAGGGACATTATTGACTGGATTCAGGAACACCAAACATCATCTGAAGTTGTGCTCCTTGCTGCCCTGTTTGTTTCTAAAATAAGCTTACTGGTGTAGAACAATTTCCACCCAGTTACTAATATCCATTTTAATGTGCAGATACGTAGAGCCATTTTAATCTAGTTTCATACCTGAATTTGGAACTCTGTTGGCCTTGGTTTCCTGATACATGACTTCAGTCATGAATAGATGGGAAGAGTGTGATTCATTTCCTATTGCTTGAATTTTTACTGTTTTTTAAAATCCTCAACCATAGGTTTGCTCTGGGTGTCAGGACTGGAAGGCATTCTACTAATTTTGTCCTGCATTTGCCTTTAAGGCAGTGGTTCTCAACCTGGGGGTCGGGACCCCTTTGGGGGTCGAATTACCCTTTCAGAGGGGTCGCAACAAGTCTCCCATTGCCCTTCCCTCCCACTTCCCAGCTGCTCTGTCCCTGTGGTTGGGGGTCTAAACAACATGAGGAACTCCATTAAGGGGTCACGGCATTAGGAAGGTTGAGAACCGCTGCTTTAAGGTAAAGAAAGGTGTTGGAGAACTATGCCTTAGTTCACTGAATGGATTTGCCTCTGACTGATTTCGCAAAAAAAAAAAAAAGAATTATATATCTGCACTGATTTTATATTTAACTAGATCATAAAATAATTGCACCCATAAGACTTTGATTCTATTAGCATTGTTCTTTTTCCCACACTCACGTTTATACTCGATAACCAATTTTTGGGTTGCATTTTGAATCTAGGACTTTTTCTCATTTCTTAAATCAGAGGTATGTATTATATTCTATCATATTTTGTTCCTATGAGCAATCTATTTTGATAATCTATTGTGTATAAATAATTGTTTATTTAATTGAATTTATCAGAGTTGATCAAGTTAAAAATTCTGGATCTTTATTTTGCCTGATGGCATTATTATTCAAATTTCTTTGTTCCAGTTGCATCAGATGAAACAATCCAAATTCTGAAACTCTGATGCACTGGATGTGGGGCAAAATTTAAAATATATTTCACTCTGGAATAAGATAGATTGCCTACCTAATTGGTGCATAATTGTGGAGGGAAGAGATTACAGACTCTGGTGATCTCTGTAACTAAAAGTTTTTGTTTTACCAGCTGCAGTTAGTATAACAATAGGGTGGCAATAACACCTTATGCATAGTTGACTATTATAATACTTTTTATGGTGTAGATTTAGGGCTGGTTGAAAGATTCAGAGCTAAGCTGCTAAGTAAAACTGCATGTCACAAACATATTTCTCTCACTTTTTTCCTGTAGTTGTTGGTCATGTTTCCATGAGGTTTTATTATATTTTTGTTGTTTCTGTATCTTTGGTTGTTTCTAAGAATGGTAATAAATATTGATATTGAGATCTACAAGTGATCGAGATAAACAGACCCTGAATTGTTTGTTTTTTTTAAATGGCCTCTGCTTTCTATCAAAATAATTCTAAATTTGCCTGCCTTGGGTCTTAGCTCTGAGAATCTAATACCCATTAATACAATACAGAGAACCGAGGAAGATTTTTTTATTAGACAGATCAAGATAGAAAGAATATCTACTTTCAGAACAACCTTCAAGGAGTTAAGCAGTATGGTGTCAGACAGCTAATTTATTCTTAGCAGGGAAAAAAATGTTGGCCTGATCTTTGTGAGAATTCTGGAACAGCTGATGGTACTGATAATGTCTTTTATTTCTCTGAATTTGTAAGCCATGAGAAAATAAGATGGGTTCTAAGTAACAGGATAATTCTGTTTTCCTCACACACTACTTTGGAAGATAAGACTGCCTTGTGGTGATGAGATCAAGGGCTTTAATAGCAGTATTTTATCTATACCTTCTCTATAGGTAAACAGAATGTTCCCTGGTTTAAGTAGGAAGCATGATTTTATGAAGGGCTTCCATAATTCTGTTTTCAAATCAGGTAACTGATCTGTTGCAAGGGTGGCAGTGCAGATGTTGCTGAACTCAGATTCCCATTAGTGGCAGCTGGTTAAAACAGTGGTAGGGGATAATTCGAAATGTAGCGCACCAAAAGATAGGTTGAACACCATGGGTATGTTTGTCATAATTTAAGGGCCTTTGTGCACTAGAGTATTTTATGGAGCCAGGTTTTTTACCAGAAATGGCTCCATGTGTCCTGGAGCATTCCCCACAAGGGGTGCACATGAATGCATTTTTGAGATTCAGTTAATAAAGAATCAAATTTTTGAAAATCTGTATTTGTACAAATAGACCCCATTCGAATGTGGTAAAATTCTATTTGATACAAATCTATTCATATGTATTTGTACGAATATTCTATACATACCAGATATGAATGAATACATATCTGATACGTATCCGATATGAATATGTATCTGATACGAATGAATACATATCTAATATGAATGAATACGTATCTGATACATATTTGTAACACATGTGGTCTCTGAAAATGTCAAATCTGACCTGAATCCACTTTTATACGAATGTTAGTATGTGAATATAATAACATTCGATTTGTGCACAAATGTTCAAATTTGTATGAATTCATACGAATAATGAATGTTACAAATGTTCGTGCACATCCCTATTCCACACAGTTTAAGCATGATGCAGTTAAAACTGTACCACACATATATGAGTGGCAGAGCCGGTAAGAGACAACAAGGTAAGGTTTTGTTGAACCATTCCTTGTGCCACGTCATAGCCATTTTTCTCTCTGTTTGAATTTGAATTATTTAATATTTGGTTTCTACTTTAGTAGAAATATAGTTGAGAACTCTGAATATGTTCTAAATCAGTACCCCTTGAATCCTAACATTTGATCTACATCATGTTTTAATGGAGCCTGTCACACTGTGAACTTGCAGGCAGGAAGGCTCAGCCTAGCGAATAAGTCAAGACAGCTAGATTTTGTGTTGTGGTCACACCTTCACTTTAAACCTTCTTCAGTCTGATTGCTCACACCTTTTCATTTCTGTCCATTTTATTTGTGGACTGTCTGTTCAGGAAAGTCCAAATGGAAAGGTGGAAAGTCCACATATTAAAATGGATAGAAGTGAAAAGGCGTGAGCAGTCAGAACTGAGGATGGACTGAAGAACGTGTAAAGTGAAGGTGTGACCATGGCCTTGGAGTGCTTTGAAGTAAGTCTAAGAAACTACAATTGTGTCTCCTATGTGTGGCAATCACATGACAGATGCTGCATTTCCTCTGTGTTATGGTTGGATTCTGTGTGTACAAGAATGTTATGAGATCTCAGGGTGATTGTAATGTTGGCAATGGTCTGGACTTTGGAAATCAGACACGGAAGGATGTTGGAGGTTTACACTGAACAAAACTGTACTCATTGTGATGTTTTATAAAATATTGTTAACATACAGTGTTTGAGCATACTCTGCCTGTATTCTTGAACTTAAGCTCGCGGAAGCGATCTTGACAATTAGGAGCCCAACACCATTTTGTTGGGCTCCTAGAAGTAGTTCCAGAAGTGCATCACATCTGGGCACATTTCCCAGCCTCCGAGGTTGGGCCAAGTTGGTCTGTCATAATGTGGATGGCACTTTGCCCACTCTGGCAGCCACCCTTCCAATCACTGGTTGGATCATTCAATTAAAGCCAATATCAGACCTGTATAGCATGGCATAATACACAGCATCTGGAAATTGCCACAACTCCTTCACAGGCAACAGCCCTAAAAATATGTCTGCTTTCATGGGGTTTTGTTGTTGTTGTTGATGGCATGACATCACAGCTGAACTGGTGTAATTTTCTTTTGAGAGTGTAATTTTTTTGTGGGGTGGGCATTTTCAAATGTCTTTCTGGTATAACCATTTCATTTGTGTATGCTAAACATCCTGGGTGGCAGCTGATACCCAAATGCATATGAAATTCATCATTACTTACACATATGTTAGGAGTTGACTTTGTAAGTCGTATATTTTCCCTAGGTAAGGGATAATTTTATATTCTGTTGTTAGCAATGTATGGGAGAGAGGTGAAGGTACATAGGATGGTTGTATCCATACCCATTAGATCAACATAAAGCTTTCAAAAATGGTGACTGACAAAGCATGCAGAATGTTGAAGGAAAAATCTAATAGGGACCTGCCTTCAGCTTGCCCATTGGGACATGCTGCTGCCATGGCCACTTCTTATTCAATAGCAAAAGCCCAGGATTCTTGATCTTAGGACTGAAAACCATTGTTACAGTAAACAGTGGTTTACAGTAAAGTTACCATCCATAAATCACCAGGATGGTGTGCAGCATTTTCCCCTGAATTTCAAACTTGCAGTTTGAAGCTGCTGGATGTAACTGCCATCAGCGTCTCTCTGTGTGTTCATGTATTGTATAGTTTCTTTTTTAAATGATAAAGGACAAAAATTCTGTCTTAGACATAATAACCTCATTTAATTATAGGGGTCTCCTATAAATTTTGACATTTATTTGAGATGAAATACTGAGTGTAATAATGGTCAAAAATGCACTACTGAGGTGACAAAAAGTAAAAGCTGCCTTTGAGCGGAGATGTATTGATTTAATTAAATTTCTGTCATGTGCCTAGGGAAAAATGGAAAATTGGAGTCTACTGTATTGGTAAGATACTTCAGATCTGACACAAATGAAGTCTTTATTAATTCTTTGCCTGAGCCCATTGCTTGTAGTCACTGCATTGCACTGCTACATGAGAAAAATGCTGGCTCTTGCACCTGCCATAATAAATTAAGTGTTGGTGCAAGGAAATGGGCATGCAATGACCAAACAGTCAAGGCATTTGTCTGAAGGTGCTTCTTTTAGGATTATATTGGGATATCCATATCATTCCAAATGTAGTTCTGGGATATTGAGGAGGTATCTCAAAACATCAAAACTACCTGGATGCTGGTTAAGCATGTGAAGGATGGGTGGGTGGGTGGGTGGGTGGATGACAAAGGGAGGTGGATGGATGACAAAGGGAGGTGGATGGATATCTGCCTAGCATATGGGTGTTTTAAAGAGAAACAACCGTAGAAGCACCAGCCAGATTCAGGTAAAAGTCCTCACTGGGTGTTCTTCCACCGTGCTCCTTTAATCCGGATCTAAGAAGATCCAGATCTAGGGGATGGGTACTTCCCTTAATGCGGATCTGATAGATCCGGATTAAGGGAAGTACCCAGTGTGTTTCCATGGGTGGTCTAGCACCCAATAGCAATGCTTGCTAGCCTCCCTGCCATGGAAACACCGGAAATCTGGATCTACCCATGATGGGTCTGCCTGTCACCCCAGGTGTTTGGGGGGGACAGGGGGTGCAATCTCCAAAGTGGCTCTGAAGTCACTTCGAAGACACTTCGAAGTCACTTCAAATTCTGTGCAAAATAGCTCTGGAGCATCTGTGCTGATCTTCAGAGTAAACTTCGAAGTGACTTCCATGTGACTTTGGAGTGACTTCGGAAAGACTTCGAAGTGACTTCGAAGTGACTTCAGAGTTCACTCCAAAGATCAGCACAGACTTCAAAGACGCTCTAGAGCTATTTTTCACAGACTTTGAAGTGACTTTGAAATGACTTCGAAGCTTAGGTTTTGGGGCTCCCCCCCAAGAGTGTCCCCTCCCCCTAGTCTCCTCTAGACCCCACTGCCAAACTAACGTGGAAACAGGCTCCCTTTAATCCAGATTTTCTGGCTGAAGACCCCATTGAAGACCCCATTGTAGAAAATCTACAGAAAATCTGGATTAAAGTCCAAAAAGTACCCATATGATCCAGATTTCCCGAGGTGCAGTGGAAACAAATGTGTCCCTAATGGGTGCCATGGTGGAAATGGGGTCATCCGACTCTCACCCAAATGGGTCCTTAATGGGTGCTAAAATGGGTACTAAGTGGCAGTGGAAAAACACCTACTGCCTCCTACATCTTATGGGAGTGGCAAGAAGCAACCAAAGGATCTTCTTTAGATCCTGAAAATGCCTCTTGCCTTCTGCAGGCAATTCTTAAATAGTAATTCTTCAGTAGCACAAATACTGGTTACATTTATATTTTCTGCTGAAATGTGAGATCCAGTGTTTATGCTCTGGACATATAAGCTTGATGAAAGTAGGTTGAAGTTCCAAAGCATGTATCAAGTCTGAAAAACCACTGCCTTCTACATGATCATGACTCTAATGTCAACAGAGGGACTTTTCTCCAGAGATCCTGACAGAGCTTAGGTAAGTGGAAAATGAACAGAGAGCATTTTCAATGCTGGTATCCAAACTATGGACATTCTTCCCACAGTTGTTTGCGTGAAGTCTATCTTTTCAAGCTTCCGTTGTCAGGCTTTAATTTGTTTGTTTCCTCAGGTATCCATTTTGGCTGTTCCTCTTTCCGCTAGTGGCTATTTCTACATTCTTGATTCTTTCCCATTGTACGGCTTTTGTATGCTACCTTAAGAAAATATATTTAGAAATAAGTAAATAAGGAGACTAACCAGTGTTAAATCTCTGGAGGATCAGAGTGTCAGTAGAGGTGAGTCCCAGGTCCCGCAGAAATGAAGAACAGAAAAGAGCAAGAATTGCCTGTTTTTGAAATAGACGCTGAACCCTGGCTCTTGCACACTCTGGAGGATTTACGTGGAAGAACTGAGTTGGTGTACCCAACAATTTATTTCTTCTCTTCACAGAGAACTCATTTTCAGTCTTGATAGCTGGGAGTCCCCCAAGCAAACCTTTTGAATTACACTAGATCATACTTTTACAGGGTATTAGCTTTCTCCAATCAAAAGCTAATGGAATGCCATTTTTCTTTCATCATGAAGAGTGTGGTCTCTCTCTCTCCCTTTCTCTTTTATGACCATGTGTCCATTCCATAACACCAGTTTCACACCCCAGAGAAAATGGTACAAAATGAATTTCATAAAAATCAGAACACCCTAATGGATCTCAGCTACTTCAGGTCAGACTAAATAGCTTTCCCAGTGTCATTCTCTTTTCTAAATTAAGGCTGCAGAAATAATCAATATCTCCTCTGTTCTGAGTCACAAATGGCTAGGATTTTCATCCCAATTTGCCAGTTCTGGGACTGCTGGGCTTCTGCAATAGAAATGTGTTTGGATTTGCCATGTTGATACCACATTGTTTCACCAAGCTTCTTTTCTACCTGTCCTTCTTTTCTCAAATGTCATTATCCCATTCAAGTTCCAGATGGGAAAACTTGCTGTGCTCCTGGACTCTCACACACTCTCACACAACCAACACAGATGAACTTGTACAATGACATATGAAACAGGCTTAGTGACAGTGCTTTTCAGACTAAAGTAAAAAGGAAAGTGCTCTTGTCACATGTTATTTCCTTGTCACATTGTGCAGCAAAGTCATGATGGGAAGTAATTTCTGCAAATGGCTGTTTAAGAAAGCCCTGAGTAAATTGGGACTTTTAGTTAGCATATAGAATGTAGATTTAAGCATGCCCAGGAGACAAATGATTTACTTAACATTTGTTTTGGAATGACTTTGAAATTAACTTCAAAAGAGAGAGACCGTTTTTGCACAAGGCCTTATTCAACATTATATTCTGGAATAGGGGTTTTCCGTCCACATGCTGGGGCAAAATATGGCAGGCGACCGCAGACTGCACTGCATGTTTGGGACAGTTATTTGTTCCAGGATATAATACTTGAATAAGGTCCAGTGCAAAAATGGGCAGAGAAAAAAGAATAAACAGATAAAAACCTTATTTTCTGAGTATAGTTGCCTTATTCACAGTGCGTGTGCTCACTGGATCAATGTCAGAGCAGCCAGGGAAATTAGCAACAGGGTTTACATGTTGCCATTGATGTCCAGGTCAATTTCTGGATGCCTTGTAGGCACCCAAAACATTTGGGGTGAACTGGCATAAATTAGCATGAATTTGAGATGAATTGGCATAAGAGTTCTTTAAAGTGTTCTCACATCTGATCACTCTGGCAATAGAGTCATGGACAAGTGGCCATTTCTCTGGCCAGACTACTGCCAGGCTAGGTTCAGAAGAGTATTTAGGGATGGATTGAGTTATCCAAGTATTTTTGGAGGGGTAGAATTCCCTGCCCATTTTTGCAGCTCATCAGATGTCCCTTCCTAGGCTCCCAACTCCCCTTCCTTACTTTAACATGAATAGAAGTTGGAAGATAATAGGATACGTGTAGAATATAAAAGGAGAGTGTTGCCCCTCCTTTGTCTCCACAGCTTCAGCATGCTGGGACGATATGGGATGGGTAGCTGTTCAAAGAACAGAACAAAGTTCAGAATATCAGTGATGATGTGATGATAACGGCTTCTTACTTGCTCACTCAGGCTGTGGCCCAGGGCAAGCCTATTTAAGACCGACAAGAACAAACCAAAGGTCTTTCTGCACTTGGCCAGTAGAAGACCTGCTCTGTTTTAGGGTGCTTTGTCCGCATAGGATAGAGTGCCAAAATGCTGCCCTATTTGGTCCTGTAGTAGACCTCATTGAACTCCATATACCTACATGGAATGGTACACTAAAAAAAAAAAAGAACATAAGCCCTGTTGCACCAGGCCACAGCCCATCTATTCCAGCATCCTGCCTTATACAGTGACCCACCAATTGCTTATAGGCTTCTCAAGCCAAAGACAAAGGCAAAAACTTTGTCTGCTCTCAAATCCCTGCAAATGGCCATTAGAGGCACCATGCTTGTCCCAACTGCCTGAAGGAAGTACCTAGGCACATATTCTAAAATCCACTGATGCATCTGTCATCCATGTGTACTGCCATCTACTAGGCTGGTCCCTTTTTGGCAGCAAGCAAGGAAACATATGTGATTTATTTATTTATTTTGTCCCCAGCCTACAACCTTGTAGTGGGGGTTGGACCCAAATGAGCCATCTTCAGTGTGGACAGTCCTGAATATGCTATGCCTAGACCAGACAGGTTAGCATGGACCAGTGCAGTTTGGGATAGCCAATGTCATGTGGAAATATCTTTAATCTTTATCCTGTCACATTTGCCCTGTAGCCCTAGTTCACATGCTGCTGATCATCTTTGGCATCTCTTTTTGAGATGGTAGAAACATACAGTGAATTGTGCAGTATCCCTAACAGGTGGAAACAATTTTTTCAGTGGGTTTTGTGGTTGCCAGCTATCAAGAAAATAGATGAGCTTTGTGTATCCCATTGTGTGACCATCATTAACTCAATGTAAGTATAGGCTTTTCAACTTTTCAAAGTGTAAGATATCTGTGGAGTTATTTTGTTCCAAGGCTATGTTTATTCCTCAATTTCTTTTCAGTTTGTGGGAAATTAGACCTTTGATGGTATTTTAATGTACTTTAAATGGTTTAATTTCTTTGGATCTGGAACTATAAAAAGATGTTGATTTCAAATCCAATATCATGTCAATAGAGTGGAAACATTTAATAGGCTTAATAGCTCCTTGGAGTTAAATTAGTTTGTTGAAACCTGCTTAGGCATTAAGGTGTTTGTCTTGAATGCATATCAACACCACTACAAATTCAGCAATATTGAACTAGACATATATCATTTGTAGACTCATCAATCAACTAACTAGTTTCTGTGCTTCTCTGACTTATTTCCTTTGTTTCTTGTTTTCAAAGAATGTCAATGTGCAATAAAAAGAAAGCTGTAACAATGTCAACTGATTAGAAATCTTATGCCTTTCTGAATTTTATATTATATAAAACCATGTGATTTTAAAGAAACTTACAATGAGTTTTTGCAACGTAGCTAGGAAGATATAATTAAAAGAAAAATATTCTTTTTCAAAATCAAAATCGTTGCTTAGAATGATTTTTATTTATTCTTTGTTCTGATACTTTCACCATATATTGAAGTTCTTCATCTCTTTTATTATCTCCTTGAAAGGGCTTAGACGGATCGAGGAAAAATTGGAAAAGCATGAATCTCTCTGTGGCCTGTTTCAGAACTCTCAAATCTCAGAGTGAAGGAAAAGCGCTTCAGAGGTTATTTCTGCCTTAGGGTTTATTCTGGATAATATTGTGGACTGGAATAAGGCCCTGCTGTCCACATACCAGTGTAGGATATGGCAGGCCCTGAACAAGGCTTGCTGCAGTCTGAATCAGCATATGGATGGCAGCCCCCTGTTCCAGGATATAATCTGGAATAAAGCTCTGTACAGGGTGGACCTTAAAGTATGTTTGTGCAGGTGCTAACATTCACAAAGCAGAAGACTCAGGTGAATGTATAAAATTTAGTTGTGGAGAGTCCTAAACTTTAACAATTTCACGTGCGACCAGCTGCATCCCCATTGAACCAAACTTGAACAGTCCAATGTTTGTTAGATGCTCACCAAGGAATAAGTAAGGTTTCCAGTTTGTACCACCCAGTGATCCAAATTTGCAAGTCTGGAGAAAAAGAATGGTTCCATCCATAACTGGGGACTTTCTTTGTCATTCTCTATCACACCCTATAAGAAGAGTGTGTAGTGATCCCTAGTTTGTGAAATAGCCTTTTACTAAAGGTTCCACACCATATTTGATTATTATAATCAGAGGCCCATTCACACTTAGGCCAGTAGTCAACAATTAGTGAACATCTGGTAAAGAGCATACGCATGCAGAGTAGTCTGTTACAGCCTCCAAGTGCACCTACCCTCCCCAGAAATTCAGTAATTGTTGATAGGTGTGGAGCGCTAAATCGTGCTTCACGCCTTTACCAACATTAACTAAAAGCTTACCTGAAGTCTTCTTCCAGTTCTCTGTGGTTGGTGGGCAGGGGAGCTGGCACAGCCCCAATTTCTGCAGGGGACTGGAATTCGGGTGGATATCTGCCAGCACTTCTGAGCCCCCAAGCCAGACACTGCAGCTGCATTTTCAGATTCCTACTATGGTATTTATTGGTTTATTATTTATTATTTAATTTTACATTTTTATCCCACTCTATACCCAAAGGTCTCAGGCAAGTAACAACATCTAAAATCAAACATCATTAAAACAATCACAGTATGTATTAAAACAGTAGCATCTACAAGTGCATCCCCATTTAATCAAAGGCCAGGGCAAAGAGGTGCTTCTTCATTACCTTCCAATGGAGATGATAGACACATTTCAAGGGGGAGACTGTTCCATAGCCTAGGGACCATCACTGAGAAGGCCCTCTCCTGGGTTCCCACCCCTTTTGTTGCTTAAGGTGGTGGGACAACCAGGAGGGTCTCCCCTCCAGATCCTAAGGCATGGGCAGGTCGATATGGGAGTAGATGTTCCTTTAGATATTTGGGGCCCAAGTCATTTAGGGCCTTATAAGTTAAAGTTAACACCTTGAATTGGGCTCAGTAGCTAATCGACAGCCAGTGCAACTCTTTTAAGACTGGTGTGATGTGTGTGTCCATCCAACTCTCCCAGTCAGGAATCTAGCTGCTGCATTCTGCACTAGCTGCAGCTTCCAAACTGTCTTCAAGGGAAGCCCCATGTAGAATGCATTGCAATAGTCGAGTCTGGAGGTTACCAGAGCATGGATAACTGTGGCCAAGTAATCTCTGGCTGAATTCCATGGCTGAAGTGTTTTCCCAAGGCTCCAGGATAGTGCTGGTGTAGACAAACACCCACACTCTTGGGTAGGGATATGCACATTTTTATTTTTATTTTGCATTCAATTCAAAATGAATTGAATGTTCAAAAATCCATACTCATATGAATAGATTGCATTCGAATGTGGCAAAATTCTATTCAATAAGAATCTATTTATATGTATTCGTATGAATATTTGATACATATCTGATATGAGAAGATATGTATCTGTTATGAATAGATACTTATCTGATATGAACAGATACATATGATATGGATAGATACATAACTGAAATGTTTCCCCAGATTAATGAATGTCCAAACATTTGTATTCATTTGAATGTTAGCATACGGATGTCATAACATTAGATTTGAGTTTGTCTGAATTCAGCCAAATTTCAAATATTACAAGCATTTGTGCATATCCCTACCCCTGGGGAAGACTCTTACCATTGCAGCCCAAGTCTTGCTGTTTTTAGGGACCATTTGGATGCAGCCAGTTCTACTGAAAGGGGACTTCTCATTGCCCAGTTTCTGCCTTCTAGTTGTCCAACCTCTGGATGGACTTGTAGTTTAAGTAGTTCAGCTATATAGTGGACAAGTGAGTGTATGCAGTGTTGCCTAAAGAACGACCACATCTGTACTCAAGGCTGAGTGCAACTTAAAGCAGGTTTTATTTCAAGGAGATTACTTTCATTCCCTTTACAAAGAAACAGCAGCAGCACAAGCCTTATGCAGGTACACAGTTTTGCGTGTGGTCCTGTGGTCTTCAGTAATTTATGGAGTCTATAAAATAAAGACTTCTGGTATAATGAAGTGTGAAATTTATTGGGGAAAGCTAATAGAGACATAGCAAGGAGACATAAAGCCAATACACAAGTTTCATTCTTGACTAAAGTTTGCTTTTAGCATACATTCAAAAATACACCCAGTGTCTTCTGGGAAAAAGTGTAAGCAGCTGAAGACATCTGTGATTTTGCACAAAATATCTTACTCTTTGGGATGGTATATCCCTTTGTGCTGTGTGCTCTGTCTAAAATCAGAGAACGCACTTTAGGTTTGCTTTCAGCTGTTTTGTTTGGTTTTTGAAACTGAAATACAGCACTGGTCTTTAAAAATTCTGCTGTTAGATTTGCAAGATCTTCTATCTGCTTTGTATTCAGGCATTGTATACTGTATATAAAAATCAAAGTTTGGTAACTTAAATTTCAATGTGCATGGCATTGTGTGTGAGCTGACCCTTGGGTAGTATGTGAAGGTCAAAAAATACACATGGGCTTTATTCTCAGTTTATCCCCCCCCCCTCCAAAAATAGACTCCAGATATTTCAGTAACAATTGATTCAGATGGTTAAAGTTTTGTTGCAACAAGGAGAAAAGGAACACTCATTTCTGCCACTTTCCAAGACCCAAAGAGATCAAGTTCCATTGAAGACAGTCTGGAAGCCACTCAAAACTACGGCCATTTCCAAATTTCTGCAGGGGGGAGTGTTAGTGATATGTACAGTTTTTTCCCCATGTTTGCTTCATATTGAAGCGAATGCAAAGGAAATTTGTATTTGTGTGAATAGAGCCACTTTGTATATGGTAAGGTTCAAAAGCACTATGAATGATCCTCAAATCTGATTTGAATCCCTGCTTCCAGTTGCACCTCCGACTCCCCTTGAAATCTGCTTTATCCACTTTGAATCTGTCCTGAAACTGATTTGAATCCACTTTGAATCTACTAGAGATGTAACTGGGCGGCTCCTTTCCCATCTCCCCACTATCGAGAATATAACAAAGCTTTGAATGAATGCACAGAAGCATTTGGTTTACATTCAAATGTCAGTCTTCAAATATTAGCTAATATTTAATTCAAATGCATATGAATTGTGAACTTAACAAATATTTGTCCACATCTCTAGGAAGCCTTCCAGCTGGAACTGCTCCCGTGGTTTGCAGGTTGGGTGGTCCCACTGTCCCAGATAAAGATTGTTACAAGACAGGCCCTGCATTGCTCTGAAGCTCAATATGCAAGAAGTCTAGTGGAGGCCTATGGGGATGCATTTGGGTAGCACAATTTTGTACTCCACCCAGTGCACCTCCCTGCTAAACCAGAATAGAGAAACATAGCTGCCTAAACTGGACCACACTATGTCCAATGTGGACTCAACATGCTAGTAGAGAGTTGGGGCCTCTTTAGACTGCACCAGAGTGTACAAGGGAGAGGGCCAGAACAAAGGCAGCTCTTGCTCTGCATCAGATTACCTGTAAGTGTGAAAAACCCTATCAGACAAAATAGTTCTTTCTCACAGCCAAATGAAGATACTTGAAGGTAGTGCTTTAACATTTCCCCATTTCAGTGTATCCAAACATGTTATGGTCCTCTGGTGAGTCCCACTATTAAACACTAGTGGACCTGTTTAATACAATCCACTGATAATCCAGATGATGAGCCTTCTGGTTTGGATTACACTCCTCTGGTGCAGATGGAGCATACTAGTGGTGAATGGGGCCTCTCTGGTCCACACCAGAGTGCAGACCTTGGAGAAGACTACAAGTTGCTTAAATCCAGAATAAAGTTAAGTGCAGAAAGGCCCTTTCATTTTTCTAAAACTCTTGATCACACACATACATACACACACACAAACACAAACACAAAAACCAGATACTTAGCAAAGGCTCACAGGCAATCTTCCTTATTGCATTATGATCCTTTTGATATGCAAATTTTGGTCAAGTAATGTGGAATCCAATCTCGTGTTTTTATGAGGATTCTATGTTAAACTGAGGCTTTGTCCCCAAATGACTTATTTGCCTCTCTCTAGTTTCCCTCTACCGTCACTCTATTCAAGCGGACTTTAAAAGTGCCGTGCAATTCCAGAATAAGCGTCCGCATGAGGCTCAGCAAAACACATGTTTAAAATGCACCTTCCATCCCCACAGAAGCATGTTTTGCTTGCCTGCATCTTTTTCTCCCCGCCCCCTCTCTTGTTGATAGGGTGCCGGCAGGAATGGGGAGGGACTGCGCTCTGCGTGGCCGCAACCAGGAAGAAATCCCCGACAAGTTCAACGGAAAAATAGCCATCTGTTCTCTGTTAGTCTTCCAGATCTCCGCCCCCTGAAATGGCTTCCCGTGCCAGCAAAGGCAGCAGCTGCAGCCATCGGCCACATGATCATTCGCTCATTCACTCTCAACACTTTCACAGATCACTGTCAAAATCCACCCAGTAGAGCAGCGGTGACTGTAGCAATCCACCACTTCATACCTGATAACAATGGCAACAATGTTGCAATTCTGCACTATTCTGGTTCTTTGAAAGTTCTGAGCTTTAGAAAGGGAAAGGAAGGGAAGCTGCTGCACTTCTGGGAGATGTGTGAATGTTTTATGGCTGTGTGTGCAGGCAGCAATCCCCGCCTCTTTTGCCACAGAGTGTCCCCATGGTACGTGCTGCCAGGAAAACCCATGACTTCCAAAAAGAGCGCTGGAACTCTTCTTTAAAGTGCGCTTTTTTGTTGCAGATTTTCCTCCTTTTGTAGCACTGGAAGCTTGTTGAAAAGCCGGGCATGGGGGCACTCAGAGGCAAAAGAAGATTTTTAGAGGGCTTTAAGTTGCTTGGGGACAGGGCCCATGATACAAATTACTGTACATATTTGTGATTTATTAATTCCTGGGTTTCGCTTACATCTATTTGAAAAAAAAAACCCTGCATATATTTGCATGTTTGTAGAGTCACTTCAAACAATAGAATTTTTAATGTTCACAGCCCAAGCCTAACCCATGATCATGTTATGGGAAGCTATGAAACAAAAACTCTGGAGGAAAGCTAGTTGATTAAACTGTTTATGAGCCTTCTTTTCAGTGTACTCAGAATGCTTTAGAAGTTCATGCAGCTGAGATTAGATTCTATTGAAATTAGAAGACAAATTTTTATTTGGTCCCATTGATTTTGCCAGAACTGTAGTTCAGATAAAGTTCTCTGGATTCAAACTGAAATGTTTTAAGTTCATCCACCCTGAGAGGTAAATAAGAGGTCAAACTGGAAATTTTAAAAAGATCAAGCTTTGAAAAAAAGAAAAAAGAAAAAAAGAGGAACACTATGTTGAACATCCAAGTGAAATTAGAAAAGATTTGTTGGCAATTTCTAGAGAACCAGTTTGAATTCATTCAGACAATGAAAGCAAGTTGAGGTGGTCAGAATACAAACCTTTCCCTTGTGCACATTGAAAATGCCAATTAAACTACTTCCCCACTAGCTTGAATGAAATTGTTATCTGAACAGTTTTAAGAAATGCTTATGGACTCCATATTAAACCCAGAGACTGCTTAAGAGAAATTGTTTTAGCTTATTTCAGAGGCACTTTTCCAACTGTTTGCATCATTATAGCCAGCCTTCCTGGTGTGGCTAGAATTAAATTTAGGGAACTTTCTCCATCATTAACCACTCTTTTCAAGAGGTTATAAACATGGCCATTAACAATGAGTCAAAACTTGTTCTATGGAGTTTCAGCCCAGGAGCAGCACATGTGTTTTGCAATGAAAGTCTTGAATTTACTCTTTCATTATTTCATTCTAAAATTTGGAATCAGCCTCTACCAATATTCTTCATTTCTACTTGCTTCAGTATTGATCAAGAATGCAATTGCAACCGGTAAATAAATTAGGTTAGCACTGCCTGTATTATTACTGTATCCCCATGAGAACTGTTATTAAATATTAAATATTAGATGATTACTAGTCATGATGGCTGTGGCTCTTTCTGCATTGGCCCTTATTGTGGAATGAAATCTGGAAGAAAGCTCTGTCATGGGCTCTGTACTCATACCCCTGTGGGCTTTCTTGTTCAGCTAGTTGGGTACTGTGGTTGTTTCCACATGGGATGTGTTAACCCATTCCATGCCTGGCTGGTCTTGGGCCAAACTGAGTGGCCCAATGCATGGCAGCTGCTATCTCATGCCAGGGCCTGCCTGCCTTGAAACAACCCATCCTGGCCCAAATGTTCCCAGCCCCAAAAGTTGCCAGTTGAGAATGTTCTAGTTGGGCCAGTTAAACTACTTTCCCACCAGAAGCAGCAAACTTACAAGGCTGCTTTCAGGAGTCTGGGGAAATGACACTGGGTTCCTTCCAGCCAGCAGGTGAAACTGGCTGCCTAGATGTAGGTGATCGATCACGCAGGGATAGGCTAGCATTCACTAGCGCTAGTCAACGTTAGTTTCTAATGCATCTTTTCCATCTACAGGACAGGAAAGGAAGTGTGAAAGCATCCACACACTGCACAAAAAGGAGGGGTGATTTCCATATTCCCTTCTCTTCCTGACTCTGATGAATTGGTTCCAGACGATTCTGCCCGCATGAGAAATGAGAAACTCTAGAATACTGATCACACCTTTAGTTTAAGACAACTTTAGGTTGTCTTCTGGTCACGTTACTCACATTCTTTTTATTCAATTTGTTTTCCAGGCCAGCTTATCCCTGTCAGATCACTCTAATGGGAGTCCTCTTTTCCAGAGGACTCAGTCCATCCTGGCATACCAGACCATCTTCTCTTCCTCTGTGTGAGCAGAGGGGTGGGCTAAAGGAGGCTGAACCATGCTGTGGTGGGTGGGATCCAGTCTTTCCTTATGGCCTACGTCTAGGGGAGGGTGGCCCATGCAGAGTTCATGAGGCACCTCCCCTTCTCTCCTTAGTTTATGTGTATGATTCCTCTATCTAGCATTTTTTGGCAAATTTATTTTTATTATTTAAATAATAATAACTGCACGTAGAAGAAAAGTACATAAAAAAGGAAGGGAGGCATGGAGGTGAGGAAACAAGCTTAAAAAGGAACTATAAAAACACTATCTCACCCCCTTGAGTAACACAGTGGCATCCAATAAGAAAAAAGATAGATTTGACAAAGCAAATGGGGTGGAGAGCCAAGAGTTCTGTGGAGAAAGGTGTGAGCAAAGCAGCCCAAAGCAAAGACAGTCTGAGGACAGCCTATAATGAACAGAGCTGCTATAACCTCAGTTCAAATTATGAATAGGACCTCCTGTCTCATATAGGTGTGACCAGGGCCTTGATCTGCTGCTTCAGTGCACAAATGGAATAATGTCCTACCTAAGCTGCTTCTTACACACACCATTTGTGTAGTCCTCAGTCATTTTCAGTGTTGTATGTAAAAATTGGGTAGGATATGCAACGGTAGGGTGGGCAAATGTTTCCCATCTAAAGACCCTGGATTCTGCCTTAGGAAAGCAAAAAGGATATTGTAACATGAAATCAGGGTTTTCCACTCTGAGGGTTCTATGGGTGTTTCCTGCAGAAACCCCACTAAGAACACATATAGGACACACACAGGACACATACAGTACTTGCCTTCCACATTGGAGTCCAGATCCGGGACCCTTTGCGGTGGCCACTTCTGTACTCCGGCGCACAAGACCCATTCTTAATGGTGTCTTGCTGCCGAAATGATCCGGCTTCCAGAAGACCTCGAAAATTAGGTTTTCCATCCGGCCCCTCACCTTGATCTGTTTGGAAGCAGGACACTTCTGCACACAGAGAGGCGAGGGGCCGGATGTGCCGGCAGTTGCCATCTTGGGAGGGGCAGAAGGAGGCCAGTCTGCCTCCTTCCGCCCTCCCCCCATGCGCACATGCCGGTGGAAACACATGGTGACTGGCAGCTGCAGGCTCCAGTCCCGTGGCTCTGGGGGCGGTGGCGGTGGTGAGGCAGGCCAGATGCCCTTTGGAATGGGTGCTGCAGTGTCCGCACGGCACCCAGAGGATCTGGCCGGCAGAATCCATCCTCCCCACGTGTGTGCAGACACGTGGGGCCTCCTCGGATCCGTCCCTATTTCAGATGTTTCCTCGGGAGGACGGACGACCGGGAAACGGATTTTTTAAAATCCGTTTCTCGGCGGCCAATGAGGAAACACCCGTTGTTTCATGAACAAGACCTCCATTTTTATTTTTATTTTTGTCTGACTGCACACTGCGGTTACAAAATGATGCTAAACAGCCATAAAGTGCTATTTCAGCCACCCTGACAACTTCTGCATGTTGGGGTGCACTGTGGAGGCTGATCTTAGCTCAGATGAAGAATTCTGGAACAAGATTGGATCACTGGCTGCTGGCATATGCCAGGGACTTTCCCTATAGCCATGGCCCTGCCTGATTAATACTTGGAGGCCAAGAATAAAGGTTCCCAATCTCTGAAGTTGCCAGCAGGGACTATTTTTGTTAGGTACCCAGAAATTGCCACTTTGGGGCTGTTTCCAAGAGATGGTGAAATGGTATCAGGTTCTTTGCATTATTTGGGCTGGTCTAGCCTTCCATACGGTAAACAGACCACTACAAACATTTTCAGTTGGGAGAACCCTTTAAATCCATTTCCTTTCAGATTTCCTCACTAGAGATGTGCACATTTTTTTTTTTTGGCCTTTGATTCATTTGAATGTGGTAGGATTCTATTCGATACAAATGTATTTGTACAAATTCATAGGAATTTGTAACATATCTGCTCTGAAAGCATCAAATCTAACCTGAATCCACTTTTAATCCACTCTCAATCCATGTTGAATGCACTCGGGATCCATTACAGATGTGATTGGTGCAGCCGCTTTCCCACCTTCCCCATTTCACGAAATTTCCAAACTATTTGTACAAATGTTCCAACACATTTGCATTCACACTATGTTAATGTATGAATGTTGTAACATTTGATTTATGTACGAATGTCCAAATTCGTGTGAATAATTAATGTTACGAATGTTCGTGCGCATCCTTATTTTTCTCACTTTCCGTGTGGAGGCTTTCTAAGAGGTCAACTACACCAAAGTGTTAATCCACTTTCAATCTACCTCCAGAATGAGACCCAAGCTACACTTGGCACTTACTTGCACTTTATAAGTAGTTTCTTAGGCAATCCATTTGTAACACATTTTAAAGGGATCACATTGGAAGAAGTAATAGCACATTCAATGCACTTATCTGAAAGGCAGTTCATGCTGAATGTGATGGAAATATATTTGGTCCATTGGAAAGTAATTTCCAATGTAATAACTGGTCCACGCAAGCTGTCAATCAGGTGCTGTTTTCTCAGCATTTTTTTTTATTAAGGTTGCCCATTTAAGTGCATAAGTGCTGTGCATGAAAATCTCAGACACAGTGTAAGTTCATTCATCTCCATTGTGGTCCAGCACAAATTGGTTACCTACAAAATGTAAAGACAGATTCACCCAACCTGTCAATCAGCAGTGGATAGTTTTGTTTTGTTTTCCAAATTGTCATGGGCAGCAGTTATTGTGGATACTTATGAGCTCAAGTGTTTGTGCATTATACAACTGAGGATTAACAGAGGCCATCTGACACAGTGTAGTTACATTTAAAAAGGAAAACAGTATATCCCATGGAGGGAAAACAAGGCCTGAGGAAAAGGAACATAAAACATTAAACAAGATCATTTTGTGCTGAAGCACATACATGAATATATTTTTAAAAAGGTACACTAAACCAAATTTAAAGCCTTGCCCACACCTTTGCCCCCAACTCTACTAATGTGGAACCTCCCAGGAAAGGCAAATGTGCTTTAAAACTAACACCACACATTCCAAATTGCAAAGGAAGCACCCTGCAGATTCTGTGGATTAACAGGTACTTAGTGTACATCATCTGCAAATTCACACATAAAGTGTGATCACCACACTGTGAAAACTGTTTGAGTGTGCACTGTAATTTATGCATAGCCAACCCCTTAGCAAAGAGACTAGCCACTTTCTCTCCATATTATCTAATCCAAAAGTGGATTTTCTGTGGTAGAAGTTGGATCACTGCTGGATTAAACTTTAGGTGTAGGTGGGCTCTTATTTGTGGAATGACAGATTTCAGCCTTCAGAAACTGGAAATGCAGTTCCATTCTTTGTTGCCTTTGGAAATGGTGAAGGGAAGGGAACATTTGGCTTAAGGCCAGTGAACAAATAAAGACCACCAAAGAAGCTTTTGCCTCTTTTTTGTTATGTTTTCATCCCAGAAATCTATTTGTCAAAAAACTGAAACAAGATGGAGAACACAAAAAGATAAGGCTTATGCCAACAACGTTACATAAAGACTCTAGGGAAACAGCACACAAGCTATTGCTTTTGCGTTCAGTGAAACACTGAATGTTGGAAGAGGGTTTTGTTTTTCTCCTTAGAATCTACTTTTTGAAAAGCTCCTGTGTTCATTTTTTTATTTCCCCATTTTAAGATGTCATAAAATACATATTTACATACCACTTTTAAAGAATTTTTAACATCATTGTGTTTCCACTCAAGTATTTGTGTGCTTAAAAACTTAATAGAGAAGAAACACACATAAAACCTAGGAAATGGCATAAAGAAACATTAAAACAGTGTTAAAGGAGGTAATAAAGACTAAAACTAAAAAATGGAGACTGCTTATGGAACTCATTATGATTAGTGATGGGTGAACTTTATCAGGCAGTCCTCTATAAAAGCTAATTCTTTTTTCCAAATATCCTTTTCCAGTTTTCTGTGCCTAGAAAGGCTCCCAGAGCCTTAAGCCATTTTTGCACGTAACCTTTGGTGAACTGCTCCAGTGAGACTGCATGAGCTGTAGTGGTCCACAGGGTCCTCTGCATTACAACAGCTGTTTTGTGACAGCCTATGTGCCAACCCTGAAGCTCAGGTGAGCATTGGAGTTGGCCTCTGCAAGCTCTGCTGACCTTGGAGCATCCAGGGAATCATTTTGGTGATGCACTTTATTGTGCTGATGAAACAGGTCCCTGGTAAACTTGTTCATGAAGGTATGTGCCTTCCACACCAGTATTTACAATTTACAACTTGCTAGAACATTGATAGGCCTTTTTAAATAGAGCTACCAGTGTGCTAGACTAGGTGGCCATTTGGGCCACCTGTCCCAGTCTCTACTCCATCCAATGCAAACATTCAGGGCATGATGAAGGCAAGCACAACACAGAGAGGAAATATCCAGTGGGTGTCCATCAAGAGATGGATAGTACATAGACTTTTAAAATGGAAGGTGGTCGCACAATTCAAGTCACAGCCCAGAGGCTTAGGGCATTGGGGGCTGTTTGTCTGGAGGCGCCCCACAGCTGGGAAGCCAAGTGCAAAAAGGCCCTGTTTTTGCTTTTTTCTTCTTTTCAGAAAAAATAAATATAAATGTTCTTAGGAACTAAATGTTTTAAAGATTGGCAATGTTGGTTTTCTTTTTACTTTTTTTGTTGAAGTTATATGGTAACTTAGCCTTATATATTATGTTATAGTGAAGTGTTTGCTATTCAGGAGATCCTATTATGTGCTATTAGAGTCTGTATCTTTGCTGCTTTTTCAAGTGATTTTTTTCTTTTTTCCCTTTTTGTTCCTATCTAATATTGTTGAATTTCTATAATTTTTTCCTCAGAACTCCTTCCCTGTAAGTTCCCATCAGTCAATTCTACATCTTACCTTAAAGATCTCTAGGGTGAACTGGGAAGAGTAATTCCCCAAACCAGTTCATTCCCTGTCACCCTGAGCTTCTACTATAGCAAAATGCTATACTGACTGGTATCTGCAGACACACCCAAAAGTACATGCATGAGCCACATGGAGGTTTTTCAGGATTCTTTGAAGCCTGAATCATACAGCATACCTCTCTTTGATCCTATAAGAGGATTTAATTTCCCTAATTCACACTTTTTAGAAGACCACTAATTCTCTGGGCATCAGGTCTTGAAGTTCCAGGTTGTCCACATGTGCATTTGACTGATGAAAAGTTCTCTAGGCATTTCTCCAGTCTGGGTATCTGGAAGCATAGGGTATGTCTCCATTTCAGAAGACAGAAGGATGGAGGGGAGATGTACAGTACGGAAGCAAAATGTACCTTATCTTGGAAGGCGATTGCGCCCTTAATGGGGATAGTGTGAGTTTGACATGGGTTGCTTCCTGCCATTGCTTGCAGAGATGCAGTGACTTGATCCCTTTGATAAAGGTCTTCCTGCATGTAAGTGGAGACATAGCCATGATTAGATTCAGGAATACTCCCAAGTGACCATGCTTCTTGAAGGGGAATATGATGGCATCCAAATAGGGTGAGCACTGAATAATGTAACAACTTTAGCCCTGACAAAAGTTCTTCCACTTTGTCTGTATTAAAGATTGATTCACATTTTCCTAAGATATTACTATTATTCCATTTGAAATGTCATAGAAAACAATTGATTAATACATCATTAATATGATGTTGTTCATTAAGTGAATAGCTTAATGACTTATAATAGCTACCAGGAGAAGTACCTGTCTGTCTACAGTTTGGCCTTTTTCATCACCTTCCATCAACACCCTTCTTCAACTATTTCCTGTGTTTGGTTCTCTTTCTCTTATTCTCCCATTCAGCTGAATTAGATGTCCAATATTAGGAGGGAGTCACACCATCACAAACTTCAGTCTTGGTTTTAAGGTATCACTCACAAAGGCCTCATTTTCCAAATCATAACAGTCACCACTAGCAATCACTTTTAATCTCTCTCTGTAGTCATATCTCCACATTGCCCAGATGTTCACCATAAGTTTGCTTAATTACTCAGCTACCAAGTCACAGCTACAGAACTGCCTGTTACTCCCCTTTTATCCTGAAACCTGCCATCAGATTCTTTTTTTTTATGACTCATATTAAACTCAGTTTAAATAACTTTGTTGACATCTCTCACAGCTGTTTTACTCAGTCTGTCTGTTTTATAGCATTATCGTTTTGGGGTTTATCCATCATAATTCAAAATAAACAAATAAAATACTTTGCCAGAATGTTTACCAGTCATCTGCTGCATCTGCTATTTAGCTCCAACACTTCCTCTGTGCATAGCTAAGAAATGTATATCTGCCTAATGCTTAATTGTGATTATTTCAGGTGGAAGAGGCTTAGTGTAGTACTCCACATGTGCCAATGTTTATCTCACATATTGCTTCTCGTACTTCTTACATAGAATTTCTCCCTATAACATTGACTCTGAAAAGTCTGATTTCCTGGTGCAGCATCTGGTGAATCTATTAAATTTTTTTGGATTTGCTGAGGATGCTGCCAAGCTACATTAACCAGAAGGGTGGAAAGATGGAAAGGCTTCTCAATACAGATAACATTCCTGGCACTTTATTTCCCTCTATACACTAACTTGTTGGCTCTCATGATGATGATGATGATGTCCTTTACTTAAATTTGACTCTTAGGGCCCAGTCACACATACCTCAAAAGTTCAATTTTAGGTCATAAGGGACACTGAGATTACTTGTGACCAGGGGCATTTCTACATCTAGTCTTATTCTGGGATATATATCAGGTTAGGGGACTACTGTCTGCATGCTCTTTCAGGCAGTGACAGGCACCAGGTAAGGCCTGCCATAGTCTCCAATAGCATGTGGACAACAAACCCCTCTCCTGAGATATATTCCAGAATAAGGCCAAGTGCAGAAAGGGGCCAGGTCACAGTCTTAATGAAATAATACTCACTAAGACCATCTTGCTGTTCTCCCTGGCCTCAGCCCAGTAAAAGGGGACTACTTGGAGAGGAGGATTGTGGTTAGGCAGAGGAACAGTTCCATTTCCCTCTTGGGTGAGTGCTCTAGAGGAGAGGCACCATAATCCTCCACTTCCTCCTTGCCTGACTCTGCTTTTTCTCTTCTTCTCTGTAAAGGCAAAATATTGTACCGCAGTTGTGGAGATAGACTTTTTTTTGGGGGGGGGCTCATGAGCATTTAACAGCATTTGTTCATCAGCATTTAAGTTTCCTCTTTCCTCCTCTCCCCCAATCCTCTGCCACTAACCTCAGGGCACAAGAACAGAAGCTGGGTCTATTCTTCCATGTTAGTGAATTAAAAATCCACTAAATTGGAAGTACAGAAAATCCAGCAATGATGCTGGGTTTTCCATAATTCTGGTCATGTTCTTCTCTCTGGTGTTTCTTCTTGTTTGTAATCATTGCTCTTGCAAAATAGCTGGATATTAACAAAGGAAAGGGGGGTGGGCAGTTACTAACATCCTAGCATTTTGCAAGAGCAATGATTATGCAAACAAATGTCAGACGAGTTAAGAGCTTGGGATTTTCCTGTGATTGCCTTCTACCACTTAGCAGGGGCAGCAAGAGGTGATTTCAGTGGGATCTAAAGATCCCACAATTTCCTCTTGCTGTCTCAAGGCACCCCCCATTCACCCATTACCTCTCTTAGGCTGAATCCCCAAAAGACTTATTAGCCCCTCTCGGATTCCTCTGCAGTCACTCTGTTATAGCTGACTTTAAAAGTCCCCTCCACTTCCAGAATAAGCGTCCCCCTGGCAGCCGCGATCTAAACGGACTTTCCGTCCCCGTGGTAGCAGTTTTCTCTTTCCAGGCATTTCCCCCCCCCTCTCTTGTTAAAAGGAAACATAGCCAGATCTCCGTCTCTTGAAACTGCCTCCCGCCCCTAGCAAAGCAGATGAGCGCTCATTCTGTCAATTTCATTCACTTTCAGCAGTTACTTTCACTTTGTTCTCTGTTAGAAAAGGATTTTCTGCCCCGGTAAAGTCAGCGGCTGCAGGATCGGGAGCGCGATCCTTCGCTCATTCTCTTTTAAGGCTTCACTTGAAAACAATGTTGCCATTCTGAGCAATTCTGGCTCTTTTTACAAAGGAAAGGAAGCAAACCTGCTGCATTTCTCAGATGTGTGAATGCTTTTTGGCTGTGTATGCAAGCAAGCAATCCCCGCCCCTTTTGCCACGGAGCGTCCTCAAGGCAGATATAGCGAGCAAAACCCGCGAATCGCCGAAAGAGCGCTGAAACTCTTCTTTAAAGTGCACGTATTTTATCGCGGGTGTCTCACATTGCTAAGCTCCCTAAGCGCCTTGTAAAGCCTGGAATGGGGACGCTCAGAGGCAAAAGGAGTGTCCTGGCACACTTTAAATTCCATGGGGACAGGGCTTTAGTCTTTCATTTGTTATTTTTCATCCATCCCTTATTAGTTTTTGCAGTCCATTTTCCTGAATCCAGTTGTTGTTTTATAATATTGTTTTCCTAAATGATAAACAAAATAACAGCAACAGGCCTTTCATGGGTTAGATCTCAATCTCATCAGCCTTGTTCTTTCTGCTTTAATGGATGCGGTGAAGAGATTATAAAATCATTGTTGTCATTTTACTAGTGAGAACCATATTGGGATGTCATTTCATAGGTCAGTAATCAGACTGTTCAATAAAATGTATCATTTTCTAGGGTGATTTTTTTTTCATAGCTATTTATTTTCAAATTTCCTCACCCAAATAATATTAATGTGTCTCTGGCCTCTTGCAACGTTTATTGCATCTATTTAGATTTCAGCTTGACAAAGGCATTTGAGAGGCTTTCTCTCAAAGCTTCCCACTTAGAAACAGGAAGGCACTTGATCACTTCCAGAGTAAACAAGTCAAATAGAAGAAAGCATTAACACTAGAATTCAATTGTCAAGCATGGGAGCCAACCTCAGACCCCTCATGCCAAGTATCACAGTCTGTGGAATGCAGAGTCTTGTAGATCTAGACACGTGATTAGCAACCAAATGAAGCCACTCATATGTACATGGAAGAAAAGTCAGAAACCAATCTATTGACCAATCAAATGAATTTATCTACTTAAAATAATTTATTTTATAGTGAGTATCACTGTCATCACAGAGCAGTGTACATACTGGAACCAAGAGAAATATAACATTAAAAGACAAATATGTTTTTGTTTTTGAAGTATCACCAGAAATATTTTAAAAATTACAAATCTCTTTAGTCACCCAAAGCCTGGGTGAACAGATGAGTTTTAACCAGGCTTTAAAAGATGGCTAATATAAGGACCTGGGAAATTTCAATAGGGAGTGGAATGTTTACCAAATGTAGTTACTAATAGGGTGGGGGGAGCCTATTTCTAACTATTGTCCCTGGCATCTCCTATAGCAATGGTATTTTAGAAGGGCTATCCCTTAACATCTTTGCCCTTTCTGCACTAGGCCTTATTCCAGTTTATGTCCCAGAATAGGGATTTCCTATCCATATGCAAATGAAGACTATGGCAATCCAGAATAAGAGCCAGTGCAGAAAGGTCTCTTAACTGGTGAGCAGGTCAGGAGGAGGCAGTCTTTCAGACCAAAGTCATGCAGGGCTTTATACATCAGCATTAAATCCTTGAATTAGGCTTGGAAGCCAGGAGGAAGCCAGTGCAACTCTTTTAGCACTGGAGTGAGATGTCTACAATTAGGTCAGTATGCTGGCTGTAATATTTAGCACTAGCTGTAAGTTCTAAACCATCCTCAAGAAAGCCTCACATATTAATGGTTTTATCAGTTTGTGTTGATGTTTTATGAAGTTCTTCAAGATTATTCTGCAGTGGAAGTATAGAAATACTTTAAACAAGCAGGAGGTCACAAAAGAAGAGACCTAGTAAAGGTCAAGACCTAGTAAAGGACGTCACTGTAGCTGATTTTGAGGAGCACATTGCTAAAAACATCAAAAGAAATAACAAGAACTTCTATAAGTATATCAGAAGTAGGAATCCAACCAGGAGAGCAGTTGGACCACTAGATGGTAAAGGACAGAAAGGGGTAATTAAAGAAGAAACGGAGATTGCAGAGAGACTAAATGAATGTTTTGCTTCCGTATTCACGGAGGAAGAAAGAAGACACATGCCAGTAGCTGAGCCTGTATTTTCTGAAGAGTTAAACTGTACAGAAATAACCAAGGAAGAGGTCCTGGCATGTCTTAATAAACTAAATGTGAACAAGTCACCGGGACCAGATGGTATTCATCCAAGAGTCCTTAAGGAACTCAAATGCGAAATTGCCGAACTTCTAGCAAAAATATATAATCTTTCCCTAACATCAGGCTCCGTACCTGAGGACTGGAGGGTACCAAATGTAACACCAATCTTCAAAAAAGGATCCAGGGGTGATCCAGGCAATTACAGACCAGTTAGATTAACATCAGTTCCATGTAAGGTGATGGAAACCTTAATTAAAGACAAAATTAGTGTGCACATGGAGGAGCAAGCATTGCTGAACAAAAGCCAGCATGGCTTCTGCAAAGGTAAATCATGCCTCACAAATTTATTGGAATACTTTGAGAGTGTCAATAAACACATGGATAAAGGTGAACCAGTAGACATTGTCTATCTGGACTTTCAGAAGGCTTTTGACAAAGTCCCACATCAAAGGCTACTGAGTAAACTCATCAGCCATGGAATAAAAGGACAAGTTCTGTCCTGGATTTATGACTGGCTTAAGGGCAGAAAGCAGAGAGTAGTAATAAACGGCAAATTCTCAGGGTGGAAAGAAGTAAAAAGTGGGGTCCCTCAAGGCTCAGTACTGGGACCAATGCTTTTTCATTTATTCATCAATGATCTAGAACAAGGGGTACATAGTAAAATAGCAAAGTTTGCTGATGATACTAAATTATTTAGGGTAGTAAAATCTGAAAGAGATTGCCAAGAGCTCCAGAGGGATCTCTTAGCATTGGGTGAGTGGGCAACCAAGTGGCAAATGTGCTTTAATCTTAACAAGTGCAAAGTAATGCACATTGGGGCCAAGAATCCAAATTAAGTCTATAAACTGATGGGGTCTGAGCTTTCTGCAACACATCAGGAAAGGGATCTCGGGGTTTTGGTGGACAGTTCAATGAAGGTGTCAACCCAGTGCGCGGCAGCAGCGAAAAAAGCAAATTCAATGCTGGGAATAATTAGGAAGGGAATAGAAAATAAGACAGCAAGTGTCATTTTGCCCCTTTATAAATCTATGGTGAGGCCACATTTGGAGTATTGTGTACAATTCTGGTCACGACACCTCAAAAAGGATATTGTGGAACTAGAGAAAGTGCAGAGAAGGGCAACCAGAATGATTAAGGGTCTGGAACACCTCCCTTACGAAACCAGGCTGCAACGTCTAGGCCTCTTCAGTCTGGAGAGACGGCATTTGAGAGGGGACCTGATTGAAGTATATAAAATTATGCACGGTATAGAAAGGGTGGATAGAGAAAATTTCTTTTCTCTATCGCACAACACTAGAACCAGGGGGCACTCTATGAAGCTGATGGGTAGGAGAATAAGGTCTGACAGGGGGAAGTATTTCTTCACCCAGAGGGTCATCGGCTTATGGAATGTGCTGCCGGAAGAGGTGGTGACAGCTACCAGTCTGGATGGCTTTAAGGTAGGGTTAGACAAATTTATGGATGACAGATGTATCAATGGCTACTAGAACGAATGCCTAGATGCATCTTTCAGGCTGAGGGGGGGAGGAACTGGGGCGCTTCAAAGGCCATCTGCTGGTACTCGAGAGCAGGAGAAGGTTTGTCCTTGTCTCTGCTTGAGATGCCCATGAGCATTTGGTGGGCCACTGTGTGCGACAGGATGCTGGACTAGATGGGCTGTGGCCTGATCCAGCAAGGCTTCTCTTATGTTCTTATGTAAGAAAGAAAGGGTTTTAATTGCCACAAAAAGTGAAGGTGGCAAAATTGGCTTCCAGCCGTTTGGACTGCATCCAGCCCTGCTCTGCCTCCAGGCTTTGCTCCATGCCATGACACGACACATGCAGACTTGGGAATAATCAGTATAGGGGTAAAATTCTACCCAACTTCCCAGATGACCATACGCAGTAGCTTCATATGGATAATACAAAGTGCAGGAGACAAGGTTGAGTCTTAAGGTGCCTCACAATAGGGGTATGCACAAATGTATTTTTTTGCATTCAAATTTGAGTCTATTCAAATATTCCAAAATTTGATTCATCTCAAATTTTAAAAATCTGGATTTTCAAAAATCTGATTTGAATCTGGATTATTCAAATGTGCACATTCGAAAGTTTGATCTGTATTCAAAGATACGAATGTCAATAGCATTCGTATCCATTTTTTAAATTTGCGCACATCCATTCTGTTTCCATTTGCATCCCGTTTTCATCCCACGTTAGAAGCGCAAATACACTTAATTTTCACACGTACTCATATACGATAAATACGGATCTGTTCATTCAAATCCTTTGAAATCTGAAATTCGATCAATTGTGTAAATTCAGATTTTTGAAAATCCAGTTTGAATTCGAATGTCGATATTAGTCAGATTTGAATCTGGCTTTCAAATTTTTGAATATTCATGCACATCCCTACCTCACAAGCTTGTTTTCAGGGTGATAAACAAAAATACTTTAAACAAACTTTTGGGACCCTACTACAGGGATAGAATAAGAACCAGTGCAAAACTGTGTCCCCAGTTCCTGAGTCCTGAAGCCAGTCCAGAGGGATACCATGGTTTACTGTAAGTGATAAAGGAACACTTACAAGGTTGTCTTTCACCTGGTCCTCTCCTGCCCAAGGCAATCTTGGCACTATGAGTGAGCCCAAGTCAGGACTGAAAAGGTTCTAGAATGTTCCTCTTCATTCAAGGATGCAGCAAATTCCAGAAAGAAATTTCGTGGAAAACAACCCTCCAGAAAGCTTTTCTTTCCCAGCTGGTGCAGACATTGAAGTTCCCATCTCCTCTCATTTCTGGGTCATTCATGAGTGCAGTGCTATGCCTCAGGCATCCCCACAAAGCAGCAAGCAGTTGTGTCTATTGACAGGAACTTCTCCTTTTCTCTGCCTTTTTATTGAAAAGAGACTAGTAAAATTGCAAAAGTGAGCCAGGGCTTGAAGAGAAGAAGCTCTACTTTATTACTTTGATCTCCCTCAGTCACATAAAGCTCAACAGGCAAAATCTAATCTTGGTCATATTTGCTAAAGAAGAAGGGTTGGGCCTTAAGTTGTTGAATTTTCATTTATTTGTGGGAAAAGAGAGGAGAGTGAGAAGGCTCACAAACAAAATTACTTCTAAGAGAGTACTGTGGGACAAACAAAGTTCTGTTTACCATCCAGTAAGCTTGTCCTTTGGACTAATATTATTTCCAAGGTTTCGGGGTAGGTGTTTTCCTAATCCTCTACCTGCATAGTCAACCCCAGCCTATGCTTGCTTGGTGTGAAAAGATTTGGGGCAGGGACTGTGTGATGCCTGGGGTCTGTTTAGTGTATTTAATGTAACATATTTGCAAATGTATTTACAGTATTTATTATATTTAACATTTATACTGTGGAACCTTAGTAAGAACAGGAAAGCAGAAGAGACTAGACTTCCCTAATTTGCATACCAAAGGGGAGAGAGTTGCCCATAGGGCAGCCAATCAGGCAAAGCCATGCCAGGCAACCAGAAGTATAAAAGGCAATGACACCTGAAGAATTTGTTCTATGCTTGAGATTTTCTGGGTGGGAATTTTGTGTCAAACCACTCTGCATCCTGAGGGAGAAATTGCCAAGATAGTTTCACATTGTTCCTTAGGGTCTTGGGAGAGTAGGTTGTCTGAACCTGTGTGTGTTACTGAGAGATCGTTATTTATCCTTTTGAAAGTACCTGCTGACTATTATATTTAATTTATTTATTTTACTGACTTGACTACTTCTACAATTTTAACCAATAAAGAATAAGAACGTTGTTTTAAAAAGCCAAGAGCCTGCAGGGCTATTTATTATTTTATGGGGATTCCAAAGGAAGGGAAGTCTGTGTCTTTAAAACTAGTGAAAGCCAGCAGGAGAAAGCGAGCTGCAGGAGGCTGTTACATTCGCTTCTCTGCTAGGGGTATTACTTGCTGAGGCAAGGGGAAAGTGGTGTGCTCTTTACAAGGCTGAAGACCGGTCCAGCCATCGCAGTTTATTAAAAGAGAAGCCATTATTTATTTAAATAATATTTTAAATGCAGTACAGTACAGTGGGAAAAAGAAAGGACTTCTTGAGGACGAAGGTGCCACAGGCTGCCATAAAGGTCTGAGAAGAACAAATTAGCCAAACATTAGTGTTGTGACTCGTGACCAGAACCCAGTTTGTTCCACCTGTATTTTCCTTTTGCTACATTCACACATTTTTTTTTAACCCTCTGTGGCCGTTGAAAAATGGTTGGCAGGTATGATCATTTACTTGCCATTCTATTTCTTTCCCCCCATGAACCTTCTAGTAACGATGGACTGGAAATGGGATGAGAACATGAGGGCCATACCAACTGTCTCTAAGGCACTTTTGAGCCACGTGGTTTTGTTCATTTCTTTCTTTCTTTGCTAAGTACAAGTGCAGCCTCAGGGGACAGCTGCAACATGGAGAACTATAACAACTCAGCTTCCATATGGCAGATGTATTACATGCATCAGCCTTCACTAATCCCTGCCAGACTCTGAAGACTAATTTAGGAAGAGGGGGAAAGACATTAAATATTCAAATTCTACAACCAGAAGCAAAATTACAGCAACCCTTCATCCTCCCCACTCAATCCTGCCATTGGAGCACATAAACAGGGCAAATGTACTCGTTAGCCGCACAACACTGCTGATGTGGTCCTTCTGTTTGCTGAGGGCATTGCATATGTTAGTCCCGCTGGCTCAGATTTTCCTCCATGAGTCACCTGCAGGGATTCTAGCCACAGGACTACTGTGAAGTCAAAGTGCCTTCCTGCTCTTGGCCTTATTCTGGAATATATTCCAGAATAGGGACCTTCTATCTGCATGCTTGTGTACACTATGGAAGGTGCCAAGTGAGGTCAGCCATACTCTGAATTAACTTCTGCCCAGCAGACCACTATCCTGAGATATATTCCAGAATAAGGCCAAGTGCAGAAAGGGCTAATAAGAGGTTGGTCAACTAAGGCTGGTGATCTATCCCTTCAAAACCCCTGTGGCCAATGGTGCTTTTGGAAGACAGGCAACTGAATATAATATTGTAACTGTCCAGGACTGATTAGAATTTGAATTGCTGTTATTGTAATTTTTGCAAGGTATCATTTTTCTCATTAATACCAACTAGATATAAATGGAGGAACTACTACCTATAAAAGGGATATGTTCTTTGTTCCAAGTGCAGTGCTATGAATGTTTCTTAGAAAGAACAAATTACTGAATATTGTGAGACTGATTCCCAGATAGCGGTGTTAAATACTGAAGCTCACTGAGGGCTTGAACCTGAAACAAGAATCTCACCTGAGCAGCATTAGGTAACTCTGACCTAAAACAAGGAAATCTGCCAGATCACAACACACTTTGAGAACCGGCAGTGACTGCAACAGGGTCAGCTTCTTGCTGGAGCGTATTTCTTGTCTTATTCCTTCCCTTTTGTAAGTAATATGCTGTTGGCTGCATTAGCAGATATTAGGCTAAGGACCCGGAACTGGAAATGGCTCAGTGGATACATTCAAGTGGTACTGCTGCATCAGTGCGTTTCACCATTACAACTTGTGGGTGAGTCGTGCCTTGTTGTTAGGAGCTGGGAACGAAAAACATTGCACATAGCTCAGATCTGATAAGCTATCAATCAAGTTAATGAGGTGCGTGACCTTTGGGTGAAGCCAGGCGTGCAAAATAAAGACTATGTAATACATCTTGCCAAGAGGACCTCAAAGAAGCATTACAGCAGAGCAAAACAAGCTAAAATATTCTAGGCCCTTCCTGCACTGGGCTTTATTTCAGATTATACCCCAGAATAGCAGCCTGCCTTCCACATGCTGGTGCAGACTACCATCAACCCCACCCAGGACCATCCATAGTCAACACTAGCACATGGAAGGCAGGCCCCTATTCCTGGATATAATCTGAAATAAAGTCCAGTGCATAAAGGGCTCTAGATTGTCAGAAAATTACCTTAACTTCTGCTTAGGGTGGAGTTTGCTGGATCTGCTCGCAGAGAGGTTTCTGGCAATGTTCCAAATGCCCAAGACTGTAGGATTAAGTCAAAGAATGATCACCTTCTCAGACATCCTGGGGTACGAATATACCCCAAAAATGTGTATAAGCGTTAATAGAAATTAAGATGAATTGTTAATTTGTATATTTCTATATCAGCACTTCACAGTCTCAGAAAGGCATAAAATATATCAAATGTGTAATATGTTATTGATTTTTGATATGCCTTTTCCTCTACATTAGCTTGTTTTAGCATTATAAACTGTCAACAGTGATTGTAATCTGCCTTGTGTAAACATGGAATATTAGTAATAATGATAAAAAATGCTATAAAGACAAAAATGTTTTTGAGTAAGCAGTACTGTTGTGCTGTAGACCAGGCAGGAATTGTCACATAGCGTAGTGGTTTTGGACTGGAGTCAGATAACTTGTCAATCTCAGAGAATAGCTGGACAGTCATTCAGACAAACAAATCAAGAGACAAAGTATTTCTTTAATCAGTGAAAGGTTCAGCAGCTTTATTTCAGAATCCTTTCTGATACAAACTTCTCTTTAAAACCAGAAACTAAAGACAAAAGACATGTACAACACAGAACTACTTTTATAACCCGCATACTGCAAGTCATCATGAGGTTTCAGAATGAAGTAATCTAATTACTGCAACAGCATGAGACTGAATCACAAGACTCTGAGTCATGAGTTGCTGACTCGTCGTGACTCTTCAGTTCCTGATAACAACAGTCTAAACTGTTTGACAGGAATGTGGTTTCTCAATCCAGCAAGTTAGGATCACAAGCATGAACTTTCATTTAGGTTGCATCCAGATGTCAGTTATTTATTTTGCTATATTTGGATAATCTAGAATAAAGCATGGATATCCCAGAACACTTTATTCTGGAACATCCAAATATAGGCCATGGCCACACCTTGCTGAAATAGTTTGTTTTACTAAGAAATGACTCAAAATACACTAACTCCAACCATGCCAAATACCTGATAATCTGTCCTCAGTTTGGGCTGTTATGCTCACACTTTTCTTTTCTCATCCCAAGACTCCTTTTGCAAGACTTTTTTAGATCTCCATCCCACTCCACCATTACTTCTCCCCCTGTGCTCTGATAGAATAAAGCTTCTGTCACTCAACATTTTGTAATCACACATTGGGTGAAAAGGAAGGCAAAATCATGCAGGATCCACCCAGTATAGTAGGGTTCAGCCCCCTTTAGTTCTCTTCCTAACATCCCCAAAATGAAAAGGATTAAAACTCTTAATGGCTTGAACCCTGTAAAAATCAGGACTCAGGGAAGTAGTACTGAAGGGAAGAAAGTCCACAAATAAAACAGATAGGACTAAAAAGGTGTGAGCTGTGGGATCCAAAGATGGACTGAATAAGGATTAAAATGAAGGTGTGACCACAGCCTTGTGGAATAAGTAAGTGTGGTCTGGATGCAGCCTGGTTTTCTCAAGGCAGGATTTAATTATGATGCTGATGAAAGTTGAGTGGAGATTTGTTTTAAACAACAAGCTCTCAGTGCTTAAAAAGCTACAGTCCATTTTCAGATAAACTCACAACCTTCTGATTTGGGATTTCTAAAAGGATGTTGCCAGTTTTTCTTCCTCTCATCCTAATAAGAATAGGAATGAGCTCAGCCAATGGGCACACAAGGGCAACCAATTATTGTAAGCATGCTGACTGAGTAGCAAAATTTTCAGGGTGTATTTATCTAGACAACTGCTTGTCTAAAAATATTTTCCCATGAGTTACTCCTTCTGTCTTTGCTTATGTCAGGATTTGTTGCTGTTGTTTTTTACTGGTGAAAAATATAAAAAAAAGTAAGAATAGAGGAGAATGTGGGGGGGGGATCCATATTTCCTGTTTTAATATTTGAAAAAACACAAAGTTTGGGCAGATGGTGAAGCATTCCAAGGGAAGACTTGAAAAGCCCAAAGGACATAATCCAAAAGGATATCTGAGATCTGCTGTGACAAATTTGCAGAGCACCTTGAGGGCAATGTTGTTCAGATTCACAGGGGACTAGATGCCACAGCTGTGAACAGTCTAAAGGAAGTTTTCAGGGAACTGCTGGTCCAGTTCCTCTGGTAACTTAGAATAGCTAGCCTGTTGTGATCACTTCAATTACCTTCTCCCATCATTACTCCCATGTCTCATTTTATCCACATTCCCCAGCTACTTTTGGGAACTGTCGTTTATTAAGTCTGGTCCTTTACTACATACACACACAAAGGAATGAAACAGATTCATTGCTTTTAAATAAGAAAAGGAAGAAGAATAAGAAATACATTTCTCAACACACAAGGGAAAGAAAGGAAGTCGGAAAAAGAACAATGAAACATTCTGGATGACTATTAAAGAAAACAGAGGTGACAGGCAGCAGTATTCAAATGGGAAACAGGCGAATAGGCAGAAAGTTGAATTTTGGAACATGTATTTTTAAGGCTGTCTTTTTCTTAAGATCTGGTGGGAGGCAGTGAATTATATATAAAATCCATGTAACAGATTTATTGGGGCCAATCAAAATATCACAACGTGATACTTTATAATAGTTTGATTCATTTGATAAAGGCAGTTCAGGCTAGGGAAGGGAAAAGAATGGTCCCTGAACTGTTGGCTTGTAAGGGAGTGTGAAAGATCCAACAAAGAACCCCATAAAAAATAGGTCCAAAATATATAACAAGAGGGAACAAAAAGATCTAGTAAAAAGCAAAAAAGATACAAAAGGAGATGGAAGAGACTCCCAGCCTCAGTAGAAATGCTATTTGAAATTTGAATGTAATATGAAAGTACTTCATGTTTTATATAAAACTCAGAGGCATGCAAAACATGTTTGCTAGATCCGTGTCCCTCCTGGCTGGTTTCGGCTAGCAGGGTGACTACGCGGAGCTGGATCCAGGCTATTGTGAATGCTTCTTTAGGAGAGGGGTCCTTTCCGGCTCCCTACAAGGAGGCAATTGTGCGCCCCCTTCTCAAGAAGCCTTCCCTGGATCCAGCCGTTATAAATAACTATCGTCCAGTCTCCAACCTGCCTTTTGTTGGGAAAGTAGTGGAGAAGGTGGTGGCGCTGCAACTCCAAGGGGCTCTGGATGAAGCCGATTACCTGGGTCCCTTTCAGTCAGGTTTCAGATCTGGCCATTCCACGGAAACTGCTTTGATCGCGCTGATGGATGATCTCTGGCGGGCCCGGGATAGAGGTGAATCCACTATTCTGGTGCTCCTTGATCTCTCGGCGGCTTTCGATACCATCGATCATGGTATCCTTCTGCGGCGGTTGGAGGGCTTGGGAGTGGGAGGCATCGTTTTACGGTGGTTCTCCTCCTATCTCTCTAATCGCTCACAATCGGTGTTAGTGAGGGGTGAGAGGTCCACCTCTAGGTTACTCCCTTGTGGGGTACCCCAGGGGTCGGTGCTTTCCCCCTTACTATTCAACATTTACATGAAACCATTAGGGGAGATCATCCGACGACATGGGGTAGGATGTCATCAGTACGCTGATGATACTCAGCTGTACATTTCCACTCCATGCCAAGTCAACGAAGCAGCGAAAGTGATGTGCCAGTGTCTGGAGGCTGTTAGGACCTGGATGGGTGAGAACAGACTCAAACTAAACCCTGACAAGACGGAGTGGCTGTGGGTATTGCCTCCCAGGGACATTTCAAACTGTCCATCCATTTACCTGGGGGGTGAACATATTACCCCCTCAGAGAAGGTTCGCAACTTGGGAGTCCTCCTTGACCCGCAGCTTAGTTTAGACCATCATATAGCTGCGGTCTCAAGGAGGGCGTTTGCCCAGGTTCGCCTGGTGCACCAGCTGCGTCCTTATTTGGATCATGAGGCCTTACGTACAGTCGCTCATGCTCTTATTACCTCGAGGTTAGATTACTGCAACGCTCTCTATATGGGGCAGCCCTTGAAGAACGTTCGGAGACTACAGGTGGTCCAGAACGCAGCTGCAAGAGCTATTGTGGGACTTCCTAGACGGTCCCACATTACACCAACACTCCGCGAGCTGCACTGGCTGCCTGTCGGTCTCCGGATCCGATTTAAGGTGCTGGTTATAACCTATAAAGCCCTACATGGCTTAGGACCAGTATATCTGAGAGACCGCCTCCTGCCTCATGAGTCCCTCCGACCGATTAGGACCCATAGACTGGGGCTCCTGAAAGTTCCAACATTGAAACAGTGCAGAAGAGCGGCCCTGAGGGGGAGAGCCTTCTCGGTGGCAGCCCCCACCTGGTGGAATGAGCTCCCGCACGCTATAAGAAATGCCCCCACCCTCCTGGAGTTTAGAAAGCTTGTTAAGACCTCCCTGTTTCGGGAATGGGTTTGAGAGTGGGTGTTTGATGTTACTGTTTTGCTTTTAACTGTTATTGTTTTAACCTGTCTGATATTTTGACCTGTTGTAAGCCGCTCCGAGTCTTCGGAGAGGAGCGGCATATAAATTGAACAAATAAATAAATAAATAAATAAATAAATAAATAAATAAATAAATAAATAAATAAATAAATAAATAAAACCCACAGAAATATTTAAAATCTAGCCACATTCAATCAATTGGCAATAACAGACATATAAATATGTAATTGCTCATATGAAGTTATCTTTTAAGAGCCACTTGATATAATCAAGAAAGGAACACTGGTCATGGGTGAATCCAAACATGTTTTGGCAGTTTTTCTCTTCTTCTGTTGCTTTCCCTTGAAGTTTCTCCAAAGATAAAGCAAGTGTTATGATATCTCCCTGTACATAAAGATCAGAATGGTTAATGTTGTGGTTTTCAGTGCTGTGTTTATGGATAAATAAGCCAGACAATGACAAAACAAGACCAAAAATGTGTAGACTCTTTTGAATTTGGGGGTTCACGAAGTCTCCTTGGGATAGCTTAAAAAAAAAATCAGTGGATTCTAGATCAAATAAAACCTAAATATTCTTTAGAATATTTCACTCACTAGAAATATTTCAGTCTCACTAGAAAACAAGTTGATGCTTGGGAAGTGAAAGAGAGAACAAGGGGAGGAGGAGAACAATCAGCTAGTAGATGTGTAGACTCAGGGCCTGTTCTCACTTATGTGATATCGATGCCACAGCACACTTTAGGACAGAGTATATGCACACTGTGTGATGCCACCTCTCTGTCAGAATGGCCCAGAGCTATCCTGATTGTCACTAGCTATAAAGCAGTAAAAACTTATCTAGAGCTTTACTGGGAGCATCTTGAAACCCCCAGAGGTAGTGTTCACATTACTTCCAAATGTGAATGCTGCTTGGGGGTGGTACAGTGTGGCTGCACAGTTAACATAACATAAAAACATAAGAGAAGCCTTGCTGGATCAGGCCACAGCCCATCTAGTCCAGCATTCTGTCACACACAGTGGCCCACCAAATGCTCATGGGCATCTCAAGCAGAGACAAGGACAAACCTTCTCCTGCTCTCGAGTCCCAGCAGATGGCCTTAGAAGTGCCCCAGTTCCTCCCCGCCCCAGCCTGAAAGATAGACCCAGGCATTCGTTCTAGTAGCCATTGATACATCTGTCATCCATAAATTTGTGTAACCCTACCTTAAAGCCATCTAGACTGGTAGCCGTCACCACCTCTTCCGGCAGTACATTCCATAAGCCGATGACCCTCTTGGTGAAGAAATACTTCCCCCTGTCAGACCTTACTCTCCTACCCATCAGCTTCATAGAGTGTCCCCTGGTTCTAGTGTTGTGCGATAGAGAAAAGAAATGTTCTCTAACCACCTTTTCTATACCATGCATAATTTTATATACTTCATGTTGGTGATAACCACAGCAAAGACCTGGAGCACATGGCCATTGCCATGGTAATGTGGACAGATCAAGATGGTATTGTCTGCACTTTGAGGGCAGTGCCAGCACTTACAAAGCAAATGCTGGCCACCGTCCCTGAACATAACTTCTGTTGGAAACTGTGCCATGGAAATTAAATCCAAAAAAGATGAAAACCTCTCCAACAGATCAAGAAGGATTGTAAAAGAATGGCCAGCTGCAGGAACGCAATCCATATGATCATCAAGATTCAGCTACAACTAGCAGGCACCAAGATACAAGTGTTACAACTAGTCTTTTTTTCTCAATATAGCAATCTATAGTATCAACTATAGGTTCACTTCACCTGAAACAAAAATCAGGGGGAAAAGAATCAAAATTGCCAACCAGTTTAAACTTGAAAAATAATTTGCACATTCTGAAAATGCCATATTGGGAATGTGTCAGAAATGCCAACACAACTTAAAGTCTCTGCCTTAGATCTTGCTTGCTCTGTGCTTCTCCTGATCCACACAGCTCAGGCTTCCCTAGACAAATGGAGGCAATGGAGAAATCAGGGGCTCTTCTAAAACACCACCACCACCCCGGTCAGACTGCCAGAAAAAGAAAAAAGGTTCCAAGTTCAGCTTGGCAAGGCAAGAGTCCACAGTGAAACACTGAAATTGAAATCCTCAAACACTGTGAGCACATCCCCACGACGTCGTTATCTCGAATTCAAAACGTTTTGAGTTCGCGCAGTTTAGACGGCAGTTCGGCTTAATACGGTACTTCCGTGTTAAACGACGTTAAAACGTTTTAAAATAAATCCTGATTTCAAGAGGTCTCACTACGGATCGTGGGCTTGATACGTGTTTCATTTTTTACTGTGTGGACAGTATCGTTTTCCGGGATGAGATTCCGTATTAAGGCTGTCCCGCCCCCAATCGCACTGTAACTAATGGCTGTACGTATTAGAAGCACGTCATGTTTAGGGTTTCCTTCATTGAAAAAATCCACCCTCAAACACCCACTATAAACCTCCAGTCCTTAAAGCTACACTGTATCAATGTAGGCACTTCACACCTTAGAAACAATGTTGCAGTTTTGCGCAATTTCAGCTCTTTGAAGGTTCTGAACTTTAAAAAAGGGAAAGGAAAGCCCTGGAGCCTGTATTTTAAAAGCTGTGGCCCTCCTCCCCCCTTCTTTGCCATTGCTGCTGCTCCTGTGAATGATTGATCGGCCTCCTCCAGCCGAAGGAAGATGCTCCGCTGCCGCTGCCCACATTGCAGGAGCAGGAGCAGCGGGATTGATTCAGCGTGGGGCTTATCCAGCAGTACGAGGGGTGAACGGCAGGCGCCCCCACCCGCCATCCATCTGACACCTCTCTCCTCCTTCCCCACCAGACCGCCACCCCGCCTCGGTAGGGGATGTGCGGCCGGTGCCTTGCCTCAGCCCCCGCTCTACTGGAGCCCGATGTCAGCACCGGCGAAATGGCTGCTCCTTTCTCCGCCACCGCCTCCGTCTCCTACCGCTGCTGGGGAAATGAAGCGACACCCCCCATCCTGCTGCGGGCGGGGGGTGCCTGCCATTCACCCCTCGTAGTGCTGGATAAGCCCCGCGCTGAATCAATCCCGCCTGCTCCTGCTCAAGCGACGGCGGCAGCGGCAGCGGAGCATCTTCCTTTGGCTGGAGGAGGCCGATCAATCATGCACAGGAGCAGCAGCAAAGGCAAAGGGGCGGGGAGGAGGGCAGTGAGAGGGAGGAGTGGCGGGCGGCATTGGCAGTGGAGCCCCTTCTCTGAAGGGGTGTTCTGTTGTGAGGAGAAGAATGGGATGTTTGTCAGCCGCTTTGACCCCCCCCTTAAGGGTGAGAACTGGTTTGTCAGTCGCTTTGAGCCCCCTTAAGGGTGAGAAGGCTTGTCAGCCGCTTTGAGTCCCCTGAAGGGTGAGAACAGAAGGTTTGTCAGCCGCTTTGAGCCCCCTTCAGAGGCTACTTTGCCTCTGCCTGTGGTCACACCTAAGGTTTAATCCAGTTTCAGTCCACTTTCAGAATGAGAGAATACACCAGCAAACTGACAAGCTGGTTTTCTTTCAGGGTTAATAACTCAGAAAATCCACCTTTAGGCTAGATAATGTGGAAAGAAAACTACTGGTCACTTTGCTGATGTGTTCTCTCACTCTGAAGGTGGAGTGAAGCTGGATTAAACCTTAGGTGTGACCACAGGCAGAGGCAAAGTAGCCTCTGAAGGGGGCTCAAAGCGGCTGACAAACCTTCTGTTCTCACCCTTCAGGGGACTCAAAGCGGCTTAACCCCTGAACCACCACCACCACCACCCGGGGGCTTGAGCGTGCGGAGCAGCCAGCGGCGGCAGCGCAAGGAAGGAAGGAAGGATGCATGCTGCTGCTGGAAAGGGGAAGGGAGGGGAGAGAAGGACAATAGGAAGGAAGGAAGGAAGGAAGGAAGGAAGGAAGGAAGGAAGGAAGGAAGGAAGCCTGCCTTTCCTCCAAAGATGCCCACTCAGGAAATATAATTCTCCTCTTTCTTCCATCACAACAGCCCTGCGAGGTAGGGTTGGACCAAGGTCTCTCAGTTTGCTGCCACAACTGAGCCAACATTTGTCATTGCCTACTTCCAGGGACTAGCTAGGGCTCCAACCAATGACCCTCTACCACTGAACGTCAGTCACACACACACACACGCACGCCGCACACACTCCATGGGCACCCTTCGGTGCAGTTTTTTTGGCAGAGATACAGCAGTGGTTTGCCGGCCGGAGGCTGGGGCTCGAACCGATGACCCTCCGCCCTCCTAGCGGTTTGCTCTCCCACATCTGTGCCGAGAAGGGACCTGTGACTAGCCCAAGGTCACCCATCTGGTTTCATGGAGGAAGAAGAGTTGGCTTTTCTACCCTGCTTTCCTCACTTATTGAAGGGGACTCAAAGCAGCTGACAAACCTTCTGTTCTTCTCCCCACAACAGAACACCCAGTGAGAGCTCAGAAGGGAGCTGTCACTAGCCCAAGGTCACCCATCTGGTTTCATGGAGGAAGAAGAAGAGTTGGCTTTTCTGCCCCACTTCTCACCCCCATTTAAGGGGACTGAAAGCGGCTGACAAACTTTCTGTTTTTCTCCCCACAACAGACACCCTGTGAGGTGGGTGGGGCTGTGAGAGCTCAGCAGAGATCTGTGACTGGCCCAAGGTCACCCAGCTGGCTTTGTGGAGGAGTGTGGAATCGAGGTTACCAGGTATTCCCAGATGAGAGTCCAGCTCCCTAACCACTAGTCCATCTGTTTCATTTGTGGACTTTCTTCCCTTCAAGCATACTTTCCTGAGTCCTGGTTTTTATTGGTCTCAATCCATTATAGGCTGTGGTCACACCTAAGGTTTAATCCACTTTCAGTCCACTTTCAGAGTGAGAGAATTTATAGGCTGTGGTCACACCTAAGGTTTAATCCACTTTCAGTCAACTTTCAGAGTGAGAGAATATATCAGCAAAGTGGCAAGCTGTTTTCTTTTAGGGTAAAATTCACCTCTGGGAGAGATAATGTGGAAAGAGTATTACTGGTCACTTTGCTCATGTTTTCTCGCTCTGAGGGTGGACTAAAGAAACAGCTTTTTCCTCCCCACGTTCAGGCAAAGTTATGGCTTTAATATGTTTAATATGAACACATTAAAACCAATGTGTTGTGACCCGCACTGAGACCCTTGTGTATAGAGTGGGATAAAAATATGAATGAATGACACCCCACCACAGCCACCCTATGCCTCTTTAATGTTTAAAGCCCCGGTCCTTTGATACAGAATCTCAGCTGTATTACTTCCTTTCACTTTCTAAAGTTCTGAAGTTTTGAAATTTCGGAAATTTGCAACATTGTTAAGAGTGAGCTGGAATGCTGCGGTGGAAGGATGAGAATGGAGGGGCGCGTCCGTCCGTCCGCTGTCGGCCGAGAAGCGGACGGCTTGGAGGTGAGACGGGCGCATGGTGCCGCGCCAGGTGGGCTGGGCTGTCCGCCGGGCGGAGGGGAAGGGAAGGGAAGGGCGGTGGAGGGGCCGCTTGCTGATGCGCGACTGCAGGAGGAGGAGGAGAGACGGCATCGGACAAGCCCTTCTCGGGGCGCCTCCAGGGCACCACTGTGCACTGCTGAGAAGGGGAAGGGAGGGGAGAGAAGGTGCCGGATTGGGCAGGGGGTCCCCGGCGGAGCTGAGTGCACCGGAGGGACTTGGGCAGGGGGCATCCCAATGACAGCTGATTAGAACAAAGAGGCAAAAAAGGCTTGCATGACGCACAGGGAAGGGAGGGTGGGATCCTGGCAGGGAAAACCAATCACAGAGAGAGGGTGGGCAATGGGCAGGAGGACAATGCTGCCATGTGGACTCCGAGTATTGATCCCGCGTTAAGGCTGCAATCGGAACCGGATCAACTTGCAAGTCATGTGGACAGCTTTGTTCCGTTTCTTTTATTTCGAATTCTTTAAACCGAAATAACGCATGCCGTGAAGATGCAGCCTGTTTGTTCCATTCTCTACAGTCACTAAGCCAATGGGTCTCAACCTGGGGTCGGGACCCCTTTGGGGGTCGAACTACCCTTTCAGAGGGGTCGCGACAAGTCTCTCGCCACCCTTCCCTCCTACCTCACAGCTGCTCCGCACCCATGGTTGGGGGTCTCTACAACATGAGGAACTCCATTAAGGGGTCGCAGCATTAGGAAGGTTGAGAACCGCTGCAAGTGCCCAAAGTAGCTCCACCAATGGCTCAATTAGTCCAGCAGTCTGCTCTTAAAGTGACCAATAAGATTCTTACAGACAGCCCAGAAGCCAGAATGTTCTAGTATTGGACTAATAAAAGAAAAATAAGTTCCCACATCTCTAGGATTGTGTCTTCATGTACCTGTCTGGGTGCTGGGGGAGATGGTTTCAGGAATTAATATCTCCATACAACATGCCCATCAAGGCCAAGGGCATCAAGTTATTCTTTACAAAGAAGCATCCAATCCATGCTTCACCAGGTGTGCACATTACTGGACATGAATGCTATGGAATGCCTGATGACACAAGAGGTATTTCTTCAGGTGTCTCCTGTGGTGCCCATGCCCATGTCACCATGGTAAGGATACTGCGAGGTGAACGTGAGTTCGCCTTGGGAGAGTCCCCATGCAAAGCCCTAATCCGGGCTACATGAGGGACAAAATCCCAAAAATTGAAACAAAAAAAAACACCCTTTATAACTGTTCTTGCCCTGAATTACGGGACAAGAACGGGTTATCCTGGGGCATGGGGACACTCCCGGCTTACGATTGCAGCATTAGCAGGCAGGGTTTCTCTGTCCCCACCAGTAATGCTGCGATCGCAAGTGTCCCTCCCTTGCCTGAGCACTTAATCACCCAGGTAAGGGCTGTCAGGTGGGTATAGGGGCTGTCATTGCATGAGCAGAGCTCTGCTAAAATGATTAAAATAAATGCGGCTTTCATGTCTGTTTTAATCATCTTACAGGAGCTCTACTGGTGCTCTTGACAGCCCCTATACCCACCTGACAATTGCTCAGCTGACTGCAGGGCAGCTGTCAGGTGATTGTTCAGGGTAAATCAAGCCCTTATCTGGGCGATTAAGTGCTCAGGCAAGGAGGTGGTGGAGAAAACCGTGGCATCTCGATGCCGGGGTTTACCATGGTTTTCATGGGGATGGGTGGGTTTGCCTTGAACCTGCCCTGTCCTCCATTGCCATGGGGACTCCTTAATCCAAATTAAGATTTGCATTAAGGCTGCCCCAAATCTACTGTGAGGCAGTGGCAGCCCCATGGGGACGAGCCCCATGTCTATTTAATGTATTTATTTAAGTTGTCTGCAATGTATTTAAATGTATCTATGAGAAATTGTCTTTGCAGTAGGCACAGTGAGCGAGAAGGCACAGGTAAGGAAAAGGGCTTAGACATCCTAATTAGCATAACGGAAGAGGGAGAGAATGCCCCAGGAGCAGCCAATCAGAGCAAAGACTCGTGCCAGGTAGGGGGTATAAAACCTATCTGCCAAGGGAAAGAAATGTTCTATGCTTGGGTTTTGGGGGGTGGGAGGTTGTGAGTGCCTGACCTGAACCCCTGAGGGGAAACTACATCAAGCTAGATCCAGGACTCTAGGCTAGAAAAATTCTAGAGAAGAATCTTTATAACAGCCTGAGTGGGATAGGTTGTTGAAAGCCTGAGTTTTATTAGAAAGCTTTTGTTTGTTTTACTTATTCATTTAAATGCAACAGTTATATCTTCTTATTTGTTTTTAAGAGAACATCTGACTGCAGTATTTATTAATAGCAACTGGGTTTACCAGAGTAAAGGGAGCCTGTGACTTTAAATCAGTGAAAGCAGGTGGAAAGAAGCAGAGCTGTGGGTGACTGATCGTATGGCTTCTCTGCTTGGGGCTTTTGTGAAAGCTGAGGCTTGTGGCGAACTCTTTAGCTCATGGATGGGACGCAGCGGCCAGCACTGATTTAAGCTTTAAAACTTATTTGTTTTACCTCTCACAAAAGCCAGCGGAGGGGGCGAGTGATGTCCTGCCCTGACTGAGGAGGGTGTCACACCTCCCACAGTCACAGCCTAGATTTCAGGTGTATGGAACATCCAGTTGGGAAGGGAGACTGGAATGCTGCATCTAACACACAGGCCTTTCCTTTTCATCCTCAGGATATTTCAGTGCAAGCAATTTTGCTTTCATTTGAAATGAATGTCTTAAAAAATGTCTCATTTTTTAATGGCAGACAGCCCAATCTGTTAATATCTTATTATGTTATGCTGGGAGCACCTCAGGAATTTTAAAGATATAGCTGAATTAAATTCAGGTAAAAAAAATATCCCTGGATACAATATGTCCTGAGTCTGACACCAGTATCATTGCTAAGCAGTGAGCAAAGAATCAATGCAAGTTTATTGAATGTGGCAGGAGATTTGCTAGAGAGTGCAAGCATTGATTTTTTTTGTATTATAAACAAACAAATATTGATACACCTATGCACATGGAAAATAGATCTTGCCTTTACTGTAATGAACCACAGAAATGTAAAAAGGAAACCTGCTCAGCACTATACCTGTAATAGGTTAGGAAGTAGGTACTTTCTTATGTTAATATCGACAATATTGAATTATTATATCTTATGCTTCCAGCAGAAATGGCTAAGGAACCATTTTCATGTATTTCAATATTGAACAGAATAGCTGTATCCCTAATGAAGAATTTAATGAAAAGAGATAATGGAAATTTGATGTATGGAAAATGCAAAAAAGGATATGGACCTGGGAGTCTACGTTTCTAGTCCACTTCACCTTCTCGTGTTTATTAAAGTTTGGAAACCAAAAGTTTTTTTTTTATCTGTGGTAATGAATTTATCCACTAATGTTAAAATCTTTTGTTCACCGAATATTCTCTTTTAGTACCTCCAAGTTTCATGCATATTAACTTTTAGATATTTCTGGCTGAATCTATATATTTATGCAGTGGTCCAAGGCTGAAGTTTCTGCCAGATGAAACTAAAAGGCTACACATAGGTGCCATTGACAAATGCTCCCCCCAGGCAACCGGGGGAAGGGGGAAGGCTTGTAAATGCTTACAGCCCTCAAGCTGCCACAACCCCTAACCAAAGCACCCTTAACATAAACCAATTTTAAGTACTACTAGGCAGCCTTAGTGAGGGGAAGTTACCTCCTCCCTCCATGAGGTGAATGGATGGGAGAGGAAACAAAGTATGATGATTCTACCAAGAACTGCTGTTGTGAAGACTGAAAATTGCCAACATCTGGAGCCATTTCTGCTCCTCAAAGTGAGTCCAGGTAGAATCCTCACAGCTGTGAGTGAAAGTTCTTACAGCAGCATTGTCCTATCTATGGCAGAGCCTCGGCCATGAAGCTGAGATTCTGTCTTCCCTGCAGCAGATCTCACACTTCTTTCTGCAAGGCCGGAGACCATGAGGGTGATGCCATAGTGTCATACAGAACTTTTAAAATCATTACCTTACAAATAATGAAGTCCCTGTGCATAGTTTATGCAGATCAGTAGCAACAACAACAGGCCCCACTAGCTATGCATACTCTCACCTCAGGAAGTACCATCTGGTGAAACATGAAGCAATAAACTGGCTTTTTTGGGGGGGTGATTACTGGGACATTTTTGCACTTCCCTTCCTGTCCGTTGGACATGTGCAAGAGCTAGTCACTAACAGCCCAAGCCCCACATGATTGATCACTCACCTGTGATTGATCCAGGGTGGCGCTCCTCTCCTAGGTGCCGCGATCTTGAGTGTGGTGCCCTCTGTGGCTGCACATGTGTCAAAGCCATCACCATGATGACACTGACACTCTGCACAGTTGCATCAGGAGGTTAGCAGAGTTGCCAGCGCACTTGCACAGCAGCTCCATTGACCTCCCTGTCCAGTAAAGGTGTGAATGGTCACCGCTGTATGCTTCAGTTAAGTTTTCAATAAAGGTTGGTAAACTTGTGGAGCAAGATTTCACGCTCCACAGCTAGTTGATCATTAGTCACCTTCTACATTTTTATGTTGTAAATGCCTCCTGCAAGTGCAAATGCACTTGCCCAGATGCTGCCTAATTATCAAGTATGGGCCAAAGTGTGAATTGGACCCTTGTCTCCAGTTATCCCAGCAAGATCTTAAAGCCTATAGGTTAATGTAACAAACTTCTCTAAGACAGATTGCAACAGGCTGGTGTGTGTTATTCAGGGGGGAGGGAAATGTTCCGAAGCAAAAATAATACTGAAACAACAATCTTCATAAAGAAACAATAAAAAGAGGAAATTGTTGGTTGGCTGCAATAGACGGCAACAAGGTAACAGCCTTTGGCAATAAGACAATGATCAGGCAGGTCCAAAGATCAAAAGCAAAGCTACCATGGATCAATATGATGCAAGGATATTGTTAAGGGCAGTTTAAAGAGTGCTGCTGTTCTAAGCTGAAGCAACAGGTATCTTGGTCTCTCCATGTGTGTTCATGTGGTAAAAACTAACAAACAATTCCACACAGCTGTCTCCTAGAGTGCTTCCCCATGGGGCTGCCACTGCCTCATGGTGGATTTGGGGCAGCCTTAATGTGAATCTTAGGGTGTTTTTCCACTGTCACGAGAAGTACCCATTAAGTACCCATTAATGGGTACATTAATGCCATTTAGTACCCATTAATGGGTACTTAATGGATACTTCTAGTGACAGTGGAAAAACACCCATAATTCACATTGAGTCCCCATGGCAATGGAGGACAGGGCAGGTTCAAGGCAAACTCTCCCATCCCCATGAAAACCACAGTAAATTCCTGCATTGGGACGCGACGGTTTTCTCCACCACCACCCCCTCGCCTGAATGCTTGATTGCTCAGGTAAGGGCTTGATTTACCCCAAACGATCGCCTGACGTTGCTTTTGCGTATGTTTTAATCATCTTACCGGAGCTCTCCTCGTGCTCTTGACAGCCCCTGTACCTGCATGACAGTTGCTAAGCTGACTGCATCTGGCAGCTGGCAGGCAATCAATTGGGGTAAATCAAGTGCTTACCTGGGCAATTAAGCACTCAGGTAAGGGGGGACAGCGAAGCCCCATCCTCTAATGCTGTGATCGTAACCCAAGAGTGTCCCTATGCCCCCAGGATAACCCAGTCTTGCCCCTTAATTTGGGACGAGAACAGTTATAAAGGTTTTTTTTTTGTTGTTGTTGTTTCATTTTGGGGGATTTTGTCCCTCATGTAGCCTGAATTAGGGCTTTCCATGGGGACTCTCCTAAGGCGAACTCACGTTTGCCTCACAGTATCCTTATCATGGGGATGGGGGGAGGGCTAGTTTCCCTAGGCTCTCCTCACAACTTGACCATTTGCTGCCTATCTCAGCTGCAGATCCTGAGTAAATGTGCCCATGACCCAACCTATTCCTACAATCCACCCACAGCGCTATTCTTTCTGTAGAAATAAGCAAGCAGGGGCAACAGAAAGCAGTTATCACCTTTAGGATCTTATACCAGAAAGTCTAGAAAGCAAAAGTAGAGGAGAAGGGTTCTCACTCTCTAGCATATTTGCCCCTCTATTGCAAAGTCCAGGAACTGGGGTTCAAAAGCCAAATGGAGGGAAGAGGGGCTCTAGGGACAGACCTAAGGAGGCCAACAGCTCAGACTTTTGCATACATCCACAGCACAAGCCCAAGGATGGATATGCCAATATTTTCGCATCTTACATCAGCAGATAGAGATCCTAGGATCTGCAGCAGATGTGCAACCAAAGGTTCCTCTTAGCAAAAAAAAGGAGGTTGAGAGAGATTTAGCTCAGCAAAGCTACATAGCAATTCATCTTTAGTGAAAATAAGCCTTATTGCTGGCAGGAAAAGATTAGGAGCTCTGGATAAAGGTGATGCAGACAGAGATTCCCATGTATAGCAAGAATGAGCTTGAAAACTTTGCATGAAATCAAACATTTTCCCTCTTCAATGGAAATAGAGTTGAAAGGGGGTATGCTTTGTGCATATCCCTAGCTATCATTAATAACCGTGAACAATATGGAGGAACATACCTCTACCTTCTGGTGACCAAAACGAAGGTTTTCTCCCAGTAAACATGGGGAGGGTCTCCAGCATCTATCCTCAGTGTGGTATATTTTTGGCTACCTATAATATCAGTACTGGGGACTCATCTATATCACTGGTTTTTAATGGAGTATATTTTGAATACCCCTATTCTGTCCCAGGACAGTTGATTTGTGCTGAACCTGGGACAAGGACTTTTGTCTTGCTTTTTTTGATGTCGATCTAATAAGAAAAGGGATCTTATCATTCTCTTCTGCTGTTTTCTCCCAGACAGATGTTAGGTCACTGTAACTTATTCTGAAGGTCAGTTATCTGTTCTTCCAGCTGGTAAAGGTCAGATTTAAACTTTTATATTTTTCAGCTTTCTTAATAGAATTATCAAATGCCTCACAGGCTGTTCTTGTATTTCTTTTACTATGGGGGCTAGAGAAGAGATTGACTCCTCTTTGGTGCTGTTCTTAATTTGACTTCTGCGCTTTGATGAATTCTCTCTACTCAAAAATTAATGAATATTACAACCTGGTTTAAAGTGTTTCAGCAAGGCAACAAGGACTCTAAAGGTGTGTTCCCATTATAAGCTTATTTCGGATTCAAAACGGTTTCAATCCCCGCAGTTCTCACATCAGGTTGGCTTAACACGCTTTCCACGTGTTAAATCGCCCCAAAGCGTTGTAAATGTTAATCCTCATTTCAACAGGTCTCACTCTGGTTCATGCGCTTGAAACATTTTACATTTTTTACTGTGGGAACTGTTCTGTGTTAAGGGATGAGACTTTCCCTCCCCCATTAGCTTGCTTCCAAAGATAGTGATTTTGCTGTAAAAATCCACCCTTTAAAGCAGCAATCCAACCACTTCACACCTGATAATGATGTTGCAATTTTGAAAGTTCTGGCCTTTAAAAAAGGGGAAAGAAAGGAAAGCAGCTGCAGGTTCTGGGAGATGTGTAAATGTTTTAAAGGCTGTGATGGTGACGGGCGATGGGGGCTTGAGTTGCCACTGTTGCTGCGTGCCCTGGGCAATGGGGAGAGGAGGGGAAAGAATCGCTGGCTGCCCGCTGCCGTTTTTCCTCCATCCAGGCAAGCAGCAGCCACCCAGCCACCCAGCTAGGCTCCGTGAAGGGGTCCCTTATGGGTGACACATTCACAGCAGGAGGAAGAGAACAGGGCAGCCCCTAAAAGCGGCTTTTAAAAAGTAGCTACTTGAGTCCCCCCTTGAGTCACGTACGTCCTCAGAATATGGATCAAACACGATTCTGGCTGACAGTAATGGGATCAGGCAAATTCGCGTTTGCATCCGGTTCTGTTATTTCAATTTAGGGAAACTGAATTAAGCTTATAATGGGAACGTGGCCTAACAGAGTCTGCCCTTCCTATTTAGCTTATTTTCCATGTAGGCCACCATTTTCTCCACTAGACCGTGGGTGCTTGAATGCTCTTGTGATTTTTTTTCCTGTGCCATACCATAGGCCAATTTGCACTTGGCATCTTAGTCTGCAATAAGTTAACATCTGGGCAGTTGCATCTGCTCTTGCAGGAGGTGTTTACAGCCTACAAATGCCCCCTGCCTGCCCAGATGTTAACCTATTGCAAACCAGCTGTGGTGCACAAAAGCATGCATTATGAAATCATGCATCACATGCCCCCCAGTCCCAACCAATTACTTTCCTGTTGCATCCACAGTGTGACCATTTGCACCATTTCCAGTGCAAGGGGTTATCTGAGGTACCATGCAAGCATGCTGGTACCTCAGATGACCCCTGACACAACTGTGCATGTGCAGAGCGTCATCGCCGCCATAGCAATGGTGCACACATGACAGCATCGTTTGGAGCATCATCATTGTTGTGGCGACAGCACCAGTGCACGCGCAGTTGTGGCAGGCTCCAGATGCAAGATGGCAGCACCCTTCCAGTGATCAAACCCACACCTGGACACAGGTAAGTCTCTGGCCATGTAGAGCACAGTGTGACGGGTACTAGTGGACGAGAAGCCAAGTGTGAAAGCAGACAGGGTTTGAACTGGTGCTTCAGCATAATCTCTGACAGAATCTCTCCATATTAGGGAAATGGACAGTGTGAGTGAATGTAGGGAGCTTTATATTTTGGTAGAAAATTCACACTATGTATATCTGCCAATATGACAGATAGGAAGGGCACATTAGATAGTTAAATTAAAATATTTAGCAGCAGATGTGAAATCAATATGCCCATTTAGAAACAAATCTAAATATCTGCCTCAAAAAAAGATAAAGTAGTACTGCATACAAGGTGGGGTGCAGCCAAGTTGGAAAAGATCCAGAAAAGAGTAAATCCAATGATAAAGAGACTGAAGCAATGTAGGAGGTTTGAGGTTAAAAAAATGAGTGAATAAAATGCGTCATGTGAATAGGTGCATAAAACTAGGCAGTGATTAGGCACAACAGAAAAAATGCATCTCTGAGATGTCTCTGAGGTCAGGATGGGCAAATAATGTTTGTCACCTTCATACAAATTGTGTATGTTCAAAACTTCACATTCAAGTTGAATATTGCTATATTTAAAGAAAATGACTGGCCTTTTCATGTGAAACCAAAGCTTTTGTGACTACTTTAAAAGCTTCGTTACATTTAAAACAACTTCCCAGTAGCCTCCAGAGTGGATTTGGATCAGATTTGGATTGGATTTGGAGGCACAGATGGTGGCAGCAGGGATCAATGAATGTTCAAAGCAAATTCAAAGCCTAGCACATGCAAAGTGGCTCTATTTGCATGAATGTGAATTTCCATCCCATTCACTTCAATGCTTAGTGAACGGGTGTGTGTGTGTCTCAGGTGGCTTAGAAAGGGCGATTGTTGGGATTGTTTACACCAGTCTCCCCTTCCCCCTCCTAACCAAGGCCATACACTGTCTCTTTGGGGCACCTTTTTTGTTGTGTCTTAACACAGTCTTAGACAGTAGTACTTGACCTGCTACTATACACTGGGGTGGCTTCTGGGAAGCACCATAAGCACTTGCAGGAGGTGTTTCCACATTGTTGTGGTGCCAGCAATAGTGCCAGTGCATGCACAGTCGCACCAGGCTCTGCGCAGAAGTTGGCTGTGCCTAGACACACATCTGGACCAAGATAGGTCTGCAGATGCATTGGGAGTTGGTTTGGCATGCACTAGCATTCACACTAGTGGAGAAGCAAAGTGCAGAAATTCCTCCAGTGTAGAAACAGTAAATATAGAAAATATTTTCTTGTAGTTCCAAAATATTAAACCATATTCCATAAAGTTGGATCTTGGAAAGTTTAGGAAGGGGGAGGAAGGAATATTCCTTCACAGACAGAATTTGGCCACAGCAGTGTCATACAGATTGAGACATTGAAGGCAATGGGGTAGGAGGAAGATTTGTTGAGAGATTTTGTTCTGATGTCTGATTTACTACCCCTAGTAGCAGAGATGAGGTTCCACTGAAGACCAGAGGCCTCTTCACACTACAGCCAGAACAGCTATGGCAAAGAAGGCTAGGACACGCGGGAACACTTTCTCCTTTCACACAGACGGAGGCAGGAACGCATCTACACGTGTTCCTTGTCTCCCTCTGTGCGAATGGAGAAAGTGTTCCCGCCTGTCCTAGCCTGGAAAAGCCGGGATGTGGGCAGGATGCTCCTCCCCCAGCCTCTCCCCTTTGGCTGCTGTGGAGCCAGGGGTGGGGAGGCCTGTTGGGTACCTTCCCTGGGCTTCTGCTTGCCCCAGGGCCCCAGATCGGACTCCTAGGGCCAGTGGGACCCACACCCTACACCCCCCAACCCACACCAGGGGCGCACACGCACAAACACTCCTTACCTGCTCGCTGTCGCGCAGCAATTGAGGCAATCGGGTGGGCTGCTTTTTTGCGCATGTGCATGGGGCGGTCCCTGATTGCTCAGGCAGATGGCCAGTTGAAGCCAGGCGGGTGCCTGAACAATCAGGGACCATCCCGCGTGCATGCACGAAAAGCAACCAGCCCAATCACCTCAGTTGCTGCGTGGCAGCGAGCAGGTAAGGATCGTTTGCACATGTGCAAGCCCCTGGGGCAGGTTGGGGGGTGTAGGGTGCAGGTCCTGCTGGCCCTAGGAGCCTGATCTGGGCTCCTGGAGTGAGCAGGAACCAAAGGAAAGGAGGCTTCTTGGTGCTCTGAAACTCAAACGCGGCTACGACGCGTTGGGATGGTTGGGTCAGCTCGGAATGGATCCAGCAACCCCAGAAGAGCAAATGCTCCATCCCAGCTTGTCGTAGACGCATTGGAAAACCCCTCATGCAAAAAGGCCTCAGCTCCTGAGGGAATACAATACGCCCTCCTTGCAGGCCTTTCAATAGGCACCTAACCGGCTGCTGCAAGAACAGGTTGAAGAAACAGATGGGGATTTGGCTGGATCCTGCAGGACATTTTCTTATACTCTTGCAGGGTCTTGGATCTCTACCTTTCTTCAGAAATGAAGAGAAATGAAATGGAAAGTGTTAAAAGCTATGTTTCTTGGAAGCCGGCCCTCACAGTTCCTTCTCTCTTTTAATAGAATTCAAAGCACTACTGTCTAGCATTAAAGAGCTATATTAGTATCTTCAACTGTATAAACAGAAACTTGAGAAAATTAACTGAAGTGTGTTAAATGCATGTAAAAAAATAGTTCCATCTTAATTTGAAAGGAAAATCTGCAACTGCAAAACAATGAAACCCGAGCCTGTAGCAAAGCTTCTCAGAATGGAAGTGCCCCCACTGGTTCGGCACAATGACTTCTTGATGCATTAGGTATAATTACAGACTTCAGACCCCTGCTTGTCTAGAGTTATTACCCTTTGAAATGGGTACATGCTTTTGTACTCGTCTTTGGATTCATGTACCACTCTGTGGGTTTTACCTGTAACTGCACCAGCAGGGTATTTTCTCACGACAAAGATGAATGCAGCTTTTTGTGCTAACCCAGCATGATTTGCCCTATTTTCTTATGCCATTATCAAGAAAGATAGCATGCATCCATTATAAATATTTGAAACTTGAGCCTACTGTGTCAGGCAGCTGCCTGAGTGGGGAAGAATCTTGTGCTTGCACAATGATACCTTGGGAGGCAAGGTCATTCATGAAACTCTTAAGTGCCATCAGAATAGATGAAAGCATTTTTCACCATTTTCTCCCTCTCCATTTTCAATCTAAGATACTTTCAACTCTTTGTATAATGGTAGGATATTGATAATGTTCAAATCAACACAGAAGAGGTAGATTTAAAAAAAATGTGTAAAAATTCTGTAGAGAGCAAAGATACGCCTAAAACTCAGTAGTATCAGGACCTGATCAGATGGGCTGGTTGAAGCTCCAGTAAGCTGTTGCTGAAGCCACAGGTCCCCCTCTGGGTCTATCACATCAGCTCATTGCTGTAGAATCACTGGAACAATGACACACCGTGTTTCACAACTGCACAGAATAATTTATAATTATAAATATGCCCAGTGCTGGTGTAAGACATCCCTTGGACAACCAAACCCACATAGCAAAGAGGAATCACCGTAGAAGCATTGTAGGTGTGCTTTATCTAACATTCTCCCATTATTTCCACAAAGGGCAGGTGGCCTTAAATGTTTCACCTATGTGTCTTGGAGTGAATGCCTGCCCCTTTCTCCCTCTCTTTTTAACAGAGTCTGAACATAGCCACATTTCCAACCTGGTTACAATTGTTGGATTCTTTGTAATATATGAGTTGTTGATGGACTCCTATGAGAGAGAGTGGGATAGGGAGGAGTTGATGACAACTGCCACAACTTTTCCCCAGCTTGCTGCTTTTTAAAGTGTACTTTTTTCATTTTTAAAAAATAATATATAACAACAAACATCAAAAACCCATAACATAAACCAAATATACACTTCTGAGGATCGCATACTCCATACAGTTCAATCAAGATTTATCCAGTACAGTCTCGAATGGAAAATCTGGAAGAAGCATCAATATTTTTTATTTCAAAAATGTTACTGAGAAAGAGGAAGATGGTCAAAGTCTGGGATCGATTTGTGCCTGAATGATAAAAGGTGCCCATTTCCTGATAAATTGAGCTTCTTGTTCTAGGAGTTGCATCTTATACTGTTGCACTGTGATGAGTTCATTAATCAATAATGACCATGTACGACTGATCCAGTTATCTATGTTTAATTGATCTGCAGATTTCCAATGGAGAGCAATCTCTGCTTTTGCAGTGGTGATCAGCGAGCGAATCAAATCCCTATTATGATTTGGCACCCCTTGTTCTTTAAAGGAAAGTAGAAACACTATAGCTGGCGATAGTTGAACATTTCGAGAAACAATGGTACTTATCTTTGCCTGGACAGCTTCCTAAAACACTTTAACTTTAGGACATTGCCACCATTGATGGATGTATGTACCTAACCTGCAACCCTTACCTGCATTCTGAAACATATGGGTGATTCAAATCATCATTTACCAGTGTCTTAGGAAGTGGCTGTAGCTGAGATGGTAGGACAGCTGCCTAGAAACCAAAGAGTGACAGTTTCAGTCTCCAGCATTCCCCCAGAATATGGTAATGGCAAATTGCTTTGGGGTATGCTAACAAAATGGCATGGATGTGTTGAATAAAAAACCTGACACTTGGCTTCCATTTCTCTAATTTATTAGAGCGCTTACATGACTAGTCAAGGAAGGAGTCTTGGGACCCCTTAAAGATACAAGAAAATATGCCATGTTTATATCTCAGAACAATAGGCCCCCTTCCAAGCACAAGGGCACAGTAAGCATACAGAAAAGACTGCAAAGGTCATCATAGCAGGCCCAAAATAAAATAAGACAGTACAGTTAGCAAAAAGGGCTCCTCTTTTCAGGGTTGCCTAATCACAGGGTTGTCTGTTACTAGTTCCATTGTGCAAGCTAAGTATAATATGTTTGGCAATAATTTGCTGATTGTCAGAATTTTCTATGTGCTTTGTTAGTAGAACAAAGGTCATAATGCTGGATGATTACACTTAAATCATCCTATAATATTGGTTATTGAAATTTCTCCAACAGATGTATGCGTGAAGTCCCTACCTACAAGTCCTGTTCCCACTTGAGGATACCAAAAAGCAACAACAAGTATTTCCTTGCATAATAGAATGATGGAACACCTTTCTTAGTGCTCCTTACTGGAATGACTCTTTACTGATTCCTGGAAACACATGCTTATAGTCCATTCTTCATTGAACAGCAAGTGGAATACATAAGAAAGTAAAAATAGATGAGCTGTTATAAAACACAACTGTGCAATAACAAATATTACACAGTGGTGTATACCAGCAGTATACCATGATGAGAGTCAGTACTGTCTGGTAAATTAATGAGGGTTAGTAATATTAATGTAAGGCACAGCTCTGAAGTAAATACACTTATATTTCCCCTACATACCATAAGGTCCACAAAGTCTCTTATGTGGATCTTAAGTCACATATATGTTGATGAACAATTTTTAATTCATGGGCAACACAACATGAATGGCATCAAAGTAGAGAATGGGGTCAGAAACTCTCAAAAGAGCTGACCAACTGATAGCAGAGAAAGTGAAAGAAGCAGGACACACACACACATGCTGTTGATCATAATCACAACACTCATTTTTCTCTCACTTCTATGTATTGTACACAGAAGAAAGGGATCTATAGATGCTTAGAGAAACATTTTGGTGGACCTTTTGTGCCATTATTAGACTCCAGTTCCCTTCATCCTCATTCAATTTCAAAGATGATATATGGATATTCATTCATTCATTCAACACAACAGAAATGCCCCAAGAAGTTGCTGATTTTCAGTGTGACTCCCAAAAATATCCAGGCCAAACATGGTCCAGTGAAAGTGGGACACCTGAGGGCAGCAGATACTCTCAGTGTTCCTTTTCCCACTCTACAGCTTAGTTAATCCAGACTTAGAAGATCTGGATCTTTGAAATCCGGTCCTCATAGGATCTAGTCTTTGAAGATCCAGATCTTGGTGAGGACCCCATACATCTGCATGGGACCTCTAGCACCTGATAGAAATGAATGCCAAACAGGGTGCTGTATGGACACTGTAGAACCCATCACAGCACTCTGTTATAGCTGAAGCTGGAAGGGCCACTGGTGGCACGGTACAACTATCAAGCTTGTGCTTGACCTTGTAGACAGCAACAGAGTCCATGCAGGCCTCCATAGCTGTGAGTGGCGGGGCGGAGCCAGAGCCAGCCCGCTGCAAATGGCAACTGCTGAGTACTCCCCTGGACCCCACTGGCTTCGTAAGTCATGTGGATGTGCATCCTCTGATCTGGTTTTCTCAGCTGAAGACCAGATTGTAGACACCATTAAAGGGGTCTACAGTTAATCCAGATTCAAGGGCCCAAAAGGAGTCTTGTGTGGGCACAGTACACAACTGATCGGTAACAATCGAGTACCAATCAAATTCCAAATGGGTTCCTAATGGGATCTTCAGTGTTAGTGCAAAAACAGCCCACTAAAAGGATGCCTTCAAGAGCATGTGAAGGTCCTCAAGCAATCTCAGAGGACCACTTCCAATCTTCAGGTCTTGATTGCTTTATTTTGCTCATATGGATGCTGCTTTTATTGAGATAAAGCTTCAGTGAAGGAAGACTCACATTCTAAATTCTGATTTCCTAAAGAAGATCATCATCTTCTCTAGGAACTGAGAGTGCTTCCACACCTGCTGCCAGGAAACGGATTAAAGTAAATCCATTTCTTGGCGATCTGTCCACCTGAGAATCCATCCCAAATAGGGATGGATCCTTGGAGGCCACGCATGTCTGCACATGCATGGGGAGGATGGATCGGGCTTGCTGGATCCCCTGGGTGCTGTGCAGAGGTCACAGCACCCATTCCAAAGGGGATCTGGCCTCCTGCACCGCTGATCCCACCGCCGGAGCTGTGGGACTGGAGCATGGAGCTGCTAGTGACCGTACATTTCCAGCGGCACATGACGCGTGGGAAAGGGCGGAAGGAGGCAGACCGGCCTCTTTCTGCCCTTCCCAAGATGGTGGCTACTGGCACATCTGGCCCCTCACCTCTCTGTGTGCAGAAGCATCCTGCTTCTGACTGGATCGAGGCAAGGGGCTGGATGGAAGACCTAATTTTTGAGGTCTTCCTGGAGGCTGGATCCTTCGGCAGCAAGATCCAATTAGGGTCGGATCTTGAGCGCTGGAATGCGGAGTCGGCGTCCTTGAAGAGTTCCGGATCCAGCCTCCAGTGCGGAAGGTAAGTCTTAATGTGTTCTGTATGTGTCCTGTATGTGTTTTTAAATGTGTTTTTACAGCCAATGCAGAAGCACCCTGAAATCCAAAGCCTCTGGTAGAATAGGACAATAATGATTCCAGTAGCTATTGGCAGATTGAGTGCAATATTAAAAAATCTGAAGAAACATTTAGAAGACATCTGAATAGAAAGAATAACAATTCCACATTGGCAGAAAGTAACCCTACTTGAAGCTAGTTGTGTTCTTTGAGAGTACCTCATTAATTTCTAAATCTTTGGTTATGATTTAAGTAAATAGTGAGCCAAACCTCCAATCATTGCATCTGGTGGACTGTGCAACCAATGTAATTTAAAAATATTTTGTTTACAACTCAGCCAAGTTAAATATGTCAAAGTCTAACTGATACTAGTTGGAGTCTTGTGTGCCTAGAAATCTTTAATTTTGGCAATGGATCAAAATATTAGAAATCATTTTTTCAGACATCTAATTTTCATGGGTTCTTTAACAAATTGACAGGTTTAGCAAAGAAACTGTGCAAACTGTGTGTGTGTCTAGCATGACAGGAAAAAATATATATCGAAACTTAACTACAAAGAGATAACTGCCATGAAAAACTCCAGATGCTTGGAGTCTTCCCCTACATTACTTCTTTTGGTGAACAAACTGAATTCCCAAAGCAAGTACACGAAAGGAATATTTAAGCTATGTCAAAATTAGTCAGCTGCACAGCATCCACCCAGTTTCTGAGTAAATACTTTTTGCTAGCTATTAGCAGAACTTCTCTGCTAGGAAAGTGCTGACGGTATTTTGACTGAGAATGTTTGGAGCAAATAAGATCTCCAGGGAGTACAGGAAGGAAAGTAAGAAATTATAGTCTTTGGTCTTCAGCAGGCAAAGTTTAAGTTAAAGGCAAACAGTGAAAAAAGAAAGTTTTAAGAATGAATCCTCCCTGAATGGAATGTATGCTAATGCCTTCTAGATGAGAACACTTGTAGGTAAAACTGAAAAGTGATGTAATTCAGTATGCATAAATGGGATCAGCTATACTTATCGCTGAATGGTATATGGATCATTTCTATCACGCATTGTTGATTAGCGTCAGTGTAGGCGGAGGAGGGAAAATTGCTTTTAAATGCTTAAAATGCTACAAGATTATTAATCTAAAATCTTCAGCCTACAGCCTTACCTAAATGGCTGCTCATAAATTTCCACAGTGGGAGGCCACTTCACCATGTTTTCTTAAGGAAATTTAGTTATTATTTAAAATATTTCTATGTCACTTCCTCTTAGAAACTTGATGCAGTTTACAAACAGTTTCTCTAGAACAGTGGCTCCCAAAGTTGTCTGGCCTACGACCCATCTAATATAAGTTTACCAACTCGGGACCCACCTCTAGGAAATTTAACCGTTACCAATATGAATAAAGGACTTTTCAAATAACAAACAAAGTTTTAATACAGTTTTTTTATTACTTAATTCTACAGGCAGGGCCCACTCAATATTCGCTCGCGACCCACCAGTGGGTCCCAACCCATAGTTTGGAAAACCCTGCTCTAGAAGACTGAGGGTGTTTCCGCACATGGCTTGAAAACGGATATAAACACACATTAGACACACATTAGACACACATATAAACTTACATTCCACACTGGAGGCCAGATTGAGATGGCCACTTCCGCACATTGGCAGGCAAGAACCATTCTTAATTGGGTCTTGCTGCCAAAAGATCCGGCCTTTGGGAAGACCTGAAAAAGGGCCGGTCTTCATCCGGCCCTTCTCCTTAATCCGTTTCGGAAGCAGGATGCTTCTGCACACAGAGAGGCGAAGGTCAGATGTCCTGGCGGCCGCCATCTTGGGGAGGGCCGAAGCAGGCTGGTTTGCCTCCTTCTGCCCTCCCCGGCATGCCACATGCTGCCAGAAACATGCAGTAACTGGCAGCTCCATGCTCCAGTCCCGCAGCTCCTTTCTGCATATGGTGCAGAAAGGGCCACAGTTAGCAGCAGTAAAGTTACTAAACAACACAATGCCCCATATGGCAGCTAAGATTTTATTTTGCAAAGTGCCTGGAATTGTACATTGTTCCCAAACTTTGACATATGGGGGTGGCCTATGTCTGGAAGAGTTAGCCTCCTGCCTTCTCATCCTCTGGTCAGTTTATATTATAACACTCATATAAGGTTCTCTTCTGTTAGAATCACCACCCAGGGCCAGAACTCAATAACAAGACACAGGCTTGGTCGTAGCAAGTTTCTCCATTTATTTCAATAACAGAAGGAAGAGTCAGGCTAACCAAGGAGCATATCATGCAGGTTCTCAGCAACACTTTCTCTCTCTCTCACTCACTCACACACACACACACACACCCTCCTAAGGTCTCTCCTGTTCTGTTATTGAGATCACATCCCAGGGCTGAATTCACACTTCAGCCTATAGTATGCAGTTAGGCAACTTCTGGGCAGCTACACCTCCACTATCAGGAAGCATTTACAGACTAGAAATGCCCCTGCCTGCCCAGAGGTTGACTAATGCTAACCTTTGCCAGGGACTTACCTGAAGCATCCAGTGGTGACCATTCACACCTCTGCTGGCCTGGCAGCCCCAATGACCCCCTGATGTGTCTGTGACTGTGCAGAGGATCAGTGTCATCAGAGCCACAGCGCTGATGCAAGCACAGACTCAGAGTGCACCACACTCAAGATGGCGGTACTCAGAAGAGTGTTCGATCGCATGTTGAGTATTAAATCACATGTAGGGTGGTAGTTAAGGTTAGTTGATTGCACACCTTTCCTGTCCACAGGACAGGGCAGAAAGTGTGAAAACGCCCCTGGTATCCATTGCTGAGTCTGTTCTGGAACTAGAGGAAACACTAGATCAAAAGGTTTGCAAGCAGGCAAGGCTGTTTTAGCTAGAGTACAAGATGTATGAACAATGGCCCTTACACCTCCAGACAGTGAGAATAAAGAAATTGCAGAATTTGGGATCTGCTTATACTTACAATAACGGAAGATTTCTGAACGCTATTGGGGAGGCCCATCCACACTCTGCACTGATATCCTGGAGCATCTGTGAGCTCCCTCCAGCTGCCCTAATCTTCCATAGCTGCAGACATATAAAAACTTGTCTGCAGTTTCACCAAGAGCAGGTGTTGAGCTCCTAGTCACAGCATTCACACACACAAGAGGGCAGGACAGGGTGGCTGAGGCCATGCAGTCATATGTGCAAGCCAGTCATCATGGCAATATCTCAATGTGACTGTTTCCATCTGCACTTCAAGTTATACCATTCAACTATGTTAAATTCAAAGAGGCCACTTGTTTAGTTTCCACAAATGCCTCTTGCCACCTCTCCCAATGGCTGGAGGCAATCCGGAGAAACCCTGGGCTTTTATCTTGCCCGTCGTTCCCTTGCAGAATTGCTGCTCTTGTTTTTTGCATGCTTCCTAAACTCGGTACTTTTGAAAGATCATCAATTCCATGTTGTTGTTGTTTTATGAGGATGGGAAACACTTTCTTAGAGAGGGGAGGAAGTCTGAGAAATTTTTATTTTTACCTTTCCTGACTCTTCCTAGAGGTTTGTTGTTTGTATTTTAATGTTTGCTTTGTATGAGTAGAATACATGCAATGTTCAAAGCCATGTATATGATATTGTGCATCTTTGTGATATAGGAATTATCTGCTATAGATAGCACAGTGAACATTTTTTCTGTGATAAACTCAAAAATACCAGAAAGCCAGCTGTAGTTGTCCAAAGAGCAATTCTGGCTTAGACACATCCTCCATCATCAGGCATGTCTCATACAAAATCTTATACCACCTCAAAAATATTTCTTGCTAATAAACTAAGTCCCCAGTGGAAATAAGGAAAAGAACTGACAGTCGAGGTATTACAGTGTTTTATCTCTAACCTCAGGTAACATGATCCATGCTATTCCCAAGAGCTCTCCATTTCTCTCCAATTCTAAATCTCACGCCCGCAGCTAAAGCCTATGAATGTAGATCTATTCTAACTCACTTATCTTTGGCAGCTGTGTGTTTATAACTTTATCGGAGTTTATTGAGGAAGTAAAGTTTAAAATGGTTTCTGGAATCTTCTAGCAAAAGCCGATCAGTTCCTGGCATTTTGTGTTGGCAGACACTTCACTAAAGTAAATGTAGAGCTTACATAGGGCCGGATTTGCTTTGTGTCTCAGAGGTATAAAACTGACCTCCCATGAACTGCTTTTTCCACTGATGGGATTAATTGCTGTGGATAATATCTAAACTTTTATTGTTGCTTTTTTACCAATTCAACACTGCTGAGAAAAGGTATCTGAGCAAAGGGGTCATCTGAAGTATTGGTTGTGTATTTCACAATGGAAACTCGGGCCTTTTCATCTCCCAATCCTCTGATGCAGAATTCTGGCAAAAATCGTAATTTGTTTAAGCTAAAAAAGCCCACATGATTGTGGGGATATGTTAATAATAAGCATTCTTATCCTTTTCAAGTGTCATACATTTTCAGTAGATCTAATGTATTGTATTCAGGAATATGTTTATTTTAAAATATGAGGCTGAGTGTGCTTTGTATTTTCCTGTGAAAGCTTGTGATGGGTGCAGCATTATAAAGTCACACATCACCACTATTGTACTTTGCTGTGGTATATATCTTTCACAATGGCTTTTTGCAAAAAGGAGAGATCAAACATTGATTTTCATATATTTCAAGTTCTTACCTATTTCAAATCAGAGCAAGAAATACTGTTACATTTTTTAAAAAATCTCAGCCTGCTGCTCAGGCATGTGAGGAAGGATGTTAAAAGTACTGTGGCTCAAATAAAAATATCTTGTTATTCATTGAGAAACAGGCTGGATGTCTCTCAAGGTCAACTGCAGTGAATCAAGAGCAGAGGTCAACTCACACTTGGCTTCTTAGGGTGTATCTGCATGCAAGCCAGCTGATTTGGACACGTGTGATAAAAATCTGCATTGTAATGTGGAATAAAGCATCCCCATGTGGTCTGGGGCAACGTGGATCCAAACTGTAACTGCCTGTCCCCATGGAACGGCAGGAACGGCAGCAGTGGCGAGAGGAACATTGCAGTATCCCCTCATCTGCCTGCCAGCAGAGCGAGCGAGTGAGGTTATTTTCCCATTCATCTCCTCCTCCCCTGCTGGCCATGGATGAGGAGGGGATGAATGGGAAAATAACCTCACTCGCTTGCACGTTCGCTCTGCCGGTAACATTGCCTCCATTTACATTGCTGGGAAGGCAACAGGTTTGCACTGAAGCAGATTAACTGTCAAGCAAATGTGCGCACATTTGCTTGACAGTTCATCTGCTTCAGCGCAAATTTGTTGCCTTCCCAGCAACATAAATGGAGGTAATGTTACCGGCAGAGCGAGCAAGGTTATTTTCCCATTCATCCCCTCCAGGAGTGTCCACATAGCACCAGAACGGTACATGTTAGCCCCTTATTTCGCATGCAGAACACTTGTGAAGTGGTTTTTTTTTTTAACACATATTAACTCCCGTGTGCCACGTATTAGGGCTTTGTATGCAGACGCTCCCGAGGCAGACACGAAATCCTTTCAGATTATTTTTAGCATGCGGACAGGCCCTTAGTTTATAATTAGTTAACATCTGAGCAGGTGCATCTGTACTTGCAGGAAGTGTTTACAGCTTACAAATGCCCTCTGCCTGCCCAGATGTTAACTAACTATAAACTAGTGGTGGTGCATGAAATGTGCACCACACCTAAACTAACATTAACCAAAAAGCTTACCTGATGCATCCGGTGGTGACCATCTGCACTATTTTGGGTACAACGGGGACCATCTGAGGTCCTGCCATGGCAGCCTGCGCAGTTGCTTAGGGCGCTGCAATGAAAACGGTCGTGGCCTGCAGAGGATCAGATGTGTGACCGGACACATGTAAGTCTGTAGTCACGTTAGGGCTAAGCTAACGTGTACTAGTGTTCCCTAGCGTGAATGCTAGTACACATTAGTCTATCATGCACCTTTCCCATTCAACAGATGGGAAAGCAAGTGCAGAAGTGCCTCAGGTAAAGGTTTTGCCTTTGTGTTCGGTCTGGGAATGCCCAGATGCAATTTGTGGGCCCCTGTGTGAGACTGGATGCTGGACCAAGAGGGCTGTGTCCTGATCCATCAGGGTTCCTCTAGTTATGAGGTTGTTTTTAGGGTTATGTGGCCTTCCCCTAGAGGCCCACTAAGTGACAGCAGTGTGTATTTTTTGTGGCCTGGTAAAAACTCACCTTTTCACCCAGACATTTGACTGTTGGTTTCCTTTCTACCACTTGTGTGCTGCACCTCTTAGTGTTATAATTTTTACTGTTTTATTTATAAACCACCCTGAGACTGTCAGCTTTAGGGCATTGTAAAAATGTAAATAATAAATTATTACTAAGTACAACAGAAGAAATAAGTATTGTGGAAGAAATATTGTCAACGTGTCAAAGTGTTATTTCAAATGCACTTGGGGAAGTCTTTCTTTTTCCTATAAAAAAGTTAGAGGATTTGGATTGTGTACCTGCAAAACTTCATTTTCCATATTGGCATTCAAATGCAGATTCCTGCCTTTGCAGCCCAAATGCAAGGCACCTTTGAAGAAATTCTAATAGAAAATCTCTGTGATAAGGCACCTTCTATAGACTTACCTTCCTTTTTTGCAGAAAGGTTCTTTGAAATCTAGACTGAAAAGAAATAAATAAACCATTTCCCTCTTATCAGCATTGCTTTAATGTCCCCAGAACAGTGGAATCTTTATAATGCCAGGAAACCTGATGGGTGATAACAAGCTTTTCATTTACTGCACTGATTGTCTGTTGCTTTTCTTTTTCCTGAACACAGAAGAAGGATTCTAAAAGAAACAGCAGTTTGTTTCTCATTTCAGTCCTTTTATGACTTGGTGCTTCACTATTCAATATTTACTGAAATGTACCACTTTAAGTAAATGATGAACGCTGATGAACTTTGAGGAGGGATAGAATCTGACAATTTCTAACTACTAAGAATTGCAGCTTTTATGGTTGAATTAAAGGCACAAGTTTGAATGGAAGATTGGGTCCTTGATGCACTGCAGAACAGTAGATCGGATTAGGGATGTGCATGGATATTAAAAAATTCAAAAATCCAGTTCGAGTCCATCAAATATTGACATTTGAATTCGAATCGAATTTTCAAAAATCCGAATTTGAACATTCAAGTGGATTTTGGATTTTCAAAAATCCGATACGGATTTTCGAATGATTTGAATGAATAGATTTGCAAATATTGTATATGAATATCATATGTATTTGCAGTTATAATGCGGGATTAAAACAGGATGCATACGGGACAAAAACGGGATGCGCACAAATTTGAAAATTGGATATGAATGTTCCCAACATTTGTATCTACAGATTCAAATCGGATTTTCGAATGTACGTATTCGAATAATCTGGATCTGAATCAGACTTTAGAAAATCTGGATTTTTAAAATTTGAATCAAATCGAATTTGAATGCAAAAAAATGCATTCATGCACACCCCTAGATATGATTAGTAGAACAGGAGTTACCAGCTCTACTGATCCAGATCATAGGGAGGTGAGGGCTAGAACAGCAGTGTCTGCACTGACAGTGCTAATCTGGTTCAAGACTTCCTGCAAGCTCGTGCAAGCTTTGCAGCCAGCCCCCACCCATCCCTGATGGCTAGGAGTGAAAGTTCTTGGCTGTGGGGGTGGGGGTGGGCATGATTTTCGTTGGTATACAGTGGCATGCTGCTGAATGACAACTCCCAGTGATAATCAGATCACTGTGATCCAGTATACAGCTCTAGGTTCAGTTTGTAGGCCTATCAGGTCTACAATAGATCTGGATCAAGGGCCTCTGGATCTGGATCAGTGTTGTGCAGAAGGAGTCCACCTAAGGATCAGGCCCTCCTTGTTCTGGATTACTATGCAGATCAGGAAGTCCAAGATCTGGATCTAGGTTTTTGTGCAGAAAAGACCTTGGATTCCTTTTGGAATAATCATTTTATCACGTTTATTCTCCATACAGGAGAGTCTCTTTTATAGGGGACTTAAGGGTGCTAAACATTTATATGTAATTTGGGGGAATTCATAAAAAGGGTCTAACCATTCGAAGGAAGTAGGGAAAATGTCAAAAAATAAATCAAGGTTCAGCGTAAGATTTTAGGCATCTATCAGGTTATGAAGTGACATTCTTACAAAGTATGAAGTAGCTTTAAGGTGCAGCAAATTCTCAATAACTTTATTATTCCAACTTAGGAGCAATTAAAGTTAAACTGCTTCTACCTGCATTTAGGGTCATTTTTCTTAGGTACCCATTAGAGTAGAATTAAAGTATTTGTGTAAGATAGCTCAGTCATTCCAAATTACTTCCCTGTCTCATGTTCGAGCCTTTGATAGCATACTTTGCGTTTGAATTCAATTTTGGAGAGACACTAGGCATGTTAATTAGATTCTCTTTGTGTTCTTAGTGTGCTAGAAGGAAGACAAGTGAAGAGATATTTTTAATACTTTATTCTTCAGGGTCCACGCAGTAGTAAGTGATTCCATACAGCACAGAACTACAGATATCTGCAGTAAAGAAATGTCTCTGTAGCTGGAAATGAAGAAGTTAGCCCTATGCAAGTATGTTGGAATGACTGTGTGGATGTTTGCTTATGTGGTGGACTTGAATTGTATTTATTGGACCTCTACAAAGCTATAAACAAGATTAGTTATCAAATGATATTTTCATTTTCATCACTTTCATTTGGGGATGTGCACGAATGTGTTTTTTTCCATCTGATTTGTATTGAACCGGATGCAAGAAAATTTGTATTTGAATAGATCCCCCTTCAAATGTGGTAGGATTTGTATTTGATACGAATGTTCAATCACCTATGAATCCCATACAAAGCTTCATATGAATGTATCAAAACATTCCATTCAAATTCAAATGTCAATCTTCGAATGTGCCAAAATTTGATTTGAATTCAGATGTCAGAATTCAGCTGAATTAGTACGAATTTTGAATGTTATATTTGGGCACATCCCTTCTTTTGGTATGTCAAACTATAAGTAAGGCATGGAAGAATGCTTGAAATAACCAAAGGAACTTGTGTTTTGTAAATCTATAGAATATAGCTTTAGCAGAAAACATTGCACATCAGTTAAAATTGCTAAACACAAAGGATCAATAGAAGATTTTACATATGTCTGGTGTCCTTGGATTGTAGCTTTAATGAACAATGGGTACACCTTCTCCCCTTTATACTTATTTTGGAAGTATTAATCATTTAGGTTTATATTCTAACCTAAATGTATTATAATGGTTCGTAAATAAGCTATAATAAAATTCACATTTTATTGATATTTATTTTATTTTATTTATTTGTATTTGTATTTCTATCCCACCCCATACCTAAATGTCTAAGGGGGGTAACAACATTTAAAATCAGACATATATTAAAACAACATTAACAGTAGAATTAACAATGTTAAAACAGTAACAGTAGGCCTTCGTACACCACTAAGGCTGGTACACGTGGGGGACAGATCAACCATTCACACTAGCTGGTAAGGGACACATTCCCAACACATCCCTTACCAGCCAAGGTGTGAATGGTCGATCTGTCCCGTGCATGTACCAACCCAGAAAGGCCATTGCGGGGACTGGGTGGCCCACCGCAGGCTGCGGCTATCGGCCACTCTTGGCCTGCTGGCTGGCAACCTGGTTCCAGGCCCATGTTGGGGTCCCACTGGGTGCCACCACCCTGATTGGGCTGGTGACAGCCAGCAGGGCCCTCCTGGGTGCCCACTCCAACCCACGGGTGCGCACCACACCCCAGCTCCCTGCACCCCACTTACTTCTTTAGACTGCTGGCTTGGTTCGATAAATCCCTGCTGCTTGCTGGAGCAGTTTGCAATGTTCTGTGCAGGTGTGTGCGATGGCAGACCACCCTCACAGCTCGGGGATAGACCAGGACATTTCTGGTCAGAACCGACTATCCCAGAGAGCAAACAGTCTGTCCCAGAGCTGTGCTCATCATTCTCCAGAGGCCTAAGTGTGAACAGGCCTAGTGTCTGTGAAGTGAGAAGATACAGTATAACCAAAGAACAGGGCAAAGAGACACATCTTCACCGCCTTCCTAAACATATACAGTGAAGAAGCCTCATATACCTCAAGAGACAAACTATTCCATAGCCTAAGGACCATCACTGTGAAGGCCCTCTCCCAGGTGCCTACCACTTTTACTACTGAGGGTGGTGGGACAACCAGGATGGCCTCCCCTCCAGATCTTAAGGCATGGGCAGGCCAATATGGAAGAAGGTGTTCCTTTAGATCAGTCATGTCAAACATACGGCCTGCATCAAAACGGCCCATGATCGCCTCCACTGCCGTCTCCTGGCGCCCCTCGGCGCCATCCGCTGCTCCCTTGTGCCGTCGGCTGCGCCCCAGCGCTCGCCGCCGCCGGCCACTGGCCGGCACAGGCCCGACCCTTGCCCTGGGTGCCACTGCCTATCGGAGGGAGGGGCGGAGCCAGCGTGGGCGAGGGGAGTGCGTCTGCCGGCCATGTGAGTGCCGAGAAGAGAAGATGGCGCTGTGCGCGCCGGGCCTGGGGGGCACAACCGGCGCCTCCTCCTCCTCAGCCTTGCTGCCTGCGGCCGCGACGCCCCCAGCCCCGCTGCTCGCCACCCGGAGGAGGAGCAGCGGCGGCGGCACCCGGCAGGTACCAAGGGAGGGAGGAAGGCGCGCTTCTAAGGCCATTTGCCGGGATCCAAGAGCAGGAAGGAAGCAGAAGGGCTGAGACCTGATATGTAAAGTAAGATATGCTGACTGGCTGAAATGTTTTCCACACTCCTTGCATTCACATGGTTTCTCTCCAATGTGAGATCTGAAATGTGCAGTGAGATATGCTGACTAGCTGAAGGAACTAGTATTAAGATTTTAACAACCGTATATTATATACTATATAATTAAATAAATAAAATGTTATAATAATTCGGTACATTTTTTTTATTTGAATCCGGCCCGCCTACACATTCTAAATTTAATATATGGCCCTCTGCAAAACTGAGTTTGACACCTCTGCTTTAGATATTATAGCAGTAACCTCTTTTGGTCAATCACTTGTTTATATGCACTAATTCTCAGTAAATTGCATAACAGTTGTACAATGTGAATTACGTATTTCTTTTGTATTATGTTAATTTATATATTTAGGAACTTTTCAAAAGGAAAATAAATTAAGACACATGAACTGAATGAACTGAGAACTTCAGTAAACTGATGTGTTCTGTATGGAGCTGTCTTAGAGGCTGAGTTTGGAAAATGTAGTGAAAGCATATCCAATAGTGATGTTCAAGAACTGTAGTCATAGCCCACTAGTATTTATATAAAGTCCTGAAAATAGATTATCTGGAAGAATGCTGAATGCTATGCAGATGTGCCCAGTCATTAAAGCAGCTCCTTGTAGTTGCAATGCTCTTTTAAAAATCTTGTAGTCTACCCTAGAATGGAGATGGTGGATCTCTATTTTGTGATATAATGTGGAATAAGACCCAGTGCAGAAAGGGACTAATATTGTATAGTAGTCTATTCTCAAGCCAAGTTCCCACCTACTGTAAACACCAGACCAGAGCAATCTGGGTTGTGATGCGGTTAGGGTTGGAGGCCAGGAACATGCCGAGCACGCATCGTGCACACAAGCACATCTGCACCCACCACCACCGTCCACTACCGCCAGTCCGGCCTCCTCCTCCTCTTCCCCTTCTTTCGATCCTGCAACAACTGTCCACTGCTGCCACTGTCCACCGCCTCCCCACACATCCAGCCTCCTCCTCCTGCTGCTAATGAGGACGCATGGGTCTCTAATGGGTGTTGTGGTGTGGATGTGGTTTTTAAAATCCATCCTTAATGGGTACTTAATGGGTATTTAGTGTCCAATGCGGAAGCAACCTTAGATGTCCAATCCTAAGAAGATTTAGAAATGAAGTTAAAAGTTGAGGATGATGGTTCTGTTCACAACTAATTATTTGGAGACAAACTTCAGTTTTAAAGAGCAGTTCATACCAGGGGAGAATATTTTAAAAGGGATTGCATAATGGTCTGCAAAGCAAAGAACACAGTGTGCCTTCTTAGAGACAGAGGCTGTGCTTTCACGGCATTGAACATGCATTAATAAAGAGGACAAGACTGTGTTTGGGGAGTTTCTGTGATTGTGAAAGACACCAGCTGCTATTTAATATAAATGATGTCCCGAAAATAGAAGAAATACCATTTTATAATTCTGTCCAGCAAATATAACAACCTATTTTCAGAAAACACATCTGATGTGAGGATTGTCTCTTTCAATTTAATGCAGGGATGGACAAATTTTTGCCTTTGAGAATCCCTTGTTGCTCCTGAAGAAGTAGCTATCAGAAAATGAGACATGAGCTACCATTAGATGCCATTCACATATGTATATAAACTGACTCTTATACATGTAGAACTATTGCAAAATCCTCTGGTCTAAACCATGACCAGGTTTAGTCTGAAACAGCTCATTCTGCATGGTAATAATGATCCAGACTAGCTCCAAATCCAGCCCTGAAGGTTACTCAAGCTTCAGAGCTGGTCTCCAAGGGCTCTGTCAACTAGGAGCAGAACCTCTAGGGGACCCATTTTGGCAGCACACTGTGATATATCGCCAAAATTGGTCCCCCAGTACTCCAGAAAACAAATATATGCCTTCTGCATGTCACCATGATCCACACTTGCCCAAGGAGCCTCCTGATCTTGATCAAGCTCCATCCTGTGCATACATAGCATATTAGCAGTGGGTGGGGCCTCTCTAATCCACACCAGAGTGCAGATAGTAGTGGCCCTGAAGGGACTGTAACCTTTAGAGGAGGTAAGTGCAGAAAGAGCATTAGTGTGGTGGGTTAGCAATAAGGAAGTCAATAATAAGGACCATCTTCATTGCCTTCAAGAGGAATTTGCACCCACATTTCGAATAGAGAAGGCTGTGTGTTGTTTTTAAAACAAAATTCTTGCAATAACTCCAAAATCTGTTTATATCTATAGCTTGTTTTAATCTATTTTAATGCAGTGAACTGAGCTTTATTTATTATTTAATATTTATTTATTATTATTATGCCATTTTATGGTGCCTTTAAATCCAGAAAGAATTCTTAGCAAAGCTCACAAAAAGTTGTTTTAGAAAGGTTTGCTATCTAGAGACAACATAACACAAGAGTAAGGAGAATTTGGAAGGAGTAAACAACAGCAAAAATGATAACCACAAAATAATGTGGCAGGATAGATGGGCACTGATAAAATGCCTCCTCAGATAGCAGCTGAGGGACAAATCCGTTATCACTGGTGCATGGTCTGCCACAAAGGTTACATAGCTTCGAATAATGGTGGATCGCAATGGAGGACATGGAAGACATGGCTTTGGCCTCTATGAGGGTAAGGGTGTGGCCAGGGGGGAATGACAGGCCAGGAGTGGGCCTCCACCACCATTTACTGCTACTCCAAGGCCCAAGTACGGCTTCCAGTGGTGTGTGAACACCTCCCCCATCAAAATGCTAGTGACAGCCGCATGTGTGAGTAAGGGGGATAAGGGGGCATGTTGGGGGGGGAGGCTCCTAGAAAGCTTTGACAAAGGTCATTCGATTTGCCAACAAATGGGAACCTAGGACTGTAGGCCCCTTTTTCACTGACCTGCAAATGTTGAAATTTGTACACATTTGCATGAATTTCAAATTGTATGAATCCCTAGCACCATATCCTTGTCTTGTTGCGGTTCCCTTTAAAGAGCTCAACAACCGGGCCAATGTCCATATTCAGCACACCTTGTAGGCCAGAATATGCCAGAGGACCTTTTTGGCAGCACTCCAAGAAGCACTGCTGGAAATGGCACCAGACATTGAATGCCACCAAAAAGAGGCATATCAGGAACTGCAAAAGCTGGGAACTTCCTGGAGAGCTCCAAGGGCTCTTCAAAGGCAACAGCAGGGGCTGAACCACAACTGTATGGCTTGTGCTAATAAATCAATGCTACGTGGCCTGGAATAGCCTGCATAGTGCAGAAGAGGCACTTGTGACTGGTGGCCATGGCGGATGTAGTCTCTGAAATAGGCGTCTAAAATCTCCAGCTGCTGGGGACATATGAGCAAGGCCAGTTGTTCTATTTACATCCTGCTGGTGGACTTCCATGTGTTATAGGCTGACTACTGTGATAACAGGTTCCCGTACTAAATGGGCCATTGGTGCAATCTCACAGAACATTTCATATGTGCTTATGGCTGAAAAGACCCACCCAGGTAAAGTGTTCTGTGTTTCTGTGTACAAGGCTTTGAATCAGAATTTTCAGAGATACTTTCACTTGCTTTAGAAAGAATTAAAGTAAACCTCCCTGCTGCCTTCAAATGAACAAATAAAAGCAAATTTCACTTTCCCTTCAAAGTAATTTCTGTAGAAAATTCATTAAAGAAAATTGTTGACACACAGTAGAAGTATTTGCACAAGGCTCCAAATCCGCACTAATATGTAACTAATTTCTTTTCTTTGGGTTAAAATTGACCACTCTGCCTGTTGGTTTTTGGTAAATACTGGCAATATTTATTCTGTACCAAAGAGTGAACAAAGCTGTGACACATGGAAATATTTGCTTATTTGCTGTTGTGGCTGGAAAGATGGAGCATGTGCCAATATGACTTTGTTTTGAGTGCTTGAATGTACTATTGCAGAACAGCTGGCTGGGTGAAATGCTCGTGCTGTGATTGTTTAAAAAGCAAATGCAGCACAGGAAACCTGAAGTCCAGAAACCATAGAATTTAGACTAGTAATTTGTCCTTTCAAACATAATTATAGCCACAACTCTGTAGCTGAGTCAGGAGTTTTCTGTGCTCTGCTATGGCAGAGATGATGAAATGCGCTCACTGAGTGCCCAGTGCAATCCTTCACAATTTGCTTCATCACCCCTCCCTGACCTTGGAAGGCATCACTGACTTTTGCACTTGCAGAAAAAACGGACAAAATAATTAAAATGGGCAAAAGGCTAGAGCACCTGAAGAAGTTTAATCTTTTTCATTTAATTCAGAGGCCTGATAAGGGCTGCTTGTACATGAGAAGAAGTGATCACCCAGTGAGGGTACATCGGGGGAAGTGTCCTCATAGCCCCTGTCCCTTTTGAGCCTGCAGGCTGCACCTAAAAACTAGAAAGTGCTGTTGGAGGGATCTTTGTGACTCAGTGACTCTGAGGGCACCTGTCACCCTCTTCTGCCCCACTGCTGCTGTGAGGGCAGTGGATGGGGTGCCTTGTTCTGCATTGTTGTGTGCACAGATGAGGCCCAGAAGAGGACTATGGGGGCTCATATTCTAGAACAGAGATAAGTGCAGAAAGGCTCTTAGTGATCCAGGAAATGATCCAGGAAATGGATATGGGTGACTGCTTTAAATGTAGCTCCCAAGGTGATGTTACAACACCCCACATCTGGGTCACCTGGGAGATTCCCTATAGTGCTCCTCTGGACCCCACCATAAACACTTTTGTTCTTTACTGTTCCACAAATTGCATCTGATCGCTTGAGGCTCCACCTCCCTTCATGCCTGTTGTGGACTATAATACACTTCATTTCCTTAAAACATTTCTATGATGAATTGGAGGAGGAAAGGCTTATCCATGGTTAAACAAAAGAAATGGGTGCCAATCTTTTGCACTATTTTCTAAACAGATGTATAGAAGACGCAGCGAGGACATGGTAAAGCCAGTAGTTTCATAACATCTTAGCTTGATAGCAAGGGACTTTATAACATCTCTGTAAATCTTAGCACATATATATGATATGTCAGTAGCCTTTGGCAGATGTCTATCTCATACTCTTGCCTAGCTATTAGGAGTTCTAATGAATGCCCATGGGGTTTTCATTTGTTTCAGCTCCATCTCGTTTTTATGTGCTTTCTAAAGCTTCAGTACAGAAAAGCAGAGATTTTGCATTACGAAAGAAGCATAACTAAAATCTGGGTAAATTGGAACTAGGCTAGAAAGCAAAGTAACATTACAGAGGGAGTCACTTTATTGTTGCTTCCATTTAATATCCTGCCATTTTATTCTACAGTTATGAAGGCTGACAACTATTTTATAAAATAACACACCAATTTAAAAGAAAGGGAAAGAAAAAAGAAAAAATCTGTTAAAATCATGTTTAAGCTACTGTCAAAACAAAGCAGCTTTACCTTCAGTTTTTGCCAGAAATTCTAACTACCCAAAATTCAGCTGTGTTATGCTCAAGTAAGTCTTGGAACAGCAGAACATTTTGCATAAATATATGATAGCTGGGGCAGATGTTGCCCTAATAGCTGCTCAGTAGAAATAGATTCCAGCTTTGGCTCCCTGTCTCTGCTCATTTGAGAATAATCACAGTGAAAGTGAACAGTAGTGACATGCCATTAAGTTTGATACTGGTGCACATGGGGCCATATAATTTCCTAGCACCAACTCCCCGCCCCCATGACTACAAACACTGCACAGAACAGAAGCAGAATCTTTTCGGAACTGTGAAATAAAGCAGTATAGGCCCTTTAAGATGATTCTGACATAGTTTAATAGATCATAGAGAAAGTTCCATCGTACAGCATGCTAATTCCATTAAATGCAACTGGTGTGGCACAAGGCAAGATGTTTCTGGGTTGCTTGACATAGCAGAATGAAATGTTTCTGTGTTTCTTGATATATCGTGATTGTTTCTCCTCCATTTGTGCCAGTTCCTGGAAGGCCAATTGAAGCACACAGAGCCATATTCCACATTCTATCTGAGTAGAATAGAATGTGGAAAAATTCAGCTTCAGACGAATACCCCCCCCACACACACACACACGTATGTGGGGGTATTTGGATCTGGGCACAGATATTCTATAGAATATCCATGCACAGAATGAATAAACCCTCCCCACCCCTCATTCCCACCTCTTCCCCCACTTACCTGAACACCTCGCCACCACCACTGCCACCATCCAGCATGGGCCTCTTCCAGGACCCTCTGGAACTGTGAAAGGGTTCTCAGAGCTAAATAAAGGCCCTGGAAGAGGCCCACGCCACCACCGGAGCAAGTTAAGGGGCCCCACGGAAGCCCCGGGGGGTGGGGGAAGGTTTTCAGGGGGAGTGGCCAGGAGAGGGAGGCTCCAGGGCATCCAGTATCCTTAGAAGCTTCTACCGAAGCTTGTACAGATACCGAATTATGCAATTCGAGGACTGATAGAACCCTTCAAATAGAGCCCTATTCGATCAGTCCACAGGGAGTTTCTGCTAAGAATACGTCCAGATTCTGAATGCATGGATAATATGTGCACATCCTTAACGTAAATCCCTTTCTTTTTTTCTTTACAACTACCCTTTCAGACAGACTAGAGTGGAATCTGAGACAACACAGGATTTTTATGGTAGACTAGAACATTGGACCTAGGCCGTTTCTCCTCTTACCATTCCATGGTTGGAACCAGTGGGTCTGGAACAGCCATGGCTGCTGATTCTGACAATGGAAAAGTGGCCCAAAATAGAACTGTCTGCATGATGGTGCTGGTTCAGACCCTATGCAACAGCCTCATGCCCATATGAGTTTCACAGCCAGGCTCTGATGCTTCTAAGGATGAAGGAACAACAGCGGGCAATGCAATGCAAGGTGTCCCCGGGTAGTCCCAAACATGGGAAATGTGCCTAATGCACAGCTCCCATGTGTTAGATCAGGGGCTTCTGATATGCCAGTAGACTTGGTCTAGTGGTTAGGGAGCCAGACTCTTATCTGGGAATACTGGATTGATTCCACACTCCTCCATGAAGCCAGCTGGGTGACCTTGGGCTAGTCACAGCTCTCTTCTGAGCTCTAACAGCCCCACCCATCTCACAGGGTGTTCTGTTGTGGGAGAAGAATAGAAAGTTTTGCCAGCCGTTTTGAGTCCACTTAAATGGGTGAGAAAAGCAGAGTAGAAAAGCCAGCTCTTCTTCTTCTACTAAATGGGTCTATCAATGATTTCAAAAAGGGCCTTCTTAATCTCACTCACACTCTGTCTAATGCAAGTGGATCAAACCAGTGAACGGGGCAGAGCCTCACAGATCATCACCAATGTATGGATTTATGAGGTTAAATCCAGCGTTACAGAGGCCCATACTCACTTGATCATACTATATGGACTGGAACAATCCATGTAGTATGGAAAGGGCCTCTGGGTCAGTTTGACCATCTCCAGTAAGAGACTTATAAAACAGCAAACCACTTCATTAAATACGGAACTATGCACTAATTCCTTCCATACAGTACACTAATTAGACTTTAAGAGAGCTTTAACCCTTGAAACTACAGTGTGATTTCTTTGAAACAGTAGAAGACCAGCTACGAAGACAAATTGCACAGCAGGGACAATTTTCTTATTGTTACTACAAGAAAGAGAAAAGAAAGAAGTCCCAGTGAGTCTAGAGTGCAAAGTGGCCATCCCCTTGTGGAATTTTAACAAGAAAATTCTCATGTCAGGCATTACCGTTGAGATTCAGAATATGCTTATTGCAGAGCACTGGGAGATATTAATGTTCATCTGCATTGCATTAGTTTGTTTAGCATTATGCTGTGAGCAAATTAAAGGATATGCAGCACAAATTGCCTATGTGTTCCAGAGATATGTTCTCTCATTTTGTTTTTGCAATTTAGGCCTCAGATGCTGAAGGAAAAAAAATGTCACTTTGCATTTCTAGGGGTTGTTTTTTACCCCCAAAATAAACCTTTGAGTTTGGGCGTATACTGGTTCACCTCCATAGCTGCTAATGTTCAGTAGTTCAAGAGAAGATCTTGCAAGTAACCAATATCCAATAATCTTTTGTTGACTCCAAACTTATAATTTTGAGGCAAATACATTTAATTCCGTAGAGAAAAACTAAAAGTGCCAGAAGAGATAACTTGTTCTAAAAGAGTTAATGATGTCATTTCTCTGTCTCTGTCTCTCTCTCATACGCACACGCATGTTGCATTCACACCTATTTTTTAATCCAGCTTCAGTCTACTTTCAGAGTGGGAGAATGCATCAACAATGTGTCAAGCTGGGGGGGGGGCGTTCAAAGCATTATCTATGGGCCCACATATGCACTAAGCATGTCCACTTGCAGATGCTCAGTGCATACTTAGCCCTCCCAAAGCATACTGTTAATGTGAAGGGCTGCCCAGATGGCAGCCATGTTCAAATGCTGGTGTTGGCACCATCATGCATGTGCGGTACCATCACTAGTGCAGCTGTGTGATGAGCCACATCGGTGTACTTGTGCAGCACATCATGTGCCCCTACAGCACAGGAAAATGTGCTAATGGGCCATCCAGAGCCTCAACAGTTTCAGCACTAGGTAAAGATAAGTGCATATGTGGTGCAGTTCAACCTGCACTACACGTAGTCCAAACAGGGTGAACTTTGTGTACATCCCTATTTAAAACATTTGAAATTTGTTCAAATTTGTTCAAATTTGGCCATTCAAATTCAAATTTTGAATCTATTTGTGTGAATTATTCAGACATCCGTATGTGTACGGATACATATACGATGCGTACTTGCCCGTATGCGTCTTTCCTGCATCTGTAGGCATTTGTAGGATACGTACGGGACCAAAACTGGATAAATACGGGATGTATACAGATGTGTATGGATGTGTACAGCTACATAAAAATGTTGTTGACATTTGTATTTGCGGATTCAAATCGAAAATTCGCACGAATAGATTCGAATGTGTTTGCTTTGAATGGAATGTGAATACATTCCAATTTTAAAAATTCAAATTGATTGCATTCATGCACAGCCCTAATTTTAAAGATATCAATGCTACTTCCTAGGAATTTAAGGTTGCATCCACATAGCCTAAAACTGCTGCTCAGGCTGCCCCTTCAGCACTCTCCAAATTCAACTCTCTCTCTCTCTCTCTCTCTCTCTCTGTGTGTGTGTGTGTGTGTGAAGGGGAGGAAGGAGAAGGAGTGGCAGGACTGGCAGGAGCACACACTGGAGGCACCTCCTTTGCCTTGCTGAGCCCGGCAGATCACATGTGTATGCGCCAGCCGATGCTGCTGGCAATGGGGAGGACAATGAATGGGAGGAAGGAGCCTACTGGGATGCTGCCTTAACTGATGGCCAGAAGCAGGTGATCTGCCAGTCCTGCTGCTCCTGCTCCTTCCTCCCCTTCTTTGTCCGCCCTGTTGCCAATAGCACCGTAGCCACCTCCTATGGGCTTCTCCTACAAGCATTTTGTCATTGCAGCTGCGGAGAGGAGAGACTAGAGTAAATTGGCCTTGCCTTTTCTTCCAGGGCTCCAGCATTGCTGACATGGCAAAGGGAGGGGAAATCCCACCCACATCTTGCTGTCATTGGCCAAAGGCTAATAATCTCCGCCTCAAAAGTCCCGGAGCATTCCCACCTGGGGAGGAAATACAGACTTAGCTCTAAAAAGGGGGGGGGTCTAGTTTTTCCTGGGGCTTTTTTCTCTGGATTTTAGCATGATAGTCCTCACAAAATCTGGGGATAAATATTTGAATGGGAACACTGGATGCTGAATTCTGATCAATTGCATAAATAATGGGAATGCTGGATACTGAGTTCAAATGCACTTCTGATTTTAGTGCCTATGGTAATGTGACCTTAGAGCAGCTTAACTAGGGTGCTCTTGCCAGTTCCAGTCCAAGCCCAGCAAGTGCTGCCTACATTGTAAGGCTGGAACACCTTTGTCCCAGTCAAACACTGGCAGCAATATGGATGTACCTTCCCTGATCTGCTGCAGATGAAGCGTATTTCCTTAGTCCAGCAGGGTAGTTAGTAGCACTTGGAGACTAACAGTAGAAGGGTTGGTGGCATGAGCTTTTGTAGACACGTCTACTTCCTCTGTATTTCCTTAGGATGCTTACAAACTTTTTCAAACAAGTCCACTGCTAAAGGTCTAAAGGTAGGATCCACACCTGAAGATATTTTTTCCTGTATTTCTATTTTGTCCTGTAGCATAGTAAGTCTCAGATTTTATGCAATCTTCTTTCTATATCACAGATCATTGTTTAATAATAATATTTGTCCAGTCACAATAGATTGAACAATATATATTTCTTACTGTACTTCTGCATCACTGACAGTCATTTCTTTGCCTAAACCATACTTTACTTTCAGGCACACTTCTGCTGCTATCCCCAATGTAATTTTTTATAGAGAGGAACAAATTCCTTGTGAGAATCTTTGCTGCTATCTTTTGAGGGTCTGTTGGTTATTCCAGGATCAGCTTAATGTGATCAGATTTCTGTTGGAAGATGAAAGAGATCTCAGAGGTTAAAGTAAGATTTTGGTAGGATTGATAGAACCTACGAGCTTTAGAATAAGAGATAGCATGTGGTTTCATGTCTATATCAAGCCATCTAAGAAGAGGAGCATCAAAATATGAAGACAAACACAGACAAGGAATCAGAATCCATGGATTGAAGAGAACCTGAAAGAAGTACATTTGCAGATATTTGCAGTGACTTTAAAAAATGAGAAAAAGTAGCATTGTGTCAGAAAAGGCAAGCTGGGAGACCTGAGGTCATTGTTAGCTGAATAGCAGAGAAGCCACTAGGCTTTCTAGGTACTGACTGATAGTTTCTAAAAATGGTAGAAAGGAAGAAACACTGGCAGCTGCTCCTATACTCATTCCTCTGGAGAACAAACTGGAAAGACAGCTCAAGCTTCAGAAAACCAAAGCAAGGTCCTGTGTTGAGTCTAACAAAAGAGCCCTCTCCAAAGTGATTTCAGACTCTATTCAGTTGAGTCTAAAAACAAAGAGCCCCCTCAAAACAGCAAAGCCTCTTTCCAAAGTGATTTCTGAATGTATTTTTTTCCTTTTCTAGGATTAGTGTATTCTCCCATCTCCCTTTACATGGGAAAGAACTGTAAACAATTAGGCTTTGACATTACCCTGGACCAGCAGACTTAACTGGTTGCAGCACTCTTGACCACAGCTCTTGAGTAGTACACACTTACGGTGAGCACTAGGTAAATGTTTGCAGCGTATTCTAAAATGGATAGCCTTCTCTTCTCATACCATCTTTTTTATTTGACCTGCAGTTTCATCTGGTGAGAATTTTAAAAGTAAACATAGGTGCAAAGAAGAAGCATGCATAAGAACATAAGAGAAGCCTTGCTGGATCAGGCCACAGCCCATCTAGTCCAGCATCCTGTCGCACACAGTGGCCCACCAAATGCTCATGGGCATCTCAAGCAGAGACAAGGACAAACCTTCTCCTGCTCTCGAGTCCCAGCAGATGGCCTTAGAAGCGCCCCAGTTCCTTCCCCCCCCAGCCTGAAAGATGCACCCAGGCATTCATTCTAGTAGCCATTGCCATTGATACATCTGTCATCCATAAATTTGTTTAACCCTACCTTAAAGCCATCCAGACTGGTAGCTGTCACCACCTCTTCCGGCAGCACATTCCATAAGCCGATATCCCTCTGGGTGAAGAAATACAATGTTTCTTGCAATGTTTGGTTGCTTGAAGTTCCCAAGGTTTTAATTAAAAATGCATTAACACTACCTTCTTTCTTTCTTTCTTTCTTTCTTTCTTTCTTTCTTTCTTTCTTTCTTTCTTTCTTTCTTTCTTTCTTTCTTTCTTTCTTTCTTTCTTTCTTTCTTTCTTTCTTTCTTTCAAGATATGAGAATCCCCTAGGGCCTGCTTTGAAAATTTATGACTATCAGAATGCATTTTGGAAAAAGCTGTTTCCCCTCATAGATATGGAGAAAAGCCAAGGTCTAAACAGCTATTTTATGAGCATTCATTAAGCTTTTGTTATCAGCTTTTAGACATTTTATAAGCTTTTAGTTGAAGTAGGCTATGAACACTAGCCCCAGAGATTTTCTGTTTAACAGCAATAATCTGAAGCTTGATCATTCTCTTTTAATATATTATGATATAAAATATTAAAGCTCAGAACCAATAGAACGGGTTCATTATTTTGAACTCTAAGAATCCAAAGAGAAAATCTCACAGTCAGAACTTGTAGCTAGCATTTCAAATATGGCATCAACTCTCATTTTATTTATTCATTTATTTATTTCCTGACCCCCACCCAAAGGTCTTGGGGTGGGACATAAAATTCAGTAATAACTAAAATAATTAATATCCCCACCCATTGTAGGATGAAGATAAGATGAAGGTAAACCTCAAAGACCCGAGGCCTATTTGCCAGTAGTGCATGATGAGTGAAGATCTGGGGAAGGGCATCTGCACTTAGGCTGCTACAACCTGCTACAACCCTGGCTTCCCAGAAGTTCACTAATTACTGATTAGGTTTGGAGCACAAAATCAGGTTCTACACCTTAACCAGAGTTGACCAAGCTTACCTGAAGCATTTGGGCAGCGGCAATTTGCGCCTCTTCAGGTGTTCCAGGGTCATCTGAGGTGCTGCACAAGCATGCCGGCACCTCGGACAACCTAGATGCGATAGCACATGCACAGAGCATCATCATCATCATGGTGCCAGCACTGAGAAACATGTAGGCATGGAGAGCACCGCAACCAAAATGGTGGTGCCCAGAAGAGGACCAGCCCTGGGTTCGGTCTCTGGTGAGTGACCAATCACATGGGGCTTAGCCTGTCATTAACTAGCGCTCACAAGTGCAAGTGCTAGTTAACATTGGATCATTGCACTACTTTCCTGTCCAGTGGACAGGATGGGAAGAGCAAAAACGCTCCTGGTTAGGTAAGCAATGTGACAAAGTTAATCACAGTAATAGTCAGAATATTCTTGAAATGATATAGTTTATGATCCAGGAGTATTAGAACAGACTCTTTATCAGTCAGGTGAATAAAATATGCAGAGCCCTGTGCAGTGAAAAGGAACAAATGAAAAAGTGCAACGTTCAAAGTTGCAAGTCGGGGCCTTTTCATCTGTATAACAGTAGGCGAAATCAGCCTTGTGAACCATCAGAGAGTGGTCCAGCCCCAGTCTGAAGCCCAGTAATATTTCATTGCACAGCAACACATATTTGAGGAACTATCATGGCCTCTGTTTGTTCTTTAGAAAACATGTGTCACTGCACAGTGATGTGTTGCACACTGGCCCAGCTGCTCAAGAAGGCCAGGAGGGGAAATGCAGGAGCAAGTGAGGCAAGGTAACCGCTGCTGATAGATGAGACAAGACACTATGGTAATTTCAAAATGCATGCTGTAGCTTTGTGCTCCAGAATATGGGTCTTGCCCAAGGAATGCATCCCAGGCCAGGAATGCAGAAGGCAAGTTGGATCATACTGGTTGCTGTTCACATGATGGCCATCCTGGCCTGACCTAGCTATGGACTCAGGGAACAAAATTTCCCAGGCATGCAGTACCAGGCTGGGGACATTTTGCAGCGCTCCTGGAAACAGTCCCATAAGTGGTCTGTCTTCCAGAGATCAGCTATATTTTTCCAGGCTCTGGAATAGAATAACTACACAGCAGCAGCAAGAAGAGAGGCCCAACTGGTGCATACACAGAAGAAGGAGGAGGAGGAGTTGGCTTTTCTACCCCACTTTTCTCATCCATTTAAGGGAACTCAATGCAGCTGAGGAAGGTGGGCTTCATGGGGCAGTGCGAAATCAAACCTGGTATTCCCTGATAACAGTCCGGTTCCCTAACCACTAGACCAAACTGGCTCATGGCCAAACTTTAAAAATGGCCTCCCTCTAGAACATTCCCAGACATGGTTTCTGTGACCAAGAGTGTGTCAGACATGGTGGCCAGCCAGCATGTTCCATGCTGTGTCTGTGCCAATGGGTTCTGTAGCACACATTGGTGTGCAGACCAAGCAATTTGGGCACATATCTGTGCAGACATTGCCTACACAACTGTAGTTTTATACCAATCCACATAGAAACGGTGCCCACTGACCAGAGTGGGTTAAATACAAGCTAGTTCACCTTTAATTGAAACTTAAATCATGAAAAAATGGAGAGAGGATTCAAGCTTTCAGATGCTGAGTGTGCCATATGTACCTCATTTTATATACCAAAGGAAGGCAGGTTCTTGTAAATGCTTCGTTCTTCCATGTGTAGCCATTGGAGCATTTAGAGCTCGCTACATTCCTTGTAAGACCTGATTCTCATGGTTAAAAAGAACAGAAAGGGGTGGGTGGGTGCTCACCAGAAAATAAATCTTTTCAGCCTACTGAAATTCATTCCTTCCCCATTTTATTTTTTTAGAATGTTATATTTGAAAAGGACTAAGTAAACAAACAGAGACAGAATCCATTCAGTTCAGTAGTACTGTGCTGTAGAAATGTGAAGGCAGTTGTCTGTGTGTTCACTCAGGAGAATTAATTGAGGTATTTACATACTAATATTACCTAATTAGCACAGTGACAGGATAATTAAGATACAGTCTACATTTGGCCAGGAATCACAGAACATACAAATATTGCCAGTGGCTTTCATTTAGTTGTATCTTTCAAGTCACGCACATTCAGGCATCCATTGTCCTTAAGAAGCATTTGAGAAGACCCTTGTTTCCTTGGAAAGGATACATTTCCAATTTATTTGCCTTCCCAACAGGGGAGGGGGAATTCATGGTAAAGGACAAGCTCCATAAGAAGATAATCAACATTTGGCAAGCTGTTTTTGTCTAGAGAATGGTTTGTACAAGACATTCAGTCTGGTGAATTATCCATCAGAAATGGCCACAGAGAGTTCATGGCAGATGTTCAATTGAAAATGCATGCACCTTTTAAAATACACAAGAAATCATAATTACCCCATCTTTGTACTTGCAAGGAATAAAAAGTAGTCTTTCCTTTACGCACACACACACAAAATGGCTTCGGCAGGGTTGAACTACCAGTAGTTTGCACTATGGCCAACACAGCTCTCAGCTTCACTGGAGCACTTAAGCCCCACCGCCCTGACAAGGTGGCACCCATGGGGGTATGATGATGATGATGATGATGATAATGATGTAAATACAGCAGTTACACGCAGCAAATGAGATCACTATGCTGGATTTCGTATTATATCACTAGTCGGGCACTTCCCAAGCACCTAGGACTGCGTGATGTATCGGTGAATTATGCGAGCAGACCCCAGTAAAGTGGCTTTTTGTAGTTGGCAGATGGATATTTTGTCAATGCCAATGGTTTTTAGGTGCCCACTGAGATCTTTTGGCACCGCGCCCAGTGTGCCGAGGATGACTGGGACCACTTTCACTGGTTTTCGCCAGAGTCGCTGTAGTTCAGTTCTCAGATCTTCATATCTGGTGAGTTTCTCCAACTGTTTCTCCTCAATTCTGCTGTCACCTGGTACAGCAACATCGATGATCCACACCTTCTCTTTCTCAACAATTGTAATATCAGAAGTGTTATGCTCCAATTTTCGGTCAGTCTGAAGCCTGAAGTCCCAAAGTAGTTTTGCCTCTTCGTTTTCAACAACTTTTTCTGGCTTGTGATCCCACCAGTTCTTTGCCACTGGCAGATGATACTTTTGGCACAAGTTCCAGTGGATCATTTGTGCTACAGCATTGTGTCTCTGCTTGTAATCAGTTTGTGCAACTATAAGATGGATTCAAAACTGGCTTAGTAATCGTACTCAAAGAGTGGCTTTAAATGGCTGCACATCCAAATGGAGGGAAGTGTCAAGTGGAGTACCACAAGGTTCTGTCCTGGGCCCAGTTATGTTTAATGTTTTTATAAACGATCTGGACGAGGGAGTTGAAGGGAAACTGATCAAATTTGCTGATGACACAAAGCTAGGGGGGATTGCAAACACCAGAGAAGAGAGAGAGAGGATTCAAAAAGATTTAGAGAAACTCGAACAATGGGCTGCAACTAATAAAATGGTATTTAACAAAGAAAAATGCAAGGTTCTGCACCTGGGCAAGAAAAATGAAAAAAGCACATATACAATGGGAGGAATTCGGCTGAGCAGCAGCACATGTGAAAAAGACTTGGGTGTCCTGGTAGATCATCAACTGAACATGAGTCAACAGTGTGAGGCAGCTGCAAAAAAGGCAAACACAATCCTGGGGTGTATTAGGAGAAGCATAGAGTCCAGATCACGTGAAGTTATTATCCCCCTCTACTCTACCTTTGTCAGACCTCATCTGGAGTACTGTGTCCAGTTCTGGTCACCCCAGTTTAAAAGAGACACTGACAAGCTGGAGCAGGTTCAAAGGAGAGCTACCAAGATGGTGAACGGTCTGCAAACAATGTCCTATGAGGAACGGCTTAAGGAACTAGGAATGTTTAGTCTATCAAAAAGAAGACTGAGAGGAGACATGATAGCTGTCTACAAATACCTCAAGGGTTGTCACAGGGCAGAGGTATCAGCCCTGTTCTCACTCTCTCAAGGAAGGACTAGAAACAATAGGGTGAAACTGCAGGGGAAAAGATTTAGTTTAGATGTTAGGAAAAAATTTCTAACAGTAAGAGTGATCAACCAGTGGAACAGGCTGCCACGGGAGGTGGTTGGTTCCCCTTCGATGGAGGTCTTCAAGCAGAGACTGGACGGCCATCTGTCTGAGGTGGTTTAGGAGATCCTGCCTTGAGCAGGGGGTTGGACTCGATGACCCAGGAGGTCCCCTCCAACTCTACCATTCTATGATTCTATGATTCTTGCAGCAGCTGAGTATATGGTCGATTGTTTCATCCACTTCTTTGCAGAGTCGGCACTTTGGATCTTCTCCCGATTTTTCAATTCTGGCTTTGATGGCATTTGTTCTTATTGCTTGTTCCTGTGCAGCAAGAATCTGTCCTTCTGTTTCCTTTTTCAGTGTTCCATTCTTAAGCCAAGACCAGAGACGTTTTCGCACGGGGCTGAACGGAACGCGGAAAAGACAGCTGCGGACACGTCATCCGCATTGCCCGTGCGCGGCTTGCGTTCCGACGTGTCCGCAGCTGTCTTTTCCGCGTTCGAAATGTAGAGCACTTTAAAGTGCTCTACATGCGTTCCAACGCGGACGAGCCGCCCGCAGCCATTCGGGAGGAGAAGCGTTCGCGCCTGCTTCTGTCTCCCGAACAGCTGCGGGCTCACCTCCGACGCCGCGCGGCTTTGACAATCAGCTGTTTGTCAAACAGCTGATTGTCGATCTGCCTCCGCGGCTGTCTCCGCGCCCCTTGCTGGCGTTTGCCGGCTAAGACAGCTCCGGGCGCTTTCCCCTTTCACACACAGACGCTCCGGAACGCGTTTACACGCGTTCTGGCGCGTCTGTGTGTGAACGGGGAAAGCGCCCGGAGCTGTCTTAAGCTTTCCGCCTGAACGCGTTCCGTTTCGAACGCGATGCAGTGCGGAAATGCCTCAGGTCTTTTCCATGTCCACTTTGTCTTCGATGTTCTCCAAGAACTGTCCATACAGTGTTTTATTGCGCCAGCTGTCAGTTTGGCGTTGAACTGCAGTTTTCCGGTACTTGTTCTTGGTTTGCTGCACTTTGAGAAGCTTCTGGTTGTTGACTTCAATCAAAGCTGATTCTTTGCTTTCTGCTACATGCTCTGCGACTCTGACAGGTGGGCGAGTCCGGCAGCCAGCTTCCCTGCCTTCCCTCTGCCAGAGAACCGACAATCCTCCATTGTCTGGCAAGGGTAAGGCACCCCCTACTCCTACTCTCACTCCCACTCCACCGAGAGTCCCTCTGACTTACCCAATCGTCTGCAGCTCAATTCTGAGGCTGGCAGTGCCGGCGCCAATCGCGCATGCATGTGCCGCAGCCCTGCCAGTCCCAGCACCCCAGGACTACCGGCAGGGCCGGCAGGGCCAGTTTGGGATGGGTGCTGGTGCACTCGCACAGCACCCACCCCAAACCGTTTCCAAATCCGGCCCTGCCGCCGCTGCCCCGCGCGTGTGTGTACGCGTGGGGTCTCTGAGAAACCGTTCCTGTTTGGAACAGATTCCCCTTTAAAAACGTTTTGCCAGAAAACGGATCTTTTAGATCCGTTTTCGGTGGCGTGTGCAGAAAGGCCCTTAGGGACAGATGAATGGCTTTGAATAATGGCAAGAAAAGGCACTTAACAGTTACAACACGTACATTGAAATAACAGCAACTGTCATTAAGGGTACAGTTAATGGAAATGGGATGCCAAGGGGTACAAAATGAGAAAAGGTTGAGGATCGCTGACATAGATGGAATAGTAGTAGCGGCGGCAGCAGATGTTACTGCCAAAACACTCTTACCACCCACCTACATCTCTTAATAAGATAATGACTGGAGGAGAGCATGAATGTGACCATCAGGATCCCAGAACAGCTCACGAGCAGAGGGTTTCTGAGGATGGTCAGAGCCACTTCCTAAGATCAGTCTGTAATTCCATTAGGGAATGTATTTCTCTATAGAGAACATTTCATTAAAAGCACTATTGCTTTACTGTTATTGTTATTAAGTTGTCAGAATAAGATCGGTGTTCAACAAGATGCTTACAGTATAGGGATGTTACCCTGTTAAAGAATACTTGGATGAACAACAATATGAGTTGATTAAATCTTCCATTTTGGGGGAGGAAAGTGGTGATTTTTAGGCCGTCACGCATATGTCACAGAAAGCTTTGTGGTGTAAGAGACCCTTTCCCAAGGAAAAAAGAATCCATGATGAGCGTTCTTGATCCTTTCTCTCAATACTTTATTAGAAATAGGGATGAACAAAACTTTCACACTCAAAATAGGTTGTTAATCTGTACTGAACTTGGAACAAAAATCCCTTTGCGAGTTTCTATTAGCTATTGCTAATAGGATTCTGACAAAAAGACTCAGCCTTTTTATGCACGCTGATTGTTGAGTGGTGAATGCAGCAAGAGCACTGGCAAAAGGGAGGATTTCTTCTTTTTCTGCAATATTTCTGCCTCCTGCACTCCCCACCCCCAGGCGAGTTTTACTGCCCAGAAGCAAAAACCTAGACCTTTTCATGTGAGCAGCATCAGGAGGATCACTGCCCAAGTGGGGGGAAAAAAGGTCCTATTTGCTTCAGCGGCAGCTAAAAGCTCATTACACCTAAGGTAAGCAGGCACTACAGAGCCAGAGCCTCTGTTCTGTCAATCAAACTGGTTACCACTGTCTACTATACTTGTAACTCCTCTGGTCTACCTATGGCGGATTGTGCCTATGGCCTTTCCTGCACTGAGTAGGGTTATCCAGTGCCACGCTGGGCCACTTTGTCCTGAAATAGGTGAGCCGTCTCATACTGGAATGGTTTGCCACTTGCCCAGTTGTGGGCTGTCCACTTTGCAGGCAGCTCATCCCAGCCTTTTGTTTCAAAGACAAGTAATGAAAGTTTGCAACTTTCAAAGATGCAAGTCGGGGCCTTTCCAACCAAATGGGCAGAAAGGGAACTCTTCTGGCACTGCTTCCAGGTGCCCTACTGAAAAGGCCTCTATTGTGATATATCAAGTCACAGAGGTATGTTGTTCAGTAAGTCAGTCGTCTGATACATCTGAGGCCTTTCTGCACTTGGACCCATAGTGTACATTGGGGGACTCGTCAGGAGCTGTTTCCACACTAGAAATGGCTCCTGCCTTCCCAGAAGCTCCCCCAACATGCACAAGTGGTGATGCAAGAAATCCTGCACCACATGCATCCAAATCTTTACCTTTCCTAGCCACCAGAGAGACCATTTGCACCTCTACTGGGTGCTGGAGGTCATTTGATGCACCACACAAGCATGCTGGCACATCAGGTGATTTGGGAAGCTAGTGGACATGCGCAGCATGTCACCATTGTCCTGTTGACGACACACGTGCACTGGTGTCGGCAGCTGAAGATGGTGGTTGATCAGCATCTGAACTCAAGTGAGTGTCTGCGAGTGTGGGGGGTTGGTTCGACATGGACTAGCATTTGCAAATGCAAATACTAGTGCATGTCAGTGGGAGTGCTCTATTCCCATCCCCCAGACAGGACTGGCAGGCTGTTTTTAACAGGTCTACTGGAAGAGTAGGATACAGTGCCATTTTGGTGCCATATTCTGTCTGATAGTTTCATCTCATGGTGACAAAGTGTACTACTGGGCATGAGGCCTCTGTTAGGCTGCTCCAGTGTACAGATGGAAGTGTGTGAAGGGTTTACAGCATACAATTGAAATAACTGGAGTATGTCCTATTGAAATCAGTGTAGCATCCCTTTAGATAAATAGTCATAAGGCTGCCCTAGTTTTAAAAATCTGTAGCATGTATTTTCCAAAATGTCATGAGGAAAAAAGCTGGGAGTGATAAGGAAACAGAGGAAAGGATAAAACATTTCAGAGTGAATAGCCATCTCACTCATAGAAAGGTTTGTCTAAAAACCTAGATAATCTAATGGTCCAATTGCATTTAATCAACCTGCGATCCATCTTCAAAGTAGAATACCAAGGTGAGAATTTTTCCTTCCTTATTAGCTAACATAGGACCTGTTCACACTTGGCTTTATTCTGGAATATATCCCAGAATAGGGGCCTGCTGTCTATATGCCAGGGCAAGCTAAAGTAGGCCCCAAGTGAGATCTGCAATAGCATGTGGACAACAGACCCCTATCCTGAGATATATTCCAAAATACAGCCAAGTACAAACAGGCCCTCCGAAATTTTACTTTTGGAAAGAAAGAAAATGACCAGTCACGTTCTGATATGTTTTCTCATTCTGCAGATGGATTGAAGATGTATTGAAATTTAGTTCTAGTAGGACTACTAGAACTTTAATTGAGCCAAAACTTATACTGTAGCATCTTTGAGATTCTATAAGAATTAGTAATAAAATCACAATAGTTTGTGGGAGAGGGATGGGAAATTCAACCCTAAGTCTTAATTTTATGAGCCCAATTTCAAAGCTGGTTTTGGCACATCAAACCACAAACATGTGCTGGAATTTTCCCTGGCCAATTCCAGAAAGTTTGAGAAACGGTCAAGGGTAAGAACAAGCCTTTGTTTTCTATCACTATGATGTTCTCCTAGAATCCTTTCCCTCCAAGAGACTTTCTTTTGGCCTTGATTGATATTTTTGTGCCAGACATGGAAACAGTTAAACAGTTGTTGTTGTTTTTCTTCCTTTGCTTTTGTTGGACTTTTAAACTATATAAATAGATACCCAGAACTGATAAACTGACATAACGATACTTGGGATTTGCTTTTCAGTTCCTCCACTGATGCTTGCCCATGCAGAGTGACTAACAGTGCCTGACAGTTTTGGTTTTACTATAGTTATTGCTTTGACACTTCTTGACTTTCTGCCAACATGGTTGGCAAAAGGCCTCTGTCTCTTTTGCCCCATTGGCTGTCTGGAGACTGAAGTTGGTTTTTCTTTTTTCATTGTTTTTTTTTTAATGTTGTTTTCCGTTGCTTAGAATCCTCAAGTATCTCTAAAGTTCTGCACTCTCTACTGCTCTTTATCCCCATTCTCCCTCAAGGCCCCTTGGAAATGTTTTGCTTGTTTCCCTGGAATAAGAGGTACAGAGATATTGTATCTGCGCGTTTGTGTGTTTTGAAGCAAAACCTTGCAAAGTCAGGGAGGTGGGAGGTCTCCTTATTTTAAATCTTCTGCTTTCATTGCCTTTATTTTGTTTTTAAATCATTTTATCCTTGATTTCATTGATATGTCAGGATTAGGGATGTGCACAAATGGGTTTTTTTTTCATTTGATTCCTAACAAATAAAATGTAAGAGAATTTGTATTCATTTGAATGGATCCCCTTTGAATATGGTAGGATTCTATTTGATACAAATGTATTCATGTGTCTGATACGAATGCATACATATCTGATACTTATCCATAACATATCTGCTCTGAAAGAGTTAAATCCGCTTTGATTCCACTTTGAATCTCAAAACATGTTGAATTCACTCTGGATCCATTGCAGATGTGACTGGGGCAGCCACTTTCCCACCTCCCCATTTCACAAATGTTCCAAAGCTTTGTATGAATGTTCCAAAACATTTGTATGAATACGAATGTCAGTGTACAAATGTCGTAATATTAGATTTGAATACAAATATCCAAATTTGTAGAAATTCATATAACAAATGTTACAAATATTTGTGCACATCCCTAGTCAGGATGATCAGAATTACATGTGTCCTCCATGAAAAACAGATCTGAGCCCCTGTCTGAGAGATACTGAAAAGAACCTTAAAGTTTATTCTTGTCTGTCCAAAACTAATACAAAACATTTCTGCCATAGCATTCCAGGCAGATGGCCTTCTAAGACCTTCCTGATTTTGCCGTTAGAGCAGAACAAGAAGGATCCTACATATCTCACTTCTGCATACTTGTGCAGTTTAAGGAATGCTTCTCTTCCTAATATGCTTGGTCCATAGAGGATAGAAGATGGACTGGGCTAGGGCATCCAAAATGGTGTTCTGATCCAGTCTACTAGTGTTATAGGGATGTTATAGTGATGGCATGCCTTCATGATCTGGAGACTTTCCTTCCTGGCTTTCAGAGCATGCACAAGTTTATCATAAAACTATGAAGCTGAATACAAGCATGGGAAAACTGGCATCCTTATACACTTTTCAAACTATATCGGAGTGGGAGGACTTTATTGATTTGCCATATAGGCACCTTTAGGAATCAGACTAGTAGAGTCATTTAGCCTGAAGCGTTTTAGTTTCCTACCACAGAGGTTTTGATTTCACTCTTGATGGGCTGGGATCCTGGAGCTTGATTGAATCTACTCTGTGGTTTTGCCAGCTATGTAAATTGGGGACTTTTCCATACTTTCAGGGACAGTGGGGAGCAGCATTCACATTGTGAATGCTGGCACCATGCCAAACCTAACCTAAACTTACTCGGAGGCCCTCAAAGAGCAGATGATCCTGTCCTGGACCATTGACATGACTGTAGCAACAGCCATGCAAGCTGGATCATTTCTATGGCAATCACACAGCATTTCCATGTGGAAGTAACATGATCACTGTATCTGGGGGCTTATAGGGAGTGTCCTGGATCCTTTCAGTACAGCTCCACAGCCAGCAAAGATCAAGACAGCTCCAGGCCACTAAGGGATGGAGGTGGCATTGCTGTATGTATATCCTTCATCCTAGAGCATGCCATGTTCTCCTGATCACCTCTCCAAAAAGAGACCTCAAGATAGCTTGCACCTATTACCATTGACATATTGAGCCTTTTTGCACTTAGGTGAAAGGGTTATTCCTGAATGGAGCATCCATTCTGGAATGGCTCCAAACATGTAGGTCCATCTCCCAGCCCCGATAGCTATACTAGCAGCTCACTATAGTATGTTTCCATGCAAAGGGTGTGTGAGGGTGGGGCAGCACAGCCTCAGTTATGCTCTGTGTTGCCTGATTGCCACTGCAATGGCTAGCATGTGCACAGCCATTGTCACAGCAAGTGGGATGCCCCAGGACACCAGCATTCACACTTCAGGTAAGCCCCAGGCATTCAAAATGGAAATATCCCCCTCCATCCCTGTCCCAGGGAAGTGAAATATGAATTAGATTGTTGACTCAGTACAAGGGAAGCTGCTGGACAAGAATAATCTTTCTCACCTCTGTCCTTCTGTTTTGTTCCTGGCCTTGGGGCTAATAGCTCTTATCTCCAGCAACTGCCTTCTCTGTTCCATCAGGCAATCCAAGCTCCAACCAGGGAAACTGCTATTTATTAGGCATGTGCACAAATATTTTTTTTTTGCATTCAAATTCAAATCAAATAAAATATTTGAAAATTCAATTCAATTCAAATTTCAAAAACCCATATTTTTGAAAATCTGATTCTAATCCAGATTATCCAGATCTGCACTTTTGAAAATCCGATTCATATCCAAATATACTAATGTTGATAAGATTCATATCCATTATATGAATTTGCGCAAATCTGTATTCATCTCGTTTACATCCTGTTTTCATCCTGCATTATGAGACCTTCGGGTATAGGGCGGGATAGAAATACAAATAAATAAATAAATAAATAAATAAATAATTCAAAAATCCGTATAGGATTTTCAAAAATCCAAAATTCATCTGAATGTGTACATTCAGATTTTTGAAAATCCGATTTGAATTTGAATGTCAGCATTCAACGGATTCAAATCAGATTTTTAAATTTTCAAATATCCATACGCATCCCTACTATTTCTTTCAAGGAGCAATATGAGGGCTCTTGTTACTGAGTGGATGCCTGTTTAGGGGCTACGGGTTTGTAGGTGACCAGAAGGTTCTGAAATGGCTAGCTTGCTAAGAGGGCCTAGAGCTCAAAAGAGTAGTGACTACCCACATAAGACTGATAACCAAATAAGACAAAAGGCTTGAATTTATTATTTATTTATTTATTTATTTATTTGTATTTCTATCCCGCCCTATACCCAAGGGTCTCAGGGCGGGTTACAATATTATATTAATCTTAGACAGGTCCCTGCCCTCAGGCTTACAATCTAAAGAGACAAGAAACAAAAGGAAAATGGTGTGGGAGGGTACTGGGAACAGCCAAAAGCAAGCACTCAGGTCTTCAGTTGCAATTCTTCTCTTTGTTTCTTATTGGAATTTTCCTATTCTCTTTTGTTTGAATTATCTCTTCACTGATGGCACACTGGATGATGGTAGAGATGGTCAGCCGGCATCTACTCAGCCCCACCCTGCTCGGCCTCAGGACCAGACGTTTTCTCAACTGCTGGATCAGCTGCCATAGTCTCTTTGCCACCTTGTGATGGGAGCAGTTGGAGGAGGGAGGGGCACTGCTGGGAGCAATATGGCAGAGCAGCCCAGAATTGCTGCCTCTTCTCCACTCCTCTCAGGCAAGATGGTTCTCAGCCTTGTGATGATGGCAGTTGGAGGAGGGAGGGGCACTGCTGGGAGCAAGATGGCAGAGCCCAGCCTGCTGCCTCTTCTCCTCTCCTCTCCGGCAAGATGGTTCTCAGCCTTGTGGTGATGGCAGTTGGAGGAGGGAGGGGCACTGCTGGGAGCAAGATGGCAGAGCCCAGCCTGCTGCCTCTTCTCCTCTCCTCTCCGGCAAGATGGTTCTCAGCCTTGTGGTGATGGCAGTTGGAGGAGGGAGGGGCACTGCTGGGAGCAAGATGGCAGAGCCCAGCCTGCTGCCTCTTCTCCTCTCCTCTCCGGCAAGATGGTTCTCAGCCTTGTGGTGAGAATTGAATTGCAGCTTTAGTCACAGAGCAGGGGAGGGAGTGACACCCAGCCTCAAGCTTGTTGAGAATATCAGTTGCAACTTAATTTCAATATTCATTCTGCCTGTTCAGTAAAGAAGTTACAGCTGCTACCAGAGCATAGGCAGTTTTAACATTGAGGGGTGGAATAGTTCATACCGAAACATGTCCGGAACATAGGAGTGTTCTTTTATTCACAAAATTGTCAGCTGAGTCTTAAGACATATGTTTATCCAGCTGTGTCCAGACATATGTATATCTAGCTGTGTCTGCTGTGCTAATTTTGACCACAGTGGATTGACACAGCTTGGCACTGTTGATTAGATTATCATAACGAGCTTTATATGGAGATAGTCTGGAAGCTGCAGCTGTCATAAAATGTGGCAGACTGGATAAACTGTGACCCAGCAGGTAAGTCCATGTCACCTGAAGCTTAGGTGTGTTGTCCTAGCTAGCAATAACTTGCAAAACTCAATTCAAGGTCGCCGTGCTATTCCTTAAATATCCCAGGATCTTTTGTGGTGCTAAGGCTTTAAATGAAGCTAACATAATTTTTTTGTGCACTTTTTTAAAAATTTTATGGTTTGATCTTAAGTTTTCTAAACCACCTGAGACATTGCACTGGAAGTGAAGGGTAAACATTTATCCAACAAAGTTTTTGCTTAGGGAAGAGGTTCCAGAAAATGTATTAATCACAACAAATGTTGCTCAGGATGATAGATGTCCCCAAGCTACTGGAATCTATAATGCAGAATTAGGGATTTTCAAAATCTTTATGTTGCCATTGATCTTCAACCTGAGCTCATTGCTTATGTCCCAAGCAGGTCTGCTTCTGTCTATATTGATAACAGTTGACATACTACAACAGAAAGCATAGCACACTTTTTGGTTTTTTCCATTCACAGAAATATGTTTGGCTGAGGCGTTTTATGAGCCTTGTAAACGTGAACTCTACCTTATATTTTTAATTATGTTTTAATATTTGGTATGCTTTATCCTTATTTTAACCTGCCCTGGGATCTTTTGGTGAAGGGCAGGATATAAATATTTTTGATGGATGCTGCGTGATGACAATTAAAGGGAGTGGGTGAAGCAAGGTAGAAAATGATGTTGTGGGAAGGTCACAAATTATGATAGGTCACACAAAAGCCACAGTCATAATAACATTTGTTCAGCAACCATTCTTTCTCCCGCAGAGATCTTTGCACACCATAATTGGGTAGTTAAATAGTTAAAGACAAGAAGCCTGAAAAAAAAAAGCAGCAGAATGCTTAATGGTTTAATACTGATATTGAGAGAAGCATTCAACTATTTGAGTCGTCGGCAACTCTTTCAGTATTGTGCTGACCTTGTCTCAGCTAAAATTCCCTATTGGCAGTTACGTTAGCGGCTGTATAAATACAGTTGTGCTGTATGTTTATTATTCTCTCCACCACACACACACAATGCATTTATAGTCCTAAAAGAAGAAACTGAATAATTTCATGGCAAAAAAATTTGCTGATCTTTCATGGGAAAAACTGCTGATTTTTTAATATACTTAAAAACCCTTTGAGGAATTAAAAGAAACACACACACTTGTTTATGCACATGTGTGTACATTTTAGAAAGTTTGACTGGCAGGAAGATAGTGACAACAGGAATCAAGTTAACTGAGGCTGATTTTCAGCTTGCACATAGCAGTAGTAAAAAAATTGATGACTTCCATGGGCATTTTCTGCCTGGTACTAAACTACACTGGCTGGAAATTGTAGTACAAATATCAAAACTTACAATAAGATACGTTAAACATTAGTAACCAGCACCCGTTCCCATCTCATCCCTTCCCTTCCCATCTTTACCTTGGGTTGTTTCAAGCAGCCTTCTCATTCTATTCTGAGGTAAGTATAAGTCAAATAATGAAATAACAGAGGGTAGATGATGCAGTGCTTCCATTTTTATTGTTGGTGACACAACTTTCCAGACCAGTTTCCAGATATCTAGATAAACTGTTAAAGCTGCAGAACTTTTGAACACACAATGAAAGAACTGGAGAATCCTGTCACGAAGATGGCCTTTCAGTTTCAGGTGGGGTTGCCATATGAAAACTAAGGCAACATTTTTGCCCCGTTAATAGGTTCCAAAGAAGAGGAATTCCCTCTTCTCCAAAGCTATTAAAGACATAGGGTTTATGGCCTCTATAAAAGAGTAGATGTAGGATTACTTAGGAGAAAGCAATTAGTTTTTCTGACACAAATTATTAAAAGGTCTTGGCAAATACATTAGTGCTTTTAGCATCACCTTTTCTTCTCGTTGTTGGGGCATTATTACTATTACTTTTAGTTAACAATCCAAAAAAATAACAAGAGAGTCTGGAATTTATAACTACTAAGAGTGATGGTACTGTTTTCAGGACAAAGACTGTATCCACACTAACCTGACTGGCCTGATCCAGCAGGACTGGGCCAGGCTACAGTGGTTCTGGACATGGGTTTGCTCTACTGCCTTGGAACAAACCTTTTGCAGTCAGAAGCCTATCGCTGGACAGTTCCTGTGCCTGCTTTGAAAATCACATGCAGGAAAGAGCATTCATGATCTCCAATGGCTAGGAACTAAAATTCCTAGCCTTGGAATGCTCAGGAACTCATTTTGTAAAACAGTTTTGTGTGCTGCTGAAATGTGTGACCCTGTTCAACCAGCTCACAGAGGTGTGCATGCTTCCACATACTTCCTGGGCTGATTTAGCACTGCTAGAACACTAGTAGACTTTAAAAAAAAAGTCTACCATTATCATGGTTCAGGCAGCCATTTTGACCACTTTGGTTGGGCCACATTCCATCCAATGAAAACAGCAGGTCTAGCAGGAAGTATGAGACCTTTCTGCACTTCAGTCTGATGGCATGGGGACAGATTGACTATTCACTTTGGCCAGTAAGAGACGAGTTCCCAACATGTTCCTTATGGGCAAGGTGCAGATGGGCAATCCATCCCCCACATGTACCAGCCTGAAAAGGCTACTGTGGGGGACAGATACCCTGCCCTGGGCTGCTGCCATTGGGTCATATCAGCCCAGAGGCTGACAGCCCCTTTCAGGAGTGAGGCAAGACCAGGCTGGGGCTATCTTGGGGTTCCACAGGCTGTCACAGCCCCAATCAGACTGGCAGCAGCCAGCAGGGGTCTCTTAGGTGCCACCTACCCAGGTATACACCCCATCCCTCAGCTCCCCGCAACCCACTTACCTTATTGGTCCTCTAGTTCAATGTGACTGGTCCCGGGGCTTGCTGGACCATTCTGCCACTCTCTGTGCAGGTGCACGCCTCTGCAGACAACCCCCATGCTGACCTGAACATCTGATGTCAGGTCAGCATGGGAGCGGTGTTCCATGGTGCGTGCCTGTGCAGAGAGCGGCAGACCACTCCAGCAAGCCTCAGGAGTCAGGACCCATCAGATTGAACCAGAGATCTGATAAGGTAAGTGGGTTGTGGGAACTGGGGGGTGGCATACACCCGTGGGGGGGTGGGCACCCAAGAGGTCCCCGCTGGCTGCCACCAGCCTGATTGGGGCAGCAGCAGCCTGTGGAACCCCAAGACAGCCTCAGCCCGGTCTTGCTCCACCCGTGAAAGGGGCTGCCAGCCTGCAGGCTGATATGGCCCAATGGCAGCACGCTGGGGTGGGATTCCTGGACAGAAGTAGGCCAGCTCTGGGACAGGCTGAGCTGGTTCTGGACAGAACTGGCCTTTCACAAAAGTGAATGGCCTGTCCCAGAGCCATCCTACTTCCATCCCAGGGCCTAAGTGTGAATAGGCCTATGGTCTCCTGTGTCCAGCTGCAGCATACAGAAGGTGGTCACTGGACAGGCAACAAAGAATTATGAAGGAGCAGAGAAAAAAATTAGAAACATGATGAGTCCAAAGGTTTGTTTAGTTTGGATGTGTTTTCCTGTATCCACTTTTGAAGAACAGAAAGGCTGGTTAAATGTTAAGTAACAGGATGAATATGTGCTGTATGTTCCTGTATTCCATAAGGTGCTGATTTTTCATTGAAATATATCCATTATATATGGCAGTGCCAAATCTGAGTGTTACTTTGAAGACACCACCTGGAAGAGCAGGTACAATTACTGGAGGCAGCCTAAGCTTTAGCAGAGTTTGTTTGCTGGTAGGAGAAATTTTTACTTTTAATCAACTGAAGGAACATTCAGTAACATTAACCTGAATTTAGATACATTTCTATGGATTTGGGATGAGATTACCATGCTGGTCACACAGCTCTTTGTTTCTTTGGTGTTCATAATAAGATAATTAATCATTGTCCTCTGGTAGAATAATTGTAGCATTTCCTCTTTATCTAGGCAAGGATTCATTTCTAAAATCTTCATTTTAAAAATATATAACAGAGTTATTTATTATTATTATTATTATCATCATCATCGACATCATCTGAGTGCAATTTTCTTACTTTGACTGAGCAAAAAATGTGAAGTCAGGTGTATGCACAAAAAACACTCACATACACATAATAAACTAAACAAGTGAGATCTAGGACAGAAAATGTTGAATCAATATTGAGCGTACAGTTAGCAGTGTCACAAGCAAGACTCCTCTTTTGATCCAACGTAAGAAGACAAAAAGATCCCTGCTGAATTAGATGAAAAGTCCATCCAGTTCTCTTCTCACAGCAGTCAGCCAGATGCCTATGAGAAAGCCAGAAAGGAGACTCAGAGCTCTGTCCTTGTTTGTGTTCTCTTGCAGCTTGTATTCAGGATAACATAAGGAGATGGTACTATTTTTCAGGTCTACAACATCTATCTATCTATCTATCTATCTATCTATCTATCTATCTATCTATCTATCTATCTATCTATCTATCTATCTATCTATCATTTGCATAATTATCTTACCTTATACCCAAAGGTCTCAGGGTAGGTTTTAGCAACAGAAACAAAAATGAACATAATAAAAATATTAGCATACTAACATAAAAACTGAATGTAGGGAAAGGAAGATGTTCGTAAATCAAAGGCCAGGGTAAATATATGTGTCTTTACCAATCATCTGAATGTATTTAGTGAAGGTTCCTGGTGAACCTCAGGGGAGAGACTTATTCCACAGTCTGGGGGCTGTGGTGCCCATGCCTATTTAACGTGTTTATTTATGTTGACTGTAATGTATTTGAATGTATTTATTGTAAAAATTGCCTAGGTAATATGCTCAGTTAGTGAGGACAGGTAAGCAGCAGGGCTTAGTTATTCTAATTAACATAAAGGAGGGGGGAGAGAATAGACCAGGAGCAGCCAATCAGGGTGATGGCTTGTGCCAGGCGGGAGGTATTTAAACCACCTGCTAAAGGAAAGAAATATTCTTTGCTGGGAAGATTTGGGGGTGGGAGGTTTCAGGTTGTACTGATCTACACCCTGAGGGAAACTTACCTGCATTGATCCATACCTCTTGGGCTGTGATAAGCCAGGAAGGGAAGACTAGGATAGTCTAGGGCATTGGGGAACTAGGAATGTATGTGTGTGGTCTTTCTGTGAACATTGATATACTTCACAAGTTATTTGCTTTGCTTTACCTTTGGAAACCGTTGTAACAATAAAGCTTGAGACTTCTATTTTTTACAAAGAAGAGTATTGCCTACAGTGATTTATTTGAAAGCTAAAGAGAACACTACTTTAGAGGGGTACTGTAGCTTTAAGAAGCAGGGAAAGCAGGAGCCAGAGAAAATGAACCGCAGGAAGGTCGGTTAGAAACGCTTGCCACTTGCTTCAATAGAGAAAGGAGAAGCAGGGTGGTGTGCTGTCTTGCATGAGACTGGGAAAGCATGGCTGGCGCTGTTCGTTTCGCTACCAAATCTAAATATATTCAGGCCTCTTAACAGGAGGAAGGGGCAGGGGGGAAAAGCATCTTGGGCTGGGAAAGTGGGCTGCCACAGGGGCCACCACCAAGCAGGCTCTATCCAGCAAAATATTATTCAATCTTTTTGTAGCTTGCGTATAACAGATTGTATTATCTTCATCTCCAAGTATGCTATCTGCAAGTAAATCCAGTAGGTATTAATGAAAACCAAAACACAGTGTTGTGGTTACCATAATTATGACTATCTTCATCTCCTCTCTGCTCCAAATATACCTCCTTCTTTACCCATTCCCTGGTGGAAGAGGGATCCAAGAAGAATCTTTTCGGAACCATACCGTTCTTGGAGGTGGGGCATAGAAGAATGAATCTTTCACATTGCTGCACTGCAGTCCCACAGTGGACACCCAGCACAATGTGAACAGCAGCTTCTGCTCCATCCAAACTCCACACAGTAGTGGTGGGGCAAAGTTTTGATTCCATTATGAGTAGTACAGGGCTGTGGCTGTATCTTGGAAAATAAAGATATGCGTGTGTGGAATTTTTCTAGTTGCAGAGCTGTACTTCTGTGCCAGAGCAATCTGGTTACCAAAGATTAGAGTCCACAAGTTTGTTAGCTTCAAAACTTATAGTTTACTAAGTCTAACAAGGTAGGGTTACTTGGATATAAAACAATAACATCTCAGTTTGCCTATTCTGTCCTGTTAGACTACATGGCTTCTTTCTCTTTTTCTTGTTGAACAGCAACCAACTAACTACAAAAGCAAAACTGGAACAGATCTCAGTTCCTACAGAAAAGGGCAGGAACAAACAAGGTTACATTTACCCAGTTAACTCTTTTCTGCTGTTCTGGGACAAACACTTGCAAAAAGACACAACACTATAACTGTAATTCTTCAGAAATTGTTTAATTGATTTTATTGTACATCACGCTGAGGCTACAGTAATAGGGCACTATTAAAATCCAATTAATAAATGATAGCATTATGTAGCATTCATACATTAATCTCTGATGGTATGGGTTTAACATGGGAAAATGGTGCAGAGAAGTAAAGCCCTCATTTTCAATTGGATTCACTTGCTCTTGGTGACAACTTAGTAGCTCCCAGTCTGAATTCCAGCAGGCACTGCCAGATTTTGATGAACAAATGATGTCTACTGAGAATACTACATGTCAGCTACTTGATGGCAAACTACACATGTGTATAGATATATCACTGACACCAAAGCCAGGCACTACCCCACCCCTTGATCCTTGGCGTTTCCTCTAACTTCACTTGTCCTTGACAGCCATCTGCCTGGTCTAAGGTCTAAAACTTTCTTGAATTCAATAAAAGTTTATAGTTTCTCATTTTTATTTTGTCCTTGGCTATTTCACAGATGATTTTTTTTCAAGGCAGATTTGTGTGCTGTGTGTGTAAGTTGAATAGGAAAAAATAATAAGAAATTCTTATTACAGATTGCCTATATTTATATTATGACTATTTATATTTGCTTTTAAATGGTACAATGACAAAAACAGTGACAGGATTTGGTAGCCAGTGGGGTTATCATGAATTCAAACCTTGGCCTTTTCTGCAGTTTCCTGCAATCCAGAATAGGAGGCCCTACTGTCAACTTCTGGGCCTTATCGGTTCCTACATTAGTGCAGTTCTGGGAGGCCCTGCTCACAACTTGTATGCTCCATCTGTGCTGGGAAGAACATAATCCCAACGGATAATATCAAGTTTTACTGGCAGACCTGTGTGGCCTACTCTGCAACATTGAGGCTCGCAAAAAGGCAATGCTTCTCTCACTAGCCAGTTTGGTCTAGTGGTTAAGGAGCCAGACTCTTATCTGGGAATACAGGATTTGATTCTGCACTCCCCCACAAAGCCAGCTGAGTGACCTTGGGCTAGTCACAACTCTCTTCTGAGCTCTCACAGCCCCACCTACTTTGCAGGGTGTTCTGTTGTGGGGAGAAGAATAAAAAAGCTTTGTCAGACGTTTTGAGTCCCCTTAAATGGGTGAGAAAAGTGCGCTAGACAAGCCAACTCTTCTTCTTCTTCCAGACTATTAGGGGACCTGTTTTGGTGGCACACCAAAATAGGCTCCCCCGTGGCTCAAAGGCTAGGAATCTTTGTTTCTAGCATTTTGGAGTGTTCAGAGCCTGATCCCAAAGCTTGCCAGGGTATGGTCTGGATTAGCATCATTGTACAGATGGTGGTGTTCCAGATCACACCTTTACATGGTCCAAACCATCAGGTTGGCTGGTTCAGATCTACTGGTTTAGACCATAGAGAGGTGAGTAAAAAAAAAAGCTCTATGTTAGAAAGAAAATACTGAATATAAAATATGTGATTAGTTGGTGCTTGTAGATCATCAGAGCATTCATTCATTCATTCATTCATTATTTTAGTTACAATATTGTAATTTTTTTATAAAACATTTATATAACTGAGGCAAAAAAAACATACTTCAGGATTAAAAAAAATGACTTCAGGAACCACAGAAAGTGACAAGAAAAAGAAAGCTCTTTTGATGGGAGCTAATGGTAGAGGGAAGTATGTTAGCTAAGATTCGTTAACTTTTAGGGGACTGTGCAGTGCTACAGTTTTGCTATTCTAACTACAGAAACAGCGAGAGACCTGTATTTACATGAATTTCAGACATGACAATATAATTCAATGATTAGTGCTGTCATCTAACATAATTCATAATTAACTGATTATACAAAACAGACATTTTGGGGAAATGCTTTTAAATAAAAATAAAAATCACAGATTGTTAATAGTGCTGTGCTAACATGTCTTGTTGTATTGCCTTCTAATTACTGCAATTATGTGTCCAGGCCAACATGAGCCATGGAGAAGAAATTTAACTACTGCTCTATGCTCAAAACAAAGTTAACAAAGAACAAGAGGTTTTAGGACTGGATGGAAGGGGGAACAATTACATAAAATGTCTGTGAGAAACAACTGAAGGAACTGACTGACCCAAATAGAGACAATAGTCACCAGACAAAAGCCTGCCTGATTGGCTGGTCTGGTCACATAATTCACAGAAATCAGTTAAGAGTTTCATTGAAGATAAAAACATTAACATAACAGTCTTCTGGGTGTTAACATGCAAAGCAGCTAGCACTGCAGTTCACTTCATTTCATAGCAATCAGTGAAAGTTTCAGTGACTATAAAAAAAATAAACAAACATACAACATTAACAGACTTTGGTGAGTGTGGCCACAATGGATAAAGTCCTAAGTTTGTGGCAACTTGCTTAGAATGCAGTAAAGTGTTACGTTCTGAGCAGCATAACATTTTATGAGGGGAATGGTGGTTGTATCCATTCAGTTGATCTTTAAGAGGGGAACACATTTTAATGGAGCACTTGCAAACATCAGTATATAATATAACGGAGTCTATGCTATGCTCTACTACTTACACTACCATATTTTCCAATTTTGTTATCTACGAACTTTCCACCAGATGAATGTCGATGAGATTTGTATCCATTATAGGAATTTGCGCAAATCCGTATTTATCCCGTATGCATCCCGTTTTCATCCTGCGTTATATGCACAAGTATGTATAATTTTTGCACACATTCATATATGATAGATACGGATCTACTCATTCAAATCATTTGAAAATCCATATTGTATTTTTGAAAATCCGAAATCCATCCGAATGTGTAAATTTGGATTTTTGACATTCAACGGATTCGAATCAGATTTTTTAATTTTTGCATATCCGTGCACATCCCAAGTGTGCAGGACTGTGCAGGGGTGTTTTTCCACTGTCACTAAAAGTACCCATTAAGTACCCATTAATGGGTACGTAATGGCATTTTTGTACCCAATAATGGGTACTTAATGGGTACTTCTAGTGACAGTGGAAATACCTCCAGGATTCCACAGCTTGGTCCACAGATGCTTCTTGTATGCTCCCAGTCACTCCGTAACACATCATTTGCACCCACTACTGGATTCAAATGCTCTCTGGGGGCAGCACAGTGTGGTGCAGCAGATTTGCAGCTGAGCAGATGCATGTCATGTTGCGATAATCATGGCAGCTGCGGCTGTTGCTATAGCAATTCAGATGGTCCAGGACAGACCTTACACACTGAGAGTACCTTTATGTAAGTTAAGGACAGAAACGGTGCTCACAGTGTGAATGCTGGCCACTGTCCCTGAACTTAACTTCATGAAGTTAAGTGTGAATCGGCCTTGTGAGAGAAGGCTAATTTCAAGCTGTCCACACCACTAGCAAAACTCATTAAGTAACTGTGAATTGGCCCATCTTTTGACATGAATTAGAAATGCCTGTCCAAAATGTAAAGACTTTATTTCAGATCTCAGCACTTCTTTCAAACTGAAGGACCTATTGCAATGGTTTTTCTAAATGAAGCATTTGGAATCAATGCAGTGTAATGTGAGAGAAACTTACTTTTGAGATGTTGAAGTTCAAAAACAATTACAGTTGTGATAACCACCCTATTTTTATTGCTTCTCAAACCTCCTTGGGCACATCCAACTGTCTCAGACTATCAATAGTTCTGTTTTTCTTTGATCGCCTTGGAAGGCATTTCCTGCATCTGAACAAAACGATCCTTTCACTTTGCAGTAGAATATTAATGGCTACATTTTGTTTTTATTCACTGGATGCGTGTATCACGTAAGCCTGAATCCTCTATTTTTTCCAAACCTAAGGGTCAATTTAATTTTTGATTCCAAATGGCTTTGTTCTTGGTTCTGTGATTGTTTAAGTGCAGCATCAAGAGAAACTTACCTTACTCTAAGTAAAATGAACCTATCTCAACACAAGAATTGCAAATTGGGACCATGAGGATGAATTATTTGTGTATGTGTGTGACGGGACACTTAACTTAGTGGGATGATATAATAATACCATCCTACTGAATTTAAGGTGGGGCAAACCGTGATGCCTAGGGTGCTCTCAGTATACTCCCAAGGTGCGTTCCCACTTGACTATTTTAGTGCGGGTTGGGCTATTTCTGTCCCAGCTGGGTTATTTTAATCTGAATATAGGGCCGAGTGCACGTTTTGGGCCGTTCTCACTTGCTTGATGGTTAACCGGACTGAATCCGAATAGCCCCGTTCCCACTCATCGCCCAAATCCCCAGCATGGAGAAACAGGACCCTTTAATCTCTGACCCCCCCAGGCAAGCTGTTGGCAGAAGAAGCTCAGGGGGCTTTTTCTCAATCCACTTCCCTACCTCCCCTCCTCCCCACTCTACTCCCTCCCCATCAAGTCTCAGCAGTGGTAGGGGGTCTTCCTTTCTCCTCCTTGCCTGCCTCATGAGCCCGCACACACCTCAATCCACGTTATCTGGAAGAATGCATCTGTGCAGAAGCAGATGAACAGCTTGTGTGTGTGAGGGGGGGAGAATAAATTTGTCCTCAACTCTGCTTTATACGTTTTTTTGTACTGGCCGGTTGGCTCTTTTCCTGACTGGCCAACAGGTGGGCCGGCAGGTGGGCTCCCTTCTCTGCTGGAGGACCCTCAGGGTGGCTTCTTCTCCCTCCCTCCTTTCCTCCCTTGCCACTTTCCTCTCTCTCCCCCCCCCTTCAAGTCTTGGCTAAGCTGTGGCTCATAGCTGTGAGCACCTGGTGGGGTGGCCCATGCAACAGCAAGCCCAGCTGAGGGAGTCACAGCAGCAGGGGCGGGGGAACCTCCTTCCTCCTCCTCCTTGCCCACCTCATGAGTGAGCCCAGCTGAGGGAATCACAGCATCCATGTTACCTGGAAGAATGAATTTGCACACAAGCAGATCAGTGGCTTGTGCAGGGGTGGGAGAATAAAGTTGTCCTCAACTCTGTTTTATACGTTTTTGGGATGTATGCATACGCATACATGCGCTCTCTCACACACACACCACACACAGGAGCATTCCCATTTTGAAAAAAAAAATGTGGGCTCAGTTCTGAAAGGGTAAAAAGGTTCTGCTTTTCCCTGGAGTTTTTTTGTCCGGATTTTCATGGAATAGCCCTCATAAAATCCAGGAAGAACTTGAATGGGAACACTGGATGCCGAATTTGGATGAATTGCAGAAGTAATGGGAACACTGGATACCGAAGTCAAATTCAATCCAGAATAAAATGCCTATGGGAACGACACCTCAGACACAGCACTCACAATACCTTTTCGTGTGAACACTACTTGGGGCGGGAATACTGGCTGTGGCTCTGCAGCTGTGCACCATGTTGCAATCACTGTAGCAGTGGCCCAGCTGGAAGTTGCCATTCATTGCAGCTGATTTGTCCTCACTGCAATGGGCCTCAGTAAGTTTAGGTCAGGTAAGTTTGGGTCAGTGCCAGTACTCACAATATGAACTCTGGCCAACCATTCCTGAACTTTCTTGGGATACTTTTCCATGGAAGTTAAATGCAAAAAAAAAGCCCTGAGTTACATTAAAAAATTGAAAAGCTCTGAACACATGCCTACCTCTGTATTCTTATGCTGTGGGTACACGAGCTACCAATGAGGTTGGCTCTTGTTCAGCAATGGGGCAGAAGGGAGAGTCAGGCAGTCAAAATCATGTGAGGTTTTCCCCCCCCTCATCTCCTATTTGAGGATCCCCATAAGCAATTGCTGGACTAGAAGGTTTCCTGTTATGTCCTTAAGGATTGCCCCAGCTGTGGGAATTTCCGCTATCATGAAAGTCCAACCCTTGCTAGTGTGAGAATATCTGCCTGCTTTGCATCCAAGTGAGCGTTTAGGCTTCATATCAACACAGTCTCATTTTTCTCTTTTTCTTTGCTAAGGAAACAGCTGATTTAATTTGGTAAGAATGACCATTTATTACCTTTGCCAATCTTCTATGGATCCTTTCCAACTTCTCAGCATTCTTATTTAACTGTGATACCCAGAGCAGAAGGCACATTTCCAAAAGAGGGATAATTAGTAATACTCAGTAATACAGTATTAAGCTGGGAGTTAGTTTTTCTCTTCACGCTGTCTCAAACAGAATAGTCTGACATTGTTTCTCCCTTGGACTACTATTTTTTTTTTCAAGTGGCTCCAAGGGTTAAGTTTTGTGTATTTCTTTGTTTGATGCAATAGTTTTGCAGCAGTAACCAAAAACTGAAAATTAACATTGGAGAACCTTTCAGTTGCTCCTTTGGCTCATGAAGCTTTACTTACGTGGGTGGCCAAAATGATATCACCGAAGACATGTAAGTCCCATAGGGCCAAATGGAATATCCTATTTTATCAGCCTTAATTAACTTGGCATCCTCCAAATGTTTTAGACTGCAGCTTGTACTTGCTCCAGCCAGCACAGCTGTGCTAGCTGGAATTGATAAGAGTTATAGCCTAAAATATTTTGAGATTGCCACATTAGCAAAGGCAGAGTTGCATCCCATGACTTCCGCATAAGTTTACAGAACACGATCTGGGCGGATAGGGGACAGATCCACACTAGAAAAACTGGGGTTACTTGATTTCATCTCTTCTCTCCTTAGGTTTCTTATCTCTTTTCCTGTGAACTTTCCTTCGCATTTAAACCGACGCTGGTTTTAGCTGTGGCAAAATGTTTCATTTAATAAGGAGGAAAGAGAAGCTACAGCCCTTCTAGTCCAGCAGTCTTCCCTAGTGCAATGGACCTCAAATTACTTATGTGTATTCTCAAGCAGAAGTCAAAGACAAACCCTTCACTTGATCTCAGCTCCCCACAAGTGGTCTTTGGAGGTATTCTGCCTGTCTCAGGGTGTGATCATACTATGTGTTCTTGGGGCTCCTATATAGACAGGAACAACATCAACAATTATTTCACATAGTTTTTAAAATAAGCTCCTAAACAGCCCCTAACTTTCTTCTCTTCCTCAGCTATTGTCTTCCCTGCTCGCTTTCTATTGGCTTCCCAGTCGTTTTTTTCCTGGATCCTGATTAGGGGTGTACAAGGAGCCATTTTCCACATTCTATTCAAGTTCAATAGAATGTGGAAAAATTTGGCTCTGGTTGAATACCCCCACACACATGGATATGGGGGTATTTGGATCTGGGCACAGATATTCTAACAAATACCCATGCCCAGAATGAATTAACCCTCCCCCATTCCCACCCCTCCCCCACTTACTAGAATACCTCGCTGCCACCTTATCCATGCCACTGCAACCACAGCTGCCATCCCTTCTTCTGGGGTGTCAGAGGCGGGCAGGAGCAGTCTGGTGATGGTGCGGGCCTTTTCCAGGGCCCTCTGGAAATGTGAAAGGCTTTACTGGAAGCTAAATATAGGACTTCAGGTTTTACCAGAAGGCCTGTATTTAGCTGCCAAGAGGCCTTTCGTGGTTCCAGAGGGCCTTGGAAGTGGCCCTTGCCACCACCGGGGCACACACCCCAGGTAAGTAGGCACCAGGGAGACCGGCTAGGTAGTGGTATATAAATCTAATAAAAAATAAATGGCATCAGTTTCAGCAGCCTAGCTCACTTGTATATTAGAGATGGTCACAGTTACATTAATGCTCTGTTTGCTCCTATTTTGTGACTTTTAAGGCTACAAGTAAGCACCAGTAGGCATACCCACACACACACACACACACACAAACCCAAACACACACGTACAATTCTGGCCACATATGATGGCCATTGTTCCTCTTCTTCAAAACAATATGCTGCTGGTCTCCAGAACTGACCTGTTTTTCTACTATCAAAATATATTTTTTTCTACCATGTCAGTATCCATCAGCCTGCCTTGTTAACTGTTAGTCTTCTGTAAGGGACAGAGTTTATCCTTTCTATCTTATTTTTTAATCTCTAGTATTCTTTAGAAGGAAGCAGCCCTAATCTAGTCCAGCCAGAACTTTTTGGTTTACGGTAGCTCCCACTGCAACCACAATCTGTATTCCTCATTATTTGTACACTATTTCAATTATCCTTAAATCTTATTAACAAGATTTAATATTATCACCAGGAGCTGATTACAGAAACACTGGATAAGATTGGGGCTAATAATTAGTCCCATCAGGACCCTGCTTGAAACACTTGTTTGTACTGAAGTTTCAACATGAGCTATTACACTTTGAGGTGTTTAATTAAGTCAATTGATAATCCTCCAAACATTAGAGTCCAGCTGATTTTATGTTATTTAAGGTTTTATACACAACACAATATAGTTGAGAGGTGCCATACAGGGAAAAGTAAATTCGCTAAGAGGTTTGGGACCTCAAGTGCAAATATGGTTTAAAGTTGTTTCAAATGTTTCAGTATCTATTGGTATTCAAATTTTTAATTAAGCCTGACTTCAGGTACCTTTACAGTGAGGAGATTCTTAATCTGCTGTACAAATGAATTAATAAAGAAAATAGTGTATAATAGTATTCTGTAGCTGCAGTCCTAAGTAGCTATGTAGTGCCTTTTCTATTTGTTTTTATTGGCCCTTTTTCCATGGATATAGCGGCCCAGATGTGTACTAGCATGAACCCTTAATCCATAATAAGGGTTCATGCTAGTACACATCTGGGCCACTATATCCAAAAGTTAATGTGGTTCTAGGCTCTGTCCACATGAGGCCTTAATACAGATTTCAGATGGACTAGTTTAATTGGGTCCAGCAGAGGGACGAGCACAACCTGATCTGAAACATGGGACGTATACAAAGGACCACCTCCTGTGTTCAAGACTACTGAGGAGGTATCTTTCAGCAACAGGCCATAATGTGCTGCCAAAAATCATCTCCTAGAGGCCCTGAGGCTAGGGAGTGTGGCTATGTAGTTCATGTGAGCTTCACAGCCACGGTGTGAACTAATCTGGATTAGCACTGTTGGTGTAAATGATGCTGATTCTGGCCACACCTTCCCATGATCTCGATCAGTGGGTCATGATAATCTATATCCACTGTTCTGGATCACAGGCAGATAAGTGCAGAAAAGGCAATTTATTCATATTTATATTCATCCCTATTATGTTTTATTCATATTATTTTATTTTGTGGTAGTTGTGTCCAACTGTTTGTGACCCCATGGCCATAGCACGTGCCAACATCCAATACGACTTCCAGCAGTGCTTCCTGGTACATCAATGAAAATATCCCCCCCCCCCCAGCATTGTATTCCAGGCTTTGGAGACATGCTGTCTGCATGCCTCACATAGTCTGGAATGCACCGCCTGGACATGTTTAAAGAGGTCTACCACTGGGCCAGAATAGGGCTCCCTCTCCCATTCCATAGCTTTGTCCAATGTGGATGAAGCATGCCACAGGGGAGATGGAACCTTCTTTATTCCTCATTAGTAGTCCTCTACAGCAGTGTCAAGATTTCTTGATGCTGCACATCAGAATGTATAGCCAATATCGAGACATCACACATGACAGCAAATACTTTGCAGTGGTGTCTCTTTGTAGCAATGGTACTGTAAATTTATTTAATGCTGATATAGCAGCACTTGCTGCGCAGTATTAAGTAAATTCAAAGGTTCCCGCCAGTCCAGGCAGGATGGTGAGAACAGCCAATGAGGGCTGAGGCTGTAGTTCAGTTCCCATTGGCTGCCCCATCCCAAGTGGCATGCGGCTCACCCATGTGACCATGCATGCTGGTCTCAGTTCTAGCAGCCTCCGAGAGGAAGCTACAGAGGCTGCTTTTAGTGAGGATGGTGAGTCATCAGTTCTCAGCAGATAAGCTACGGATTTTTATTCCAACTCCAGAATTAATCCACTAGTCTGGAAGGGACCTAGCCCTCTTCCTGAACTGGACTAAGGATAAGGGCAAAAAGGACATCACTCTTACCCTCTCGCTCACTCCTTCAACCTCTCCCTCCCACTTTTTCTTTCTAGACATATCAATGCATGCCTTTGTTGTCACTGGGTTGGTGGTTTTTAAGGGGAAAATAGTGCAGTAGGCATCTAGACAAGGGGGCAAAATCACCAGTTTAAGGATCAAAATAGAGTACATGTCCTAGAAAAAAACAGATATATGGTAACCTTAAGTTTAAATGTCACTTCAGAAGGAAAAAAAGAGAAACAACTTTGAAATACTGTTCAAAAGTAAAATTGTAAGCTCATTTGGAACATATAATTACATGTGTCTGTGTTAGTAAAATAACACTTTGCCTTCGGGGTATGACAGTAAATTAAGATCTAAATTAAAGCTTGTGCTCAAAGCAGCTTTTTATATATTAAAAATTATTCTCCAAATGAAGCAGAAAGCTACATAATGGCCATTTATAGAACTCTTCCTTTTTATTATCTATTATCTGTTAGGCTTCAGTTGCCCATTCAGAGTATTACAAATGTCATTACGGGAAATTCTATCATTTTAAACAAGACTGAAACAAAACAAAACACTACTAGAGTCTGGGGTTCAGATCCCCAGTCACCCGAATCAGTACTTCAGTAAACTCATCTATTTTACACTCTGAGTGGAAAGGTGTGAGAATAAAACAAAGGAATGGAGAATGTTTGCCAGCTTGCTCTCATGTGGAAGATATAGGATAGGAAGGAAATATTGCCACCTCAGTTTAACCTTTTGTCCTCTTGCTTCAGGGTACACTATGCTGTGATTGTTGAAAATGTATTGTTGTCCTCCCTTATAGGGGTGTGCATGAATGTTCTAAACTTTCAAAATTTGATCAAATTTGATCAAATGTGGACATTCAAATTCAAATAGAAAGTCTATACACTTGACTTTAAACATTCAAATGAATTTTGAATGTTCCAAAACATTTGTTCAAATGATTTGAAGCATTCGAATGTACAGATATGTATGTATTACATATGCATCTGTACAAATCTCTTACCTATCTATATGCATTTGCACTGATAGTATGGGACGAAAACAGAATACATACGGGATAAAACGGGGTGCATACAGATACATATAACACGTACAAATGTTTTCTACATTTGTATCTTCAAATACAAATGTCAACATCCATACCTTCAGAATCAAATCTAACATTGGAACGAATAGATTCAAATGTATTTGATTTGAATCAGATTTTGTTGCATTTGGATTCTGAACATTTGAATCAAATATTTGGATATTCTATTCAACTTGAATTTGAATGCAAAAAATATTTGTGCACAATCCTACTGCCCCATAGTGGGCATCTCCACTGTAAATATTAAAAAAAAGGAGTAAGATTAAATGCCCATGGCTTTAGCCAAGGCCCCTTTTCTATCTGTGACATAAATCTGACACTATAATGTCAGTGTTAAGTCTGGACATGCGTGAATAATCATAACATTCATTATTCGTACAAATTTGTACAAATTTGGACATTCGTATACAAATCAAATGTTACATATTAATATGAATGTTTCGCATCATTCGTATGAAGCTGCGGAACATTCATGAAACAGGGAGGTGGGAAAGTGGCTGCTCCAGTCACATATGCAATGGATCCAGAGTGAATTGAACATGGATTAGTGAGCAGATTCAGAGTAGATTCAGAGTGGATTTGATGCTTTCAGAGCAGATATGTTACGGGATATGTATCAAATACTTATGCTTTCATATCGTATATTCATATGAATTTGTACAAATACATTTGTATTGAATAGAATCCTACCACATTTGAAGGGGATCTATTCAAACAAATATGAATTTTCTTACATTCAAATTGATATGAATTAAATGCAAAAAAAAACCCCAAAAACCATTTGTGCACATCCCTAGGGTTAAGGTTTCTTAGCAACAAATATTGAGGATGTTTCTCCACTTACCAGTTCTTTACACATCTGCAAGTCAAAGGGTGTTTTTCCACTGTCACTAAAAGTACCCATTAAGTACCCATTAATGGGTACGTAATGGCATTTTGTACCCATTAATGGGTACTTAATGGGTACTTCTAGTGACAGTGGAAAAACACCCAAAGTCTCCCATTTTCAGGGGCAACAGGTGCTTCATTGCAACCACACCAGTGGAGACGCCTCCTTTGCAGTGTGGTTTCCCCTGCCTTTCACAGAGGAGAAGGCATTCTGCAGCGTTCCCCTGCTCCAAAATGGAGATAGGGAGGCATCTTCTTTCCATAAACACCTCCACCCAGAAGTGAAGATGCAACCTGAATGTTACATGGTTTCATGGGACATAGTAACTGGTTATAAAAGTAAAAGTAAAAAGATAAATCACACCTCAGGTTATACTTACAAAAATGAGTCAAGTAGCTCCAGTGTGGGAGGACGGATCATTAAAATAACTCCAGATTCTCAGTAATTGAGAGCTAAAACAATAAAGAAAGAGAAAACCTGAAAAAAAGCATACTGTAAAATCTGAAGTAATCCCTTCCTGAAGCGTGAGATCTCCAGGGCCTTTGATGGCTCAACACCCAAGGGCAGCTAATTTAACCATCATGTTTGCAAGACATAAGTTCAATACACAGATAAGGTTACAACAACAAAAATACAGCTTAATGTGACTGGGGCACATGATGAGTCCCAATAATGAGAAAACTGGCCATTCCCTGCCTCCTGGTCATCAGTTAAAACATAAAATTAACAATACATGGTTTCCTAATCAGTTGCAATTCATGTACATACTTGGTGTCATTTTAATGTTGCATTTACAGCATAGTTGTGGTTTTAATTGTGTTTGATTGAGGACCATGAATTCTGTTGCTGAAGGGTAAGATATAAATACTAAAGATAAATAAAATACATATGGGCAATCTATCTGTAACGACATCCAGATCATATAATATCCAGGCCTATAATATCCAGAAGTAAAAAGTACTGCAGTTCACAAGGCAATTTGAGTTTTCACCCTGAAACAAACAGAAAGGAGGAGGAGGAGGAGGAGAGAGTTGGCTTTTCTACCCCACTTTTCTCACTCATTTAAGGGGCGTCAAAGTGGTTGACAGAGCTTTCTATTCTCCCCACAACAGAACACCCTGTGAGGCAGGTGGGACTGTGAGAGCTCAGAAGAGAGCTGTGACTAACCCAAGGTGACCCAGCTGGCTTTGTGGAGAAGTGCGGAATCAAACCCTGTATTGCCAGTTAAGAGTCCAACTCCCTAACCACTAGACCAACTGGGTCACAGAATGCAGACAATGTCCTGGACAGAAGATGAAGAAGAGTTGGCTTTTCTACCACACTTTTCTCACCCATTTAAGGGGACTCAAAGTGGCTTACACTGCAGTGCTGCTTCCATCCCAGAACAGCCCAGAACCATCCTGATCATTGCTAGCTGTGGAACAGATTAACCAAGAGAGCCTAGGCCAACTTCCCTTTGCAAATACTGCATGGGGGATGTGCAGTATAGCTGCAGCTGTACAGTCATGTGCCACATTGCTGTAGCAACAGCCCAGCACGCATGGCCATTTTTACAGCAATGCACAGTAACATCAAGGACCATCTGCACTTTGGGAGTGGAGATGTGCACAAATGGATTTTTTTTTCTTTCAATTTGTATTTGTTCAAATAGATCCCCTTTAAATGTGGCAGGATTCTATTCAATATGAATGCATTCATACAAATTCATACGAATATCCGATACAAATGCATATGTATCTGATACGTACCCGATACGTATCCCATAACGTATTGGCTCAGAAAGCATCAAATCTGCCCTGAATCCACTTTGAATCTGCTCTCTGGATCCGTTGCAAATGTGACTGGTGCAGTTGCTTTTCCACGCCCGTTTCATGAATGGTCTGGAGCTTCATACGAAAGTCAATGTACGAATGTTGTAGCATTCGATTTATATATGAATGTCTGAAATCGTACAAATAATGAATGTTACAAATATTCATGTACATCCTTATTTGGGAGTTTCCAGGTAGGGTTGGGTGAAGTTAAGTATGAAAATGCCTTCAGTTGGCTTCTTTTGGAAGGAAAGACAAGCTTCTTATATGCAGCCTTGACACTAAATGTTCTTACATTTTTTTAAATGCCCCTCCCAGTATTCTAAAGGAAGCAAACAGGTTTAATTTCCATTGACTTAAATGTTTTCTGAATCTTCCTTCTAGATTATATACATTTTTGGAAAGCAGAATATGCAGCTACAAGGAAAAATCTTACAGGAGACTTTTAGGTATTGTCAATTAACTAAAAGTGATGAGCTTTCCCTGTTCAAATGCTGAGATTTCATTTATTTGAAAACTGCTGTTAAATTGATCATTAAGAAAACAATGGGACTACTCATACAAAATAGAAGAAAATAATTAAAACTAAATCACTGCTGACATTGGAGTGTATTTAAAATCAGCTGCAGTGGATAAGATGGTTGGGTTTCATTTCTCAAAATGAAAGGCGTGCAGCCACATGGGACTAATAAAGTTTGGTGATTTATTGGATGCAAGGGGAAACTAGGAAATCTTTAGGGCAAATCAGCAAAAAAGAAAAAAAAGGAATTGTGTTATAGGAAAACTCATAAGGTAGTAAAACATTATAAAATGTGTTGAAGTCTCCTAAAGTTCCAGCAGAGCCGTGAGAAACTGTTACTGAAGCTGAAATCTTTCTTTGAAGTACACTGATTCAACTCAGTTCAGATAGCATCCACCCATAACTCAAACTGAAGCAGTGTTCACCCAGTAGCACTGTCAGTGCACTGGAAAAGTGAGGTTATTTATTATTATTATTATTATTATTATTATTATTATTATTATTATTATTATTATTATTATTATTATTATTATTAGTTTATTTCTATAGCGCTGTGTACTCAGCGCTGTACAAGTAGAAGGCACAAATACAAATACATATATATATATAAGTATAAAAGTATAAAAACCTGTCAAAGGCGTACAATCTAAACAACAATAATAGGATAACAATTAAAAACAAATAAAATAAAACAAGCTAAAGAACAAAACCCAGTAAAAAACAATAGAGAGCCCGGGAATGCTTCCCTAAAGAGAGTGGTCTTCAGTTCGGATTTAAAAGATGATAAGGAAGAAATGGCGTGCAAGGGAGAGGGCAATCAATTCCAGAAATAGGGGGAAGCAAAGGAAAAAGGATGAATCCTAGACGGAGCAGAAACAAGCCGAGGCTGAGATAATAGACCTTGGCTGCTAGAGCGAAGGTTTTGGGGGGGAGTATAGGGGTGAAGAAGATTGGATAGGTAGGAAGGCGCCAGTCCATGGAGAGCTTTAAAGGTTAGCAAGAACAGCTTATAATGAATACTAAGGGGGAAGTATTTGCATAGCCAGCATGCATCTCATGCTAAGAAAGCTACAAACTATTAGTTCTATTATAATAAGAGCAGTGTAGGAGTAAATTAACTAACAGCAGTGCCAATGCTAATGCCAACACCATTGCCTACTCCAGCCCTGGCACCACTCACTCAGAGGGCTTGTTCCCAAAGGCATTAAAATCCAGACTGGGTGGGCACTCGGCATCTAGGGTTCCCGTTACATTGGCAAGTAATCCAAATTTGGCAAGCCCCATTCCCACTCCACTTCTTATCCCCAGATTTTCTGAGCACTGTCCTGCAGAAATCTGGGTGGTGAGGGAACCCTGGTGAAACAGGACTTTTCTTACAGTTTCCTAGCCAAGCCCACTTTTTTTCTCTACATGGGAATGCTCCCAGGCTTTTTGAGGGGGAGCTGCAGCCTCCTGCTCAATGCCAGCCACATGTGGGTGGGGTCTCACAGCTCGCCATGTCCACCATACCTGCCATGCCCCACAAAAGGCAAAAGGCTAACATTTAAAGCTGGATAGGTCAAGCCATTCTCCCCCCCCCCCAATCTGCTAAAATGTTAAGAATTTCTGATCTATAGCACCACCTTATAAGCCTCATGTGAATCTGTGAGCTCTAGAATCATCTGATCTGCCAAACAAGTCAAGCCGTACCCCCTCCCCGTTCTGCTTGTGTTCACATGGCAGGCTGACCATTCCTCCACCAATCTGCTTCAAAATGTTAAGAATTTCTGTTCTATAGTTATTATGTTGCTGAAAGCACCACCTTATAAGCCTTATGTGAATCTGTGTGCTCTAGAATCCTCCAATCTGCTTTTGCACACATGGAAGGCTCGTTGTCACGTGGGCGGGTGAAGAGGAGAAGGAGGAAAGGAGTGCCAGGCTTGCTGCCATGAGCTGTGGCTTGACCACATGGGGGGGGGGGCAAGCAACTTTGAGCCTGGCAGCAGCGGCGCCACCTTCCTCCATCTCTCTTCCATTTCCCTATCCAGAAGTGGAAATCTGCTTTTTCTTGACAATTCCCTCTCTTCCTAGCAATGTCTCCTGTCCTCTCCTTTGAGAAAAACCACCCCGCTGTGCTGTTTTAAAGTTGCTGATGTGCTTCTGTGCACTTGCAGATCCAATTTACCAGCAAGTAGTGAGAACAGCCCAAAATGCGTGGTCAGTGCTGTTCACAGCCAGAAAGTCCAACTCACACCAGAATATAGTCCAGCAGTTCTCAACCTGTGGGTCGCAGCTCCTTTGGGAGTTGAACTACCCTTTCAGAGGGGTCATGACGAGCCTCCCACTGCCTCTCCCCCCTCTCCTGGCTGCCCCACTCCTAGGGTTGGGGGTCTCTACAACATGTGGAACTGCATTAAGGGGTCGTGGCATTAGGAAGGTTGAGAACCACTGAGTAGTCCCACCCGGACCAAAATAGATCAAGTGGGAACACACCCAAACTGACTCGAGTCCCCCTTTTTTGATGAACAATCCATAGCTCTATTTCTTCAAACACAGGAAATAGGCCACTTCTGGAGATATTTCTTGCATTTGAGGGAACTATCCCATCTGGGAACACTGCAGCTGTGGAACCAAAGTTCTCCAGCTGTGATGTTTGTGTGGCCAGGATGGCAGAAGATATGTGAATACCTTGCCATAGTTTTAAGAAAAGCACTACACTTGGAGCATTCTTCTCATTGTCCTGTGGATCTTACCTGATTCAAGGCTATAAACAAGGGAAGACTCATGAGTATACATTGTATTAAGGAATAATGTGTTGGGGGTAAGGCGCAAATAAAAATGCAAAACCTGGATTAAGGCTACCCTAGCATTTTGCTGAACAGGCAGCTTGCCATCATCATCTAGAGGTAGGGTAGGATAGAAATGTAGTTAAACAAAGGTGCTTTCTATAAGTTTACCAGTAAGCCTAGATATCAGGATCATTCGATGTGCTATTCACTTTGTTCTGGAACAGTTGGCCATATGCGGAGACAGCACAACAGAGTATGCCACTGAAATATGCCCCCCCCAAAAAAAAAACTATGGAGGCCAAGAACTTTCTTGCTGGACATTGGAGGCTCTAGTACCAGTTCCAAAGCTGGCATAGTGTTTGGAGCCAACAAAGGGAGCTGAGGCAGTATGGGCTGTCCCACTGCATATGGCTTTTGTCGCATACCCATTCCAGCCTATGACAGGTTGTGCTTCCCAGGACAAGGCATCCCACCCTGTCCTGGGATACTTCAAGTAAATGCAGAAATGGTGAATGATTAAAGAGACCAAAATAATCTCAACCTGCTATATGTATATATAGCTGTATTATACATATGCTACTCTAGAGAATTATAAGCAAAGCAGACTCACAGAATATATGAATTAGAAGTGTGGGGATGAAAGAACATATAATCTGGGATGCATTCAAAGCAGTTTTAATGGGTAAATGTTTGGATAAAGAAAAATAAAGTAAGAGCAAGTACAGAGGAAATCTAATTAAAGAGACTGAAAAATTACAAAAGTGAATACCAAAGAGCTAGACTTATCAAAGCTATACAGGAGCTCCAAGATAAGAAAAAGGAATTGTTGGAGTTGGATGAGATTACAGCTATTAGGAAACAATTATATGTTAAGAATCAATATCAAGGATGGAATACTGAAAGCATGAAAAAGATTAATATGGTTTCTGAAAAGGAAGAAAGATAAAAACACAATAAATAAAAAGATTAAAATTGAGATTGAAGATGAGAAAAAAAGATGATGGTTCAGTTTTATGGAAAATTATATGGAGGTAATATAATAAACGGTGAGCATATTAATATGGACAGAAAATTGAGGGATGATGAAAGAAACATTATTAATAGTCCTATTTAAGAACAAGAAAATGAAGATTATTAAAGCCTCCTGTAAGGCTTTCTTCTTTATCTGTGGGCAGTCTTTCTAACTGCATTTGTTCATAGCCAACTTTCTGTGTCATGAGCTCTAAAGGCATCTCTTTTAGCTGACTTCCCTGAAAACAAACTCTGTATTGTTCACCTTCCTTGATAGTCTAGAAGACAAAAAGGATGATCTCCAGTCCTTTCATCTTCTTCTCCAGCACTTGGGCTAGGTAATAATCTCTTCAGGTAAGACAAATCTCCCTCAGGAACTGAGAACTAAGTGCCTTTCTTTGGTTATTACTCCAACATACCAAAGGTCCCCTGTTCCCTTTTGCTCTTGCTTACTCTGATCTTGAGCTCCCAGCAACATGCCCTTTAGCCAAAATCTGCTGGCTTGGACTAGGTTAGGCTCCACTCACTAGTTGGTGACTCACAGTCCCTCTGCCCAAACATATGCTCAATACTTATCATCCAACACAGTCAGACACAACTGGAGACATGTCTTACTCATCCAAACGATGATCCACCGACAAGGCAGATCAGCCTGACAAATTTGCCTCTTCGTTTGTTCCAGTACCAGTCTCCACTGCCAGAGCTTATGAGTTGCCAGCCGCCCATCCTTCTTCCAAAGTATGAAGACATCTACTCAATATATGCCGTAGGGAAATAATCAGGAAAAGAGTGCATAGAAGCTACAGGGAATATTGTAGCCCAGGGTCTGACTGCTGCATTGTAAGAGTTCTTCAAGATGAATCTTCTTTTTTCAGACTCTTTGCCACAAGGCTAAGTATCTCTCTCTCTCTGTATTTTCCTTCCCTCACTGCCCCATTGTTTCCAATTCATGGATTGATGTTGTCTGTTGGTGAGGTAAAGGGTCTGTGCTGCTCCTCAACTTTGCTATTACAGTCCAAGAATCTGGTGAATGTGCAGACATATCCTGTACTCGTCTCCTGAAAAACAGATCATAAATCACTGGTCTTTTGCAAGCATATACATTGTTAGATGCTTTAAAATATGAAAAGCACTCTGAGGGCATCACAGACACTGAAGTCCTCTTTCCAGTATCAATGGGTTCTATTTATAGTAACAATATTGTAAGTCCAGATTCAGAGGCAATATGCTTCTGAACACCAATGGAACATGACTGTGTATGCATTCATTATGAATTTCCAAGGCTGTTTCTGCATTTCCCTCTAGTGTAGGCCGGGAAAAGGCATAGAGAACTCTGTGTCCATGTGCTATTTCAAGGTGGCATAGGTCCCAACCCTCCTGGAACACTCCATCCACACAAAATGGAGCATAGATCAGGACAGGGCATGCAAAATGGTGCGCTATTACACTGTACCAGTAGATCTCAAAATTGTCTTGGAATGGCAAGCTGTGTGTGTGGAAGATAAATGCCGGCCTCTTCCAGTGTATGGGGAGTCCATTTTGGTGTTGCAGTAAGGTACAAAACCAAAATGGGGGCCTGCAGATTCTGAAGCCCAGAAAAATTTCATTCCTGTTCTCTGGAGGTTTCAGCTGCTGCCATGGCTCAGGATACCATGGCCCTCAGGAAGTGCAGACATGGCCCAAGAAGCAGCAAGGCAAGTATTTCATTACCTTGTCATCAGTCTATGGGATTTGCTGCCAGAAGAGGTGGTAACAACAACCAGTCTAGAGAGCTTTAAGAAAGGGTTAGATAAATCCATGGATGACAGGTGTATCAATGGGTGTTTTCCCACTGTCACTAGAAGTACCCATTAATGGGTACAAAAATGCCATTACCAGTCTAGAGAGCTTTAAGAAAGGGTTAGATAAATCCATGGATGACAGGTGTATCAATGGGTGTTTTTCCACTGTCACTAGAAGTACCCATTAATGGGTACAAAAATGCCATTACGTACCAATTAATGGGCACTTAATGGGTACTTTTAGTGACAGTGGAAAAACGCCCAATGGCTACTAGAATGGATGGCCAGGTACTTTCCCCAGGCTGGAGAGAGAGGCAGGATGCCTTTAAATACCATCTGCAAGGTCTTTGGGAACAGGTGAAAGTTTTGCCTTTCCTTTCTATTTGAGATACCCATAAGCAATTGGTGGGCCACTGTGTGGGGCAGGATGCTGAACTAGATGGGCTGTGGCCTGATCCAGTAGGACTTCTCATATGTTCTTAACATTGATACTAAGCAAGAGCTGAGCTATAGAACCAAATTATTTTAAACTGGTTCACGGAATTCTTTGTGTGCACAGTTTGCTCAATCGCAAACATTTTTTTCCCCAATCTATTAGGCACAGATAATTTGTGATTTACTATACCGAATGTCAACCAGGTAGGTAGACATACATTGGAGCTCCCCAGAAGTTCAAAGCCTTTGTTTTGAGTTTATCCATTGAAGGCTAGTGTGTCAATTACACACAAGCCATGAATATGTGACTAATACTGTGGGCACTTCATGAAACATAAGAGCTGAACATAAACTGTGTAGATCACTTTTTCTCAATTGGAGAAACACGGCGTTGTTTGAGGTACCTTTGCCTTTGGCTGTGACATGCTCAAAAAAATAAACTAAACTTCACAGTCTGTTGACTTGATGGATCTTCTTTCTAGGAGGGAGATATATCTTGTTATTGGAAATATTGATTAGATCATACAATTATAGATACAGCCTGAAAGGCTATGCATGGGTTGGCAAAATTTACTGCTCAGAAATAAAATATATGATGAGCAGGGAAGTTTGTACATGGTGTAAGTCTACACAAACACCCAAAATCCTTCTCACTTGTCTTAAAAATAGCCAATATCATGATAACTCAAACTTGGCAAATAAAGTCCTGTACATGTCATACCTCATCCACATAAAATCATAAAAAATATTACAGTATTTTATTCCAGTCTCAGGCTGAATAATGTATGTGCCAGTACAATTAGGATAACATTTTCTTTTACAGTTTGAAATGGTATAGAAACCACCTTAGTTAAGAAATCTCTTGAATAGTTTATATAGTCAGCAATTACACCTCCATCAATTCTCAGTACCCTTCATGCAAACATAAAGGGGAGCTACACACTGGTTTTAATGTGGGAGAATCAACACTATTAAATGAAATCTTGTGACAAATGTGCAATATTTTCCTTTCAAACCACTCTTTCTGGCAAGTGCTTTTTTCCACATCAGAAACATGTTGCTCGGTTTCACATCAGAAACATGTTGCTCAGTTTCAGGCATCATCGCCATGTGCGAACAAAGGGATTCTGCTGCCATCCCACCTCCATTTTCAGCAGCAGCAGTCAGGCATCTCTGTGCTATTTTGTGGCACAGATGTTCACAGAGGTACCTCTGAAGCAGATTGACCAACCTAACCAAGTTGTAACAATAAAGCGAAGTTCGTATTTTGTTCCTGTTGAGGCATAGGTATGTTGTGGAGGGGGGGTGGATTGTTGGCTCAGGAATGAGGCTGCTGAGTCAATTTTAAAAGACAGAGCCCAGTAGTAAAAGGGGCTGAGGCACCTGGCTAGGTGTGAGGCTAGCCCCAGCCGTGACCCATATAGCATTTCTCTTTAGACTACATCTACTGGCATTCAGCCCACTAAATGCAGATGCCTCCTGAAGTTGATCTGGATCAAGCTAATCCAGATTCACTAATATGGATTAAGTTCAGGTAGTGCAGAAAAGGACTGTTCAGCAAATCAGAGGCCTAATACAAGTGACAGACACCATTGATAGGGTTTGCAAATAAATGTGTGGCTGGATATTGGTTGTTGGTAAGCCTGTCCATTGTAACCAGTTATCTAATCATTCCCAGATCAGATTATGAGATTATGGTGAACCGCTATATCTAGCTTGTGCTTGAAGATTGTCTGGAAACTGCAGCTGTTGTAGATGAGAAAAAGAGAGAATATAAATGGGCACAAATGGCAAAAATTTTATTTCACAACCACCAAATGAACTGAGCTGGTTCTGTGTCCTGTTCAAGCCCTAAATGTGTTTGTTTAAAAAAGATGCACATGCATTTTTCTATGTAAAATATTATTGGGTGAATTAGATTGTAATTTATTAGGATTGTGGAGTCATGTCATTTATATGTGAGCTACTGAATGTAACAGTGCTGTCATAAAAACAAGCAAACAAGGAGCATCTATTAGTATTTCTCTGTGTGTGACAAAGTATAAAGATGGAGTTTGTTCCTGTTCTCCATACAGAAGCCATCTGCACTCGCAATCCTGATGATAGAATGCTACTGTTTACTGCACACTAGAGTACAGTAAAAATGGTTCCTTTGGTAGCATAGGAATAACAAGGGGAAAACAGAAGGAATAGTTGTAGCAGCCATTGTGAATTCCACATCCACATAGGGGACAAGCTGCTGGGTCAGACTCCAGCGCCACTCCATAACCTGCTGGAATGAGAGCCTGCTTGAAAGTAATCTCCAAAGTGTTCCACCATGGTGAACCAGACAGCACTGTCAGCTGATCCGGTCTACCAGTCATGAGGTGTCCAGTGCCATTTTGCCAGATTCCTGGAAGGAGCACCTCTATAAAACAGCCTCAGCCACAACTCTGTAGGATGGGAATGTTCGCTCCCAGCTCCTATAGTTGAGGCAGGGCCAGCTACCTGGAATAGCCCTTGGCATGGGCCACCAGCTGCCACTTCAATCTTGGCCCAGATCACTCAGTCCAGGTCTGTCACCCTTCCTTACTTTTCATTCATGCCGGATCAGGGAGTCTGGAATAGCCTGGCCCACTGATCAGGGTTTTGGAGAGGCATGGTTGGGATCAGCACTAACTCCACTGACAATGTTGATTTGGATTAGCTAACACTACAGCTGTTTAGCTCATGTAAGCTTTGCAGCCACACTCCCACACTTTTGGGTGTGGGGGCATGATTTATGAACAGTACTCCCTAGTAATCCTAAACATGGGAGGTAGCCTGCTGAACACCTCCCTTGTTTCAAATACACCTCCCTGGTCCCTCTGGTGGTATCAATTAGACAATACTACCAGAGAGATGGAGTAAAGGCCTCCTAATTGTGGATTAGGCTCCATTGATGCAGACAGAGACAGATCAACAGGGGCAGAACCTCTATGGGTGGTTCCGCACTGGGTGGTAAACAGGTTTAACCACGCAGTTAAGACCCATTTAAAACACTTACCTTATTCCCTTACACATTGCAGACTGGATTAGCAACCCTTCCTGGTGGCTGCTTATACATTTCAGCAGGCGAGATCCATTTCCAAAATGGGTCTTGCCACCGAAAACTGGTTTAAATTGAAGACCTCAAAAATGAGGACACATCAGCACATGGCCAGGCAAAGGGACAGATGTCCCAGTGGCTGCCATGTTGGGAGGGGTGGACGCAGGATGGCCTGCTTCGGAAGTCCCTCCCTCACGCGCCGCGCACCACCGGAAACACGTGGTAACTGGCAGCTCACTGCTCCAGTCCCACAGCTCTGGGGGCAGCGCCGGTGGTGCGGGAGGCCATGTGCCCTTTCGAATGGGTGCTGGGGCTTCTGCGCAGCACCCAGGCCATCTGGCCGCCCAATCTGGCTTCCCCGCACATGTGCGGACGCACAAGGGTGCTTCCCAGTGGCAAATGCAGAAGCACCCTATGATCCACAATCAGATGTGGATACAGAGGCCCAGAATGTGTACTACATGGACCTTTAATGAAGGGTCCATGCAGAAAGGGCCCAAGACTCATCCATCATGGTGCAGAATAAAACATGTGTTGCAGAGACAGCCGTGGTGTTTTATTTTGCCTAAATGATAAAGTTAGTTCTGCAAATAATTTTCCATAGGCTTGGACAGTAAGCATATTTTTAAAACAGCTATGTACAGTTTCAGTAGTGCTGCTGATCTCAACTTAATAATGGGAAGTCTAAACCATGCTAATTGGTACCCCAAATAGGAATAATATTTGCCTGTACTTCTTGGTTATTGTAAAGGGCTGCATTGGAGTGCTCTACTTTCTCCTCTCCTCTCCAATCTCCTCTGCTCTCTCCTCTCCTCTGTCCTTGGCATTCCTCAATCCAAATAGTTCTGTTACATGGTCTACATGCTTTTCATGGAAGTCAGAAATGGATTTAAGGAGCTTTGGTGTTTTTGAGAAGATGAGAAAATACTCCATGGGAAGAGAAAAAAATGATTTTTTTAATTATTATTGGGGGCAGTTGCAAAAAACTTGTATATTCAAAATCCTTGAGCTGCCAAGGAAATATTTTGGCCTCTGTCTGTATTCTTTACTTTATAAATATTGATTTTAACCCAAGCATATCTATAATCTTTTAGACAAATTTGTTGAAGAGTTGTTTTCTGGATGCTACCGCTTAAATGGCAGGTTGCAAGACATCTTGCCTGGAAAAAACATTGCCACATAGATAAAGTTGTTGGGAGAGTAAAATTGTGAAACTGTAAAAATGTGAAGATGTGGGATCGATCAGGAGTCTGCACTTCTGAACACTGGATCTATCCCAAACTTACCCAGGTCTTCACCAAGTGCTGCAAATGCGTGGTCACCTCTATAATAGAGGCAATTGCCTTGCTGCAACAACACCCATGCACACCAGCCATTGTCATGGCAATGGGCAACAAGACATGCAGCTGCAGGTGTGTCACCCGACCCCATGCACCTTTCAGCCAGAAGAGGTGTGAAGGATACATACTGGGCTGTACTAACCATGTCACAGACGCAGCTAGTATAGCTATGGAGCACTTTTAATGCTTCACAGCTGTCCAGCTAGGGGACAGTCTGGCATGTAAGGAGGGCAGCACATGTTCCATGCTGGAGCATCCTTGGACTTCCTCTGTGGGCCTAGTGCAAACAGGTCCATCATGTTTCTGTGCTGTATGGCTGGATATCAATTCAATTGAATGTGTTTCAGATGTCAGACTCTTTCCTGAACTGCTAGATACATTTATGGAGCATTTCATATGTGGTAGCTTTCTACAGATGGTTCTTGGGACTGTTCAGGCACTGATCCTACCCATAATATGTATTGGGCAAAAAAATGTGCAGTAGGTGAACAAAAAGAAATGAGTTGCAAAGAAAGTAGAGCAGGTATATTCACTTAAGCAAATCTTTTCAAACAATTACATGCTGCTTGAGCAGATGGTCCCCACTTTAGAATACAAGGAACATGTTATTTGCAGGTGACTGGGCAGAGTATGATGTCTAAAGTAAGATTACATGACTGTTATTGAAGCTGCAGTTTCAATTGAAAACAAGCATCCAAATACTCCTCAGCTTAAGATATCATTGGTCAAACTGCAGAAGCATCCCCTGTGACCCAAGCAAAATATCTAAAAATACCCAAGAGTTTTGAAACAAAACAAGCATTGGTCAAGAAACAAATGCATGACTTAGTGAATGAATTGAATTGTGGACAGAAATACTGTAATCATGCCATGGACAATATTTTAGGAGACTGATTGTGATGTGTTTAGTCCATGCTTGTTCACTATGCATTCAGCAGAGAGTACAGACCTTCAGCTAACCCAAACTCTGGATAATTTGACACATTTATATTGACTCGGGAAAAGACTAATTTTCTACGCTTTTTTACATTCTGTTAATTAAATGATTGGTGTTTGGATACACCCAGGTCTGCAACAGTGAATAAATCTAAGTTGCAAGGAAAGAATTAGTTTGCAAGGAAATAACAAGAGTGGAGCCAAAGGCCTCTAGTTAACCAACTTAAGCAATTAAAAAATAGTTGGGATATAAGTATAAAATACTCTACTGAAGTAAATGAAGAGGATTTTCTGCATCACCATTCCACTTATGGCAATGAGTTGTTGTTGTTGCAAATTTTGCTTCAGGGTGTGTGTCTCTGGTAGTGTCCTAAAAAAGAAAATGTAATTGTAAAACATTGACAGAGGACAACCATCATGAATGAACATCCCAAAACTTACCTCACTTGTCCATACTTTTCCTTCCTTTGCAACCGAATGAATGGTGCTACACGTTGATTGGCCAGTCTGTGGCCTGCATTGAGGCCATTTCCATAGCACCTGTTTCCAGGCTGTGACTAGCTACATTTTTTGCCTGTAACTCCCCATCCTATCCAATCAAAATCCCCACTCAAACCCTTAGTCTTGTGATTTCCCAAATAAAGATCACCCATTTCTAGGCTTCATGACATGTTGAGGCCCAAGCAATGGTAAAATATCTGAAATTCCAGACTCCAGTTTGCCTTGGGGATGTTCCTTTAAGCATGCCCGATCACATCCTCCATGTCCCACTGATTCTGCTGTGCAAGTTCCACTAATGATTCAGAGTTTCCCTTTCAGACTGGATGAAATAGCCAGCATAGCAGCTCTAAGCTATGTCCAGTCACACTTAAGGTTTACCCATGCTAAACCCACACATCTGCAACACCCTAAACACCTTCAAATGACCTAAAACCATGTCTTTCTGGGTAAAAATTATTCTGCTTCTTAACTTCATTGCTTGCTAATGTTGCTTCTGAATCATGTTCAGCATGTTGCATTTTTCAGCTATTATTATCAGATCTCGTTATTGTCTCATTACCTGATAAAAAAGTGTTTCAAAGTTTTAGGGGCAGGTGCTAAATGCCTCATTTGTGGTTGGACCAGAGACTATCAAGACAGCAGGAGAAAAAAGGGAGCTAAATCATATTGGTATCCATTCATTGGCCTCATATGTGAACCAGAATTACTGGCAGTGGCAAGCAGAACACTAACAGAATAAATTGCATTTGATTTGCTTAATCTTAGTAGCTATGCATTTTTATGAAAGTGACTACTTTTCATGAAAGAAAGAACCCTTGAAATATTACTTTTTAAAGAAATTCACTAGTTGTACTATAATCCAAGTCCTATCTATACATTCTTTGTGTGTAGGGAGAAAGTAGTTTCTTCATTCCAATACCTTGGTAGAGATGTAAAGTCTGAAGACTGGAAAATGTACTGACTTAACAATTTCCTTAATATGATTCTCATTAGGCAGTTTTCTATGATAACAAAAGCTAGCAGAATGGCAGTGATAAGAAAACCAGGTGAGAAGCATAAGAAAAAAACTATTCTTCCTCCTCTGCACTCACCTTCCAACCTGTTTTCCTACCACACACCTTGGTGAATCCTTGCTAATGCAGGTGAGGAGGGGAAGAAAAACCACCTATCTTCTTCTATGGAGTATCAGGTTAGAAATGTGAAGGTCCTAAATGCTTGAAGATGGCTGAGTGCCTTCAGGACAGTCAACATTGCTCAGCTGGCAGTCTGGCATAAAGATGCTCTATTAGCTGGCATCTGACCACCTTCTGCATTGTAGTTCATCCTGCCTTGCTCAAGCAGAATACTTGAGGAAACAAAGTGCTTATTACACTACACTCTGGCTGCATCCAGAAAAGATTAAAGCTTCATAAATGCACAGCAGCTTCCAACCCATCAGACAGGTTTTATAATTCTCTGCAGTCCTAGCATATTATAGCCGATTCTCTGGAGTAAAAAAAAAAAGTCTACTTACAAGAGCAATTGCTGCAGAGTATTCGTTTCCTTCACAACTTGGGTATTTGGGTGATATCTCACAAAATCTTACAGGAGTTTATGCTCACCAAGAAGCTGCAGGCCTATCAGAAAGGGAGCAACTGAACATGGGGTTGAAAGAAGCCTCTCTGCTGCACTGGAATATTGAAGACTGTAGGTAGGATCTGTCTTCCCTGCAGAACAACTTTACTGCAAAGTAAAATAAGCTCCACATTTTTAAGTTTCTGTCTGGAGGCACCCTCTGCTAGTATTGGAGATTTTGCACAAACCAAAATCACTTTGCACAAAAGTGATTTGAGTCACTTTTAATCAAGACGTTCAGTTTAGGGATGTGCATGAATGGATTTTTTGCATTCAATTTGCATTGAATCAAATGTAAGAGAATTTTTGGGTGTTTTTGCATGAGCACTAGGAACTCAATTAAGACCCCATTAGGAATCCGATTGGTACGGCCCTATCCCCACATGGACCTCAATTTAAGGCCCCTTCTACAAGGTCCTGACCCCACGAGGGCAGGATAAATCTGGTTTTAATGGGTCCTTCAGGCCCTTAAATACAGATTTCCTGTGAATCCATTTAAAGGTGTCCACAATGGGCATGAAAACCCCATTAGTGGATGCACATCCACACCACATACCTTGAGATGGGGTTCAGACATCCAGGGGCTGTCCCAGCAGAAGCAGAGCTGTACGCACAGATGGCACCAGCTCCACCCGCCGCTCACAGCTACAGAGCCTTGCATAGGCTCAGTAGCTGCAAGTGGCATCCCTGCCCAGGGGGTAGGGGGACTGGATCATCTCAATGCTCCCCCTGCTGCTGCCTCCCGCCTCTTCCTCCCCAGTGCCGGAGCAGCTTCCTGGGGGTGGAGAGGTGATGGCGGCAGTGGTGGCAGTAACAGGTGGGCTGCAGTGACAGAGGCAGTTGCAATTGCCATCTACAAATGTCAATTTATGAATGTTGTAACACTTTATTCGTATATGAATGTCGAATTCATACAAATAACGAATGTTATGATTATTCGTGCACATCCCTAGTTCAGTTTGTTCTAGATCAAACCTCAAACAGTTCGCAATCTGTTCAAAAGTTTTTTAAAATGTATTCTAAATCACATTACAAGAACCCTGCCTAAAAGTCCAGAATGGGCTTCAGACTTTGAACAGTTTGTATCAGTTCAAACTGAACCAGCCTCTTTCAAACAGTGGGTGGTTCAGTTCAGTTTGTACTAGGATGAACAACTTGGCAAGAATAAAACTGAACAAACCTCTAGTTAGTATTCCTGTCTGTAGAACCTGATATAATCCATGCTTTGTTCTAAATGGATAAAAGCTGAGCATCATCAGACATAAAGTTATATTATTTTATCTTCATTGATTCTGATGCAGTATTTTTTTTCCAATCCAACTTGTCTTGCCTAAAAATCAATTTGGGCCATCATGCAACTGAATGAAAGCATCATATTAACTGTATTCAGAATTAATTATTTCATACTGATACCTTAGGTTGAGAAGAGTTATTTCCAAAGGAGTAGCTGAAGAGGTTTCACAGCAACTTTCAGACCCAAACAGTTTTGGATCTCCCCCCACTTCCTTTTTCCCTTCTCAGGGGTGGAAAAAAAGAAGAGGAGCAAAATAACGACAATAGCAAAAGCAGCTTGTGAAAATTGATTTCCCTAAACTGGGGCATATGTGGATTAGAGCTAGCCTGAGGTATGGAAGTCATTTCTGTCAAGCAGAGGATGGCAAGATTATCACTAACCTGAAAAGACAGCTCAGTTGGAGGTGCCAATTACATGTAATGTATGGTGCAGGTTTTTAGTTTAATTGGGAAATAGTTTGGGATTGCATTTTTTGTTTGTTTTTTGAGGCTGTGGAAGCAACGGTAGTGAATTGTGAATGTCATATTCCCTTAGACAATTTACTGGGAAAATAGACTTGGGGTGGGGAGACAGGCACTGAGAAATATTAGATAGAACTGCCTGTGCACTGGTGTCTTGTTAAAACTAGTCTCCTGGTTTTGTTTGTGGTTTATTATCTAACACACAGTTTTAGAAATGCTGATACAGGAATTCTTATGAGCTTCATAAAAAAATAAAAATCCCACACCTTCCCCCTCCCCCCTTTGTCTCAGACTGGTGTGATATATTCTCATTCCTTTTATGAGCATGAGTCAGAGGAACAGAGCTAGATCACCCTATTCTTATATTTAACAGAAGCAGCAAAGTGGTGATTATTGATTCTGTTTTCATAACAATGATTCCTTACAGTACAGGAGGTCTCCTTCCTGCTGTTCCAGGTTTGCTGGCCACAGTAATGATAATTTAGATATGCATCTGCTATCACAAAGTGCTGAAACCGAACTCTATAAATTTCACACCCTTGCGCTCTCCAAAGTTTCCTTTGCAGCTTTGTCTACCATTTGGATGAAAGCATGGTTGTTCGATATGCACAGTTTTATTAGATCCCCATTCTTCGGGGTCTTCTTTTGTATTCTGGCTCAGAGAGTAGTCATAAAGTGCTACACATCCAATTGGAAGAACGTCTTGAATGGGAGTCACAAGGCTCTCTCCTGGAACAGGTGCTGTTCCACATTTTTTTAAAATAAATGATTTTGGATGAGGGAGTTGAAGGGCTGCTGCTCAAATGTGGAGGTGACACAAAGCTAGGAAAATTGCTAGCACTGGGGAAGAAATGGGGAAGATTCAGAATGATCTAGATGTGCTTGATTCTCGACAATCTTTCCCTCCTCAGCCTGGGTGATGAAACATTAAAGACTTCAAGGAAAATGAAGGATCCTACCAGACAGGGACTCAAGTCTGTTGCAGGCAGGGAAGCACATCCAATAAAGCAGTGCCCAAATTTTTAAAAAGAGGAAGAAAAGAAGAAAGATAAAATGGGTCAAAGGGGGAAGAGAGGTGTGTGGGATGTCTGCCTGCGTACGTTGTACAGTCATTTTCTAACCCACCCCAAACTCATGATTGGCATTGGAGAGTTTAATTTTTCAGCTGGTTGACCATTGCCCCATTCCCATTTTAAATCTTAATCATACTGCTGAACTCCAGTTGGATTTGTTCTTCCCTGCTGGGGCAGTCTGTTTTGCCTTCCCCCTCTCTGTTTGCAAAGATCTGATTTTGAAGGATTTTTGAATAGGCACTATAAAGTTTTGCTATGTAGGCCTCCCATTCCAAAACCCCTCTGGACTGACCCCTGCTTAGCTCCAAGTATACCTAAAAAGAGGGAGACCATGGCAGGTAAGGTTTAATTCATTGAACTAACCCAGTTGATATGTTCAATTTTGGGTCCCAAGCGAGGGAAGGATGGCTACACAGCAAGGTGATTACAATGGAACAGTCATAGGGAAGAATTTGCAGGGTAGAGGTAATGGCTTTCCCTGCCTTATCATCCTCCCAGATTGCTTAGCAATGCTGTTCAGTCCACAGTCTCCAATGTAGGAATAATTCTTCCCAATGAGAGAGACTACAATTCCCATCCTCCTTTTCCTGTGTACTTTATTGTAGAACTTTCTCTTTTGTGAATCTCAATCTTGATTAAAATTAGATAGAAATCATTCTAAAATTGGTTAGAAATCATTACAGAATATTATTCCCTATAAGGCTGTCCAAGCTCATTATATTGTTTTGTTTATTGTTTTTCTTTTCCAGAGTGATGAGGTTTTGACTGTCATCAAAGCAAAAGCACAATGGCCTGCCTGGCAACCACTAAACGTGTAAGTAGGCAGGGAATTAAACGTCCCCAAAGATTTTCTTTTCCTTGGGATCTTGCTTTCTTGCAAACATTATCTCTTTCAAAGAAAAAAAAATCCAGATGATAAGATGTTTTGTTTCTTTGCCAAATTATTTCTTCTTCCATTTATCTCTGTGAACTGCGCTGTTTCTTCCTCTGTCTCTCTCTGTGTTGAATGAAACTAGGAGATTACAAACTTTTTTTATATTTACCAGACATTATAGACAATGTAAGAAAATGAGGTTTCAGTTCCTGCAAAATATCCAAAGTGGAGCAAAAAGCGCGGAAAAGACCCACTTGTGAAGTGGGAAAGCTAAGTGGTTGGGCATGCTTTTTCACCTAACTGGAATGCAGAGTAAAGAATGTGTCAGTGACAGAAAACCATACACCAATTGGTTCAAATATTCAGCCAAAGGAATGTTCTGGAATGTCATGTATTGTTGTTGTTCAGTCATCCAGTCATATATGACTTTTCATGAAGCCATGGACCATAGCACACCAGGCTCCTGTGTCATTCACTGCCTCCCATTGTTTGTCCAAGATCATGTTTGTTGTTTCCATGATACCATCTAGCCACCTCACACTCTGCTGTCCCCTTCTCTCTTTGGGTTTTCCAGCAGAACGTTTTAAAAAATAATCTGTCTCAAACAGAAACAGATTTTTGGAGGCCCTGCGCATCCGCACACATGCGGGGCAGCGGTGGCAGGGCCGGATTGGAGAGGTGCTGATGTGGACGCATCGGCACCCACCCCAATCCAGTCTCCAGAGGCCCTCCCCAGCTGCCAAAGATGGAGAGCACATGCTTTCCGCTTGACAGCTGGGGCCGTCCACCAGCCTCCGCCATTGGCTAGACCGGCAGCGGGGTTCCCCAGCTTCCTCCTCACAAGAGAAGGGACAATCAGCCCTTCTCTTGCCAGGGGAAGCCGCCGCGGCCGCCCCCCATCCAGCCGGGGGCCCCGCAGTCACGCCTCCTGCCTTACCTGGTTGCCGCTGGGCTGGTTCTGGGAGTGGCAGGGCCGGCATCCAACATGCTTCATGGGCAAGTTAGAATTTGAATCCAAGGCCCTCTATCATCTCATCCAATGCTCTATCCCAGAAGAGTTTAAGCCGCAGCCCACTCCACATTGTAGGACTGCAGTTCTCGTGGCTGGTGTGGAGGAAGCACTGTGACAGCTCCATGAGAATGCTCTGGCTGCTTTTGAATTCTGTGCATTGGCACAGAGCACAGAGCACTGTTCCTTGTCCAAATCAAGCAAATCAGACCAGGAAGGTATAGATGTTTGGGGTTCTTCTGGCAGCTGTCTGCATGGTTGATGCTGGTCCTAGACTAATGAAAAGCCCCCAGCCTATTAAGACAAAGGTTAAGGGGATGGTTGCTGGTGTGCCACAAATGACTGATCCTGGCCTGCTTCCAGAAGGTATAGATGTTTGGGGTTCTTCTGGCAGCTGACTGCATGGTTGATGCTGGTCCTAGACTAATGAAAAGCCCCCAGCCTATTAAGACAAAGGTTAAGGGGATGGTTGCTGGTGTGCCACAAATGACTGATCCTGGGCCTGCTTCCAGGAGCCCAGCAAAATGGTGCGGAGCTCTGCCCACAACTTAGCCTGAACTGTACTGTTCTATGGAGGGGGGTTGACCTACTGGTTAGAACAGGTTTGGGTGAACAGGAGAGTAGGTAGGTAGGTGGGTAAATAGATGATGAAAGAAAGAAAGAAAGAATTTTCCAGACAGCCTCCTGGGGACTGGTCTAACTTGCTATTCTCACACAGAGTAGGCAACATTACACAGCAACTCCTTATTCCCAAATTGATATGAAGAGGGCATCTTTTTCCCCCATGGTGCTCCCCCATCTAAGCCACAACCACCAGAAAGTAGAGATACAACCTTAGTTTACAGTTTATTTCCTATGATCTTACTTTTAATTTCAAATCTACACTACTGGTCTATAAGACTGTGTACCAGGTCTGCCTCCAACTCAGAACTTCCACTTTACTAAACGACTGCCACGTTATCTAATATCCTATCCTCCAGCCCATTTCAATTTGTTTCCTTTTTTACTCTACATTTATTGCACAATCTTTTTCTAGTCTCCTACAATTTTTTTGTGCCTCTTGTTCAATTTTCTTCTCCCAAGCTGACATTTTTCATCAACATCCTAAACATTTCATGGCTTATGATTGATCTGGTGAGCCCTGTAGCGTGAGTTCATTGGCTTTTCATCTTCTCAAGACTTTTACCTAAATTATATGGCATATTTTCTTCCTAAATTGTTCTGTCTGAGGTGAGGATCAGTGGAAATTTGCCCTTTCCATTACCATTGTCCTAAGGTTTTCTAGAAACAGGATTTGGAAATAAAATTAAATTACAACTCTGGTCTTCCTTGCTGTGGTGTTTTGGCAGGGAATAATCTTTAAACACAGCCTACCTAACCTTTTACTCACACACCTATTTAAATATTGCCTCAACATATTAGCTCATTCTCATGCTTTTAAGATGCCCTCAATGTTTGTAGAATTACTTACTTTGATTTCCAGGTAATTAAATTTCCTCTCATTGCAAACAAGTTCCAGAATAAGTGATCCAAATATCACTAATATAAATTCCATGTCAAAGTTTATACTGACTTCTGTCAGGACATTTTTGCATATTTCTCATTTTGGGAAATAGATATATGAGGACTGATGGCAAGGTGGTCAAAGTATCAGCACTAATTTCCCCTACACATGTTTCACTTCAAGGGGGTTAATGTGCATGACTATAGCTGTGATCAGAGATAGCCTTCCCCCCCAAAAAAAGAAGCATTTCTGAGGCACCTCAGAGAGAGTTTTGAGGTGGAATTGTTCACATCAGTCTATCCTCCCTCTTTCTGAACATTCTGTGGTAGAAACAGTCAATTAGAAAAGGCCTGGGAACATGAGGGCCATACACTGTCTCCGAGGTGCTTCTAATGCAGCCCTTTTGTTATGTCTTAACACAGCCTATAAAACCATCGTGTTCAATGGGATTAATGTTTAGGTGGTTTTGCATAGATGTTTACTAATGTTCTAAACATTCTAAATTCGATCAAATTCGATCGAATGTGGACATTCGAATTTGAATAGAATGCCTTCACATTCAAATTTAAACTTCTGAATGAATTTTGAATGTTCCAAAACATTTCTTTGAATGATTCGAAACATGTGAAAGTACAAATACGTATGTATTACATGCGTATCTATATGAATCTCCTATGTATCTGTACACATTTGCGCTAAAACGGGACAAAAGCAGGATGCATATGGGATAAAATGGGATGAGTATGAAATGCGTATGGATACGTATAACACATATGAATGTTGTCGACATTTGTATCTTCAAATAAGAATGTTGTCAACATTCGTATCTTCAGATTCGAATCTAACATTCAAACGAATAGTTTTGAGTGTATTCAATTCAAATCGGATTTTGTTGCATTCAGATTCTAAACATTTGAATTGAACTGAATGTTTGGACATTCCGTTTGACTCAAATTTGAATGCAAAAAAATTTCATGCATATCCCTACATAGAATATTGCCATCATTCACTTGTTTAGTCACGTTTGTCCAACTCTTCATGGTCCCATGATCCCTAGCATACCAGACCCTTCTGTCCTCCACTGTCTCAAGAAGTTTTGCCCAAGCTCATGTTTGCTGCTTCAGTATCACCATTAATTCTACCCATTCTGCCCCCTGGTGCCACTTCCTTTTAAGTTTTACCTGGTTCTCTGTCCCACTAGCCACAATGGCTGCCAGCAATCACTCATGAAGCATATCTATTCTACTACTACACAGCCCCCATTTTTGGTGGCAGTTGGTGAAGGTGCCTTCTTTGCAAGACAGGTTGTTCCACCCTACACATAGGAGGTACTATTCTTTGATGGCTCTTTGCTCCAGAATGGAGAGCAGGAGGGCACTTTTCTCCACCGCAGCTCTCCCACACTTAGAACCTCCACTTGGAGGTGGAGATGCAGCCATTGACAGGGGAGTCTATAAATGGCCTATTTTCTGTTTACGGTTGATCCGGGAGCAATTCTGCACGCACCAGATGCAACATATCGATGAACCTCTTGTCTGCTGATTTAGCTAAGTGGCCAAAGTATCTTTCTTCTGGTAGAGGCAGTTCAAAAGTTGCCAAGCGTTGTGTAAGTGAATGTATTTGGAAATCCATGAGCGCCATATCTTCAGTTTATGTTGGTGGATGTTTTACCAGGCAATGAGTGAGGGAGACCAGCTACATTTTAGGCACCTCAGGAAGTCATCAGAAATATTTTCCATTCCTCTGGCACCACTGAAGCAGCCCCATTGTACTTTGCCAGCTGTGACAATTATTATACTAAAGTTTTTTATTTTGCCTTAGTTGATTAAACTTTGATTTAGCAACGATTAAGATGTTGCCTTGGGATAAAATAAAATTAGCCTATTATTATGCACAACACAACAAAATAGTTGTGGCAAGTACTAATTTTTTACTGAGTGACAAGTACAGATAATTTTCTTAAGATTAATCACTCAAGATGCATTGGAAAACGTATTTGCAAAAAGCACAGACTTTGCACAATACATAACTATGTCAAAATGGATCACTGTTAAGTTCAGCAGAATATTACTGTGCAGGAATTACACTGAGATTATGATGTGTAAAACATTCCCAGCTGCAATTGTAGTCTTTGCTGAATGTAAAATTAGATCGTGGCTGTCAAAAGAAATGCTGCCTTAATATTTCAGTTTTTAAGATATTACTCTTTAGAATAAGGAAATATTTTCTCATGAGATAAAATGTGACTAATCATTGTTCCCGTAGCTATCACAAAAAATGTCAGCATTTACTCAAAGTTAAAATATGTCAGTTCTGTCTGGATATCTGTAACTGCATTGCTCTATTTTTAAATGCTGCTCAAAACTGAAATGTTTGCCACTATTACACTGTACATATGTGGTTGCAGCTTAAGTCCCCGCCCAGACAGGCCAAAGATAGCACCATTATGGTGCCACTGTGTAAGGGTTGCCACATGTATCTATGGCAATCCCCCATAGTCCTGCTATATTCCCTCAAAAATGTGCTAAAAACTATTGCTGGAAAACTCAGCAGTGGCAGAATCTTTTCCAGAAAGTGCATTTGTTTACCTTATGAACAGAGCTACCATTGTCCCTCTGTCTACCACAAATGCATGGAGGCAAAAACAGATAGCCACACACACGCCACATGTGCATCAGATGAATTTGCAGATATGTGCGTCACTGAAATGTGCAAGGACAGTGCTGTGGTCAGTGCTGTCTATCTAGCAAGTGATAATGGTGGAGGGACAATATTCCACATTAGCAGTAGCTACTGATATATCTGGCTGCCATCTGGAGGCAACTAAGTCACCATTGTAGAAAAGTTATGTATGTTTGTTGTTTCTCCTCCTTCTTCAAACCATAATCTGAAGTTAAGGAGTATACTGAATCCTGAGAGTCATTTATTATAACTATGGACCTCCATGCATATATGTTTGTGTACACAGTTATTGCAATGCACAAAGACATATGCTTCCAAAAGCCGTTTTGGATTTCAGTACAAGATATCACACTGTCTTGCTTAAACTTTTTTTTAAGCTTTATTTCAAATGCTTCAGTCATTTCACCTGAAATAAAATTCCCAAGTTTGCCTTAGGCAAAAATACTGGATGAGCCAAAGTTATGCAGAACTCTGGGAGCTGTACTGAAATGTTTTATTTAAAGAGAAATAACTCTTAAGAAATGCTTGACCGCTTTTGTGTCAAAATGTGTGTGTGCACATAGGTGGACTACTAAGAGTGTGAAAAGGCCATAGTTGTGGGGAGCAGGGGGAAATGGGGAAATCTACATAGCACCTTTATGGCACCATGAATGCGCCAGAAAGCAGCAGGGGCATATTTGGTGCATTGGTCAGGAGCATCATCTGCATGGATCCACACTCATTCCATCACCATACCACCATAAGCTTTAACAGCTGTTCCTCCTTCCATTACCATGCCATCACCATACCTCCAGGAGACTTGTCTCCTCAGTTGACTGTACAAAGTCATCAAACACAGGAAATGAGGTAATTGTCACATAGTGTAGCGGATTTGGACTGGAGTCAGATTCTAAAAAGTTTGACATCCCTTCTTCAGGAATTTGAAGATCACTGTATATTACACTGTCTATAAAGCAAGCATTTGTACAAACTGTTCAGATTTTACAATTGACAAAGGTTTTGTAAAATATATCTGGAAGATTATTCTCAGATTCAATATATAGCAACTTGATAAAATTTTGTTCCATCAGGTTTTTGACATTTTCATACCTTACTGCTATATATTTATACCTTGTTTGAAGATTTCCTTTCTCTGCTAGTTTTATACAACTTTGGGAGTCACAATAAATTGGTATTGGCTTATCACATTCAATTCCTAGTTCTTTGACCAACTGGAACAGCCATTCTATCTCAGAACAACATCAAGACACTGCACAAAATTCTACTTCAGTTGTAGATTGAGCTACCAGATCTTGTTTTTTAGATTTCCAGAGCACTGGAATACCAGCAAATTTCAAAATATATTCTGTACAAGATTTGTTTCCTTCCAAATGTGCAAAAGAACTATCAGCATATGCTACAATTTGGCTTTCATCTATAATGAAATTGAGCCCAATATTGGGTGGCCATGACAACAAACAGCTGGGCTCCTTCTCACTTCTGAAACTGGATTCCTTGCAGCTAATTGCTCCTGAGATACCACAAAGCTCAGCCTTGCAGCCACCACATCACAGGGCCCATAACCTGTCACGTAGTGTAGTGGATTTGGACTGGAGTCAGATCACTTATCAATCTCAGAGAATAGCCAGAGAGTCATTCAGGCAAATAAATCCAGAAACGAAGTATTTCTTTCCTCAGTGGAAGGTTCAGCAGCTTTATTTCAGAATTCTTTCTGAGATGAACTTCTCTTCAAACAGCAGAAATTAAAGACAAAAACTTGTACAACACAGGACTGGTAACACCTTTTGGGTGTCCCCATGAAATTCCCAGCAATGTGGGACAGGTACTGGTTGGGCACAGATGGAGGTGTCCCCATGAGAACCGTGCCAAACTCTGGTATGGGGGAGCAGTGCCATCTCCTCTCCACCCCCTCTCTCCTCATTGGCAGCTGGACTGTCATCAGCCCAACCCTGTGCCACGTCTCCCCCTCCCTTAGTGGCACAGACAGCCAAGACTGGGGTGGGAGGCACAGAGACAAGTTAAAATAAAGCTTCATTCATAAAAATAACTTTAAAAACTTTAAAACATTGAAATACGCTATGAGGCTTAGTGGCAGTAAGCTCTTGAGCAGTTGTGTGCACCTCCACTCCACCGGGGACCACAAGAACAGCCGCAAACTGAAAATCAAGCCTTTTTTTATGAATGCCTTGCACCTCAGGGAAATGGGGGTTGCAAATGGAACAGAAATCAAGCCATTATGCAGTCTGCCTTGGCATTCTTGAAACGGGGTTGGAATTACCTCCATGGAAATGGCAGAAAATAAAAAGTCAGCAACTGTGATCTTCAATGAACAGGGCAGGGACAGCAAGCACACCCCACCTCCCAATGATGTGAGCACAAATCTCCCCGTTAGCCCACTAGTGTCCCCATGTGTGTTCCCAGCTCGCTGAGCAATGCATACCGGTCCCCCAAAGTGTGCCAAGACTTCCCTTTTCGGGTATCAAATTTGGCACCCTTGTGACACAGTTTGGGAGGGGTTGGCACGCTTTTTGTGGACAAAATCCAAAATCCATGGGGACAGACTGCACCGATCCCACGCTCGGAACCATACCAAACTTGCATGGGGACAGGGCCAGAAATACTTATATAGCCCACAAACTGCAAGTCGTCATCATGAGGTTTTAGGATGATGTCATCTAATTACTGCAACAGCATGAGACTGAATCACAAGACTCTATTATGAGTTGCTGACTCATTGTGACTCTTCAGTTCCTGATAACTACATTCTAAACATTCTAAACTGTCTGACTAGTTTCCTATGTTTACTGACCTACCTGCCAGATCACAGCCAGAAAATTAAAGTTCCCCCATTGTGATCTTGACAGCCTAGGGCAGCAGGCAGGTCTTTCCTCCCATGTAGATTTTACCATGGATTAAGGGGCTACTTGCAATGAGGGGCTGCATTTTAACCACATCAGTGTCATATCCATTTTCTGTATTTTTGTTACTAGTTTAAAATTAGACCAGTTTATGAGATGACAGGTAAATTTATTCATATGGCCCCACATCAACCTTCTAAACAAAAAGCTAAACACCTCTGGTGTAATTAGTCAGTACTGCATAGTCTTATAGAAAAAAATAGATTACTTTTCTCTCTTTTTCATTATTTATTAACACAATAGTATTGGTAAGGCTTAAGTGTCTCTCAAAAATTATTTTTATCTACAAATAGAAACAGGAACAGACCAGTAGCAATTATCATTTTCTTGTCTATTTTGGAAAGAATGAAACAGGCACGTCTGAGCCAAGTGGACAAACAGCATTATGCAGTTTTACTGCTGTCCTTCACTTGGCACACAGGATAATAGCAGGGATGGGGGGAACTTTGAGTAAGCTCAATTCCCTACTCCCTGTTGTTAATAACAGAAATGACCCCCAACCTGAGGCAGCTGTTTTTGAATTTCAGACTATACCATCTACCTATGACTCTTCCTCAGGGATACGGCTAGGGAAGCAGCCAGGCTTAATAACTGAGCAACTTGACAGGCACAGTGGAAAAATGAAGAGTACTTTCAAAAATGTCCTTAATTAATCAACACGTGTCCAACTGAGGCAATTAACAATACCTTCCATGTTGCTGCTGTTATATCTCGCACTTAGGCTCAGCATGAAGCTTTATGTGCCAAGTGTAATTTTGGTTGTGTTTGTAACCATTCAGAATTTTAGGACCTTATAATTTCCACATGAAAATATACATCAGTTTAGAACTACTCGGGAATCTTAGATCACTTGGCCAGGAAGGATGGAAACCATTCCTTAGCCCTTTCCACACTCACAATTTGTGCCTTCACCATTTGTTCAGGGACCTCTGTTCCACAGGCTGATGCAGGATAGGAAAGCCACACCTTCTCCTAGAACAGCGGTTCTCAACCTTCCTATTGCCGCGACCCCTTAATGGAGTTCCTCATGTTGTGGAGACCCCCAACCACAGGGGCAGAACAGCTGGGAGGTGGAAGGGAAGGGTTGCGGGAGACTTGTCGCGACCCCTCTGAAAGGGTAATTCTACCCCCCAAAGTGGTCCTGCCCCCTAGGTTGAGAAACCAGTGTCCTAGAATGTTTGTCTCCACTGGATGGAGTAGGACAAGGCACTGAAATGCCTTTCTCATTCTACCATTCTCAACAGTGGGTCTGCTGCCAGACTAGCGGGTCCATTAGGCACTCTTTCCAGTAGTGATCTAGGAAGTCTTGCTAGAAACAGTGCCAGAGATGGCTCACTGACAATAAGACTCCTTCTGGGTAGAGATGTGCACAAAAATTCAAAAATCTCATTCGAATCCAACGAATATCGATATTCTAATTCTAATTAGACAGAGGTGCTGTGTGTCACAGGGTCTCGGGTCCGGGTAGTTGGGAGATACCCTGTCCTCAATGAGGTGGTTATACCCTGGAAGGGACAGGTGCGTAATTTGGGGGTACTCCTGGACTCTGCACTGACACTTGAAGCTCAGGTGGAGGCCGTGGCCAGGAGTACCTACTCTCATCTACAGCTGGTACGTCAACTTAAGCCTTTTCTGGATAGAGATGACCTGGCCACAGTTATCCATGCTCTGGTAACCTCTAGACTGGACTACAGCAACGCACTCTACATGGGGCTGCCCTTGAAGACGGTCCGGAAGTTGCAGCTAGTGCAAAACACAGCCGCCAGAGTGTTGACCGGAACAGCTAGCCGGACACATATCATGCCGGTTCTTAATGAACTGCATTGGCTGCCAATTCGCTACCGGGCCCAATTCAAGGTATTAACTCTGACTTATAAGGCCCTAAATGACTTGGGCCCCAAATATCTAAAGGAACGCCTTCTCTCATACCGACCTGCCCATGCCTTGAGATCCGAAGATGAGGCCCTCCTAGTTGTCCCACCACCTTCGGTAGTGAAGTTGGTGGGCACCCGGGAGAGAACATTTTCAGTG